>CM050167.1:63701633-65199133 GCA_027410445.1 Discoglossus pictus | reverse complement strand
TTTAAGTAAATGCCAGTTATAAACTGAAAGCCGTATATGTAGGAACTATTCCTGAGTTGTTGGAGTATCTCTGGGTCATAAAAGTGAGTTATAGATAGTTAGGGGAGTGATCAGGGATTGTATGGATTAAACGCCCCACATCCACAGAGACTCACAGATTTCTGCAGCTAAATAGATCTCACACAGTAAGTGCTTCTTTTCTGACTAACTGCCTCCAGTGTGTGATGCTCCCACTTGGACATGGACTGATACTCTTGTTTGCTTAGTCGGCTTCTATGGAGACCATCTGTGACCGTCAACAAAAAAGGCTGAGTATCTGACCTCAGAGTGGTATCATATTCCCATTGAATTCTGGTAGTTATGATTCTTTTGTCTGTGGTTTATACCATGAACCGCAATACAAAACTAAAAATCCCAGCGTGCCAAGTAGATTGGCAGATAATGGAGTCAATCAGAGAGGAGCTATGTTATTCCTGTCCCAAGGCACTAAATACTAGTAGGAATGCAGTGTAAGCAAAACAAGCATCTAGATGTTTTCTGAGGCTGTTTTGAATGCTGGAATATGCATACAGACACCCCTAGGCAGTTGCCTATACTGCCTAATAATAAATATGGCTCTGAATTGGACAACTTAAGCCCCTTCAGCATTGACATTTGCAGTAAAACTTGGATCACTGCGATTATAAATGGCTTGACTTGAATTTAAATCATTCTGCAATTTGTTTGGGTTGTAGCCGAGCACTTTTGGCCAACCATTGATTGATTATGGGGTGCCACTCAATTTCCTCTGTGAGATTCTTCACCACAGTAGAAGATCTGGTGGTTGTCTAATATGAAATATCCCTAATTCCCAGGATATTAGTGTTTAATCTTGTCATCACATGTTTGACCACGTCCAGTTTGCCTTGGTTCATACTTAACATTCCAGGTTCCTATGCTGAATTACTCGCTGTGGTATACTGAAATTGAGGCTTACAATACAAGTGATTGTGATTAACAT
Source organism: Discoglossus pictus (assembly GCA_027410445.1). Taxonomy (NCBI): domain Eukaryota; kingdom Metazoa; phylum Chordata; class Amphibia; order Anura; family Alytidae; genus Discoglossus; species Discoglossus pictus. Next base: position 65,198,133 of record CM050167.1, on the reverse strand, counting down.
GGATAAACAGGGGAAGCATGTTTTATATATTATGATTTTGTAGTACGGATCCAGACATTGAAGAGGCACCAGTAGCCACCAACAACTACTTTAAAGCAATGGAATGACCTACTATTTGCCTACCTGCACATTTTTTAACATGAATATTTCAGGACAAAATATTGTGCAAAAATATTTATTAACTAAAACTTTGAGAAGAATGATTTTTTACAGTGGAATTAGCAGATAGCCTTAGTAAAATAACTTGAAAACATAAAGTGCCCCATGAGTAAATACAAATTCAAGATAAAATCCTTAACTTGTTTACAGTTTGCATTTGCTAAATAAGCATCATCAACATTCTGCATGACAAACAGCAAAGTGGTAGCGAGAATATTGATTCTCCAAAGAATGTTAAATTATTAAATAGATTGTCACAGTAATTTTGCAACAGCAGAATGAAATATCTTAATGTAATTATGTTTTTTAAATATTCTTAAAGGAATATAAACAAAGATTTTTTTTTATAAATATATGCAGACTATTGAAGCTCCTCACTACTAATTATTATTTAAACATGCAATATACTTGTTAATAGTTGCATTTCTCTTATATAAGATGTTGTTGATGGTTAATGCTTTGCACTGAAGTTTGGGGAGATACTGATATCCACCTGCACCTCACTACAAATAGATTTAAGAATAAATTGTTATTGCTTAATATTATAACATTATATATATATATATATACATATATATATATATATATCACATATATAGTTGTAAGCATGCGGGCCGTTGCTCACGCTTGCGGGCTCGCATAGTGCGCCGGGGGCCTCGCGCAGCGCGCTGGGGGCCTCGCATAGAGAGGGCAGCGGGCGAGGGCCTCAGTTGCGACCCTCGCAAACTTTACGTCACAACGCAAACAACACGACACCCCAATTACGACCCTCGCAAACTTTACCTCGCAACGCAAACAACATACGCCAAACGTTAACACACATTACGGCCTCGCAACACTGGGACGCAACTCGCGAACATTACAAAATTCAAAACACAATAAATATACACAGCACATACATAAAAAACTTACCTACAGCAATAGGGAGCATCCAGGACCTCAAAAAACCAACTTACACCTTGATTTCACTCAAAATAAAAGAGTTTACACACTAAATAATTTGCTAAGCGACAGAAAAAATGGCCGCCGAACAAAACGAAAATGAGGCTACACACGCAAACACCATACGAGACACATTAGCACACATTACGACCTCGCAAAAATCGGACGCAACACGCAAACATAAAAACATTTCAAACACAATAAATACACACAACACACACATAAAAAGCTTACCTACAGCAAGAGGGACCATCCAGGACCTCAAAAAACAACTTACACCTTCATTTAAATCAAAATAAAAGAGTTTAGACACTAATAAAATCGCTAAGCGAGAGAAAAAATGGCCGACGAACAAAACGAAAACGAGGCTACAGCACTCTAAACACGGAAAACACCACAACACACTCGCAAAACACCACAAGAAACTCGCAAAACACAACAAAAGACCTACGGATAATCCGTGAAGACGCATACCACAAATTACCCGCCATTTTACGCCAATGCGGAAGTACACCACTACGCTAACGGTTTCGTCTCGCGCACGCACAGTATTACACTGCACACATTCACCACGCTTACACAGCAGCTCCACATTACTAATGCTGCAGCAACATCCACACAGATTGCCAGCTCTTCAACACAATGCTTCAAAATAGGTAAAGTATATTCATTTATTCAATGTATTATATATTTCAGTAGTACACACAAAACACCATTAGCTACCTTACAATTCCATTGCCGTCATTTTTTGACGGGCAATTCGCTAGTATATATATATATATATATATATATATATATATATCACAGTTGTGAGCGTACGAGTTGTTGCTAACGCTGCTGGCTCGCGTAGCGAGGGCCGCGGCTCGCGCAGCGAGACGCGGGCCTCGCGAAGCGAGGGCCGCGGCTCGCATAGCGAGCCCGCGGCCCTCGCGAAGCGAGGGCACTGTGCCAGGTTCTCAGTTGCTGGCATGGAGCGCCGAAGGCGCTCCTTGCCAGCAACTGAGGACCCTCGCGAAGCGAGGGCCTCAGTTGCTGGCTTGGAGCGCCGCAGGCACTCCATGCCAGCACCTGAGGACCTCGCAAAGCGAGGTCTTCAGTTGCAGCAACTGTGACCCTTGCAAAATCGGCGCTCCATGCCAGCACCTGAGGACCTCGCAAAGCGAGGTCTTCAGTTGCAGCAACTGCGACCCTTGCAAAATTTCAAAAAAAGTTTACGTCGCAACACATTACGACACTCGTAAACAACATACGACACACGTTCACACACATTACGACACTCGCAAACAACATACGACACACGTTCACACACATTACGGCCTCGCAACACTCGGACGCAACTCGCGAACATTACAAAATTAAAAACACAATACATACACACAGCACATATATAAAAACCTTACCTACACAAACAGGAAGCACCCAGGACCTCAAAAATGCAACTTACAACTTAATTGCACTCAAAATAAAAGACTTTAGACGCTAAATAGTTTGTTAAGCGACACAAAAAATGGCCGACGAATAAAACGAAAACGAGGCTACACACGCAAACACCATACGAGACACGTTACCACACATTACGACTTCGCAAACATCGGACGCAACACGCCGACATACAAACATTTAAAACTTAAGAAATACACACAACAAACACATAAAAAGCTTACCTACAGCAAGAGGAACCAGACAGCACCTCAAAAAAACAAGTTACACCTACATTTAAATCAAAATAAAACACTTTAGACACTAATACAATCGCTAAGCGAGAGAAAAAATGGCCGACGAACAAAACGAAAACGAGGCTTCAGACGTAACTACACTACACTTACTCGCAATAATGAAACACATACTATGCGGAACGTATCACAATCATATTAAACACCATTTTGAACAGGAATACGCAGAAAATGGCGGATGGAACGCAAATTGTAAGCTGGAACGCAAATAGCGCATGCGTATTGCGTTCTAACGGTCTCACTTTCCAGAACTTTCTACAAGTTTATAAATACTGCCTATTTCAAACAAAATAATACATTTCTCCTCAGGTGATCAACGGAGTGACTTCTGAGATAACTGCTCGTTTTACTTGAGAAGACAATTCTTTACACATTACTACTTTGCATTGTGCAAATTACAACTGAGAGGTAAGCTATAATATATTACATTTTATTATCAGGACAGGTCAAACAAATAAAAAAAAAAAATAGCATTTATGTAGTGACATATATGGCACATTTATGTGTATAGGCTCAAAAATAAAATACGGTTCATTTAACAAAACAACAAAAAAACATAATTCAATATTAAACAGAGGTTTATGTATAGTGACATGTGACACGCACATATATGTCTATAATGTATAGTGACATCTGACACGCACATATATGTCTATAATGTATAGTGACATCTGACACGCACGTATATGTATAGAATGTATAGTGGCATGTGACATGCACATTTATGTGTATTGCCCCTGCATAGCGACATGTGACACGGACATATATGTGTATCATGTATATTGACATGTGACACCCACATTTCTGTGTACTGCCCCTTCATAGTGACATGTCACACGGACATATATCTGTATAATGTATATTGACATGTGACACACACATTTATGTGTACTGACCCTTCATAGTGACATGTGACACGGACATATATGTATATAATGTATAGTGACATGTGATACGCACATTTATGTGTATTGCCACTGCAACAAAATTAGCTTAAAACAAAATCAGTAAACAACTACATTTAAATGACATTATATGTCATGTATACTGATATGTCACACGCACATATATGTGTATCATCTATAGTTACATCTCACACACACACATTTATGTGTGTTGGAAACAAAATATATAAGGTTAATTTAACCATTTAAATATGAGTCATGTATACTGATATGTCACACGTACACAAAATAATTACATTAAACTATAGAATGTGCTTCATGTATGTGACATATGTGTGTAGCCCCCAACAAAAAATAAGGTTAATTGAAAAAAATTACACAACTATATTTCAATGACATTCATTTACTTCAATTCAATAGATCATATAAAGCTGAATCTTTTTATTTCTTTGAATATTCAAACAGACTCGGCATCAATAGCGTCTCTCAACAATTTGCACCGTGCACTGTGAAGCACAATCCCTTTTAAAGAACACCAACAAAGAAGAAGAGGTAAGATACAACAAGACATTACATGCTCAAAAGGCCAGGCTTTGCTAGATGAAAAATTATAAATATACAAATAACTATTTCACTTTCTTTTTCAAACAGACACTACAAGAAGACCGGCGGATTAAGATTGGCAGGAAGGGACCCTCTGTCATTCGACACTTCAATCAAGGTAAAGTATTAAGTATAAAAAAGAACCGAACCATGAGCCTTATTCAATTGCGACTTCCTCAATTGAATAGGGCTCTATATAAGCACATAACATATTTTTTATACAGAACTTTTTAGTTACTGAATTTCTAACCACAATCAAGGTTTTCAATAACTAAAAACTCTGCTCAATAAATATGTTATGTGCTTATATAGAGCCCTCTTCAATTGGCAAAATTGCAATTCAATGAGGACCTATATATCTTTAATGGCCAAGGGCCTCACTCAAATGTGATTTGCCCATGTCAATAGGGCTCTATATAAGCACAGAGCATATTTTTTAAAGGAAATTTTTCTTTTGTGAACACAAGTTCACTAAATACAAAATTCCGTACAAAAATATGCTCTGTGCTGATATTGAGCTCTATTCCATTGGCCAAAACACAATTGAATGAGGAGCTCACAATATAACAAATGCAGTAACCAAAGGCCCTCATTCAATTGCTATTTTGGACAATTAAATATGGCTATAAATAAGCACTTTTAGGCCCTTATTCTATTTTAATAAATATATGTGATGTGCTTATTTACAACCCTATTCAATTTTCAACATTGCAATTCAATGACGGCCTTAGAGTACTATTACATTGTAAAAAATGCAATTGAATGAGGGCCAAACTATGCAACATATGGTACACACAAAGGCCCTCATTCAATTGCAATTTGCCCAATTGAATAGGGCTCTAAATAACAACATAACAATTTTTTTAAAAGAAGTTTTTAGTTACTAAAAATATATGCAAAATAAAGTTTTTAAATGACTAAAAACTTATTTAAAAAAATATGCTATGTGCTTATTTAGGGCACGATTTAATTAGCCAAATCGCAATTGAATGAGACACAAACTGCTACACACAAAACAGAATTTCTTATTCAATGTTTAACAACCTATAAGCCTTACAAAGAAGCAAAAATAAGAATAACAAAAGTGTTGTGCACCTAATAGCATTGTACAAAAAATCACACAAACTCATAGGAAACTACATTAACATTCTTCTTTAATGTTTAACAACCTATAACCAGTACAATCAAGAATAACTAACTTTTGCACAAGTGGTGCGCACCAAACAGGATTGTCAAAAACTAACACAAACACATAGCAAACTACATTAATTATATTATTTCATGTTTCACTAACTATAAGCATCCCAATAAAGGTTAAATAAGTATACCACAAGTGGTGTGCACAAAACAGGATTGTACAAAAGATAACATAAACACATAGCAAAATACATTTATATTCTTATTTAATATATCACAACCCACAAGCCTTACTAAGAACCTTCAATAAGAATAACAAAAGTTGTAGGATTGTACAGAAAGTAAAAAAAAAAAAAGATAGAAAAAAATAACCATAACTGATACAATACAGTCAAATTAATACATTTTTAAATTATTTAAAAGACATTTCAGTCAAACAACATTTTCTATTTTATATTACAACAGATACTGCGTGAAGACAATCGGACGAGGACTTTTTCCACAGGACCGGACCATCGGACAAGGACTCGGACCATACCAGCAGACGAGGAATTTCAACACAGGACCAGACCATCGGACGAGGACTTTCACCAACGGACCACAACATCGGACGAGGAATATCGCCACAGGACCACAACATCGGACGAGGGCTATCGCCACAGGACCACACCATCGGACGAGGACTTCCAACAGAGGACCACACCATTGGACAACGATTTTGAACCGAGGACCAACAAACATTCAGATTAAAATCACACTTCAACCAAGGTAAACTATAATAAGTACTAAAGTATAAAACTAAAGAAACTGCTTTCAGTTGCATCTGTGTCAACAGAAAAATAAAATAATTAATTTACTATCTCCATTATTTTATTTAAATTGCTACTATGCAATACATAGCTCAATAACCACCTCACTTTTTTTTTTAGCAAAGAACTTTTGCACTGGTAAATATCTATCCACAACCAACGTTTTTAATCAATAAAACCATTATTTAAAAAAAAATATGTTACATGCTTATTTACAGCACTATTCCATTGGCCAAATTCTTAGCCAGTGAGGACAGGAATTATAAATTTACCTAAATATAAATGATACATTCTAAATATAAATGATACCTTAATGATTTGCCTTTTATTTCACCAATTGTGCACAAGAATCTGTACCAGGAATTACAAATTTAAATATACACAATTACATTTTTTTTTTTCCTTTACAGATTAATATGGCTGATAACGAGACCAAAGAAGAGAAGAAAAGACGTCAAACTAGAGAAAGACAAGAGAGATGGGCCGCCCAGCAGACACCGGAGGAGAAAGAAATTCGACGAGAAAAAGAACGCAAAAGACTTGCAAATAAAAGAATATCAGCTGCAAAAATGAAAGATACAACAAAAAAAAAAAAAAAAGATAATAAAGCATTTACAAACTGTTCCTAAAACATCAGATGACATTTTACAAGATACCAGTCAAGACAGACCAAAAAAAGCAACTACAAAAACAAAGCATTTACAAACTCTTACTAAAAACTTACAGGACATTTCAACCAAACAAGTACAACATATACCAAGAAAATCCACGAAAAAAACTAAACATTTAGAACCTGTTGTTGAAACATTTCATGACTTTTCATCTGATGAATATGAAAGTCAACATCCCATATGCTTTGCAAATTGTCCTTTACTGAAGTCTTTAGCAGTAGAGGTTCATAGTTGTGGGGACATGACTACTCAATGTCAATTTTGTGAGGCTTATTATTTTAAACAGGAGAGACCCCGAGATGGACAATTTATTAGTTGTTGTCAAAAAGGAAAGTTCAAACTTCCACAAAGGAAACAATTTCCAACCTATTTACAAAATATTATGACTGAACCTACTTTTCCAAATTACAAAAATTTTAAGACAAACATAAGATCCTACAATAGTGCCATATCATTTGCATCTATGGGGGCAACATTGGCTGCTAATGTACCAGGACATGGTCCTTACTGTTTTAAAGTCCAAGGACAAATTTATCATCGTACTTCACATTTACATCCACAGGAAGGAGAGCAAAGAAAATTCGCTCAACTATATGTCCTAGATACAATGGAAGCTGTTGACCAACGTATGCAGATGGAAGAAAATAAAAAATGCTTACCCAGTGTTTTTATAGAGCTAAATAACATTATGGACAACAATCCCTACAGTAAAGCTTACAAAAAATTGGCAGAAGTAGAAAATGAACAACAACTTCATGCACAAAGACATCAATTACCCATGCCAAAGGTTAATATGGTGCTTAAAAGAGACAGACATACTGATAAACGTCGTTATAACTTGCCAACATCAAATGAGGTTGCAATGGTCTTTCAGAATGATGAAGGAGAACCACCATTTCAAAGAGACATTAGAGTATATCCCAGAAATGAGGACCAACCATTTATTAATATTAATATCTTAAGTCCAAATTTAGATCCAATGACATATCCCATCTTTTTCCCACACGGAGAAGCAGGTTGGCAACCAAAATTAACCCTTCCCAGTTACCCAAATGCTAAAGCCAGAATCCGAAATAATGTTTCTATGCTTGAATTTAAAGTTGCTCAAATTGCCATTAGAGATGAATTTAATCCAATTTTATGTGGTGGGAAACTAACACAACAATAGATTATTGATTCATATTTGCAAGTTGAGGCAAATAATTTAAACTTTATAAAATATCAACAAGATAAACTACGTGTAGAACAATATTGTGGACTCATGGACTATGTTGCTGACGTGGCTACAAGCAGAGACATGACAGCTGGCAAAGCCATCATTTTACCATCTTCCTTTCAAGGATCTCCTCGAAATATGAGAGAAAGATACAATGATGCTATGGCTATTGTGACAAAATTTGGAAAACCAGATTTATTTGTGACATTTACATGTAATCCACAATGGCCAGAAATTAATCAAAATCTACTTCTTGGACAAAGTGCTTCAGATAGACCAGATTTAGTAGCCAGAGTTTTTAAGATCAAATTAAATGAATTAATACGTGACTTCACTATAAATCAGTTATTTGGCAAATGTCTTGCTTATGTATATACCATTGAATTTCAAAAAAGAGGCCTTCCACATGCACATCTTCTCATAATACTGCAAGAGAAAGATAAATTAGATACTTCAGACAAAGTGGATGCAGTCATAGTTGCTGAACTACCACATCCAGAACTATATGGTAGACTATATGAGATTGTTACTCATCGCATGATTCATGGACCCTGTGGAGACCTTAATCCACAATCACCATGTATGGAAAATAATCAATGTTCAAAAGATTTTCCAAAAGATTATAGAGACAAAACATATGCAAATTGTGATGGATATCCACTTTATAAAAGAAGAGAAGGAGATAGTGCCATTATTCGTGGAAAAAAGTGGACAATAGATATGTAGTACCCTACAATCCACATTTACTCATGAAGTACAATGCACACATCAACGTAGAAGCCTGCACTTCCATCAAATCCATTAAATATGTCTACAAATATATTTACAAAGGTTACGATGCAGCTACTGTAGTCGTCAAAAGTGCAGACAACCCTGAAAGTAGTGAGTTAGTACATGATGAACTTGCATCTCATGTAGATGCTCGCTATGTCAGTGCACCAGAAGCTATGTGGCGGCTTTTAAAATTTGAAATGCATGATAGATCACATGCAGTATATAGGTTAGCAGTACATTTGCCACAACGACATTTAGTCTATTTCCATGCTGGAAATGAAATAAATGCATTGGCCCAAAGTGAAGATCGTCACACTACACTAACTGCATGGTTTGCATTAAATTCCACTGATGCTCAAGCAACACAATACTTATATATTGAAATTCCATATCACTATGTTTTTGTGAATGGATTATGGAGAGCAAGAAAAACCAGAGGCAATAAAATAATTCCACGAATTTACACAGTCAGTCCAAGAGATGTTGAACGTTTTTTGCTTACGGATATTACTTTTAAATGTTCCAGGAGCACAAAGTTTTGAACAATTAAGAACTGTTAATGACATTGTATATGAATCCTTCCATTTAGCTGCAAGACATAGAAACTTACTCGCTGATGATACAGAGTGGGAAAGATATTTAGAAGAAGCAGCACAATGTCAAATGCCACGACAGATGAGAGAACAATTTGCTTTTATTTGTATTTTCTCAAATGCTCCAAATGCATTAGCTTTGTGGGAGACTTTTAAAAGTAATATGGCTGAAGACTTTATGCGACGATACAATGAACCCATTGCACACTTAAAAGCGTTAATGGAAATTCAAGAAGTCTTTTTAACTCATGGATTAAGTTGTGCAAGTTTTAATTTGCCTGATCCAGGTCTAATAGATGACATTAACTTTGAAGACTATGACATTCAACTACAAGCAGAAAGAACAGAAGAAAGACTTGCAACTTTAAATACACTACAATTGCAAGCATTTCATGCCATTAAAAATGCTATAGATGATGACATGGTGACAGAGCGTTATTTCTATCTTGATGGACCTGGCGGATCTGGGAAAACATATTTGTACAATTTATTAATGAGTTCAGTTCGAGCACAAGGAAAAATAGCAATGGCGTTTGCCACTACTGGAATTGCTGCACTTTTATTAGAAGGTGGAAGAACTGTTCATAGTGGATTTAAACTGCCAGTGCCTATTTTGGAAAATTCTGTGTCAGATATTCGCATGACATCCTTACAAGCAAAGAAATTAAAGAAATGTAAATTAATTATAATAGATGAGGCCACAATGATGTCATGCTATGCCCTCCAATGTATTGACCGTTTGCTTCGTGAAGTCATGGATAATATTTTTCCATTTGGTGGAAAGGTAATGTTGTTGGGTGGCGATTTTAGACAAACATTACCTGTCGTTGTACATGGAAATCGAACAGACATTATTGAAACATGTATAAAGTCAAGTACAGTATGGAAACATGTTACCCATCTTCAACTGCAACAAAATATGAGATCAGAAGGCCAAACTGATTTCAATGATTGGCTTATTAAAATTGGAGAAGGCAGAACAGAAAAAATACTACATTTACCTGACGACACTGTAGAGATCCCACCTCATATGCTTTGTCAACAAGATATTATATCGGCTATATTTGAAGGGAGCATAAATAACGAAGAATATTCAGAGCTTGCCAACCAAGTTATATTGACGTGTAAAAATAAAGATGCATTAACCCTCAATAATGAAATCTTAAAAAAAATTTATGCACCACAAAGAAATTATCACAGTGCTGATTCTGTACTTGCTGATGACAATGAAAGTCAGGCAAACTTTTCAACTGAATTCATTAACTCTTTAACTCCTTCTGGAATGCCACCACATATTTTACAGCTAAAGAAAGGTGCAATTATCATGTTACTGCGAAATATGAACCCCAAAAAAGGCCTATGCAATGGCACAAGATTAATTGTTCAACAATTAAAGGACCATTTTATAGATGCTGAAATTTTAACTGGGACCCATAAAGGAGAGAGAGTTTTCATACCAAGAATAGATTTAGCACCAAGTGAAAGTAGTCTCCCTTTTATACTTCAAAGAAGACAATTTCCCATTATTATGGCATTTGCCATGACCATTAATAAATCACAAGGTCAAACTTTCAAATCTGTGGGTATTTACTTGGAAGAACCAGTTTTTGCACATGGTCAATTGTACGTTGCGTTGTCACACTGCAAAAATCCACAGGCTATTAAAGTTTACATTGAAAACAATGAAAGTCAAGGTGATTTATTAGAAGATGGACGTATTTTTACTAAAAACATTGTCTACTATGAAGTACTATAACTTTGAAGGATACAAATTAAAGATGCCAACATTTTTTAAAAGCATTCCAAAATACATAGCAATTGGTTGTTTAATTCAGTCATAATTAATGGAACTACTGTTTATGGATGATTCGCCACACAAAATACTTGCCTTGCATTGTTAGTAAAAATTATGTTAAAATGTTAAGCCAGTATGTTAATGTTTCTAATGTTACAAGTTTAAAAAATATATTTTCAAGTTATTTCATTCAACAGATTACAAAGTGGATGTTAAGAGGTCAAGCACCTTTTAAGTCACAATGTAAATATTGTCTGTTATCTTAAGATAACTACCTACATTAATGTTTATCGCCAGTTTATGTGCTCAGTAATGAATTACTTTAATTACGTACGTTTTAAGGAGAGTTTTACTGTATGCCTTCCTCTACATTCAATGTATATTCAAGTTAACAATTATTGTGATAGAAATTGCATTTTAATACTGATTAATTTAAAGGTCAATTGTTTTTACATTCAAATGTTAATACTTTTAATAAAAAATTAGGTTACAAAATGTATTCACTATGTTCCTGTTTATAATGTTCAAAATTATACCAATGTTTTGTCAACTTCTAAACTTACATAAAAAATAAAGTTCAAGTTTAAAAATATATACTTTGAAGGTTATTGCTTACATATATTTTAAACTTCATGTTAAAATTCGCGACGTTTCAAGAAGGCTTTTTACTTTTTGCTTTCCTATTCATTCAATGTATATTAAAGTTAACAATTCTTCAGATACAAATTTCATGTTACAAAACCATTACATCAACATTTTACAAAAATACACGTTCATATTAAAATACTTACAAGTGACAAAAATATATGTTAATAACTAAACAACTTGACAAACATATACATCACATTGCCGTCATTTTTTGACGGGCAAGTCGCTAGTCACATATATAGTTGTGAGCATGCGGGCTGTTGCTAACGCTGCTGGCTCGCGTAGCGAACCATTACGACCTTGCAAAAAACGCAGAAACCCGCAAACTTAAAAAAAACATAAAAAACACAATAAATACACACAACAAATACATAAAAAGCTTACCTACAGCAAGGGGGGGCGCACCTAGGACCTCGAAAAACTGAAGTTACACCTCAATTTAACTCCAAATAAAAGAGTTTAGACACCCGAGAATCCCCTAAGCAAGAGAAAAAATGGCCACCGAAAAAACGAAAACGAGGCTACAGCACTCTAAAGACGCAAAAAACATCACCAAACAGCTATGGATTTTCCGAAAAAGACGTACGAGGTCTGAAAACAAGGACGCAACCCACGCGACCCGAAAAACATTAAAAACACAATAAATACACACAGCAAACACATAAAAAGCTTACCCACAGCAATGGGGGGCACCCAGGACCTCTGCAAGTGAAGTTACACCTCAATTTAACTCCAAATTTTGTAGTTTAGACACTCGAAAATCACCTAAGCGAGAGAAAAAATGGCCACCGAACAAAACGAAAATGAGGCTAATGGACCCTAAACATGCAAAACACCACCAAACACCTACGGATTTTCTTAAAAAGTCGGACGACATCCGAAAACAAGGACGCTAAATCAGCCACAGCCGCATACCACACATTAGGCGTCATTTTAGAACACTAACTTATACAATCCGGAAGTACACAGCTACCCTAATGGATTTGCCTCGTGCACGCACACAATTACACTACACACTGCACACATTCATGACGCTTACACAGCAGCTCCACAGCACTGATGCTGCAGCAACATGAAAAAAGATTGCCAGCTCTTCAACACAATGCTTCCTGCATATATTACTTCACAATAGGTAAAGTATATTCATTTCTTATTTTATTTTATTATTTAAAAAACACCAACGCTGCTCATAACACACAAACAACCAAGAGCCTCGCAATGAGCACCGAAGGCGGTCAGCGCGAGGCTCACAATGAGCGCCAAGGATCTTAAAACACCAACAAAATGAATTTTGCACGCAAACAACATTACCTGCCTTACAATCTTCATCTTCATTTTTTGACGGGCAAGTCGCTAGTATACATATATAAAGAGGTTGAGTTGATAACAACTGTATATTATTATTATTTCATTTTTTATCAATATTTTCTTATTTCATTTCTCCATGACATAACAAGGGGAGAATTGTGCTATTATAAGTGATGTCATCTGGTATAATGGCATCAGTAACGTCATGTTATTTATGACTAGATGGATTAGTTATCAGGAATGATGGCAGCAGAAAATCATTCTGTATTTTAGGTAAAGATGTTATGTTGCATTCAATCATAAGTTCCACATATCTTGTTCTTTTCTCTACAAGCTGAAGGCTTGAACAGACTATTAATTGTGTGGAGTTATCATCTCATAGAAATGATCATTGCCTTGCATTATGAGCTTGGTTGTTAATGACTCATAATAATATATTGATTCCTGCTGCTTTGTGCCCTCTGCAGCATGTGCATACTCTGCTGAACTTGCTGTGTCATATCAGCCAATCAGTGATCACCTCTCAGGAATAGTTTTTAACATGCAGCTGATATGGGGTCTCTGATAGGCTAGTACACTACACTGCACATCCATCCCTACAAAGTCTGTATCTGCATACGCTGCATTGGACATGACCATATACTGTATGAACTCTCTATTGGATGTTTGGTTGTTGAAATGGATTGTATCATTGATACACATTGTAAAATGTTATCTGTAAGTATTTGTCACACATTTGATGTTGCACACCAATGACATTTAAGTGATATTTAAGCTTCCTGGATTTAACTAGGGATATATTATGTTGGTGTATATGGTATTCACCTGGCACAGTGACTGGATCCTGTGTGGCCACCAGGAGCTCTGGCAACTGTCGCCGGGACCATCATGCCTTTCAGCAACCTCTGCCACTCACAATACTTGAGGCTCACTTGGGGGTCACCACTTGGAGCTCTCGCTGCTTTAGTCTCCTCTTCCATCATCCTTTTCACCTTGGCCTGTTTGTAAATTCAAGCTGACTAATTTCAGCTACTACCCTTGGGCCCAGATCTATCTCCCCCCCCCCCTAATAGGATAGTGGAGCCTTTTCTACAAACTTTCACTTCTGTTCTCTCTCAATATCTGATACCCTCCAGCTCCAAGACTTGTGTGCTAATTTGAAAAAAAAACACAGTCCTCAAGGGCAGGAGACTAGCGTTTTTTTTTTATCTCTCCCTGACAATTAATTTGCTGTTTGCCATTTTCTGTTGGCTCCATTGACTTTATCGCAGCTAGAAATTCAGTAACATTTTGTTGATTAGTATAATTTTTTGAGGGTCACCTAATCCGGCCCCCTCAACTTTACAATAGATTGTTTTATGAGTTTTGGTTGAGATATGTAAAGTTGCATGTGATCTGCATTGAATACTTGTGTAACATTACTGGGGGGAAAAAAAACTCCCACAGTCAAAATTATGTTGTTTCTTAACTTACATAGCTTGATTTAAATGAGGCCCTTAATTTTTAATGATGATGTGTTTATACCACTAAATCAACACATATAAGTGACAAAGTGAGTTACTGAAGAAGAAAGACTGTATATGCAAATAGGAAAACTAAAATCTGCTTGCGAAGCAGCTATAACTGAATATCAATACATTAATAAAATGACGAAATGAAATACGTAAGTTGTAAAATTGTACGTTTATATTATAACATAATATAGTTTATTTATTCCAGTTATTTACATTAGTTGTGAAAATGCTTTTCCCTTCAAAAAACTCCTTTGCCATGAACTGGAAGAAGTCCTTACTTCCTGGACCCATAAACAAAAAGAGCAATGTATTTTGTGGCTAAATATGCCTTTTTTAATTATGAGCTGGCAGATAATATAATAATAAGTCTATCTGTGTCTGCACATTTATGTACTGAAAACATTAACCCATACGCACATAAAACATGCACTAACATTTTAGAATATTCATTTAATTTCTCCAAAATATCGCAAACAATTGCTTTGTAGAAATGTATATATATTTCCTCCTTGGGTCAATTGTTAAAAGAGCCATTGTAATTATATATTAAAAATATCCTCTTTTGTATAACTACATCTGAAAATGGGCAAAATGCTTTCAGAATGTAAAAAAAAAAGTCTATTATTTTTATAAGCAATTCTTCCATTTTAATTTCCAGTGAGTTTTTTTTTTAAGGTAGGAAGAGACTTTGGAAACTCATATTTTTAGCTGTACACTGAGAATGTGCCATGTACAAGTGTTATTTTACCCATTAGGTATTATGAAATATAGATTTGTTTAAAAGGGCCCACCCCTTTGAGAGAGAAGATGCAAAGAAAAAAGCCTGTAGTAAAGTCTAAGGGCCTTATTCAATTGCAAGCCCACAGTTTGTGTTGTACAGACCATGAGCCTCATTCAATTCGGAGCTCGCTACTAGATCGCAGACCAAATGCCTGCGATTGAGTTACAGGCTCCCGTCGGTTTATTTTGCAATGCTATTAAATTGGCCGGGCCCGCAAGTTAGGCGCCGGTCTCGATAATCGAAAACTATTGCCGTCGGTTGTAGCATTTGCGGGCTTGAACATGTTAAGAGAGCAAGCCCATAACTCCTGATGCAGAAACAGAGATCATCATCATGACCAACCAACAACCCCCTAACTCGTAAGTGTAGGCCTTAGGACTTTGAAAACCCAACCTCCATTTCTCAAAGTCCTATGGGCTTGGAGGTTGAAGCCCGTAGGACTTTACATTGATTGCAGTGATCGATATAGCACGAAAATTGAGCATGAAATAAATTATTGGAGAACGTTGTGCTATTCATTCTAAAACCTAACATCACGTTCACTCTTAATAAAAGTACAGTACTGTGTTTTTATTTGCTTTTAAAGTGCTCCAATTTGTCATTAAGAACTTTGCAAGTTCTCCTTGGTACCATTATTATTATAGTTCATTTATAACGCGCCGACATATTCCGTAGCGCTGTACATAAATTCATTTCAGACAAAGATAAATATAAATTAACATATAGCAAAGCAAGGAGGGCCCTGTCTTTGAGCTAGGAATCTAATGTCCATGGTGACTTCCCAAAGTACTTAGGATAGAAACTCGCAGACTTACAATCTAAGGTATGTGGTAAAAGAGGGAGAGAGGTGATAAGCGTGTTAGGGTGGAAGGTGATACGCTTCTTTAAAGAGATGCGTTTTAAGTGAGGTTTCAAATGTTTTGAGGCAAGAGGATAATCTGGTGGAGCGAGGCAAGGAGTTCTAGAGACATGGGGCAGCACGAGAAAAGTCCTATGAGGCGGGAGTGAGAGGAGGTGATAAGAGTTGTAGAAAGAAGGTGGTGGGTCATCAGCAGAAGGAAGAGGGCGGGTGGGGGAGTATTTGGAGATGAGAGCAGAGATGTAAAGTGGGGGCATTTTTGTTGTTAGGTTAAGTTAGTGTTATGATTTTAAATGTTAGTCTTGAGGCTAAGGGAAGCCAGTTGAGTGATTCACAGGGAGGTGATGCCGACACTGAACGTTGTGTACTGAAGATGAGTCTAGCAGAGGCATCCATAATGGATTGAAGTGGAGATAGTCGGGTTGTGGGTAGGCCAAAAAGAAGCGAGTTGCAATAGTCTAGTTGAGAGATGATGAGAGAGTGTATAAGGATTTTAGTTGTGTCTTGTGTAAGATAGTGACACATTCAGGAGATGTTTTTTAGATGGAGAAGACAAGATTTAGTTAGTGATTGTATGTGAGGGATGAAAGACAGAGCGGGGTCCAGTAGAACTCCAAGACAACGGGCTTGGGAGGAGGGGTTGATGATGTCGTTGTTGACAGTGAGAGAGATGTGAAGAATTGATGCTGTGGGAGAGGGAGGGAAGATTAGGAGTTCCGTTTTAGACACGTTGAGTTTGAGATGGTGGGTGGACATCCAAGAGGATATACTAAAGAGGCAGTTGGAGGCGTGTGTTAGAAGAGAGGGGGATTGATCTGGTGTGGAGAGGTAGATTTTTGGGTGTCACCTGCATAGAGATGATAATGAAGCCCAAAAGAGTTTATGAGGGTACCAAGTGAGGAAGTGTAGATGACGAAGAGGAGGGGGCCTAGGACTGATCCTTGTGGAACATCAACAGACAGGGGGTGAGGAGAAGAAGAGGTGTCGGAGAAGGAGATACTGAACTGATCGATTTTGTAGGTATGATGAGAACCACTAGAGAGCAGTGTCTCGAATACGAGGGAGAAGAGGATATGGATTAGAAGTGGATGGTCGACAGTGTCAAAGGCAGCAGAGAGATCTAGAAGAAGAAGAATTGAAAAGTGACCTTTTGACTTGGCGGTAAGCGGGTCATTGGTGACTTTAGTGGAGTGTTGAGGCCGAAAGCTGGATTGGAAGGTGTCAAGAAGGGAGTTAGAGAAAATAAAGCTGGTAAGGCTGTTATACAGGAGCCTCTCCAGCAGTTTGGAAGCCAGGGGAAGCAGAGAGATAGGGTGGTAGTTAGATGCGACGTCAGAGTCAGATGAGGGTTTTTTGATGGTGGGTATAACTATGGCATGTTTTCGAGAACATGGAAACATGACAGTAGTAAGATAATGAAAATATGTGTGAGAGCTGGTATTAGTGTGGTAGAGAGTGGAGAGATGAGCTGAGATGGAATAGGATCCTGAGGACAGGTGAGGCGAGTGGATGAAAGCAGTTTGGAGACTTCATCCTCTGTAGCAGGATCAAAGCAGTTCAAATTGGCTGTGGTATTGGAGAACGGAGAAGACTGGGTGTTGTTGGTTGGTTTAGAGGGTGGAGTGTGAGAGCCACTATGGGATAAGAGTTCATTGCGGATGTTTTGAATTTTATGAATAAAATGGTTGGCGAAGTATTCAGCTGTGAGAGAGGAATGGATGGGAGGAGGTGGTGGGTGGAGGAGAGTATTGAAAGTGGCAAACAGAAGCTTGGGCAGAGTTGATATTAGTGATGTAAAGTACTGCTGTTTGGCAAGGTTGAGGGCAGAGGAATAGGAGCATAACATAAATTTGTAGTGGAGGAAATCTGCGTGATTTCCTCCATAGTTGTTCAGCAGTGTGCAAATGTTACCATCACAAAAATCACAATCACTATTAAATTGCTACAATTCCTTAAGCCTGCAATTGCTTTCACAACCGTAAATGGCAAATGCAGCCAAAATGTTTACAAGTACTATAGAGGACTCGCAAGGGGGTTAAACACCTGTTCACAACACTATAAAAGCAAATAAAAACTCTATACTGCACTTTAAAAGTTATGAAAGACATTAGAATTAATTGCACAACAGTCGCAAGCTCGCAAATCTGCAATCAAAAATTATTATTTTTAGGTGTTATTTCCGTGTTATATCAGTCTCAGGAATCAAGGGGTTAATACATATTAGGCCACCCACATGGACAATAACATTTTCCTAAATCATTTTTATTGATTTTTACATCGCTGGATTGTGAGCCCGATCGCTAATTGATTGACATTTAAACTCCATGTTTTAATTATTGGCATAATTAATTTGTCTAACTTCCCTGTTTTACTGATGTCATCATGACTGTCTCATTTACTATTGGCTGTTTCTAAATTGGTAGTTATGGGCTTGCTTAATTGATTATTATCATGCCCTGAAATGCTACTTACTCATGGTTTATGGTTCATGGTTTATGGTTTTGAGGCTTCGGCCCTCTACTTGCGGCCTTGGTAAAACAATACAATTTGAAGAAAGCTTATAACATTATGAATCTACCAAATTGGCAACATTTTTAGTTGCTTGTATTATTTTTTAATACAAAGATGTGCTAAACTAGACAGTCAGTAATAGCTGCCAGCTACTCTCTACCACTGAACAAAATGTCATCATCTGTAGAAGAAAAGAATATTAGATAAAAAAAGTTCCATTAGTTCGATTTATTTTTAATAACTTTACAATTTTGCTAAAATCTAGTGGTAAAATCTCAATTTCTGGTAAAACAAATGATCAAAATATATACAAATATACAACAGCTGATGGACTACAAAGTGGACATTCAATTAAATCTAAAAATATACACCAATGGAAATGTCACAATGTCAGCCCATGCAAATAATTGTATATTTCTTTTGAAGACTTCATTCTTTTGCATGTGTTCCATTATAGCAATACATTTCATTGAAAGAGAACATTTCACTTGACCTTAAATAAAAAACGTATTTGAATGGAAGATCTACAGTGACAGATTTAAATATTACATGTCGTATACATAACATGATTGCTATTTCTGGGCCATATAGACATGAAAGTAACTCTAATTTATGGATAATAATAACCCAGCAGAAACTACTACATCACTGCTCTAGTGACCACATAGGGAAAATAATCAAAGATTTACAACCACTAACCAAAGACGCACAGTTACGAAATATATTATCCAAACCTTCCATCATTGCATTTAAACAACCACCAAACCTGAAACACTTGTCAGCAGAACATTGGTTAATGAACAACTGATCAGAAAAAATGGAACTAAGCCTCGTAACAAAAGTCTCTGTAAATTATGTCAGCACATTTATAATGAGGACAAACATATAGTAACAAGATCTATAATGTAGTTTATATAGTACAATGTAGTATATGTGAAACATGCTGTTACTTTGAGGAAATCAGCCAAAAACTGCACTGAACAATGGATCCACACATACATTCTATTGGGAAGCGCATTGAACACAGTTATTGTAGCTCTTTTAGACACCCTTTTAGCCAGTTTGATAACTCCATCCAAAATCTGAAAATCAAAATACTCAGAGGGTATTTCAAAAAACATCCAGGAGAGAGACACTTTTACATTGTCACCATTTCTTATGATTCTCAATCTTTCTCATGTGTTTTTGTTACTATAACAGGCTTGTCACTCGGTTTCTTCATGTATATATTGATGTATATATGTACATAGGGCCTCATTCTATTATCGGCCGTAAAATGGCCGCAAGGCTGCGATTCCTTGTGGGGGTTCCGTTATCTTGGAATTCAATTATACGGCCCCGCAAGGATCTCCCCTTACTGCCGGCCGTATATCTTGCAACCGGCCGTAAGCTCAGAAAACTTTAAACGCAAAAATAAATTAAAGACGGCACTGTACAGCTCTGTAAATGCTAGGGATCATATTGGGGGACATGAGGATTAATAGCAACCCCCTCTCAAGCTTGCACATCAGCCCAAATCCGAGTTTACATTAACTGTTTATTTTCCGGCCGCAGCGTGAGCGGGTCTGAGGTGCTCCAAGCCCTCTGGACTTTTTACATGGATTTTTGACATAAATAAAAAAAAAATGTATTTACGGATTTGAGTGTAGGGGAATGTTGTGGTATTTTTGCTAACACCTACAATCACTTTATAGTCTCATAGGAGTGCAGGATGGCTTTATTTCGGCTTTATAATGTGCTTAATTGGTGCTAGCGGGACCTTTTTCCTGCAAGTAAGCTGCGGCTCGGTTTTAGCCTTGCAGAGAGGGTTCCCGGAGCAAATGAATAGCAACCGGGATTTTCTTGCGGCCGAAATTCTTGCAGCCATTTTAGATCAAAGGCAAGGGATAGCAAGGCGCCGGCCGCAAGCCTGCCGGAATCCCCGGCCGGAGGGGAATAGAATAGCCGAAAAGCTTGCGGCCGGTCCTTGCGGCCCCGCATCTCCTACGGCCGATAATAGAATGAGGCCCATAGTATGTGTGTGCATGTTTCCTTTACTATGTTATGCTCTCTCTGCATCACTATTTACATTCAAACTAAAAGTTCCATTTCATTTCAGTATTGCTTCAGACTGGATAAAGAGAGGTTAAAACTCTATAAACCACTATAAATAAAACTTTGTTGAATTAAAACGGTATAATAATATACTGAAATATTAATTATTCATCTAGAATACTGGGCATTCATGGCTATCTCTTTCTTCAACATACAGGTAGACTCCATTTAACACTGATTCAATATAAAGCTGTTTTTGCTTGACAGATCCCTGATTAACCCAGTTTCCATATAACACGCTTTTTGCCACACACATCCGATTAAAAAGGATTTGCTACTTGTGTATCATTCCAAAACACCAAAAGCCATGAAAGGAATTTTAAAATCGAGTTTACCTGTGATTTAGGAATTTAACAGGAAATCTTGGATCACTATGGCCATTTTTCAAAAATGGTATACCACACATTTTTGACCATCTGTAAAACGCTACTTAAAAAGTAAACATTTTTTTGCCCAAAGCACTATTACTGACTGATATGCTCCAAGCCATTCTACCCACTTGTCTGATTTAAACTTTTGCAAATCCATTGAAGTAGTTTTCTTGCAACCCAACACTACATCTTTAATCCAGCCATTGGATGAGGGAGTCATATCAACTTTTAAAGCATTTCATCTTCCCTGAAAATAAATAATCAATTATGCAATTTTGGAAGAAACATAACACCATGGACGCCATAAGCAACATCGAACTCTCTTGGAAAGAAGTGACTGATAAATGTATAAAATGAGTGCGGAAGAAGATATGGCCAGAGATATCCAATGATTTTTGACCAGAAGAGCCCACAGTTGACAAAGTTGTCAACCTAGTCAGTACAGCAGGACAACGAGATGCAGATGCTTTGAACCTGAAAATAGGGATTCTGAAAACGAAGAACCCAAAGAACTTGCAAGAGATCTCTTCAGTAAAGGTTTGATGAAGATAATCAAAATTGTTGATCATTTTATAGCAAAAAATCCAGATTTTCAAAGAAGTACAAAGCAAGATAGGGCATTTTGGAGGTGATCTCTTGCAAAAAACATTTGCATAATGAGAGAAAAAGAAAACGACAAATGTCACCAGACGACTTCATAACTAAAAGATGAAGAATTCCAGAAGAGCCAGAATGTTCGAAACTTTGCATTTCTGTGTACATATAGCATTTGTACATGTTTTGTATACTGTATTTTGCAAGTTAATATAAAAATACAGTTACTTAAAATGACAGTTAAACTTGTGTGTCCTTGGTCACTAGTTCCCCTATTCCTATTTACCCTGTTTTAAAATGACCCCCTTTAATTTAACATGTTTTGTTTAGCACTGTGAACATGAACACATCTACTGAGTTAAATTGAGTATGCCTGCGTATACACACATGCATATACTGTATATAATTCTGTAACTCTTTCTCTACATATATATATATATATATATATATATATATATATATATATATTGGGGGATGCTGGGAGTTTTAGGAATACAGCTTTAATGTGAATGCAGGCTAAATTATTATATGCTAAGGCTTAGTATCCCCTTCTGGATTGCTGCCTTGTTGTAGTGAAGTGGCTGGTGTATTTCAATTAGGCTGTGCGCTACACCATATAGGCAAAACAAAACAAATAGGGTCACCCAAGATAGGCATGTCATAGCATAGAGGTCAGACAAATCATGGTCCAATTGCAAAGGAACTGGCAACCCACTCCAGTGTCATTGCTAAGATAACCTTATGGATGAGCACAACCAGAGACAAACGATATGGCACCAGAAGGTGAGCCTCTCACGTCAGAAGTTGTCAACCACATTACTTGGGAAGAGCAGACTGCGAGTGCAGGTAGCATCACATCTCATGAAGTCGTTGAACCAATGCCAAGAGGAAACCCAGCTGACATGCCTGGAGGGAAAAAAAAGTCTGCTGCTGCCAAGAACAATTCAACATAGGAACCTGGAAAGTTAGAACTATGAAACAAGGCAAACTGGACATGGTCAAACATGAGATGACAAGGTTAAACACTGATATCCTGTGAATTAATTAACTGAAATGGACTGGAATGGGACATTTCACATCAGACAACCAACATATTGGTCAAGAATCCCACAGAAGAAATGGAGTAGCCTGTTAAAATTGTGACTTTGTCTATTTAATTGACTTCAAAATACCTGTTACATTGAACACATTATGACCACTCAGTTGGTATTTTAATTGGTAATTCTTATAATATACAGTAAATATCATAATAAACAGTAGATTAAATTCCAGTTCCAATTTAATCTTCTATCAACACCATCTTTGTCTTCTATCACATATATAGTTGTGAGCGTACGAGTCGTTGCTCACGCTTGCGGGCTCGCGTAGCGAGCCGCGGCCCTCGCGTAGCGAGGTCACTGGGCAAGGGCCTCAGTTGCTGGCATGGAGCGCCGAAGGCGCTCCATGCCAGCAACTGAGGCCCCTCGCGAAGCGAGGGCCTCAGTTGCTGGCGAGGTCACTGGGCACGGGTCTCAGTTGCTGGCATGGAGCGCCGAAGGCGCTCCATGCCAGCAACTGAGGCCCCTCGCGAAGCGAGGGCCTCAGTTGCTGGCGAGGTCACTGGGCACGGGTCTCAGTTGCTGGCATGGAGCGCCGAAGGCGCTCCATGTCAGCAACTGAGGCCCCTCGCGAAGCGAGGGCCTTAGTTGCTGGCGAGCTCACTGGGCAAGGGCCTCAAACCCTCGCAAAATTCACGTCGCTACTCAAAAAACACGACACACAAATTACGACACTCGCTAAATTTTACGAGGCACGCAAACAACGTACGAAACACGTTACCACACATTACGACCTCGCAAACATCGGACGCAACACGCCGACATACAAACATTTAAAACACAATACATACACACAGCACATACATAAAAAACTTACCTACACCAAGAGGGAGCACCCAGGACCTCAAAAATGCAACTTACACCTCGATTTTACTCGAAATAAAACACTTTAGACACTAAAAAAAAAACGAAGCGAGAGAAAAAATGGCCGCCGAACAAAACGAAAACGAGGCTACAGCACTCTAAACTCGCAAAACACCACAAGAAACTCGCAAAACACCACAAAACACCTACGGATATTCCGATACAGACCTATACCACACATTACTCGCCATTTTACACCAATGCGGAAGTACACGACTACGCTAACGGTTTGGTCTCGCGCACGCACAGTGTTACACTGCACACATTCAGCATGCTTATACAGCAGCTCCACACCACTAATGCTGCAGCAACATCAACACAGATTGCCAGCTCTTCATCACAATGCTTCAAAATAGGTACACTATATTCATTTACTAATTTAGCTACCTTACAATTTCATTGCAGTCATTTTTTGACGGGCAATTCGCTAGTCAACACCATAAAAATAAACAAAGAAAAAAATAAATGTAGCTTTAAAATTCAATTATGCTTTTGGCAGAATGCATATCCATATTGTGGCTGTCATTGAGCTAAAATGACAAGTAATGCCATTTACATTATTAACAAAAATGCTACAACTGATGTAGTAAATGTCTTAAGTTAAACTAATTGTTTCCTTTTGGTCACAACACTTTTGTGCATTGATACATAAGTGTTTCTGTATGTATGCAGAAAATGTAAAAGTTGGGTGCCCATAATTTTCCTCAAATCAGCAGACAATGTGATGCTACCACCATGTGCAAAGTATTCACTGGGCCTCTAGGCAAGCGATTCATTGTACTAACGGTACCATGTTCAGCTCGGTGAAAATTCACTGTACTAAAGAGGTGGTTGTTTCACTGTGCTACCGTACAGGGTGCATTGTATGTGTGAGTTATAGTCATGTCTGATATTTGTTTGATTTATTTTAATAGTAGTTTTGTGGTAATTTAAAGGATCACAAAAATATGCCATATGTGCTCTACACCATCAATAGAAGAGTGGAAAGTCATGTGGAAAATTTTACACTTTTACAATTCATCAAGGAGCCCTCCCACAATAATTGTATTATAGATTTACACTATGCTTGCAAGTAGAGTGTGGTGGTGTAGTGGTAAATGATCTGTTTTAAAGATATTTTTCATTGGTGAGTCATGGGTTCGATTCCCTGCCTTCCCCTTGTTTTTCTTTTCTTGTTTTTATTTATTTATTTATTCATATATATCAATCATATGTAAATGAATAAATTAATAGTTAATAATTAGTCCATTTTAAAAAAAAGAAGTAGGAATTGTATTAGAACCAATTACCTTCTCATGAAACCATTTATGAAACAACACATTCTCCTTAAAAGAAAAATATGTATAAAAGTTAAACTAATTTCATTATTTGAGCTATATACTGCCTGATTCAAAGCTCTACACCTGACTCTAATTAATATTCATTACATAATGCATGGTACAGACCTCATTACTTATTCAGGAAGGTGCCACATACTGAAATTAATCATAACTCCATGAATTCAGCATACATTTTAAAATTTTAAACACTAACCCAAGGATTGCTAATCTCCCAAGGTGTCTACCACCTATAATGAAGTCATTAGTTTATACCAATAGGGAATACATTTGACAATTAATACAATTTTAATGGTTTTATAAATCACAATGGCAAAGTTAAAAACTGGTTAAAAAATCCAGGATTAACACACAAGTTAAAAGAGGACAAAATGTATGGAAAATGATTACCTCTTAACTACTAAGAATGAATGTTTTTCAAGGCCCATAATAGGGGGTAGTTATTATCCCATTCTGCAGTGCTGTGTCTTTGTTTAGAGAAATTGCTCAATTATAAATGTGCACCAAAACATGAAGCGTCCTATATATGTACCCCTAAACTGAATTTATGCCACGCAAGGCATAGAAATACACTGGCCAAAGTTGCTACCAAGATAGCTTATAACCAGGCTCTTTGTTCCTTATTTAAGTCCCTCTTTCAAAGTAGCAGAGTGGAAGTAGTCATGAGCTCAAAGTGATACACTTAAAGCAGGCTGCAGCTTGATATAAGGCCACAGCTTAATTTCAGCTTGATTGAGTATAATTTAGTATAATACCAGTATGATAAAGGTGTATGGTGTAATAAAGCATACACTAGCAAAATCTGCATAATGTAAGCGCTGGTAATTGTCATTACTCATACACACCATGCATAAATTTGGGTGAGGACGCGTTAGGGCACACAGATACTCTCACACTGCATAGAACGCGACTACTGCATGCTCCAATGTAAGGACGCCTGATGCGTTTCGACGTCACTGGACATCTTCCTCAAAGGCAAACACGGGTTGCTGTGGAGCCCGTCTATTTATCTGGTTCCCGTAACTATGGAAAGCTAGTGCTAGCACACGTGGGTCTAGTAGAGTATGGGGAATAACCCTGTGCTCTGAATCAGGTAGACAAAACAGATCTATGCTCAAAAAATATATAATCAAAGGAACTAAAGTTTAGAAGAGAATGCCAAGTTATTGTATATTATTATAAGAAGCAAACGAGAGTACATATGGAACTCTAATGGGGAGAAAGCAACGTGTAAGGATGATTACTGTAATACAGACCTGCCATCTATGAGAGTCAGTAATACAGGTTAATGTGTACTATTATAAGAAAGAAAAGAGGGTAAAAATGGAATTACAATGGGGAGAAAAGCAGCGTATAAGGAATATTACTGTAATACAAACCTGCCATCTATGAGAGTCAGTAATACTTGACATAGTTGTCATAGATATTGACCAGAATAAATCCCAAAAGTGAAGATTAATAATGACCTAAGGGTTACTTTGTAGAAGAAAGAAAAAAAAATGTTTTACATATGAAATAAATTAAACCTACTAGTTGAGTGAACACCAAGGTGAAAAAAAATAAAAAAATAATCCAAAGTGATGGACTGGGTCAAAACTTATAATAATGACTATTATATAATAGAATCCTTAGTAAACACTCTACAGATACATGTGCTAAATTAGAAAGGAGGTGAATGCCTAAATTGTGCTAACAGTAATCCAGTGAAAATTAATGATGGTATAAAGATCCTAAACTAGGGGGGGGGGGGGTTATTACAAAAAGTTGAAAATAACCTTATGAAAGGGTTATGAATAACATAGTGAGAGTTCTTAATAAACGTGAAGGAATAGTGAAAGAGGGGGAAAATATTGAACTAGAGATGGTGAAAACCCCAATAAGATAGTCATATGACAAATAGAGATGTATGCATATATACAATATAATATTCTCATAGATGAAAAAAGATATTTTTCTAAAGTATGGCCTTTCATGATGGTACTTTAGAGTCTCAAACATAACATATAACCCATTTCTAAATGAAGGGTGTGAAGGTAAATCCCTCATTTAGTCCTTTTGGGGATACGGCTTTAAGCCTATAAATCCAGCGTGCTTTATATTGAAGCAATTTTCTCTCCAGGTCTCCTTTTCTAGGGCCCATATGTACTCTCTCAAGTATGGTAAATGACAGATCTTCACTATTTCCTCTGTGGTAATATCTAACGTGGCATGCAATAGGTGTGTCAAGGTTATTTTTAATAGAATATACATGTTCACCTATTCTCCTACGTATTTGGCGCCTCCTTTTTCCTACATAAATCTTACCACAAAAACAAGTTGCCACGTAGATTACATTTGTGGAACAGCAGTTAGTGAATTCTTTTAGTTTATATTCCTCACCACTTTCTAGATGTTGAAAGGTTTTTGTAGGGTATATGTATTTACAAAATTTGCATTTACCACATCTGAAGCATCCTGACAAAGGTCTAAGCCAGGTGGTTGGAGGTCCTTGTTCCTTAAAATAGCCATGCACCAACATGTCCTTTAGATTTCTACTCCTTCGATAAGTGACAGATGCTTTTGATGGTAAAATACCCTCTAAATCATCATCACTTTTAAACAGATGCCAATGTTTTGATAGGATGCTATGAATTGTATCAGAATCATAGCCAAAAGTCAAAATACACTGAGGTTGGGTTTCTTGTAGGTTACTTGCTGCTTTTGTTCTTTGGGTATATAGGCCATTTAGAAGTTCAGTTCTGTTACAGCTCAATGCATATTTAAATGCTGTCTTTAAACATTTATTTGAGTATCCCCTTTCACAAAATCTTTTTCTGAGTTTATTTGCCTCAATCCTAAATTCATCATCTGTACTACAGTTCCTTCTAATTCTGAGGTACTGACCTCTGGGGATGCCCCTTTTCAAAGGTGCAAAGTGCTGACTGTTCCACATAAGCAAAGTATTAGTTGCCGTATATTTTTTACATGTAGTGGTGGACACTTTGCCATGTTCGCCCTTGTTGATAAGTAAATCCCATATTTGGGATACAAAAAGGTGTAAGTTTTCATCAAAAATTTTATCCATCCTAGCATTGTCCAAGATGGATTTCAATGCAATCCTATAATCATTTGATGAATTTTCTGATAATACTTCATAAGTGGTGGTATCATCCAGAATTTTCTTACACATTCTCTTATAGTTTTCATTTCCCATTACCACTATATTCCCCCATTTGCCTGCAGGTTTAATTTGTATATCCTAATTTTTTTTTAGTTCATCCAATGCCTTATATTCTTTGTTTGTAAGGTTATGCTCTTTGTAGAGTTTAGAGTAGTCAATTTTTTCAATTTCCCTAGTGACCTTTTGGAGAAATACCCAGATACTTGCAAAATCCTTAAGAAATGGTGTAAAGGAACTTTTATTTTTCCATTTATTTTTGTTTCAAAACAGTGTTTGTTAAAGCAGAATTATTGTCATCAAGTAGAGACATAAATGTCCGAAAAGTTTCAATATCCTCTTTACTTACGCCAAGATTCATATATTCTATCTCTTGTTTGTTTTTATAAAACTTATGTAAAGCAAGTTTTCGAGTAGAGATTTACATCTTTTATATGAGTGAATTTGTCAGTTCTAGATGTAGGAACGAAAGTTAACCCTTTCTTAAGAACTGATTCATGCTTCCTTGTTTTTTCTGTTTCTCGTTATCCTCTCTGGGCCTCTCCTTGGATATTGGCCTTTCTCTAAAAAACCTTCATTATTTTATGTAGTAGGTGTTCTAGAATATGTAAAAGATCTCATCTCATAGGGTTCTCTCCTATAAGTTGTATGTTGGGGTCTAACCCTGTTTGCATACCCAGAATTGTCTTCAAGATCAAGAGTTATCAAAGTCAGAGCAGCTAATATCTGACCCCCCCTGCTTGGTAATTGAGAATTTCTTAAAAATCCTCCAATCTTTAAAGTCAGTTTGGTCCCTCCAGAATTTTTTCTGTATACTTTGCTTAATCTCTCTTTTGATTCTATCCATGTTATCATTAATTTTTTTACAGAATACATCATATTCTGTTGATTCAGTAAATTTATTAATTTTTGCTTCTTATAATAATATACAATAACTTGGCATTCTCTTCTAAACTTTAGTTCCTTTGATTATACATTTTTTGAGCATAGATCTGTTTTGTCTACCTGATTCAGAGCACAAGGTTATTCCCCATACTCTCCCAGACCCACGTGTGCTAGCACTAGCTTTCCATAGTTACGGGAACCAGATATATAGACGGGCGCCACAGCAACCCGTGTTTGCCTTTGAGGAAGACGTCCAGTGACGTCGAAACGTGTCAGGCGTACGACACTGCGTGCGTCCTTACGTTGGAGCATGCAGTAGTCGCGTTCTATGCAGTGTGAGAGTATCTGTGTGCCCTAACCCGTCCTCACCCAAATTTATGCATGTTGTGTATGAGTGGTGACAATTACCAGCGCTTACATTATGCAGATTTTGCTAGTGTATGCTTTATTACACCATACACCTTTATCATACTGGTATTATACTCAATTATACTCAATCAAGCTGAAATTAAGATGTGGCCTTATATCAAGCTGCAGCCTGCTTTAAGTGTATCACTTTGAGCTCATGACTACTTCCACTCTGCTACTTTGAAAGAGGGACTTAACTAAGGAACAAAGAGCCTGGTTACAAGCTATCTTGGTAGCAACTTTGGCCAGTGTATTTCTATGCCTTGCATGGCATAAATTCAGTTCAGGGGTACATATATAGGACGCTTCATGTTTTGGTGCACATTTATAATTGAGCAATTTCTCTAAACAAAGACACAGCACTGCAGAATGGGATAATGACTACCCCCCTATTATGGGCCTTGAAAAACATTCATTCTTAGTAGTTAAGAGGTAATAATTTTCCATACATTTTGTCCTCTTTTAACTTGTGTGTTAATCCTGGATTTTTTAACCAGTTTTTAACTTCGCCGTTGTGATTTATAAAACCATTAAAATTGTATTAATTGTCAAATTTATTTATTTATCCTCATGCCTTTTAACCCCTTATGTAATAGTGCAGAGCACATATGGGTACTTTTATTGTCCTTTAGATGTATGCTGAAATAGAGGTGTCCCAGATGAGTCACAGAGTTACCTCCATTAAAGAGGTAGTTACTGTGGACATTCTGTTATTTTCGTCCTAGCTTTGGGATCAATGTAGTCAGACGATGGTGTTTAATCCACCTAAGGGGTACCCTGTTTTCAGGGAAATGGAACTGATTGCCTCCAAACAAGCTGCATTCTAGAAAGCTTACATCCATTTGTTGCTGCAGGACCTGGACAAGTGAAAGACAAGAACATATCAGGATGATTAAAGACATATAAATGCATATGATAGAGGAGAATAAGAAGTGTATGCAAACAATTATTTTATGAAAAAATACCAAAATAAACATTTACAAACTCACTCTGATGTTTGCTATTTTCTTTCAGTTTGCAAACTGCAGCTTTTGTTAGTTGACACCCCTGAAAATCCCTGTTATGATTAGCATAACATTCATAATTCATTTTGGTCAACTAGGAGAGAGCAGAGATTAACTGAAACATCTATTTCTCTCTCTCTCATTGTGCTCTGATTCAGCTGTGAGCTCAGACCACACCCAGCCATGTGATTCCACCCTGGAGCATAACTTTCTGTGGTCTCTACCAGAAAGGTCAAACTCTGTACCTAGCTGATCTATTCAGTGTATTTGGTTATGCTTCCTGTGGGTGTGCAAAGCTGAATTGTACTTTCCTGCATTTCACTTTGTAAGTACATTGAATTTTTCTCTATAACACATATTTTTTTGATAGTCACTGCCTGTATCTTACCAGAAATCATCTGCATGTAGAGAACAACATAATCTATTTAAATACCAATAATAGTTGATGGTAATACATATCTTGTCACTTATGTCTTCATGCATTTGATTACTGTAAACCTATGTTTCCATGACACTCATCTTATGTTAATTTAATTTAACATCAATTCACATAATGGTGCACAAAACGCCTAAAATATACATTAGTTGTAACATCATGATGACATATTTAGCCCTATTTACTTTAAAAAATGTTGTACAGGCCATGGCAGTGACACGTGTGGTTTTCCAGCTGTGCCCCTTATTAATATGCCCAAAGTATATTCAAGCTGTAGTTCATATGTTATTACCACATATTTCTACATCATTCGTGAACAACAGTAATTCTGTTTTTTTCGTAACATTATAACACTATTCTGGATCACCATTATGCTCAAGTGGTTTTCAACATATCACATGTAATTTTAATAATAACATAACACAATAACAGTAAATAGGATTTAACATATTTATTATTGGCGTACATATTGTCACGTGCACAACAGCAATGATGTGGTACATCACATGACATGTGTACCCAAGATTTCCGTCGATGGGGGTAAGTTTGATGGAGCTCCCTCTTCCTCTTCTCAGCCTCCTTGTGCTTTTGCTGGTCTTCCTCAACAGCTATTACACATTGATGCAGTACCCCTTGTCATGATTTGTCCCTATATCACTGTAACGGAACCCATCACTGTTTTACCCTGTTTTATGGTTATGGTTAAAATATCATCACATTGCTGTACTGTAGATATGTTGTTTTATGTTCTACAGAATATATTGGCTCAGAATATTACAGCTACTAGGTAATAGATAATCCTATTACAGAGACTCCTCATAAGATAAGGAAGTCTATTGTATAAAGTTTTTTCATTATGAGACATAAGAACAAAGAGAAGTATAATCTGATCAATGTCTGATTGTATCAAAGTAGCCAGGTAGCCTCAGGGAGGTGTGACCACACCTATTGTCTCTCTATGTGTATTGTGTGGCCAAATATGGGGGATGTGTATTGCCTGTGGAAAGAGATGTGTATATATATTTCTGCATAACAAAATAAAGACAGTATTATTTGACTCCCAATTGAGTGTCGTCCAATCTGGGAGGTTGGGGCTTGTGAGACTGCAGTGCTTCTATATGGATATTTGACGGTATACCAGCGGAGATACTGGACTTCGTGTTCCAACTCCGTTACAATCACCATGTCCCTGTGTCTATAACAGCCTGTTCCTTACATGCTCCATATAACAATTCAGTGCATGGGCTCTGCTGTATAGAGATATACATCAGCAGTATGTATGAACAACACCCATTTAGCCTCTCTTTAAGACTTCAGGCTGCCCATGATGACATTTGTCACACACCAGTGTATATAGATGGCATACCTTCCAATGGATGTGACATATATTATCACTCTCAGTACTGTGATATGGTCATGATGAATACTGTTGATGACAATTGTTTGGAGCGTAGCTAATCCATTCAAAGTCAAGAAATAGCGCACCTGTTGTAGGCCATGTGGGTTTCCTGATTTGTATTAATTATTGTGTACTGGGGTCTATGTTACCCCAGAAGTTGATATGTTTTATGTGGAGGTGAGTTATTGTGAATCGTTGATATTCCCACATGTATACTGACTCAGACATATTGATAATAAATTATATTTTTATATTTTATGCTTAAAGGCCCAGTTACGACACCAGAAGTGCTTTTCATCGTGTGAAAGAGTAAAACATTTTATGTTAAAATTATCTATTTTTTTTTCTTTAAATACACTTATAACAGTTAAAAAACAAAAGATTTAGGTCTGTTTACATTTCCATGATTAATGATGTCTATGACAATGGCCATTGTAGCTCCGATGTAGAGAATTCGTTATATGTTTTTCTTGGCATTCAGGAATCCTACAGCCCAGCAGTTAACCCACAGGGTAACTTATTTAAGAGATTCTAACAATTTGTTCTATGCTCAGATGAATGTATAAATGGTTAACTGTAGGTTTAGAAAATTACATTTCAAAAATTAAAAAAAGTTTTTAAATATGCTGTTAAGAAATCTTTACATTGGTGTGCTCCACATTGTACTGAATTTGGTGGCACTTTAAGAAAATGTTGGGTATTAATTATGAATGCTCTTACATGCTTTTTCATATGTTTTAGTACCGTGCTGTGGGCCTCATTCAATTAAGGGCCGTAAAATGGCTGCAAATCTGCAAAACTTTGCGATGGGGCTACGGCCCCTCGTAGCCCTATGTTTACATTGCTATTCAATTGGATGACGTGGCAAGCCAGTCCCTTCTGCAGCCGATCGCAAGCCATGCAATCGCCCGTTAACATTGGCGATAGCATGGAGATCAGGGTTCATGCCCGCCAAACTAAAAAGTGAAATATAAATTCAACACAGCACTGTAAAGCACTGTAAATGATGGGGAACACAATGGGGGACAAGAGGATTCAATGTACTACATTGGCTAGCTGGCACATTGCCACTAGCCAATACTGCAATTTATGGCCGCAGTCCGCTGGGCTTGAAGATTGAGTTACTGCCTTGGAGGTCATTCAAGCCCAATGTGCCAGCTAGCCAATGTAATACATCTAATCCCCATATCCCCCATCAATTACAGTGCTGTACAGTGCTGCATTCAATATATATTTAACCCTTAAGATCTCCAAGCCCATCCTTGTACGGTCCTATAGGGAGCTATATGGACCCCTATTGGACTGAGGGGGTTAATTTTAGTCTCATGGGGGCCTATATTGACTCCATGATTGATGGGGTTAATTTTAGGTGCCGTGGGTACTTATAATACCCCTGCGGCAGGGGTAATAGTTTTATTGATCGCGGGTCCTTTAAGATACTTTCAGGACACGAGCTGCGGGAAATTTTAATTTTTAATGTAGCTGGGTTCCCAATCGAGACCCCTGCTGCAAGGGTTAATGTGGGGACCTTCTGAGGGGCCTGATGGGGACCCTACAAAATGGGGAAGTTATTGTCAGTTGCCACGGGTGTACTTACAGTACCCCCGCGGCTTCGGGGTGAACATTAGTGTGCCACGGGCCCTTTAAGGACCCACGGCAGGACATTTAAACCTGGGAACCTGGAGGCTTGAATCATGTTTTCAAGCTTGCAGACTCCTGCAGCCAGGGGGGCTTAATTGGAGGGTACGTAAGGGCTTCACAAGCCCTTGCGACTGCTCCAAGGTGGACGTAAGCTGCCACCATTTTTAGCCGTTTTACAGAGTTGAAGGAAGAGTTAGCGTTACAATTGAATAGCGAAGTGGGCTTTCCTGCGGCAGCGTGAGATCAAAGGCTTTGCCTGCAGTAAGCTGCGATTGGGGTTGCTGCAAGGGATCGCATGTAGCGTCCGTTAGGTGGTCGGAGCCCTCGGCTGCAGGGTAATTGAATACATAAGTCACTTGCGGCCACCCGTTGTGGCTCCGCAAAATCAGAGCAATTGAATGAGGCCCTGTATCTTTAACTGCCTTTGATCTCAGCAAGGCTTTTAAAAGCATTTATCGGTGCTCTTCAGTGCCAATACATTTTCTTCAAAAATCTCCTCAACTTATGAGTTGTGATTAATAAGTAATTTGTGAATGCTCAGTAAATTAACAATTGAATACAACTGAAAATCAATGGAACATCCACCCATAGTTTAGTGTGAATCATCGTTTTTATGTAATTTGTGGCACATTTTCGCAAACATGAGAATTACAGTGAATTAAACAGCTTTGTTGTATATTTACAAGTCTACTAGTGGAGTAACTTAAGAAACAAAAGAGCTGAATAGGGCCCTTAGTACCAATTAGTATTGCATCCTGTTCAAAATGCTTTTAAAATAAACTAAAATATTAGCTTGTAGTAGAAATGTATTTTGAAAAAAAAGCATTATATAGACAAAACAAAATGTTACTTACCTCTACTCAGCCACATGTTTTCTGAGGCATGTGAAAGAACAATATATGCAATGTACAGTTAATACTCAAAATATAACATTTATTTCTATAACCTGCACATCTCATTCCAATGTGTGCCATTACCTTGGTTCAGCCCACTATGTATTCTTCTAACTTTACAAGCTTATATCTCAGTTATTTTAAAAATAGTTTAAAAAAGGAAGCACTTTTACACATGCTTTTCCACCCTCTATTTGAAGGTGGAGAGTGCAGATGGTGATTACTCTTTGTTAACCGAGATTGGAGTAAACCAAATTTGAATGGAAGAATACATTTCTATTTTTAAATTATCTTTGGCTTTAAAGAGCACTGTGAAAAGTTGTTTTTTCCTTGCTTTGAAATTTAGTCTTACTTATACACATTAATCATAATAACTTCACTATAAAAATAGTGGGGTTAACATAATACAAATCTTCCATTTCTCAATAACAGAAGAGATTAGTGCTTGGTGTAAGGCAGGGTAAGAGGCAAGGATGGTACTTGGAAGATTTAGAGTACAAAAAAAAAAACTGAAACAGTTGTAGGACTTGAAGGGGTTATTTTGAGTGAAATACTGTAAATCAGAGGAATATGACAATATGAATATAAGTGCTTTTAAAAAATATATAAAAAAGTACTATATGTTCCCTTCTATTATATTTTAGACACACTTTTGACATTTCATCATTCAGTAAAGAGAGGGAGGAGAAAATAAGAAGTTTCTAAAAATTGGATATATCTGAGTGTACATTTGACACAGTAATTTGCCTTTTCTTTTGAGTTGTTATTTTCACCTCCTATGTTTTGCTTCACTTAACTCCACTTCGGGTTCCATGGTGGCCCAGTGGTTAGGATTGGGTTTTCATCACTACAACCTGGGTTCAATTCCAGTCAGGGAACCAAGAGGTCACACTACCCTGAAGCCATGTATGGTTGGGCCTGGTCAGTACTAGGATGGGAGACGACCTAGAAATACCAGGAGATGTATGCTACTGGAGAAGGAACTGGCAACCCACTCCAGTATATCTGCAATGAATTCAAAGTGGATCAGCATGACCATGAAGATGTGCCTGGTGTGTTACAGTTCATGAGGTCACAGAAAATCAGACAAGACTGAACTACAAAACAATAACAACTCTGTTTATCCTTGCTTGATAAATATACTGCAATTTATCCTAAAATACATCTTTTAACTAAATGCAAATGTCTGGTTTTACAAACTGACAGAATACATTTATAATATTTAGCAGTTTTATTTTTTAGTGGATTAATGTTAGCAGGCTCAAGCAGATGCCTGAATTCTAGTATAATTTGTACATTAAAATTAAAAAAATCGAGTAAATAATTATATGGTAGGAAATTCACTCATTACTCAACCCCTTGTTGCAGTCCTTCATCTATGAAAATGAGTGTTCATCATGACGATTGCAGCACACATGCAGTGCTGCAATTATATTCCATTCAAAAGAACAGTACACCATGCAAATCACATGCAAATCTAAATACGCTTTATTGTTTGAATGTGCCGGTTGAAGGTCAAGCAGCTACAAAGACTGAATCTATCAATGTATTGAGTGCTGCCAAGTGACTCATAGTATGATTAAGCCAGGAATGAAGGAAATCATAAACTAGTTTTGCTCGAAATATACAAGGAAGCATCATTAGGTTTTGTATTATGGATGCCAACATGAGCTTACAATAAATACACAATTACATACAATATATCCTGTAGGTCAAGTATATGGAATCTGTGTTGTTTCGTATTAACTATAATACTTACTATGAAAAAGTACTGAAGTCCTCCCTGCTTATTTAATAACAAGTGAAGAGGTATAAAAGTGGTACCAAACGATCAAAGAATGTCAAGATGCAAATTAATATCAAGAGGAGCATGTTTGAGTATTTGGATGGTACACAATTAACTGCAAATACCTGTTTTATAGTGTAAACTAATATATTTTAACAGAATTACATAGGTAGAAGAGGTGAGATGCAAAAGTAGTGACTTGAAACATTTGCAATGTTCTGAGAAACAATCAAAATACTTATGAGTGTGTCTTAAGATCTGTAATTGACTTTTCACACCTGCGACTGAGACTAATTACTAATTACTGTACATGTAATTTAGGACAAACACCTGTTAAAGTGGCTATGCAAATGTCTCAGTTATTCAGATGTAGTAAAAGTTAGAATTTTACTTTTCTACAATAACATACTGAAATGGCAACCGTTCATTTGAATAAACAAGGGGTAAATGTTTATTTATATGACCACTGTAGTTCAAGAAAAGGGAACATGTTTGTGAGATATGTAACAAACTATTAACATTAGTAGGTATAAACAGGTATACACACATTTTAGAAAATTCTGAATTCTTGAACACTCTGTTTATGAATAGTGGATTTCATATGGTCTTTGTTGCATCACCTAAGAGCTGAAGATTTATTTTATTAATCTGTGGAAAGAGATGTAGGGGAGGAGAGAAGAGGCCTGGTGTATTTGTTAGATAATTGAATCTGGCTGAAGTTATCACCAACCCCTACCCTTCACAGCTCAGAAACATATAGCTTGGATCAATAGATGTAAACACAGCTCTCTAGAAATGTAAACTTCCCTCTTACACACACAGCATTCCCCAAAACATTGTGGATGCCTCCAGGTACCAGCAGAGGCATCATTTTCAATTTTTCAAATACTTGGTTAATGCATTTTTTCCTGCTTAACTATACTCTAAGTCAAATCTTTCAAATAGTTATTTTTTCATTGTACATATACACACTGATGCAAGATGCAAGGCATTTATATAGTGGGCATTAGTATAGAAAGCACACTTTCACCATATGCACTACACATTGAAGAGACACATGGCAAAGTTAGTCATGTATTACAAAGTAAATTACCGTAAAATCATTCATTCTATTTATAATCACCATTCACTGTACATTTTTATTATGATAGGGTTATAAAAATAATATGGTTACTACCTTTTTTTCTTTATTTCACTTTAAATCATTTTGTACATAGTCAACATTACAAATAGGGTAATTTACTAAAATATTGCAGAAGTATGCCCAGGTAATCTGATATTGAGTATCTCAGGTCATCATGATATTAACTAAATAATTTTTACACTATAAACGCTAGGCATATGCATCTTATCACAAGTTAATGTGAACACAGGTATTTAATGTCTGTATTAAGACATGTTATGGTTGTGTTACATGGGGCATACCGTGAAAACCCAAATTCTCCATATTTACTAAAAACAAATCTTGGTGTTAACTACCAGCAAGATGGATATTCAACACCATGTGTTTCAACCGAGTAATAGCAATATATTTTATGGTTAAATAAAATTATATTACCAATATTCAGCCATTAACATAGAACATAAGTGGTTAAAGTTTATATAAGTATACATTTTGATACAAATAACAAATTATAATTTTACGTTTTAATAATTTCCTTATATGGTTGACAGACACTAAAACTTAAAGCACAAAGGCTATAAGCGCCAAAGGCGCTCATTGCCTGCTCGGCTCGTGAATCGAGGCAAGCAGTGAAGGCAATGAAACATGCGGGACTTAGCCACCAAACACTTACTAAACGCGGGATCGCATTAGCCTGCAAGCAGTTGACAAATGCGGGACTTAGAACGAGGTTAACGGCCGAACCACAAAAACACAGAAACAATAAAAACAACAATAAATACACAAAAAAATGTTTTTTATGTTTAATAAATCTATTTAGCTATATAATTATTTCTACATGCCATTTGTGCAAGCATACACAAGGAAGTTGCCTTGAATGGATTTTGCTGCTTTTATTTTCCACTCCTCTCTCTAGAATTTTTTTTTGTAATTAACATAGAGAGTCAGTGTGCTACCTCAAAGTGGAATTGTTGACCAGTATGAAGTTTGCTGATAAAAAATACCAGATAATGGTTATGTCTTACGAGTAAATTTCATAGCAATCCATGAATCATATCCATCTTTTATGGGTTCTTTATATTTTTATCTATCTATCTATCTATCTATCTATCTATCTATCTATCTATCTATCTATCTAAAGGGTCGAGTCACATTATTATGACCTCTGCCTACTTTTGATGTCAGCAGAAAAATGGTTCTGAGCTGTCTTGGTGAGTATACAAGGTGACATATAGTATTCTGCAAACATATCAATCATCGTTGTCATGGGTATAGCGTACTATTTATCCGAAAAGGGGATGATAATTAGCTTTTGGGCCAAGGGTGTCAGTATTTCTGAAACAGAGCACTTTGTGATCTGTTGACATGCTGCCATTGTTAACGTGTATGGTGATGGACAATTGGCACCATTGTGAATAAACAATACTGAAACTGTGGAGCACCCCATGCTATTGATCGGCTGCAAAGATTTGTGAGGGCCAACTGACATGCTACAGTTGTGCAACTCACTGTCCAAATGAATCAGGGTGCTACAAGAAGTGTGTCTATAATGACAGTACAGCAAACCCTGTTGCGTATGGGGCTCTGAAGCAAATGGCTGGTTACTGCACCCATGCTGACGAGAGTTCATTTGCAGAAATGGCTTCAATTTGCATGAGAGTAATGAAATTGGACCTTATTGACAAAAGGTTGCCTTCTCTGATGAGTCACATTTTCTCACCATCGACTGGATGGATGTTGGTGTGTCAAGAGCGAAATCTCCGACAACATACACTATGCAACCATTGCTGGAAGAACACAAGCTAGCGCCAACAGTGTTTTGGCCTGTGGAATGGCACTTTCAACCGATTGGGTTATCTATCCATCCTTGCAGATCAAGCACAGCCATGCATCCTTGGATTGGATGGGATCTTCCAGCAGGACAATACAACATGTCATACAGCCAGAATTGTCTGGGAGTGGTTGAAGGAGAACGACAAAGACTTCCAAGTACTTTTTAATTTTACTTGGAATTTTGTTGTTGTTGAATTCTGTTGTTGTGTATGCAAATGACCCTTAGAGGTTTTTCTCACCCTAAGGGTGATAGGGGGGACCAGATGTGGACTCCTTGGTCACTGTGCCTTAGGGAGTAAAGCTGCATCTCACTGACGAGGCTACTGTTCAGAGTAGTATTGCACAAGTGAGCTAAAAGAGGTTGCTCTCTGAGTAGGTAACCAGGCCTATAGGACAAACCTACTTCAGATACTGTCTGTTCTCAGATTGGGCACCTCTTGTTTTGTTGTTGCTTTAGTGAGAACAGAAAAAGCTTATTTTTAACACAAGAAATCCCACATAGTTATATATGTATACATAAAATTATATATATAAGAATATATTACAGAAAAAAAAAATAAACATAATTTTAATGACACAAATGTTCAGACACATCTTATTGACTCAGTACCAAGTTGTCAAGCTGCTGTACATTCTGCAAATGGTGGTTATTCACGATATTAGCTGGTGATCATGATAATATGACTCACCTGTATGTATATATATATATATATATATATATATATATATATATATATATATATTTATTTATTTATATTTTGTTACTGGACCAGCTAGACCGGCCACGATCAGGAACTCCCTCCGGTTAGATATGGGTTGTGTTTTCAATGATAAGTATGTATTCTCACCAGTACTAATGCACTGTACATATATTGCTGTTCCTACATTTTATAAGTTAACCAAAAAGGTAATAATTTATTGGGGAATTGCTGGGAATTTTAAAGGACTGAGAACAATAGGGGACAGTAAATTACAGTAAACATAATGTAAAAGTTGCAGAAGTTTCGGCTATACTCATAATTTCCTCCCCTGCTGTGTGCAGTCAATCAGTTTTGCACCTACATCAGCGATATGTACTGGACCAATGAGTGTTCCCATTTGAAAGTAAATGATGTAAAGGAGCCACATATACACTGGTAGGTCTCCCGACTTGCACTTAATCCATTCTATCTTATGCTTCAAAGCTGTGCAATACAGTGAGAAAATGCCTTAAAGGAGTCATGTATAAAGTCTTTTTTGGATTTAAGAGTGAAATGCCCAGTTTCTGAGAGTGCAGTGAATAACTGTATTTCTGGAAAACCTGAGCATGTAATACATTTTTTTACTTATTTTTAGACATTCATTTACCGTACTACTGTACGGTCGTTCATTCTATCACACATTTGCCCATTAAAAGTTCAAATGATTTTATGGTAAATAGCCTTCCCACAAAATCTAACACTCTAAGTAGGAACCAGCCCCACACTTATAAGATCCAATTATAGATTGAAACAGTACTGTCTGTGAGTAGGTCCCATGGCTTGTGCGTAATTCATCATATGATTTTGTTAAAAAATATGCAATGGAGGGAGCATATGCCTAAAATTATCTACGTATAGAGTGCTGTTTGGATTAAAAAGTGAGATGCACTGTACGCTCATTTAAATGTTCCTCCCAGCACAATAACTGTATTTTCTGGGAAATCTGAGCAGGTAATAAGATTTTTAACTTATTTAGATTTTTTTTAGACATTCCACCTGGAAGATAAATATACTATTTATTTACTCTACTAGTATGTGCAGTGGAGGGATTATATCACTCAAATTGACGTTCAGGGTGTATATTAGCAGTGATTGATTATCATTCTGACTTGAAAAAGAGCGGAACCTCTCAAAAGCTTGTTGTTTTCATTTAATATTTGTGTCCAGTAAAAACGATATCACTATATAATGCAATACTCTATTCATATATATTATCAGTAGATAAAAATAGATAGATAAAAATTGGCCAATACACAAATAATATTTTATGGAAAGTGGCATATATTATTCAATAGACCAATCTCTCCTGCTTGTTACATAGCATTTACATAAAAGTCTTAAACCCTCACGACAACTTTATAAGTGAGCCAGGGATGTTTGCATTACTTTACTTTGTGCTTATGCCACCTATTCTACCGCCCATTCTGTAGAGTGGAATTCTATTCAAGATATTACTTATTTCTTATTTCTAACAGTTCTGTTTTGCATGTGCTTTACAAGTGAATGGAGTGAATAGAAACATAGATAGTTGGAACTACGAATTCCCACAAAAAAAGTTGAATGGGGGCATTAGTCTTTGTCAATGAGCAAGCGGAATTTCTTGTATTATTTGTTATTATTCACATCCTGTGAGTGAAATGTGTCATGCTTATAATTAGCTACACTGTTTCCAGACTGAAATAACAACTTGTTATTTATTCAAAAAACATACAGTACTCTAATTCCCTGTTCCAATGTACTGTGTAAAACACATTTTTAAATTCCTTGCAATTTGCCTCTATTAGTTTCTCTTTTCAAACACATTTTGACACAATACTCCTATTTGTCTTCAAGGGGGAATGACACCTACTCATGGATGTCATGCAGTAGCACAGTGCTTCTTTCTTACCAACAGCCTTATTAAATTGCGATTCTGGCAATTGAATAGGGCTCTATATAAGCACAGAGCATATTTTTTTACAGAAGTTCTTAGTTCGTGAAGACCTTGCTTTTGGATAGAAGTTCACGAACTAAAAACGTCTGTAAAAATATGCTGTGTGCTTATATAAAGCCCTATTCAATTGGCCAAATCGCATTTTAATAAGGCTGCAAATGCTTGGTAAATATTTGGTAAATCATTTCCGATCACTTAATGATTTACCCATGGAATACAGTTGACAACCTAAATCAAGAGTACACATTTTGGTAAACAGAGCCTATGAAAAGGGCACCATAGTGTACAGAAACCCTATGGAACATGTGTACTTTTTTTTTATTGCTGCAAAAAGTATATTTTCTCCGCTTTTTCTTCACAGATTAAAACGCATTGTTGTAAACTGCGTAATTGTAAATTGATGGATTGAAAAAAACAAACAAAAGCCAATTAGAATATGGCTGCACATTTAAATCTGTGTCAGCTTGATGCCTTCCTTCTGTGTTCGTTGTAACTCATTTCATCTGTTTCTTGTGTCTTCGAATAAGCAAGTTCTATAGAATATACATATCTATTTTAAATTATATTTGATGGCATATTTAAGTTTCCTGCATTATGAGTGCATCTGATAGAGGAGAATCAGTAGTGTATAAAAACATTTTGTTGCATGAAAAAATACCAAAATAAAAATTAACAAACTCGCCCTGATGTTTGCTAAAGCTCTTGAGCTTGTTAGCAGTTGGTTTTGTTAGTTAACACCTCCTGGATATCTCTGCTAAAATTAGCACAACATTCATAATTTATTTTGGCCAATCACAGGCAGCTAATACAATTTAACACATTGTAATAATCAATGATGGCAGTTTGTGCAGGAAGGAATCATGAGACGTGTAGTCCCCCTGGATGAGCCAGACACTGATCGGAAGATCTTTGCATTGTGCTACTGCTGATTTGGTTACTAACAGCCTTATTAAATTGCGATTCGGCCAATTGAATAGGGCTCTATATAAGCACATAGCATATTTTCTGTAAAAAAAAAAAAATTCTCTGTGCTTATTCTTGCCCGAATCACAATTTAATAAGGCAGTAAATGGTTAAAATCCATACCCAAATGCAGAGTTTCTTTGGTATGTTCACTGTGCCTCTGTAGGCAGCTCTGGGGGGGGTGGGGTGGGGTGGAAAACAAGTTTTGTTATTAAATAAAATACATTTATATGTGTATGGAATGACTCAATGTAATATGTGTTTCTGATATAAGCAGCATGTGTTAGATTAGAAAAAGGTAAACACAGGGAAACTTTAATTAAACTTGTTGGAAATTAAAAAATAACTGCAATATCTTAATAACCAATTAATTACTCACTATATTCTCATCTCACTAAGGGCTCTGATATGGGCATTTAACTGACATTAAATGAATGATGTGTTCATGGAAATTAGCCCCATTGGTATAAGATTAGGAATGGTTCACATTATAATAAACCACCAATTATAGCTTGTAATACAATTCACACATTTATAATGTGTTTCATAAGTTCACATACTGCCCATCATACATTAGGAAATATATTAGATGACTAACCTTTTAGATTTCTATATGAATTAACTCACAAGTTAAATTAATAGTCATGTTTGCTGAAATAATATTGTAAGCTAAAGGGAAAGGTAAGTATTGCCAACTTAATGTAATAAATAAAATCTTAGTGAATATAATATGCCCTCGAACCTTAGAGCAGATAGAGCCCACATTCAGTAAAGGCTATAGAAGGACAGCTGTGGTCAGATGTTTTCAATATGGCCTTTCAAATAACTAAACATAATAAAGGGA
This sequence comes from Discoglossus pictus, assembly GCA_027410445.1. Classification (NCBI taxonomy): domain Eukaryota; kingdom Metazoa; phylum Chordata; class Amphibia; order Anura; family Alytidae; genus Discoglossus; species Discoglossus pictus. The sequence continues at coordinate 65,153,773 of CM050167.1, read as the reverse complement.
AACATGTTTTTTGAAAGCACATAATTAAATAAACATAACATTTTGAAACTTTGATATGCAATATTTTTTACTGTAGGATTTCATTTTGGTTTCTTGCTAACAGTGTTCGGATACTTTGTCAGCTGTGTGTCCTTATAAACGAATACGTTTTCTTTAAGTTGTGCCAAGAGCACTGAAAATTGTTGATGCCACATTACCATTGTGCAGACAGAAACTCTCTCTGTATTCAAAGTTTCCTCCTGTCTCAGGAAACAAAAATGGAAGCTTCCACAGAAGTACGATCGCATGTATACAGTAATAAATTAGAGGATTTAATTATTATTTTTTTACATACTAAAAACCAGTGGTCTGTGTCTATATATATAAGTGTACTTATTTAGATCCCGCTCCATGCTGATGATAGCCAGTAAGCTTTAAACAGCTGTACATGGATTGGATACTCAGCCTGTGTTTATTCCAACCTTGGCTTTGCATTAAAGCTGTGTAATACAGCATGCATAAGCTTAAAGGAAGCTATGTTTGATAATGGCTACGGAATGAAGAGCGAGGCATTTGTAGGCACTTTGTGTGTCCCGGCTCAACTTCCCAGAATGCAGTGTAATAACTGTTTTTCTCGGAACTCTGAGCTGGAAGCAGGTTTTTTAACTTGCTTTAAACATTTAAATGTGAACACAGATGTACTTTTTATTTACTATATATATATATATATATATATATATATATATATATATATATATATATATACTGGTAAAATATACTAGCCATTGTTAAGTACAACTTGTTTTAGTTACATGATAGTGTTTTTTTAGTATTGCTTTGGTGCCATGTTCTGAGTGAATTGTCAATAAATTAAGAAGACGAAAAGTCTAAATATATTTATGTTTAGATCATTAGTACCTTTGCTGTGGCAGAAAAATCAGCTGCAAGACCAAAGTTCCATAGTGCGGTGTTGCCTGTATTATCTGACGTTACATCAGAGTTAGATACAGAATTACAGATGCCTCATGAAAGTGATCAAGATACTGGCAGGCTCTATACAGAAAGGAAATGCAAGCCACCAGATAGACTTGACTTTTAACATGACCTTTTCTTTTTCTTTATTCTGCAGTTTTTGTGTAAAGGTTTCATCTTGGACTATGGACAGTTTACTGTGATAAGAAAGTAAAAAGTAAAAATAAAAAAACGCTTGTGCGCAATCAAACCTTTATGTTTGGAACTAAAAATATATGTGATATATTGCAGTGACATTGGCAAGTTAGTTGATGTCAATTAGTAACCATGGTACTGTATTCAAAGTGATTTTTTTTTTCATTACTCTGCTTGTTTCTATTTTTATGTATATTATAAATATGTCAGTTTTATTGCAGTATATTATATGATCTCTGTCCACTTAATGTTTTATCCACAATACCACAATTGCAACTGCATATAACCAGCATTACCCTGGTCAAACTATATGTTATTGAGACCTATCCTCTTTTGTGTGCGCCTTTGTGGAAGCACGCCGACGCCGGCTCTAGGAATGCGGCCGCGCTTGCGTCGCCTTCTGATGGTGAAAAATAGGTAGTATACCCCTTCCCCCTAACCCTCTAACCCTAACCCTCTAACCTTATCCCTCTAACCCTCACTTCCTAACCCCCTAACCCTCTAACCCTTACTTCCGAGCCCTAAGCCTCTAACCCTAACCACCTGAACCTAACCCTCTACCCTAACCAACTAACCGTCTACCCCAAACCTTCTAAACCTAGCGCCCTATCACTCTACCCCTAACCTTCTAACCCCCTAACCCTATACCCCTAACCACTTACCGGGCATAGTAGCTCATGTATACCACTAGATAGCTCTTGGAGCAAGATGGACCTGCTATTGTAGAGTTATTAAGGTTAGAGGCAACGTTAAGGTAAAAAGCATTAGTAGATATTAAAGTTATTGTTTCAGAATGGTTGTGTATGGATGTCTCCATCATAAATGCAATAATAGTTTCCAGATGGGTTTTAGTTATTTCTTTCTCTCTCTCTTTTATTTTATTTACCAGCAGGACTAGTGTAGATTTTAAATCACAAATTAACAAAGATCCCTTGAATATACTATTTCTGTCGCTCTCTCTCTTAATATTTAATGTACATTTCTTTGTATATGTCATTGTATGTTTATTTTTAAAGTGTAATTTACACATGGGGGGTTACTTATAGATTGCAGGTGCTAACAGACTATGGACCCTAATGGTAATCTAATATACAGGATGGGGGTCCTTCGGCTCCTCATCTTTGGTCCACAGAAAACGCCTCCACCTAAAAACCCTAATGAGGAGGAGGAGCAGCCCCCCTGCCACTTAACAACTTGCAATCTATTTTGTGATTGGCTCTTTCAATAGCCAGTCACATAAGATGCACATTACTATTAAACCCTGTTTTCAGAATAGGAGAAATAGAGCCCTGTGACTGTCTACAAGCAAAATAATAGGAATGCACACATTTCAAGCATTTTGTTGGTGGGGAAGCTTCTCAGAGGAAGAGGTCCTTTAGGTCTGCTATTTTTTTAAAGAGCACCACCGTTTTTAGGCCCTTTCTGTGGACCATAAGCAGCTGAGGGTCTTGAAGGAAGAGGCTTCTTCAGACAATGTGGATGTACCTGTCTGTTGCGGGACAGCGATTATGGACAAGGGAATTATGGAATATCATTGGAGGGTTGTCAAAAGGAGAGAAAGTATAATCCCCCCAAGAGGCTTAATTATGTTTTTTGGCATTTTTTTGTTTTTGATTTCATTATTTTATTTGTTAATTTTATGTATTTCTTTTTTTATTATTATTCTGTAAATGTTGTTTTTTATGTAATTTATTTAATTGTGGGGTTGTGTTAGGGACTATGGGGGACCTTGTAGCACCGCATGAAGGATAGGACCTGTGGGGTTCCATAAGTACCCCAATGGAAGTATTTAGAGTGCCATGGATGCCCATTGTGATCACATTGATAGGGTGATACGTTTAGGTACCATGATGATCCATAAGGACTCCCAATGGTTATAGGCTTGTATACAATGGGGATCCATAGCAACCCAAATTAAGGTGTTAATTTAAGTGCCATGGAGGTCCAAAAAGATTATATTACCATGGGGCTCTGTAGGTAACGTGTAGTGGGTCTATGTTAGGTGCCATTTGGGTCCATAAGGACCCCTGTTGTACTATATAGGTTGCAATGTTTGTCTATATGGAACCATGAGGTTCCATAAGGAACCCCTATTTTTATAGGATTGTATACCATGAAGATCCATAGAAATGATAGATTAGCTTTGGTTCAGGGATACCTTGGCTCATTGGCGGTAATAGGCTAGTGTAGTGTGTTCACATTAGGTAGCTGTTTTAGTAATGCGTACTGCAACTGACCGTGCACAGGCATGGTATCATTTTGCCTGGTTTGTTGTTATAAGTCATTTTTGATGAATTTGGAACCATTGCAATTTTGCCAAACAATATGGCACCTGCAATGGATGTACAGAATGTATAATCCCTACATGGGGTGAAAATGCATTAGATAACATGCATTAGTGCTGCATCAGCATTACTGTGGTTCATTGTGGACCTAATTAATATACCAGTCAAATAGTAAATCGCATTTAGAACTAAGAAGCGCTAATGTGTGATTAGCCATGGTAGATTGTGGATCAGTGCATGTCCAGTTAGTAAATTCCCCTATTATGAAAGAATATGTGAAGTTAGTAAAACAAATAGAAAGTTAGAGGTTATGGTCAGGGTTAAGTCACATTATTATGACCTATTATTGATGTCAGCAGCGTGTAGCCAATGAAAAACGGCAAATGTCGTGAACTGGCTTGGTCGGTATATAAGGGGACATGTAGACATTCTGAAAATATATCAATCATCACTGCTATGGGTAAAAAATGGACTTCTGATTGGCAAAAAGTTGCCTTTTCTGATGAGACGTGTTTTCTGCTAACTCAACTTGATGGACGTTGGCGTGTCAGGCTCAAAACCTTTGAGAACAAATAATCCAACCATTGTTGGAAGATCACAAGCTGGTGACCACAGTGTTATGGTCTTGGTAATGTTTTCTTGGCATTGTCTGGATCCACTCATATCTGTTGAAGGCACTTTCAGTTGATTAGGTCATCTATTCATCCTTGAAGATCAAGTACATCCATACATATTGACTGTCTTCCCTGGAGCGGATGGGATCTTCCAGCAGGACAATACAACCTGTCACATGGCTGGGATTTGTTGGAGGAGCATGACAAAGACTTCAGGTAATTCCCTGGTCTCTAAAGTCAGAAACTTTATAAATATAGAGTAATAATTTAAACCATTAAAATAGTTAAAATAATAAAGAATACTTTACCCATGAATGGGTCCTCTTTTCTCATTCCAACATTTGTGAATCCTCACAATGCACAGCTTTTGTAACCATACCAACGATTAATAACCCCCTATGGTGTAAGAGGCAATATTCTGCATATAAAGGGTCAGAGGGGGAAATGTGTGTTGAAGGGTTATTAGTTATACAGTTCATCTATGGGGCTTTCAATAAATCACATTTATATTCAGTCCCATTCCAAAACGTATGTAAATTTCTCTAACATATATGTAAATTCCTCTGACATATATCTTTATTTTATCACTGTTCCAACTATATATGTTATAATCTTTTTTTTACTTATATAACATTGTGTGGCCCATTGTTCCATAAAAACTCAGATTTTTTCTTTTTTTCTTACATTTGCACCAGTCCGATTCATTAATATTGTATAATACTATACCAGCTGTTGCATTAAGCATTTAACCAGTGGGTGCAGCAAATTATGATGTATTTAGATGTTTGTTTTATTTTATGTTAGCAGAAACATGAACAACTGGATAAAGGAGTAGGTAAGTGAAAGAAAGAATGATAGACACAATGGTAGATGGATACACATATGGGGCTGCTATGTAGAATCCTGTCAGCCCTATTAAATTCCCTCAATATTGGAATCTGTTGCCCGTAACGTAGGCCACAATCTTTGAGGCTAATCAATTTGACCCGTAAAGCAACCCATCAACGACTTGCAGGGTATGGGCGAGAAAAGGCTACGGGACATGGAAATTTGAACTGCGCATCTGGAAATTCTTGGATCTGTCAAGCCTGTAACTGATACGTGTCCAATCATGCTATTAAGTTGCAACAAATTCACTGCCGTTCAAGCACGTAACCCGCAATTGGAGCCCAAAAGCCAATGGGTACTAGAGAGGATCCGCTAGGGGGGTAAAGTCCAATCGTAGCACTGTAAATGCATATAGAAACACTCTACTATACTAATAATGAAAGTAAATGTGATTATAGGTATTAAAAAAAATAGCACAACATTCTGAAGCTCGCAAATTGGCATTATAAAATAATTACTTTTATGTTTAATTTCCATGTCATATCGATGCTGGCAAACAATGTGTTAATACATATAATGAAACTCACATGGACAGAATATCATATTTACAGCTTTATGATTATTGCATTATTTGTGGAATGTGGGTCCGATCGTAACTCGTAATTGAAGCCCCTTAGACTTTGAAATCCAACCTCCATTTTTAAGTGACGTAATGATTCCGATCTCTGTTGCCATTGGCTCCATCTAAATCCGTTACTACGGGTTTGACTAATTGATCATGTTCATCGCTGCACATCCAACGCTCGAAAAATTTTTACGGGTTTGCGTCTCAAGCCTGTAACTCGCCTGTCCTAATTTAATAGCTGTGTAACGTAGCCAAAGTTCAAGACCGCTTGCTGATGCCGCTACAGGCTTCAATTTTAATAGGGCTGTTAGTTTCATGTTCATAGACTCTACTGTGTATATTGTAGGAAGATTGTGAGCAGGGCTTAGAGAAACTATTAAGATTTAACACTCTCTGTCTACATGTGTGCAGGATTATGTGTTTTTTATTGCAAGGGCCAAGCAATTAGCAAGCTTGTAAAGACTTTTGTTAAGCTAGTGTGGGGAATGCAGTGACTTTCCAACTTGGTGGGGCCGAAAACAGAGACCTGGCACCTCCCCTTACATTGACTCCACCCAGCAGTATAAACCTCTTGCCTTCACAACATGTTACCACAACATGTAAAGACTTTGCCTAGTGACACAGTCTCCACCCACAACAGTGATCCCATAGAGAAAGACAGGGAAAGAGATAAATAGTGTGGGGGGGGGGGGGGGGAGGTGGATAGAGAGTTAAAGACAGGGATATAGAGAGAGAGGGATCAAGAGAGAGGGAGATAGAAAGTTAGAGAGATAGATTCAATGGCTCCTCTTCTATCCCTCCCTCTCCCTCTCTCCTTCTACCCCTCTCCTCCCTCCCTCAATACCAACTCCCATATCAATCTCCATACATCTCTATCTATCACTCTGAACCTAAGTCAGGTATTTTATCACTGAGCCAATAAGAATACAAACAGATACTATGATAGCAGCAAATATACTGAGAGAGTAAAACTGCCTAAATAAATACCGTATATACTCGAGTATAAGCCGAGTTTTTCAGACCTTTTTTTTAAAGAAAAAAAGGGCCCCCTCGGCTTATACTCGAGTCACTCTCCCCCCGTGTCTCTCTAACCCCCTGTGTCTCTCTAACCCCCCCGTATGTCTTTCACCCCCCTGTGTGTCTCTCTACCCCCGTGTGTCTCTCTACCCCCCGTGTGTCTCTCTACCCCCCATGTCTCTTTCCCTCCCCCCTCCTCAACCTAAACCGCCCCTAAACCCCCTCCTCTACCTAACCCCCCTAAATACCTCCCCCCTCTCCCCTCACTTACACTGTATTTGCTAATGACACGGCGCACATGTGACGTCACATGCACGCCAGCGCCGGGTCAAGGAGCGGAGGCCAGAGCACAAGCAGGTAAGTGAGGGGAGAGGGGGGAGGTGTTTAGGTGGAGGAGGGGGGTTGAGGGGGGGTTTAGGTTGAGGAGGGGGGTTGAGGAGGGAGGTTGGGGTTGAGGGGGGAGGTTGAGGGAGGTTGAGGTTGAGGAGGTGGGTTGGGGTTGAGGGGAGTTGAGGATAAGTAGGGGGGTTGAGGTTGAGGAGGGAGATTGAGGATTGGGGTTGAGTTTGAGGAGGGTTGAGGTTGAGGAGGGTTGAGGTTGAGGAGGGGGTTGAGGATGAGGATGGGGGGGTTGAGGAGGGAGGATGAGGATGGGGGGCTTGAGGAGGGAGGATGAGGATGGGGGGTTGAGGAGGGAGGTTGAGGAAGGGGTTGAGGATGGGGGGGTTGAGGAGGGAGGTTGAGGAGGGAGGTTGAGGATGAGGAGCGAGATTGAGGAGGGAGTTGAGGATGAGGAGGGAGGTTGAGGATGAGGAGGGAGGTTGAGGAGGAGGAGGGAGGTTGAGGATGAGGAGGGAGGTTGAGGATGAGGAGGGAGGTTAAGGATGAGGAGGGAGGTTGAGGAGGGTGATAAGGGAAGCGGGGAAGAGACACAGGGAAGGGAGAGGGGAGAAGAGACACGGAGAAAGAGGGGGACACAGAGGGCACAAGAGGGACACAGGGGGCAGCACAATTCCCACCCTCCGCTTATACTCGAGTCACTCATTTTACCCAGTATTTTGTGGCTTATACTCGGGTCGGCTTATACTCGAGTATATACGGTAATTTGTTAAATGAGCAAATAGATTAATTATACAAACAGAGACTAAACAGCACATGTGAGGAACAGCTTGCACCTACAGAAGGACAGGATGATAATTCACTGACAGACCACTACCAGAAAGTTGCACCCCAAGTTCTTTCTACATTATTCAGTCCTGTTTTGTTTCTCCCTACAGTTTAAACTTTATTATCTTTAAAAAATACATTTGAATAAACCTATACTTGTTTATTCAGTTTATAGTGTGCTTTTAGATAATTAATATTAAGTTGCAAAAAACATATTTGAGTGGTTAATTCCAAAACATTTCTAATTCTGCTTCTTCACACACAAACACACATACTGTACATATATATATATATATATATATATATATATATATATATATATATACATATATACAGTATATAAACATATATGTATATATATATATATATATATATATATACATATACACACACACATATATATATATATATATATATACACACACACATTTTATATACACACATGACGGGTCAATACAATTGTAAGGCAGGTAATGCTGTTTGCCCCAGACAGTAAGTCGTCTGAGAACCTTGGGCGTTCATTGCGAGCCTGTCGCTAAGCGCCTTTGGCCCTCATCGTGTGTCTGGCAATGAGCGCCTTCGCTGTTGAATGAGAATGTGTATGGTGGTCTTTTCTAAAGTGTTGTATATATGTATGTTTTAATGATAATTAATTAGTAAATAAATTAAATTATACCTTACCTATTTGTAATTAATATATGCAGCTAGCAATGGTCTGAAGAGCTAACAATCTGTTTTGATATTCCTGCAGCATGTATTGTAGATTTGCAGTGTTGTTGAGCTGAGGTGTAAGTGTCAGCAATGTGTGCAGTGTGTAGTTTAAATAGGCTTTGTGCATGAGGGGAAAGCGTCAGTGTTGCAGGGTACTTCCGCATTCTGTAATGTAGTGTTGTTAAATGGCGGCTAATGTGTATGTGGTACGCGGGTTTGGATGATGTAGCGTCCTTGCTAATGGTGTACGTTGTAGGTCGTACAGGTTTTAGTAAAAGTCCTATGTGGTTGGTGGTGTTTTGCTGCTTTAGGGGTTGTGTAGCCTCGTTTTTTTCGGCGGCCATTTTTTCTCTTGCTTAGGGGATTTTGGAGTGTGTAAAGTTTTTTAATTCTACTGAAATCGATGTGTAACCTGTTTTGTAGATGTCCTGGTTGTCCTCCCTTGCTGTGGGTATTTTTATATTTTGTTATTTGTGAGTATTTAGTGTATTTTTTATGTTTTCGGCTGTGCGCGGGTTGTCCGTTAAGGTCGTATTTTTGCGAGTCCGTAATGTATTTTTTGTAAGTCCCGCGGCTCGTATTTTTTTTTTCTTTGAGTCCGCAATTTTATTTTTGTCAGTCCCATGGCTCGTATTTTTAGTGTAAGTCTGTATTTAGTCATTGGGTGTTTTGTCGGCATTTGCGGTGTGCATTGAGTCTTTGGCTCATTGCAGCTGACGTGGGACACTCCACCTCCGCAAATGCTTCGCGAGGGTCGGCATTTGCGGCCCTAAAGTGGTACGGGGTCGTAGGGATGAGCGCCTATGGCTGACAACTATATATGTTATATATATATATATATATATATATATATATATATATATATATATATATATACATATATATATGTGTATACACAGATACACACACACACACACATATATATATATATATATATATATATATATATACTTAGACACATTATATATATCTTACACATACAATAAGATATCTCCCACAAAAGTAAGTATACCCTCGCCTTATAAATACATATGGACATAGAGACTAAGACACCGGACCCCTTCTGGATCGCTACCTTGTCATGGTGATAGATTACCTCAATGAAGCTGTGAGCTATATCATGAAGGGTCACCCAAGATGGGCAGGTAATTTTAGATTTGAGAAGGTCAGACAAAATGCAGTCCACTGGAGTAGGAACTGGCAACCCACTCCAGTATCTTTGCCATGAAAACCATATGGATAAGCACAACCAGAAACAGACAGATGTACCTGGTGAGCTGCATCCATGTGGTCACTTAGTCAGACATGACTGAAGGACAGAAAAACAACAGCAAGACACAGAAAGGGATATGGACTCACCTGAGCTCTGCAGCTGCTTCTGTCTGGTATAGGCCAAGGTGGTGACAGACATTTCACAAGCTTGTTGTGTGGAGCATGGTAGTCAGAATCAAAAAGACCACCAGAGTATTGACAAAATGGAAGCTTTATACGCAGCTTCCTCCATCTGCATGCACTGTGAGCTGGGAGTTTTTTTCTCTCCAATAAACCTTCTTGAGATTGCACCAATGTATTCACTTCCAGGGGAACTGTGAGAGCTGCAGTCCCTGGACGATACAGGACTTTTTCCTCATGGCCATTCTGATTGGGTGATGCTGCGTTTGACAGACAGGCTCAGCTCTATCACTTAGAGCACAGTTTGGGCATAGACAGCATTTTTTTAACTCTCACATGTACCCTGATTTGTATTACTAGGCAAGGTGCAAGTAAGGGGCTAGATGTGATAAGTCAGTGTGTTTAACTGCAGCACAGAGGGTTTTGAAATTAAAACTGACAGCAGCTATTAAAAAACAGAATATTGAACATAATAAAACATTTTTTTTTTTATTATAAAAATTATACAATATAATAAGTGTTGGGGGTATTAAGTCAGTGCATTAGTTTTGGGAGGGTGGTTACCCATTTACCCCTATGCACCAGCTACCCCTGGGGGAATGTAAGATAAAAGCAAGTAGAGCAAAATGTAAAGGTACTTAAAATATCAAACTAGTGCTCATAATAATATGTTTCTTATCTTTATTTAACAACTAGTATTGGGAAAAAAAAGTAAATGTAGCATGTAAAACTTATATTTTAACTCTAGTGTTTAAGACTTCAGCAGATATGCTTCTCACAATGAGCTCAGGTGTTGAGCATGGGTACTAAACAACACTCACAAATGGTTTTACAACCATTTCTGAGAGCTGGAGCAGCAGACGTACTAAAAAAAACAATAAAAAATTATACAACATCCAGGGTAACAAAGAACCCAGTACTCAGGAGGTTAATACCTACATTGAAACCTACATGAACACGAAACCAATGCTCTAATGTATTGTTTATACAAAAAAGCTTCCACAGTCGAAATTAAATTTGAAAGTAGTTTACTTGTCTCTAATTAAATACGTCTCATATTTACCAAACTGGGGATAAATGGAGTTAAAAAGTGGAGTTAAATATTGTCTTTTACTAGATTTTTATAGATATTATTTATCCCTGTGGGATAAATAGGGTGCATACAACACAAAGAAAGTGGTAAAATGCTACGTTAAACTCTTTTTGAAGCTACTTATGCCTGCTTATCCTAACATATCTCTAACGTATACCTTCTTTAGCTGGAATGATTTGAGTCAGTAGTACAGACTGTGTAGAAGTAGTTGCTGGAGTCCTGGAGAGGAATGGAACTGTGAGTGTGTGGGTGGGTGATTCTGCTATAGTTGGCATGGTTAGAGGCCTTGTGTCACTGGTACATCCTGTGGTTTATGATTATTGTAGCTGAATGGAGTCAGTGGGTGGGTGCCTAACCGAGAAAGGATTGCAGAACTTATCATATCTTATTCTTTTCACACCAGTACAGGAAATATTGCCTTTGTGTTTGTTTTGGAGGAAGTGAAAGAAGAATAATGTTAGATCTTACAAACCATGCAAGACTATATAAAAAGTGTATAATATAATTTTAATTATTATATTGAAATTGATGTAACACTCTATTTCCATGGTGATTGGAGTGTTGCTAACCACATGTCTCCACAAATATTTGTAATGAGAAAAGACAGATGTTAAGAAAAATGTCAGAAAAATAGAGCAATTCGTGGGAGAAATATTAGTTATTTTATATTTTAAGCTAACAACAGAGAAGTTAATTTAAACAGATGTTATAGATTCAAGGAACAGGTGCTCTCATGAACACACTTATAGAATGAGGGGAAAAACAGTATAAATTCAGTCATATAAAAATGTAACCATTAAACAAGATGTATTGGACTACACTGTAAAATATCCTTGTTGTAGATGAGCTTATATGATTATTACAATGGCAAAGTGCTTATTTTAATCTGCAGGATTGGCTAACTCCTGACCTAAGCTGATATCTTGATTTTTACACCTTGTTTGCCATATAGAGATGCTAAAAAATGCTAGCTTCTGAAAATAGTTGACTATGGTTTATATGCAATGTCATAACCCCTGGACTCATGGACTTTTGAGATGGCAACAATTCCTTGATGGAAACTAGCCCTGTGGCTACGTAGCCCATCGACTATTCTAATGGCATTAAAAGCTTCTAAAAGGGTGTAACTTGTAAGTTATGTCATTATGTGAACATGTGATGATGTACAGTAAGCTTTATGTAAGATGATATTAGGGATGGGTATTGTATCTATAAATATTTATCATATGCTAGATTGATATGATCACTTTATAGGTTCTCTGTAAATATTCTGAGCCTGCAGTGATGGGTTACCTACATTTTTGTTTGGTAATTATTTCTCATTATATTAAAAATTATATCTTATTAATCTGGTCCAGAATTACAGAGAAATGATGACCAGGGCCATTTTCAACTCCACACTTTTAACTCGGAAAGTTATGTATTTTCAGCTGCGGGAGCATTTTTCTTTTATGTATGCAATTGCCTTTACTCATAACTTTACATTTCTCACTTGTAACTCGTAAAACCCATGGTTTGTAAGTAAAATTGAAGGGGCTCGATTATGTGACGTCTGCAAAGTTACACCAGTCACTGCAATTTTACTAAATTTTTTGCTGCGACAAAGCAGTTGGAAGCAATAGGGAACATGAAAATGAAAATTAATTTAGCTTAACTTGTAGAGCTTTACAAGTTGACACGCAGGTCTGACGCATTGGCGGGATTCTTTTTGAGAGAGTAAGAGAAGGAGCTTTTAAATGTTTGAGAGTAGTTTGGTTCTTAATTTTACTGAATTATTTCACAAATAATTACTTTAAACTTAAATTTACAGAACACATAATCGCTGACAACACATAACTTATTCATAGATTTATACCCACACATAGATATACATACATCTAGTCCACAGCACCCACACACCCCATACCATTTTTTCAGCATCATGCAATGTCACTATCATAGACAGCATCATCCTCTCACATACCCACACACGTACACCACACGTCCCCTGCAAATGCTGCCCACCAATGAATAGGATATGTAAGTTCCCTATATTCTAAATCAAGGAAGCTTACATATCGCTTTCATTGGTGGGCAGCATCAAATGTGTGTCAAATATTGAGAGGTAATTCAGATCAACTCTCTAGGCCGTAGCAAAAAATGACTCTATATGGATGCGAGGCACTGAAATCTTTAGATCGAGAGTTACATGACCAGGCTGCTCCCGGCTATGCAGAACCAGATCAACCTAATACAGTTGGACATTGGCATTACATAACATACTCTGGTTGCAAGAACTGCCTTCCTCCACGTTGAAGTTCTCCACTTCTCATCATCAGCCTGGCCTGAAATTGTCTCCATCCATGCCCTTCCCGAACTTGGGCTGTGCTGTCACCTCATGGGGGATGTCTCCCCCTGCACCACCAGTTAAGAGTAGGAGAAAGTGTAGGAGTATGGGGGTGGGAGCCCTGTGCTCAGGCAGAGGAGGATATAAGAGCTGACTCTATCATATATCCTTCTTAAAAACACTCCTCAGTGAAAATCTCTTGGTCAAAATGTTAACATAATTGTGCCTGTCTACGGAGTGAATGATAATGCCTATGAGATGGTGATATTTTGTAAACATGTGGCTACCTACTATCACATAATAATTTGCATTAGTGATTAACCTTTTTTATTCTTTGATTTTAGGCAAGTTTCACATCCATAAATAAATTTTCTTCATCTGCAAGCAGTGCTATTAAATAATGTAAGTAAACTATCACAGACATTGCCCCAGCAGAATGATCTCACATGTCATAAATAAACATGTCATAAGTTGTTACTATGTCAGCCTCAGATTTTAAAGAATTAAATTGCAGCCATAAATTTGGAGGAACCCATTGCCTCTGAACTAAATCTTGGAAGGGAATAGCTCTATTGTCTTGGCATAAATCCCTAATGTATCTCAGATTCCAATTTTAGCAATTAATTTGATTTAACTTATTTGAGTTATTCAGTAACATACAGTGCTTTGCAAAACTATTCACCCCCCTTGGCATTTTTCGTGTTTTGTTGCCTCACAACCTGGAATTAACATCGATTGTTTGATGATTTGCATCATTTAATTTACAGAACATGCCTACAACTTTGAAGATGTTTTTTTTTTTATTATTGTGAAGCAAACAACAAATAGGACAAAATAACAGAACAAGTCAATGTGCATAACTATTCACCCCCCTAAAGTCAATACTTTTTAGAGTCACCTTTTGCGGCAATCACAGCTCCAAGTCGCTTTTGATAAGTCTCTATGAGCTTGTCACATCTTACCTCTGGGATTTTTGCCCATTCCACCTTGCAAACCTGCTCCAGCTCCTGTGAACAGCAATCTTTAAGTCTGACCACAGATTTTCTATTATATTGATGTCTGGACTTTGACTAGGCCATTCCGACACATTTACATGTTTCCCCTTAAACCACTCAAGTGTTGCTTTAGCAGTGTGTTTGGGGTCATTGTCCTACTAGAAGGTGAACCTCCGTCCTAGCCTCAAATTACGTACAAAATGGTACAGGTTTTGCTTAAGAATATCCCTGTATTTAGCACCATCCATCTCTCCCTCAACTCTGACCAGTTTCCCAGTCCCAGTCCTAGCTGCTAAAAAACATCCCCACAGCATGATGCTGCCACCACCATGTTTCACTGTGGGCATGGTGTTCTTTGGGTGATGTGATGTGTTTGGTTTGCTCCAGACATAGCGTTTTCTTTGATGGACAAAAAGTTAAATTTTAGTCTCATCAGACTAAAGCACCTTCTTTCAAACATTTTGGGAGTCTACCACGTGCCTTTTGTTTTTTGCTGAAAGTAATGACTTTCTTTTGGCCACTCTGCCATAAAGCCCAACTCTATGGAGCGTACAGCCTTTTGTCGTTCTATGTATAGATACTCTAGTCTGTGCTTTGGAACTCAGCAGCTCATCCAGGGATGCCTTAGGTCTCTGTGCTGTCTCGCTGATTAATGCATTTCTTGCCCGGTCCAAAAAGTCCAGGGGGGTGAATACTTTTGCAAGGGACTGTAAGAGAAGGGTTTGGTGCTAAGCCATTACTTTTATTTAGATCATACCAAATTCTTAAACAATGCTGAGTTATTAATGATAGTTCATATATGATTTTTGTATCATAGGCTTTAGGCCATAATAGGATTTTTGGTGCATATTAGATTATAGCCTCGTAAGTCCAACGTGTAGCACGTAAGGGCTGCATGCTTCAAATTTGGCCTTCTTACCTTGCTATTAAATTAGAAAGGGCTGCAAGCTACGAGCGAGACATGCTATCTCGTAAACCAGTTCTCAGGTGTCTGGGTTGCGTGCTTGAACGCAAACAATGAAGCAATCATGTAGTTACTGGTTCAGATGGAGCCAATGGAAAAAGAGATTGTAAGCGTTACGTCACTGAAAAAGGTTAGGGTACATTTCAAAGCCCTACGTGCTTCAAATCCAGTTTGCGATTGAACCCACATGAAATATTAATAAGGCAGTAAATATGCTATTCTATTACATGCAAGTTACAGTATATGTCGTAACACATTGATTGCAGGGATCGATATAACACATATAATTATCATGAAATAAAGTATTTTTCTGGGCCGATTTGCGGGCTTGAGAATGTTGTGCTATTCATTCTAAGACCTACCATCACTTTCTCTTTTAATAAATGTACAGTAGAGTGTTGTTATTTGCATTACAAGTGCTACGTATTGTACTTTACCCCCCTTGCTTGTACTCTAGAGCACACGTTGGCCTTTGGGCTCCATTTGCGTGTTACGTTGTTGCTGACCACATTCCAATTTAATAGCTGAATGGAACAAGTAGGGGCTTGCCAGATCAAAGGATTTACGTCTGTGAAGTTCAACGTTGCTAAGCACGTAACCTATTCTCAGCCGTCCTGAGTGTTAGGACCCAAAGCCCACTGCGAGCAACGTTACAGGGCTAATTTAACACCCGTAACATAAAATCTGAGTTACGAGCTACTTATTAACACATAGCTGCAATTTAATAGAGCTGATAGTTACTAGAGCATTTTCAGTTTGTATAAATTAAGCAGTGATAAAAAGCAGTAGCGTCTACATAATCCTTAAGACTAGGGGACATAAGTCCTCCTTCTGTGAAGATTCTTTAAGGTATTAATTTTTTAACTCTATAGTACTACTATTAATAATGAGGTCGATTAACACTTGACATTTCTTAATTGTTAAAGCCGGAATTTTTTGTGGAATGCATCTAAATAAGGACAACATTTTTGGTAGTATAAACATTTTAATGGCTGTAACCCTTCCCATCCAAGACAGGTTTAGTTTTTTGGAAAAAACCTAAAACATGGATGGATGTTCCTTGTTTTAAAATTTCTAAATGTTTGAAAATTCTACAGGCAGCACATCCTTGGGATATATATCCTGGAAGAGGAATTAGGGAAGAGAATTTAGGAATGTGAACTGAAACTGGACAAAAGCATTAAAAATCACAGAAAAATAATTTATATTGTGTATCTCTGAGAGAAACTCACTTCAAAGTAACCCAAATATGGTATTGGGTTCCAGTCAAACTAAATAAAATGTTTCCTAATAGTCCTACTAAAATGTGCTGTCGTTTATGAAATCAAGTTGACACTCAGTCACACATGGGGTGGTATCGCCCGAGAATCCAGGAAATGTGGAAATTTTGTCTATTCCAAATCTATGCTATTTGTAATATCAAGGTCAATTTAAAGGCAGAATTGTTCTTATTTCATATGTTTTCCTCAGATTTGGACCATAATATTAAAGCAATTATCATCAACATTTTAATGGTAGTCAAAAGGCTAATTACCTTAAAATGGAAAATGGGTATTTTACCATCTTGGAGCAAGATCAAAACTATAATAGAAAGAAATAGATGTATTGAAAAAGACTATGCTACAAATTCTTCAAGTATAAAAAAGATAAATACAAATGGCAGAAATTGGATGACTTTATTAAAGTATTATACCACCATGTTAACAATTCATTACTCAGGCCAATATGCTTTCCAGAGACAATTGTTGAAGTTCCAAATACTCAATTTTGTACATGTGACTTTGTATATCTATTTTGTATATGTATTTTGTACACTTGTCTTTCATATTTGAATCTGTGTAATTTTATAAACTTTGAATAAAAATAAATAAATTAACACATATATAATGTTTTAATACACATGATTGTTAATTTGTACCAAAACACAAATGGCAATGGATTCACATAGTCCTACAACAGCATGTTAATCAAACCCAGCCTTTATACATGTGTTAGTTAAGCATGGTAATTAAGTTAGGCATGTCATTAACAATATGAAGCCATCAACTTATGTCTGATGTAATTTATATACATTAAGGCTGATAATCTTTGTCACATCAATACTAATGGTCATGACAAGTGATTTCTCACGGAAGATACAACATGGTTAGCACTGCTTGAAGATTAACATCAGGTAAATTGGTTTATTGTTACAATTACGGCATAAAGCACTGTAATGTAGATACAGATATTGCTATATTTGTATCTTCCTCTGTCTTTTTTAGGTTATTACCATGTTTTTTTTTATTTTTTGATCACACTGTATGGTGTAATTGAATTGGATTACATAATCCATGAGTTTATGCATTTGTTTAATTTAGCAGATGAAGACATGATGTAAGTGCTAGGTGCATTAATGGTTACTCCTATTATATGAAGTGATGAATGATTATTTTTCTTCATCTAATTATCGTTACTGAGGCGTAATAACTACATGAAACTCTAGTAGATGGCATGCATCCTTATTAATATACAGTATTACCTTCAACCCTTTTGATTTTTTCCTGCTTTCCACAAAGTCTCTTGTCCTTTTGGGATCACACTACACCCTTGATGTTAATGCACAGTTGAATACATTTCCGACTGGTCTTTGTATATAATAAACTCTTTTATTGATATACCGTTATCAATTTATACATTATATTTACTTAATGGTCAGATTTTTGTATATAGATCATCTTTCTATATACCCAACCTGTGTTAAGGTATTGTGGGTGTGTGTTATTGATCTGTTCAGTAATCATCTGTATGTAGGAATTAATAACAAATGGATAACAACATGATCTGTTTCAGTGGCAAAAAGATGATGATGCTTCTGTTGACAATTATGTCTTCGTGCACATGATTACTGTAATAATTGTTAATAATCTCATGCCAATTAATAATCAATGTTATTATGGCCAAATTTTAACTATTTCCATGTTAAATGTGATGTTAATATCATCATTATTTGACATTAGTTCACATATTGGTGCACATAGCACCTTAAATGTGCATTTAGTGGGACATCAGGATGAACTATTTAGCCTTATTTTTGTCAAAAACATTGTCATGTAAACAATCTTGGCCATTACGGTAACACAGGTGTTGTAAACCAGTGGTCTCATGATTTCATATTGCCAAAGTGTGTTCAAGCACTATTTTATATGTTAAGCAGGAACATATCTCACAAAATGGGGTGTTTTAGAGTGTTTTAAGCAGCTCACTCAAAGTCATATTACTGACCATTTTTTCTTTTATCACCTTCATGCTGCAATACTCAGTTTGGTGAGTCCTTGACTGGGGTTAAAAAAAGATAGCCTGGCAGGGCCAATAGTTCAGGGCCTAAAATGCTGCTTGATGGAGCAGCTCAGATTGGGATCATTAGTGACACCCAGCCCGCACAGTCTTCAGGTGAGGTAAGGTATCAAGAGCATCTGGGGGTGGCTGTGGACAGAGTTCCAGTAGGTTCTCATTTGTAATCCAAGGTTGTGTCTTAGCATCACCAGTGGGGATCACAGAAGATCAACCTGTAGCACAGTCTCAAAAAGCAAGGGCACTGCAACAATCTCCCCTACTAGATCAGTCCACTTCCAGACTGTGATGTACCTCACCTTGCCTGGGGCAAAATAGGGATTCCGGCTCCACTCTTCTCCTGCTCCGTTATTGATTTCCCACAGCCCCTCTGCTTCTGACCTTGTTGTAGAGGATGAGATGCCTGGACCCACCTCAGCGATTTGGATCCTTCACGCTCCCCCTTGGCTGGATCGACCAGTTTTCGCTGCTGGTCAGGATCTTGGCTCGGGTCAGTTGCCACAGGGATGGTAGTCTTCATGTGGGCCAGATCTGTCTCCAAGGACCCGGTGCCAAAAAAATGAACCTAAAATGGCTCAAATGGTCTTGCGGAAATGGAACTTAGGGGTCCAGAGAATACAATCAAACCTTGGGAAAATATATCACACAACATAAAAAATCAACAAGTCACAAGGTCCTTATGGACATTACTGTACCCTTGGAACTGGCTAGCTAGCTAATGTCCATCAGGGTCTAATGGCCATAAACAAAGTGTCCTAGGGTTCATGCCAGGGTGAGGGCAGCCCCACCCTTACCACAAAAAAGCGGGTTTTGACTTTTGGGAAGTGCATATTACTATAATTATAATTAATTGTATAATATGTTATCTGAAATGAATGAAGATGAAGTGAGCGTTTCAGATCTCACTTGAATTCTTAATGAATACAGTGAAGAGAGCAGCTGTAGTGATGTGTGATTAACAGCCATTCTTAGTGAATATGTACTTATTTTGGAATTCAAAAATATACGTCATGAAAAACAGTGATAACTAAATAAGCATGGTTAATATTTCTCCAACAAAGCATAATCAGTTTGTTAGAATATTGTGCCAAAAAACAGAAGCGAGTTCTTGGATTTTTCAACATTTTATATTAAGTTTAGAAAAACACAGGTATTCTAAAATCTGCCAAGAAAATGTGGCAATGAAAAAAAAACAGTTGTTTTTCGGCTTTAGCAAATAGAAAGACAAAATAACAATATAACGATTCTTTTTGATGTATCATGTTTCTGTTATTTTCTGGTATTTGTTAAACAGCAAATTCATTTTATTGTGACATACTCAATCATTTGAAGAAACTTGTACCTTTTACAAACAAAATAAAATAAAGACATTGTTAAAATCAAGATACCAAGGACAGAAATCTGTGAAAAAAATATACTGTTTGTCAGTAATATGTGCCACCACAACATACTTGTTTCCTTGTATTGTTGGAGCTTAAAGGACAAATTACCTAAAATATTTTTTTAAGACTCTGTTTATGAGTAAAGGAGCTAATTTTGGTTTTGATACATAAATTACATAGACATGGATCATGGGGGGGGGGAGGGCTTATATTCAGTGGTGGGAATGTTGCCAAAGGAGAGACACGGAGAAGTGAGAGGACCTTATTATATAATTGAATTGAGCTGAAATTTACACAACACTTTGCCTCTCTCACAACTCCAGAAGCAGGACTTTGCATCAAAAGAAGAGGTCTCCAGGAATATAACCACCCTCACATGCATACAGTTTCCACCAATATATCATGGATGCTCAGAATCAGGACGCAGAAGAGGCTACAAATGGATGTATTTTTATTTTTTGTATTTATTACTCTATATAGTTCACTAAACTGGTATCTTTATAGTGTTTATTTTGCTTAATTTATTTTTATGTATTGAACTGCTGTACTATTTTGCTGGTTACTAACCTTATAAACTATGTTTTTTCTCTTGATATTCTCTTGATCTCTCTTTTCCTTTTGTGCTACCTTTGGTTTCCGACACTCACTTTACCTTGTTTTTAATTATATTTTGTTTTTACATACATATAGCATTATGTGTTATTGTTGCTTATTAATATGAAGTCAGGACTTGATAAATGGGGGAGTATATCAAGTAACACAATGCATCTTTACATGGAACTGCATGGAGAAAATATGAATCCTTGCAGAAAATGCCCTAATTTGAAGTGAATAGGTCACCAATATAAAGGTACATTGAAATAAATGAGATCTGATTACATATTTATCTTATACTACAGGTGAATTAATATAATAAGAATGTCTAACAAATCATTCTACTAGCTGCTATGTTTGTACTCATTAAATTCATTTTTGTTCTTATCCATAACTAAAGCTTATTTCCCCAGTGACCTTGTGCCCGATGTCTTTTCTGAGAGCTTGAGAAATGTGGGAAGGTGTTTACAAGAGGCGACAAGCACATTTTACTTAACGTTGTATACACAGAACAAAGCTGTAGGCAGTTGTCATTTTGACTCCGAGTGTTCTTCTGATTTAAAGCATTGCTGCAGATGTGACTAGCTGAATTAGCCTTATTTAAAAATTGTTTGTGTTCCTTGTCAAATATAATCAAATACAGGTTCTGGTTAAAGATGCAAAAAATAGAATTAAGATGTTCCAATGTAAGTGCACTAGATTTTAGGCTAATACATTTGTCAAGAGAGTAATACATTCACATTAAATTTAGATTGAATAACATGCTTTGTGATCTTTGTATAGAAGCAAAAAGATGAAACTGTTGTATTAGAGCAGATCATTTATGGAATTTCATTTTACTGCAATTTAACTTTTCATATGTATTTCTATTAATACTCATAGAAGAAAATGTTCAAAGTAAGTCACCTGTGACTTGTTCATTGTTGGGAGTTTTAGCTATTTCGTAGTCTGTGCTAAACAAAATGAGATAGTGAATTATAAAATGGAACTGGGAATATGAATATGTGCAGTAGATACAGTTACTGAATTAAAGTGAACGCCAACATTTAGGTTCACGTTACAAATGACCAAGCAATGGTATTTCACATTAGCAAATCAGAC
This sequence comes from Discoglossus pictus, assembly GCA_027410445.1. Classification (NCBI taxonomy): domain Eukaryota; kingdom Metazoa; phylum Chordata; class Amphibia; order Anura; family Alytidae; genus Discoglossus; species Discoglossus pictus. The sequence continues at coordinate 65,132,200 of CM050167.1, read as the reverse complement.
AAACTTGAATTGTAATGACAGAGATTTAAAAAATGATTTTTATTATAATCTCTGTATGCAACAATATGCTGTAGCTTAATGCAAAATACCAGGGTCCCCTGAAAAATATATATAGAGGCCACTACAACATATAGATGTTTGCACAATTGTTCAATTTTGTTGACAGTATCTGTTGACATACTTTAGAGTAATCTAAATATTATATTTACATGTTCATCTCTCAATTCCACACTCTCATCTGACCCTTAGACATGCTTTCTTGCTTTGCTCCTTACTCATCGCCACATCCCTCTTCAAATGCCCCTTGCTTTTCTCAATCATAACATTCCACTTTAACCTGTTATACGTGGAATGGGATTGTCTACTATATTGAAATTCAACAAAAAATGTTTGGTGCATAGAAATATATCAAACTCTATATATGATGACAGAATGTTAAAATCATAAATATCAGTGATGTCCTCTTTAGAATAAATGCATGAATGTACTTGTAAATTCTTGAATTTGTTTGTTGATAATATTTTAATATATAAAACAAGTCTCAAATCTCTCATCAAGGCATTATAATCATGTCACTGAGTTAGGGTTATATCTAATATATCACAACATCATAAACTCAATAGCAATAAAACAATGTAATGTATAGAAATCAACAGGAAGGAAATTAGGACAGGATATTTCATTTCAGAACCCAGGTTTTAGGGCTGGGGGACTGTATATCCCTTGAAAGAAAAAGCAACTAGATTTAAAAAATAATAATAAATCACATAATATTCCCATACTTTGCCAAAAGTGATAATCCATCAGTTGGGTTTAAATTGTCTCAAAGGATTCATCAAATTAACATTCACTTCTCAGTAGTAAAAGCGTGAGCGAGGATTTTGTTTTTCTTAACTTGAAGGTTTCTCCTTAGTGTAAGGAAATCCAATCCATCTCATCTATTTTTCTCAGTAAAGTATTTCATATCTCCCCCAACATAAAGAAAAAAATATATTGGATATACCTTTTTCATGAAAAATATACATCACATTGCTTTTCATAAATATGCTTATCATTCAGTGACTATCTGTGTATTCATATTTGCCATGGAAGTGTATTTGTAGGAATATTTATATCAAAAACCATACATGAAACCCCACCTCTGTTTGAACCAGGCACCATAAATCTCATACTGATAGCAAAATGTTAATACACAACATTAATTTACAATATTTACCCTTTGAATTCATTCCTCATCTTTTATAATAATAAAAATAATTAAATAAAAAAACGTAGGAATTTGCATTTCTCATTAAACACTAGAATAAGGAAATATTTAAAAGTGATTTACCAGGAGGCCCCTCAATATGGGGGCCCATCTACCCCATTGCCCTAACTATTTGTGGTGGGTCCCTATGGACCACTATGTTGCCTCTAACCGTAACCATGAGAGTCGCTATGGACCCTCATAGTAATGCAAAGTAGAATCCCTCCTACAGGAGTAGCATTTTTGTTTTATTTTTTATTTTATTTTTCAGTTTTTTTTTTTATGTATAAAAATAATTTCTGTAAATGTTTTTTATTTTACTATATTTAGTTTATTTTTTCTTGGGGAGATGTTTTTGGGGACTATGGTAAGTCTTTTTGAACTGCATCGGGGTTTATGAGCATCCACAGGTGCAAGTAAGTAAATTGTAGGGATTCTTTTTTTTGTGATGGAATAGTTCTTCAAATTAGCTTATAAAATCTCCTATAACTATGATTCAGCATTTCGGGAGTTCTTTCAGCCTAGGCCTAAATTTGTTGGTTTATTTTCTCTGATGTATTTTAAATCAGCTGTTCTCTGTGTAAAATTATAGATTTCAGTGAAGTATTTTAAGTACAGTATATAAATATAAGATGTTTTTGATATCACAGAATAAATGTTAATACTGCTTGATGAATCTTTATTGGTAGATAAATAATGAATCTTTGCAATACAAATTACATTTTTATCTATATCAAAAAAGGAATAAAGATCCAATATATGAGCGCTTTTTTCTTTTTGTTGTTTTCCTTATGTGCATGTGATTGTTTCTTATGCTTTAATATAAAGGGTAATCTTTAATGAAATGTTTGTTGCAGTTCCATTTATTTTTTCTCTTATTAGTATATTTAAAACCCATTTTTTTTTAAATAAAATAAAATATTTATGAATAAAAAGCAAATCAGTATGAAAAATAATTACAAATATATAAAATAAAATCATTATTATTGCCAGGATTCAAAAATAATTAAATCCAAAGATGTATTATAGGCACGAAGTTTGTACTTTCTTTGAAGAACTTGTCAAGGTGAGACTTCTTGGATAGTAGTTAAAGACTTTTATAACTAGATATGTGTAGTTACATATAAATTCTTCCCAGCTGCATCAAAGGAAAAAAAATATTTTGCTTTGTCTCTGAGGGGAAAGAGAAACTGCATGATGCAACATGAACATTTTCTAACTTACTCCCCACAGTGGTAATCACTATTGCCAGGGGATGCCAAGATATAGTTCCTGTGTCTTTCCCCAGCAGCAGGAAACATAAGGCTGACATCTGTACAGTACTTCATAAAGTGATGTAGTTGATTAGTCCTTTCATGTCAGTAGAGGACCTACTGAGTTCTTTCACTCTCTCACGATCATGATTTCTACATTATATAGTAAATACACTAAAGCTTTCAGATGATATTCTTTGCTATATTACATTGAGAGATACAGATAATCAACATACATTTTACATTTTTATATATTTATTTCAATATAACAAATTTTCTTAAAATGTTACATGAAAGGGGGGGGGGTGGGGGGGGGGGGGGTCAGGGAGGATCGGGGTAGTAACAATCCTTACTAAATATATTGATTATACATTTTTGTTCTTTTAGTTCCAACCTATTTTAAGGATCCATACATACCAGCAGGATGCCCAGTTTCTAAAATGTTTGCCTGCATTGGCAGAGATCATGCTCATTGTGTGTGTGTATTGAGTTTTTCTCTTTACTTGATCAAACACGGGTATGTTCATTTTCCAGATTTTTGCTAGAAAATGTCTGAAGGCTAAGAAGATTTTTTTTTAAATTGTAGGTCTCTTGGAAGCTGTGGAATAAGTAGTCCTAATATTGCTTATTCCATTTATTGAGAATAGAAAATCCCAAAAATGTTTCTAATATTGAATATGTTTCATCCCAGATATGTGTGATATTAGGACATTCCCATAAAGCAGAGTATTAGGGTAGCCACTCCACCACATCCTCTAAAACATTTACCATTCAGGGATGGGTTTGACATTTGTAATCTCAATGGTGTAAGATACCACCTTAGTAACATTTAGGCTTATATTAAGAGAGGAAATTGCAAATTTTTAAGAATGTTGTCCCATTGCTTATCATCCAGAGTTATGTTCAACTCTTTTTCCCACTGAACACTGAAGAAATGACACTACAATGTAAAGTAGTAAGTATATAGCCTGTGTAACATTGCAAATTTGCTGTCCCCTCAAAATAACTTAACACACAGCCATTAATGTCTAAACAAAAGTGAGTACGCCCCTAAGTGGAAATGTCCAAACTGGGCCGAAAGTGTTAATATTTTGTGTGGCCACCATTATTTTCCAGCACTGCCTTAACCCTCATGGCCATGGAGTTCACCAGAGCTTCACAGGTTGCCACTGGAGTCCTCTTCCACTCCTCCATGATGACATAACGGAGCTGGTGGATGTTAGAGACCTTGCACTCCCCCACCTTCCGTTTGAGGATGCCCCACAAATGCTCAATATGGTTTAGGTCTGGAGACATGCTTGTCCAGTCCATCACCTTTACCTTCATCTTCTTTAGCAAGCCAGTGGTCGTCTTGGAGGTGCGTTTCGGGTCGTTATTATTTTGGAATACTGCCCTGTGACCCAATCTCCGAAGGGAGGGGATCATGCTCTGCTTCAGTATGTCACAGTACATGTTGGCATTCATGGTTCCTTCAATGAACTGTAGCTCCCCAGTGTCGGCAGCACTCATACAGGCCCAGACCATGACACTCCCCATGCTTGACTGTAGGCAAGACGCACTTGTCTTTGTACTCCTTACATGGTTGCCGCCACACGCGCTTAACACCATCTGAACCAAATTAGTTTATCTTGGTCTCATCCGACCACAGGACACGATTCCAGCAATCCATGTCCTTAGTCTGCTTGTCTTCAGCAAACTGTTTGCGGGCTTTCTTGTGCATCATCTTTAGAAGAGGCTTCCTTCCAAGACTACAGCCATGCAGACCATTGGCTGCAGTTTGCGGCATATGGTCTAAGCACTGACAGACTGACCCCCACCCCTTCAACCTCTGCAGCAATGCTGGCAGCACTCATATGTCTATTTCCCAAAGACAACCTTTGGATATGATGCTGAGCACGTGCACTCAACTTCTTTGGTTGACCATGGTGAGGCCTGTTCTGAGTGGAACCTGTCCTGTGAAACCGCTATATGGTCTTGCCCACTGTGCTGCAGCTCAGTTTCAGGGTTTTGGCAATCTTCTTACAGCCTAGGCCATCTTTATGTAGAGCAACAATACTTTTATTCAGATCCTCACAGAGTTCTTTGCCATGTACTTCCAGTGACCAGTATGAGAGTGTCAGAGTGATAACACCAAATTTAACACACCTGCTCCCCATTCACACCTGAGACCTTGTAACACCAACGAGTCACATGACAATTAATGGCTGTGTGTTGAGTTTTTTTGAGGGGACAGCAAATTTACACTGTTATATAGGCTGTATACTTACTACTTTACATTATATTTCTTCAGTGTTGTCACATGAAAAGATATAATAAAATATTTACAAAAATGTGAGGGGTGTATTAACTTTTGTGAGATACTGTATATAACAATTTTCGAATGGTGTTTTAATAGCTACCTTTTTATCTCTTAAGATATGGGCCATGGTCGTGTCTATTGAAGCTAAATTGAACCATTCTTTTTGTGGTAATTGATATTGTTCACTAAACTCCACTGAAGACCAATTGGGATTTTTTGATTAGTTACAAATTTAAATATTTATTGTAGATTTGTTTAATGTTTATTTTGAAAATCTGCCTTGCTTCTGAAAAGGATGATACCAGGCCTTCTGTTTTCTGTGTGGGCTGTGACACAAAAATATGACATCGGGGTATATTTATGAAGTGAGGATGGTAGTGGGTAATGGGTTTTCTATACAAGGTGTTTAAAACAGGTACAATTTTTCAATTGATAAACAGTTAAAATAAAACACATAGGTTTATAGTTTAACTCTGCTTATCTCTTCTAATGAATACTACCCATTGTATCCTGAAGTCCAGCCTTGCGCTTTAAACATCCGTTCTCAACAAAAATCAAATGTACAGTTACATCTCACAAGGGTTTTTAAAAAAAAATAATAAAAAGAAAAAGATGTTGCACTGACGTAGTACAAAAGGCAAAAAAATTATGATTATATTATTGAATAATACATTCATGCAAAATAATATACATATTTATTGTTGCAACAATTCTCCAGTTAGGGTAAATATGGTGCTCTGATTTATCCCTCTGTGCTTAATTGTAAATCATATTTAATAATTTCTACCGGTATGTTAAATATTAATATTTGCTGAAATTTGCACCAAAACATGAAGAATCTTCATATTTCAACAAATGTGATAATTCATATGATCTTTGACTTGAAACTGTCATATAAATTAATTTAAAAATGGAGACATTAATGAAATATGGGTTACATGATTGTTTATATTATTATTACTTTCCTTTCTGCAAAACATGGGAGTGAAATATTCCTTTTGCCTTATTGCCTTATGAAATTGCAATTCGGCCAATTGAATAGGCCTCTATATAAGCACAGAGCATATTTTTTTACAGAAGTTTTTAGTTCTATCCAAAAGCAAGGCCTTTACTAACTAAAAACTTGCTCTGTGCTTATATAGAGCCGTATTCAATTGGCTGAATCGCAAATTTATAAGGCGGTAAATATGTACTATAAGCAATATATTTACATTCCTTTTACTTTTACTTGTAGTGTACATATTACTGTATTACATTAAAGGTATACATTTTTACTTTTCCTATGCTAGTCATGAGGTTGAAGCGGGATTTGCCACAACATGTGTCATTTGTACGTTAAGCTTCATTGATACAGACTTTTTAAATTGATTTCAGCTTTGTGTACTTATTATTAAATGTGATTTTCAAGGCAAAAAAATAAATAAAAAAATATTCTTTTGAAAAAGAACAGTAAAAGAGAGAAAAACATGTAGGTCCCTAAGACCAATAGGATGGATTTAAACGCTTGGATGGTTAGCAATATATTGCTATATAGTGTATTTCTGGGCTTTCATATAATATAGGGATGCATCAAGTTGACTAGGCAGTGTCCTGTCAGTGACAGCTGAAAAATGCAGTGGGAAGTGACAGCATAAAACCTTTGTAGTGATGTTCTAGGCAGCACTAAAGAAATCTTATATCATCAGTTTCAGGTTCAAGATAAAAAACATTAAAATACTGTTACTAACATGTTAAAACATATGTATTTTAGAGAAATATATTTGTTTTATTTGTTGTAGAGTCCTTCAGTCGTGTCCATCTCTCGGACACCATTTGTAGGCAGCACATCAGGCACATGTCTGTGTTTCTGGTTGTGCTTGCCCATATGGTTTTCATGGCAAGGATCCTGTAGTGGGCTGACAGTTCCTTCTCCAGTGGGCTGCAATTTGTTTGACCTCTCTGCTATGACCTGCCCCTCTTGGGTGACCCTATATGTATAGCTCCCACCTTCATTGAGGTACACAAGCCCCTTCACCACACCAAGGTAGCGATCCAGAGGGGATTTGTTTTAATATAGATCTTTAATCCATTAATTACCCTATCTATCTATCTATCTATCTATCAATCAAATTCCATTTAATATGCAAAATGATCTCCATTACTTTATGAGCTATTTTGTTGCTCTTTCCCGCATCTCTTACTACCACTTCTCATTGCAGTTCTCCTCTTGTAGCCCCTAGAAATATAAGGACTAGATTTGGACTCATTTTCTGCAATTGGTGGTGTCATTGTCATATTCTGTCAATATTTTTGAGACATAGAACTGAAAGTCTCAGTGATCCTCCTTATATCTATTTTAATTTTCAGTATCTCTCTGCATTAGTGTCTCTTCCTAAATTTGCATCTTTATAATTTGCCAATCTACTTCATTAAGTCTTCATTTAGTTAAGCAAACACTGGCAATTTCAAAAGCTTATCAACTCTCACTCTCCAATTTTTTTCCCAAGTTCATGATTAACCTTAAATAACCTCTTCACAACATCCTCAATTATTAATTTCATTGGTTTCAAAACATTTGATATTTGCTAATTTTCATGAAATTCTAATTGTTCTCATATCTTACATTTTGCCCTGGATCCAAACTTATGATGACAGCACAATAAAATAGCATATATAGCACAGTTTGATGTTTATGTGCTAAAATACTCATGTACAAAACACCTCCCAGGCTTTAGCACCTGTCACAACACAGGGCAGGGGGGTATGCTTTACCCCCAAAATGCCTGCATTTGACTACAGGAATTCACCCTCAGGATTGTGAGGAAGGAGGGCTAATTGATGCCCATCAGTCATACCAGGACCATCAACAGAAACATCAGGAATACAGGATCTCAGCATCAGCATAACCAGTACAATCTCCTCTTCAGTGGCCCAGGGATACCAATCTCACCACAGATCTCCTCTTTGAACTACCCCACATGGGCCGGATCTGTCTCAAGGACCTGGTGCCAGCCAGTCTCCTTCCCCACCTAAGTGATGAAGGGTCTACAGTCCCACCTATCAGCTTACTTCAGACAGGATATGGGCACAACAGGGGTTGATTAGCTAGTGGGTGGGGGTTGGGCACCATCCTGGTTAGGGGAATATTTTAATATTAAACCAATAGGCGTCAATACTCCCAAAAATAGTGTTTAACACTCATTAATATTGAACACAAAATGTATTAATATATAACAGCGGCACAAAAGATAAAAACAATTAAAACCATTTAAAAGGAAAAATATTACATCCCCCTTTGTAAATATGGCAAAGTGTATAGAGTCTACTTAATGATTATACTTTGTCTCAAACTCAATTATAATTCTTTATTTAACATTTCAATGACACAGTAATCATATTATTGCTCCAATTACTTTTAATATTAATATATATATATATATATGTCACGTTTTCTGAGACAATAATGAGCTCCTTTAAGGCTGGAGACTCCCAGTTATATTTTATATTAGCGACTTGTCCGTCAAAAATGACGGCAACAAATTTGAAGCAGTGCTGTTGTTTGTGACACAATGGGAGGCTCTCCTCCCTCTAATTTACGGGCCCCGCAATGAGCGCCTTCACAGGCTCATTGCAAGCCGCGGCATATGCTGCGCACATGCACAAACCATGTAACTTTGCAAGCATTACAGACAAACGCTCTCACCCTTGTCTCTCTTTCCCCCTCTCCCTCCCCTGTGTCTCTTTTCCTCTCTCTCCCCCACCAGTGTCTCTTTCCCTCCTCTCCCTCGTGTGGCTCTTTGCCCTTCTCCTTGCACTTTTCCCCCCTTATCTCCCTCACCTGTGTCTCTTTCCCCCCTCTCTCACCCCTGTGTCTTTTCCCCCCCAATCCCTCCCCTGTGTCTCTTTCCCCCCTCTCCTCCTTCTCCCTCCGCAAATCCGTAATTTTCGGGCCTCGCGATGAGCGCCTTTGGCACTCATCGCAAGCTCTGCAATTAGCTCCTTTGGCTCTCATTTCGCATGTGCAAGCCCATAACTTTTAACATAGCATTACCAACGAAAGTCGCAATTATGACAACTATATATATGATATGATGTGGGAATTCTAAGTATGGAGAGTATCACCCATTTGTTTATGAGCTGTAGTCTCCTAGCACTTCAACTCTAAATTGTTCTTGCTTCAGTTTAAATACCCGACTTTCCCTATGACTCTCTGTCATTTTTATAAATCATGAACAACTGTTCGTCAGTTGTACTAATAACTTTTATCTGCTATAATCTCACTTTTACAGGTTTAAGTTCTCTTTTGAGAAAGACTTGTTTATGTTGAAACGTACATCAGGGAATAGACTCAGCGTGTGATGTCATATGCTAGAGTCTACTGAGACAGAGCCCGATCAGACAGGGAGAATTTAAACCCAAAAAAGTGAGATTTTAGCAGAAAAAGCTGTTAGTACAACCAACGAACAGTTGATCTATAAAAATGACAGAGTCATAGGGAAAGTCTGTTATTTAAACTGAAGGGAGAACTATTTAGAGTTAAAGTGCTATAGATGAACCCTATAGGAAAATACCATCATAGACAGCTACAGTTCAGAAACAAATGGGTGATATTCATGACATAATGGTGTATGATTAATATTTTTCTTTCCTTTCCATTTGAATAACTTCACATTGGGTACTATGCAGTTTACAAGCTATGTACAGTTATGGTGAAAAAACAATAGTGGAGCAAAAAGGGTGTGAATATATCCTTTGAACCTAATACCTGGAAACTTATATAGCTAATAACAAAGTGTAGCAATATAAATAAGCATACCATCTATATTATTCAGACCATTGGGTCTTATATAACTTAATTTCAAAAGAAGGGTACCCCAACAATTATATGTATCCTCCTAACAATATTACTAAGAACATTGAGGTTTTCTTCCCTAAATTGTTTTATACCAGAACTCTCCATACCTTAATGGAGATCATTATTGAAAAAACTGACATAAATATTTTAATATAAAAAGTGATTGGAGCAATAATATGATTACTGTGTCAATTAAATGGTAAATAAATAATTATTATTGAGTTTAAAGGAATGGCATTGCCAGATAAAGCAGTTCCCTCTAACAGCCGGGAGAACAGTTCTACTGGAGGAGTGGGAGGATAGATTAGGCAGAGCAACAGACAGGTTTTGGTGGTAGGGGACTCTATTATTAGGAAGGTAGACAGGGTGATTTGGCATGTTGTGGACCGTGGAGCTTAGAGAGGTTAATGCATGGCTAAAAATGTGGTGCACTAAGGAGAGATTTGGGCTTTTAAGAGCACTAGGCTGACTTCTCACTTGGATACAATCTCTATAGCAGGGATGGTTTGCACTTAATGATGAGCGAGCTTTTGTGTTAGGGGATAGGATAGTAGAAAGGCTGGAGGAGTTTTTAAACTAGTAGGTGGGGGGGACTAGAATGTCAGGCAAAATGGGCAAGTTAGAACTTTATTTTATGATTTGTTATTAAGGAAAAATTGGTTTTAATAGGCATTACTGAAACATGGTGGGATGAATCTCATTACTGGACTTTTAATCTGAATGGTTATAGCATATTTAGGAAAGATAGGGGAAATTGTAAAACAGGAGGAGGGGTCTGTCTATATGTTAAGACTAAATATAAGCCTATAGTCAGATAAGATATTTATGCTGGAACTAGCAGTAATGTTGAATATTTGTTGGTAGAGTTAAATAGTGGAGCAGCAAATTCCAAAAGAATATTAGTTTGAGTATGCTATAACCCCCCAAATATAATTGAAAGTGGGGAAATGCAATTACTGTTACAGATTGGAAATGCAGCTTAGCATTGGCCAATTCTAATAATGGGAGATTTTAATTATCCTGAAATAAACTGGATAATTGAGACCAGCAGTTCAGCTAAGGGGAGCGGGTTCTCAAGTACACTCAGGGATAATTATCTGGCCCAGGTTATACAAGAGCCTACTAGAAATGAGGTTATCTTGGATTTAGTTATCACAAATAATATTGATTTGGTATCAAATGTTTAAATAGGGCAACTTTTGGGAAACAGTGATCACAACACAGTCTCATTTGATATTGAATTAAAAAAACAAAACTGTAAAGGGCCAACAAAAACTCTTAGTTTTAAAAGGGCAGATTTTAACGGTTTAAGGGCAGCAATACAAAGTATGGACTGGGACAAAGAACTAATGGGTAAAACCAATGAACATAAATGGACAACATTTAAATCCTTACTAAATATACATACTTGTCAATGTGGGAATAAAAGTAAAATGAGTAAATCACATCCAATGTGGCTTAACATTGATTTAAAGATCAAGATATGGATTAAAAAGCCATTTAAATTATACAAATAAGAGGAGCCACAGACTGCGTTATGTAAGTACAAGGACATCAACAAGGCTTGCAAAAGCGTGATTAGACTGGCTAAAATAGAAAATGAAAAATTAGTTGCAAAAGAGATTAAGACTAACCCTAAGATATTTTTTAAATATATTAATGGAAAGGCCAGAACTGAAGCTATAGGGACATTACAATGTGAAACAGGCCATCTGATAATTAGTGACCAGGAAAAGGCAGATGAGCTAAATAGGTTATTTTCTTCAGTATACACAAGGGAGGTGCCAGTGGTTGGGACACTGCAAAATAATGGGGCTACACTACCTTCACCGAATAATTGAAGAAATCCAAAAGTGGTTGAAAAAAATAAATGTTAATAAAGCCCCAGGTCCTGATGTAATTCATCCCAGGGTACTGAGGGAACTGGGTTCTGTAATAGCCAAACCATTATATTTAATTTTTCAAGATTCACTCAATACAGGGTCGATACCAGATGACTGTCGAAAAGCAGTGGTGATACCTATATTGAAGGGAGCAAGAGCAAATCCGGGGAATTATAGATCAGTGAGCCTCACTTCTGTAGTGGGAAAGGTTTTAGAAGTGTTAATAAGTAATAATATACAGGAATATGTCTATTTGAACAGGATTATAAGTAGGAGTCAGCATGGATTGATGAGGGATAGGTCATGTCAAACAAATCTAATTAGTTTCTCTAAGGAGGTTAGTAGGAACCTGGATCATAGCAACTCAGTGGATGTAGTCTTTTTGGATTTTGCAAAGGCTTTTGATACAGTGCCACATGGAAGATTATTGTGCAAACTAAGGGATACACGAATTGCAGTAAATATCTTCTCATTGATCGAGAGCTGGCTAAAAGACAGGAAGCAAAGAAATGTGGTAAATGGAACATAGTCCGATTGGACTAATATGGTTAGTGGGGTCCCTCAGGGTTCAGTATTAGGTCCTTCCCTTTTTAACATATTTATTAATTACTTAGAAGTAGGATTGGAAAGTAGTGTCTACATTTTTGCTGATTGAGACAAAGATGTGCAAGGTAATTAAATCAGATAATTATGTCTTTTCCCTTCAAAGGGCTTCACATAAATTAGCGCCTAGGCAACAGTGCTCAATGCCAAGCAGTAGCTGCAAAGGCAAATATGTTAGCATGTATTAAGAAGGGTGTAGAAGCAAGGGAAGCCAATATAATGCTGCCACTATACAAATCCCTAGTATGCCCTCATTTGGAATATGGAGTACAATTTAGGGGACCACTTCATAAAAAGGACTTTTTAGGGGCTAAGTTATGTAGAAAGATTAACCAAATTACACTTATTTTCTCTAGAAAAAAGACATCTAAGAGGGGATATGATTACATTATATAAATACATCCACGGTCAATATAAAGCTTTGTCAAGTGAGCTTTTTGTGCCAAGAGGTTTTCAACTGACAAGAGCCATCCTTTGAGGTTAGAAATAAAAATATTCCACCTTAAAGAAAGAAAAAGTTCTTCAAAGTAAGGGTGGTTAATATGTGCCAAGAATGTGGTGACAGCATATTCGATAGATAACTTTAAAATGGGACTGGATATATTTGTATTTAAAAAGGGCATTCAGGGTTATCCTGGTTAATTAGATAGAGAGTATTGATTCAGGGAGGAATCCAATCGCCAGTATCTAGGGTCAGGCAGGATTTTTTTTCTTCTTTTGAGACGATTGGCTAAGTTTCACTTGTTTTTTTTCTGTTTGCCTTCCTCTGGATCAATTAACAACTAATCCGCATATTGCAGATCAGAGGAGATCTAAAAATGTTGACCTTGATGGATTAAAAGTATTTTTTCAACCTCAATTAATATGTAACTATGTAACTATGTAATTCAGTAGGCTCTATAAACTTTGCCATATTTACAAAGGGTGATTTCTCCTTTAAATGGTTTTAAATATTTTTATAGCTTAATGCAATAGTTGCACCCTAAAACACACTTTACACACACAATAATGACTTTAAAAAAATGATCTGGTGGAAAGGGGCCTTAAGGGCCAGGGCATACAACTAGAGCTAATATATTTCCCCCCAGATGGTATATTAACACAGAACCAACCTTTTCATCTAATATCTGGAGTGCTTTTTTCATTTCTTTCTACTTTTTCTGTATCTGACTATATACTGTTTAATTCCATCCATGTTTTTATCTTGTGCTATTTTGCGTTCTGTTGTTTCATTGCTTTTGAGGCCATTAGTCAAATCTGCGTGTAACCAAGCAAGATTCCATCAGACAGTAGGTTGTAAAAAACAATAAATCCTTTAAGAAAGTGGAAAACAAAAAAAATAGTATACGTCAGGAACAGGAACTTACTGCTAAGTTACGAGATTTAGAATTACAGAATCAAACGCTCCCCTCCAATAGTCTTCGCCATAGAATAGATGACACTAGATTAGAACTTGACGCCTTGCTTTTGCACAAGACAGAGAGTGCCCTGAGACGGACGAATCAGCTGTTTTATTCCAAAGCTAATAAACCTGATTCCTTTCTGGCACAGAAGCTTCGGGGTAGAGCAGCATTGTCCAGAATTCTTAGGATTAGAACCAGGGCTGGGAAGATAACAGTGAGCCAGAGCGAAATTAAGCACACATTTAGGGATTTTTATAATTCGATCTATTCGACAAAAATAAATCCGAGCCCGGAAGCTCTTAGATCTTATCTGGACTCCTGTGATCTTCCTAAAGCTTCAGAGCAGCATATAGAGGATTTGAATGCGGACGTGGGGGTAGAGGAGATACTAGAAACCATTAAAAGTCTCAAATCAGGGAAAGCCCCAGGGCCGGATGGCTTTACTAACTCTTATTATAAAGTATGTGGGAACATTCTAGCTCCTTATCTTAGCTGTCTGTTTAATGCCGTACTTAGGGGGGAATCTATGCCCCCGGAACTCAGCACGGCGAACTTAGTAATCTTCCCTAAAGAAGGGAGGGATCCCCTGGAGCCGAAAAATTATCGTCCCATTTCCCTCATGAATGGGGATATTAAATTATTGACTAAAATTATGGCAAATAGGATGGCAAGGTTTCTCCCAACTCTAATACACAAGGACCAGACCGGGTTCATACAACATAGGCAAACGGTAGACAATATCCGTAGGACCATGAATGTTATACACCTGGCCTCCCAAAGAAAAACCCCTCTTTGTGTGTTGGCACTGGATATGGAAAAGGCATTTGACACAGTAGAGTGGCCTTACCTTTATGCAGTGTTAGATAAATTCGGTATTAAAGGAAACTTTATACGCCTAATCAAGACACTATATAAAAACCCTGAAGCTCATTTAAGAATGCCCGGGACAGGAGAGGCTTTGGTAAACATCCAGCGGGGTACCAGGCAAGGGTGTCCCCTGTCTCCACTGCTTTTTGCTCTGGCTATTGAGCCTCTGGCTCAAAAGATAAGAGGAGAAGGGGAGATTAGGGGTCTGCAGATAGGTCACCACCACCTGAAATGCTCTCTATTCGCAGATGATCTTTTATGCACTCTAACGGACCCTGTAAACTCTATTCCTAAATTGTTGTCTACTTTAAGGGAGTTCGGGGCCATGTCAGGGCTGCAAATTAATGAGGAAAAAACTGAGGCCTTGGGGGTAGGGGTTCCAGGACCTATAATAGAAACTTTGAAGGCGGCATTCAATTTTCAATGGCCTAAAAATTCCATCAAGTACTTGGGAGTTAAGCTTACCAAAAACTTGGCGGGTCTCTATAAAGCTAATTTCCCACCATTACTTAGGCGGCTGACTGAGGACTTGAGGACCTGGTCTAAATATCAAATATCATGGACGGGACGCATAACATCAATAAAAATGACAGTGCTCCCAAAAATTCTCTATCTCTTCCGAACTCTACCAATTAAACTATGTATGAAGGATATTGATCAATTCCAGAATACAATGTTTAGATTTATCTGGCTTAATAAACCACCACGTATAGCGAGGAAAACAATGTACAGGAATAGGCAAAAAGGGGGTCTTTCTTGTCCCAATCTGAGGCTTTATTTACAAGCAGCACGGCTGGCGTGCATCCCGGTAACACACTCTAGTAAACTACAGCCGCTGTGGACTTTTATTGAAAATTGGCAGATGAAACCCCACTCATGGGATACGGTGATCTGGGGGATAGAAAAGATAGACATGAGATACAGACATACTAATCCAATAATTTCTACGACCCTTAAGGCCTGGGATAGGCTTAAAAAATCGAGCAACTTGATTCCAACCCTGTCACCACTGATGTCCTTAACGCCCTTCCCCGAGTTTGAGGCCACTATTAGCTCAAATTCTAAAACATGGTGGTTGACTAGCCCTTTAAAGAGAATAGGGGAATGGTTCTCCACGGAGGCTCTGTTACCACATACTTCTATCATACCCCGGTTCCAAATTCCGGAGAGGGAGCTGTGGAACTATCGGAAGTTTAGACACTGGATCTCCTCGTTAATACATACTTATGGGAATCCTACACATACAGTATGGTCCTCTATCTGCGAAAAGATACCCTCGATGACAGGTACCCTAGGATACATATACTCACACTTAATAGAGTTTCAGAACACCCAAAAAACTAAATTTATGGTGAAGTGGGAGCAGGACCTGGGAAAGGAGTTAGATGCCACGGCTTGGAAAAGAATCTGCACTAATCTGACAAGGGGATCATATACATATAGTTTACTTGAGACCTCTATTAAGGTATTGCACAGAACCTATTACACTCCCCAAAGGATGGCAAAATTTAATAAAGATATAAATGGAGAATGTTTTAGGGGATGCAGAACAGAGGGGAGTTTCCTGCATATCTGGTGGACTTGTCCCGTTGCGCAGAAGCTATGGGGAGAACTCATAGACTTATTTACACAAATTACAAACAGTAGTTTGAGACCCGAAATTGAAACATGTCTTTTGGGAATAAAACATTCTGATTTATCTAGGGAACAGAATGAACTCTGGCAATTTTGGACCTTAGCTACTAAAAATTGCATTGCCAAAAATTGGAAAACTTCTGTACTGTCAATCAAAGAAGTTGTAAAAAAGATAAATTATATAATGATAAATGAGAGAATAGCTAATTCATTGCAGAATACAATGCCCAGGTTCACTAACACGTGGACTCCTTGGTTGGTGTCCAAATATAGTATACGGATCTAGATAGAGATTGGATAGAAGAGTTTGGGAAGTTGGAGGATGGTGGCGGCTGGAGAGGATGGCTAGTTTGCATCTGGATGGAGGCTTTTGGAGTGATGATGAAGGAGCTCGCAGGTACTGATTATTTTATGTTTAGTAACACAAGTAAACATAAGCTGAGGAGGTTTAATGAAAACTAAATATTTTGTAAAATAGTTAAAAGCAAGCATACTTAAGAATGCAGGTTGATAATCAAAAAGAGAAAAAATGTTAGGACGTCTTGTTACATCACTGAATAGAGGGTCATATGGATTCCGGATCTCAGTTGGTCCAAATCAATATGGTTGGGGAGCTGAGAGCCGGTGTCTCATGTTTATTTTTATATTCTTCATCCTCACCATTCTATTAAAAGCTCTGGACATTTATTAGATTATGAAGATTTAATAGACTGAGAAGGATAGAATGCTTAGATTTTTTGCATATCTCAGATCTGTTCTTCACTTTTTTTGTGCTTGTTTTGCTATTTGCATGATTGCCTTTTCTATTCTTTGTTATATTATATTGTTGTAAAAAATTGACTCGTCCTAAATAAAAAATTAATTATAAAAAAAAAAAAAAGAAAGTGGAAAACAAGTTTTGTCATTTTTTAAAATTTTCTATCACTTTCTATGTTTTTATTTTATAGTCTAGACACTGTAATTGTATTTGAGAAATTAAAATTGCAGAGATTTGCCTTTAGTTTTCATCGCTATTATGTAATTCAACGATCCATTAGGTACAAGAGAAAAAATATTGTATTGCTTTAATGCACAGGAGACAATCAATTTTAAAATATCGCCATGTGTTAGCAATGATATAACAAATACCTTTTTAGGCAGATTAACAAAGAATCTACATTGTCTAACAGAATTACTCGGTAAGAATGATGTATAATGGTTGCATTTAGAAAAAAAAATTCTTCTATTAATTTATGTGTTTTTCTGCTAATTTGTAGCTATTAGTACAGTTTATTTTCACGGGTCATTCAATCTCTGGCCACTTGTTAATTAAGAGGATAAGTAATTGAAGTAGTAATTAATAACCCATTTGCTGTAGAAAATCTGGCTCTTACAGAAACAAACAATTATTTTATTATATTTCTTTCACTTTCAGGAATATAATAATTAGCGGTGTAAACTATAAATTGTGGTGTCTTTTAATGGGAGATTATCAGATGTCACTACTTATGATTATTATTAAAATATTTATTTTATGATTTGTCTCTCAAGAAATCAAAATTCATACTTGACTTTGAGGTGCCAAAAATCTTGAGATGATCATTTTTTGTAGCTGAGATCCTATTTATTATTTAAAGAAGTTCAATACTAGAAGTGAAAATGTGTTTTGCCATTTGTGTTTATGGAGCTACATACAACACTGCATGAAATGATTCTTCTAAGATAGCTCCAGTTTCCAGAAGAAAAATGGATGCAAGTAAGAGATCCATTGCGTACATTCAGTCTCTGGATATGTCTATAAGAAATACCTTTAGTAGCTCTAACCACTGGTTAGAGGATCTTTTATTTGCTAGGAATGCCTTACATTTTAGGCTAGGAAATCTATGTACAGTTATTTGTAAGATTCTGATCCAATTCCATTGTAGATGTAAGACAATTGTATTGTTATATTGGACAAAAGCTTTTCTATTAAAAATGTAGTTAGTCTAATTACTACCCATGCAATAAACACCGGTTGAAATTTTGTTTTATCTTGCCAACTTGACATTCCATGTCAACAGGGCTTTGGCATATACAACTTTATGTAGACCATCTTAGTATCATTTTGGCATCTTACAAACCCTGTGACACTTCTCCTGTGACAGTTGCATTAGCAATATCAGCACTCAAAACTCATATATGGCTCCTGGACAAGGTTCATTCTTGGATTCCTATCTCTTCTCCATCTATACATATCTTCTTTCTAAGCAGTAGCTGCTACAATGTGTTAATTGCTATTCCCCTAAGTATGCGATTCCCACCATCTTAAAAGAGTCCACCATTTTCATTAACCTCATTCTATACCCTTCCAGACCCTAACATAACATCTTGGTACATTATATCTCTATCTCAAAATACTCTTGAAACTACGCATATTGAACTGAGAACAACATATGCTGCCCATGATCTATTAAATATTACTTCTATGAAGTTCACTTTTTCTCTTTATCAAATTGTTCTCCAGTTCCCATGGCTGTTTATCTCTCTGCTCACTCTTTTAACTGGGTGATCTTTGATGCTGCATGTCCTCTCCTGAGGACTCCATGTCTGAGACAGCTTATTCTGCTAACTATTGGCAGGTAGTCTCAATCAGTACCTCTCTTGTAACAATTTCTATAACTTTGCATTGGACTAGCATCCACTACTTTATAGACTGTAATAGTCATTGTGTTTACATAGCCCACATTTCATAGTTGTTATTTCCTCTAGCAGGGCCTTGCTATCAAAGATTGGACCCCTTTCTGTATTTCAGAAATTCCTCCTTGAAGAATTGAGAGAATAATCTCTGACTGTCTTCTTTAGATCATATTACTCTTTGTAGCTAGATCTTGCTGCTAGACTTAAGGAAATTATCTCCAATATCTATCCAGACTAGAGATGACACGGCTGTATTTATTCATTGAGTGTCGAGGCACTTGCTTTTTTTGCTTTTTCTTTTTGACATCTTATTTCTTTGTGATGCCATTAAGTTCAAGTTTATTATTTTCTTGAAAACAAAAAAGTTAAATAGTTTGAGGTTATAGGGTAAACAATACACAAATGACTAGTTAGGTCCAATGCAATTCTAGATGTGTCTTGTTCTGAGTCATGAAATTAGTCTCTTAAGCCCCTGGATTGACTGTTCTGCATGCTGAAGCTAGACATAATATTAAAGGTGTGTCGGATCAATGGTCTCTATACCAATCATTTTAAATTAAGAAGGGTAAGCCTGGTAATATATGTCACAAATGAGATATCAAATTTCTATATTCGTCAGTATTCCATAAATATCTACTTCAAACTTCAATCTCTACAGCAGTATATCACACTATATTGCATTTAACCTAATGTCTATTTTACAAAAGCTTAATCCACCTCTGTCATTAACCTGTAGTAGTTAGTACTGATAACAAGATTGGCTTACAATATAATTAAATGCATCAAAAATCGGATTAGAAATATATTCCTATTTTTCATAATCCAATTTCAGTTTGTGAGAGCAGTTCATAGCAATGTGCCACACCACAAGACTTTTAGTTACACCTCCAGAGGCTCTATGCTGAGCTACAAGTACTGCCCCTGACTATGTGAAGTCCAGCCCTGCACAAGAACATAGTTTGTTTTTACAACTTTATTAGTGTATTATATTGACAAATATGTTTCAGATTACATTATGAATGGCTTTACTAGTTCATATTCTCTTATTTTATGTATTCTGTATGTAATATTGTACTAATAAAGATAATGATGATTATTATTAGGAATCAAGAGATGTTCTGCAGAATTCTCTTTTGTTTTATTTGACGCCAACAAAAGATGAAATGTCACCCCTATTTATATAGTAAGTCCCCCACTTGCACAATTTACACAGATTTCTACTTAACAGTTATTCATCCCAGGTAAAGAGTCCTAGAATAAATACTGGACAAAAAATCGGAAAAAGGTGCAATGCCAACAAAATATGCAAAAACTAAGCCACAAATGATTAAAGAGAACTGTACATAAATTTGTCATGGTTACAGCTATGCTATTATATATGTCAATATATACATTTCATTTAAGCCTTATCAAAATTCACTCTGTTTTTCAAAATACACTGATACTTTCAGAACCAATTATAATAGAGAACTTGCTACTAACCTCAGGTGTGCCCTAATTATTATTTTCATCAGGTACCTAGTGCTTCATCATTACTGCTTGTTATATCTGTATGTGACCAAATGTATAACTCCAAGAGCAATAATCTTTCATTTCTCTCAGTTCTATTTGTTACTGAACTGGAGTAGTCCTCTTAACATAAGTTTAATAATTACATTGAGTTACTCCACATCTGAATGTTGATGTGTCCCCATAACTGCAAGTGGGTATTGCAGCTTAAATTATACAGATATATATTTACTAAAATGGCAGCACAGCAGAAGAGAAAGCAGTCATAGTAAAACATGGTTCATATACAGGCAATAACCTTATATATACAACTCTAGTGTTAATAATTGGTTATTACAATTGTGTGTTTGTATTAAGACATTAAACCTCCTGTCTTTTTGGTATTATTCCCACTAAAGCATTAATTTATTATTGTATATATGTGTATGTATTACTGTAATTCATTTTAAAACAAGTCTGTACTGTGGGGAAATGGCAACAGGTGTGGGTTGCCTTACTCAAACTAACTCAGAGAATCACAAATGGTTTTATTTACAGTAAAAACAGCAAATCTTAGGAGGTGTATAAATGACATGCGTACATTTTAGACAGCTGTCAAATGGTCAAACTCTAAAACCAACTTATTACCATGTATGATGTATAAAGAGGGTGGGACATAGCTCAGAATCTGATATAAAAAGCCAATAATCTATGGCATGGGCAAAGAGACACATGAACTGATGGGCACAGGCACACACAGTCCAAAGTCCAGGGTGCCAAGAGAATACCATATGAGCCCAGCTGAGCAGAGCAATCCTGACCAGAGAACCTGATGGAGAGTGAACTTCAAAAGCTGTATACTGTATCTTTATATTACATAATGTAGAATTTATATAAGTATTATATTTGTAAATTAATACTTCTTGTCTGTTACCTGTTTTGTCTAAACCCATTGTGTAACCGTATCTTAATTTATGTAAAATATATCTTTTTAATTATACCTTATTTGTCTGCTTGTTTATTGACCTGTCCAAAAGAACTCATGATTTATGTAAATTATATATTCATTTCTTACACATGTTTAAGGGGTGGCATTTTTGTGCATGAATTTAATCAACAATCAATTTAATAATTTTGCAACCAGATATATCAACATGTGAACAACAAATAATTTTATGCTCTGTTTTAAAAGTTTAGTGAAAGCATTAAACCAGAAATTATGTTGATTTTGTGATATATATTCTTTAAAAAAATAAATTAAGGTTTTGAGAATAATAAGAGGCTTGTGGATCAATAAATGTCCCTCTTTTCACATGTACAATATCAACTGTTTCCTTACAGAATACTCTGTGGGTCTCATTAAAATAATTATTGAATGTATAATCTGTGAACGTGAGAAAGTTAAAAATGTCATAAAACTGTTTTAATAATGAGGAGTCAGGAAATGTACTAGGTTGAAAAATAAAATGGTTAACATACAGAATAAAATCACTCAGATCAAGCAATTGAAGTTTAAGAGGGGCAAGTTTGATTATGAGAATCATTCAATACATATTTGTTTGCATGATGGTCATACCAGAGAATATGATAGTTGCTTTCTACATTATATATCCATTGTTAAACCTGTTTCAACCCCTAAAGACAAAAGGGCTTTAATATTGAGCTGAATACCTCTAGGGATGTTTCTTTTTAGGCAGCCTGGACACAGGAGAGAGTGGCAGAGCTAGAAAATGGAGAGCCCCGGGGCTATCACCACAATGTTGGCCTCCACTCCGTCCCATGGCCCCAATTTGTTTGTGCTGCACGCTTCTCCCCCTGGGCACTGGAGGCAGGTAGGTAGCACTGAGTGGTAACGAGAAGCAGTGGGGGCAGTGAGGTAGCACTAGGTGGTAAAGTGAAGGCAGAGAGGAAGCACTGGTTGTTAGAGGTAGGTAGTGGGGACAGAGAGGTTGCCATGGGGGAGTCAGTGGGGGCAGAGAGGTAGCACACAGTGGTAGAGTGAGGCAGTGGGGGCAAAGTGGTAGCACAGTAGTGGGGGCAAAGGGATGCAGTAATGGGGGCAGAGAAATTAAGTGGTGGGGGCAAGGGGAAGGTTGTCTGTGGCAGAGGAAGTTAGCGAGGGAGGCAGTCTGGGGCAGAAAGATAACACTGGGTAGAGGGAGGTAGATGGGAGCAGAGAAGCAGCACTGAGTAGAGGCAATGTACCAGGTAAGAAAAGACACACAAAAAAAACTTATGATAAGCATTATTGTCATTAATTTACCAAAAAAGAGACTAACACATACCATTATTATTTTGTGCCTGTTACAATATACTTGGCTGCCACTGATTTGTATTTGTCACAGGATCCAAATCTATGTTGGATGCGCTTCAGTCTGTGTGGTAAAGATGTCAGAGTGTTCTTTTACCTAGCTGGATAGAGCAGTAAAACCAACTGTTGCTGAAGACAGTCAAGTAAAGTCCTGTGTAATGATTCCCCCTTGGTGTTGGTGCCACAAAGTCTGCAAATACTACACATACACAGGGTTTTGCAATAATTCCCTCTCCTCCTCTCAGCGTTTGCATATCTTACTAGTCTTATGCCCATTAACCGGTTCTAAATATTATTCAGTGCAGTCACTGAACATATGTCTATTAGGCTAGTTCAGTGGATCAAAGCAAACACTGGGTCCATCCGCCCTGGCACAGGAAGTTTCTGTCTGCACAATGGGATTCTGGCATGTGCAGTAATGGAAAGACCTTTCTGAGAGAGTAAAGGACAGAATTTTATGACAAAAGAAAATTTACCCTGAAGTGAAGTATAACGTGGTATAAAATATAAAAATCTGATGGTTGTGTTTACTTATTTACTTTCTAAAAACATTTTCTCCATTATCAAGTTTAATTATTTAAAGGGCCTCATAGAAAAAACGTAGACAGTGATCCTGTAACCAAAATAACAATATCAGCAACTATGTTAGCTAATGGCATAAACACTTTTTGACAAAATCCAACAGCCTTATTAAATTGCTATTCGGCAAATTGAAAAGGGCTCTAATTAAGCACATAGCATATTTTTGTAGAGAAGTTTTTAGTTAGTGAAGACCTTGCTTTTGGATAGAAGTTCACTAACTAAAAACTTCTGTAAAAAAATATGCTATGTGCTTAAATAGAGCCCTTTTCAATTTGCCGAATCACAATTTAATAAGTAAATGTTTGAATTTACAAAACAACAAAGTCAGAGGTGCTCATCAGAGAACGAACAAACTTTAATAGGTTAGTTCTATAGCCATGATAAGCCACTCTGGGAGCAACCTCTTTTAGCTCACTTGTGCCCTTCACAGGGAGAAATATCCTGTACTATATCAGTCTGGTCCCACTCAAAAGAGTGACCCAGCCCCGAAATACCAGGCAATTCTACCCTGAACAGGAGAAATAGCAAACCAGGAATTTCTAAGTACAGGAATCAGTTCTGTGTTTATTGCATCATACGAGTTGGATTATGTGGGTGTATATTTGTAGTTATTAGTGAAGGGAGGTGAGTGGGAAGAGGGAACAGGCAGAAGTCCTAGGATTTTGCTTGATAACCGGATAAGACTGAATTTACACCACACTCCTTCCCCATGAGAAGCAGGCACCTTGAATCATTCAATGCAAACATAGCTCTCCAGAATTGTAAACACCCCTCTCACACACATCGTCCACCAATGTATCATGAATGCCTTCAAGTACCTGCAGTGGTTTCATTTTTTTTTCCTTATTAACTATGCTCTTAGTCGTACTAATTTTTTTATATTAAATTGGTCCTAACTCATTTTATCTTCACTTATCCCCATTTACCACTGCATATCCCTTTTTTAACTGAAATGTATACTCCATAGAATCACCAAATCAATATAAATCCTCATCTATAATATCTGCATTATTCTTCTGTTTGATTTATTTAGTGTCAACGATAACTCAAAGTGATATGTTCTCATTTAAGATATATGTATATTTAGTCCTCTGTTCTCTAATTCCAGTGACTGTACATTTGTGGCATGAGCGGAAACTCATTAATAAATTGGCTTCATTAATATAACCTATAAGCTATCTATTTTGAAGAGAAGAGTTACTGCCGTCCTTTTAGGGCTTGTTGAACACAGACCTCCTGAACCCATTGAATTAGATGCAAGAGATATCAATACATTATAGTGTCAGTGTCCTGTTTCATGTTGGTTAGGCCTGCTCATCTAACAGCTTTTATCACTTTGATATCAGGGGCGTTTGATTGCCTGATATTCTCAGAATCCTTCTCCGGTGCAGCTATTTTGAATTCACATTAATAGGGAAAATAAGAGGAAAACTGCTACATGAAGCAAATAGCTTTGCATGTTCTTAGAAATGGCTAATTTGGATGCAGCACCAAAGCACACAAACTTGTTCAGACTTCCACATAATAAATATGCTTTTTATTACATTTTAAATCAAAATCTTTTTATGATTTCTTCATGTCTTAAGAAGGCATGCTGCTTATGAGCTGAAGTATTATTAAAATTTTAAAATTACTGTTTGCTTCAAGGTTGTTTCAGGGACAAGTGTTTTAGGTAGAGCTGCTATTTGAAATAAAGGGATGTGGTTCTAACACTGTTTAATCATCTATTTTAAAGTTAATTTAAAAAACATTAAAATTCTTTGCATTAAATATTAGCAATCTAAACTTTAGAAAACATAAATGAAACAGATTTCATAGGGCAGGCTTAGCATCTACCTGATCGCAGCTGAGCATCATTCACTCAGTTTTTTCTTTAAAGGGACTCTAGGCTTTTTGTTATATACATATTTAACAAGGTGGCTTAATTTTATCCTTCTGATTTATTGTACACTTCATTTACTTCTAAGAAGCCATTATGTCAACAATGTTTTTTTATCGCTGGTCAAGAATCAATTGTGTAAAAGTATAAGGGAGAAAATCTCAGTTTTAAGAAGCCCCAGGAGTACAGGTTAACCCTGCTTAATGCTACCGCTTACAGCTCTGATTTGCTATAGTGCTTTCTTGTAATTCCCTGCTTAGCGCCAAACCCCGCCATAGTGCTGTTTTATGGCAGCTCATCCACATTTAACACTGCGCCCTGCTGTAACGCTGTTTTCCCCACCAGTCTGCGCTTAACAATCTGAACCATCTTTCATTTAAAGTAGACTGCTTCGTTAATGTTTGCTGTTTCTTTACATTTTATTTAAAAAAAAAACATTACATTTTAAAAATGAATTTGCTTTTGTGTATTTTTTTTATGAGTTCCCCAATTCCTATCTACCATGTGTTAAAATGATCTTAGCACTGTTTCGCTTAGCACTCCAATTGCCTGGAACCTATCTACAGGGTGAAACGGGGTATAGCTGTAACAGTTTGTCACTTCCCACTTCCAGTTCTCTCTCAGGGTGCCATGTTTCACAGCTGTGACATAAAAGCAAGTACACAGGTAGGAGCTTTAAACTCCCAGTGTCTCATACTGCTCTGCTCAACATGAGAGACTGGGGGTATGAAGCCCATCCTGTGGTTTGTAAGCTACACTTTACGTGATAAAAACGTTGAGGTGGATAAAATTAATTAAGCCAACTAGTTAAAAAGATTATTATGAAACAAACAAAATTGTTATATATAGCTCCTGACTAATGAAAGTCAATAGATTGCAACTTTTCTTCCTGGGGGTCTGCTGTTTTTGTGCTGCAGACAAGACTTTCCTGGGTGATCAGTTCAGGCCTGCCCTTAGTAGTTGGTACAATGTGATATGTTACAGGAGAGTTATCCTCTATACTGGTTGAAATGAGCAAACACATGCAAGACTGGACCTGAGTTGGCACCATCTAACTAGGCAGGCTGCTTAGCATCTTTTCATTCTCGACTGTGAAACTCCCACCCATGTTTTTGTATATATATTCAAGGGATACTATCAAAAATAACCAATTCTACCTTTTACACCCTGTTAAGTAATGCAAAAAAGAGTGAGCATTGGGTTGTTTTAATGTCCACACTGAGACATACCTTATGGGAATGCCTTAAAATTGCTCATATATGGGAAGAAATATTCTCTATCTTAGAAAAACTGTGGGGATTTGAAATTCCCCAAAAAAAGAAGAAGCATTACTCGGACTTCCCATTACAAAACTCCTGAAGGAATCCCAATTCCTAACAAATCAGATTCTTAGCCTCCAGAAGTGTCATAGCAAAAATTGGAAAACAAATTCCCATATTTGAAGAAGTTAAGAGAAAACTACAATACACATACTATGAATAAGAGTTCAGCAGAACTAGATGAAAAAGATAAAAAAAAATGGCCAACCTGCTGGGACATATGGACTCTCAAATTAGGCTGGAACAAAAAAAAAAAGAAAAAGATAGAACCCGATCTGTATTATGGAGAGTGTCCACAAAATGTCAAACTCCACCCCCTCTTTCTCCCCCCCCAAAATTTTTTTTTTCACATATATTATCACTGTTTTGTTTATATGAAATCTTAAGTCTTTATGGTTAATCAAAAGCAATATGAAAAGAAGAAAAGGAAAAGAAAGAAAAGGTTTAAGATACATGGAAAAGTTTACTATACTAATAAACTATGACAAATCTGCAATGTATAAATACATTTTGTGTACTTTTCTTGTATTTCTCAAAACAAAAAAAAAAACGATGTCCATTGTGTGTACAAACTAGATAATAAAACAAATGTGCATGTTTTTTAATAGCACAGAATTTGCTACCACTTCTAGTGTGTAATGAGTTTGTTTTAATTTCCTAGCTTCCAGATGTCCATTTAAGGAAAGATTTAAGAACCCCTTGCCTTTCTATACAGTCTTTTAAATAACTAAACCTAAAAATGAGGAAAATGTTTTTGAAAGTATATCAATTTTAATATACAATTTGTTTTCTTTTCTCTCTCAATACTGTTTGTTACTTTCTCAGGAGGCTGCAACCTTGCCAAATAAAGAGCTTCACATTAGTCTCCTTAAAAGTAGCTGCCATATCCTCAGTTATTCAACAGAACACTATTACACTGTAGCATAATTGTGTTTAAAATGTAATAAATTAGAGGCTGCATTATTTGTTTTACATTCTACAATTATGTTGCCTCTTTTCAGGTGTTGTTCTTAAAGGAATATATTTTATATATATATATAACAGTGGTCCTTTCACTATTCTTGTGGTGAGAAAAAAATGAACATGTATTTGTTATATTTGTATTCTATTTTTTTACTATTACATTTTCTTTTCTAATGTATAATTGCAAGTATCGCTACCATTTATTAGTTTTTGTATTAAATAGTTTGTTTTTTTATATACATTTTTAATCCATTGACAGCTGAAGGAGTTATTCTCATTTGTGGAATACTAAATTACAGATGTAGTGGCAACTGTCACAGCTGGAATTTTGTTACACATTTTTATTGGTAATTATTGTTTTAGCTTTTTGTGATTTAACAGAAATCTACAAAGCCATTAATGTGTTTTATGATGAACGTTTGCCAAGATAACAGATGGACTCCTTATCAGAGCCACCTTGACCTGATGGTCTCACATGCTGTCAGTCAGTTGTTTTATTTTAGAAGAGAAAAATTATTTCCCAAGACCTGTTCGTAAATAAGAAATTTTCATAACCATAGTAACAAAGTAATTGAGGTTGAATAAAACATTTTAGTTAATCAAGTTCAACCTTTTTAGATCTCCTTGTCATATGTGAATTGATTATGAAGTGATAGGAAGGCAAAACAGCAAAACAAAATATTGAAACATTGGTAATTGTCTCATAACTTGAAAATAAAATATCTTCCTGATCCCAAATATTACCTGTATCAATATCCCTTCTATTATAGTTATCCAGCATAACATTGTATGCGCTTCTTATTCAAAAAGGTAGGCTGAGACATGCCACTGACTACAGGTTTGTTGTTGTTCAGTCCTTCAGTCGTGCCCGACTCGGTGATCCTATGGACTGCATCATGCCAAGTGCTTATTTTGTGAGGTTGTGCTTATCCATATGGGAAAGATACTGGACTGGGTTGCAAGTTCCTTCTCCAGTGGACCGCAATTTGTCTTACGTCCCTGCTATGACCTGCCTATCTTGGGTGACCATGCATGGCATAGCTCACAGCTTCATTGAGGTACACAAGCCCCTTCACCACAACAAGGTAGCAATCCAGAAGGGGGACTGTAGGTTTACTTAGGATCAAATATTTAAGCATATAAGAACCAATCAGCCAATCTAGTCTCCTTATGTCATCTACATAAAAAATGTTAGCTTAATAAATGATTGGAACAGCTACATATATATGTAATTCCTGAATTCCTTTACTGTGTTTGTTCCACCAACTTATATTGGAAGGATGACCCAATTTTCTACCATTATCTAGTACCCATGTTCCTAAACTGAGGTGTGCAGCCCATCACTGATCTGCATTCCTGTGGTTGAAGGTAAACACTGGGATTACAAAATTAATAAAATATAAAATATATAAAATATACATAAACAAGCCGTACAAAGATGTTTGGCTACTAGATTATATTCTTATATACAAGTACAATCTCAATTTTCTACTAAGGCATAGGGAATTACAATTATTTAACATTACCTAGAAAGACATTAAGTGGTCTTTGAAGATGCAAAGCAATATTCAAATAGTCTTTCAAGATTTTAGTAACATTTAAATGGTCCGTTGAGAGGTTTAGGATACAGTGATCTAGTACATATCCCTAAATCAGTTTTACCCTCTAACATCAAATAATGATGCTTTGTTCTAGTATTAAAGATGTCACAAACAGTTCGCCGGCTGACTTTTTTCGGCGAACATAGCATGTTCGCGTTCACGGCGAACTGCGAACATATGCAAGATTCGACCCGCCCCCAATACTTTATCATTGAGCAAACTTTGACCCTGAATGTCACAGTCAGCAGACACATTCCAGCCAATCAGCAGCATACACTCCCTTCCACACCCTTTCACCTCATGGACAGCAGCCATTTTGGAATCATAAGTAACTTGCAGTCATACTGAGAGGAGGGACAGTTTGGATGATACTGCATCAATAGGGAAAACCATAGCTAGGCAAGTTAATTCAGTGTCCAGTGCAGTGCTGAAGGACTCTTGTGCATTATTATTATTATTATTACTACTATTTAATGTGCAGATGTACCAGCTGGGCATGTATTATTATTATTATTATTATTATTATTATTATTATTATTATTATTATATAATGTGTAGATGTACCAGCTGGGCATGCTCTTGTGCATTATTATTATTAGTAGTAGTAAAATACTACTACTACTAATAATAATAATGCACAAGAGCATGCCCAGCCAGTACATCTACACATTATATAATAATAATAATAATAATAATAATAATAATAATAATAATAATAATATACAAGAGCATGCCCAGCCGGTACATCTACACATTATATAGTAATAATAATAATAATGTAGAAGAGCATGCCCAGCCGGTACATCTACACATTATATACTAATAATAATAATAATAATAACAATAATAATAATAATGCTCAAGAGCATGCCCAGCCAGTACATCTACACATTATATAGTAGTAATAATAATAATAATAATAATAATAATAATAATAATATAGAAGAGCATGCCCAGCCGGTACATCTACACATTATATAGTAATAATAATAATAATAATAATAATAATAATAATAATAATAATAATAATGCACAAGAGCATGCCCAGCCGGTACATCTACACATTATATAGTAATAATAATAATAATAATAATAATAATAATAAAGCAGAAGACCTCCCCTGTGTCTCCCCCCCCACTCTCTCCCATGTGTCTCTCTCCCCCCTCTCCCCTGTGTCTCCCCCCCACTCCCTCCCATGTGTCTCTCCCCCCCCCCTCTCCCCTGTGTCTCTCCCACCCTTGCCTGTGTCTCTATCCCCTCTCCATTCCCCAGTGTTTCTTTCCCCCCTCTCCTGTGCCTTTTCCCCCTTCCCTCTTCCCTGTGTCACTCCCCCCTCCCCTGTGTCTCTACCCCCCTCTCCCTTCCCGTGTTTCTTTCCCCCCTCCCCTGTGTCTTTCCCCCTTCCCTCTCCCCTGAGTCTCTCCCCCCTCATCTGTGTCTCTTCCCCCTTCTCCCCTGTGTCTCTACCCCCTCTCCCCTGTGTCTCTACCCCCTCTCCCTTCCCCTGTGTTTCTTCCCCCCCTCCTCTGTGTCTTTACCCCCTTTTCTCTCCCCGGTTTCTCCTCACCACTCCCTCCCATTAGTCTCTACCCCCCTCTCCCCTGTGTCTCTACCCCCCACTCTCTCCTGTGTCTCTTCCCCCTCCCATATGTCTCTTCCCCTCACCTCTCCGTTACCCTGTTTCTCTTCCCCCCTCTGCCCTGTGTCTTCCTCCCCCTCTCCCCTCTCCTGTGTCTTCCTCTCCCTCTCCCCTGTGTTTCCTCCCCCTCTCTCCTACCCTGTTAGCTTCTATACGCATACATACATACGATAAGAAATCTGGGGGGGGGGGGGGGGGTTACCCCTTACCCCCCCCCCCAGTTCCAACACCCATGTGTACTGTATAATATTGTATTGCATTATGTTATATTATATCACTAGCGACTTGCCTGGCACAAATGATGGGGCAATAAAGTTTGAAGCCATGGCAATGCTGTTTGCCACACAATGTGATGCTTTTTGTACTCTGAGGACCTTCGGCGCTCATTGTGAGTCTCTTCCCTCGTGTCCTTCATGTTTCGTGCTTTGCAACGATCAATCTTCGGCGCTCATCGCAAAGACAGATATATAAGTACAGTGTTAAATATATAATTTTTTTGTGCAGTGTAAATTAAAAAATGTATTCAGGTCTCAGAGCATGATAAAGTGATTTAGATTTGTAACTGCTTTGAGAGTGCTATCGCTGACAGCCAATGAGCACTAATCCAGATATATAACTGCAGAGTAAAAAGTAAAACATTTTAGTGTAGTGTAAAGTCTACATTTTTATTTTCCATTACTAATTAATACTTATTAAATGAATGCACGATAATAACTATTGTGAATGAACAAATGTATTAGGAAGTGCGAAGCGTTAATGTATGTAATGTAACCGCAGTTTAAAATATGTTTTTAAGCGTATTTTTTTTATATATTTTTTTTTAAATAATAATGAATTAATTAATTACTAAAATACTTTACCTATTTGTAATTAATATATCCAGTGATCAATAACCTGAAGAGCTAACAATCAGTTTTGATTTTCCTGCAGCTTACAGTGTACATTTGGACTGTTGGTGACCCGAGGTGTAAGTGTCAGCAATGTGCGCAGTGCACGAGGGGAAACCGCTTGTATAGTCGTGTAACGCGCCATTTTAGATTTGTAATGTTATTAGTTGCAAGTTAGTGTTGTAAAATGGCGGCGATTGTGTATGTGTTACGCGGCTCGCCAGCAGTTTCCATTATTTATAATAGTGTATTTTGTACCTCGTCCGTTCCTAGGTAAAAGTCGTACATGGCTGGCGATGTTTTGCGCGGTTTGGGGTCGTGTAGCCTCGTTTTCATTTTTTCCGGACGCCATTTTTTTTGTCGCTTAGCCGATTTACAAGTGCCAACTGAGGAAGACGTTACAGATATCACATATATAGTTGTGAGCAGGCGGGTTGTTGCTAACGCTGCGGGCTTGCGAAGCGAGGGCCAGAGTTGCTGGCAAGGAGCGCCGAAGGCTCCCACGTCGGCTGCAATGAGCCGCAGGCGGGACTTACACCATAAAATTTACGGACTTACCATCCAAAAATACGGGACTTAGAAAAAAAAACATTACGAGCTCACAAAAATACGACCTTAACGCCCGAACCGCACGCACTTAAAAACATTAAAAACACAATAAATACACACAACAAACACATAAAAAGCTTACCCACGGCAAGGCGGGCACCGAGGACCTCTGCAAGTGAAGTTACACCTCCATTTAAGTCCAAATTCATGAGTTTAGACACCCGAAAATGGAGAAAAAATGGCCCTTGAAAAAAAGAAAACGAGGCTACAGGACCCTAAACACGGAAAACACATACGGATTTTCCTAAAAAGCCGTACGAGGTAAAGATACACTATTAACAAGGACGCTAAATCATCCACACCCGCGTACCACATAGACACATTCCCCGCTATTTTACAACACTAACTTACACAATGCGGAAGTACCCAGCTACCCTAACGGCTTCCCCTCGCGCACGCAGCCTATTTACACTACACACTGCACACATTGCTGCCACTTACACAGCAGCTCCACAGCACTGCAAACCTACATTGTATGCTGCAGGAACATGAAAACAGATTGTCAGCTCTTCAGCACAATGCTTCCTGCATATATTACTTACAAATAGGTAAAGTATATTCATTTAGTAATTATTTCATTAGCACACAAAAATAGATATACACAAAAAACAACATTATCACATTAAACATAAAAGCCATTCACTGCGCGCCTCCCAACGCTGCTCATAGCATACAAAGCCTTGCAATAAGCGCAAAAAACACATCACCGCCGACCAAAGAATAACAGCAAAAGCGCCTATCAGAAAAAAAATACAACCAACAGCCTCGCAATGAGCGCCGAAGGATCTCCGACTGCCAACAAAATGAATGTCTCGTCCAAACCATTACCTGCCTTACAATCTTATTGCCGCCATTTTTTGATGGGCAAGTCGCTAGTAAATATATAAAGATCAAGATAATAAAAGTATCAGGAAATGTAACACAAAGATGCACGCGCGTCTGAATAATACGACAAATACGGATTTTTGTCATAAGTGATATGATCGCAGTATTGGCTCATAAACCCTAAACACTGGAATCTGTTACATACAATTTACTGATGATGTCATTAATGGGCTTCAAGGGGAGGGGATCTCTTTTCATACTTTTTGAGCGGTGCAAATCCAACATACGCAGAGCGGAATCGCCACATCTGTGGGACACACACAAAGGGGTTCACTTTGGGAGAAAACAAAAAACAAATATGAAATATTTAATAATCATATTTTGATGTTACCAACAGATAAGGAAACGAAACTGAGATTATTATATCTAATAGTAGCAAGCCTGGGAGTACTGGGAGTAATAATACTGCAGCAGGAGGTCAGGACTAATGTTACTCTATAGACATCCAGTCAGATAAGGGTCAGTACTAATGTCCCTCTATAGACCCCCAGTCATATAAAGGTCATTACTAATGTCCCTCTATAGACACCCAGTCAGATAAAGGTCAGTACTAATGTCACCTATAGACCCCCAGTCATATAAAGGTCAGTACTAATGTCACTCTATAGACACCCAGACAGATAAAGATCAGTACTAATGTCCCTCTATAGACACCCAGTCAGCTAAAGGTCAGTACTAATGTCCCTCTATAGACACCCAGTCAGATAAAGGTCATTACTAATGTCCCTCTATAGACACCCAGTCAGATAAAGGTCAGTACTAATGTCACCTATGGACCCCCAGTCATATAAAGGTCAGTACTAATGACACCTATAGACCCCCAGTCATATAAAGGTCAGTACTAATGTCCCTCTATAGACACCCAGTCAGATAAAGGTAATTACTAATGTCCCTCTATAGACACCCAGTCAGATAAAGGTCAGTACTAATGTCCCTCTATAGACCCCCAGTCATATAAAGGTCAGTACTAATGTCCCTCTATAGACACCCAGTCAGATAAAGGTCAGTACTAATGTCACCTATAAACCCCCAGTCATATAAAGGTCAGTACTAATGTCACTCTATAGACACCCAGTCAGATAAAGGTCAGTACTAATGTCACTCTATAGACACCCAGTCAGATATATGTCAGTACTAATGTCCCTCTATAGACACCCAGTCAGCTAAAGGTCAGTACTAATGTCCCTCTATAGACACCCAGTCCGCTAAAGGTCAGTACTAATGTCCCTCTATAGACACCCAGTCAGATAAAGGTCATTACTAATGTCCCTCTATAGACACCCAGTCAGATAAAAGTCAGTACTAATGTCCCTCTATAGACCCCCAGTCATATAAAGGTCATTACTAATGTCCCTCTATAGACACCCAGTCAGATAAAGGTCAGTACTAATGTCACCTATAGACGCCCAGTCATATAAAGGTCAGTACTAATGTCACTCTATAGACACCCAGTCAGATAAAGGTCAGTACTAATGTCACCCTTACACTACCTGATCGATGCAACATCATACCTGATGTTTTAAAGCACGTTATTCCAAACAATTTAGGAATGTTAGGTAATTTATGCCCTTTATGGCTTAAAACCAGACTCTGTATCAACTATGTAATTTTCCGTGGGAGTTTTGCCATGGATCCCCCTCCGGCATGCCACATTCCAGTTGTTAGACCCCTTAAAACAACTTTTCCATCACTATTGTGGCCAGAAAGAGTCCCTGTGGGTTTTAAAATTCGCCTGCCCATTGAAGTCTATGGCGGTTCGCCGATGTTCTCCGGTTCGCGAACATTTGCGGAGGTTCGCGTTCGCGGTTCGCGAACCTAAAATTTTAGGTTCGCAACATCACTATCTAGTATTCAATTATTTAATATAGAATTTTCCCAGAACTCCACAAAAATCATGAATATATTTTTAAGTGTAGTTTGTATCCTTTTCTCCCTTCAAGGCCAGCAAGTATTTCTCTATAGGTACTGTTTATAGAAATTGTACTCTTGCATATTTTAATTTTTCTTTAATAATCCATATTCTAGGTGTGGTTTGATTAAGAATCTGTATAGTGGGATTATCCACTGTCTTCTTCCTTTACAAGCAAGCATTATACTAGCTTTTCCTTTAGTTCTAGATTTCACCATTAGAATTGTTTCAACATTGATTATATTAATTCATCGCTACAATGATTCTATCAAAGGGCATTTTATTTTTTTATGTTGCCACTAGGCACTTTTAAAGCTGTGAGCCAGTGCCTGAAATTCAAATGATAATAATTTGTGACTTGCTAGAAAAAAATGCCACAAAAAATATCTGCATGTATTTTTAGTGGACAAATAGATGAAAACCTTTCATCAATTACACACATTGATATTAATCGTTTCCCAATCAAATATGTATTTTATAGACATTTTAATTTCCGATTCATGAATAGTTGCAGATGAAAAACAAACCTTGCAAAGTAACAAGTAGGCCAAAGCTGTTTGAACTAATACATTTCAGACAGGTTCACACATTTCAGGAAAAATACTCCTATTTGCTTTTCTGAAGTGGCTGCAGTTTAGCACAAAAAATACAGGATGTGAATTAATCCCTAGTTTGTCATTTTTCATAAAACCAATTTTTGCTAGAGCCAATAGTCTACTCTTGTCGAAACATCAAGAAGCTTAGACTATATTTGTGTATATATGATATTTGCAAAATAACTTGGTTTGAATACAAGCTTTAAACAAATACTGATGTGAATGCACACTGGAATTTTGTATCCTTATTATAAGCATGTTTAATTCAAAAGACTACGGTAGTGCCCTAACAACACAAGCTATATGTTTTAATTAGGCACTGATCATTACTGAAATTCATATTCAATTATTTAAAAAAGTAATATTTAATATTAAACTTATTGTATCTACACACTATAAGGTAAATGCGGAAGGTGGATTTTTCTACCAGGAAGCATATTTTTTCAGACATAATGTTTACCAACAACACAATGATTCCCATTGGCTGGAGACATGCAGCCTTATTAAATTGCAATTCGGCCAATTAAATAGGGCTCTATATAAGCACATAGCATATTTCTTTTACAGAAGGTTATCACTAACTAAAAACTTCTGTAAAAAAAACTATGCTATGTGCTTATATAGAGCCCTATTCAGTGTCCTTTAATCTGAAGACACAGGGGCA
This sequence comes from Discoglossus pictus, assembly GCA_027410445.1. Lineage (NCBI taxonomy): Eukaryota > Metazoa > Chordata > Amphibia > Anura > Alytidae > Discoglossus > Discoglossus pictus. Next base: position 65,096,190 of record CM050167.1, on the reverse strand, counting down.
CGGATAATTAAATAAAATTCACAAGTGGCCTTTAGATGTATGTATCTGCAAAAATGTAGACTATATAATCACATCATTTGACAAGTTCCACCATTCCAGCTACCTAAAATGATTGGCTTATTAGATTCTCATCAAAACTTTATACATATACTAGGGATACTTGTATTTCATGATTGCAATTGCATTGGCATATCTACCATATTTTACACTACCACTAAATCTTCTCCCATCTTACTTCATATGCTGGCTTATTTACATACTGAGCCATCAGACACATATGATTAATACATCACTAGAAAATATGTGCAAGTGTAATAAATTAAATGACATTTTTTAAATTAAATAGTACATTTAAAATATTAAAATATCCCTCCCTTTATCTCTCTCCCTCTCTCCCTCCCTCAGTCCCTTTCACTTTCTCTCTTTCTGTGTCCGCTGTCTCTCTCTGTCTGCAGTTGCTCAATACCTCTCTGTGCGGCGGCTATCACTCTCTCTGTGCCCTTTGTCTCTGCACTCTCTCCTACTCTGTGCCCTCTGTCTCATCTGTGTCATGTCTCTCTCTGCCTTTTGTCTTTCTCTGTACCCTCTGTCTCTCCCTGCCCTCTGTATCTGCCCTCTCTCTCTGTCTGCCCTCTGTCTCTCTCTGTGCCCTATTTCTCTTTCTGTTCCCTCTGTCTGTTCACTCTATCTCTTTGTACCCTCTATCTCCCTCTGTACCCTCTCTCTGTGCCCTCTCTTTTTCTGCCCTCAATCTCTCTCTCTCTGTCCCTTGTATCTGTGCCCTCTGTCTCTGTGCCCTATATCTCTCTCTGTGCCCTCTATTCCTGCCCTCTCTCTCCCTCATCCTCCCTTTCTCCCTCTCCCTCCCACCTTCTCTGCCTCCTTCCCTCCCTCTCTCTCTGCCTCCCTCCCTCCCTCCTTCCCTCTCTCTTCCCCTTCCTCTTTCTCCCCTCCCTCTCTCCCCCTCTCTCTCTCCCTTTCTCTCTCTCTCCCTCCCTCTCTCTCCCTCCCTTTCTCTCTCCCTCCCTCCCTCTCCCTCTCTCTCTCTGTGACACTCCCTCTCACTCCCTCTCTCCCTCCCTTCATCTATCTATCTCTGAACCCTCTGTCCCCCTCTCTCTCTTTCTCCCTCTGCAGTTGAGCGATACCTCCCTGTGTGGCTATCTCTCTGTGTGCCCTCTGTCTCTCTCTCTCTCTCTGTGCCCTCGGTTTCTGCATTCTCTCTCTCTGCCCTCGCCTCCTCTGTGTCCTCTTTCTCTCTTTCTCCCTTTTGTCTTTCTCTGTGCCCTTTGTCTCTCTCTTTCTGGCCTGTGTCTCTGCCCTCTCTCTCTGTCTGCCCTCTGTCTCTCTCTGTGCCCTCTGTCTCTCTCTGCCCTCTGTCTCTCCCCTCTCTCTCTCTGTCTGCCCTCTTTCTCTCTCTGTCCCCTCTCTCTGCACCCTCATTCTCTTTCTGTGCCCTCTGTCGTTCACTCTCTCTCTGTCACTCTCTGTGCCCTCTATCTATAACTGTGCCATCCATCTCCATCTGTGCCGTCTCTCTGTGCCATCTCTCTCTCTGCCCGCCGTCTTTCTCTGTGTCGTCTGTATCTGTGCCCTCGGTCTCTGTGCCCTCTGTCTCTCTCTGTGCCCTCCATCACTGCCCCCCTCTCTCTCTCTGCCCTTTGTCTCTCCTCTCTCTGTGTCCTCTGTCTCTCTTTGCCCACCCTCTGTCTATCTCTGTGTCCTCTGTCTCTGTGCCCTCAGTCTCTGTGCCATCTGTTTCTCACTGTGCCCCCTATCTCTGCCCTTTCTTTATCTGTGCCCTCTGTCTCTGCATTCTCTCTCTCTCTCTTTGCCCTCTGCCTAATCTGTGCCTTCTGTCTCTCACTCTTCTCACATGAAGCTTTCTGTCTCCAAGCCCTGTCTAATGAGGTCTCACATACTTCATCCATTTTCTCTTACTCTTACTCTGTAGAACTTACAAATAAATAAGCTCTCTCCTTTACTCTTCTCCATCAACACTTCAGTCTCAATCACACATTCACTACTCTTGATCAGACATATTTGCCACCTCACTATTCTATAGTCATCCTGATCTATTTTCCCTAACTTTTAGTTTCAATTATTTCCTTTAGTTTGTAAGCTCAAGGGCATGGCCCTCATGCCCTTAAGTGTCAAATATGAATAGCTGTTTGTCATAGTGTCATTTAATTATGGTACCTCTGTATTCAGTGCTATGCCATATGTTGTTGCTTTACAAATTAGGAGCAATAATCAGATTAATTATCAGATTATTCTTCATTACCTTTAGACCTACCTCTCAGCCATCCTCCATACATTGATGATTTAATCAGGGTCGGGATAATGGCTCAACTGGGGAGGAGGGATGCTTCAATCTTTGAGAAGGAATTTAACATTGACTCTTGCTATTATTAATCATTAAATAGAAATCTTAATAATGATCAATGTATAATTAGAACATGTAGTTTTGTTGTGGTATTTCAGTATCCCTTTAAACCTTGTTGAATAAATTGCTTTGTAGGCTTTGATGATATATTTTACAATCCATTGGCTTATTATTTTGACAATCTGACCTTTTCCGTAAACATAAGGAACAGTAAGGCATTTTTGTCTTTCTTATTTGCTTGATATTTTACTCATATATTTTGAGGCATCTGAGTACATTAAGTGTGTGCTACTTTTTCCTTGTGTCTAAGGCAGCATTGGAACAATATAAAGGAAGTGACATTGTTTTGCCCAAGATGAAATTTAGAAGGACAAAGAACCCGATTGTCTTGAAAAAACTAATAATGCTTTGCATATACAACTTCTTCAACTGGTAAAATGTCTTCACAAAATAGGTTAAAGTAGTGTTTGTTTTTATTACCAGAACAATGTCACTTTCTCTCTGCAATTGCTCTCCATTGCCCTCCATCTATAGGAATTTGCAAAAGTCAAGCTAAGTAACTCCAATACCTTGAATAATAACAATAACTCAAAGTACTCAAAGGGAAATAAAATATGTTGTAACTTTTTGGAAAGCATGGATGAAGAGCATCTATATCTCTTGCTATCAGTAGATCATTAAAAACATGAACCAGGGCTGTTTCTGTGGTGCATGTTTTCCTAAACCCTGGCTCCAATGAATCATAGAGGTCAGGCTTTTGAAGATCGATTTTAACCTGCACTGCAAGTATTTTTTTAATAACTTTTCCTAAAAAAGGAAAGATTTGAAAAATGCCATTAGTTTGCCATGTATCTGGATCTCAAGATGTTTGTTTTTATAAAGAGGTCTGATAATTGCTTCCTTTAGTGGACCAGGAAAGATGCCACTGTGCCGTGAACAGACCAGGAAAACCTTTGAGAAGATGAATTGGGTTTCGACCCAACACTGTAGTAGTAGAGCGCAGCTGTTTGTTTACCATGTCTACTTGAGAAAATTCAGACCATGAGTCCGGAGAGTACACATTCATCTCCCCTTGCTTTTGACTTTTATAAGCAATCAATCTTGGAATAACAGTTCGAAATGAGGACATCTTTTATGTAATATACTGGGGAAATGAAACTCATTGTGATTGGGACAGTTTTATATTAGCCTGTAACAGGGTGGCTTGTATAATATTTCCAAAGTGAGGAATAACCTACCTGGAATGTTTTCTACTGCCATGATGTCTCTAATGATAGCTTGATAGTTTTGAAAGTGGAGTGCTAGTTTTATCTTGATTTTAGGTTTTTGAGTTCTCTTCCAGAGACATTAAAAACTGCGTCAATTTCTTTTAAATTCCTTCACAGTATCATAAAACCAGGGAGAGTAAGTAGGCAGAAAAGGGCTATGCTGTACATGGCAACAGTCACAGTTTTATTATAATTAAATCATATATATATATAGTTGTCGTAATTGCGAGTTTGTTGGTAACGCTATGTTAAAAGTTACTGGCTTGCTCAAGTGAAGTTGTAAGCTAATTTGCTATTCAATTGGTGTCTTTTGGCGGCCTCCCATTGGCTTCCGAGTTCCGGCCTTAAAAAACAATGGTGGAGGTTAGACCTGTAACTTTTTTTCAAGCCTGCATGGCTTTGAACAGCAGCAAATTAAGATTCAAGCCTTGCGGGCTTGAAAAAAAAGGTACAGGTTTAACCACCGCCAAGCCCGCAAATGTTTGCAAACCCCTAAACAGCAAATGAGAGAAAGACAGAGAGGGGGCAAAAGTGACAGAGGAGGGAGATAGGGGGTAGAGACAAAGGGGATGGTGAGGGGTGGGGAGAGACACAGGGGAAGGAGATAAGGGGAAATAAATAGGACAGAGAGAAGGGGGCAAAGAGACACGGGAGGGAGAGTGGGTAAAGAGACACTGGGGAGTTAGTGGGGGAAAGAGACACAGGAGAGGGGGGGCAAAGAGACACAGGGGAGGGAAAGAGGGGGAAAGAGACACAGGGGAGGGAGAGGAGGGAAAGAGACACAGGGGTGGGAGAGTTTGTCGATAACGCTCTTAAAGTTACAGGCTTGCGCATGCACATAGTGCATGCCTCGGCCTGCAATGAGCGGCAAAGCCACTCATTGCTGGCCCCGCGATGAGCGCCAAACCCCCGTAAAGAAGAGGGGGGAGAGCCTTGTGTGACAAACAACAGCATTACAAGGTTTCAAATTTGTATGCCATCATTTTTGACAGGCAAGTCGCTAGTATTTATTATTTTACTGAAGAAGAGTATAGGGATCATGACAAGCGCTCATTACATGAGAGAGATCACGTTTTTTCCCTAGAAGCCTGGAAGTAGTTTAGCACAATAAATACATTTATATGATCATTCACTTAGCTTTGCAGAGTTTGGTATATTCTATGGTCAAATATTCCACTGTTGCAGGTATAAACAAAGACTACCATTTGGAAGTAAGAAGATAGTTAGATGTAACTAAACAATATGATCAAAACAAAATGTACTGCATAACTTTATTCTACGTTAATATTTAGATAGACTTGCTGAGTCCCTTTAAGGGTTAAGCTGATACTCCTAAATTACCTTCTGTTAAAAATGATTTAAAAAAAAGAAATCAATACTTATGATAGAAGTTTAAATAAGTGGTTAAAAGAAAAAAACTTGAAAATTTTAAAATTGTAAAGTGTTGGGTCACATTTCATTCACAAAGCAGTTATTCAATGTCACACAAAAATATGATTTATAATTCATTTTAGTGCAGGGAAAGAACATATTTCATTTTAAATATGAATTAACCTTACTGGTATAAGCAATTTTCTCCTACATTGATTGCTAAAAAATGCTTTATGGTAATGTAAAGAATATGCACCAGCTAATGAGGGGAATAAATTAGATGCACCTCGGTTTCCCAGAATCTCCTCTCAGATATATATTTAGACACTTTCTGCTGCAGTTGTGCCCTTTAAATAGTGTACATTATATAATATTCATTAGATTAATTGTTTCACTGAGTGATTACATGGAAAATGGTGGTCATTTACTGGAGGTATGCTACAAAAACTAATATAATATAAGTTTAAGTTATCTTCAACTTGCAATTCTTTTGTGTAAAGATAATAAATATAGTTTCAGGAATTAGATTCTGTCTGCTTTATAGATTGCATTTGCTGTCCAGCTCTTAAGTAGTTCTGCCGTTTAGGTAATTACAATGTATGATTACTTATTAAAGCAGCAGTACATTCTACTTAAGAAAAAGTATGCACAATTACATTAAATATAAAATATATAGAAGATTATATTTTTTTTAAGTAATACAATACTTCAATGCAATACTGTAAATTTGTAAACTACTGACAGCATTGGTGTGCTGCACAGATTTCAACAACCTGTGAGTTTTGTAAGTTGGAGAGTCATGTCCACATTCCAATAATAAAAGCACTATTAATAGAGCACTATTTTAAAATAAACCTTGGAGTTGGCATCTATTCTGTGAGAACTTGTGCAGTGGTTATTTTGCAGGTGAGTAGTCAGAATCTAATACAAACTGGGAAGGAGCAAACTTGTGAGCTAGTGAACAGTTCTAGTGTAAGTGTAGTTACAGTATAGGTGTGGGAGTTTAATCAAAAGCAGTTAAATTGCAGTGTAGAAGAAAGAAATAGAAGGAAGGGTAACCCCCCCCCCCCCCACCCCCCAAATAAAACTTATTTTATTTATTTTATTGTATTTATTTTATTTTGTTTATTAAGGTATAGAAAAACGATTTATCCAAATATATTGATTTGTTTTACCACTGTATTTTTGTGATTAGTAATCATATCATTACAGTGGCGGTCTCACTCAGTGTACATCCTGCCATATGTATGAACTGGTGATCCAGTGTCCATACCTCTGTGACAGGTGTGAGCATGTTGCTCAAATTGGAGAACTGGAGATGAGAATTGCAGCACTTAGTGATATTGCTCCACTGGAAAGGGAACTTGTGCTAATTGAGCACAGTTTAGCTGGGCCTAGCATGGAGGGTGGGGTTGGGGCTAGTGAGGATGTCTGGGGAGGTAGCTGGGTTACAGTTACAAGGGGAAGCAGAGGGTACAGGAGAAAAAGGCAGGCAAGTTCTGAGTTGGCAAACACCAACAGATTTGTCAGATTGAGTGAAACTGTTAAGGATGTCCATTCAGGGATGGCAATGACAGACAGAGCTGTTCTCTCTAACAATCGGGAGAACAGTTCTACTGTAAGAGAGGGAGGGCAGAATAGGCAGAGCAACCGACAGGTTTTGGTAGACATGGTGATTTGTCACCCAGATCCCAGCAATCAAGCAGTCTCCCGGGTGCTCGGGCTCGGCATGTTGTGAATCAGCTAGATAACTTATTAGGAGGGACTTGAAATGAACTCAGAATTGGTACATATTGGTACCAATGACAAAGTAAGTGAAAGATGGAGGGCTATAGGCCAAATTAGGCTTGGAACACCATTGGTTTTGAGCACAGCTCAAACATTGAGAGCGCTAATTAATTAAAGTTACATAAAATCGATATTCTATTCTACCCATATCTCTTGCTTGCAAACACATTTTAGCCTGCAATTGAAAAAAAGTTTCTGTCAACAATATTATGAGTACTAAATAGGACTTCCAAGGGCTTTTTCAAACACTTATTAGAGCTGTAGCAGCAATTAAACACACACAACAGACTCAAATATGCCAAACAAATATGCCAAAACAAATGTTTATAACATTTTGAACAGGTCATGCATATGTTAATATTAAGTTAATATTAAATGTGTTGCTGAAAGATACATATAGCAATTAAAGACACAGTACATGACTAAATTGCAATAAAAACATGTAACTGCCTTAGAAATATTCTGTAACACCCACACAGGCTCAAATGTGCACTTTAAATAAAAAATATATATATATATATATTAATTTATATATTTGAGTCATCATATCTATATTGGAACAAAAACTATTGGCAATATATCGCATCCACATGAGAAATATCAATTACAAGGGAAACATACACAAACTATGCAATAGGTTAATACCAATATGGAAACACACATGGACCACAAAAGGTGCTCTAATTCAATGACTATTAAAGAGATAGACACACCTCAAATAATACTCAGCAACAATATTGATCAACACACTGCTGAACTACACAAGAACCTTAGCTCTTAGATGGGGTGTGAGAAATGTCAGTATGGTCAGTCTCATGGCTTTAAAAGAGCAGGGGGTGACATTGATGCTGGCTACATCTCTACATAGTAATGGCCAGCCACTGAGTTGTCCCAGGGAGCATGTAAGGAACACACTGTTAGAGGCACAGGGACATAGTGATTCAGGGACAAATGATGACAAGGGTGATTGCACTAATGTGTTCAAGTTGTTCAGGAAGGCCCACAAACACACACTGGAGCAGTGGAGAGGCACATGGCGCAACAGCAAACTGACCTCCATCAAAAACAATCATGGGTACACCCATCCTGCAAATTCCCACACCATTGCTGTTGGGCATGTGGCAAGATGTATAACAATAATAAAGGTGTGGTGGTGGTGGATGTTCCTGGCTCCAGTAGATGGTAGAATGTAGAGGTGGCAGTGGAGGGTGAGGCAGAGAGCATTAGTCAGGGTTCTTGGGTACACTTAAAGATCATTATCTGACCAGATTGTATAAAAACCTACTAGAAATGAGGCTATCTTGGATTTAAAGGAGTTTGGATTTTTAAAAAAAGGGTTCTTCATAGTAATGGTGGTTAAACTGTGGAATTCTCTAGCAAAGGAGGTGGTGACAGCAACTTTTATAGATAACTTTAAAAAGGGATTGGCTATATTATTGAATAAAAAGGGAATTCAGGGTTATCCTGGATAACTGGAGAAGGAGTATTTTATACAGGGAGGAATCCGACAGCTAGTATATGGGGTCAGGAAGGAGTTTTATTTATTTTCCCTTTTGAGGCAATTGGCAGCGTTTCAATGTTTTTTTTCTGTTTGCCTTCCTCTAGATCAATTAAGAATGAATTAATAATTAACAAGTAATCCACATATTGCAGAATAAACACTGCTCCAAACCATAAAAACAGATTTCATTGAAGACACTGAATATATTAAAGGCAACTTGTATAACTACTGTAAAAATATTTATTTGGCAAATAAATATTCTAAATACAGGTAATCCCTGGATTGAGGATGAGATCCGTTCCTACGAACGTTCTGAAGTCAGATTTGTATATAAAATGGGTCCCTGGTGAATAATAATAATAATAATAATAATAATACCAAAAATACTTTAATGTATGTGGTAATAATAGTACAGTGTAATAATAATTACACCCCTGTGCTGTAAAATTAAGTTACAGAAACTATTGTGCAGAACATAAAACAATTCATATAAAAAGCCTTGGGAGCCCGTCCTTAAGTAGGGATCAGTTGTAAGACGGGTCGTTTTCCAATCCTGGACTGCCTGTATGACAAAATAGATAACTATGTTTAGTAAAATATTATCATATACATTTACATATTTAAATTTATAAATTGTTGATACTAGTAACCTGAGCCCTCATTCAATTGCAATTTGGCCAATTGAATAGGGCTCTAAATAAGCACATAACATATTTTTTTTAAAGACGTTTTTAGTTAGTAAGCATCTATCCAAAAGCAAGGTTTTCACTAACTAAAAACGTCTTTAAAAAAAATATGCAATGTGCTTATTTAGAGCCCTATTCAATTGGCCAAATCGCAATTGAATGAGGGTCCTGGTATATATTCCGGATTTTAGAAATACCCTATTAAAATTATTTTTTTTATACATAAATAGGTGTCATGCACCAAGGATATACAAATGTAAGTCTATAACTTAAATAAAATATTGTCAAAGTTGTTGTATGGAATTAAACTATAAGAAACAGCTTACTGCAGCTGGTCATTATGTCATACTTATAAGATATAACTTTAAATTAATATGTATATGATCAATATTACAGAACGAATTCATATATTGATTTATAATAAATATTTGGCATATTGTTTAATATTTTCTACATTTTCTATATCTTTTTTAGTTTAAATTATAATGTACTTAATTTTTATTTTTTTACGTTATTCTATATTAATTTGGTATGTTGTTATTTTTATTTTTATTATTATAAAACCTATAAGGAAATACAATACTTGTTTGAAAATCAGTAACAGTTTTAGTGCAGTTAGTGCAAATATAATAGTAGCATGAATAAAAGACATTGTAGAAATCTACAGACCATTCATTAAAGAAAATCAGAATATACATGTAAATTTAATGCATTTATTTAACTGAAAGGAAGCCCACTTAAAGTAATGATACAGAAATGAAACACATACATATGCATTTCATATCATGTCTATATTAGTCCAATGGATCTTATGTCTATCCTCTTTTTATCCCTGTGAAATGCATGTATTTTTTATATTTGTATTGTGATTTTTTTAGCCAATCTCATTTGCTGTTCTGTTACTTCAAAATGTTCTCATAATTTGTTCCAGGTAGACCTGCAATTGTGAACACTTTATTGTATATTGAGAGAAATTAATATGTTTAAATTATTACATGGTTAGATGATATAATAAAAATGTTTTCAGACACTATAGTTATTACATCTTAGTGGGCATCTATTGGTTTTGACAAAATCATTAAGTATTGCATGTTCTGTTGATGGCTTTGGTACCATTTGAAGATATTGTAGTCATTCGCTGGCTTTTTCATGGTTTAAGATGAATGTTACAAAAAAAGACATAAGTGATTGAAAGGAAGATCCTATTATATTATATCTTTTTATCTGACAACACTGAAGAAATGACACTCTGCTACAATCTAAAGTAGTAAGTGTACAGCCTGTATAACAGTGTATATTTGCTGTCCCCTCGAAATAATTAAACACAGAGCCATTCATGTCTAAACCGGCAACAAAAGTAAGTACACTCCTAAGTGGAAATGTGGCAACCTGTGAAGCTCTGGTGAACTCCATGCCCATGAGGGTTAAGGCAGTGCTGGAAAATAATGGTGGCCACACAAAATATTGACACTTTGGGCCCAATTTGGACTTTTTCACTTAGGGGTGTACTCACTTTTGTTGCCAACGGTTTAGACATTAATGGCTGTGTGTTGAGTTATTTTGAGGGGACAGCAAAGTTACACTGTTATACAGGCTGTACACTTACTACTTTACATTGTAGCAGAGTGTCATTTCTTCAGTGTTGTCACATGAAAAGATATAATAAAATATTTACAAAAATGTGAGGGGTGTGCTCACCTTTTGTGAGATACTGTATAGTAGGGGATTTAAATTATCATGCTGTTTTGATCACTTCATAGGTCATGCACATATGTCTGATTTTTAACAGAGTGTCTGTTGAATGATAATTTGGCTAGCAATGTTCTCATATGTTTCATACTCCTTTCTATATTTTAAGCTCTTCTCCCCAACCTTTCCTTCTACCTCCAATAGCTATCCCTAGAACATTTGTTAGTAACACTTTGGTTTGTAATAAAATTAAACGCAAAAATATATTTGCACTTACAATATATAAATATCATAATGGGATTGGTCATCATGAGCTGTAGTAACTCAAGCTACATCTTTATATTCAAATATATAATTTTTTTCTGCAAACCAGGCTTGCTATTATTTGTTGCAAAGGTAAGTGAAATATAAGTTCTAAAAAAGTCATATGCAGTTTAGAAAGAAATGATCACATATCATTTAAAAGTGATTTTAATAAAGTAAAAAAGCTAACAATGTAATTTAGTGGTACATGTATTTAATGGGTTCAAGGTTTATCCCATATAATCAGTTTGTGTATCTTTATCTCACGTTCTTGGTTCTGATGCTGCTTGTGTGACTATGATTCTCTTCCTCTTACATCCAATGAATTCTACTAATGTATAACACAAACGCACCTAAGTGCAGGATAACACGGGAATGTTGCTTGTGAATTAACCTCATAATAATAAGGCAAGGATTAAAGAGAACTATGTAGTTAGAGAGTAAATAAGATACAATTGCCTGTAACATAAGTTCAGTCCCTCTACACCATTGATCCAATGTCCTCTTCCATATTGCTTGATTGACATGAATGTCTCCTACACAGTCCAACGCCTCCTGCAGAGTTATGGTCTTATGTCACCGAGAAATACGTGCATTTAAACTATTTTTTGATTACCAAGCCAGTGTATTTTCAGTCAAGAATTTACCTGTATGTTTGTTTCACATGGTATCATATTTGTTCTAGAGCACATGCTTACAATAGATGACTACATTATAGGGATGATTTCATATCCCCTGATTTTAAATTAAGAATCAAGAAGTTCTAAAATGTATATTACATTTTCTATCTATGTGAAGAAGAGATAGTGAAAATGTAAATGAGAGGTTTAAATTAAAGTTTAAATGAAAGTTTCAGTAAACATAGTATACTATCATCCCCATTAAATTCGAAGCCTGTAGCGTTATCGGCACACCCTCAAAGGCTGCGGGCTTGAAAATCGTCTGCAATACAGAGCTATTAAAATGAACCATGCTGCGAGTTACAGGCCGGAGACGCAAACCTATAAACCATTCTTGCGCATGTTGGATGTGCGGCTGTGAACATGATCAATTAGTCAAACCCGTAGTTACGGGTTTAGACAGAGCCAATGACTGTTTCGAATACAGGTATGATGTGGCATTTACCCAGTATCATTAGTGCCAATCTTTACATTGATGCCCCCGTGTCCACATTCTGATGACTTCACCCTATTCCAATTGGAACTTAAGGATTGTATTAATTGTATAGGACATTTAAGCCAGGGATAATTTCAGCAGCATCTATTATTTTGTTAATACCTTTTGCATCCCAACTGCAATGAATGTCCATAACATGCAATACACACGTTTTTTTTTATTGGTTAAAGATAAAGGCACAAAGGTTAGTGAACTACATGTATGAAAGGAGGCTGTTAACTTCACCCCTTACAGACATTGTGCATCTCGACTAATATCATATAATTGTCGAACTATGAGACGTCGTCACGCTTTGCGTGGTAAGTACAACTTAGGCGATGATCGTCGAAGGCGCTCATCGCTTATGAGCCTCGCGAAGCAAGACAAGCTGTTAACTCGGAGCACTTAGGCGATGAGCGCCAAAGGTGCTCATCGGCTCCGAGCCTCGCACAGCGAGGCGAGCCATCAAGGTACTAACAAGCACAGCACTTGGGCGATGAGCGCCGAAGGCACTTATCATCTGTGAGCCTCACCTAGCGAGAGGAGAGCCGTTAAGGCACTACAACTCCCAGCACTTGGCCGATGAGTGCTGAAGACGCTCATTGCCTGTGAGCCTTGTGAAGCGAGGTGAGTAGTGGAGGCAATGAAACACGCGGGACTTAGCCTACAAATACTTAGGTAACGCGCAATCGCCTTACAGACTTATTAAATTGCCATTCGCCCAATTGAATAGGGCTCTATATAAGCACATAGTATCTTTTAAAAAAAGACGTTTTTAGTTACTGAAGACCTTGCTTTTGCATAGAAGTTCACTAATTTGTGCTTATATAGAGCCCTATTCAATTGCCCGATTCGCAATTGAATAAGGCTGTTAGGCTGCAAACAGTTGACGAACGTGCAACTTAGAAAAAAAAAAACATTAAGAGCGGCGAGACTTAGAAAAAATAAAATACGAGTTGCGTGACTTAGAAAAAAAAATACGAGGTAGGAAAAATACGAAGTTAATGGCCAAACCGAGAAAAACAAAAAACACGAAAAACACAAAAAATATACACAAAAAAAACAAAAAACATCACACACAGCACGGGCGAACAGACAGGACGGGAGTGAGGTGGAACGCGAATTTAAGTCAATTTTAAAGAGTTTCAGCACTCGAAAATCAGCTAAGCGAGAAAAAAAATGGTGGCCACAAAAAATTCAAACGAGGCTTCACCACCCTTGACCGTGCAAAACACCCTGGACCGCGCAACACACTGCCAACCGCGGTACAAAATACACTACTACAAAGGACGTCAAATACTCGTGAACCGTGTAGCACATACACAAACAACGCTACTTTACACTCCGAACTTGCAAAACATTACGCATCTACAGTAGCGCTTTACACAAATAAACACAAATAAACCTCGCACATGCAGCCTACTTCTGATGCACAGTTGGGACGTCACATGCGCGTCACGTCATTAGCATATGCCAGCATGGAAGACATGCTGCAGCATCAGGATTAGCATCAGCTCATCGGTGCATAGTAGCAAGTAAGGAGAGAGGGGGATATGGATTGGAGAGAGTGCATGATGGAGGAGGTTATGGGGGAAAGAAGATGATGATAGGGGGGAGGAGAAGGAGGAGGATGATGATAAGGGGGGAGGAGGCGGATGATTAGGGGGGAGGTAAAGGATGATAAGGGGGGGAAGGAGGAGGATGATAAGGGGGGGAGGAGGAGGATGATCAGGGGGATGGACCCTCTTTTTCACCCTCGGCTTATACTCGAGTCAATACGTTTTCACAGTATTTTGTGGTAAAATTAGGTGCCTCGGCTTATACTCGGGTCAGCTTATACTCGAGTACATACAGTAATGCATTAATAAACTAAATACCGTATATACTCGAGTTTAAGCCGAGTTTTTCAGCCCTTTTTTTAAGGCTAAAAAGGGCCCCCTTGGCTTTTACTCGAGTCACTCTCCCCCTGTATCTCTCTAACCCCCCTGTGTCCCCCAACCCCCCTATGTCTCTCTACCCCCCCGTGTCTCTCTACCACCCCTTGTCTCTCTACCCCCCAGTGTCTCTCTAACCCCCGGTGTCTCTTTCCCTCCCCCCTCCTCATCCTCAACCCCCCTTTCTCATTCTAAACCCCCCCCCCCATTCTACCCCTCACTTACCTGCATCTGAAGCTCCTGCTCCGGCCTCCGCTCCTTCCGGCGTCTTGACGTGGCGAGCATGTGACATCACAGCATTAGCATATACCGGGTGTGAATGAGGAGGGGGTTTAGAATGAGGAGGGGGGTTTAGAATGAGTAGGGGGGTTAGAATGAGGAGGGGGGGTTGAGGATGAGGAGGGGGGTTGAGGAGGGGATTGAGGATGGGGGGTTGAGGTTGAGGAGGGAGGTTGAGGAGGGGGTTGAGGATGGGGGGTTGAGGTTGAGGATGAGGCTTCCACATTTATGTGTGTATTGTACTTCATGAGCAAATGTGGATTGTATGGAACTACATATATATTATTGACCTTTTGGCCACTGATAATAGCTGTTTGTTCTTCTCTTCATTTACAAAGGGTATCCATCATAATTAGCATAGGTTTGCATTTGAAATAGTTTTGGGAACTCTTTTGTACATTTTTTTATTTTCCATACATGGCGAATTTGGATTGATCTCCACATGGCCTATGAATCATTCTGTGTGTTACAATCTCATAAAGTTTTGAATATTTTTCTGGATGTGGCAATTTAGCAGTAACTACTGAATCCACTTTCTATGAAGTATTCAATTTATCTTTTACCTGCAGGATTAAAAGTATGTGTGCATGTGGCAGGCCTCTTTTTTGAGGTTCAATGGTATAAACAAAAGCCACACATTTTCCAAATAACTGTGCTTTAGTTATATCATGTATTAATTAATCACTTTTTATTTTGAATACTCTTGCCACTAAATTTGGTAGGTTAGAAGTATTTTGTCCAAGATTTAAATTTTCCTTGATCTCTGGCCATTGTGGATTACATGTGAATGCAATGAATAAATCTGGTTTTCAAAATTTTGTGACACTAGCCATGGCATCATTGTATCTTTCTTGCATATTGCAAGGAGATTCTTGGAAAATGGATGGAAAAATGATTGCTCTTCCAACTGGAAGGTCTTTGATCAGTATTGTGATCTCTTTTCAAAACCATATTTACTCGTGGCATTGGCAATGTATGTATTTGAGCATGTTGCTGTTGTTCTTTTTCACCCTGTGCTAATTTTTTTGTATGCTTGACTGTATGGGTTGTTGGACATAATTTTATCCAGCTGTTAAAAGACTATGCTCAAAAACTGTTAATTTTCTGAAAGTGTCATCCTTTGTTCAACAGCTTCCATTTTATCTAAAACATATAATTGTGCAAAAATTCCTTTGCTCTCCTTCTTGTGGGTGCAAATGTGAAGTGCGGTGGTAAATTTGTCCTTGACCTCTAAAAGAATATGGACCATGTCCTGGGACATTTTCAGCTAATGTAGCACCCATAGAAGCAAATTAAATTGCACTGTGATAAGACCGGATGTTTTTTTTTTTTAAATTGGTATAATTTGTAAATGTTGGATCGCTCATTATACTTTGTAAGTAATCTGGAAATGTGTGTCTTTGTGCAAGTGCAACTAATAAAGTCTCCATCTGTTGGTCTTTCCTTGAGAAAATGATAGGCCCCACAAAACTGACAAACCACATTGAGTAATCCACAATGAGTGTCTTCTGTTAGTGCTATAATTAAAGCACTATCCTGAGCTTCCTCAACATAGATATCAGTACAACTTACTATATCTACATTTTGGTGTCATGTGAACATTGGTTTCCTGAGGCAATATTGAGTCATTAGGCATTGTTTCAAAGACAGTTTTTTGTTTACTTTTTCTTTTCTTTGAAGCTCCAGCACACTCACTTTGTGCTTTCTTACTCATTTTTCTTTTATTTAAAAGTCTCTGTCGGTCTTCTTCTCTTACGCGTGAAGTCTTGGGGGACTGTGCATCTCTCCACCTTTGCTTCATTTCCCTTGCCCCTCTTCTTCTGCGTATAGTTTTTTACCTGCTCTCAGTGCAAAACCTAAAAAGCGGTAATGAAAGAGTAACATTTTTGAAAAGCATTTGTAATTTTTACATGAGATAAATTAATCCATTTGTTTTTATTGGCATAAATTAAAAACGAAAGAGCTGCACATATATATATATATATTGATAAATAAGTTATTTTTTTATTTTTGTAATAATTAATTATTAAGTCATTTATAAATTAATATAATCAATGAATTAATCAATAACTGTCATCAATGGAAAACCTAAAAAGGTAATTATGTTTTCCTAAAGAAGGGCAAACACAAAGAGCTATCAGCAAAGTATTGATCGGCCTTAAAATAATGTGTAATTTTGTTATTTAATTATTTAATAAATCAATCAACGCTTGAGGTGTAATTTGCTTCCTTTAAAAGGTAATTAGTTAAGCATATATTTATGCCTAAGTAATGTTTATTTATTTAATTTTTTAATATTAATGAATAATTAACTACTACTACCAATTGAATAGGGCTCTATATAAGCACATAGCATTATTTTTTACAGAAGTTTTTAGTTGGTGAAGACCTTGCTTTTGGATAGATGTTGAATAACTAAAAACGTCTGTAAAAAAATATGTTATGTGCTTATATAGAGCGCTATTCAATTGGCGAAATGGCAGTTGAATAAGGCCCTAAATGAATATAGGTTAATTAATTAATCATTAACTGTCATCAATGCAAAACAAAAAGGGCATCATGTAATCACATACCTGTGAAATTGATCTTATTGCAGATGAAATCCTGCAGAGTTGAGTCTCTGTCTTCAGTTAGATGCAGAGATGAGGAATCTATAAAATTACATGAAAATCATTTTGAATGTTTCTATTCAATTCATTCCTGATTTATTGAAAGTATGATGTTTAATTGACATACATGCAAAACATAAATGCATAATCATCAATATATTCATAAATAAAAGCAGTATAAAATATTAAATGTAGCACGTGTCAGAATCTAAGAAACTGCTTTAAATATTTAAGTGCTTTGAAGGTCCTATCCCTGTCAGGCAAGTATAAGCACTGCAGATATGTAAGTGCTTTGTAAAATGTACATATTTTTTTATGAATTATAAATTTGTTTCTTGTTTTTTTGTAATTATTCTTAATTGTTAGTTCCAAAAGCAGTGTACATGAATGAGCAGTAAGGCAGATATATAAGTGCAGGTTAAAAAATATATATATTTTTATTGAAGTAAAATGTAAAGTGTTTTCATTGTAATGATTACTAATTATTAATTAATTGATATATTAATATACGTGAATTAATCAATAACTGTCATCAATCCAAAATAAAAAGACTTAATCATTTTTTCTTCCATAAGAACATAATTAAATGATATACCTGTAAAGGTGATCTTTAGGCTATTCAAAGGCTGAAAACGTCACTCTCTGTGTTCAGTCAGCTGCAGAGATGATGAAACTGTCAAATGAGATGAAAAGCATTTGTAAAGTTTGGATTCAATTAATTCATTAATCATTACGAGTATCATGTTTAATTGGCATATATGTAAAACATGTAGGCCTAAACATGGATATATTCATAAAGAAATGCAGTATAAAATATGAAATGTAGCATGTGTCATAATCTAATAAAGTGATTTAATTCTTTAACTGTTTGTGGGTCCTATCCCTATCAGGCAATCAGCAGAAACACGGATGTGTCAGTGCATTGTAAAATATAGATATTGTTTGTGGTCACAGTTACATTTTTTAATTATTACTAATTAATAGCTAATAAAGTAATGTAGATTAATGATCAGTAAATTTGTAAGTTAATGTTTTAAAATGGCTCTCATTGCCTAAGTGCTGCGAAGCTCGCAGGCAAAGAGCACCTTCGGCGCTCATTGCCTAAGTGCTACAAGTTTTAATGCCTCAACTGCTCGCCTCGCTACACGAGATTCGCAGGCGATGAGCACCTTTGGCGCTTATTGCCTAAGGGGTGCGCAACTGCTCACCTCGCATGGGATGAGCGCCTTTGGCGCTCATCGCCTAAGTCATAAGCAACAACACAAAGCGTGACAATGTCTCACAGTTTGACAATTGTAATATGTGATCTTCAGGATTATAGAAATAACAGGAGGTAGTAGATTGTGGATTCTCTGTGAATGATATACAAGCTTGCAAAAAAAGGTTTGCTTTCAGTTGTACACTGTAAAAGAAATATGGATAATATTGAAAAGAAAAATGTAAAAAGCTTTGGAGAAGACAGACAGAATAATATTATAACAAAACTCCATATGAAAGACTATACTATCAATTCATTTAGACGTTATGGATTGTGGGTTAGATTCTGTAATAAGGACATCAAATGTAAAAGTCCTCTAAAATGTGCAAAGGTCTGAGAGGTGGGGATGAAAATGTTGCATAAGTTGTGTATGTGTAGCGATCAAAAGGGTAGATCACAGAGAATAGTGCAGGCTGAAGGCAGACAGGACAGGTCAGTGATTGGTTCTCTAATGTTTATAGGTCAGTTGATTTCTAAGAACACTGCAAAATAGGTTATAGGTAGAGATGTCGCGAATAGTTCGCCGTCGGACTGTTCCCGGCAAACATGCGATATTCGACCCGCCCCCTATACTTTATCATTGAGCAAACTTTGACCCTGCATGTCACAGTCAGCAGACACATTCCAGCCAATCAGCAGCATACACTCCCTTCCAGAGCCTTCTACCTCATGGACAGCAGCCATTTTGGAATCATAACTAACTTGCAGTCTTACTGAGAAGAGGCTGAGTGTAGGTGATACTGCATCAATAGGGAAAACCATAGCTAGGCTACTGTACACAGTGTGCAATACAGTCCTGAAGGACTCTTTTGATCTCTGCTGCAAGGACACCCCTGTGTCTCTTCCCCCCCTTATCATCATCCTCCCCCCAACTTAGCACCCAACCCTAACACCCTTCACACTTATCCATGACACTCATCAACCTAACACCTAACCCTAACATCCCTCACACTTATCCCTAAGACCTAACACCCCTCACACTTATTCCTAACATGCCTCACCCTAACACCCCTTACACTTAACCTTAACACCCCTCACCCTAACACCTAACCCTAACACCCCTCACACTTATCCCTAACACCCCTCACCCTAAACCTAACACCCCTCACACTTATCCCTAACACCCCTCACCCTGACCCTAACACCCCTCACACTTATCCCTAACACCTCTCACTCTAACACCTAACCCTAACACCCCTCACACTTATCCCTAATACCCCTCACCCTAACCCCCCTCACACTTATCCCTAACACCCCTCACCCTTACCCTAACACCCCTCACACTAATCCCTAACACCTCTCACTCTAACACCTAACCCTAACACCCCTCACACTTATCCCTAACACCCCTCACCCTAACCCTAACACCCCTCACACTTATCCCTATCACCCCTCACCCTAACACCTATCCCTAACACCCCTCACACTTATCCCTAACACCCCTCACCCTAACCCTAACACCCCTCACACTTATCCCTAACACCCCTCACCCTTACCCTAACACCCCTCACACTTATCCCTAACACCCCTCACCCTAACATCTAACCCTAACACCCATCACACTTATCCCTAACACCCCTCACCCTAACCCTAACACCCCTCACACTTATCCCTAACACCACTCACCCTAACACCCCTCACACTTAACACCTAACCCTAACACCCCTTACACTTATCCCTAACACCCCTCACCCTAACCCTAACACCCCTCACACTTATCCCTAACACCCCTCACACTTATCCCTAACACCCCTCACCCTAACACCTAACCCTAACACCCCTCACACTTATCCCTAACACCCCTCACCCTAACCCTAACACCCCTCACACTTATCCCTAACACCCCTCACCCTAACACCTAAACCTAACACCCCTCACACTTATCCCTAACACCCCTCACCCTATCCCTAACACCCCTCACACTTATGCCTAACACCCCTTACCCTATCCCTAACACCCCTCACACTTATCCATAACACCCATTAACCTAACACCTAACCCTAACATTCTCACACTTATTCCTAAGACCTAACACCCCTCACACTTATTCCTAACATGCCTCACCCTAACACCCCTTACACTTATCCCTAACACCCCTCACCCTAACACCCCTCACACTTAGCCCTAACACCCCTCACCCTAACAACTAACCCCCTCACCCTTATCCCTAACACCCCTTACAATAACACCCCTCACACTTATCCCTGTGTCTCTCCCCCCCCTAATCATCAAGGGAGGGGGGAGGATGATGAGGGAGGGGGGAAAGAGACACAGGGGAGGATGATGAGGGAGGGGGGGAAGAGACACAGGGGAAGATGATGAGGGAGGGGAAAAAGAGACACAGGGGAGGATGATGAGGAAGGGGGTAAAGAGATACAGGGGAGGATGATGAGGGAGGTGGGAGGATGATGAGGGAGGGGGGATGAGACACAGGGAAGGATGATGAGGAAGGGGTGAAAGAGACACAGGGGAGGATGATGAGGGAGGGGGTAAAGAGATACAGGGGAGGATGATGATGGAGGGGGATGTTAGGTTATTTATGCCCTTTATGGACTCTGCATCGACTATGTAATTTTCCGTGGGAGTTTTGACATGGATCCCCCTCCGGCATGCCACAGTCCAGGTATTAGTCCCCTTAAAACAACTTTTCCATCACTATTGTGGCCAGAAAGAGTCCCTGTGGGTTTTAAAATCCGCCTGCCCATTGAAGTCTATGGCGGTTCGCCGGGTTCGCCGGTTCGCGAACATTTGCGGCGGTTTGCGTTCGCGGTTCGCGAACCGAAAATTTTATGTTTGCAACATCACTAGTTATAGGCATGTATAAGATCTCCTTCATAAAGTGTGTGTATGTTAGGGAATAAGCTGAAGGCTACATCCCTGGTATTTTTATGATCTGAAGCTCTTTTTTCCCTTCGAGAACCACTTTTTTTATCAGTATTTTATTTCATTTATATTTCATGGTAATTGGTGAAAACACTGTAAAAATGTGTGCTGGGAAATACTGTTTATGTATGGTATGTTCCATTTAGAGGGAATGCATTTATTACTTTTTTAAATCAGAAATTTAAATTTCTGCAACTTGTCCTGGTACCTGGTAATCTGTCCTAAACCTCTGCAACTTGGCCCTGAGACCGCAACTTGGTCTGGAGAATCAGCAACTTGTCCTAGCCTCCGGTTAAGCTATCCTGTATGTGGGGATAAGGAACCTGTGCAACATGCAGGTAGGATCAGTCTTCTCTGCCTTTTCAAGGCACAAATATATATGTATTATAAACAACTTAGAAACACTGATGCTAAGGAGAATGTCCTCTCAAATATACCAACATAACTAAAGATTAGCAATCAGAATTATATATAAATAAATAAATATATTATCAATATTAATCCCTGAGGACAGTCTAAGTGGCGGGTGAGAACAATATGAATTAACAAACAGAAAGAAAGAAAAGACACCCCATAGAGCCACCCAGGCAATCCTGAATATAGACAGATAAATCTTTAGAAAGACCACCGATTTAAAATATAGCCTTTATCACACACTATTAAAATATACATACAAATAGTTGATTAAAACATTAACAAAAGATGATACACCATCCCACACATTTTAAGTAGATAACTGCAATATTTCAAAAATATAATTAGATGCTATTGAACTTAAATGGAACATATAAATTTCGCCATTGAAACCATATGCTGATAATGAATATAGCATTGAATGTAATTTTTAAAGTGCATAGACCATAAAGTGCAAACAATGGACTAAATGGGTATATTATTAAATACTATAATTAAAGTGCTTAGACCATAAAGCGCAAAAAAGTGTAATAAAAAATTACAATATTCATATTCAAAAACATAAATTAATCAACAAATCCAAATAAAGTGCTCAGTGTACTAGTATGTACTACATATAACATAATCCATCTCATGTATATACATATATATAATAGTTCAGAAATATGATGAAAACAATGATATAATCATGCCACAGTTACTCAACAGGTAAAGAAAGTGCTAGATGTGTAAATATACATATGTTATAACCAATCTCATATATATACCAAAACAAATAATATTAATATACATACCAGTTTAAGTATATTATCCCAAAATACTCAGAATGCTAGGCAAAAAGAAATATAACCATAATAATAAACATCATAGCTATAAAAGTGCCAATACTTATCATGTAAGTTATTAAAACCATATACAAACTTTCCTGTACTAGATTTCCTATTTATTTTTTAGGATTTTTGGAGGGGCCATGCGGCGAAAGGACAGAGTATTCATGAAAGGTAAATGTACATTTTAGAATGTTCTTCATTATATGTTGTGTTTATTTTTTAATGAATTTTAGTGTTTATTTTTTCCTAGGGATGACGGACCAGTGGACATCTAGGATGGAACCTTATGCTAGGGACAAAGGCAAGAAAACAATCATTGCTGGAGGGGCATTTGGGTAAGTGGTCTTATTTACCCTATTCTAGGTTTAGTGAGGGAGGTTGTTTTAGGTGAGATTTAGGTTTTTTAACTGTATGTATTTAGGGGTTTAATTGTATGAAGTTAGGGGTATTAATGTATGTAGTTAGCTGTATTAATTCCACATTATGGGCCTCATTCTATTAGCGGCCGCAGCCGTTGCGGGGCCGCAAGGACCGGCCGCAAGCTATTCGGCTATTCTATTCCCTTACGGCCGGAGGCTCCGGCAGGCTTGCGGCCGTTGCCTTGCTATCTCTTGCGGCCGCTCGCGCCGGAGGAGAGCCTTTGATCTAAAACGGCCGCAAGAGTTTCGGCCGTAAGAAATTCCTATTTGCAATTCAATTGCTCTGGGAACCCTCTCTGCAAGGCTAAAAACGAGCCGCTGCTTACTTGCAGGAAAGAGGTCCCGCTAGCACCAATTAAGCACATAAAATAGCTCAAATAAAGCCATCCTGCACTTTAAGAAGACTATAAAGGGATTTTAGGTGTTAGAAAAAATAGCACATAATTATCCTATACTCAAATCCGTAAAATATATATTTTTTTAATATCCGTAAAATATCCATGTAAAAAGTCCAGAGTGCTTGGAGCACTTCAGACCCGCCCACGCCGCAGCCGGAAAATAAACAGTTAATTTTAACTCGGGTTTGGGCTGATGTGCAAGCTTGAGAGTGGGTTACTTTTAATCCTCATGTCCCCCAATATGATCCCTAGCATTTACAGAGCTGTACAGTGCAGGCTTGAATTTATTTTTGCGTTTTTAGATTTCTGAGCTTAGGGACGGTTTCAAGATATGCGGCCGGCCGTAAGAGGAGATCCTTGCGGGGCCGTATAATAGAATTGCGAGTTAACAGAAACCCCGCAAGGAATCGCAGCCTTACGGCCGATTTACGGCCGGTAATAGAATGAGGCCCTATGTAGTTAGGGGTTTAATTGTATTTAGTTAGAGGTTTAATTTTACATATTTATGGGTTTTATTGCATGTAATGTATGTTTTTATTTTTTGTACTGTAGGGTTTTTATTTTTAAGTAATGTAGGTTTTTTTTATTTTTGTGTAGTGTAGGTTTTTTATTTTATGTAACTTAGCTTTTTTATTTTTGGTAATGTTCTTTTATTTTCAGTAATGTCCTTTTTTATTTTCAGCAATGTCCTTTTTTCATTTTCTGTAATTCTATGTTTTTTTATTTTGTGTAATTAGTGGGGTAATAGGGGTGTTATTAGGCTGTTAGGTGGGTAGTATAGGGGTTAACAGGGTAGAGAGAGATTGATGGGGTAGAGGGAGGGTTAATAGTGTAGGGTAGAAGTTGGATAGGTAGTGTAGGGGTTAATAGGGTAGGGTAGGAGGGGGTTTATGGGATGGGGTTTACTGGGTACATTGTGGGGTTTAATAGGACTAGATAGGGTTACATAGGCCCAGTTATGGTTAAATAGGACTAGATAGGGTTACATAGGCCCAGGTAGGGTTAAATAGGATTAGATGGGGTTACATAGGACTAGACAGGGTTAAATAGATATAGATGGGGTTAATTAGGTATGGTGAGGGTTAAATATGGTTAATTACTTAGATGGGGATTATTACTTAAAGGGGGTTTAATTACTTAGATTTAATTGGAGTTAATTTAGATTTATTGTAGGCTAATGCTTAGACTTTGTGTCATGAGGGTCCTGGAGGCACATATAATGTTACTATTGGGGTAATTAGTGTCCCCTAAGGATCTGTATAGACCCTTATGGGACTGAGGGGGTTAAGTAGTGTCCCATAATGGTCAGTATAGACCCTTATGGGACTAATGGGGTTATTGAGAGTCCCATAAGGGTCTGTATAGACCCTTATGGGACTGATGGGGTTAATTAGAGTCCCATAATGGTCTGTATAGACCATTATGGGACTGATGGGGTGAATATGAGTCTCATAAGGGTCTGTATAGACCCTTATGGGACTGAGAGGGTTAATTAGAGGCTCATGGGTGTCGGTATAGACCCAAATGAGTGATGGGGTTAATTTTAGATGCCTGGGGGGTACTTATAGTGCGGCAGGAGTTAAAACTTTTATTTAGCATGGGTCCTTTCAGGACCTGCAGCGAGATATTTGAATTTTTAATATGCAGCGGGGGTCCTGATCGGGGGCCCCAACCACTACAAGGGTTAATGTAGGGACACCGCGGGGGTCCCAATGGGGGGGGTTAATTTTGGTGCCGCGGGGGTACTTATATCCCCCGGACGAGATTGCACAATAGTGTGCTGCGAGACTTTTAAGGATCCGCAGCTGGAAATTTTAATTATTAAATGCAGGGACTTCCAGCATGGGGGGTGGGTCATTTTAGGTGCCAGGGGGTACTTGGAGTACCCCCCGTGGCAGGGCTTGTGTTTTTAGCCCCCATGGCAAGTGCTAATATCCGGAGCCTGTGGGTGATCTCTCAGGCTTCATTTAGCCATGATGGCGATCTCTTCTGCCATTGGCTAATTCTTACCCTTTGCTACGTATTAGAATAATTGATTTTGGCACGGCTGCACATCCAACGTGCGAGAAGACTGGCTTATGATTTGGCTTCTCTTGCACGTTGCTCGCAGGACCTTCAAAGCCCTTCTAATTTAAAAGCAATGTAACTCGGGAGAATTTGAAGCACATAGGCTTTAAGAACTACACGTTGAACTTATGAGGCTGGAATTTATTATGGCCCTAAATTACCCAAATCTATGAGAGAATAGTGAGAGCCTTACACTTACAATTTATATTGTGGATGTCACCCTATCCTCCAGCCCAAAAGACATTCCAAAAATTCTCTCCAAGGATGTTCATTGATTTCCCTCTAAGCCTTTTAAAGCTCTTGGTACTATGAGAGGGTTTTCACATGCGTTTTCACATAAGGCTCTAAAAACCATAAAGTTTTAGGTGGCTTTTGTGATGTTTTTATTTAGAGATAAGAAGGCAGGCCATGAAGGGAAGTGTGGTAAATGTACATACATCATTATATATATATATTATATTAGATATATGTATGCATGTAGGTAACACTTTTTATTTGAATGGATTATTTTATTTATATGCAGGCATGTTCATATTCATGGCTGTAGACAGACTTTGGGAAAAACATCACACAATAATACAAGTCTTTTGACATGCTCATATGGCTATTATAACAGCCCTTGGGTCAGGTAGCCGCATTACTAGTGTTCATCAAAGTCTCTGTTGTTTCAAAAAAGTCCATGAGTCCAAGCGGTCATGACAAGTGACTAGTAGATGCATTCAGTAGCCAATATACCCAGTTCACTCCTAGTCCCAGGGCCAGGCTAGAGTCCTGACCAGATTTTAACTTGTGTTAAGTGGTAGATTAGACTTCATAGACTTCAATGGGAGACCCATAAGGCTGATTGTTATCAAGGTTAAAACTGCAATTGAAACACTTGTTTCAATAGACAAGGGTTAAATGATGCCAAGTACTTTGCAAGTGATACCCCTTTGATTCTTGGTCTTGTGGTTAACTACAAATTAAGAAGTACTTGACCTTAGTAATTGTTTGTCACCCCCTCCCCCTCATTCAATCTAATAGGAAGCCCAAATTTCTAAAACTATTTTGGAAGCCATGATCGACCATGAAATGTGGATACAACTCAGAGCCATCTCAATCCCCGCTAGCCAATTCCTCTCTGACTCAATAAAGGTATCTCTATCCAAGGGGTGGTCAGCTAGGGACTGGATAGACCCAACTGCATATTCTCCTAAACTCACTGTGCCTTATCCCTTTTCCCTCCTTGCTCGGGAGGTGCCAGAGCCCACTAACCAAACTGTGCTATCTTCCGCTGTGTCCCCTGATTAGCAATCCCTCGAGAACCTAAGCTTGTCCACACTAGATCTATGGTTCTGCACTGGAAATTACTGCATTCATGACTTTACATATACCACCAACACAATGATCTCCATTTGCTGTTGTGGCAGTTTATCATGCTTTCCTGTCTTGCCATATTTTGCTTTATTATGCACAGTAAACCTTTCTATAATTCAAACATCCCCCGTCTCGCCTTAATGACCATATCAGGGAGGTCAGGTGTCATAAATCAACTGGCGACAAGTAATCTGATCCTTAAACATTATGATAACAATAAATCTTAATATTATAATTTGTAAATTACAAATTATATTAATGATCAATGTGTAATCCAATTAATTATCTCATCTCCTTATTTCAATAGTGCTCCACTAAAGAGACATGATAACTTATGTGTTCCATTAACATATATGATGTTTCATAATGTCTAATTGTGCTGTGATTTATAACAGATTTTAGTTACATATGTAGCGGCTTTTAACTTCTCTTGGGGACGTACACTCTGTCAGTTATATACACCTAGTAAAGGATGCTGTGCTAA
Source organism: Discoglossus pictus (assembly GCA_027410445.1). NCBI lineage: Eukaryota > Metazoa > Chordata > Amphibia > Anura > Alytidae > Discoglossus > Discoglossus pictus. The sequence continues at coordinate 65,069,112 of CM050167.1, read as the reverse complement.
TGTTTTTTGTCTGTAAATCAATACCTGTTGGATTCAAATTTTTATCATGGAAAATAATATTTACTCATATTTTATAATTATGATTATGTATCCCTATAAGTAAATTAACAGCATCAATACAATGAATGAACATATGAAGAAACATGTTGTATGGGTAAAGCACAAGAACAAAATAAATATATATGAAATATAGCTTTTTTTATATTATTTGTTATGCAGAGCATGTTTAATTATATTTGCACAATAATATGAACTGACTCATGACAGATATGTATACTTATGATACCATTTTTGTGTTTGCTTAGCTACTACAACAGAGTAAAATGTCCTTAGTAGAGATGAAATGAGGCATTATAATTCTAATTATAATTCTAATGCTGCATATACAGTGAATATACTTAATACTTGCAAAGGAATGGATGGTGTGGTTGTAGAGGAGCAATTAATCAGGTAAACTGTGTTTTTAAATGATATTTTCTGGCCAAAGTGTTTATTTGCTGCTGTTGGCCGTTTGACAATTAGTGACCAGGAAAGGCGGATGAGCTAAATAGGTTATTTTCTTTGGTATACACAAGGGAGGTATTAGTAGTTGGGACAATGCAAAATAATGGGGCTACCCTACCTTCACCAAATAATTGGTTAACACAGGAAGAAATCCAAAAGTGGTTCGAAAAAATAAATTAGTGTCTCCAGTTTTGCTGATGACACTAAGTTGTGCAAGGTAATTACATAATTATATACTTTCCCTCCAAAGGAATTTGCATGAATTAGAGGAATGGGCATCTAAATGACAGATGAGATTTAATATGAATAAATGTAGAATTATGCATCTGGGGAGGAAAAATAGCCGTGCAATTTATCATCTTAATGGAGCAAATATAGGGGTATTTGATATTGAAATAGATTTGGGAGTACTTGTGGATAACCACTAACAGTGCTCAATGCCAAGCTGCAGCTGCAAAGGCAAATAAAACATTAGCATGTATTAAGAAGGGTATAGAAGCAAGGGAAACAAATATAATTCTTCCACCTTACAAATCCTTAGTACGCCCTCATTTGGAATATGCAGTACAATTTTGGTCTCCGCCTCCTAAAAAGGACATTTTTTAAGCTGGAAAAGGTACAGAGGGCAATAAGGGGAATGGAGGGGCTAGGTTATGAAGAAAGACTAACCAAATTCAACTTATTTTCTCTAGAAAAAGGTGTCTAAGAGGATATATGATTACGTTATATAAACACATCCAGGGTCCGTATAAAGATTTGTCAAGTGAACTTTTTGTGCCAAAAGGTTTTCAAATAACAAGAGGACATCCTTTGAGGTTAGAGGTAAACAGATTCCACCCTAAAGAAAGAAAAGGGTTCTTCACAGTAAGGGTGGTTAATCTGTGGAATTATCTACCAAACGATGTGGTGAAAGTGAATTTGATAGATTATTTTAAAAGGGGACAGGGATTTATTTTTAATTAAAAAGGGCCTTCAGGGTTATCCTGGATAATTAGAGAGGGAGTATTGATCCAGGGAGGAATCCGATCACCAGTATCTTGGGTCAGGAAGGAATTATTTTTTTTTTCCTTTGAGACAACTGGCTAAGTTTTTTTTTTCTGTTTGCCTTCCCTGGATCAGTTAACAACTAATCTGCATATTGCATAGTTACACAGTTTCACCTCCCCATTTTCCATGTACCCAATGAAATAACAATTTCCACTTCTCTCATCTCCTTTCCTTTTCTTTGCTCCCATGAGCTCCTCTTCTTCACTATCTTAGTCACTATCTCCTTCATCTCATATAGCTCAAAAGCAAAAACACTTTTTTAAGACCCACTCCCACCTCCTATTCCATTCACTTCAACCAGACTCTCAATTTCTTGATCACTTTGCCAACGTTCCTCCACTCGTTCTTGGCAAAATTCAACACCGCCATTGACACTTTCATCTCCCCTACTGCTGCTAAACTACTTTCACTCACCTCTACCCAACTCACCATGATGGACATTCCCTTGACTTCATTTTGAATCATCTCTACACAACCTCTAAGCTTGACATCTGACCACTCCCTCTGTCTGACCACCACCTTCTATCCTGCAGCCTCACTACATCTTTCTCTCACTGACTTCTTCTACCCGGCCACCATTACCCACAGAAACCTTCAAGCACTTGACCCACAACACCTTTCCACTGCGTTACAACCCCTCACCGATCTCACTTGTTCTGACACTTTCACCTCACAGTACAACATGACTCTTACTTCCACCCTTGACACATGTAGACGCCCTCTCGCTCATCCACAACCAGGGCACTACACAAACACGGTGCTCCCACACTGCTAAACGATTGTGGAGGAAATCTCGCACAACAGCAGATTTCCTTCATTACAAGTTTATGTTGCGCTCCTACTTCTCTGCCCTCAATCTTGCCAAACAGTACTATTTGACATCTTTAATATCTGCACTGTCTTCTAACACCAAACGTTTGTTTGTTACGCTCAACACACTCCTCCATCCACCACCACCTCCCATCCCTTCCTGTCTCACAGCTGAAGACTTTGCAAGCCATTTTTAAGCATAACATTGAAAACATTCATAACAAACTCTACTTTCAACATGGATCAAACACTCCCTCCTCTCAACTAACTGATAACACTCAGCCTTTACCCTTTCCTTCTCTAATACGACAGCCATTCTGCACTCCTTTGACCTTGTAACAGAGGATGAAGTATCCAGCCGACTATCAACCTCTTGCCTTACTACCTGTCCTCTAGATCCTAGTCCATCACAGTTAACCCCTCCCCTCTCTACCACACTTATCCCTGCGCTCACACATCTCTTCAACCTTTCCTTAAACATTGGCACGTTTCCATCGTATCTAAAACATAGATAATTGCCATAATTGCACCTATTCTTAAAAAATCATCTACTGATTCTGCGTCTAACTATCACCCTATCTCTCTACTTCCCTTGGCTTCCAAACTGCTTGAGAGGCTCGTCTACAATCGCCTTAGCCAATTTTTTCTCCTCAAACTCCCTTCTTGACTCCTTTCAATCTGGCTTCCGGCCCCAACACTCCACTTAGACAGCTCTCACCAAAGTCACTAATAACTTGCTCACTGCCAAGTCAAAGGGTCACTTTTCTATTCTGCTTCTCCTGGATCTATCTGCTGACTTTGATACAGTAGATAACCCTCTACTAATCCAAATTCTCAGCTCCCTTGAAATCAGAGCTACCGCTCTTTCTTGGTTCACATCACACTTGTGTCTCCTTCTCTGGCACTTCTTCTTCTCCTCACCCTCTGTTTGTTGGCATTCCCCAAAGTTCAGTCCTAGACCCCCTCCTATTCTCCATCTATACATCCTCACTTAGCACTCTAATACAATCTTTTGGATTTCAGTGTCATCTCTATGCAGATGATACTCAAATCTACCTGCCAACACATGATCTGTAGCAATTTCTTCTAGCATGTGTTTCTAACTGCCTCTCATGCATTTCCCCCTGGATGTCCACCCACCATCTCAAGCTCAACATGTCTAAGACCAAACTCTTAATCTTCCCACCATCTATTACAGCGCCAATTCCTCACACATCTCTCTCACTGTCAATAATGCCATCAACACCCCCACTTCCCAAGCCCATTGTCTTGGGGTCCTACTGGACCCTGCCCTCTCTTTCATTCCTCATATACAGTCACTAAGCAAATCTAGTCTTTTCAATTTAAAAAACATTTCCAAAATACATCACTACCTTACACAAGAAACAACTAAGATTCTAATACATTCCCTCGTCATATCCCATTTTGACAACTGCAATTCACTTTTGGCTGGCCTACCCACCACCCGCCTATCCCCCCTTCAATCCATAATTGATAGACTCATCTACCTTACTAAATGCTCAGTGTCTTCAGCTCCTCTCTGTCAGTAAATCCACTGGCTTCCCGTAGCCTCCAGAATTTATTTTAAAATCATGTCCCTAACTTACAAAGCCTTCAACAACACTGCACCCCCTTATTTCTCTACTCTCATGTCCAAATATACCCCCACCCACCCTCTTTGCTCTGCTAATGACCTTCTTATTTCCTCCACTGTCATCAACTCCTCTCACTCCCACCTTTAGGACTTTTCTCGCTCTGCCCTATTCTCTGGAACTCCTTGCCTCGCTCCCCCAGACTATCCTCATGCCTCAAATCCTTCAAAACCTCACTAAAAACATACCTGTTGAAGGAAGCCTATAACCAGCTTCCTTAAAATGCACACTGCATTTTTCACCCTCCTGTACCACACCCAAAACCATTAGATTGTAAGTCTGCGAGTTTTCATTCATGCAATGTGCTTTGGTGCTCAAAGACTCCATCTTTTGTAATGTGTTAATATTGTTTTGCCTTGATCACAACGTATGTACAGTGGGGGAAAAAAGGATTTGATCCCCTGCTAATTTTGAATCTTTGTCCACTGACAAAGAGATGACCAGTCTATAATTTTAATGGTAGGTGTATTTTAACCGTGAGAGACAGAATAACTAAAAAAAACAAAAAAAACAAGAAAAACGCATGGTCAATGAGGGAAATAAGTATTTGACCACTTCAACTTAGTACTTGGTGGCAAACCCTTTATTGGAGATCACAGAGGTAAGACTTTCCTGGAGTTGGCACACATCTCAGGAGGGATTTTGTCCGACTCCTATCTATGTAGATCCTGTCCAAATCATTAAGGTTTCAAGACTGGTGTTTGGGAACTCGAACCTTCAGCTCCCTCCACAGATTTTCTATTGGATTAAGTTCTGGAGACCTAAATATGCTTTTTCTTGAGCCACCCATGTGTTGCTTTGGCTGTATGTTTTGGGTCATTGTCATGCTGGGATACCCATCCACGACCCATTTTCAATGCCCTGGCTGAGGGAAGGAGGTTCTCACCCAAGATCGTCCCTTTGATGCGATGCAGTTGTCCTGTCCCCTTAGCAAAAAAACACCCCCAAAGCATAATGTTTCCACCTCCATGTTTGACGGTGGGGATGGTGTTCGTGCGGTCATAGGCCAAACACGGCAAGTTGAGTTGATGCCAAAGAGCTCAACTTTGGTCTCATCTGACCACAACACTTTCGCCCAGTTTTTCTCTGAATCATTCAAATGTTAATTGGGGATCTTCAGATGGGCCTGTACATGTGCTTTCTTGAGCAGGGGGGCCTTGCAGGCTCTGAAGGATTTCAATCCTTCATGGCATAGTGTGTTATCAATTGTTTTCCTGGTGACTATGGTCCCAGCTGCCTTGAGATCATTAACAAGAACCTCCCATGTAGTTCTGGGCTAATTCCTCACTTTTCTCATGATCATTGAAAATCCACGAGGTGAGATCTTGCATCAAGCATCAGACAGAGGGAGACTGGCAGTTATTTTGTGTTTCTTCCATTTGTGAATAATCGCACCAACTATTGTCACCTTCTAACCAATCTTGTCCCTGACATCCTTGGACAGCTCTTTGGTCTTGGCCATTGTGGAGAGTTTGGAATCTGATTGATTGATTGCTTTTGTGGACAGGTGTCTTTTATAGAGGTAACGAGCTGAGGTTAGGAGCACTCCCTTTAAGAGAGTGTTCCTAATCTCAGCTCGTTACTTGTATAAAAGAAACCAGGGAGCCAGACATCTTGCTGATTGATAGGGGATCAAATACTTATTTCCCTCACTGACCTGCAAATCAATTTATAACATTTGTGACATGAGTTTTTCTTTATTTTTTTGTTAATCTGTCTCTCACTGTTAACACAACTACCATTAAAATTATAGACTGATCAATTCGTTGGCAGTGGACAAAAGTTCAAAATCAGCAGGGGATCAATTACTTTTCCCCCCACTGTATAGCGCTACGGAATATGTTGGCAGGTTACAAATAAACAATCATAATAATAATAATAATAATTACATATCTGAAACGTGTCTCCGTGGCCAATGAAGATTGGAATCCCAAAATATATTTATTATTTCTTATTTATCATATGTAAATGTGAAATACCATTATTAAATGACACAATGGTTTATCTGACTACAAGATAATTTTGCATATGATGTGTGTGCACACAATGAATTCTGAATGATATTTAGCTTTGCTGTAATTATAATGTTATATTCCATTATAAAGATATAATAGAGCATTTAAACATAAAAATCAACAGTAGTTTTCATAGCAGAAATGACTTATGGGGGTTTACCCCTCCTGATCAGTACCGGAACATGAACTTAACCTATGAAATACCCTCCCCCTCACCAATCCTGTTCTGAGAATATATAGGAAGGGAGATAGTATTGCAGTCAGATTAGCAGAATTAAATGCAGTGAAAGTATAAAATATCTCCACTTCCTGAGGCCACGCCCAGGAAAGGGTTAGTTTAAATGTCTGACTAACCCGGGATCACACCGCCGATGCTCCTGTGAAAGTTTACGTTTTTTAGGCTCTCCAAGTCTAATTTTCAACGCCGCAAGTTTATATGCGGTTTTAAATTGCATGCAATAAGAAGGGAGACCTAATTTTTCCCCTTTGAACTCCTACTATGACAGCAAAGGTGGTGAAGAGCCTTTAATTGTTTTTGCCACAGTGGGCCATACATGCATAGCCTGTGTGAGGCTGGGGACTTTTATTCTTTATCCACTGGCCTAAATGATAATCCACCCACACCATTCAGCGTGTGCTATGTGCTACCGACTGCTAGATATTACTGCTGGTGTGTAGCAACAGAGAACAAGTGCTTGGGTGGTTTTCTGGGTGTTAACTCCTGATTATCCATGCAGCAGTCTGCTGAGCTACATTGTAGCTCCAGGCTATTTGCTTGTCTGCTGTTCCACCTGGTGACATGCTGGACTATTCTGCCTATAACTTGCTGCCATGAAGTGAACGCTGGGCTACTCGCCTGATACAATCTCGGGACCCAGAGGAAACTTTGAAGGGAGCTACACAGAGCTGATTCTGGGTGCTCTGCTACTGCTGGTGATGTATGGAGTTCTAGTGGAGATTACAGATAAGCACAGCACTACCTCCCTCCCTGAGATATAACCTGTCTAACCACACTGTGGCTCCATGTTTGGGTGCAGGTTGCTGTTTGGAGATCAGTCCTCCCACTGTGTTGTGGTTGAGGGGTTCAGGCTAGACTCCCTGTTAATAGCAGTCAGTGAACTGATGAGATCATGAAAGGAGTTCCAGGGTACAGTCTATGAGCCCCTGTGATATATCACAGGCCGAGTATGGAGTCTTAAGAGAGACTAGACATAAGTGCAGCAACCTCTTATTTTTCCCTGAAGTTTGGTTTTCTTATTACCCAACTGATTTTTGCATTTGAAGTGGATACTTGGAACTTTTTTTAAAAGGGGAAGGAAGAAGAAGAGAGAAAAAGAGGGGAAAGGAGAAGAGAGAAAGGAAGAGAAAGGGAGGGGAGGTCTTCCCCACAATTTATTGCAATTATTAAAAGCTGGACATTCACAGAACTTTAAAGGATATTTTGTATATAAAAGCCTTCTATAACAATTTTCATCGATAAGATAACTTTTCTAGAGATTTTTTTTTTTTTTAAAGTATGGTGAATTGATACAAGTAATTATTTTTGTACATCAATGTGATAGTTTTTTTTTTGCCTGAAATTCATTATAGGGTTGTTGTTTTTTTTATACAAAAGTTATATGTGTTTCAAATGTCATAGTTTGTTAAAGAACTTTAGTCCTGTTTTTCATTTTTGTACAGTATTTTTGTAAACAATACTAAAGCTACTCTAATAGGATCCAGAGGTTTTTATTAGTTTATGTTTTTGGTATGGTCAAGGGCTTATATTCAAAACTATTAATAGGTTTAATGCTACATTTAACGTTTTGACTTCATAAAGAATACAAGGATATTGGGAAATATTGTCCCTTCTTTTTTGCTATATATTCAGTTTTACCCTTAAAGGGTAAATTTGACCTTTTCCCATTGCAATGCAGAAGGGTAAAGATAATCAACCTCCTCGGGGTAAAGCAAGTAAAAAAAATAATAATGTTAGTTCTAAATCTATAGCTAACTTTCTTTCCCCTGCAGTCTTTGATGGAATCCTCTGAAACTCTTTTAGAAGCTGACGTAAATTCACCGGAGGAGTCAGTGAGAGAGACCCTTTTGGAAGAACCGTTGACTATTTCTTTACTATGTCAATGCTTCTTAAGGAGTTTCAGATATCCATCAAAGAAGAATTGACAATGGAAATTAAAAATAACTAAAGATATAGGGATTTTTGCTGTTTGGACTGAAGGTAGATCCAAGAGATTCTATTGAAAAATAATGAAGAACTAAAGAACGAGATTTTGGGACTTATAGAGGAGATACAGAAATTAAAGGGTCAATTCCTTAAATTTGTTGAATTTGAAAAAAGAAAAAATATTAGGATTTGGGGAATTTCAGAAACAGTCACCTTTAAAGAGTTGCATCAATTTATTGAAACTTTTCTGACCAATTTGGTTAAAAAATAACTATATGGTGATATACCCATAGAGAGAGTATATCGAATACCTCTCTCATCTAATATGGGTAAAGATATTGCTAGAGATGAGATTGTAAAATTACATTATACGGCTTACAGGGAAGCTATGTTAAAAGCTTCCTTTAACAAAAAAAACTTTGACTCCATATGAAAATATCAAAATATTCCCAGACCTATCAGGAGATACTTTGTTCCTATGTAAAATATTTCAACCCATTACAAAAATTTTGAGAGAGAAACAAATCCCCTATAAATGGGGTAACCAACTTAAGTCGATATGTTGGTTTGAAAATCATAGACATATTATTAATGATGTTCAAGAAGGGGAAAGTTTCTTAATGAAATTGTTATAATTATATTCAAATAAGGTAAACTTTTCCCCATTTTAGTTTATGTTTATAGTTGTGTAGGTTAGGAATCGGAGGAGAGGGGGGGTACTCTTCAAGGTATTATATTAATAGATTGGGGAGAATGAAAAAATCACTTTACACTGTGTATTTAAAAAAAAAAAAAATTCTGGGCTTGTAGCCCTAATTATTACACAGGACACTTTGATATTATAATTTGGTTGAGAAGCAAAGATGCCCTTTTTATGATGTCTTATAAGAAGAAACTTCTACAATGAATTTAAAATAATAGGATTTGATAGACTATAGATTGTGGTTGGGGTTATTTTGATATAATAAGTTATGATGGATCTCTGACACTGATTTTGTTGGTTATTTAAATTTGTTTGCTCACATTCCCAGAGATGGAGATAATATAAATATTATTATTTATTTTTATTTATTATTATTTTTTTAGAATATTTACTCTGCACATTTGCACTTAAGGATTATCATTTCATTGACTTATTAGTTTTAATTTTTCACACAAGTTGCTGTATTGAGCTGTTACATTTAATTATAATCGTTATAAGTTCACTTACCTAATATCTTTTTTTTTTTTTTTTTGTCTCTCCTTCCATCCTTCTTAAGGGTTGTGAGATGGATTTTATGGTTTAAATTTATTGGAGTTACATGTAACTGTTTAAAATTGGTAAGCTCCATAGAGATACTTTGTTTCAGATATTGGAGATAATGTCCTTTGAATAAGGTTACATTTGGAGCATCGGCGCAGGCCATCAGATGTTTTCATCTGACATCAGTGTTTTCCGGGTTGGATCCCACTTTTATCAATGTATGTACCCCCCGGTATGCACCAATGAATTTTGGTGGGGTAATGGTTTTATGTTTTTTGTTTGTAATTTGGGATTAGAGTTGCTGTGGTGGAGAGTGGGCTGATTCACATTGCTTTTGAGTTTTTGGCAGTATTAAAATTAGTAACGCAAAACATTCAGGGTTTGAAACACAGTTTTTTAAAAAAAAGTTTCCTTCAACAGAAGGCAGATTTAATCTGCTTGCAGGAAACACATTGGCAGAAAGGGGTTGTCCCAAACTTTTTAAATAAACATTATTCAACCATTTACAATTCGACCTATAAGAAAAAAGCCAAGAGGAGCTTCGATCCTCTTCAGTAAAAGACTTTCTGTTTCTGAGGAATTTGTGGAAATTGATTCTGAGGGTCGATATGTAATATGGATAGGGTTAATCAACAAAAAACATTCTATAATGAACATATATGTTCCCAATAAATCCCAAATAAATGTTTTGAATAAAATGTTAAGAAAGTTTAATAAACTCATTCAAGGTTCCATAATAGTGTGTGAAGATTTTAATCTTATCTCTGATCCGGTTAGAGACAGAAATTCCCCTAATCATCCTATACCTGACATTTCCTTGACAAGGTTATTGAAACAATTCAGATCTTTGTTATTAAATTATCATCTGTATGATGCTTGGAGAGTATTGCACACTAATGAAAAAGATTACACCTTTTTCTCTCCAAGATTCCAGTCTTATTCTAGGTTGGACTATTTCTTTGTTGACATTGCTACTTTAAAAATAATCTCAAGAGTTGATATTGGGTCAAGGGTCTGGTCTGACCATGCCTCACTTAATTTGGAACTTTTTTTCTAATCAATTCTCCCCACATACAAAATCATGGAGACTTGATTCTACCTTATTAGACAACGATTCATTGCTGAAGAAAGAAATCAACCTTTTTTATGCAATTAATAACGCTTCGTTTGGGTCTAAAATTACTATGTGGAATACGCATAAGGTCTTTATAAGAGGGATACTAATCAAGTGGCAGAGTCAAAGGAAAAGGAAAAGAGGCACCCCTTTGAGGGAGCTGTTTGTACAATTTGGAACATACAAATAAAATTAATCCTAATGTTTTGGATTTAAGCTTGATAAAAAAAAAATCAATTACAGATAAAATCAACATAGATTTGACAATTCCATCTGGTTCTTACAACAGAACATGTATCACTATGGAAATAAAGCTAGCAGATTGCTTGCAAACAAACTTGAATCTAATGTTTCCAAAAAAAGGATTGATCACCTTTATCATAAGGGATCCTGTCTTACTAACCCTATCCAGATTGCAGAAGCCTTTGAAGAGTATTACTCTAATTTATATAATCTGGATTCTGACCCTTTGTTCCATAAACCCTCTGTTGAGGATATTCAAAAATGTCTTAATAAGATAGATTTACCTCAAGTGTCACAATCTGATTGCTTATCGTTAAATTCTGATTTCTCAGAAAAGGAGATTCTTAGTACATTGGCAAAACTGAAACTAGGTTCTGCTCCAGGTCCCGATGGCTTTGGAAATTATTATTATAGACTTCTTGCTCCAACATTAGCTCCTTATTTGAAAGAGGTTTATAACGAAATTAAAAGAGAGGGACAAGTCCCCGCTGAAGTGACGGAAGCCCTGATTACCACTATACCCAAAATGAAAACTGGGAAATTGGAATGCAAAGACTTCCAGCCTATTTCATTGCTTAACGTGGATTTCAAACTTTATGCTAAGATTTTAGCGGATAAACTCAGTGGAGTTATTGACAAACTCATATCAATTGATCAATCTGGTTTTATTTGCCAAGGCTCTGACAATACTAGACGATTGTTTGATCTAATATCATACTGCAAACGTAATTTTCTGCCTCAGTTTTTCTTTCTATAGATGCAGAGAAAGCCTTTGACTGGGTCGGATAGGAATTTATACAGCACACGCTCCAAAAATGTGGCTTTGGCTCCTTTGGTTCTAAGGCCATTGGGGCACTGTACTCTTTCCCATCTGCCTCGGTCATTGGCAATGGTTTCAAGACTCATAAATTTGGAGTTACCAATGAGACGAGACAGGGATGTCCCCTTTCCCCCATTGTTTTTGCTTTAATAATGGAACCGCTAGCCGCTTGCATTAGAATTAATTCCCAAATACATGGAATAACAATTGGAAATTTACAGCATAAAATTATGCTTTATGCTGATGATGTGATTGTGTTTGTCTCTAACCCCACTGAAGCCCTAAAATATCTGCATGCAACAATAGATAGTTATGCCAAAGTCTCTAATTATAAAATAAATATTGCTAAGTCGCAGATTCTTTCTTTTCATTTATCTAGTTGTGAGAGAGATTATTTGAAACTTAAATATCAGTATAATTGGCACTCTAACAGCATAACTCACATGGGAATTACTTTTTATAGTTCTATTCCACTTATGATTACACATAATTATAATCTGTTATTATCTACATTTTCTGACATAGTTTCCTCTTGCAAACCACTGAATTTAAATCTTTCAGGCAGAATAGCAGCTGCTAAAATGTCACTTCTCCCGAGACTGAGTTATGCTTTTAGATAAATCCCTATTTTCTTATCCAAAACCCTTTTAGTACAACTTCAATCAATTTGGATGAATTTATTTTTCAAGGAAAACCAAATAGGGTTAAAAAATGTATAATTTCCAGAAAGTTTAATAAAAGTGGATTAGCGTATCCAATGATCCAAACATATCGCAACGCTACTATGCTCTCACATGTACTAAAATGGTTTGATACCCATGAAACATCCAAATGGTGGCAGATAGAAGCTAGTCTGGCAGGGAATGACTCTTTGAGTTCACTGCTATGCAGAAAAGATTTTAAAAGAGATCTGCTTTTGGATGGCTCGGATATCGTTTCTGAAGGTTCAAAGTTTTGGTATAAGTACAAATTAAGAGCTCAATTAATGCCATTCCCTAGTCCCATTATACCTCTCTCTCTATTAGAGAAGGCGTTGGATTTACCTTTTCTGAGACTTTGGAACAGATTTGGTATTCAACGTCTAAGGATCTTTTTATTAATAATTCCTGGGCTTCTTTTTAGCATTTGGTTAAACTTTATACTCTTCCTCCTAGATGTTGGTTGGAATATAACAGTCTTACTGCATCATACAGAATTTCACTGTATTTTCAATCCACTCTTAGATCTCTAACGTCTTTTGAAAAACTTATATTAATGAAAAAAAGGAAGCATTTAAAATCTAAATGTCATAATATATTTAGAGAAGAAATGGATAAACAGATGACTGGTAAATCCAGAAATTGGCAGTACCATCTTAAATGCTTTTGGTCTGAAGAAGCATGGTGTAATTCATTATCATTCACTGATAAGTTAATTAAACGTATATCTTACAGGGAGGTTCCCTTTAAACTTATCAATCAATGGTATCTAGTCCCCACAAAAATAGCTCACATATCTCAAAATGAAAAGTACAAATTTTGTTGGAGGAACTGTGGTTACGTTGGATCCCACTCTCATATTTGGTGGGATTGACTCATAATAATAATAATCCCAAAATTTTGGACTGACTGTTCCCGCCACATTGATATTATTCTTGGTTTTCAGACGTGCTTGTCTGCGGAGGTTGTCTTGTTCCATATTTTTCCAACTCATACATCTCTTGATGTTAAAGCATTCATGATACAGATTTTTATGGCTGCCAAACTCATGATTGCAAAGAAATGGAATCAGTCCTCGGCCCCCTCATGGTACGATATTACAAACTTGGTAGGTAAGAACAGAGATTTAGAAAAATCCCTTCAAGAGCAAGGTTTAATAAACTTAAAAAACTTATAAATGAAAAATTTGGGATCAAGATAAAGATCTTTTGTTAGTATAACTCTGTTATATCCTGCACTCACAGTGGTTTGCTATCTTATGTAACTTTACCCCAGTCAATATTGTGTTTGTGCTGTATTTGTTTTGTATGTTAATGTTTCTAAAATGTAAGTACAAAATTCTTTAACTTTTATGTTGTAAATCTTATATTTTCTTTGAATTCAATAAAAAAAAATATATATCTCCACTTCCTGTGTTTTATACTGGACATATTTATCAAGCAGGGATACATTTAGACTCAATAAATGCCCTATAGAAAACACTGAAAATGAGGATATGTGACTCACTTTTTTATCCCAATGTTTATCCTCTGTAAATAGATTTATCCCTACATATCCACTGTAACCAGGATAGTATTCATCATTGCTGTCCCAGAGACCAACTTGCAAGACATTCTTCTGTGACATATTAGTAGTAACTGAGAAGGTAGTACTCAATTTGTCCTACTAGACAGTTCCCACTTACATGATCTGCCTGTCTTCGGTCTGGAAGACAGTTCCCACTCACACGGAATGCCTGCCTATATGTGATCTTACACATCTTATACATTGAGAGTAATTGGGAGCATCTCTTGATATATTATGCACTATGGGGAAAACAACCATCCTCATCTTATCTCAAGGTTATTAAATTCCCCCACTCTAATTTCAAACAGCAAGTAGAGCACCATACAAGCTTATTTTCTAGACATCAATATAAACATTATGCAAAATATATTCTATTTTGAATGACAAGGTTTTGTCTTGTAATCACTAAATAAGTTTTGTAGTATTATCTATGTAAACATGTCAGTCTAACACTATAACTAGCAATTTGCAAAACTGATGCTGACGTTAAAAAAATACTGCATTAAAGAACAGTCTTTCATTTACTTTTGATTTGTTTTTCCTTTTGCTTAGCTACAGAATACACTGAAATCGCTGTTTTACCTGAAATGTCCTTAGCAACTAGCACTAATGGTTACTGTCATGTTTTAAAAATAAGTGGAAGATAGGGTGGTTTCTAACAGAAAATTAATACATGTAATAATAAATATGTGTGAATACAATTTTATTCATAACAAGTAAAAGTAATACAAAAAGTGATATACTGTATATGTACGTATAATATTAGACAGAACTATGTATTGAAATAACCTTTATTAAAATAACCTATATGTTAGACATGAAAAGCAAAACCTGAAAAAGGCTAAGAAAAGTATGGGATAAGTCTACTTTTACAACATTAGCCCCATAAACTAGCATAGGAATGAGCAGGTTTTCCAAGAACTCTCCAGTGTTGCACCATTTAATGTATTGGTGCCATGGTCTGAGCTGCTGTTACAGAAGCAGCTACTATTTGTATAATTAGGTTATGTCAATCTCTCCATATACCTTCCAAAGACCCATTTAGTAACATTATTATTGGGTCTAACTTTAATTCATAAGCTAACATAGCTTTTATTATTTCTTGTATTATTCCCCCAAATCTTTTAATTTTAGTTAAGTATGTTATAGAACCTGGATATAGTGCCAGATCCATCTCTACAACGGAAAGAATGACTTTAAAAATTTGTAAGGAGCATTATTTATATATATATATATATATATATATATATATATATATATATATATATATATATATATAAATATATATATATATATAGTGTTTTATTTTATTGAGAGTAATTACATCTGTCACAGTCATATAAATTATGTATTTTTTAGTTATTATTTCACTATTTATTATTACTGTATATGATAAAAACATGAAATACCCTTTTCCCATTCTCATCTCTGGGCCAACATTTTTAGTTTGAGCTATGGGTTTTAAGGCAGATTGTGTTTATGTCAGTTTATACATATATATAGATCTGTCCCATAGCTATAGGTTAGGATTAATTTGGATCACAGGTGGAGCTACCGCTGGTGCAGGCAGTGCAGTACACTGGGGCCCTCCTTCACACACCACATAACCCCCTCGGTCCCCTCTGTGCTCCCCATGTACCCACTCCGGGTTTCCCCTGTGCCCCCTCAGCCTCACCACATGACCCTTTTGATGTTTTTTCGCCTGGGCAGGAAATCCGGAATGACGTCAAAGGTATGTGATGTCATTCGAGATTCCCTGCTAGAGCTGAAACAAGCAGGGAGGCAGGGAAGCCCTCAAGATGAAGATGCAGTGGGGACACAGGGGGAATCCAGGGGAGCCCAAGGCAGCATAGGAAATATAGACACACTACTGAAACACCAATGAACTATTATATATACTAATGACTTACAAGTTATAAATGTTGGTATCATAGAATGTTATATTGAATTGTCTCTCTCTTTGCACTCTCTGTCCCTATGCACTCTCTCTCTCTGTGCTATCTCTCTGTGCACACTCTGTTATTATCCTTTATTTGTGTCTGCTCTCTCACTTTGTGGGCTCTCTGTTTGATCTCTCTGTGTGCTCTCTCTGTCTCTGTGGTCTCGCTCTGTGCATGTTCTCTGTCTGTGTGTGCTCTTTGTGTGTGGCCTCTCTGTGTGCGCTCTCTGTCTTTGCTCTCTGTGTGCGCTCTCTGTCTATGTATGCTGTCTGTATGTGCTGTTTCTCTCTTCGTGCTGTCTGTCTGTGTGTGTTCTCTCTCTATGTGCTTCTCTGTCTGTTTGCTCTGTGTGCGCCCTCTATCTGTATGCAATCTCTGTGTGTGCTGTCTCTCTCTGTGCTGTCCGTTTGTTAACATTCTCTCTCTGTGTGTTCTCTGTCTGTGTGCGCTCTCTGTCTGTGTATGCTGTCTCTCTGTACTGTCTTTCTCTTTCTCTCTCTGAGGTGTATAACGGCAGCTGTTATGCCAGCTCTCAGGTCCGCACGTATGTGATGTCATGACACTGCTAATTATTATTCATTCACATAAATTGGGAAGGGCCCAACAAGAAAAAAAAATATGGGTGGTGAGGGGGCAAACATTTTTTTACATTGGGGCTCTCCACTCCGTAGCTCTGGCACTGATTCAAACATATTTTTTTTATGTTTTTTTAATGTTATTTGGCCTTTTTGATACACTTCACCATGCAATGTTCATAACTTCCATTAGAAGGCATATTTCTATGGTAACAATGGATTTGAGTAGTACCATTCTATCAGTTGTTTGAATTTTTCTGATAAATAATTGTATTTTATATTCAATGCTTATAATCCACACAGAATTTTAAGTTTTTAAAGTGTATTTTGATTCATTCGGGCTACCTCAAAATTCCAGATACATTTTGTGAAAAGGTTTTTGGGATTTTTTCCAGCATTTTTGTTGGCACTGCAATTTGTAACATTCAAGAAAAATATATATGCTGTTCTCCCTAGAACAGAAATAGAGAATTTAGTTCATTCTTTTAGATCAGTAATTTTTGTTATTATAGGAAGAAAATTAACCTTATAAATGTAATGTGGCTTGGCCGGGATTTTAGACAATTCAAACGGAAAACTGTTCCGTAATAGAGGTTGAGTATGTTTTTTACATTTCATTGGCATTGCACATAATTTTGTTGTGTTCATTTTTAGACCAGACAAGAAAAATGTCATCTACATAAAGTGCTAATTTATACTGATATTCCAAAGCCTTAATGCCAGTTATATCATTGTGTCTTCTTATTACTAAAGCTAATAGTTCAGTATATAAGTGTCCCAACCCGCTTTTCATTGGGCTTGAAAAGGTTGCTAGATCAATCCAACACGCAGGTTGATTTGGTTCTGTATCCCAATGCACAAGACGGCTTAGCAAGATTCTAGGACATGATACAGATCCTCAGGCCAACTTACCAGGTTCCAATGAAAAAAAAATAAATAAAAGCCTTTCCTTTCAATGAAACACATTATGTATATGTGTGCCAAACAGAACATAATCATTCATTATAATAAATCTTTCAAGATTCACTCAACACAGGATCGCTACCAGATGACTGGCAAAAAAAAGCAGAGGTGATACCTTTATTTAAGAAGGGAGCAAGAGCAAATGCTGGGAATTATAGACCAGTGAGCCTCACTTCTATAGTGGGAAAGCTTTTAGAAGGGTTAATAAAGGATATTATACAAGTATATTTCTATTTGAACAGGATTATAAGTGGGAGTCAACATGGATGCATGAGGGGTAGGTCATGTCAAACAACTCTAATTAGTTTCTATGAGGAGGTAAGTAGGAACCAGATTCAAGGCAACTCCGTGGATGTAGCCTTTTTGGATTTAGCAAAAGCTTTTTATACAGTGCCACATGGACTATTATGCAAACTAATTGCAGTAAATATCTGCTCATGGATTGAGAGCTAGCTAAAACACAGGAAGCAAAGGGTTGTTGTAAATGGAACATACTTCAATTGCACTAATGTGGTAAGTGGGGTTCCTCAGGGTTCAGTATTAGGTCCTCTCCTTTTTAACATATGTATTAATTACTTAGAGGTGGCACTGGAAAGTAGTGTCTCCATTTTTTCTGATGACAGAAAGTTGTACAAGGTAATTAAATCACATAATGATGTACTTTCCCTCCAAAGGGATTTACATAAAATTGAGGAATGGGCATCTAAATGGAAGCTGAGATTTAATGCGAATAAATGTAAATTTTTGCATCTGGGAAGGAAAAATAACCATATAATTTATAATTTTAATGGAACAAATCTAGGAGTATCTGACATTGAAAGGGATTTGGGAGCACTTATGGACAACAGTGCTTAATGCCAAGCTGCAGCTGCAAATGCAAATAAAATATTAGCATGTATTAAGAAGTTTTTAGAAGCAAGGGAAGCAAATATAATTCTGCCACTATACAAAGCCCTAGTACGCCCTCATTTGGAATACCAAGTACTAATTTGGGCATCACTTCATAAAAAGGACATTCTATATCTGGAAAAGGTACAGAAAAGGTCTACAAAACTAATAAGGGGAGTAGAGGGGCTAAGTTATGAAGAAAAACTAACCAAATTAAACGTATTTCCTCTTGAAAAAAGGCATTTAGGAAGAGATATAATTACATTATATAAATACATCTAGGGTCAGTATAAAGCTTTGTCAAGTGGGCAGGGTCAGTATAAAGCTTTGTCAAGTGGGCTTTTTGTGCCAAGAGGTTTTCAACTGACAAGAGGACATCCTTTGAGGCTAGAAGTAAAAATATACCACCTTAAAGAAAGAAAATGGTTCTTCACAGTTAGGGGGGTTAATCTGTGGAATTCTCTACCAAAGGTAGGTGGTGACAGCTATCCTGGTTAATTAGAAAGAGAGTATTGATCCAGTGAGGAGTCCGATCACCAGTATCTGGGGTCAGGAAGGGATTTTTTCCCCTTTTGAGATGATTGGCTAAGATTTACTTGATTTTTTTGTGTGTTTGCCTTCCTCTGGATCAATTAACAACTAATCCACATATTGCAGATCAGAGGAGATCTTAAAAGGTTAAACTTGATGGACTGAAAGTCTTTTTCAACCTCAATTACTATTTAACTATGTAACTATTCTTGTGTGGTTCACATTTTCGTTTACTGTTACAACAATGGACCTTGGCATCTTGAATTGTCCCATGTGGGCTATGAACTTCCACCAAGGTGCACCCAGCCAAAAATATAATATAGCTATCTATCTCTTCACTTTTGTCTTCTTTATTTTATTAAGAAGTGCTTACAAGCTTTTGTTTTTCTTGCCTAAAATCTTACAAATAGTTCCTAACTTGTTTCTCCCCTCTGCAGCTCATAAAACCAAACCAAAGTGGTGGCCCTGTCTCATAGCAACCAATCAGTGGCAACATTCTGCAACATGCTACTTGAGAAAGGTCACTGATAGAATAATGTGAACCACTGCACTTATACATGAGCTGCATGAGATACAGAGTCAGACTTAAACAGGTAAAACTGTTAAGACTTTAGGCAGAAAAAAACTGCTTTTAAACACCTTTTAATAAAGTACATAAAAGTAAAGAGATACATTGGCATATTATATTCCTAGTGAAATCCAGAAACCTTCCATGTCCCTTTAACACTATTCTCTCACAATCCTCTTTGACAAAGGTTTCTATTTTGGTCTTAATGAAGCCCAGGCTACATTGCATAAGACTACATTATAAAGAGTGTTTTAATCTGTCAGGGACCTATTAGCAGATTAGCTATTTTTAACAGCAATCTTCATTATGAACAGTCATTTAAACAAAGAGTTTTTTTTTCAGTATGGTGTCCTCATCAATACATGGCTCTATCATAACACCACCTTGCTTGTCATCTTTGGACATCTTTGGATAATGTTGTGACATATTCAATCTGCTTAGGGGTTTCTTTCCATGTGAAAATCTCCACAAAGCCTAGTTTTTTAAAGACATTTGAAGATGATGTGAATCAGCCAAACTGACTTGCCATTATTTTTGTCTTTTGTTAATGAAGCAAAGTCAACTTGCATCCCATTTCTTCTGCTACAAGTATAAATCCAAAAAGATGCCAAAGGTTTTACCCTGGACATATAATAATAATAATAATTATTATTATTATTATTATTAATGCTATTGTATCATTCCAGATCCTAAAATGTATAATGTCTGGGAATGCAGACATCAATATACCTTGGGGCATGATTGTCATATATCCATATCATAAAACCAAGGAGGAAATTCAGAGAGCAGTGTGGAATTAGACCATACTTTATGAGAGCTCAAGGATTTGTTTATAATGCTTTATATTGACATGCGCTTTATTTAAGAGTTTTTTTATTTTGAAATATTTAACATTTTTTGTGATTGACTTTTTTTAGTGATATATATTGCATATATAGTTGTGAGCATGCGAGTTGTTGCTCGTGTTTAGGGACCTTTAGCCTCGTTTTCGTTTTGTTCGGCGGCCATTTTTTCTCTCGCTTAGGTGATTTTCGGGTCTCTAAACTCCGAAATTTGTGCTTAAATGGAGGTGTAACTTCACTTGCAGAGGTCCTCGATGCCTCCCCTTGCTGTGAGTAACCTTTTTATGTGTTTGTTACTTGTATTTACGAGATTAAAAAACAAGGAAGCAACCTGTGCAACCCCAAAAACATTACAAACACAATTAATACAAGCAACAAACACATAAAAAGATTACTCACAGCAAGGGGAGGCATCGAGGACCTCTGCAAGTGAAGTTACACCTCCATTTAAGCACAAATTTTGGAGTTTAGAGACCCGAAAATAGCGAGCGAAAAAATGGCCGCCCAACAAAACGAAAACGAGGCTAAAGGTCCCTAAACACGCAAAACACTATCATAAACACGCAAAACACCACCAAACAGCTACGGATATCCCGAAAAAGCCCACTAAATAGCCACGAATATTACGAAAAAGTTGCACGACATAGAAAACGAACGACGCTACATCAGCCACATTAAATACACCAAACAGCATTAACTCACTTACAATTTCATTGCCGTCATTTTTTGATGGGCAATTCGCTAGTTTCTATATATTTTGTATTTCCTATTTGAGAAATAAACAAAATACACAATAAAAAAATTAGGTCACCATTTTTACGCCAAAAAAGGGGGAGTTTTGGTGGCTCTAGGTGCAGATTTGTTTGTAATGAACAATGAATAGGGTGCCACTGAGGGTCAAAAAGACATATCACATAAACTAAGACAAAGGTTCCCTCTTATAGTGCACACTTATTATTCACAATTCTCTTATAGAGACAAAAAAAGGTAAAAAATATAGCTTTTAATAACTTAAATCTTTAAAACAAATTTAGACACTGCATTTCCTTCAGGAATTATATCAATATAACCTGCAAACTGGCAAATACTAACAGCCTTATTAAATTGCAATTTGGCAAATTCTAAAGGGCTCTATATAAGCACAGAGCATATTTTTTTACAGAAGTTTTTAGTTAGTAAAGACCTTGCTTTTGGATGGAAGTTCACTGACTAAAACCTTCTGTAAAGAAAATATGCTCTGTGCTTATATAGAGCCCTTTAGAATTTGCCAAATTGCAATTTAACAAGGCTGTAAGTGTCTAGTGCAATCTATAAATATAGTGCAAGTGCAAAAATAAGGATTTAAGGTGCTATTAAGGAGTCAGACCTACAATTTTTACGCCATAAAAGGCAACCACTCTGTTTTATGTAAGAGTCCTCTTGATCATTTTTACTTATTTAATTAAAGGGTTACAGGAAGTATCTGTTTGATTTTAA
Source organism: Discoglossus pictus (assembly GCA_027410445.1). Lineage (NCBI taxonomy): Eukaryota > Metazoa > Chordata > Amphibia > Anura > Alytidae > Discoglossus > Discoglossus pictus. The sequence continues at coordinate 65,047,453 of CM050167.1, read as the reverse complement.
GTAGTAAAAACAGAGCCTAGAAGCACCTTTTAATAACATAAAGTACCTAAAAATAAATAGATACATAGGTATATTATAGATCTTGTAAAACATAGAAACCTTGAATATCCCTTTAAAGGAATAGTACACTATTAGTGCTTTTTTCTCCTTATATCCTGTTGATCCCTGGGAAAAGATCAGACGTGTGGCTGATATCTGCTTTCTGTCATGTGAGTGAAATACTTATTTTCTGTGTTTATTATATTGACAATATGTTGCACCATAAAATGTTTGTACTTTTGTTTTGAGATATCAAGTTGTGAAAAGAAAGAATATTTAAGTGAGTTACTAGTTTTATATGTATATTCACTATGACTGATATTGTGCCTTCACATTTTACAAATATTGGACATATACTTTATTTTGGATTTTGGTTGTTGAACTTAAAAGTTATTGTGGATTGGGATATTTTTTTTTTACTTATAAGCATATTTTAGACATGTGTTACCACTAACCATTGAATAGACACTGGTTAATGTGGAGTCTGTTTTATAAAAACTAAAAATGTTCAACTTAAATGTATGACATAAACTACCTGTCCCGTTCTGATTAAAAGCAAACATTATTTATTTAGAAAATTCTATTTGTCCAAATATATAACCATTTACATGAGCATATTGCATTTACACAGTCATATGTTGTAAAACACATCAACAAAACATATGTAAACCCATTTGCTTGTTAACTACACTGTGTCATTTTGCTCACTGTGTGCCTTCTGTGTAAGGCAAATTCTGCATACATTGTAATCACCACATTTCCTTATGTCTAGTACAAAGGAAAATAACTAGAACAGATCACTATTTATTGCATAAACACTGATTTTTACTGATCTCCAACCACAATGTAATTTAAACCTGTAATTATTCGTTTGATAAAATCCTGGCTGTCTGCGGTATCAGATGCATGAGCATTATCTCAAAGTCCCAGGGAGTATGTATTAAAAGAACTCACTGTATGTCAACTTCCTACACATTCAATCAGTGTTTTTTCAAAGAGAGCTGCTGGCTTAAGACAGTTTATTACATTTTCCTGTTAACTTCTCTTATTGATGTTTAAATGCTTTCCAGTGGCTTGTATCATGTATTATAACTGATTACTCCACTTTTTATATTCAATTTATATTTTCCATAAATATATAAAACAAACTGTTTTATGAGCGTGTTTAATTACATAGATACATTTTGAACTACATAAATACATTTAAAAGTTTGAATACTGGAGACAGCCACTTAATTATGAAGAAAAGGAAGAAAGGATCTAACAATTAAAATAAATGGAGATAGTTTTGTATTATTATATTAGTAAGTACTTACTTTAAAGCATTAAACAAAGACTATAATTTATATATATTGTTATGTTGTTATGTTATACTGAATTTATTAGACCCCAGGATTGGCCATGATAGGACCTGCATATGTCTCTACTTAAAATATTGGGGTATATTTATGATTTGGAATAAAAAGGATGAGTAAAGGGGGTGGAAAATGGCTATTAAATATATATTCTAAGGCCGAAGTTCTGAAAACGCAGCAGTTAGTGTACAGAATATGGGCTCCATAGCAATCTGACACATAGCAGCGAGAAATTCCCTTGTAACTGTGGCTCTTTATTTCGCTTACTAGGGAACCATTCAATCGATGCTCTCTTAAAACTGCCTCTCAGTGTAGGTGATTCGAACAAAGGTCTGTTTTTTATTTTTCTCTTGGCTTAACATATGCTTGCAGGACAATCTTAGTCTGAACAAGGAACTGGCAACCCACTCCAACATCTTTTTCAAGATAACCTTATGGATAAGAACAACCAGAGACATAACGATATTGCATCAGAAGGTCAGAAAGTGTCTATCACATTACTGGGGAAGAGCAGAGAGTGAGTATGAGTAGCACCAGATCTAATAAAGTGGTTGGAGGGAAAGTATGCTGCTGCAAATTATAACTCTCCATAGGGCCCCCACCCCCGTGTCACTGCACCTACTCCCTAGTTGGGGGGGAGGTTGGAGGTGGAGGCTGGTGGTGATAATGGAATGGGTCTGGTGGTGTAGATGGCCAGGACGTGCAGGTGGTGGGAGGAGGAGCTGATAGTGGTGGTGGTGGTGGCATGGCCCTTGTGTCAGGGTGGCAAATCTATCTGGGAGTAGGAGTGGACGAGTGGGGTCAAAAGCCATCTTTGTGGCGCAAGGTCTAGGAAGTCCCCCCACTGACGACATAAACATGGAGTCCTCCTTCTTCTCATCCCCCGGGCCCTGAGATCCTATATTGGTCCACCTTTTTAGTATTTTTGCATTAAGGTCTGATGGTGGAAGAAATTCAACACATCACAACTATGCTTGTTTATAGATTTTTATACATTTTTAATAAGGGTAATGTTTTAATCGAGGAAGAAGGTCCTATAAGATAATATTAATTGGTTTACACAAGTTTTTGAGCAAGTGAGTGCTCACAAATCCTACTAAATATTTGTCTTTATTGTGTCAATATATGTTTACTTAATTGCTATCTATCTGCTATTTGCTGCATGTATTCAGACATATATGATGCTGTCCAACATTGAGTGTGATATGTAACTCTCCTAGATTTTAATAGGAATAGACAATCCATCTATCCTTAGTCAGATCCAGGGAGGTGACATGTGACGGTCATTGTTGGACAACATTTCCATGACTAGAGTTATCTATGTGTGTGTGTGGTGTACATCTATGTGTGTATCTTGTTTTATGTAATATTCTCCTGCCAAGACTGGATCAGGTGTAGCTACCTGGCCTGGAGCTCCAGGGATGGTCCCTGTTTGAATTATTGCCTTCAGCATCCTCTCCCACTGCTTGTAGCGGCAGCCACTGAGGGGCCACCACTTGTTGATGCAGCTCCCCTAGCCTGCAGTCACTTTGACCTAGCTCAATGTTACCAGTCTAACTGGATGAGATTATTACTTGCCCCACTTAACACAAATTCTGTGTCTAGGAATGTAATAGCAAGTAGTTCTTCTTCCAGTCCTTTTTGAAAGAACATTATATCAATGAACATGGTATTAATATGTATGAATGTTATAGAAATATTAGTATGAAGTCCAGATAAATAGAAGCAGTTTAAGAGAAGTATCTCATCCCCTGGCATGTAGATAAGAAAGGGCAGTGTAATTGGTGGTAAGATTTCAATTCTGTAGAATAGACCTATCTATGTTTCCTATTTTATCTACCTAGAATATTACCACTTCTGGTTCGCTACCTTGTCAAGGTGAATGGGCTTGTGTACCTCAATGAAGCTGTGAGCTATACCATGTAGGATAATCGAAGATGGCTAGGTCATAGCATAGAGGTCACTCCAGTATCTTTGCCAAGAAAATCATATGGATAAGCACAACCAGAAATACAGACAGATGTGACTGGTGTGCTGCATCTATATGGTCACCCAGAGTCAGACCCGACTAAAGGCCTAATCAACAACAGATTATTACACCTTCTCCTTCTGTATATTTCAGAAAAAACTGTGGTCATTTTTTGTTTAAATAATCTTTTGAATGACTAAACATGATAATGGCTAAATGTTTTTATAAAGCAAAAATAAATAAATAAATGCCAAACCACAGTATATATATTCTCTAGATTAATGAGAAGGGAGGATGAGGAGAGGGTTGAGGAAGGAGGATGAGGAGGATGATAAGGGAGGGTGAGGGAAAGAGACACGAGGGAGAGGGGGGGAGAGACATAGGGGAGGGAGAGGGGGGGAAGGGACATGGGGGGAGAGACACGGGGGGGACAGACACAGGCGAGGGAGAGAGCAGTAGGAGACGAGGGGGGCTTTTTCATCATTAAAAAAGGGCTGAAAAACTCGGCTTATACTCAAGTATATAAGGTAAATACTCTAAATAACCTATATATACACTAATGTTAAAGGTAGCTGTACTCTTAGCTCTTCTATTGGCTAACATGGTAACACTCTCTCTCTGAATTTTAAAATACAACATTCACTACATTCCTGTTTCATATTTTTTCCATTTCCGCATACTGAATGTTGAGGATTTCTGAAAAGGGTCCACGTTAAAAAGACCCAAGGAAAAAAGATCAGCAGTACAAAATGCGGGTCTTAGCCAAGGATCTGAAAGTTAGAGAAATGCATTGTGAACATTGTGTTCAATTATTGTTCTGGCAGCTAAGCTTTGAACAAGCTATAATCTGTGCAGGCCTCCTCTGCCAATCCTGCCAGCAGCGATTTAAAGAATTCAAGCCAAAATGAAATAAGTATTAGAAGGATAAACTTTTGGTATAGCAGGTCGTTATCAGGTCGTTATCAGTATTTTTTAAATGAAATTTGTATGTGTGCATGTGAATGTGCAGTCCCACAATTTATATGTACAGTACATTTTACTATATTCCACAGTGAATCAAATGAACGTGTACTCATGTGTATTTTATGTATGTATATGATTGCATGAAAGCCTGAATCCATATTTACATATGCATAGGATCTCTATCTGAAAGCACACAGGTGTATTTCTGGTTATTAAACGCCTTGGGGTTATGAAGTTTAAAGCCTCCATAACTGAAAAATATAGAATATACAGTGGGCATGGACGTTACTTAGCAACAAGGATTCCAAGTGTCAGGGACCGTGGCAAAAGGTATCATTAAAAGCCTCAAAACATTAACTAGTGTTATGCCAATCACTGTGTCTGTGTGTATAAATAATATATAAAGAAAATATTCCGGGAGGTGCAAGAGTAAATTACCACCAAAATGTCATATTTATAATATGCTGTTTTGAAAAACTGAACTTGTTAATGTGCAAAATGAATTACATAGTGTAAAATACATAATTGCAGCCTTTATTTAATTGCCATATTTAGGTTTTATGCTGCGCTAGGTCCATTCATACTTGGGCTCCCCAATGCCCCAGTTGCTAGACTTCCTATCATAAAATGACCATACGCCTGTAATTACAATTGTAGGATTATATGTATTTATTTACATATACACTATGTCCAAAAGTGCCAGGAACACTTAAATCCAGACTAGTCATTTTATATAGACATTTCTGAGGGTATTTATTTATATATATATATATATATATATATATATATATATATATATATATAGTAGAATCCCTGTTATCCGGCAACCAACTAACCGGGAATCTCAAGCAACCTGCACCGGCATCAATTCCCCATTTTCAAAAAACTCCTGCTAAACAGGCATAACCAGCACTATCCAGCACTATCCGGAGTTTGAGACTGCAAAAAAATAAAAGCTAATTTGTTTTCTAATAATTTTTTCTGGGCCTAATTGGAGCAGTTTAGTGCTAATGCCCTTTTAAATGCATTTTGAGGGTATTTGGGGGTTTAAGGGTCGTGTAGACTCCGGATTAACAGGAAACTACACTTGTCCCCGTGGGTGCCTGATAACGGGGGTTTTACTGTATATATATTATTTTTTTTTGCAAGTGGATTTTCCTTTGCAAGTAAAGCCTGATAAATTGCAGAGTGCATTGACTGTGCCCAGGTGAGTCGGCAGAAGTTAATATAAACAGGAGAAGGGGCGAACTTGTGAGCTTGGGTACATTTCTAGTATCAAGTGCAATTCTAGAAAAAGTGTAGGAGTTTAAATAAAAGGAGGGAGTTCAAAGAAAAGGGAGGGCAGATTTATAGTGCAAAGGAGGAAGAATATATATATATATATATTATAGTAAATAAAAAGTACATTTTTGTTCACATTTGAATGTCTAAAGCAAGTTAAAATACCTGCTTCCAGCTCAGAGTTCTGAGAAAAACAGTTATTACACTGCATTCTGGGAAGTTGAGCTGGGACACACAAATGTACCCACAAATATATATGTGTTTATTTATTTATTTATATATTTTTTACAATATTTTATACAATATATTATTTTAGATTCTTTATTTTTCACACTGAATTTTTGTAGACAATAATAATAATTATCAGTCCAGTCGCAACCTCACTCAGTGTACATCCTGTCATATGTATGCAATACTGGAACAGATGATCCAGGGTCCATACCTCTGTGGCAGGTGTGAGCATGTTGCCTCTCTGGAAGCACAAATTGGAGAACCGGAGAGGAGAATTGCAGTACTTAGTGATATTGCTCCATTGGAAAGGGGGTTGGTACTCACAGAGCACAGTTTAGCTGGGCCTAGCATGGAAGGTGGAGCTGGGGCTAGTGAGGATGTCCAGGGAGGTAGCTGGGTTAAATTTAGAAGGGGAAGCAGGGGGAACAGGAGGAGGCAGGCCAGTTCTAACTTGGCAAACACCAACAGATTTGCCAGATTGAGTGAAACTGTTGGGGATGTCCATTCAGGAATGACAATGCCAGATAGAGCTGTTGCTTTTAACAGCCGGGAGAACAGATCTACTGGAGGAGTGGGAGAGCAGAATAGGCAGAGCAACAGACAGGTTTTGGTGGCAGGGGACTCTATTATTAGGAAGGTAGACAGGGTGATTTGTCACCCAGATCCCAGCAATCAAACAGTTTGCTGTCTCCTGGGTGCTTGGGTTCATCATGATGTGGATCGGGTAGACAAAATATTGGGAGGGGCTGGAAATGAACCGGCATTCTTGGTACATATTGGTACCAATGACAAAATTAGTGGAAGATGGAGTGTCCTAAAGAATGATTTTAGAGAACTAGGTAATAAGCTGAAGAAAAGGACCTCCACAGTAGTATTTTCTGAGATACTACCAGTGCCACCTGCTAGCCCAGGGAGGCAGAAGGAGCTTAGGGAGGTTAATACGTGGGTAAATATGTGGTGCACTAAGGAGGGGTTTTGGTTTTTAGAGCACTGGGCTCACTTCTCACTTCGATACAATCTGTGCAGCAGGGATGGATTGCACCTTAATGATGAGGAAGCTTTTGTGCTAGGGGATAGGATGGTAGAAAGGCTTGAGGAGTTTTTAAACTAGTAGGTGGGGGGGAGGGACTAGATATAAGTAATGGGGTGGGATGCATCTCATGACTGGACTGTTAATCTGTATGGTTATAACCTATTTAGGAAAGACAGAGGCAATGGTAAAAGAGGAGAAGGGATTTGTCTGTATGTTAAGCCTGCATTTAGGCCTATAGTCAGAGAAGATATTTATGGTGGACATAGTGATAAAGTTGAATGTTTGTGTGTAGAGTTAAATAGCGGAGCAGCAAATTCCAAAAGAATATTAGTAGGAGTATGCTATAAACCCCTAAATATAGCTGAAAGTGAGGAAATTATTGTTACAGATTGGAAATGCAGCTAAGCATGGGCACGTTCTAATAATGGAAGATGTTAATTACCCTGAAATAAACTGGATAAATTAGACCAGCAGTTCAGCTAAGGGGAGCAGGTGCTTGAGTACACTCAGGGATAATTATCTGGCCCAGGTTATACAAGAGCCTACTAAAAATGAAGCTATCTTAATCATCACAAATAATATTGATATAGCATCAAATGTTGAAATAGGGCAACAGTTGGGAAACAGGGATCACAACACAGTCTCATTTGAGATTGAATTAAAAAAACAAAATTTTAAGGAGCCAACGAAAACTCTTAATTTTAAAAGGGCAGATTTTAATGGTCTAAGGGCAGCAATACAAAGTATAGACTGGGACAGAGAACTGATAGGTAAAAACACTGCACATAAATGGACAACATTTAAATACTTAATAAATATACATACAGATCGGCATATAACATGTGGAAATAAAAGTAAAAGGAGTAAATCCCATCCAATGTGGCTTAACAATGATTTAAAGATCAAGATACGGAGTAAAAAACAGGCATTTAAATTATACCAACAAGACGGGACAGAGACTGCTTGAAGGGAGTACAAGGAAATTAACAAGGCTTTCAAAAGCGCTATTAGACAGGCTAAAATAGAAAATGAAAAATGAATTGCAAAAGAGAGTAAGACTGACCCTAAAATATTTTTTAAGTATATTAATGGGAAGAGGGCGAGGAAGGAAGCTATAGGAACATTACAATGTAACACAGGCCATCTGAAAATTAGTGACCAGGAAAAGGCAGATGAACTAAGTAGGTTATTTTCTTCGGTATACACCAGGTAGGGGCTACACTACGTTTGCCAAATAATTGGTTAACACAGGAAGTAATCCAAAAAAGGTTGGAAAAAATAAATGTTAATAAAGCCCCGGGTCCTGATGGAATACATCCACCAGTACTTAGGGAACTGGGTTCTGTAAAAGCCAAACCATTATATTTATTTTTCAAGATTCACTCAACACAAGGTCTATACCAGATGACTGGAGAAAAGCAGATGGGATACCTATTTAAGAAGGGAGCAAGAGCAAATCCAGGGAATTATAGAGCAGTGAGCCTCACTTTTGTACTGGGGAAGCTTTTAGAAGGGTTAATAAGGGATAATATAATATGTCTATTTGAACAGGATTATAAGTAGGAGTCAACATGGATTTGTGAGGGATAGGTCATATCAAACAAATCTAATTAGTTTCTATGAGGAGGTTAGTAGGAACCTGGATCAAGGCAACTCAATGGATGTAGTCTTTTTGGATTTTGCAAAGGCTTTTGATACAGTGCCACATGGGAGACTATTGTGCAAACTTAGAGATACAGGAATTGCAGTAAATAGCTGCTCATGGATTGAGAGCTGGCTAAAAGACAGGAAGCAAATGGGATTTACATAAAATTGAGGAATGGGCATGTAAATGACAGATGAGATTTAAATGTGAAGTTATGCATCTGGGAAGGAAAAATAGCCATGCAATTTATAATTTTATTGGAGCAAATCTAGGTGTATCAGATATTCAAAGGGATTTGGGAGTGCTTGTGGACAACCACCTAGGTGACAGTGCTCAAAGCCAAGCAGCAGCTGCAAAGGCAAATAACATATTAGCATGTATTAAGAAGGGTATAGAAGTAAGGGACGCAAATATAATTCTGCCACTACACAATTCTCTAGTACGCCCTCATTTATTATATGGAGTACAATTTTGGGCATCACTTCATAAAAAGGACATTTTAGAGCTGGAAAAGGTACAGAGGAGGGCAACAAAACTAATAAGGGAAATGGAGGGGCTATGTTATGAAGAAAGATTAAATTAAACGTATTTTCTCTAGAAAAAAGCTGTCTAAGAGGAGATATGATTACCTTATATAAATACATCCAGGGTCAGTATAAAGATTTGTCAAGGGAGCTTTTTGTGCCAAGAGGTTTTCAACTGACAAGAGGACATCCCTTGAGGTTAGAAGTAAAAAGATTCCACCTTAAAGAAAGAAAAGGGTTCTTCACAGTAAGGGTGGTTAATCTGTGGAATTCTCTACCAGAGGAGGTGGCGACAGCAGATTTGATAGATAACTTTAAAAAGGAACAGGATTTATTTCTTATTAAAAAGGGAATTAAGGGTCATTATGGATAATTAGAGAGACAGTATTGATCCAGGGAGAAATCTGATCGCCAGTATCTGGGGTTAGGAAGGAATAAAAAAAAAAATTCCCTTTGAGACGATTGGCTAAGTCTCACTTTTTTTTTTTTTTTTCTGTTTGCCTTTCTGTGGATTAATTAATAATTAAAAAATAGTATAAAAAATAAATAATTAAATAATTGATTAATAATCAATTAACATTGAATTAATTAATATTTAATCAGCATATTGCAGATCACAGGAGATCTTAAAAAGTTGAACCTGATGGACTGAAAGTATTTTTTCAACCTTAATTACTATGTAACTATGTATGTAATATATATACACAATCTCCTGCTTCGTAAAAATGAGTTGTCCTAGGCCTGGACCTAATGGGCATACACAGAAAAACACTTTTGCTTCAATTTTTAATTTATTGGTATTCCATTTTTTTATAATAACAAACATTTTAACTTTGTTCCTAAAAGGATTGGAAACCAAGGAGGTTTGTGGTGAAATGTGAATTCAGATAAGATCTCTATTAATTTATTTTGAAAACTGTCTCACTAACGAGAACACTTCCCGAATGCATACATTTACATTTATTTGTATTAAATCTCTTCTGCCATTGAGCTTCCCATTCTACAAATTTATGTAAACTTCAGTGGAAATAGATACTTTTCTGTTTTAATTACTTTGCACAACCTAGTGTCATCTGCAAATATGGAGATGTTCCAGTGCTACTTATAAATAATGAATAAAGATGTTAAAAAGAAGACCTACTACTGAACCCTTAGGAATCACACTCACTACATCAGTCCAATCTGAGTATGTTCCATTTACAACAAACCTCTGTTTCCTGTATTTTAGACAGTTTTCTATCATTCACATATATTTACTACAGTCCCAGTATCCCTTACTTTGTGCAATAGCTTCCCATGTGGCACTATATCAAAATCCAGAAAGACTATATCTAAAGAGTGGCCTTGATCAAGATTCCTACTTACATTCTCATAGAAAATAAGTAGATTAGCTTCACGTGATTTATCCCTCATATATCGGTGTTGATTTATTTTCTTATTTACAAGTACATATTACTGCATACTATCCTTTAGAAAAACCTTATAAAAGCTTCCTAGCTACAGAAGTGATGTGTACCAGTCACTAATTCCCTGAATTTGCTTTTCCTCCTTTCTTAGATAATGGTATCACATGTGCTTTTCTCCAGTCATCTGGTTCCGAGCCTCTGGAGAGGTGTCTTGAAAAATTACATATAATGGTTTTGGCTACTACAGAACCCAGTTCCCTCAATACCATCAGGACCTGGTGTTTTATTAACCACTTACATTTTGCTGCAGTGTCCTAACCATTGGTATCTCCTTTGTGTATAAAGAAGAAAATAATTTATTTAGCCTGTCTGACCTTTCCTAGTTACTATTTATCAGTTGGTACGTTTCACATTTTAATGTTCTGGTGTTTTTTTCCTTACTTCTTTTAAATACATACTGTATATATTTAACCACATTTCAGGATTAGTCTTATTCACCTTAGAAATTATCTTTTCATTTTTAGCCAATATAATTGGCTAAAGCTGTCTTTGTTCCCTCTTTCTTGAATAATTCTAATGTCTATTTTCTGTTTTGTATCATGACTTTTAAATCATTGATAAGTCACTTGAGTTGTGATTTACTTTTATTATTTTTATTTCCATAAGGTATGTACTCTTGTGGCTGATCAGTCGTGTCCGACTCTTTGTGACGCTATGGACATCAGTACACCCGGCACATCATTCTGGTTGTGACGCTATGGACATCAGTACACCAGGCACATCATTCTGGTTGTGAAAAGTCATATGATTTTCTTGGTAAAGATACTGGAGTGGATTGCCATCTCCTTTTCCAATGGACTTGCGTGACTTCTCTGCTATGACCTGCCCATCTTAGCTTCACCCTATGTGATATAGTTCAGCATCATTGAGTTACACAAGCTCATCCTTGTAAGGCTTTCCTCTGCTCTTGCAGGAGGTTGAGTTTACATATAAGGATGTATCCCTTCAAAGTACAAGTAAACATGTTCAGTAAGACTAACAGTTTTGTAAGAGCACGATCCTTAAAATTCCCCATAGCAACAGAGCCATTCAGGAACACATAGAGTAATCATTTACTCTTGAAAGGGCCATGTAAGGACACTTTAGAACAAATCTCCCATAGTAACAGGCAAAATAATATAGGTAGCGATCACACATATGGATTTGCTGGTGGTGTTTTCTTTTATAGCTCCTAGTTCCATACATGCAATATTTATGTACAAGAAATCTTATTGGAGCCATGTAATCAAGCTCTTAGTTCCTAAAATCAATTTGCAATCGTAGGAAGGAAATGTGATAGTATAGTTGAAACCCATAACCTGATGAAAGCCCATTTTATTGGAGATTACTAAGGATATTTAAATACAGAAAAATATGTATTTCATGTTGAAAGTCACATTTGACACCTTATGAATGAGGGGCTAACAATGTTGGGTGTCCAGTTTAATATCTTATCAACAAAAAAGAATGGCAGCAGCATAAATGGAGATTAGGTTGGATATGACTTATACCAACAACAATTATCCATAAGGAAGGCTATAATAAATGGAGCAACATTAAGGAGATAAGACATACTGTGCTCACATAAGGTATTTACCTGTTGTTTTGTCCCCCAAACTACCTCACTATTAAATATATTTGGCCTTATTCAATTGCTGTAAATTTGCAACAGTTACAGAGTGATTCAATTGAACAAGCCCGCAACTACCTGGCTGAAAGCCTAAACTGTAAACCTTGCACCCATAAGTAGCATTGCAGAGCATGATCATGATCAATTAAGCAAGGCCATGACTACCAATTTAGAAGCAGCCAATAGTAAATGAGTCCGTCATCATAGCATCATTAAAACCTGGAGGTTAAACGTCAATCAATTTGCATTTAGAAGTCCGAAATGCAATCAGACTCACAATTCGGCAATGTACAAAATAATAAAAATAAATGAAGGAAATGTTCTAGTCCATGTGGCCTGATATGTATGAACTCCTTGATTCCTGAGATCAATATAACATGAAAATAAAATGTGAAATAATTACTTTTGTATTGCAGATTTGCTAGCTTGAGACTGTTGTGCAATTAATTCTAATGTTTTTCATCGCTTTCCCCATCTTTTAAAGTACAATATTGCATTTTTTATGTGCATTTCTACATTTGCCATTTACGGGTGTGAAAAAAATTGAGGGCTTGAACAATTGTAGCAATTGAATAGCGATTCGTGATTATAACATTTACGGGATTGAAAGATCAAAGGTTTCGATGGGTTCGGAGTTACGATTTTGACAACTGCAGGAATTTTCAGCCTGTAACACGCAAATCATTTGCGGGTAGCTAAAAGATGCCAATTGAATAGCAAATTAGTTTACGGGCTACATTACGGGCTCCAGTAACAAACAATTGCTCAGTTGAATAGGGGCCATTCAGCCTCATTACATTGGAGCCTCTTATGTCCTACGTGAAGCTCATAAGGGCTGCGTGCTTGAAATTTGGCCGAGTTACTTTGCTATTAAATTGGAAGGGGCTGCGACCTACGGGTATGAGACGAAAATCGTAGCTTGTTCGTAGAACGATGGATTTGCGGCGGTGCGGATGCTTAATTAGTGTAGACCGTAGTTGCGAGTTCAGATGGAGCCAATGGAAAAAGAGATTGTTAGCGTTACGTCACTGAAAAAGGGGAGTGTAGATTTCAAAGTCCTACAGGCTTTAATTACAGTTTGTGATTGAACCCACATTTCAGATTAATGCAATATTAATAAAGCCATAAATATGATATTTTATCACATGCGAGTCACAGTATATGTATTAACACATTGATTGCAGGGATCGATATAACACAAAATATGAACATGAAATAAAGTATTTTTTGGGGACGATTTGCGGGTTTGAGAATGTTGTGCTATTAATTCTAAAGCCTAACCTCATTTTTCTTTTTAATGAATGTACAGTAGTGAGTTTTTATTTTGTTTACAAGTGCTACATATTGGACTTTACCCCGCTTGCAGATCCTCTCGAGCACACGTTGGCCTTTAGACTCCATTTGCGTGTTATGTGCTTGCTCGCAATTGCAATTTAAAAGCTAAATTGAAAACGTAGCGGTTACGGGCTTGGCGGATCAAAGGATTTACGGCTGTGAAGTTCAACGTTGCTCAACGTGTAGCCTATTCTCGCCCGTCCTGAGTGTTAACACGCAATTCCGCTGCGAGCTTCGTTACAGGACTAATTTAATACCTGTAACCTGTAAATTTAGAGTTACTGGCTATGTTTTAAAACATAGCCTTATTTTAGTGAGGCTGATTGTATGATAATTTCATTAGTTAACAAGGGTGCCGGGTTTGTATTCATGTTCCATTTTTTAAAGTTATTTTTAATTAGAAGCATTAAAAACTACCACTCTTCACTTTTCTATCAAATATAAGTTACTGCACCTGAAGTTGGATTTAATTAGTCAGAAATGTTCTAGTTTTTTTTACACTATTAGTTGAAAGTTATATTAAAATGTATTTTGATAAAGTAAACTATCTATTTTTTACCTGTCAATCTACCCACCAAACTTGTACAGTGTCATTATTGCTAATTATTTGTAATTACCTCCAGGAAACCCCAAGATACCCAAGATGCAAAACTTGGGTCTACATATGTTCAAATCCAATTTTGACTGAAAAAAATACTTGCAAATTAGCAAAAGTTAGCAATTTTATTGCAGAAGCAAACAGTGTATTTCTTAAGAAACAAATTGCCAAGTCACCTCATGCCTAATGTCTTGAAGAGACTAGGTTATATCATATCTGATGCATGAAGAAATGCTTGTATCCATCGAAACTTAAAATTTACAATTGAAAGGTATTGAGTTGTAAACCAGTAACCACAGACAGATTATAACTTTTGAATACAAGTGTTCTCCAGAATCATGCACAGTACGGACATTAATCACTGTATCCTGAGGACATGTTCCCACTAAGAAATAACTGTATAGAATTATTTAATGGAGTTTGTGTTAAACACATTTTTTTCCCTCCATTAATACTTGTACTTCTGTCTAAAACTATGAAATACAGTATAAAACTATTTCCCATGTTCTGATTGTTGAGGCTTTTATTCATTAGGAGTCTGCTTTGATTTGTACTCATCCTTACTACTTTGCGCCCCGTAGGTCATGCTCCTCATTCCCCCATTACTTATTTTATTTGATTGATGTTAACTACTCAATTAATCATTTTACCTTGTTTCCTCATGAAATATCTGCTAATCTTCTTTTCCAGACATACTCTATATTTTGGCTGTGTAAGCATCTCAGTTAAACTGAAAAACCTTGTAGATTTTTAACATTAGTATTGTTTTGCCCATGTTGTCTGTACTTTTTTGTCACTATATTTCTCTAGTAACATATGCAATGACAAAGGGGCATAGTAATTGGGGGGGGGGTCGCAGACTATATGAACATGGGACACACAAAACAATAGCAAAATTAAACTTAATCATGTATTACCAGATTTGGGCAGAGGGCGCTATAAAACAGTATGTCTTTCTCAGGAAAGCTTTGAGCTTTGACCCATAATTTATGTATATATATATATATATATATATATATATATATATATATATATATATATATATATATATATTGTGATGGAGTGCCATTAGGGGTCACAAGAGAGCTCTGTAAGACTTCTCCCCTGAGAATGAAAGGAGTTAATTCCATTCAGTTATCAGTGGCTAAATGGAAGCAGCCTAGCTGTGAACTGCCTTTAAAAGCAGCAGAGAGATGGGTGGAGTCTCTCTCACTTAGGCTTGGGCCTAAGAGCCGTGGGCTGTGTGTGTTGCAGGAGGAAGCCCTGAACAGCTCAGCTGCCTCTGGGATCCTGAGAGCTGGGATTTGTGCTGGAGCGAGACAGTCAGGAAGGCTGCGGAGTTCCAGAGTTTGCGCACAGAGAAGACCTCTGTCATATTGGAGATATTCCACTGAGATAGGATTATCTGAAGACACCATCCCTAAGAAGCCGGAAGGAATAAGGGATAAAAGGTTGGTGCCAATGCATATTATTCTCATTGTATCCAGAGAAGGATTACAAAGGTCCCAGGGAGAAGAAGAGTGCATTGAGAGTGAGAGTAAGAGTTCCTCATTACAAGAGGGTGACAAGGGCCCTATGCTTCACAAACAGTTGATAGAAGCTGTAGAGGAAAAGGCAAATAAGAGACTGTATGTTTCCTGGCCACAAGGTGGCGATACAACGCAAATAAGAGACTGTTTGTTCCCTGGCCACAAGGTGGCGATACAACGCAAATAAGAGACTGTTTGCATCCTGGCCACAAGGTGGCACTCTCCGGAGCCAGAGAAGCTGGCCGGATATAGTTAGGGTGTTCCTGAGTATAGTAAGCACGTTTATGTAGGGTTTTATTTTATCGCTGAATACAAGCACTGTTATTTTGTTCTGTTTATGCTACCCAATAAATAGCAGTAAAACTCTGACAAGCCTGCTGTGTCTTCCTCCCTGGGTAAAAGAGATAAGAAAGTGCAGGGCGCAAACCCCGCCAGAAGGGGGCGCTCTGCCACAGTTGGTGTCAGAAGTGGGATGCTAAATTGTCTGTATTAAGAAGACAGCCCACCTTACAAGATGTCCATGGAGGAACTAGTGAAAGCCCTGGTAGATGCCACTACACGCCAGAAAGTGGGCGGAGCTTGTCAGCAAGAATGGCAAAAAGTAATTGCAGCGGACGGAGCCCATGCTGCAAAAGAGGGTAAACTAAGAGGTGCTGCTGCATGTTTTGGAGAGGTCACAGAGAAGTGGCGGCGACAAGCAGAGGAGGGAATAATCTGCATGAGAGAGGCCACAGAGAAGTGGCAACGACAAGCAGAGGAGAGAATAATCGGCATGAGAGAGGCCACAGCTGCTCAGCAAGAGTTCAATAGAAAGTGGGCTATCCAGTTAGCCCAGAGTGAAGTTATACTGGAAAAATATAGAAAAGATGCGGCCAGAGTTAGAGCCAATGAACTTCTTCTGGAGCTGACAGAGGATGATGATGTGATCATATACCTCACCATTTTTGAGAGAACAGCCATTAGGGAGGCGTGGCACAAACGGTACTGGGTCAGCCTCATTGCCCCGTATTTGACGGGCGAAGCTCAGAAAGCTTATCTGAGCTTGAATGAAGAAAAGAAAGAAAACTATGATGACCTCAAAGCTGAGATCCTTGCCAGAGTTGGAGTTACCCGGGATGTCAGAGCACAGAGAATCAGTACCCAGAATGAACCGAAGGCGTACTTTACAGCCAGCATAAAGGCTCTGGGGGTGCAACAAGCTAACCGGAGAAGTGCTCCTATACTTCAACCACACGAGAAAGGTGCGACTGGCATGACAAGGAGAGAATTCCATCCAAATATTATGGACACCCCATTGGAGCTTGGCGTTCAGAAGTCATTTGATGATATTGTCAAAGATAGACAAGCAAGGAACTGGCGGGCTGACAGAGGAGCCGCCACAGAGACGGCAGGAGCCGCCACAGAGACGGCAGGAGCCACCACAGAGACGGCAGGAGCCGCCACAGAGACGGCAGGAGCCGCCACAGAGACGGCAGGAGCCGCCACAGAGACAGCAGGAGCACAAAAGAAACTGCAGAGACAGTAACAGATATTGCTGAGAAAGCAAAAGAGCCTGCTAGTGCAGACAGAATGGCCTTAGAGGAGGAGAAACGGCATTCTTTAAGGCTCCAAGGACAATTTAAAGTCAAGCTTGAGGAGCTTCAGATGAGAGAGCAGGAGATGAAGAAAGAAATGGAATCTGTTATCCAGTCCAAAAACAGGAAGGTTCAACAGTTGCACAAGCAGCTACATGAAATGGAAGCAGAGAAAAATGTCTCCATGGATAACTTCTCACGTCAGAAGAGTGAGCTGGAATACAGTCGTGAGAAAGAGGAGAGACTGATTCTGAAACTGGAGACAGCAGCACACACAGTAAAAAAACTGGAAGAAGATATTGAATCGGAAAGAGCAGCCCATCGGGAGTCTAAGGTTAACTCTGAAGTTATCCAGTTGCGGATCCTAGACCTTGAGTCTTCACTTCAAGTGGAAAAGGCCAGCTACTCGCAAAGTGCATCCGACTTAGAGATGATAAAAAACCAGTTCAGAGAAGTGGAAGCTGCTTATAACAGAGAAAAGAAACGGGCTGACCGCAATGCAGAAAAACTCAAGGAGTACACACTGTCCCAGACAGGACATATGACGCAGAGCATGGAGATGTGTCATACCAAACCAGACCAGCGAGAGGTAAAGTTGATGCCAGACTATATTCCTGAATGGCAGAGGATGCCTGCATTTGAGGACTACAGAGTGTCCTACAGGAATGAGAAACTGATGCCAATTTGGGAGCAGAGGAAGAATACTCCCAGGTCTAAGCTGGAAAACATGGGGGACACCCTGAAGATGGAAGGATTGACCCAGGAAGTAGCTGAAATCACTGCTAGGTGTACAGCCCTCCAAGTACAGATCACCAAGCTAGAACAAGAGAAGAGCTCCACCAATGCAGAACTAGAAACCCAGAGAGCCCGGTTTGATTCTGAGAAACTGCAGCTAGAGGGAATAATTACCAATCTGCAGACATCCCTTTCAGAGAACACTGTACAGAAGGAGAGACAAGACCAAGCGGCTCAAACTCAAGAGGAGCAGCTGATTTGTCAAATAACCACGTTGAAACTGGAAATCTCCAAGCTGAAAACAGTATTAATGCAAAAGGACAAGGAGCTTGAGGGACTCCAATATCGGGTGGAAGATGAGAAGAGGCAGAAGGAGCAGGTGATTGAAGACATGCAAATAAATGAAGAGTCATCAAGACAAAATATAGCTGGACTCAACCACCAAGTGGACAATCTAAGCAGTATATTGAAGCAAACTGAGGACAAGCTAGCAAAGTTCACCAGAAAACTGGAGAGCCAGGCCCGGCAGATGGTTCAGTTAACGGAAGAGCACAATAAGGTGATTAGTGAGAGAGAGTCAACTCTTAATGTGTTTAATGAGTACAAATCCACAAATGAACAAGAATTAAACTCTTTAAACCAAGCTGTTGAGATTCTGGAGAAAGGTCTTCAATCAAGTTTGGCCACATACGAGGAGCTAAAAAAGGAAAAATCAGAGTTGGCAGTTAAAGTGCAAGAACGGGATGCAACCATCCTTGATCTAATTGCTAAATGCCAGAATCTGTACACTGAGAATGAGGCGCAAAGTAAGACTCACGCAGCCTCAATGGAGTCTCTAAAGACGCAACTAATTGAGAAGGACAACCAGTTACGGCTTTATGAACAAAGAATCTCTGGGAAGGAGGTGATGACAGAAGAAATCCTTCACCTAAAAGAACAATTGCTTGCTATGGAAGAGACAGAGAAAAAGAAAGACATTATTTCTGTCTCTAATAAAGAGAGAGCGAGTGTAGTCCAAGAAGCATCTAGTAAAGTGGAGAGTGGTGCAAAGCAAACTAAGGAGTCAGCTGTGATAGATCATCCAGAAGAAAGCAGGGAAACAAAGGTTTCACCAACCATAGCGGATCAGTGTGATACAGAGCAGCAACCTGAAACATCAACAAAAAAAGAGACAAAATCACTTGACACTGAAAAATCTTCTGAAACTGAGAAGAAAACAAGTACGTCAAAAAATAAACATAAAGATAAATTACTTCCCAACGAGAGCAAGCAGACTGACAGAGCAAACTCAGTGGTTGGTCTCAAGTTGACAATCAGGGTCTCCAACAAGAGGAAGAGAGGTGACGCATTATTTGTGGTTTCCGCAGTTGCAGAAGCTGAGGAGCCTGAAGCTGAGGAAAGCATAGGCCGGACATTAAGACGGTCGCCGAGAATTTCACGTCCCTCTGTCAAGGCCGTTCAAGTCAAAGAACGTAAACCTGAAAAGAAACCCATTGATGAGGAGGACAAACCTTCTGCCCAGAAAGCAGAAAACAAATTGGAAGAATGGAAACATAAGAGTAAGGAACTCAAGGTAAATCTTTACAAAGATTATGCAAAAGAAACCGGTTGTGAGAGAAATGATACAACCAAATCGCTCTCTGCAGAATTATCTGAACTGTAGGTCCTATTAAAAGAAATTGAAGAACAACAAAGCAATGAAGAGAAAGTGATGTCGATGACTCCGGTCCAGAAGGATGAGCTTCTGTTGTACCAAGGAAAACCTGTTCTTCTGAAAAGAAAGAAGAGACAGAAAACTGCGTACAAAGGTCGTACAGATGACACTTGCCTAGATGAGAAGATCAGGAGGAACAGAGTTGTGTGTAACAACCTAAAGGTGTGGTTTGGAGATACTGTCAGTATCCAACCAGGTCCAGAGGTGCCATGTGGTGAACAAGACAGTGTGTTCCCCATAGATGATGCGGTGGACGAAATCCATGGTAGTCTATTCGAGGGGTATCTCAAGCCTTACTTCGTCAAAGTTGATGGATCAATTGAAGAAGGGAAAGTTCTCCTGGCGCATGGAAGTACGCGTGCTGTTGAGCTCAAGAGAATAGAGCAAGACCCAAGCCCATACTGCATAGTTGCACCAGAGAATATTATGCCCTATGAAGATGAGCCCCTTAAACGAGAAGACAAGAGGAAGATAAAGTTACAAGTGAGCGTTTACGGCCTCTCGGCTCATGTAGCTCAACTACATGGTGTTGAGCTGAGGGTTTAGGATATGTGATGGAGTGCCATTAGGGGTCACAAGAGAGCTCTGTAAGACTTCTCCCCTGAGAATAAAAGGAGTTAATTCCATTCAGTTATCAGTGGCTAAATGGAAGCAGCCTAGCTGTGAACTGTCTTTAAAAGCAGCAGAGAGATGGGTGGAGTCTCTCTCACTTAGGCTTGGGCCTAAGAGCCGTGGGCTGTGTGTGTTGCAGGAGGAAGCCCTGAACAGCTCAGCTGCCTCTGGGATCCTGAGAGCTGGGATTTGTGCTGGAGCGAGACAGTCAGGAAGGCTGCGGAGTTCCAGAGTTTGCGCACAGAGAAGACCTCTGTCATATTGGAGATATTCCACTGAGATAGGATTATCTGAAGACACCATCCCTAAGAAGCCGGAAGGAATAAGGGATAAAAGGTTGGTGCCAATGCATATTATTCTCATTGTATCCAGAGAAGGATTACAAAGGTCCCAGGGAGAAGAAGAGTGCATTGAGAGTGAGAGTAAGAGTTCCTCATTACAAGAGGGTGACAACGGCCCTATGCTTCACAAACAATTGATAGAAGCTGTAGAGGAAAAGGCAAATAAGAGACTGTATGTTTCCTGGCCACAAGGTGGCGATACAACGCAAATAAGAGACTGTTTGTTCCCTGGCCACAAGGTGGCGATACAACGCAAATAAGAGACTGTTTGCATCCTGGCCACAAGGTGGCACTCTCCGGAGCCAGAGAAGCTGGCCGGATATAGTTAGGGTGTTCCTGAGTATAGTAAGCACCTTTATGTAGGGTTTTATTTTATCGCTGAATACAAGCACTGTTATTTTGTTCTGTTTATGCTACCCAATAAATAGCAGTAAAACTCTGACAAGCCTGCTGTGTCTTCCTCCCTGGGTAAAAGAGATAAGAAAGTGCAGGGCGCAAACCCCGCCAGAAGGGGGCGCTCTGCCACAATATATATATATATATATATATATATATAGTTGAATCATTAGAGTATTGCAGTGAATAGTGATACCTTTTTTATTGGACAACATATTCAAAATAAAGCATCAAGCTTTCGAGAGATAATGCCTCTCTTTATCAAGTCAAAACGCGATACTGATACAAGTATGAACTAAAAACAGTAAACAGAAAGAGATGAAAAAAATAATTGGAAAAACAAGAAAAACAAAATTCATTGGGCAGAGTTAAGTGAGAAATAGACCAGCATTGTGAATAATGTCCTGATAGGTCAGTAAGTAACAGCCTTATTAAATTGCAATTCGGTAAATTCTAAAGGGCTCTATATAAGCACAGAGCATATATTTTTTACAGAAGTTTTTAGTCAATGGACTTCTATCCAAAAGCCAGGTCTTCACTAACTAAAAACCTCTGTAAAAAAAAAATTCTATGTGCTTATATAGAGCCCTTTAGAATTTACCGGATTGCACTTTAATAAGGCAATTTAGTAAGTCTATAGATCAGGTTGTAGATAAGAAAACAGCAGAGTAAAATAATGAGCAATACATTTCAACATAGTATGTATCTTACAAAAACAGTAATAGAAAGGGGGGAGGTAAGTGGAATGTGTGAGCTATAAGACATTAAAATAGTGGGCCAGAAAGCCTAAGTCGATGTTAATGCCCAAATCCTTTGTATTAAAAAATTGTATCATTTTTAATTCAAAAGTTTTCCGCTGTTGGATAGTTCTGAAATTCCCTCTGAGTACTTTTATTTTGAGGTTCTGGAAGGAGTGATTCTCCTGGGTGAAATGGTGTCCAACGGGAGTACAATAACTGTCTTCATGGTGCTTTTTGATGGAGCTTCGGTGGAGGTTCATTCGCATGTGTAGTTTCTGTCTGGTTTCCCAAATGTAGCACCCCCTTTGCTACATTGGGGAAACCAGCCAGAAACTACACATGCGAATGAGCCTCCACCGAAGCTCCATCAAAAAGCACCATGAAGACAGTTACTGCAATACTCTGATGATTCAACTGGATTACTGCACATTCACAGCTACCTTGTATATATATATATATATATATATATATATATATATATATATATATAATATGTATATATCATTTTTAATTATATTGGCGGACGGGTGGGTTGGTAGGCCAGGGGCATTTAGAATTTAAACATAGAAATGACAAGAACACGTTTTTGAGGGCACTCTAGCACTTGGGACACCGGCGGCAGATCCACCCCTGTTGCCTGTCCTGGGAGTTGAGTTAACTTGCACCACTCAGGGCCACAGATTTTTTTGTCTCTTTAGACTTCATCCCCACCAGATTTTTTAGGCTTCAATGCCCATTCAGTGCCATCATGTTTTTGTTCCTCGACCTCTGTGGGCCTCATCAGTGAGGTGCAGCTGTACTCCCTAAGGCACCCATTAGTTGACACATAAACAACATACTGGAAGCGTTGAGCTCAATGTAGCTGCTACCTTGAGGAAGCAAACTTAAATTACAAAATAGTAAATATTTAAAATCGTCATTGTTGGCTAGTGTCTGATGTAGATGTTCAGGGGGTTAAACCTTTTTACAGAATAAGGAGTGGAAAACTGGCACACAAACTGGCATAGAACAGCAGACTGGAATATTAACTTGGGGAGAGCTGGCTTGACAATGCAGGAATTGGTGGCTGGGCTAGAGTCTGGAGCTTGACATGGATAGACACAGAAAGTTAGGCAACTAATAGTCACAGCCACAGTAGGTCTTAAGGATCAGGCTAGAGACATGGAGACCTTCCTCAGCTAAGGCACAGTGTCCTACAAAAGGTGCTGTGCAATGGATTCAGGCAGAATATAAAGGCCCTGTGACAAAACAAACTGTAGACCTTTATTCCATCAAGTTCAACATTTTTACATCTCCTCTGAACTTTGTAGTATGTGGATTAATTGTTAATTGATCACGAGGAAGGCAAACAGAACAATTGAAACATTACCAATTAAACCTGACTTCAGATACTGACAATTGGATTTTCCCTGGATCAATTATCTAGTTATCCAGGATAACCCTGGTGCTCTATTTATCCACAAATATATCCAATCCATTTTAAAGTTATCTATCAAAAACTAATTTGATAGAGAATTCCACAGTTTAACCACTCTTACTGTGAAAAACCCTTTTCTTTCTTTAAGGAGAAATAATTTTCCTTTTAACCTCAAGTGATGTCCTCTTGTCAGTTGAAAACCTCTTTGTGCAAAAAGTTCACTGAACAAAGTCTTATTTTCCCTGGATGCCTTTTTTTCTAGACAAAATAGTTTTAATTTAGATACTCATTCTTCATACCTTAGCACCTCCATTCCACTCATTAGTTTTGTTGCCCTTCTCTGTACTTTTTCCAGCTCTAGTGTCCTTCCTATGAAATTGCACTCCACATTCCAAATGAGGCCTTACTAGGCATTTGTATAGTGGCATAATTATATTTGCTTCACTTGCTTTTATGTCCTTTTAATAAATGCTAATATTTTACTTGCCTTTGAATATGCTGCTTGGCATTGATCAATATTATGTAGGTGGTTATCAACACATACTTGCAAAACATTTTCAATATCTGATACCCCTAGATCTGCTCCATTAAGATTATAAATGGCATGGCTATTTATCCTTCCTTTACATAACTTTAACATTTATTCATATTAAATCTCATCTGCTATTGAGTTGCTTATTTCTCTAATTTATGCATGTCCCTTTGGAGGAAAAGTACATTATTTTCTAATTTAAATACCTATCACAAAGTAGTGTCATCAGCAAAAATGGAGACAATAATTTCCAATCCTACACCTCCAGTAAGTCATTAATAAATGTGTTAAATCCTGAGGAACCCAATTTACCACATTAGTCCAATCTGAGTATGTTCCATTTACAACAACCCTTTGCTTCCTGTCTTTTATCCAGTTCTCAGTCGATGAGCAGTGTTAACTTCTACTTATTATCTTGCTCAAATAGGTATATTCTTGCATACTATCCCTTATTAACCCTTCTAAAATCTTTTCCACTACAGAAAAGAGGCTTACAGGTCTATAATTCTCTGGATTTGCTTTTGCTCCCTTCTTAAACATAGGTATCACATCTGTTTTTCTCCAGTCATCTGGTAAAAAAATAGAGTTTTGAAATAAATAAATAGCTATTACAGAATCCAGTTCCCTCAGTACATTTGGATGTATTCCATCAGGACCTTGGGCTTTATTAAGATTTATTTTTTTCAACCTCTTCTTGAATGCTTCCTTCTTTAACCAATTATTTGATGAAGGTAGTGTAGCTCAATTTTTTGCATTATCCCAAACACTGGCACCTCACTTCTGTATATCAAAGAAAAAAACGTATTTAGGTAATCTGATTTTCCTGGTCACTATTTATCAGATGGCATGTTTCACAATGTAATTTCCATTAGCTTCCTTCCTAGCCGTCTACCCATAAATATATTCTAAAAAAAAAATAGGGTTAGTCTTACTTTCCTTTGCAGCTAACTTTTCATTTTCTATTTTAGCCAGTGTAATAGCTTGTTTGCAAGCCTTGTTGATTTCCTTGTATTCATGTAAAGCAGTCTCTGTTTCCTCTTTTTTGTATAATTTAAATGCTTATTTGTTACTCCTTATCTCAATCTTTAAATCATTATTAAGCCTCATTGGGAATGATTTACTAATTTTACTTTTCTTTCCACATGGTGTATGATAATAAGTATTCATATTTAGTAAGATTTGTTAATTTTAGTGATGTCGCAAACATAAAATTTTCGGTTTGCGAACCCCGAACGCGAACCTCTGCAAATGTTCGCGAACCGGCGAACCGCCATAGACTTCAATGGGCAGGCGGATTTTAAAACCCACAGGGACTCTTTCTGGCCACAATAGTGATGGAAAAGTTGTTTTAAGGGGACTAACACCTGGACTGTGGCATGCTGGAGGGGGATCCATGTCAAAACTCCCACGGAAAATTACATAGTTGATGCTGTCTGCAGTCTGGTTTTAATCCATAAAGGGCATACATAACCTAACATCCCCCTCCATCATCATCCTCCCCTGTATCTCTTTACCCCCTCCCTCATCATCCTCCCCTGTGTCTCTTTCCCCCCTTCCTCATCATCCTCCCCTGTGTCTCATCCCCCTTCCCTCATCATCCTCCCACCTCCATCATCATCCTCCCCTGTATCTCTTTACCCCCTCCCTCATCATCCTCCCCTGTGTCTCTTCCCCCTCCATCATCATCCTCTCTTGTGTCTCTTTCCCCCTCCCTCATCATCCTCCCCTGTGTCTCTTTTCCCCCTCCCTCATCATCTTCCCCTGTGTCTCTTCCCCCCTCCCTCATCATCCTCCCATGTGTCTCTTTCCCCCCTCCCTCATCATCCTCCCCCCTCCCTTGATGATTAGGGGGGGGGAGAGACACAGGGATAAGTGTGAGGGGTGTTAGGGTTAGGGTGAGGGGTGTTAGGGATACGTGTGAGGGGTGTTAGGTCTTAGGGATAAGTGTGAGAATGTTAGGTGTTAGGTTGATGGGTGTTATGGATAAGTGTGAGGGGTGTTAGGGTTAGGGTAAGGGGTGTTAGGGATAAGTGTGAGGGGTGTTATGGTTAGGGTGAGGGGTGTTAGGTGTTAGGTTGATGGGTGTTATGGATAAGTGTGAGGGGTGTTAGGGTTAGGGTGAGGGGAGTTAGGGATAAGTGTGAGGGGTGTTAGGGTTAGGTGTTAGGGTGAGGGGTGTTAGGGATAAGTGTGAGGGATGTTAGGGTTAGGGTGAGGGGTGTTATGGATAAGTGTGAGGGGTGTTAGGGTTAGGTGTTAGGGATAAGTGTGAGGGGTGTTAGGGTTAGGGAAAGGGGTGTTAGGGATAAGTGTGAGGGGTGTTAGGGTTAGGGTGAGGGGTGTTAGGGATATGTGTGAGGGGTGTTAGGTCTTAGGGATAAGTGTGAGAATGTAAGGGTTAGGTGTTAGGTTGATGGGTGTTATGGATAAGTGTGAGGGGTGTTAGGGTTAGGATGAGGGGTGTTAGGGATAAGTGTGAGGGGTGTTTGGTCTTAGGGATAAGTGTGAGAATGTAAGGGTTAGGTTTAGGGTGAGGGGTGTTAGGGATAAGTGTGAGGGGTGTTAGGGTTAGGGTGTGGGTTGTGTTAGGGATAAGTGTGAGGGGTGTTAGGTCTAAGGGATACGTGTGAGAATGTTAGGGTTAGGTGTTAGGTTGATGGGTGTTATGGATAAGTGTGAGGGGTGTAAGGGTTAGGGTTAGGGGTGTTAGGGATAAGTGTGAGGGGTGTTAGGGTTAGGGTTAGGGGTGTTAGGGATAAGTGTGAGGGGTGTTAGGGTTAGGATGAGGGGTGTTAGGGATAAGTGTGAGGGGTGTTAGGTCTTAGGGATAAGTGTGAGAATGTAAGGGTTAGGTGTTAGGTTGATGGGTGTTATGATATGTGTGAGGGGTGTTAGGGTTAGGGTAAGGGGTGTTAGGGATAAGTGTGAGGGATGTTAGGGTTAGGGTGAGGGGTGTTAGGGATAAGTGTGAGGGGTGTTAGGGTTAGGTGTTAGGGTGAGGGGTGTTAGGGATAAGTGTGAGGGGTGTTAGGTTTAGGGTGAGGGGTGTTAGGGATAAGTGTGAGGGGTGTTAGGGTTAGGGTGAGGGGTGTTAGGGATAAGTGTGAGAGGTGTTAGGTCTTAGGGATACGTGTGAGAATGTTAGGGTTAGGTGTTAGGTTGATGGGTGTTATGGATAAGTGTGAGGGGTGTTAGGGTTAGGGTAAGGGGTGTTAGGGATAAGTGTGAGGGTTGTTAGGGTTAGGGTGAGGGGTGTTAGTGATAAGTGTGAGGGGTGTTAGGTCTTAGGGATAAGTGTGAGAATGTTAGGGTTAGGTGTTAGGTTGATGGGTGTTATGGATAAGTGTGAGGGGTGTTAGGGTTTGGGTAAGGGGTGTTAGGGATAAGTGAGAGGTGTGTTAGGGTTAGGGTGAGGGGTGTTAGGGATAAGTGTGAGGGGTGTTAGGGTTAGGTGTTAGGGTGAGGGGTGTTAGGGATAAGTGTGAGGGGTGTTAGGTCTTAGGGATAAGTGTGAGAATGTTAGGGTTAGGTGTTAGGTTGATGGGTGTTATGGATAAGTGTGAGGGGTGTTAGGGTTAGGGTAAGGGGTGTTAGGGATAAGTGTGAGGGGTGTTAGGGTTAGGGTGAGGGGTGTTAGGAATAAGTGTGAGGGGTGTTAGGGTTAGGGTGAGGGGTGTAAGGGATAAGTGTGAGGGGTGTCAGGTCTTAGGGATAAGTGTGAGAATGTTAGGGTTAGGTGTTAGGTTGATGGGTGTTATGGATAAGTGTGAGGGGTGTTAGGGTTAGGGTAAGGGGTGTTAGGGATAAGTGTGAGGGGTGTTAGGGTTAGGGTGAGGGGTGTTAGGGATAAGTGTGAGGGGTGTTAGGGTTAGGTGTTAGGGTGAGGGGTGTTATGGATAAGTGTGAGGGGTGTTAGGGTGAGGTGTGTTAGGGATAAGTGTGAGGGGTGTTAGGGTTAGGTGTTAGGGTGAGGGGTGTTAGGGATAAGTGTGAGGGGTGTTAGGGTTAGGGTGAGGGGTGTTATGGATAAGTGTGAGGGTGTTAGGGTTAGGGTAAGGGGTGTTAGGGGTAAGTGTGAGGGGTGTTAGGGTTAGGGTGAGGGGTGTTAAGGATAAGTGTAAGGGGTGTTAGGGTGAGGCATATTAGGAATAAGTGTGAGGGGTGTTAGGTCTTAGGGATAAGTGTGAGGGCTGTTAGGGTTAGGTGTTAGGTTGATGGGTGTTATGGATAAGTGTGAGGGGTGTTAGGGTTGGGTGCGAAGGTGAGGGGAGGATGATGATAAGGGGGGGAAGAGACACAGGGGTGTCCTTGTAGCAGAGATCAAAATAGTCCTTCAGGGCTGTATTGCACACTGTTTACAGTAGCCTAGCTATGGTTTTCCCTATTGATGCAGTATCACCTACACTCAGCCTCCTCTCAGTAAGACTGCAAGTTAGTTATGATTCCAAAATTGCTGCTGTCCATGAGGTAGAAGGCTCTGGAAGGGAGTGTATGCTGCTGATTGGCTGGAATGTGTCTGCTGACTGTGACATGCAGGGTCAAAGTTTGCTCAATGATAAAGTACAGGGGGCGGGTCGAATATTGCATATGTTCGCAGTTCGCCACGAACACGATCATGCTATGTTCGCCGGGAACAGTCCACCGGCGAACTATTCGCGACATCTCTAGTTAATTTATGTTTAGTATTTTAACTTGTCAGTTCTCTGTTCCAATCTATACTTTGTATTGCTTCCCTTAGACCATTAAAATCTGCCCTTTTAAAATTAAGAGTTTTTGTTGGCCCCTCGCAACTTTTTTTTTTTTTTTTTAATACAACCTCAAATAAAACTGTGTTGGGGTCACTGTTTCTCAAAGGTTGCTCTATTTCCACATGTCATAGAATATCAATATTATTTGTAATTATTACATCCAAGATAGCTTAATTTCTTTTAGGTTTTTGTACAACCTGGGTCATGTAAAGATCTTTGAGTGTTCTCAAGAACCTGCTATTCTTAGCTGAACTGCTGGTCTCATTTATCCAGTTTATTTCAGGGTAGTTAAAATCTCCCATTAGTATAACTTGACCATGTTTAGCTGCATTTCTTATCTTTATCAATAATTGCAATTCCTCACGCTGTTTATTGGGGGTTTGTAGCATATGTCTGCCAATATTTTTTAGGATTTGTTCCTCCCCTATTTAACTGAACTCACAAGCATTTAAGATTATCACTAAACCATCCAAATTATCAGTCCAGTGATGAGAGTAATCCCACCATGTTTCAATAAAGCCTATTAAGTCCCATTTCTCATTTACTGACAAAAATTCTAACTTGCCCATTTTCTTTGGCAAGCATCTTGCATTAGGATGCATACACCTTATGACTCTGCAGTTTTAAAGGGGTTGCCACTATTGCTTCCCTATTGTCTATAACAGGGGTCATCAACCTTTTATACCTACCAACTTTTGATGGTAAAATATCCTTATCCCCAGCTGTAGCTTCAATAACTCAGTTTACCTTGGTCCATTTCAGGTTACATAAATCGTATGACCCTAGTTATGTATCACCCTGTACTTACAAGATGGTGATCTGGTCCTGACTGCTATCCCTAAACTCTCTCATCAGCTGACCAACCAGCAAAGCATGGTGCTGCGAGTCTCCGGCATGTGACATCACTCATCAGTGATGCCACCTAGCGATTACTCTGCCACCCACCATGATAGCTTATGCTAGTAGGGACCAGATTGACTACCACGGTCTATACTAACCCTCCACCCTTCTCCTCCATGAGTAGTTACTTCATCCGTTACCTCGTCTATACTTTGTACCCCATTACTTCCACTTAGTGCCTCTCCCCATACTAGTTTAAAAA
The DNA here is from genome assembly GCA_027410445.1 of Discoglossus pictus. NCBI lineage: Eukaryota > Metazoa > Chordata > Amphibia > Anura > Alytidae > Discoglossus > Discoglossus pictus. Next base: position 65,017,965 of record CM050167.1, on the reverse strand, counting down.
CTAACCCCGAGCCTTTCTACCATCCCTTCCCCTAACACACAAGCTCTCTCTTAATTAAGATGCAATCAATCACTACTATATAGTTTGCACCCAATTGAGAAGTCAGTCCAGTGCTCTAAAATCCCCAAACCCTCCTTAGTTCACCACTTTTCTAGCTATGCATTAATCTCCCTAAGCTCCTTCTGTCTCCCTGGGCTAGCACATGGTACTGATAGTATCTCAGAAAATATTACCTTGGATGACTTTGTCTTAAGCTTATTTCCTAGTTCTATAAAATCATTCATTAGGACAGTCCATCTTCTACTTACTTTGTCATTCATACCAATATGTACCAAGACCACTGGTTTATTTCCAGCCCCACCCAGTAATTTATCTGCCTGATCTACAACATGCCAACCCAGAACACCTGGGAGACAATTGCTGGGAAACAAATGACCCTGCCTACCTTCCTATAACTAGAGTACCCTACAACCAAAACCTGTCTGTTGATCTGCCTATTCTACCCTCCCTCTCCTCCAGTAGAACTGTTCTCCTGACTGTAAGAAGTAACAGCTCTATCTGGCATTACCATTCCTGAATGGACATCCCCAACAGTTTTACTCAATCTGGCAAATATGTTGGTGCTTGCTAACTAAGAACTGGCCTGCCTCCTACTCTTGTTCCATTTGCTTCCCCTTGTATCTGTAACTGCAACCTAGCTCCCTCCCTGCACATCCTCACTAGCTTCAACTCCACCCTCCATGCTAAGGCCAATGAAACTGTGCATTAACTCCCTTCCACTGAAACAATATCACTAGGTGCTGCAAATCTCCTCTCCAGTTCTCCAATTTTAGCTTCAAGAGAGGCAACATGCTCACACCTGTCACATGGTTATCCTTCTTCAGCTGTGCAAACATATGGCAGTATATACGTACAAATCGTCTTATTTAACTTCGTTAAAATATCTTTCATTATATTAGATACAGCTTATACTTTTACATGACCATTACATTTTTGCTGCTTTTACTACTACAGTGACCTTTCAAAAATCAAGATAAGACTTAATTTGAGACATAACTGCATGCAGGAATCAATGTGTCATAATTGTATAACTTGCAATATCATATTACATGCTGACTTTCCAACTTGAGAATACTAGAGAGAGAAGACACTAATATGCCCACTTTCAAAAATGACGGCAATAAAATTTGAAGCCTGACAATGCTGTTAGCCACACAATATGAAGCTATGGTCCCTCTGAGCACCTTTGGCACTCATTGCGTGGCTCGCAATGAGCGCCTTCCCCGCTCATTGCTAGCCTCTCCCCCTGTGTACTCTATCGTCCTCGCGCTTGAGCACCTTTGGCACTCATCGTGAGCCTGTCCCTCCATGTAGATTAGGGGCCTCATGGTGAGTGTTTCACTGCCTTGGGTTAATTGTTACTGCCTTGGGTTAAGTTTTACTGTCTTGGGTTAAATGTTACTGGCCTGGATTAAGCGTTAGTGGTTTGGGTTAAGTCTTACTTCTTAGGGCTCGTTATTACGTCCTTCAGCCTCGTTTTACGTCCTTCGGCCTCATTTTCGTTGTGTTAAGATTTTTGGCAACCATTTTTTTTCTCGCTTAGGCGATTTGTGATCTTACAAAAATGGCAAATATGCTTCAAATTAAATTGCAACCTCACTCAAAGGCTCCCTGGCTTTCCCCCTGTGCTGTGTGTTAGCATGTAAGTTAATTGGAGGCATATTTGTTTTTTGTTTTTTTGTTTTTCGAGTTCCGCAGTTTGGCCATTCGGCGCTCATTGCAGCTAAGTCCCACTTTCAGTGCTCATTGCAGCTAAGCCCCACGGGCCTCGCGATGAGCGCCTGCATCGCTCATTTCCACGCCTGCAATTAGCGCCCTTGGTGTTCATTGCAGCCATGTCCCGTGGACCTCCACCATGTAACGCGCTCATTGCAGCTAAGTCCCGCGGGCGTCGCGATGAGCTCATGCATTGCTCATCTCCACCCCTGCAATGAGCGCCTTCGGGTTACAGGTGGATGTCAAAATCTGAACTCCATTGTCATAAATCCTTTGATCTGTCAAGCCCGTAACTATTACGTTCGAAAATCGCTATTAAATTGCTACGAATCCCCAAAGACACACTGGCGTTCAAACCCGTAACCCGCAAATGGAGGCAAAAATATTACGGCCTCCAAATAGGACTTGCAAAGGGTTTACAGACAACACACTATAAAAGACAATATAAACAGACCAGTGGACTTTACAATATGGGGAATGCATGGAAAGGCATTACAAGAACTTGCACAATAATTCCCAAATACAAAATAGGCATTGAAAAAATATTTTATTTAATCTTTTGTTGGAATGGTCATGCATATACCAATATGAAAAGCCATGCTGCAACATGCATAAAGCAATTTAAGACACACTACCTGATTAAATTGCAACACAAAAACATGAAAGTGATGCCAACACTTTCTCACTCTCAGAGGCTCTAATGTGGACCCTGAAATATAAATAGGACCCACAAAGGGTTCTTACAGAGATGTAAGAGTACCTCTGTAGCCCTTAAAAAGACTGTAAACCACTTTTAAACAATACAAAAGCAGGTGGTCATGCTCATCATTCCCATTGTCACATTAGTGTCAAAATAAAACACGTGACCCTCTCCTCAAGTGACATTCATCATCAAAATCATATACCAGTGGTTCACAAGCCTTTCCCTCAGACTCCCAAGACAGGCCAGATAGAATCCTTAACCATGACAACCCAGGTGCCCAAATCAGATTGCCTGACTTGTGTTTACACACTGTTAGACAGAAAACCTGACCTGTCTGCAGGGCCGAGAATTAGATTGTGAAACACTGCTTTACACATTGCCAAAAATAATTGATGCAGCATTTAAAGAGATAGCACACTTATACAAAACCATGTACAATCATTGAACTATGGGAGATATCATCACTTAGCAAACACTGAGGCGCAAAAGAGCAATGTATTACATCAATCCAAATGAAAATCATAGGTCAAGAAATACATGTGAACAGTAAAGGCCATGTTATTGCCTGCCACTACAGTAAAACAAACATCAAAACATTAACTATAGCAATGCAATCATAGACATTCCTAATCAATAAATAATCTGATACTATTGTCAGTAACATCATTTGTTTACCCTGCATCAAACAGTGAGTGTGATCTATATATCAAACAGAGCAATCATCAGCTGGAATGCCAGATGAGTCTCAGATCCTCTGGTGAACAATTCCAAAGCTGAAATCAACCTGCCTATTAACAGGTGCTGTAATCAACAAGCTATATAACACCATCTCCAACAAGTTATCAGTAAGTCTGAAACAGCATGGATTCTCAACATGACAGAGAGATGCATGAGAATATGGATGCATGGTCACATCTTAGGTATTATTATTTGCACAGCATGTCGCATGATGGAGATCTGGATGCAAGGTGTGTGATTGAGGTGTGGATGAGAAGTGACAGAGAGGAGTGCCTGGGAGTAAATGAGGGTATGAGTGGTAATGTGATCAGTGCTGGGACAGAACCAAGCCAGGCAAGTGAATTACCACAGGCCATGCATAGTATCATGGTGGAGGATCAGGGAGGAGAAAGAGTTCTTGTAGCACAGGGACAGGGGGATATAGAGGCACCTACAGGGAGGATGACATTGATGTGGGTGATCAGCTGTTGGGGGCGGAACAACAAGAAATGGATGCCCGGGAAGTGCTGGCTCCGACACACAAACAGGCACAGGGGGGTGATACAGGGAGAGACTCACATTAGAGGGGTTAACTGACGGGGAGGTGTATGAGCATTTTAGGCTGACCCGTGTCAGTCTTGGTGAGCTCTATGGGGTCCTGAGTGAGGACCTTGAGCCTCGTGCACAGACCAATAGAGCTATACCAGGAATGACACGGATGTTAGCCGCCATACACCTCCTTGCCTCTGGTAGCTTCCAGAACACCCTGAGCATAGCCGGAGGAATGTCTCAGCCAAGCCTGTCCAATTGTTTGAGTATATTCCTCTGTGTTATTGTTCTGAAAGCTACCAGAAACATCAGTTACCCTAACACTGTGGAAGAGATCTTGAAGGTGAAAGCTGATTTTCACCGATTAGGAGGTGTCTCTAATGTGCTAGGTGCCATTAATTGCACACATGTTGCATTGATACCTCCTAGAGAGCAAGAAGCGCTGTTCAGAAATCGCAAACATTATCATTCTATCAATGTACAGGTTGTTTGTGATGTGAACTTGAGCATTCAAAATGTGTTTGCAGCCTTCCCTGGAAGTGCTCACAATGCCCATATCCTGCATCAATCATGCACTTATGATTTGTTTGAGTCTGGGCAATTTCCATCCCGTTGGCTACTGGGTGAGTACTCAGAAGTAATCACAGGCAACCATATCTTACTAACACTGGATATAATTACATACACATCAAGCTTCCCTCTATTGCTCTGATGTTCACATGTGCATAAGGGAGTAATACTACCAGAGCCATAACATAATTGCTCATAGCTATGCATAACCCTGTATTAGCTTGCCCAAACAGTATGCAGTTCACAACAACATATACAGAAAAGAACAATAGAGTAATCATTAGGTATAAGTTCATATGCTTTGACAAACATCACAACATCCTATTAATATCAACATCTCCCATTTTGTTTACATTTACATTGATGCAGGATATGGTTGTTTATGCCTTGGTTGTTGACCCCTGTGATCAATCCACAGACCCAGGCAGAGGAGAGGTATAAGTCAGTGCATAAGACATGCCGGAATGTAATTGAGCGCACCTTCGGTGTCCTCAAGATGCGCTCAGATGCTTACAATCCTCTGGTGGTGCTCTACAATATAGCCCATATAAAAGATTTGTCAGATCATCATTGCCTGCTGTTGTCTCTTGTCTGCAGTACAGGCCAACTGTCTGGGGGACATTGATGCAGCTCTGCTACATGGGGAGGAAGAGCCTTTACCTCCCCCTGTAGTGGACAATCTGCAGGGCTCACAACAAGTGCCTGCATCAGTCGATTACCATGACCATGCTATTGTCACATTGCATCATGTATGTTCATGTGCCATAATCATTCATGTGATGCATCTGGTGAGATATGTGATTCTTACTACTGATGAGCTAATATATGTAAAGCTTCAATTGCAGACTACAATGCAGATGTCACGTGACATATGTTACATGATGTTCCTTGCATATCCACAGCATGTGTATGCTCACATACTCTACCTAAATCTAGATTTTTATGTACCTATTGCTTTAGACATGCTATTCTCTCCTCTACTTGGACTATTGTGAAGGCTGCATCATACTTCCTTCCAGATCTTCTTCAATGCTGATGTGATCCTCCCTGTACATATGGAGAAGAGTAACTCTAGGCTTGGAACATAACTGTTAATGAGGTTACCTTAACCTTCAGTTATGCATATGCAACAACAGATAATAGAGATGCTTATTCAGGGAACAGAAATTCCCTCTAATTGGCTGGTTTGTTGTGAGTTAATCTCTCAAATACGTTAGAACACACTGATATGGTCCTGGTCAGGTCGCCAGCTGAGTGTCCAAATCTAGGTATGGAGAGGCTGCTCTCATAGCGGATTAGCATAGCCAGAGAACTGACCAATTGGGGTTAAAAATTAACTGATTGAGCACTTGCATAGGAGCGTCTGTTGGACACACAAGCCTACAGTTTACTTCTCCCCATGAGTATATCTCCTTATTCTGTATTATTGTTTTTTCTTATTGAATGGTATAGTTCTCTTGATATCTGTAATAATATGATGTAACTTATATTGCCTCGTGTTGGAAGATACACTATAAATCCCCCTCAACCGATCATCCATATCAATGCCATCACCACTGCCTGCATTCTGTTCCTATGTCCCTATTTCTCTGTTGTAATGGAACTCTGTATCATACCCACCTCCAGCATGATACTGTGTATACCTGTGATAAATTGTCACTGTGTGGCTTTGTTGGTATGCTTGTCATTATTTGTGCTAAGATTAAATATTATTTATCAGCTATGTTGTTTGTGTTAGCCACGCTAATGTTCATACTATAGCTTTTTCATAGCAACAATTAAATTACCCTAAAAGTCAACAGATGTGCTCATCACCATCAGTTAGGGGTGTAAATATTCTGTTCAATATTTGCTTACATTACTGCATAATAATAATGAGTAGTTAAATACCATAATTCTAGTTAAGCCCTTAAAGTCATTACAGACAACCCTGCATATACAGTATATTGACATGAATCATGATTCCACGCCCTCTGGCTGACACTTTCATCTATATTGGCAAGGTACAGATTAATGTAGTATATGTAAATCTCTGAACACACACATATATATATATATATATATATAATATATATATATATATATATATATATATATATCTGCATTAAATCTGGATTCTGTAGATTCTAAAGCATGATACAGTACAAACACACAGAAACAGTGATAACAGTATAACATCTTCATACTTTATTTGATACACATAGTACATGTTAATATGTACGACCGTGCATTCATATCATGGGTTTGGTGTGGGACACAAAGGGACAGCTAAAGGGTTAAATGTCATACAGCATCTTAAGGATAATGCATAGCATCTACTAGGGTCACGTGTTGGCCAGGATACCACTGTAACCATAATTGGATGTGAAGTTGGAACATCATATAACACTTAATTTCATAGAAATAACCATTAATGCACATACAGCAACCATATGATCTCCATTTGTTATATTAAACAGATGCTAGAAATCATGGATCATGTGATACTAATCAATTCCACACACAGTGTGTTTTCATACATTAATGATGATTCCCAAATAGATGATAGGAATCTGGAAAACATGAAGAGGAGGTGTTAGAACATTCATAAGCTGTTAATATAATACATTGTTTTTGCTCTGGACACTTCAATAAACCAATTAACATGAACGTCATCTACAAGCAGTGATCACCATATTGATTCTGTCCTGTTCAATCAGTGTTTCCGGAATATGTTGAGGATGTGTAATACAATAAGGCATGCTTCACTGTGAACACAATCTTTTAGCAAAGAGTACTATCACTATCTACATGGAATAGTTGTGCCTCACATCTCACTGGTATATGGGTGGTACCAAGGCCAGACAGATTACACTGTTCACATTACCCCTAAATACATGCACATAGATCATGATGTCAAACACAGGGAAATTATCCATTTTGTTTGTAGATCACATGACATATATTAATCCGCTTTCCTACTGTAATGGGATTAAATGCAAGAAAAATGTATGTATAACTACTGGTTTGGATTAGCAGATCTTAATGGGACCGTGCAGCTCTAAAACAGCGACACTATTCATTATAATTGAAACTCACACCTGTCATATTCATTAGTGAAGAGATATGTAGTAGTATATTGCATTTCAGATCCATCTGCAGTGGTGAATGACACTGATCAAATGCCTGTTGGGAACTGGGTTGAGTCTACACTCACATGATGGTATTGTACTGCACGTAGATGAAGAACATGCCTTCATATTTTTGAGATTTGGCTATTACCACCTACAGAGACAAGAATAAGATATCAATCATAACAATATTCTGATTAACTACACCACCACATCTCAAGGCAAAGCCAAATTGAAGATCAAGTGCTTAAAATGTTTAACATAACCAGACATGTACACACTCTGTAGCCAATCAATAATATGTCAACATTTATACCAATCAGTATTCAGTGAGGAGTGATCAAGAGGAGGACTTCATGGATTGTCCTATGATCTCCTCTTACACACGGCAGCAGGGCCTGAGGTGTCGGCAGGAGTGCCTGAGGTGTCGTCAGGAGGGCTGGGGTGTTGGGCCATTTTTGGGGGAGCCCATTGTGTGGGGGGCCATGTTGGGGGACCCCATTGTGTGGGAGGCCATGTTGGGGAACCCCATTGTGTTGGAGTGGTTGTGGCCTGCCATGGCTGCAATGTTGTTATAGCAAGTGGCAGCTATGATGATGGCTGGGGGCAGGACATTGCCGGTGGAAGGGGCTAGAACAGCTGTGCATGGCTGGATGATGCTGTTGTGTGCCCAGGTAGTGATTCCCACTACTGATATGACAGTGATTGTGAATGGCCAGCTTCTGTGGATGGTCCAGGACCATCTGGAAGGTCCTGGCCTTCTTCGTCAACCACTCCCACCTTCAGTGGAGCCCACACCTGTTCCTTTGTGGTCGGCCCTGTCCTCCTGGGTACTGAAATGGAAGAAAACATATATTTCAGTTGCTTTCCCTACACAATTGACAACTATGTGTTTCCATATCCTTGACATTGTGGTCACCTGTAATTGACTGTGGTGCTTGTGTTACACAGATAAACCACGGCCTGCATAATGAGCATTGTGGATCATGAATATTTGTACTGCAGGTGGGGTGTGCCATCTGCGTGTGCATTAGACATGTGCTTTGCTGGATCTGCTGTGCAGTTTGTGAGACTGACCAATCTTTGACATGTTCCCAGCAATGATTGTTGATATGCAGCTGAGACATGGTCCAGGTTAAGACAGTATACAACACACACATGCAATCCTACAGAGTCTGTATCAAATCAATCTTGATCTAATAAGAAATTCTACTCAGAATCTGTTTTAAATGCAGGTATTTGCCAGACATTTCATTGATACAAATTATGAAAATGATATGTTTGATGATATCTTTCAAATTATGAAAATGATATACCAGGATTTACATGGTTATTGATGCCTCATATATCTTCCGTCATAACCATAGGGCTTACAGTGCTATTATTTGTCAGTTATCTATCTGTGTGGGCAGGGGTGTAGGAGCCAGAATAATGCCAGGGGAATACAGCTCATTGAACAAACACCAGTCAGAGACAAAGCTTAATAACACATACATACAAACATCATGATATCTGCAGGGTATTTGTCCACTCCAGGTTATACATCAATGTGTGTGATGTGATTTGATATTTACTTTGCATTGTTCTTGGCACACCCATGGCCACCTGTCCTTGTAGGACCACTACTGCCGCTGGCTCAATTCACTCCTTCAGGGTCTGCTTCCATCTACACTATATAATATTGGCTGGTGGCCCACCACTGGTTGCCAGTGCAGCTTTTGCCTCCTCTGCCATCTTCCTCTACACCTTCATCCGGCTGTCATCATATCTGTGGTTGACCGACTTTATGTCCCTGTTTGCAACCCTAAATGCTGCAACATCTGAAGCTATCTCACTCCAGGCCTTTGCTTTCTGGCTAGGCTTCACATTTCTCCCACCATATATGATCCGATAGCAGGGATTTCCCTGAGAAGGACACCCATCTCCTCTGGGCTATAATTTAGGGCCCTGCCACAGCCTCTTGCCCTCCCAACTGTGCCTGGGGTTCCTGGCTTCCCTGTGCTCTACCTGGGGCTGGTCCCTCATCCCCACTACCTCTCTCCCTGGGATCAGGGCCCAGACCATCTGCCGCCAACTCCTTGTGTACCTACATCTGGGTGCACATCACCCCCTCCTGCTCTCCTCCTCCTGTACCTCCCCTCCCTGACCTGGTTCTCCTTCTCTCCATACCTCTACTGCTCATTCTCTCCTCCTCTCCTCACTCTTCTCCTCTCCTCACTCTCCTGCTCTCCTAACTCTCCTCCTCAGGTGTTCCCCTCTCTCTCCTCCTCTGCTCTCTCTTCACTTTCCTCATTCCCTTCTCTACCCTCCTATGATTTATGAATTAAAAATAAGGATAAATAAGTGTAATATATACATGGATGTGTATGTGGTAAAACAAGAATGTGAGTATTGTGTGTAGTATAGTAATTGTATGTGCTGTGGCCTACCGCTATGAATAGCTATGTGTTTGTATTAATCTATGTGTGTGAATTATGTGATATCAATTATGTGAAATAATTATGTGTGTTGTAAAATAAGGGTTAATATATATTAGAGATCAAAATATCAATAATCTTGCATAGCTCCTTCTCTCTCTCTCACACTCTCTCTCCAATGCTCAAAAACCCACCAACGTCTAGACCTTTTTTGTTCACTTACTCAGCTACAGCACAGTCAATGATTTATGTTTTTCACGCCCTTTAAAACTCCTTCTTGCAGCGTTAGTTGCGGTTCCCAGCTTTCTATTGGCTGTTAGGCCTGCGTCGCAGTACGTTATACCGCATTTGGATAGTAACGGCCCATTAAGGATCGGACAGCCCTTTAACAGCTTGGGTGCGTGGAAAGGGTTTACGGGCTTGTGTCTACGGCCCATAGGTCGGGGCATGGTTGAATGTAATAGCTCTGTAACTCGGCAGAATTTCAAGCCTGCAGGCTTTGTGGGTGTGCCGTTGCCGATACAGGCTTGGAATTTAATGTGGCTGAATGTTTTTTCCCATTAAGTGATGCTGTTCCTTCCTGTAATTTTTTCTGAGGATATGTAATACATTTAATTAATGACTTATCTCTGCTCTTTGTTAGTTCATATTCCAACTCTTAACTGTCCAACTAGTGGCCCTCAGGCAGTATGTGGCTAAATACCACATGAAAGTACAATCCATATGAAAAAAATACACATTTCAGAAAGTATGCTAACTTAAGTCAAATTAATTTGATAAATGGGAACCCTATATGGATATTTGATTACTCACTCCCACCTCCAACTGTGATCACCTTCAAATGATCATGTTAAGGTATTTTTAAAGGATATTTGCCATTAGAAAAAGTGCTTGTTTTTTTCTGCCAGAAGAATATTTAGATGAAGTGAAACCATATGTTTTCATTAATTTGATCTTCAACATATTTTAATTAAAACCAACAGGGCAATATTTTCCAAAATGTAATTCATGAATTGATGTTTACCAAAGTACCAGGTTAAACAGAAATGTAAGGAACAAATTACTAAAGACACACATTGTTAAAGATCTAGTATACTTTGCCAGAGCAGAAAAGATACAACTTTTAATAGATTATTCCAAGACTTGGCTCCATTGACCAGTATTTTAATAATCATAAATAGAGATGTCGCGAATAGTTCGCCGGCGGATTGTTCCCGGCGAACATAGCATGTTCGCGTTCGCGGCGAACAGCGAACATATGCAAGATTCGACCTGCCCCCAATACTTTATCATTAAACAAACTTTGACCCTGCATGTCACAGTCAGCAGACACATTCCAGCCAATCAGCAGCATACACTCCCTTCCACACACTTCTACCTCATGGACAGAAGCCATTTTGGAATTATAACTAACTTGCAGTCTTACTGAGAGGAGGCTGAGTGTAGGTGCTGCTGATTGAATAGGGAAATCAATAGCTAGGCAAGTTTATTCAGTGTCCAGTGCAGTGCTGAAGGACTCATCAGATCTCTGCTGTAAACACAGCACCCCAAAAAGCACTTTTTAGGGCTATAACATCATTCTCCCTGCTAGCCCATGCTTGCAAGTGTGTTTGTCAGGCTCACAGCTTATACTGTGTGTGCACAACGCATACAATATAATATTGTTTACCAGTTGTCTACTTTAAAAAAAAAAAAACTTGTATTTCTTAAATCTAAGTGCATTTGCATAACCGTCAATAAAAGTTCATTTGCTTGACCGCTACCCATAGTGTGTGTCCTGCTTACAAGTACTGTGCCAAGTTCAACCAATCCAGTCTAGTTGGGGTACCAACAGTCCACATTTAAAAAACCCAAACTTTTATTTTCTTAAATCTAAGTGCATTTGCCTGACCGTCAATCAAAGTTAATTTGCTTGACCGCTACCCATAGTGTGTGTCCTGCTTACAAGTACTGTGCCAAGTTCAACCAATCCAGTCTAGTTGGGGTACCAACAGTCCACATTTAAAAAACCCAAACTTTTATTTTCTTAAATCTAAGTGCATTTGCATAACCGTCAATAAAAGTTCATTTGCTTGACCGCTACCCATAGTGTGTGTCCTGCTTACAAGTACTGTGCCAAGTTCAACCAATCCAGTCTAGTTGGGGTACCAACAGTCCACATTTAAAAAACCCAAACTTTTATTTTCTTAAATCTAAGTGCATTTGCCTGACCGTCAATCAAAGTTAATTTGCTTGACCGCTACCCATAGTGTGTGTCCTGCTTACAAGTACTGTGCCAAGTTCAACCAATCCAGTCTAGTTGGGGTACCAACAGTCCACATTTAAAAAACCCAAACTTTTATTTTCTTAAATCTAAGTGCATTTGCCTGACCATCAATCAAAGTTCATTTTCTTGACCGCTACCCATAGTGTGTGTCCTGCTTACAAGTACTGTGCCAAGTTCAACCAATCCAGTCTAGTTGGGGTACCAACAGTCCACATTTAAAAAACCCAAACTTTTATTTTCTTAAATCTAAGTGCATTTGCATAACCGTCAATCAAAGTTCATTTGCTTGACCGCTACCCATAGTGTGTGTCCTGCTTACAAGTACTGTGCCAAGTTCAACCAATCCAGTCTAGTTGGGGTACCAACAGTCCACATTTAAAAAACCCAAACTTTTATTTTCTTAAATCTAAGTGCATTTGCATAACAGTCAATCAAATTTCATTTGCTTGACCGCTACCCATAGTGTGTGTCCGGCTTACAAGTACTGTGCCAGAGAGCATGTTGTGTGCATGCTTGAGCTCCAAACAAAAGGCTTTTTAGGGTCTTAGTCCCTCAAATACAAGTTTTATTTTAACACCTTTCTGTTAATAAGCACTTTGTGCACGGTGTTGTTCATTTTTGGGAGTTTTTGTGGTTTTTTTCTTAATTTAATTTAAGTTTTAGTTTTCTGGGGGTCAGGCTCAATTCTCTATCCCAGGAGAGTGAGCTGTCTCCTGGATACTTTGCCACACCCCTCCCTTAGCACTTTACCTTCACTCCTGAAACTTTTTTTACTTTGACTTTTTTTTTTTTTTTTTTTTAAAGTTTTTCAGGTTTTGTTAAAGTTTTGTTTGTTTGGTGTTGGGTTTTATGTTTTGGGGGGAGAGAAGACAAGTAACATCTTTGTAGGCAGTGGGGGGGAAACAATTTGAAGTTTTGTTTAAAAGGCTTTTTTAACATCTGACACAGAGACACAGAGGGGTTAAAAAGCCTCTGTGTTCTCTGTGTTGTTGCAATTAGTAACACCTTGCAACAGGCCATTAACCCTTCCACTGCCAAACATCATCTCTCTCTCTCCCTTAGTTTTTGTCTCCCTTAGTTTTGTCTTTTTGTTTCTTTTTCACACTTTTATATTTTAAAAAAAAAGAAAACAGTAGAAAATCATAAAACAAAAAATAAAAATAAATAAAACAAATAAACTAAAAAAAAATGGTCTAAACATGAGGGATAAGACCATTAAGAAGCCTCAGGGGTCAAAAGGGGGAATAATGGCCCCTGAAAATCCTAGCTGCAGCACTGCACAGCATAGGCCCCAGGCAGATAAGGCAGCCCCAGCTCCTGGTGGTTCTGCCAGCAGACCTACCCCTGTGGCTAATACCTGGTCACAGGTGGTTTCTGCTGGCCCCAGTAATACCACCGCTGGGGCTGAGGGGCAGATCACCAGGAAGCATGGGGTTAAATGTCAGATGTCTGGGGTCTACAGCATTGATATCTATCTGCGTGCTGCAGCTAATGTCATCAGCCCCTCTGTTATAGTAGCAGCCAGCAAAATGTACGGGAAAGCAGTTTTCTTTACCCGTACTCTGGCTGCTGCACACATTCTTATACAGAGAGGCATCACAGTGGGGGGATTATATGTCCCAATAGAACCCCTGGAAGGGTTGGGCACAAAAGTAACACTCTCTAATGTGCCCCCCTTCCTACCAGACTCCCTCCTGCGCCCCCACCTGCTAACCTTAGGGGAAGTAAAAACACCATTTATTAAAATTCCCCTGGGGTGCAGAGAGAGAGCACTTCGTCATGTGCTCTCTTTCAAGAGGCAGGTACAAATGTGCCTGCCTCAGGGCACAGAAAACATAGAGGGGTCTTTTGGGGTTCCATTTGAGGGGGTGCTGTACAGGATTTTTTACAGCACTACGGAGGTGCAGTGCTATCATTGCAAGGGGTTGGGTCATACATGTAGGAATTGTTCTAATGTAAAGCATCATGCCCCAGCCCCAGCAAATGGCACCTCCGTCAGTACGGCACCCATCCCCGTTGAGCCCATAACAGCGGGGACCTCAAGGGTCATAGCCCCCCCACAGAGCTCAGGCAAGGAGGCCGTTCCTCAAGCCACCACCACGGCCTCCAAACCCCCTTCTTCACCAAAAAAGCCATCTGTGTCTGTGGTCTCCAGCAAGACTGCAGACACGGGGGAAAAGGGGAAGAATGTCACCGGTCCTCCCAGTGTCACAGCTGCATCTCCCAAGTCCCAATCTGCCCCCACCATAATTACATCAGTTAGTGTGGGGGCACAGTGTAAGCAGAGGGATAATAAGCCCTCTGTAGGGGAGGCAGCTAGTGGCAGCTCCTCTTCCAGGAGTGACGTCCCCAGGAAGAGGAAGCATAAAACCAACAGGGAGGTTGCTGATAAGTGGGAAGTGCTCTATAGTGGAGCACCTCCCTCTAAAAGCAAGAAGAGGAACAAAACATCTCCTCCTCATCCGGTGACATTGTCTGGCCCGGTTATTAAGCTCAGCCAGCCGGTGCCAGACCACACATCTCTCTCTCCAGACCCTATAGGGGTTAATGTGGAAAAGGGTCTGGAGGAAAAGCAGGGGCAAGAGGGTCTCCCAAGTGAGGCAGGGGTAGACAAGAAAGATCAGGTTCTGCCTCTGGCCTTTGAGGGGGGTCCCAACAAAGCCCCTGCTGAATGGGTAGTTAGTGTCCCTGAGGTGCTGAGCTTCAAGGGCACCAGTCAGTCTCCTCCTCCAGTGTCACTCTCTAGTGACGTACCTCGGGCTTTGTTAGAGCCCCAAGCCGAGTCACTACTGGAGGGGGGGAATATAGGCATGACCCCCATTCAGGACCCCATGGATTTGTCTGTCAGGGGGGATGTGGCACAAGGGGAAGTGGAAATGGGGGAGGGTGATAAAACAGGTTTTCCTGTTAACATCATGGGAGAGCCTGTCTACCCTCCTCAGCCGTCCACTGACCCTAACATCGGTGCCATCCAAGCTGAGCAAACAGCGGTGGAACTGGCTGAGGAGGCATATAAAGCCTCCAAGGCTTCCATTAAGGAAGCCATGCCAGCCACTGCTGTCCAGCCAGCTACCCCTGAATGCACTCCTGAAGCTACAGGGGTGCAGCAGCAATCCAAGGGTCCATTATTTACCTTGAAGGGTGCTAAAGGGACTCCTTCTGTATCATCTAAGAGGGGGTCCCTGAGAATAAAGCTGAGGAAACTGACTCCAGCCGGTGAGGATGGAGTAAAAGCCCTCAGCCAAGAGGAGCCCAGGGGTGACCCACTAGAAGGAACATCAGATTCTGGGTGGGTTATCCCTGTCAAGGAAATAGATCTATTCCTTGAGAGCACCCTTCATGGACAAAAGAAAAGGAAGGTGCGGCTGGCCTTGGAGAGGTGGAAGAATATGTCGTTTATTCTCCACTCTCTCCAGCAATATCTAGTGGTCAGCACTAGGGCCAAGAATTCTGGGACTGCGGAGCATCTCCGCGTCCGGAAATTCTATAAAATGTGCGTGTCCTATCAGCAGTCTCAAGGGTCTGAGGAACGCACAATTCCTGACACGCAGTAATGGCTTTGCACATCAGCACGCTAAATACCAATGGCTGTCAAGACAGTTTCCGCAGGTTCCAGGTACTATCCTATTTATATCAGGGAGGGTACTCTGTGAGCTTCCTGCAGGAAACTCACACCACTCCAGAGGCTGAGGCCTCGTGGCAACTGGAGTGGAGAGGCAGGGTCTTCTTCAGCCACTTCACATCGGCGTCATGTGGAGTGGTGACCCTGTTCTCAAAGTCTTTTCAGCCAGAGCTGCTGCTTGTGAAAGCTGTTATCCCAGGCCGTCTAATCCACCTCCGGGTCCGAGAGCAGGGTAGCATCATTAACCTAGTTAATATATATGCCCCTGCTGGAGGGCCCGAGAGAGTGAGGTTCCTCGCCAGACTGTCCCAGTTTTTGGAGACGGTTGACGCAGATGAGTGTTTGGTACTCAGGGGTGATTTCAATTGCACCCTCGACGCTCTGGACCGGAATAGTCC
Source organism: Discoglossus pictus (assembly GCA_027410445.1). Lineage (NCBI taxonomy): Eukaryota > Metazoa > Chordata > Amphibia > Anura > Alytidae > Discoglossus > Discoglossus pictus. The sequence continues at coordinate 65,001,837 of CM050167.1, read as the reverse complement.
AGAGCCGTTACCGCCTTCTGCGTCAGCGCTGCGGGAGATCATCGCCCGCTTCTCCCTGGAGGACATCTGGCGAGAGCAGAACCCAGGGGCATCAGACGGTTTCACCTACGTCAGGGTGAGAGCCGGTCTGGTGTCCCACTCCCGGATCGACAGACTATATATATCTAGTCACTATATGTCACGAGTCGGTTCTTGTGCCATTAGGCTGGCTCCGTTCACCAACAGTGCCACGAGCCGCCTATTGGCACTTCAACAATGCTTTGTTGAAGGACCAGGGGCTCGTGACATTGATCCGGGAGTTTTGGACCGACTGGAGGGGTTGCAAGGGGGACTTTGCCACGTTAAATCTGTGGTGGGACGTGGGCAAGGTTCATTTGTGACTTCTGTGTCAGGAATATACCAAGGGTGCGAGTGGGCAGCGCGAAGCTGAGTTGGAGTCACTCCGTGGGGAGGTACTCCATCTGGAGCAGAGGCTGTTCACTTGTAGGGACCAATCCCTGCAGAGCGAGTATGTAGAGAGGAAGGGTGTCCTCTGTGACCTGGAACGACACCAGGCCAAGGGGGCATACATGCGCAGCCGCTTAGGTTTTCTCAAAGATCTATACCGCGGCTCGCGCCTCTTCTACTCACTGGAGAAAAAGGAGGGTAACAGTAGGCACTACTAGATGAAGACGGTGCCCCCCTTACAGATCCGGAGAGTATCCGGGATGGATCCCATTTCTCCAGACGCCTGCAGGGTGCTATGGGAGGGGCTCCCCATAGTCAGTGAGGGTGTAAGAGAGCGGCTTGATATACCACTAACTTTTCAAGAGCTCTCTGAAGCCCTCCGTGCCATGTCCTGTGAGAAGTCTCCAGGACTGGACGGACTGACTGTATAGAGTTTTTCCAATTTTTCTGGCAGACTCTGGGACCTGATTTCCATCTGGTCCTTGGGGAAGCCCTGGAGACCGGGGAGATGCCCCTGTCTTGTCGCAGGGCAGTACTTGCCCTGCTGCCCAAAAAGGGGGATCTACGGCTTATTAAGAACTGGCGACCGGTCTCTCTGCTCAGCACGGACTACAAGATTGTAGCTAAAGCCATTTCGCTTAGACTTGGGTCTGTGCTGGCAGAATTGGTTCACCCTGACCACTCCTATGCGATCCCGGGCCGGACTATCTTTGATAGTATCTTTCTGGTCCGGGATCTATTGCATTATTCTAGCAGGACTGGTCTGTCACTCGCCTTTCTCTCTTTAGATCAAGAGAAGGCGTTTGACAGGGTGGACCATGGTTACCTCATAGCCACTCTGCAAGCGTACGGCTTTGGCCCACAGTTTGTGGGCTTTATAAGAACGCTGTACGCCTCTGCAGAGTGTTTACTTAAAATCAATTGGTCCCTGACAGCACCTTTGGTATTTGGACGAGGGGTGCGTCAAGGATGTCCCTTGTCTGGACAGTTATATGCACTGGCCATCGAGCCTTTCCTCTGCCTACTGAGGAAAAGGCTCACAGGGCTGGTGCTAAAAGATCCAGACATGCGGATTGTCCTTTAAGCTTATGCTGACGATGTGCTCCTCGTGGCCCAGGATCCAGTTGATCTTGAGCTGGCAAAACAGTGCCAGGAGGTATATTCAGCTGCCTCCTCCGCTCAGATCAACTGGTCCAAATGCACAGGCCTTTTAGAGGGTAATTTACAGGTAGACTCTTTGCCTCCCACGTTTCGTGACATCACGAGGGAGGCAGATGTCATTAAATATCTGGGGGTCTACCTGTCCGCTGCGGACGCTTCCGTCCCAGACAACTGGAGGGAGTTAGAGGGCAGTGTCCTCTCTCGTCTGGGACGATGGAGGGGTCTAGCAAAAATGCTTTCCCTTAGGGGGCGGACTCTAGTGGTGAATCAGCTGGTGGCTTCTCAGATCTGGCACCGGCTGATTTGTCTGAGTCTGACCCCCGAGTTTGTCACCAATATCCAGAGGAATTTGTTAGATTTCCTCTGGATGGGAAGGCATTGGGTCTCTGCAGGGGTGGCAAGTCTGCCTTTGGTGGAGGGTGGACAGGGAGTAGTTTGTGTGTGCTCCCAGTTGTTCACCTTCCGCCTTCAGTACCTGCAGAGATACCTATATGCAGATCCCTCTCCGCAGTGGTACGCACTGGCATCCAGCTTTTATCGCCAGTTGCGCAACCTGGGGTATGACCGGCAATTATTTCTGATCAGGCCCGAGGGGTTTGGGAGAGACCTCTCTGTGTTGCCGGCATACTACCAGGAAACCCTCAAGGCCTGGAGCATGGTCTCCGTGACCAGGCAGGGCGTGCCTTTGGGGGATGAAATATTCACGGAGCCCCTGCTATTTAATCCAGCAGTGGGGGCTCCAATGTTACAGTCCCCCAGTATCATCCGCCGCCTTAGTCATGCACGGATGACCCGAGTCGGGGATCTCTTGGAATACGGGCGTTCTGATTGGTTGTCACCACAGGAGCTTGCACTCCGTTTGGGATATGTGAGGCCCAAAGTCTCAGGGCTCTTGCTCCAGGAGATTAGGGATGCCATCTCCCCCGACTCGTGCACCTTCCTTCGCGGGGCTTTGCAGGCCGGAGTGCCACATGCACCTTTCAACACCCCTGCTCCGGCTGTTTGCATTGGACACAAGCCCCGTGTTTCCCCTCAGGCTCCTCCTGTCCCCAACCTCTCAAAGTTGAGGGACATACCCTCGGCATGCTTTCGTGGCATGCCGAGGAAGAGCTTATATTCTCTCGTGCTCCATACAGTGCACTTCCTTGCCCTCGTGACCCGTCCCGATACCATCTGGAGGCGGGTCCTAACAGCTGACGAGGGCAAGAGGCCCCGGTGGAGGGAACTTTATTCTGATTTAGTTCCAAGACCCACCGGGGACTTGAGTTGGAGAGTGCTCCATGGTGCACTGAGCACGGGAGAGTACTTAGCTAAATTCACGGACTCTCCCTCCACTTGTCCATTCTGTGGCAAGGGAGAGTCCATGTATCATATTTATTTTAGTTGCGCCAGACTGCAGCCCCTCTTGTCACTCTTGAGGGGCCTCCTCCTGCAGTTCTGGCTGCATTTCTCCCCTCACATTTTTATTTTTGGGCGCCCAGTGCCCCGGGGCAATAAGGCCAGGGACCTCCTCGTCAACCTGCTCCTGGCATTAGCCAAATTGGCTATATATAAGTCCAGGAAGCAGTGTTTGATAGGGGGGGTTCCCTTGTCACCTGAGGCCATGTTCCGGGTGCTGGTGCGCTCCCGTATCAGGGCAGAGTACCACCTGGCTTTGTCCACTGGGGGAATGGATGAGTTTGTCTCCCAGTGGGCTTTAGATGTTGTGCTCTGCTCGGTATCCCCCCATCCGGTTTCTTTATCTCTCAACCTCCTAAAATGATTTTTCTTTAGTTTACAGAACAGTTTTTCTCATAATTTTAAAATACACTGTGCCAAGTTCAACCAATCCAGTCTAGTTGGGGTACCAACAGTCCACATTTAAAAAAAAATGACAGGCAGAGGCAGGACACCCCGCAGAGGCCGTCGTGGTCGTGGTGCTGTGATTCCCTTTGGCCCTACAATAATGCCCAGTCTTCAGAGGCCAGTTACCCTGAACTTGAAAAGTTCAGAGGACGTAGTTAACTGGCTAACACAGGACACCCAATCTTCTACAGCTTCCGCTTGGAACATTGACGCACCATCCTCCTCCAGCTTAGCTTCGGGCACCTCTCAAGTTACCACTCACCTGCCTGCCGCCACCACCAACACTAGTACCACAGCCAATTCAATTGATCAGTCAGAAGAGTTATTTACACATCAGTTAAAAGAAATGAGTGATGCGCAACCATTATTGCCAGAGAATGTAGATAACAGGGATATGTCCCAGTCAGGAGGCATTACACACATGTACGTACGATGTGATGATGATGATGATGATGTACCCGCTGCTGCTTCCTTTGTTCAGTTGTCATATACAAGTGAGGCGGGTGATGATGATGACGATGCGTCCGTGGATGTCACGTGGGTGCCTGCTAGAAGAGAAGAAGAACAGGGGGAAAGTTCAGATGGGGAGACAGAGAGGAGGAGGAGACGAGTTGGAAGTAGAGGGAGGTCATCGCAACGAGCTAGTGGCACAGTCAGACAGCATGCATCAGCACCCGGGGTCAGCCAGACAGCACGCCAATCAACGCATGCTGTTGCCACCACCAGAATGCCGTCACCGCCAAGCTCAGCAGTGTGGCATTTTTTTTGTGTGTCTGCCTCTGACAACAGCGATGCCATTTGCAACCTGTGCCAAAAGAAACTGAGTCGTGGGAAGTCCAACACCCACCTAGGTACAACTGCTTTGCGAAGGCACATGATGTCACATCACAAACGCCAATGGGATCAACACATGAGTACAAGCAGCACACAAACTCAAAGCCGCCATCCTCCTCCTGGTCCAGCATCTTCATCCACATCAACCACTGCTGTCCTCCTTGCCCCCTCTCAACTCTCCACCACTCCGTCTCTCGCCTCTTGCTGTTCCTGCTCATCTCCCCACAGTCAGGTGTCTGTCAAGGGCATGTTTGAGCGTAAGAAGCCAATGCCACAAAGTCACCCCCTTGCCCGGGGTCTGACAGCTGGCTTGTCTGAACTCTTGGCCCGACAGCTTTTACCATACAAGCTGGTGGAGTCTGAGGCGTTCAAAAAGTTTTTAGCGATTGGGATACCGCAGTGGAAGGTACCCGGCCGAAATTTCTTTGCCCAAAAGGCAATCCCCAACCTGTACTCAATTGTGCAAAAGGAAGTAATGGCATCTCTGGCACACAGTGTTGGGGCAAGGGTCCATCTGACCACTGATACCTGGTCTGCAAAGCATGGTCAGGGCAGGTATATCACCTACACTGCGCATTGGGCAAACCTGCTGACGCCTGCCAAGCATGGAATGCGTGGCTCTGCAGAGGAGTTGGTGACACCGCCACGGCTTGCAGGCAGGCCTGCTGCCACCTCCTCTACTCCTCCTACTCCATCCTCTTCCATAACCTCCTCAGCTGAGTCCTCTTCTGCTGCTGCGTCTTGCTCCACATCAACGGCACCCCCCCCAGCTCCCCAGATACTATTCCACATCCCGGATACGGCAGTGTCATGCCGTCTTGGGGTTGACTTGCCTCAAAGCAGAGAGTCACACCGGGCCAGGACTCCTGTCCGCCCTGAACGCACAGGTGGATCAATGGCTGACTCCTCACCAACTAGAGATTGGCAAAGTGATTTGTGACAACAGAAGAAATTTGTGAAAGTTGACGCATGTGCCGTGCATGGCACATGTGTGTAATCTGATCGTACAACGCTTTGTCCAAAAGTATCCTTGCTTACAGGACGTCCTGAAGCAGGCCAGAAAGGTGTGTGGCCATTTTAGGCTACACGGCCATGGCGCACTTTTCAGATATCCAGCGGCGAAACAACATGCCAGTGAGGCGCTTGATTTGTGACAGCCCCACACGTTGGAATTCAACACTCCTAATGTTCGACCGCCTGCTCCAACAAGAAAATGCCATTAACGAGTATTTGTATGACCGGGGTGCTAGGACAGCCTCTGCGGAGCTGGGGATTTTTTTGCCACGTTACTGGACGCTTATGCGCAATGCCTGTAGGCTCATGCGTCCTTTTGAGGAGGTGACAAACCTTGTCAGTCGCACCGAAGGCACCATCAGCGACATCATACCATTTGTTTTATTCCTGGAGCGTGCCCTGCGAAGAGTGCTGGATCAGGCCGTAGATGAGCGTGACGAGGAAGAGGAAGAGTTGTGGTCACCATCACCACCAGAAACAGCCTTATCAGCATCGCTTGCTGGACCTGCGGCAACGCTGGAAGAGGATTGTGAGGAAGAGGAGTCAGAGGAGGAATGTGGCTTTGAGGGGGAGGAGGAAGACCAATCACAACAGGCATCCCAGGGTGCTCGTTGTCACCTATCTGGTACCCGTGGTGTTGTACGTGGCTGGGGGGAAGAACATATCTTCAGCGAGATCACTGAGGACGAGGAACGGGACATGACTAGCTCGGCATCCAACCTTGTGCAAATGGGTTCTTTCATGCTGTCGTGCCTGTCGCAGGACCCTCGTATAAAAAGGCTGAAGGGGAACGACCTGTACTGGGTGTGCACGCTACTAGACCCCCGGTATAAGCAGAAAGTGGCTGATTTGTTACCAAATTACCGCAAGTCAGAAAGGATGCAGCAGGTCCAAAACAAATTTACAAGTATGCTTTACACAGCATATAAGGGTGATGTCACAGCACAAGGGCAATATAACAGGGGAAGAGGTGAAAGTAATCCACCTCCCACGACCACGCCGGCAAGGACAGGACGTTTAAAAGACGTGTTGTTGATTGAGGACATGCAGACCTTTTTCAGTCCTACGCATTGCATCAGCCCTTCGGGATCCACCCTCAGAGAACGACTTGACCGACAGGTAGCAGACTACCTCGCCTTAACTGCAGATATCGACACTCTGAGGAGCGATGAACCCCTTGACTACTGGGTATGCAGGCTAGACCTGTGGCCTGAGCTATCCCAATTTGCAATTGAACTTCTGGCCTGCCCCGCTTCAAGTGTCCTGTCGGAAAGGACCTTCAGTGCAGCAGGAGGTTTTGTCACCGAGAAGAGAAGTCGCCTAGGGCAAAAAAGTCTAGATTGCCTCACCTTTATAAAGATGAATGAGGGATGGATCCCGAAGGGACTGACACTGGGCGATACATTCGACTGGAAAAGGCCTGATGAGATGAGCTGCCTTCGGCTATAAATGGTCCACACGCTGCTGTATGTTATCTGTGAATGCTGGATGACTTGCGTGAATTATCCGCCAGCAACTAGGGTTCAAGAAGAGGCAATGTTTTATGGCACTTTCTTTCTGGGGAACAAAGGTCAATTTTTCTGGCCGCTGCAACAGCAGCGGCTGCAACAATATCTAATTTTTGAATTTCAATTTTTATGCCAGAAGGCGTACGGCATGTAATGGAAAAAAAAGCATATTGAACAGTCTTGCATAACACAACAGTTGTGCAAAAATACATATTTACAATGAAGACATTTTGTTAAAATTAGGTGGCTAGGCCTTCTTTTTTTTACTTTTTTGGTTAATACATTTTCTTTTTTTTTACTGTGATTGCAATTTTTAAGAGAAACCTAAGACATGGTAAAACAGACAATAGTAAAGGCCTATTATCTATCATCACTCCAGCAGTAGCTTATTATTTACAATATCTAACCTGCTCAATCGCCCTTGGGTTACCCTAGGGCAGGCTTCAGTAGGCGACCTCTCCCTTCCTCGGATGATTTTGCCGCCGGTTGCTTCTGAAGGGTCTCCTCCAGGGCTCCCCCACTCCGGTCCTTCCCCCTGAGTCGCTTCAACCATTAACAAATGTTTTATTATATTAGGGGGGCACTAAATGAGGATGTTATCCAGGGATCCCAAATTGTCTGGAACTGGCTGATTCTATCCAAGACTACATGGTTAAATCTCTCGTTGAGCAGTAAATAGTTGATTTTTTTTATTAATTCCTGAAAGTTTTAATTTGGGGTTTTCCAACTACTAGCTATGTGTATTTTTTCTTTAAAAAAATATTTTATTAGGTCAATCTTAAACATTTTAGAAGCTAGTAAGCATGTTTCTTCCCATAGTCTTATGACTGCCGAACACTCCCACCAGACATGAATAAATGTAGCCTCATTACCACTGTTCCTAAAACATGAGCTGCTCCGTTTTGGATCCCATTTATTACCTTAAAAGGAGTAATATATGTCCTGTGTAGGACCTTTATTGAAGTCTCAAGCAGACTATAATTTAAAGATCCCCTACTTAAGCCTTGCCAACTTTTATCCCATGTGCGATCTGCCAACTCGGTGCCTAAATCCCCCTCCCAGGCTTTGGTATAGTCTGGTTTGTTTGCCCATCAGTTTTCATTAAATAGTTCATACATGAGGCTAATAATACCAGGCTGAAAGGGGGAATCCCTAAATTTTTTGAGTAGGCAGGTGTTTCTTTGGGGGTTCTCCTACCACTTATCGTATATATTAAATGATGTATCCTGCAAAAATTATAGTGTTCAGCCAGGGGTAAATTGTATCTATCTCTCACCCACTCAAAGGTCATTATTTTGTCGTCATGCCACCATGGACCAACCCTTAGTAGGTTCTGAGACTTCCACCAACTGAGAGAGCTTTCCGGAAGATGTATCTTAAAGTGGGGATTGGGTACGATAGGGGTAAGATCTGATACCCGAGTGTCCAGTTTTTGTGTCCAGTTCATCTCCGTCCATATTTTTAATGAGTGCTTAATCAATGGGTTTTTCAAGTTTCTCAAAAAAGTATACAGGCCTGGAATCCATATTACTGTATCCCATGTATAAGGTGACATGCTTACATTTTCCATAAATACCCAGAGCGGCTGATGTGTTTTGGAGAATGCGCCAGAGGAATGAAAGCCAGCTGCGCTGCCTTGTAATACAGTTTGAGATTCGGGTCCCTACCCTCTTTTGGAAAGACTATGAGGTCGGCCTGATTCAATTAAGGGGCATAGGTTCTCCATTTAGTATAGCGTTAAACAAAGATGTTAGGTGCGGGGGTAAGCAAGGGCTCAAATTTCTTATAGTACAGATGAGTAAAACCGTCTGGCCCTGGGGACTTGCCAAATTTAAGATCTTGGATTGTAGATTTAACTTCCTCTTGGGATATGTCTAGATTCAAGCTGTCCAATTGAGGTACAGGTATTTTGTGGACTTCTTGCTGTAGTAGGAAGGACTCTATGTCAGATCCGCTGCAGCGGGATTGGGATGAATATATGGTCTGATCGAAGTTTTGAAATGTTTCTTAGATAGCATTGGGGCTAAAGGAGGTTTGGCCATCAGGTAGTCTAAAGATACCATATATTATGTCCTCTCTTGGGGGGTAAAGACACTAATAATTCCTCCAATAAAATTCTGCTTTTTTTTTTGTGGCCAAGGTCCCTGGTTAGCCCCTTGGCTTATCTGTTAAAAAGAGTGGTGCAGAGACTGTGGGGGCTGTTAGCCTCCTTGTCCCTGTGTGGCCGTTTAGAATCCCTGCTGCTGCATGTTTCAGCTTTATTAAGGTGTAATTGTACAGCGTTTGACTCAAGTAGCTGCCTGTGCTGGGTCAGTTTGGCTTAATTGCTGGGCCCTTTTCCTGCCAAGATGGCGACCGTCAGTCCATGGGCCTCTATGTCCCCTTCACTACCTTTGTCCCCTGCTTATTTGGGATGGCCCCCCTTTATATCTCCGGCCCGTGGCCTTGTAAGGGTCGCCCCCTCAATCTCTGAGTGTGGATATGCAGGGATGGGGCGTTGAATCAGGCCTACCTTCTTCTCTGCTCGCTGCAAGATCAACAATACCTAATTTTTCAGGCATGTGTACATGCCTAATTTTTCTGGCCTCTGGTGCTGCACTGTGGCTTCAACAACCAAACCCCAAAAAAAGGCACATAACAGGGATTAAACTGATAGGAGTAGTACTACTTAACACACCACTCATATCTGGTGTAACAGTAGTGTACCTTTAAAACAAAAAACAAAATTCTACTGTAATAGATTGCATAGCAGTTAGTTGTCTGCAAGCGTGTGTGTCAGACCTACAGCGTCTACTCTACCAACTTCTGCAAGTGCACAGTGCCACTCATATCTGTTGTCACAGTAGCTTGGACGCATAGTACCGATCTGTCAAAACCTGTAATGATGAATGAGGTCTAGAGTAGCCTGGTTCCCTTATCCTCTACAGGTTGAGACCTAATGTTTGGATGACTCCAGACCAACACATGAGCACAAGCAGCACACAAACTCAAAGCCGCCATCCTCCTCCTGGTGCAGCATCATAAGCCACATCAACCACTGCTGTCCTCCTTGCCCCCTCTCAACCATCCGCCACTCCGTCTCTTGCCTTGAGCAGTTCCTGCTCATCTGCCCATAGTCAGGTGCCTGTAAAGGACATGTTTGAGCGTAAGAAGCTAATGTCACAAAGTGCCCCAAAATTGAAGTGATACGACCAACAAAGCATCTTATTCCATCTCCTGGTTCTAAAAATCCAGGCCTTATACACGCCCCCTGATAGGTAACGTAACAAGTATTAAACTGATAAGAGTAGTACTTACAAACACGTCACTCCTATCTGGTGGCACCTTTGACTGCACGTGCCGTAACCCAAAATTGAAGTGATACGACCAACAAAGCATCTTTTTCCATCTCCTGGTTCTAAAAATCCAGGCCTTATACACACCCCCTGATAGGTGACGTAACAAGTATTAAACTGATAAGAGTAGTACTTACAAACACGTCACTCCTATCTGGTGGCACCTTTGACTGCACGTGCCGTGCCCCAAAATTGAAGTGATACGACCAACAAAGCATCTTTTTCCATCTCCTGGTTCTAAAAATCCAGGCCTTATACACGCCCCATGATAGGTGACGTAACAAGTATTAAACTGATAAGAGTAATACTTACAAACACGCCACTCCTATCTGGTGGCACCTTTGACTGCACGTGCCGTGCCCCAAAATTGAAGTGATACGACCAACAAAGCATCTTTTTCCATCTCCTGGTTCTAAAAATCCAAGCCTTATACACGCCCCCTGATAGGTGACGTAACAAGTTTTAAACTGATAAGAGTAGTACTTACAAACACGCCACTCCTATCTGGTGGCACCTTTGACTGCACGTGCCGTGCCCCAAAATTGAAGTGATACGACCAACAAAGCATCTTTTTCCATCTCCTGGTTCTAAAAATCCAGGCCTTATACACGCCCCCTGATATGTGCTGTAACAGGTTTTAAACTGATAAGAGTAGTACTACTTAACACACCTTATAATAATGCAGAGAGAGGCAATGCAGTGAGAGGAGTCTGAAGAAGAGGAGTCAGAAGAGGAAGGTGGCTTTGAGGAGGTGGAAGACCAAACACAGCAGGCGTCCCAGGGGGCTTGTTGTCACCTTTCGGGGACCCTTGGTGGCTGGGTGGAGGAAGAGACCTTCAATTACATCAGTGAGGACAAGGAACGGGACATGGCTAGCTTGGTATCCAACCTTGTGCAAATGGGGAGTTTGCGGTTGTGCAAATGGACTGTTTGTGGTTGTTTGCGGTGCGTTAAACGGGGAGTTTGGTCTGTCACTGTGAAGCGGGCCTAACCCTTACACTACCTGATCGATACAACATCATACCTGATGTTTTAAAGCACGTTATTCCAAACAATTTAGGAATGTTAGGTAATTTATGCCCTTTATGGCTTAAAACCAGACTCTGCATCAACTATGTAATTTGACATGGGAGTTTTGCCATGGATCCCCCTCCGGCATGCCACAGTCCAGGTGTTAGTCCCGTTGAAACAACTTTCCCATCACTATTGTGGCCAGAAAGAGTCCCTGTGAGTTTTAAAATTCGCCTGCCCATTGAAGTCTATGGCGGTTCGCCGATGTTCGCCGGTTCGCGAACATTTGCGACGGTTCGAGTTCGCGGTTCGCGAACCGAAAATTTTAGGTTCGCGACATCACTAATCATAAATATTGCAGTTCAGGGTAGGGGAATTGTAATTTGAAATAAACTTTCTACTGGTTGTGTGCTTCCATTTTCAAAAAGTGTCACCGTTCTTCTTTAAAAAAAAAATAGCTTCTCTTATGATTGGGTTGTTGAGGATCAACATAAGTGCTATTTTTGTGTCCAATGCATGCTTCATTGAAACCCATCCTATGTTAGAAAGTCGATTAGGAGCTGTTTGCTGCTAGGATTTAGACATTTCCTCTGTAAAGCTACAGAAGGGAAGGGCCTATTATTTCTGCCATGCTTCAAAGGATAACAACAAGCAAACAATTAACACTATTATATGTATAGTTTATTTAACACTCAGACTATTCTATATTTATAAAGGTAGGAAAAGAAACAAATGTCAACATAGTAATATTTAACTATACATAGGCTAACCCTTTGTCTCCATCATTCTGTAGTTTGTTTTTGAATTAAAATGGCACATAAATGCACCCATGAAGACCATGAAACAAACATGTCCCAATCTACTGCTTGGTTGGACTTGGAAAGAACCTAGTTCAGACCTACCAAATAGAATTGTGGGGTCCGTTGATATCACTGATTGCATGAATTGGATAAGAATCAAGATAATCACGACCAGGGTCACCAATGAGAGACCAGGATACCAATTAAGTAATAGTTATCAAAAGTAACTATTTCCCCCAAGCAGGTTCTGTAGCAATAACCCTAGCTGCCTTACAGAATGACAAGGAAACATAGATTATGTAAATTCAAATTGTACAAAAGCTGTATTGGTTATACCACAGCAAATATATACACATCATTATACAATCACAGCCAAAGTACATCCTTTGGTAAATATTATTCTAACAAGTCCCCCAAGCCCTATACCTTGGCAAAGTGAAAGGCCCATCCATCAAAGCAATGCCACCTTCCCTGATGACCCCCCGGTAGTCCTGAAGCCTGACTCATAATCAATCTTTCCTATGTTCTCGGCATTCCAAGGGGTTGCTAGTCAGAAAAATAATGTAGACACCTTCTCTGACTGCCTACGTGACCTCCCACACTCATGCCTACTGGGATCTATGTCCCTTAAAAATATTAATAACATTCCCCATTTCTCTACCAAGCATCCCAATAATGTGACCCTTTATGTGGTGGATGCTAGTGTAAATGATCAGCACCATTAGGGTACCCCATTAGCGGCTTGATTTTGGCTGTTGTGTCTGTGATCTGTCCAGGCTGGTGAAGCTTACATGCAAGTTACCTATAGTAAAGGGAGTGGAACACACTTCCGTATCCAACACATAGTAGTGGGTAGTATCAGTGTGTCAGAGTCGGAGAGACTTGCGTTATAGTTCATTCTTAGGACAGAATTCAGCTGGGGAACCCAACTCTACCTCTAACATGCGGACAGTATGAAGGTATAGAAAGCCCTATTCTATTGCTAAATTCGTGAAATGTATACACACTTAAAATCACTCTTAATATTGCCACATATTTTATTAGCTACTCACAATTTGATTATGAGTTACCCGCCAACAATCACGATGGGCTAGGAGAGACTCAAAATCGGCCTTAGAACTCCATTGGTTTTAGCGCAGCTCAAATATAATGAGAGCTAACTTAATTTAACTTAATTCAACTTAGCTCTAGCTCGCAAGTAAAGTCTAACCCGCAATTTCTGTCAAAAATAGTACTAAATAGGACTTGCAATGCATTTTTCAAACACTTGTTAGAGCCATAGCAGCAATTAAACATGCAATACTGCACAGGAAGGCATGGAAAGACATTAGAATGAATTGCACAACAGTCTCAAACCCACAAATATGCAATTATAAAATATTGTTTTTAATTGTTATCTCTGAGTAACATCGATCCCAGGACTCAAGGGGTTAATACATATCATGAAACCTACATGAACTTAAACAGATTATCTAATGCATGTTATAGAATGCTAGATTGCTTGATTGCTAGCTCGACTGGCAAATGTTACTTAATGGCACTCATTAATTCTTAGCTTCCAATTGGAGCTTACATCTAACTTTCATGTTTTACTGACACCATGATGATGTCTCATTTACTATTGGCTGTGTCTAAGAAGTAAATTATGGGATTGCTTAAATATTGTCAGATCGTATGACCACACCTACCGAAATCGTACTTAAAAAGGCAGGGTTTACGAGTTTAGGCTTAAGGAGGTAAATTTCAAGCTTGAGTCAATAGAATACCTATAAACATTCAGAGAAAAAAACACCTATAGCCAAATTTAAGAGTTTGAGGCATTTGCGATCTTCTAATAGAATAGGGTCCAGAGTTCGTAATGGCTTCATTTACTCTTAGGAAGGTGAGACCGTGGTGTAATCGCTTTTAAAGACAGTCTGGGCTTCCATAAAGATCTTTGAAATCACTGCTTATTGTCTTCTATTGTGCTATAGGCATGTAGAGGCAAAATGGCTTAACTGCCAAACAAAGGATCAAAGGAATGCCGGTGATAATCACTCAATCCCACTTGACCTCTGTTTGTTGAAGCAATTGTTCTAAAATTCTATTTTAACAAGTATAATAACCCTTTGACAGCTGCATTCACCGCCAATTGAAGTTCGTGCTCTGAGTTTGACAGCGGCTGCAAGTTTGCATCCAGCTGGTGTCCTACTTGACAGCCCATGCTAGGATAAAACCACAGACCGTGTTTATTGATTGCAAACTTATCTGACTGGAGCTTAAAGCGGTATCTCCATTTCACCCTAGGAAAATGGTGGCTAATCCTATCTTCACCAACTCTTTCTAAGTGAATACTCATTGTTCGCTGGTGTCTGCCAGTCCTAACCTTGGTTCACTGGACCCTCTCCAAAACCCCTAAGTTGGGGATCCCAGCTTATTTGATTTATTAAACTCCCCAGGGAAAATCCATTAGTTTGAGACTAAACATGACTGTCACTCGCAGACTGCCCCACTAGTTGCGAAAGGAAATCATTTTGGGACAGCCGGTCCCCAGCCAGTAGAGGACTGTGATGATATAACTGTGTGCCTTGAATGTAGCACTGCCTACTAGATAAAGCTGCCTATCCCATTGACCTTATGGACAGAGACCAGCAGTAGCTGAGTTTGATCTTTGAAAGTAAAATTAATTTTGAATATTGCTTTTTAATAATGAAATATGAATCGTATGAATGACCAATCTAGCTATGCTTATTTGATGAACCACTACTATATTTAAACAGCATACTTATATAAATAACTTTCAGAGTTTTCAAAATGTAGCAGTCAAGCCTAATGCTCTATAGCAATGATTCCCATAGAGCCTATTTGAATATTCTTTTGTTGGCATGTGATTGTATATTTTAGATAATTACAGTACTTTGATTGCATGTGTCAGTGTAAATTCAAGTTTGGCTCTTGGTTGGATTCCAGTTTTTGGGGCAGGAAATAGGAAAGCAAAGGTCTTCATCAGTGCTATTTCATCACACTACAGATGTTTGCTGAAAAAAACATAGTTCTAGCAAATATGGTTTGTTCTTTTATAAAAGAGCATAATGATTTTATTTCTGGGAGATTTAGGAAAAACAACCTGGAACCACATGTAGCGAGGGTGGGAACAGTTTCTTTAGTAATTACAAATCTGCCAAACACCCACAACTGTCAAATTTCACATTTCAGCCACATTTTTTCCATAAATCATCATGTGCCAAGTTTGCTTTTTTTACCTAACTAATATATAATGTATTATTGTCCAAAGTAGAACATTTTATATAGCAGTTGCTAATTACAATTTTATCAGAACCGTGGATTATCTGGAAAAACTAATATTTTTAACATTTTATTCACTTTTTTAAAAGTAGTCCACAAAGCACTTTTAGAAATATCTTATTTTATTATCAACAGAAGCACAGATAATAAGAACCCGTTGACTCTTTTAGTCCACTCATTGTCTTATATAATTAATGTATATCTACTTAAAGACTTACACTTAAAGGACTAGTGCAGTCCTTCAAGAGGGAAATGTTTTTGAGTAAAACATGAATGTAAGAATAAAAGGTCACAAATTTTAAGTTGGAAGGTGCAAGATTTATGATTAATTGAGAAAATACTGTTTATAGAAATAATAGTAGTTAAGGGGAATAGCCTTCCAGTTGAAGTGATAGAGTCAATCTTTTAGGTTTATAGTCTGAGAAAACTAGACTGGCGTTTTTGGTTCTTAACTTCTGTGAAATCTATGAGCCATATTCAATTGAGGTTTTGGACGATCCAGTAGCCTGTAAGTGAGGTCGCAAGTTAATTTGCTATTCAATTGGCGTCTTTTTGCAGGCTCTGAAAGGCGTCCGAGTTACGGCCCTGCAAAATATCGAGGGTTAAACTCGTAACTTACAGCCACCTGAAGCCTTTGATCTCTAAAATCACTAATTGCTATTCAATTGCAAAAATCGCTCAACACCGCAGCCGCAATCAAGCTTGCAAAAATAGAAGCACAAAGCTTACAGGTTCCAAATAGGACCAACAGACCAGTTGGTAACACTGCAAATGAAAATATAAAGACACCAATGTACTTTAAAACATGGGGAAAGCAATGAAAGGCATTACAATTACATGCACAACAACTCCCACATATCAAACATTGCAACAAACAAAAATTCATAAAGTTTTTAATGGTCATGCATATGTCAATCTGAAAAGCCATGCTGAAACATGCTGAAAGCTATTAAAGACACACTACCTCATTCAATTGCAATACAAATACATGCAAATGGCTGACATTTACCCTTTCACACTCACAGAGGCTCTAATGTGGACTCTAAAAATACAAAGATCATCTTATAAACATATCTCTCATCACATCTACAAAGGGACAACAAATAGTGGCCATATAACACCACCAAATGTCATATATCAAGTACCAGGGGAACATTTCACATATGGTTGTTCAGTCCCTCAGCCAACTCTGCTCAATCAGGGATAATCTCCACTAGGCCCCTCCTGGAAAGTCCCACACCATTGCTGGTGGCCATGTACCAAGATGTATAGCTATTCCCATTTGGTGACCTCCCATTATGTTTTGCTATTCATCAATTTACATTAGTGTGGTGTATGTTCCCCTGGTCTCCTTCTGGATTGGTGGTGGTGAAGTGGCTTGTGTACCTTAAAGAAGCTGTGAGCTATACCATGCAGGACCACTATAGGTGGGCATGTCATAGCAGAGAGGTCAGACAAATCACCTCTCATATTGTTAGCAGGCCCTCAGGGGAGTGTTGAGACTCCACAATATCACTAATTGGACATTTGCATGTGTATTAACACTTTATGTTGATTATATATTATATATACTATTATAAAATAGCTAATGCTATTATGACTATTAGTATATGTATTGATCTATTGCTTAGTAACTACGGCTCATTAGTTTACAGATATAGGAATTTGACACATATGTGATGCATGTGGATGTCCCATAACCCCAACCATTGAGAACACACTGACACGGTTGCAACGGTATAACAAAACTATGCATTAATATCATGGGTGTGGGTGGATCCCGAGAGAGCAAGAGGCTTGGGGGAAATATGGGATACCTACAGGCGGTAATGTGATAGTCTAGAATAAGCATGATGCATATCACCAACCAGGGTAACATGTAATCACTACACCACTGCAACCGGAATCTGATGGAGAAAAAAAAATCACTTCATTTAATTGAAGAAACCATTAATGTGCATTGCACTTACAGCTTTTCTAGATCTGCTCAATGAAATAGACAATTCAACCTCTGGACAGTGTAATGCAATCCAGTTTCACAAATACAGTGTTGTGAAAAAGAAATCTGAAAAAAAGGTCAACTTAAAAAAAGACTGAGGAGGATAAACAATCAAATCAACATGCACACTTTTTAGCCTTACAAGACAGTGCTAAACACTGTAACTGCAACAATATACCAACAAGCATTACTATTAGCTAGGTCTCTGGATAATCAGCAATATGGGAAAATACCCATTAATAAGGAGAGGACTCAAAGGTCAGCAGACAGATTCATTATTACTTACATCAGACCCTATGATCTGTTTTCAGACTGCTATTGAGGTCAGAATCTCAAGCTTCACTAGTGCATATGTTAATGTTGGCTGTCATTAACATGTCATTGTGAGACTTTGCAAGTCCACCTCCACAGCGGTATTAGTCTGCATTTCAGCTAACAACAATCATGTCTTAGATATGTGGCTATATGATAGTTTAAGATTGTGGGAGCTACATGTTAAGGGGGGCTGTCATTGTGACTCAATTGGTAACATGTTTAACAGAACCCCACATGTCCACAGAGAAGAGGATTATGAACCATGTGATGGGAAGTGTCCATCTGCATACAAAATATCACCATCACATAGGCCAAGATCCAAGATATGGGCTAGATTAGGTTAACATTGTGTCCAATAGATTGTCACTGAGGAGTGCTGTTGATAAGGCACACACATATGCACGTCCCCTATGTCCTCCTCCCCCTAGCCACAGGGCTCACATCCCCCATGGCAGCCTCCGTCTGCCTGCTGGTGGTGGTGCACCTGCAGTGTCAGTGGTGGATGCATGGTGGCAGGAGAGGAGGGGCTGGGCTGCAGGTGGTTGGGGGATGTCTCCGGGATGGAGGAGGTGGGGCTGTGGACCAGAGGGTGTCTCATTGCTTCTGCTGTTATTCCCTTAATGCACTCTGGCCCACCTCAGTCCTGAGCAGCCTGATCAGGTATGACTCTGCATGATTGGTGGAGATGCTGGCCTGGATCCCCCAGAGCAACTCTACCTGATGCATGAGGGCCAGCATCTCCGCCTGAGTAGACTGGCCTGATGAGGTTGATGGAGGCCCATGGGATGTGGCCAGGTGAGGAGGTGATGGAGTGGGGAGGGTCTAGGGCTTGGCTGGAGCTTGGCGCAAAACAGGCAGTGTTGTGGGTGGGCGCGGTGGTGGTGGTCCCAGCCAGTCCAGCGCACTGCTGTTGAGGGTGAGGAGGTGGTGGCTGGCTGCAGATATCACTCCAGTTAGAGGGCCCCAGCGACAACCTCAGTCTTTGGAGGAGGAGGTTAGTGGGGTCGAATCCAGGCAGTGTGGCCGGAGGGCCGGATGATGACCCCACCAGCCAAATTATATCCTCCTCCAAGCAAGGACCCTTGGGTCCTCTTCCTTCCTCCTCCCCCTGTGCCGATGCCTGCTGGGCGGCGGCTTGATCCTCCACTTCCTGCTCCGATGGAGCCATCGCCCCCGCCTCTGGCTTGCCACTGGACCAAGACCTCCTTGATGCTGAAATAGATAAAGAGAGGTATATGTCATTAGCATGATGAATAATACATTGTTTTGTGTGCATTCCTAACTGTCTGACATCTAGGCTTGAATCTGGATAATACTCCTAATTGCAACTCATATTATCTATCATTTGTTAGATGTAAGCTATTCTTTGGTTCATGGTCTTGATCGTTCTTGGCTCCTAACGCTATCTTAATTCCGGCTGCATTCTGTAACTGCATAGGCTGCAGTGGGCACACCAATAAATGGACTCTCTATTGCTTGATTACTATTTTTGTGCCCAGGAATGGCAGTGATTAGTCAGCTTCATGGATTTAATGACGCATCCATTTATCCCTTGTTAATTCCATGGAGCTGACATGTCAGTGTCCTTGTTGGTCATCATGTACATGTGTAGTGTGTGTGATGCACATGTGGTGCACGTTAGTGTATATGATATTCACCTGACATGGAGGCTGGGTCCTGCTGTGCCACCAGGCCTAAAGCTCCAGTGGCGGGCACCTATCTCAGAAGATCCCTGGCAACCCTCTCCCATTCATTATAGGTCACAGTCATGTTCCTGTCCTTCTTGGCCATCATCCTCCTCACCTTGGCCCTGATGTCTTCAAACCTTGGTGCTGTGCCTACCGCTTTCACCTCAGATGCTACCTCCTTCCATGCCTGAGCACTAGGCCCTGGCCTAAATTCCCTCTTCCCTGCAAGTATCACGGTGCGACCACAGATAGCACATTCTCACAGTGCGAGTAATTGTGGACCCTGTGCTTACCCTCACCCTCTTGCATTCCCAACTGTGGACAAGGACCCGTGCCTCCCTGACCTGTCCCTGAGGCCTGTCCCTTTCCTTTACTACCGCCCCCACAGGATCAGGCCCCTTCCCCTCTGTCCCTCTCCTACGTGTGCCTGGTGCTTGGGCCACCCTGCCACCACCCACCTCTACACTCCCATCTTTCTCCTCCATCTCCTCCTTCACCACGTCCACCTCCTCTGTCTCCTCCTCTTCCACCTCCTCCTCCACCATCTTCGCCTCCTCCACCTCCTCCACCTTCTCTCCTCCACCACTCCTCAACTCCTCCTCCACCTCCTCTCCTCCACCACTCCTCACCTCCTTCTCCTATCCACCACTACTCCCCAGGGCCACCTCTCTCTCCTCTTCACCTCTCCTCTTCACCTCCTCCCCACCTCTCCACTCCTCTCCCCTCCACTCTCCTCCCTCCATCATAATTCCAAAAAGAAATTAAGGATAATTAAAAATAAGTGTTGCTGTATATATAGATTGGAAAATGTGTGTATTATGTGTATTTAGTAACTGTTGGGAGATGGGGTGTGTATAAATTAGGTGTATTGCATTTATGTGGAATCTGTATATATGTGTAATCAAGGATTACGTGTAAAATTGTATGTAATAGAATATAAATGAACAAAACCGCAAAATACTTCTCTCCAAACTCTCCTACTCTTTCTCTGACTCTCAAAACCCACCAACTCCGGGACCTGCAAGCTCCCTTTGTCAATTATCTGTGGCTAGACTTTTTTCTATTGGCAGAGTGGCCTGTGTAGCCCCTTAACACTTAGCGGCCACGGGAGGGATTTACGGGCTTGAGGATTTAGCCCATAAGTCGCACCCTTGCTCATTTGGAGAACATCACAATCAGAGATAAACAGGAGCCCGCAACACACCCGCAGACATTTGGCCATCTGTGATTGAGTTATGGGCTTGGAATTGAATGTGGCTCTATGTTTCTGTTTTATGGAAAAACTTAAAATGTTTGTAGCAAATATGTAGCTACAACATTAGTTGTTATGTAAGCAGTGAGCATAAAAAGTTTTTTAAGAAATGCTTATTTTTAATAGTCTCTGTTTTCACTGGGGGCCTCTCGTTAGAGACATTAAAAGAAGTACTGTGGGGAAAGTTAGTTTACAGTGAAGTAACTAACAAGTGAAGTCATCTATGTGCCAATTTTTCATTGGAGCAATCTTTTAATAGAGCTGAATATAGATCTAATCTATGGTGACTTATTCTACTAGAAGAAAAAACTAATTGTCCCCTCCATTTATGTAACATTAAATGCAATAACAAATAATTAACTTTTTCAAAACAGTATGTTGTAAATATAACAATTCAATTGCACATTAACTATCAGGATGTATATACAATAATTATATATTATGTATATATGTTTACTTTAACATACATGATTGTGCAGAAAATGTACAGCTCTCATAAAACATATTAAAATTATACAAAATGTATTATGATTTAAATTATATGCTACTTATGGGTTAGACAGTACAATATGAACAAAAATATAGTATATACCACATACACATTTTAATTTGTTCATGCTGATATAATTTAGTAAACACAGTCTATCTTGCAAGTATTTTTAAGATCTTTTCAGCAAAGTTATTGATAATGCAAAATCTTTCAAATATTCAGTCCCAGTGTATCATGCATATGTACATATCTTTCAACGACAGCTGTGGGAGCTGGTGAGTATGAGCAGAGTTTTAATTCTGCTGTATAATTTATAAGAACAGAAAAATACAAGGACTCAAAGGATACATTTATTCTAAATTTATTGTCATTCTCACTATTGAAAGAAATATATGCATAACACCCAAGATGCTGGATTATGCATAACTAAAGTTACATATACATTTGTGTATGTTAATGATCTGACCATTTTGAAGCATATGTTTGAAGTGATTAAAGAACCACTATACAAGGAAAATATGCATATGTTGAAAAAGTATTTGAGTCTGCCGAATAAAATAATTAAACTGGGAAACAAATCCTAAAAGTTAGTTTTTAATTATAAATAACTCATTCTGCTGGACCCTGGATGCATCCATAATACATAATATATATAATGAGTGTGTTGGTATGGGGGGCAGAAAAAAAAACTTTGCATTCAGGCGGCCCTACATGAACTAGCTCTTCACTGTCTATTAGTGTGAAGTAAGATTGTAGATACAAAATGTTTCTTACCAAAACATCGACATGTTTGCCTTAATATTCTTGTAGTAGATCACAGTTACTTTGAGTTAGTGGTGCACACTGGTTCATTTTAGATAATGCAAACAGGTGAGATGAAAATTGGCATCCATATCATGCACCATCTTGATTCCAAACAGAAAGAAGGAGATCAACAAGAAAAATGTTTGTTCCTGTAAGACTGTATCAATGACAGTGACTTGTCTGGCTGCAGACAGCTCCCTGTCATGGCGACCAAAAGCTTGTTTATTTAACAAAACTTGTTCAATATTAATCGGTAGAACTTCCTGTTTTTGATTTGCTATAAATATGGCTCCTGCATCCTTGAAACATCTCAGCCGGCAACGAATCTCTTTCTCTCTCTCTCTCTCTCTCTATCTCCTGCTATTCTGCTGAGCTGATAGATTCTGTGGGGTCCCTCAGACTTGTGTGATTACCAAACAAAGTATAATAAATATTTCTATATTATTACTTTTGTGCTGTTTGATTTTTCAAAGTTGGATACATACACCACAAGCCAAAAGAACCTTTTACACTTGGAGTAGATGGCAGCATTTGGTTTAATGGTGTGTATTTAATTTTGGCTAATCATGTTTCGGAAGTTTAAAAGGGAAAGCAAAACTGCCTGTAACAAGCATCTGCCTTCATGGGTGAAGGAGGGATGCTGTAATCTTTTGGAATGTCAGAATTATGAAAAAATTTTTTACTTGCTATCCCAGAGATGAAGCAGTTAAATTAGATTTAGGCAAACTTCCAAAGGCAAGTAGGTGCGGGGGGGGCACTATGGGCTGGGTCCAATTTCAGGCATTACAGAACTTTACATAGTATTTGAGGTTGAATAAAGACTTTTAGTGCATCAAGTTCAACCTTTTTAGATCTCTTCTGGTCCTTTTAATATGTGCATTTATTTGTTAATAATTGTTAATTGAACCAGAGGAATGCAAACAGAAAAAAAAATACTCTGTCAGTTGTCTCATAAGGGGAAAAGAAGCAAAATTCCTTCTTGATACTGGCAATCAAATTTCTCCCTGGGTCAATATTCCTTCGCTAGTTATCGAGGATAACCTTGAATGCCCTCTTTATTAAAAAATATATCTAACCCCTTTTTAAAAGTTATCTATCAAATTTGCTGCCACCATCTCCTTTGGTAGAGAATACTACACTGTTATACCACCCTAACTGTGACGAACCCTTTCTTTAAGGTTAAATCTTTTTCCCTCTAAGCTAAAGGGATGTCCTCTTGTCTGTTTAAAACCTCTTGGCACAACAAGTTCACTTGACAAAGCCTTATATTGACCCTGGATGTATTTAAGGTAATCATATCCCCTCATAGACGCCTTTTATTCTAGAAAAAATAATTTTAAATAATTTCTTCATAACTTAGCCCCTCCATTCCCCTTATTAGTTTTGTCGCCCTTCTCTGTATTTTTCCAGCTCTAAAATGTCCTTTTTTATGAAATGGCGCCCAAAATTGTACTCCATATTCCAAATGTGGGCGTATTATGGATTTGTACAGATACAGAATTATATCTGCTTCCCTTGCTTCTATACCCTTCTTAATACATGCTTATATTTCACTTGCCTTTGCAGCTACTGCTTGGCATTGAGCACTGCTACCTAGGTGGTTGTCCACAAGTACTCCCAAATCAATTTCTATATCAGATACCCCTAGATTTGCTCCATTAAGATTATAAATTGCATGGCTATTTTCCCTTACCAAATGCATAATTTTACATTTATTTGTATTAAATCTCATCTGCCATTTAGTCGCCCATTTCTCTAATTTATGCAAATCCCTTTGGAGGGGAAGTACATCATTATCTGATTTAATTACCTTGCTCAACTTAGTGTCATCAGCAAAAATTGAGACAATACTTTTGAGTCCTACTTCTATGTCATTAATAAATATTTTAAAAAGGAGAGGGCTTAATACTGAACCTTGAGGAACCCCACTTACCACATTAGTCCAATCGGAATATGTTCCATTCACAACAATGCTTTGCTTCCTGTCTTTTAGCCAGCTCTCAATCAATGAGCAGATACTAACTGCAATCCCTGTATCCCTTAGTTTGCACTATAGTTGTCCATCTGGTATTGTATCAAAAGCCTTTGCAAAATCCAAAAAGACTACATCCACTGAGTTGCCCTGATCCAAGTTCCTACTTACCTCCTTATAAAAAACTAATTAGATTTGGCATGACCCATCTTTCATAAATCCGTGTTGACTCCTACATATGATCTTGTTCAAATAGACATATTCTTGTCAGAGTCTATCCGACACTATGCACAAAGTTGCAAAAAGTACAAGAGCAACTGTTTGTGTATGAAAAATAGAAATAAAATGTTAAAGCACTGTTTGAGTAGTATGTTGTTAAAGCAGTAAATCGAAGAAAACAAAAATCCATCAGCTGAGCTACACAAGTACATGCTCTCATAACGAACAGTGGGAGGCTTTAGCTCAACCGTCAGGATCTGATGACGAGGAGATATATAACGCAGAGACAGAGGAGGGGTTTGCGACAGAGAAAGTGGGTGGGGGAAGCAGCAGTACAATAGTTATCAGAGGATATTAATTCTTCAATTTACTTTCATTGGCACTAAATAGTCACAGCAGCATAGAGAGTGACTGTTAGCATGGATGTTTTGAGTCTGGGATTTAGGAGGGGATGGTATTATGTTAACCAACCAGGAGGCAACAGTATTTGGGAGTGCAGTGAGAAATCAGAGTATGGCTTTATGTGAAACATACTCAGGATGCTACTGCAAACTTCTCACTATAACATTTGATATGGAATTCCGTTGCACAATGTGAAGATTCCCCCATTGATATAATTAACATGTCCTCCTTGATCTCTCTAAGTAAAGGTATGACTAGACTACAGGAGATGGGTTGTGTTACAGGGGTAGCTTTAAATCCACCAGCTAATGAAGGGGTGGTAAAAGGTGTGATGGTTGTTTGGAAGAAACCAGACTTGTTCATATTTATCCCTATTATGTGAAGACAATTGTTGCAAGCTATCCCTGAAAATCTTAGATCTTCTTTGCTCGCCATGCTCAGTGCTTTAAAAGAAAAACAAGTGTACATGGTATGATGCAGCCATTTTATTGGGAGTTTCGTGCTTTAAAAGAAAAAAAAGTGTACAGGGTATGATGCAGCCATTTTATTGGGAGTTTTAGGAAAAATGGAGATAAAGATTAAAAACCTAATAACAGATAGCTAGAGCAGAGAAAGGGGGAAAGCAGGCTTAAAAGGACTATGAGGTTAGATCTGATCAATAGTGGAGCACACAAGGAGGACATTGATAATAAGCCAACGGCTGAGCTGTTGCAGAGCTGGAAGGAACTGAAGGCAAAAATGTTGCATGTACCAGTGCCATCCAAGAAGGTGGCACTTAGTGACGTTGAGAAAATCACGCCTATTAACTCACCCAATCCTTCCGACTCCACCTTTGACTCTCACAGCCTATGTCAGAGGACTCAACCACTTTTAGAGCAAGTCAGGGCCTTATGCTAAGATTGGGGAGGAGGAGTTTGGAGTGACAAATCTCCTGCTATTAAAACTCAGAATTAAAAAGGCAATAAAAGCAGGGGATCCATGCCTATATGTAAAACTTAACTGTACACAGAGAGAGACAGTTTCCACACATTATCAGTGAACTGCTAGATACTGGAGCTGAGGTTACATTTTTACATGGAACATCACACCATCAACATGGGACTATTGTAGCTATTGCAGCCAAACATACCATGCCCAAGCTACAGATTGGAAATGGGCCAATTTTTAAAGCCCAATTGCTATTTTCAGAATTATAAGTTAACATACTGGCAATTGATATTTTGAGAGGGCAGAGTATTGGCACTGGCTTAGGTAGATTTGTGTTCAGATCAGGATATTTCAGGTGTGTGCTGCCAAAACCCATAGTGAAAGGAAATGCTAAATGGACTCTTCTCAAGATTCCCTGCCCTCAATTGCCAGTAAATTTCAAACAGTACGGTTTGCCAGGAGGACATAAAAAATTGCTTAGACGTTTCAAGACTTATTGGAATCAGGATTAATACGGATCATTGTAATCCCATTTAATGATCCTGTGTGGCCTGTAAAGAAATCAGACGGTAGCTGGAGTATCGATTACAGGTGGCTCAACAAAACAGTGCCCCCATTGGCAGCTTCTGAACCTCATATGGTAACATCCATAGAGAATATTGGAGCAATGGCCAAACAGTTGCATGCAGATAAATGGACTGTGAACAATAAACCGATTATGCGAGTTGCAGAAGTCTGGCAGAAGCTATGGGACACAGCACTTGTAAAGGATATTGAGCCCAATTCAATTGAGCTCTCGCTCAATCCAGTAGCCCATAAGTGAGGTCGCAAGTTAATTTGATATTGAATTGGCATCCTTTTGTGGGCTCCAAATGGGTAACGAGTTACAGCCTTGAAAAAATTGCGATGATTAAACCCGTAACTTACAGCCATCCGAAGCCTTTGATCTTTCACTTTCGCAAGAGTTACGATGGCTAAAATCGCAAACCACTATTCAATTGCTCAATTTCCCCAAGTCCACAAATGTTTTCACACCTGTAAATGGCAAAATAAGGAGAAAATCCTATAAGCACTAGAGAGTACACGCAAGGGGGTTCAACACCTATTGGTAGCACTGTAAATGCAAATAAAAAATCAGAACTGTAAATAACACGAAAGCGATGAGAAACAGAATTAATTGCACAACAGTCTCAAGCTTGCAAATCAACAGGAACATTAATTGATTTTAATGTTTCATTTTGGGGTTAAATCGCTCGCATGTACCTGTAAATGAAGAAGCAAACCAGTTATCAAAAGTTCATGGGATTCAAGAGGTGGTAGGACAAAATGAAGAGACGTTCTTGGATGATCCAGAGAGCAGTTTGGCCCCAGAGAAAGATCCTCAGCAGGAAGAGCTTAAACATCTTAGTCCATGGACCCATCAAAATTGTGGGCATAAAGGAGCACAGGGAACCTATGAATATGCTAAAGAAAAGGGCATATCCATAACTCTGATTATGGTTTAGGACATTGCAAAATGCCCAGTGTGTACAGCAGTTAATCAGAAGAAATATCTTCACGCTTCTGCAGGACACCTCAGGACAAGTCAGGCAAATTGATTTCATTGGTCCTCTATCCATGGAATCTGGGGTATTAGCCACAGCTTTTGGTACTTACAGTGGTTTATTGATGATACTGACCTCTAAGTCATCAAAGCAAGACACAACTTTTAATCTTTTTGGAAATAAAGTCAGACAATGATACCCATTTTACTTGACAAAGGGTGCAGAAATGGGCCAATCAGAATGATTGGGCCAATCAGAATGATGTCAACTGGATCCTTCAAATTCCCACAAAGCAACCGGCCTGATCAAAAGGATGGATGGGTTATTGAAGCAACAACTGTGCAAACTGACACTCGCACACAAATTACGAGGTTGGGTGCCTGTGTTAAACAATGCAGTGCTTGAGCTTAATGAAAGAGTGGTGGGGGGATGGTCTCAATATGAGCGTACGTTAGGTGGCCATCAAGAGACAGCTGAAATAGTAGTGTTGGTGAGTCATCACACATAGTTAACCCAACAAGGAACAGGTACTAATATTCCAGTGAAAATAAGTGCCCCAGTGCTTGTAGGTCCAGACCAAGCCTTCAAAGTGAGCACCACTATAATTGAAGTCTCCCCTCCAGCCAATGTATATTTTCTATTACTATCAGGGCTCAAAACATAGCTTTGTGGGAGTCTGAAATCTCATAGGAATGTGTTTTCTTCCAGGTGAATGGAGTGGGTGCAATGGAACATGAGTTATTGGTGGTGAGCCAGCTCATGTTGGTACCCAAGAATCAGAGACTGATGTTGCAAACAAATGTACCTGTAGTAGGGACACATGTACCCTCCTCAGTCATAGTTAAATATGCTAAAGAAAGACACAGGAAGAGGTAATTGTCACTGGACTGGGGGGAACACTCCTTGTTTTGTATCAAGATCAAACTTACTTTGTCTATGTTTCTTCCTACAAGTTGAAACCTATTGATTTCTAACCATGGGTCTTCAACAAGAATGCTGGATTTTGATATGCTGCTACCTAACTATCGGTGGCACAGTGTATGAGACTCAAAATACTTTTCATGAGCTCTTACTATGGATGGCACATTCATTCAACAAATCTAGTTGCTGGGTGTGTGGTGCAATACATTATATCTGCACTGCATGCCTTTGAATGCCTTTCCTTTTAAAGTTCCGATGACCGAACACATGAAGAATGGGCTCAATTATATCTGGAAAAGGGCCTACTTGTAATCTAACTGATAATCTTACTTCCCATATAAATGACTCAAATAAGAAGAAGGAGCTATTAGCACTATAGTTTAGCAAAAATGGCTTTAGAATATATTAGATGCAAATGGTAGTAGTTGTGCTATAATCAAAGATGAATTCTGTAGTTTTATACCCGATGCCTCACAGTCTGTGGAATGTGATTTAGGCCAAGCCTATCAGGCTGCACAAAAGTTACATCAAGAAAGTACTACATCATGGTGGGATAGCCTTTTTGGAGACATCAGGGGTAGTGTACATAATATATTACAAATAATATCTATAATTTCCTTATCATCATTTCTTTCTATGCTTGTGTAAAAAACATAACTTGCATTGTGCAGAGCATTACTGATAGAGAACAGGCTTTGCCCATTAGATTCCATTAACTTTTCCACCTAAAAAATATGGAATACAAAATGAGTCGAATAAAAAATAATGCATAATCAGGTCTATTTGCAGGGCCAACACACACTAAAGGAATATTCTTTTATTTAAATTGTTTTTATTGAAGCAAACAGGGTTATAACAGTGTTACATGAACATTAAAGGTAAGACATAACCAGTGTGGACATAAAATTTGAAGAATAGAGAAATACACTTATTTCCATTTATCTTTTTTGTTTGTTTGTTTTTTTCCTTATAGCATTTTTCGAATTTATGTAAGTCTTAAGTGCCATTGTAATAAGAGAAAGAAAGTAGAAGGAAGCTGAAAGTATAGATAAAGGGTGTCATGAATCAGCCAGTGGCCATAAGGGTTGGACAAAGTGCATGGCTCTTGCTGTGGAAGAAAAGGTTTGGGGCCCACTTGTTATGGATATATTGTTATGTTGTGGTCTAGGGGATAAAGTATTATAAGTTACCCCTTAGCATATCCCCATCCCTTCCACGTTTAGGCTCATTGTAATGGGTGTCATGTGAGGGAGCTGGTGGGATGTGTTGGTTGTATGTGTGTGAAACATTGTGTGTTGTATTTGTAAATATGAATGTATGTTATTATATTAGTATGTCATTATATTGTAGAGGGGAAGCCGTTGAATACAGCCAAACCTCCTTTGTTCCCAAAGGCCTGTTAATCCCATTAGCTAAGTGTCCAGCAGGGAACTAACAATGGGAAGCTCACAGCTGGAGAGCAGACAGGCAGGCCCCCAGAAACAATGGGATGGCCTGAAGGCTTCTCAGCCTTCATAGCATGGGCACAGGAGAGTAAATGTATGCTTTGCCCTGGAGATTCAGACCCCAAATGGATTAGTTGGCCCCGCCTAGTGGGTGGACCTGGGGAGGAGTCTCATGGTTCCCACGTAGGGACCCTGCCTGATTGACCAGAGGCAGTTAGGGGCTGACTAAAGGTAGCCCCTTCCTGGTAATTATGTATGCCTGGTTAAAAGATGTTGTTTTCCAAGTAAAGTTTTTCATAATTTTCATCAAGACTTTGTGTGCAGGTGTATTATTGACCCAGGGGCATATGCTGGTAGAGGAGATCGTTCTGACTCCCTTCCAGGTTCTTCCAGGCACACTACCAAAAGCTGGGACTTATGCTCTTGCATCCACAAAGAAGGTCCATTGGTCTGAGTCACCCAAATCTTAGGTCTAAAACCTACAGGAGATAAGAGGACTAGGATCCTCTATACTCCATCATCATTGTAGGTTGTGACAAAGGGGAAGGGGAGAAAAGGGAGTAAGGGGTGAAGTATATTGTAGTGTGTTCACTGGAGGTTATATCTTTCTTATTGTCCTTACCTGCTGCGTTACCACCCAATACGAAGGGTCCAATTATCCCAACATGAGGCCCACTAGCTGTGGGAATTATCTAGTGTCATGCAATTAATATGACATAAATATTACAATGTATAGATTACTTAAGTTTAAGGATCAATTTGTCGACAAGTTTACACAATGTGAAGAAATAGCATTTATTGGGAAAATATTAAAAATCAAGGATAAACAATTATAAGTGTTTACACTTGTAAGCTTTGATATTTAGTTAGATCACAATATACAATCTATCTGATGTCCATTACAATCTCTTTTGGATGATTGGATAACAATTAGTCTTAACACACTTTTTATTTGGTTAGATCAATACAGAAATCAATAAGCAGTGTATATAAACTTATCAAATGTGGATTTACAATTTATTTTAATACAATCTATATTTGATTAGTTCAAAGTAGGAGTATATAAACTGTGTATATAATCTTATAAAGTTTGGTTAGAACAGTCTATATATTTGGTTAGTGCAATACAGAAATAATACACAGAGTGTATAAACAATCAGCTATCTATTCTATTCAGTAAATGTCTCTTAATACTCAGTGATATAATGTGTTACTCTATGAAAGCAGTAAATAGCAAAGTATGGTATAACAATTTATATAGCAGTTAAAAAAGGACATTTTAGAGATGGAAAGGGTACAGAGAAGGGCAACAAAACTAATAAGAGAATGGAGAGGCTTAGTTATGAAGAAAGACTAACCCAATTAAAAGTATTTTCTCTAGAAAAAAAGGTGTCTAATTAACAACTAATCCGCATATTGCAGATCAGAGGAGATCTTAAAAAGTTGAACTTGATGGGCTGAAAGTCTTTTTTCAACCTCAATTACTATGTAATTATGTAACTAAGGTTGGTTTCCACCAATCACAAATAGTTACTCCCTGTTCTCATGATATAGGTTTAATTAGAATGTATATGCATAATATCTTGTGTATGTCTATTTCTATCTGTTAGAGAACGCTCTGGTTACAAGTATTAAAATGAATTATTATCCATTTATGTGACCTGTGTCCCATAATATGTCTGCCAGTCTGAGACTAGGCCATTGTGAGCTTAATTATTATTATTCTTTATTTATAACGTGCCAACATATTCCGTATCACTATCTTAATCTCAACACCTGCTTGATAATGTTATTTAGGACAATGTGGTATTGAAGTGAGATGTGTGTGTCTCAGAACATGCTATCTTGAGACATTCGTAATGTTTCATCTTGAAGGTCTTTCTCGCCCATGTGAAAATATCTAAGATTTGGCCTGGCCAAGTCTTGGTTTCATAAAACATATTTACCAACTTAGAGGTTTATTTCATTTTAACAGGAAAATGTTTTAACTCTTCATATGTTTAAAATACATACTATAAGTGTATGTTTACAATGGTAACATCAATACCAATTGACAACCATAAATATTGTAGATAATATTTAATCTCTTTCTTTTACCCAACAAAATGCACAACATATCCCTCTCTGTTTAAGGTGTCAACCCCAATTAGGTAGGTGATACCATTACAATGGTAATAGTATAGTTTTGTTTTGTTAGTTGGATTTTTTGAAGACTGTTTTTTATTTATTTATTTGTTGTAATAGCTTGGATAGTCTTTATCATTGTGGTATAATTCAATGGACTGGGAAGAAGGCCAGAGTCAAAATAGTTCAAGAAATATTTTTAGGGAGGTTAATCTCCTTCTAGTAGTTGTAGATTCTCGAACTTCCTGGATTAGGATTGCTAAAGACAGGCCCCCTTTAATGAGGGGTTCCAGCTGGACCCTTTGGCATAGGATCCGCATCATCCAAATCAAAGCCATCTTTTTCCTGGTCCTCTTTAGTCCTTTTTCTGTTTTTGGTTTCTGTAGATAAAAGAAACAAAAAGTTTTAATAACCCATTCATTATAGTTTCAATATTACATTTTCAATTAGACTGTTTTCTTTTTTTTAAGATAGGTTTCTTTTTAAAAATGTTTGTTTTTACCCCTTGTAGATTGACAGGGATATTATATCTATCCTGGGTTTCTTCCACCTCAGATGAGAAATGGTAGTATTTTTAACATCTCTGACTCCTTCCATTTGTTTGTTACTTTTATTTGAAGAGTCAGTTTGTAGGATATTATTTATTTAGTTTACTGTAAGTTCTGCAAAACTATTAGCAGTTTCCAGTACATCATTAGTTTTACTTTCAATTTCACATTTAGGCATCAAGATGCCTGCATTTCCTTTGGTATAAGAAATAAATAAATAATTTAGCAAGTCATTGTGTCGTTCCTTTTCATACAAGCTATTAAACTTTTTGCCGGTACATTCTCATTTGTTTGTTGACGTCTCATGTGAGTGTAAGGGGTTAACATTACTTTCGGCATTGTCCCCCTCCTTGCTGTCTGCAAGTTCCTGTATTAGGAAGATAACTTGGGAACTGAGTTAAAAAGCTAATTATTAGCATTTGTTTCAAACACATTTTGTTACATTTGCAATTAAATCAAGAGATTCAGACATGTAATTTTTGTTTCCCAACTTATTTTGATCACCACTGTTTCACCATTGGTTCTGGCTAGCAATTTATTTTTATAACCAGTGTTTAGCTGTTTGCTCTGGTTATTGGAAGATAATTTTCTCTTCTTTTGACCGTGCATATTAAATCAAGCCATGAGGTCTTCCTTCTGTGTCAGTAATTTTACCTGTTCTTCCAGGTTAGAGTAGACGATTGTTTTGTAGTTTGATTTTAGCTATGCCTATCAACCTTTTGGGACTCTTTGAGCTAGGAGGTATTGAGCATAGGAGTTTTCTCTTGTTTGTTTGTTTTTCTTTGTGGAATTTAGTGGTTTAAATCGGGTTTGTTTTGCACCTATTTATTTTGACTGTTTAAGTAAGGTATTTAGATAATCTTAAAAATTATAAGATTTCTATCATGATCACTTTAAGAGTTTAAGGATGATCATGTTTTGATAAATATATACTTTGATTTTTATTCTGATCTTTCCCTTTACGGGTAATGGGGATATTTGCACAAGTTTAGTTCAGTTTGGTTGGTAGTTCCTGGAAGCTACCATTGTATTTTAATGTTGTCATCTTAGATTTTTGGCGTATTGTGAAACGGCATCTCAACTGAGTATTTCCCTCTTTTTTTTTTTTAGATCGGATAGGGTTTTTTTGGAGAATAAGGTTCAGCCGATCTAAGAAGTTATTTTCACAATAGAATGGGGTTTCTGATTCATATGCAACATTAAACAAATGAACCAGTTAGTATATATTATCTCATTGGCAATCAAGCTCGTACTCAATAAGTAATATGTCAGACCATATAAAAAAGTAGATTTCTATAAAGAAATACCAATGACTTTTTTTTTTGTTTATTCATTTTATTTCTTTACATCTGTACTTTCCACCAAATTATATTGGGGTAATTATTTTATATGTGTGTTAGCTAGAGTAAATAAAGCTCACCAGCTGAATTTATATTTTTATAATAATATTACTGTATTTGTTTTTATTTGTCGGCTTTAACAGGTTTCTTTCTTTTTTTTTCTTAAATTGGCATTATGCCCAGGAATGGCATCTAGCCAGTGGTAGGGAGGGGTGAGCCTTGGACACTGTCCCTTATGACATTCCTCCATTATTTTTTTTTGTCTATGTTTTTCTCTCATACAGATTTTAATCAATAATCAATCAATCATTTATCTGATAAAGATCTTGATCCCCATGCGGGCCACCACATGTCATGCAGTTGATATGACATAAATATTACACTGTGTAGATTAATATAGTTTCTTAAAATATTACAATGTATAGATTAATTGAGTTTGAGGATATATTTATCAATAAGTATATGCTGTGTGCAGAAATAGCATTTATTGGTATAGCAGTAAATATCAAGGATAAACAATTATAAGTGTTTACACTTGTAAGCTTTGATATTTAGTTAGATCACAATATACAATCTACCAGATGTCTATTACAATCTCTTTTAGATGATTGGACAACATATATAGTTTTGTGTCACACAATCTACAAAACGGTTTTACAACATTATTGATTGAATTGACTGATTTGATAAATTAAATTGAATGTAATCAATAAATGTTTATACCATATTTTACTATTTACTGTTTTTATAGAGTACCAGGTTATATTATTAATATCATATATACTTTTACAAATAGACAGCTGATTGTTTATACACTCTGTGTATTATTTCTGTATCAGATACAATATAACCATCCTTGATACATGTTGCTTCAATATATACAGTATCTCTATACTCTAACTGCCATAAAAATTGCTATACCATATTTTACTGCTTTCACAGAGTAAAAGGTTATATTGCTAATTATTAATATCATATATACTGTAACAAATAGACAGCTGAATGTGTATACATTCTGCGTGTCTTTTCTGTATTGCACTAACCAAATATATAAACTGTTCTAAGCAAACTTTATAAGATTATATACACTGTTTATATACTCCTATATTGAGCTAACCAAATATAGATTGTATTAAAATAAATTGTTAATCCACATTTGATAAGTTTGTATGCACTGATTATTGATTTCTGTATTGATCTAACCAAATATAAAGTGTGTTAAGACTAATTGTTATCCAATCATCCAAAAGAGATTGTAACAGACATCGGGTAGATTTTATATTGTTATCTAATTAAATATCAAAGCTTACAAGTGTAAACACATAATTTGTTATCCTTGATATGTACTGCTATACCAATAAATGCTATTTCTGCAAACAGCATATACTCGTCGATAAATTGATCCTCAAATTCAATTAATTTATACATTGTAATATTTTAAGAAACTATATTAATCTATACAGTGTAATATTTATGTCATATCAATTGCATGACACCAGGTCAGCTGAGATAGTGCTCATGGAATGTATAAATATAAGTTTTTTTTAAGATTGCACTATAGGCAGGTATTGCTGACTTCCAGGTTTTAGCTATCATGATCCTAACTCCTAAAAACTGTTGACTTGATAAAAGTTGAGCTTCTTTATAAAGACACTCTATTGGAAGGCCTAACAAAGCTTCTACTGGTTTTGGGGGGATCCTGTGACCGCACAATCTTTAGAACTTGCCACTTGCCCATCAAAAAATGACGGCAATAAGATTGTAAGGCAGGTAATGTTGTTTGCGTGTAAAAATAATTTTGTTGGTGTTTTAAGATCCTTTTGTGCTCATTGTGAGCCTCGCCCTGAGCACCTTTGGTGCTCATCATGTGGCTCGCAATGAGCGCCTTCGGCCATTTTTTCTCTTGCTTAGGGGATTTACGGGTATCTAAACTCTCCAAACTTTATTTGGAGTTAAATTGAGGTGTAACTTCAGTTTTCGAGGTTCTGGGTGCCCCTCCCTTGCTGTAGGTAAGCTTTTTATGTATTTGTTGTGTGTATTTATGGTGTTTTTCATGTTTTCATGTGCGTGGGTTTCGACCTGTTTTTGCGAGGTCGCAATGGTCCGTAAATTTTGCAAGGTCCGCAGTTGCTGGCAAGGAGCGCCTTTTGCGCTCCATGCCAGAAACTGTGGCCCTCGATTTGCGAGGGCTGCAGGCTCGTTACGCGAGTTTGCAGCATATGGAACAGGCTGCATGTTCACAACTATATATGTGATATATTATATGTCTCTAACCATATATGGGCAATTTTTGGACAGCCGCAGAGGACATCTTTTAGGGTGCCTGGGTAATCATATCCTCTGAAGCAGTTGCCATCTAGTAATGGATTAGAAAGTTTCAACCTGGCTGGAGTCAGGTACCACCTCATGATAGTCTTGTGTGAGTTTTCTCTAAGGATTGTGTTGAGGGAGGAGCTTGTAGCCTGTTATATCCTTTGGCTCACAGGAGAGGAATACCCTATTGCAATCTATTAGGTTACAACCTAATATTTTGAAAGCAAATAAAATAAATCTATATAAGCTGAAAAATGCAGAGAGGAAGGAGAAGCAAAGGAGCAAAAAGGGACAAAAAGTAGAAAAATAGCCGGACAATTAGAAACAACTAGATTTGGCAAGGGAAAAGGCGCACCTCTAAGTGTTCGAGCAGCTAAAGTCTAAATACTGTACGCTTCTGCTTTCACCATTTTGGTAGCTCAGATAGTTGAAAATATCCCACAACTTTTTGTTGCTATGTTGTTTTTCTTACTTAGAGCTTTATAATTGCTGTAGTAGTGATAATAATACAGAACTTTGAAATATTTCCTTTACAGATTTGCTGAATCCCCACTTATTCCAACACAATTAAAACAAAATATGAAAATTAACTGTGATCTGGATAATCTGTACGGTTCATTCATGGATGTTTTAAGAAGCGACAGAAAAGTCTTAAAACAAAACAAAGACTCATTGCTGTACGAATAAAATATGCTAAGTGAAAGACTCTTGTACAGCTCTCTTAAAAACATTTCAGTAGATGATCTAAACAAAAAAACAAAAAAAATATCCCAGCTAGTGTTTGCTAAAACTATTTCCAAATAATACCTTAAAATGAACTGATTAGTATTCATACTTTGTGGATGCATTTAGTCCCTATTTATAAAATCTATTCTGTTGCTGAAAAAAAAAATGAAATGCAGCTGTTTAACACATTGATCATTTTCATTAGTTCCAAAAATCCTCCATAGAATTTCAAATTTTATTCATTACATTTCAATAATGTTGGGCCTCTGAACTAAAGGTGACCTTAACTATATTTTTCTCTTTTTTATTGATGATGGGGGAGGGATATGAACGAAAGGGATACAAAATATAAAAGGCAGAGAACAATAGGAAATAAAAATAGATCTAAAATATGTAAACAGTGTATATAGACTGAAATATAAGCATGTTGTATTGTAAAAAAAAGCTTGATAAAGACATCTGGAACTAATCTTGTTATGGGGATTTTGATTCTTAAATGTTAATCATGGTTTAATTACCAATTATCTTGAGTTTTTTTAGCTATATTCTGCAAGTCCATCATACACAATGTGAGCACAATGTGAGCATAATGTGCTTGTTCCTAATAAACTTGTCCCCAGCACATTTGTTTTCTGCTACAGTATAAATGTGCCTAGGTATAAAAGAAAATTCAAAGAAAAAGCTAGGTTTGCTTCTGTGTGAGATGAACAAAGCCTGATAGTGATCTATAGCCATTGAATGTAATCAGTCTGTTTGTCCTTTTTTAAGGTTAAATCGTTTTATTTCTTATCCTATTTTAATCTACAGTGCATAAAAAAACTGATGAATTTATGCAAATGGAATGAAATAAAGCTTTAACCTACAAGAGACACAACTTAGTTCAGTTGTACAATACTTTTCCATTTTATGTGATCCTTCTTTGCCTGCTCCTTATGTTAAAGTATTTTTATTTCAATTTTCAATGCTTTTTCTTGTATAAATATGCCAATTAATGGAATAAAGATATTTAATTATATCAATGTCAATGTCCTCCAGATAATATTATTGTATTTTAATTCTGAAGTGCTCTCTTTCGTAAAGGTTACTTTTGATTATTCTTAACCTTTTTCTTGTACCTCATACACTGAATGGTTTAAAATCAATTTAGTTTATGCATCTTAAATTATTAAGTCGATCGAATTTGGTAGATGAATTAGTCTTAATTATTTTTCCTATGTATACTTATATTTTTGTAAGGCAATACAGAAAAGCTTTTTGTACAAAATATCTACAATATTTATAGTAGATTTTAGAGTGCATTGGCCCTAGGAATAAATTAGAAGTTATAAGCCTGATGATTTATTATTGTGTTCTTTAGAGTAATGTGCCATTTCCTGATTTTTTCCCAACAGAATCTTCTCTATATTTGATCAGAGGTATAATAAATCTGGATCGCTATCTTGACATTTTGGAGGGGTTTGTGTACTTAAATGAAGCTGTGAGGCATACCATGTAGGGTCACCCAAGATGGGCAGATCAATTCAAAGAGGTCAGACAAATCTCAGTTTCCTGGAGAAGGAATTAGCAACCTACCCCAGTGTCTTTGGATAGGCACAACCAGACACAAGATGTGTCCGGCATGCTGTATCCATAGGATGATGGAGAGTCAGATATGACTGAACTATTGAACAACAACAACATAATGACCAAACCTGATAATGTTTGAATTATTAAAAGATACTTTTTATCGTGATATAGTACAAAATACTTAATTCATATTGCATAATAAAAGTACATATGTGTAACTGGTGCTTCCTGTAGTATTCAAAGTTCAAAGATATTCTTGTGCTCTGCAGTGCTGTTTAATAATTTTGTCTCGTTGATAGTCGTCATGAGAAATTAGAATCTTCTGATGACATCAGATAAGGTTTAAAAAGTCTCTAGTAGAATTATGACACCTTTAAAAAAATGACAAAGCACAATCTTATTCCATAACTAACTATAATGAGTAACTTAGTTTAAAAAAAAACGCACATGGGCATAGATTCGCCAAGTGCTTATGGGATAAACATAGGGTTATGGTGGTACAAAAACAGGCCTTCCAGTGAACTTACAAAGCTATTTTTCCATTAACCTTTTCATCCCTTTGTGAACATTCACCATATTAAATGTTAATCAATCTGATTCAATCATTTGCCAGTGCTTAGAAGCATATGTTGAACTAACCTCTGGAAAATACAGTTGAAGTATTGCAGAACATAGGCCTGAAATGAGCATAAGCATCCCTCAATAGGAAAGAATGTAATTTGGTATCGATTATAGGTAACAAATAGTGTTTGTAAGTTTGATCCAGAAGAATTAGGGCTTATCAAGATGCGTTTGTCCCATTAGAAAAAAATGTATCAAATTGTACTCTGGTGTCTGATATGGAGACCAATATGACAAGCATTGGTATCTCTAGTTGGCGTTTTAAAGGTGCCAAGCAGAATAGCAATAGTCCTTTATTAGACTCCAGCTGAGGCCCAAGCATTAGCATGACTTAAAGAATGTAATTACTGGGAAGACTAAAATAATACATAACTATAACAAAGACAAATTGTGTGGATGAAAGGGTTTGTCACAAAACAATTCATCCAAGCTTTTAATTACCTACCATATTTAAACAAACAGATCAATCCCAACTGTATAACCACTAAAGAGGAATTATAAAGATAACTTTAAAATACAGTTAAACACTAAAATTAAAAATACAGACCTGGAGCTTATAATAAGTTTCCAAGTTCTCAGTCTCACTAATGAGTATTTGAATAGAACAGCTTTCTACCCTTTCCTGATCATGCCACTGATATAATTCCAAACTAATCAAAGGATTTCCATCCATTGTTGAGCATTGCTGAATATAAAACTGTGGAAGTCATATCTGAAAAGCGATCATGTCAGGGAGGTAGTGGAGCTGACACTATGCTTCTTGATGAACTGGGTATTTGTAATATCTCCAGGTTCGTATTTTCTACAGCAAATAACTTTTTTGCCAATATTTCAAAGTAATCTTTAATCCTGCCTAATCATGAATATGCTTTACTAAGTATACTTAAGCTAGTCACATTAATATACCAATAACAAACATACGTGGTGTTTCCTTAAATGTCTAAATGCACTGAACTCCCATTTAGTATATGTTTAAGGGAAATATATTTTAAAATAGCAGTAAGCTTGTTTTGTTCATAGAGAGCAATAGAACAGAGGATATGACTGTGTGGCAGAGAATAAACAACATGCTTGCCAGCATCTATTCATTTGACAAACATGTTTTTCAGAGAGATAAGGAATGATGTTTTAATGTATGATTAGATAACATTTTTAGTTTACAGATCATGTTTACCAGGTTTTTAAAATAACTGGTATTAGTCTCACTCTATATGGTCTTACACATTATAGAATACAGTGACTACATGAGACTGCAATTAAATATATGTGTCTTTGTGTTTTGTCATGAAACCACAAATTACACTGTAAAACTATTTATTTGGATTTCATTTTAAGAACAATTTAGTTTAATTTCTGATTTTCTAGTTATAACATAAATACAGACACGTTGAAATTAATTTCATTGAATTTAAGCAATGAGTAGGCAGCCGAAAACCTACAAAATCTGTTAAAATGTTTTAAGGATTTATTTTAACACTGATATTTGTTTCCAAATGCATAACACAATATTTTTTTTTAAAGATTTAATTTCATGGTGTCTTGGCAAACTGCCAGTGTTTTCTTGCAAATGTTTGAACAATAACATGTTTTGACTTTTCTGAAAAATAAAATAAAGCTGTGGTAAAAGAATGTTTTATTTTTTATAGTTTTATTCAGGGATTCGCAACAAACAATCCTGAGTCCTTTTCTATGCCCTGAGACCTTTTCTGATAGTTTTCAGGAACAAAGAGATTAGTAGAGCCTAATATTTGAAACATACCACTACTATTAGTTAAAATGTAGTGTCACATGTAGTATCACCCTAAAA
Source organism: Discoglossus pictus (assembly GCA_027410445.1). NCBI lineage: Eukaryota > Metazoa > Chordata > Amphibia > Anura > Alytidae > Discoglossus > Discoglossus pictus. Next base: position 64,961,574 of record CM050167.1, on the reverse strand, counting down.
ATATTCTATATCTCAAAGTTGGACCCCATAAACATCAAAGGTAACCAGACGTTTCCTGGATGAAAAAGATGAAGAGTGACGGGTTTAACGCACAGTTTCTCAAAATACATTTTGGGGAGTGTCTGTCCCTCAGATCTTGTCTTAAGAAATTGAAGGAAACAAAGAGTATGTTGAGACTGTTTGCTTCTCCAAACAAAATAGTCACTGAGACCAAGGTGAAAAGTCCTGAAACAAGCTCAATGCCTTGGCCTCGGGAAGCAAGAGTGAAAGGACAGTGTTTTGGTGCGACTGAAAAGGTGGTAACAATAGGGTAGAAGAATAATAAGACCTGATTAAATTTCAATGCCGCATCTCGCGTTATACAGGCCATATGTCTGCGGGCTTGCTGCGGGTTTGAACTCTGCTAAAATTCCTGTGCTATTCAATGGAACAGGACCGCAAGTTACAGGCCGAACGCCAAAGCCATAAACCATGCACTCATGCGTAGCAGTTCAGGGCGAGAACATGATCAATTAAGCAAGGCTGTAACCACCCATTTTGAAACAGCTAATAGAAAATGAGATCGCCATCATTACAGCAGTAAAAAATGGAGGTTACATGTTAATCAATTAAGTTCGGGGGTCCAATATGCAATGGTACTCGCAAACCCTAAAAATACAAAACAATAATGCCAATACTGTTCTAGTCCATATGGGTGGCCTGATATGTATTAACTCATTGATTCCCAAAACTGATATAACCCCGAAATGACACATAAAAAAATATGATTTTTTTATTGCCGATTTGCGAGCTTTGAGACTTTTGTGCAATTAATTCTAATGTCTTTCATCCTTTTCCCCGTCATTTACAGCGCAGTATTGATTTTTTTTTGCATTTACAGTGCTATGGACAGGGTCAAACCCCCTTGCGGGTCTTCTCTAGTACACATAGGATTTTCTCCTACATTTGCCGTTTACGAGTGTGAAAACATTTGAATAGGGATTTGCGATTTTTGCTATCAGGACTCTTGCGGATGGGAAAGATCAAAGGCATCGGAAGGCTGTAAGTTCCGAGTTTAACCACCGCAAATTAATAGCCTGCAAAAAGATGCCAATTGAATAGCAAATTAATTGGCGGCCTCACTTACGGGCTCCAGTAACTTACAATAGCTAAATTGAATTATGCTCTATATATATTGCCATCTGCTACAAATGGTGGTACAGAGAATTAAAATGAACTAAAACTAAAGTGTAAAAAAAATCTACAAAATGTAATGCATGTGTCTGTGTTTCAAGGCCAAAGGTTTTTTCTCACCTGGGGCTCCCTTCTTTGAATACATCAGTCATTTTCTTCCTTGATCTCTCTCTGAGTCTGCTCTTTACAGTCATTTTAGGACATACAACAGCTATAGTACTGTAGGGTATCACTCATTGTGCTTAGTATTAATCTCTTTAATGTTACGATGACCTCTACGTAATGAAGTTAACTTTCTTGTTTGTGGTATAATTGGAACACTAACCTTCATATGATCTGTCACAATTATTTGAAGAAATGCCATAGTAAAAGTGATTGTGTTCATTTTTGTTTTGTTTTGAAAAACACTATCAAATAGCATGATGATAATATTGTAAGGATATTAATTGGCCTTCTAGAATGTTAACAGTACCACCAAATGAGGAACTTCTTTAAATATGTTATGGAGATAGAAACAGAACTATGGCCTTACCGTAGAAGGTATTGTTGGTCAATACTATCATGATGCTAATCCAGACATGTTTGAATCCCTTATGTTTGATATTGCCACTTCCACTGGAAAGCTGTTCCACTTCTACTAATCTCCCTGCATAGTGGTACAATTTCACTTTACCCATACATTTTCTACCTCCCAACCATTACCTCTTATTCTTGCTTTCCTCTTTTTTCTGGAAGATGCTTACCTCCTGAACTTTATTACAGTCTTTGGAATATTTCATATAATTCTTTTCTTCCTCAGCAAACACTGCTTCCTGGATCTATAAATAGCCAGACTGACATACACCAGGAGATGGTTGATGAAGTGGACCTTAGCCTTGCTGTTGTTCCAGAACAGTAGACTACGAAAATAAAAAATGCGATTGGATAAATGCAACCAAAATTGCAGGAAAAGCCCAACAAGAGGTACAAGAGGGGTTACAGTCTTGTGTGAGAGAAATAAATATAATTCACTAACTCAGTATTCTAGGTGAGGCCCAACTAGAGAATTTATACTGGGATTAGTATGTCTCCCTTTCTGCTTCCAATTCCACTAACTATGAGCCAGATTCAATTGCAAGGCCGCAACTCGATTGAGTAGGCCGTATGTCTGTGGGCCTGCTGCCGCAACTTATGGTGCTATTCAATTGGCCGGGCCCTCAAGTCCATTGGTTAGAAACTGCCAATGGAATGTGGGTCCAATTGTGACTTGTGGATCAAGCCCGTTCAAGCCCGAAATCCAACCTCAATTTTTCATTAAAGTCCTACGGGCTTGAATTACGAGTTATGATCAGACCCACTTTCCAGATATAATGCAATATCTATAAAGCAGTAAATATGATATTTTATTACATGTGAGTTCCATTATATGTATTAACACATTGATTGCCAGAATTGATATAACACAGAAATTAAACATGAAATCAAGTATTTTGTAATAAAAGTACAGTAGAGTGTTTATATATGCATTTAGAGTGCTCTGGACATGCCATTAAGCCCTTTGCGAGACCTCCTTGGTACCAGTAACTTGTGATTTGACTTTTGCCATTTGGTGGCTTGACGGAGTGGTTAGCGAGGGGGAATCAGAGCAATTGAATAGAGATTTGTGAATTTAGCTTTCACAAGATCAAAGGCTTGGAGGGGCATTAACTTATGATTTTGAAGGCCGGAGCCTGTAACTTAATCGGAGCATGCAAAAATTCGCCAATTGAATAGCAAAGTAACTTGCGGGCTACAATTCCGAGCCTGGATCTCCTGAAAGCCTCAATTGAATGAGGCTCTATATATCCTACTTGCTTTTCCTGCAGTTTTTTACATTGTTTACTGACTTTTAAACTGTGCTTTATAATAGCTCCCAAGTCCTTTCCTCTTCTGTTGCTCTTATAAAATATTGTTAAAAAATATACTACTTTTGGGTTTTTACCTTTATCAGTGTTAAATTTTAGATCACACATGCTTCATTATTCCTCAAATTTTATTAAATAATTACATATTGTATACATCTCCTGAAATGTCCACCTTGATATGTTTTTGGGTAATCTATCAATAGGCAAACATGGTCTTAATGCCCATTTGTAATGAATATATAAAACAAAACAGCCTTATAATCGATTTCTATGGCTCTCCACCGGTAACATACTTTTGTTTATCCATTGACTCGTTAATGGCTTTCCTTCAGTCCATGTCTTATCCATTGAACTATGTTTGAATCCAGTCTCAGACTATGGGATTATTTAATTACATGGCTCCTGCAGAGACATTCACAAGGCTGTACCACACCAGAATTATGTTGATATGAAATCAGATCTTGTAACTAAACAAAACAGAATTTTAGAAAAAAATATTTCTAATTGAAGTAACATGTCTTAGTGTGCACACATTTTGACCTTTTTAAAGGTTGACAACATATTGTATACAAAAACAAAGATCTACACTAAAACAAGATTTAGCTGAGCCAAACTTAGATTAATGTATTAGAAATCTGTCATCCTCCGACACAATGTATGACTAATTATCAACAGAGCAGGCTACAAATAGTTGAAATAAGAACTGATTTTTCAACACTAAACTATATTTTACAATAACCAGCCATTGACTAGTAAGTATGTTGAGACAATCATTTTATAGTTGTTCATTTACACCAGTATCAGTTTGCCTCATTTCTTTTGCATTGCTTAAACGTATTTACCCTGAAAACTGACTCAACCCTTATTGTGTCAGATATGAGCCTTGATTAATCATCCAACACAACTAAGGGGTTAATACTGCAACCATGAGACCATCTAACACCCACTACAATAAAAAAAAACAGGGAATCCCCTGGATTCCTCCCAATGAGCCCAGCGATCTCCAGGATTCCTCCCAAAACCAACTCTAGGGATTCCGTCCTCCCATATGCTAACCCCCAGTATCCACCATCTAACCATAACCAAGTGTGTTTCCGTAGACCCCCATGGCAACTAAAAGTAAATCTCCTGCCTCGGACCTTTGTAGCAGATATAAATTAATTCCCACTACAGTGACCCTTAACAGACCCCCATGGCACTTACAATTAACCCCTATGCCATAGAAGTCCTTAAAATACCCCCATGGTACCTGCAATTAACCCCTAAGCCACCTTCTGCGATGGGGGTCCTCAAGACCCCTCATGGAATACTACTTACCAACACAGGGGTCAAGAGGAGAACCCAATGTAAACTAGGTCACCATGGGATCCATAAGAAAACCAAAGAGCACCAAGTCAAAAAAAAAAAACCCTCACTACAGAAATTGCACAAGACAATTACAAAAAAATACAAAATAAATGACATTGTATATATATATAAAATAAATAAATAAATAAATACAGAAAATAAAAAATAAACTTAAATCTGTAAAGCTTTAAAATATACCTACTCTCCAGCATTGATCCACAATGCCATGGTCCTCAATCTTCTGCTGTAAATTAGCGGGCTATTCGTGTTGCTTGAAGATTCTTGTCCTATTTCTTCTTGATTCAAGCCATGCATCTTCATCTTCAGTCCCACTGAAAGGGAGACCTCTACCTAAAAAAAATACTAGAAAATTAAAATACCTTTCTAATGGAGCTTATCCTATGAGGAGCTCCTGTGCCGCAAATTATTTTTGTCATACCTTTCTTCCTTAAATATACATTTTTGTGGCTTCTGATTGGCTGAAATATGTGTCACTCATAATTCCGTCAATCATTTTAGACATTCAGGCTCCTATTAGATTGAATGGGAGGTCACAAAAAATAGGACAATAATTTCCTAATTTGTGGTTAACTACAAGAGAAAGGATTAAAGGGAAATCCCTTGAAGAGCACTTGACAGCACTGAACCTTTGTCTGTTGAAACAAGTGTTTAATTTGCTGTTTTGATGGTCTTCTTAACTATACTTGATGGCTTTATCATGTACTTGAATCTTCCATTGAAGTCTATGGAGCCTAATTCTCCTCTTAACCCGTGTTTGAATACAAACAGGACCATTGCCTGGCCCTTGGGCTGAAAGTGAACTGGGTATTGCGATTGACTACTGGAAGAACCTACTAGTCATCCTCAAAAATTATGACCCAGTGATGTCTATGCTCAAATGACTTGGTGAAAAGGGCTCTTGGAGGGCTCAAGGCATACAGCCAGGGCTTGGAACCCAACATAAATCCACAAGTGACATATTCCTTTTAAAACACTCTTATGGCCATGGCTATTGTTCATCAAAAGAGTCTATGAGTCCAGGGACGTCATGACAGCAAGAAAGTGTTTTTAAACAAACAGAAATGTAAGAAAGTTAGGTTATATTTTAAATACAGTGAGCCTCATTCAATTGAGCAATTTTAAGTTACTGGAGAATGTAAACTAATTTGCTTTTCAATTGCCATCTTTTTGTGAGTCGCAAAAGGTCTACCGGCTGAAAATCACTGCAATTGTTACAACCATAACTTACACCCCATCTAAGCCTTTGATCTTTCATGTCTGCAAGAGTTATGATCGCTAAAATCGGAAATCGCCATTCAATTGCTACAATTCTTCAAACCCACAATGTTTTCACACTCATAAATGGAAAATGTAGAAGAAAATCCTACGGGTACCAGATGGGACCCGCAAAGGGGTTAAAGACATGTCTGTAGCACTGTAAATGCAAATAAAAAATCAATACTGAACTGTAAATAATAGGGAAAGTCATATAAGACATTGTAATTAATTGCACAACAGTCTTAAGCTCGCAAATCAGCAATCAAAAATCATTTATTTTTATGTTTCATTTCAGGGTTATATCGATCTCAGGAATCAATGAGTTAACACACATCAGGCCACCCATATGGACTAGAACAGTATTGGCATTCATTTTAATTATTTAGGGCCCTATTAAATTCGAGCTGCGTATGAAATCGTATCTCGCAAATGCGCATCGTAACGCGATTTACGTAATACGATTCGACTTGCGATTGACTTGCGATTGACTTGCGTAGTTTCGGACTCCTTTGCCGAGATTTGCCTCCGAAAAGCGCTACGTAGTAAGTAGCGGAAAATAATTCTTTGCGTAGACGCTCGTATCTCGCAAAATCGCTACGTGCACAAAATACACCAGTAAAATGGTTTACGCATTACGTACAAACAACTTAAAATGTAAAAGTGAGTTTAACAGAGGGAAAGCATGGAAGGCCATTACAATTGATTTCACCATCCCCTCCCCCACCAAAGCAAATGCATTATACAACCAATTAGTTGTTACATTTGGAATGAAAAGCCATGCTGCAGCTTACATAAAGCAAAATTAAAGACACACAATTAAAGACACACTACCTGATTACATAAAAACACAAAAACATCAAAATAATGCCATATTAACCCTGTTATTTTGTATACATGTTGCTCATCACATCTACATTTGGGAACACAAATATGGGGCACATGGAGTATGTGAATATGTCCCGTTCAGTCTTCCCACCCACAATGGCCCTTAATGGTATAGCTCACAGCTTCATTGAAATACACAATACCTCTTGTTTGGTCTTTCGGTCGGGTCTGACTGTCTGTGACCCTCTGTCACTGTTTTCTTACAAGGTTCCTATGCTGGTGATACCGGAGTGGATTGTCAGTTCCTTCTCCAGTGGTTTGGGATTTGGCCGTCCACTCTGCTTTCACTCTCCCACCCACAATGGCCCTTAATGGTATAGCTCACAGCTTCATTGAAATACACAATACCTCTTGTTTGGTCTTTCGGTCGGGTCTGACTGTCTGTGACCCTCTGTCACTGCTTTCTTACAAGGTTACTATGCCGGTGATACCAGAGTGGATTGTCAGTTCCTTCTCCAGTGGTTTGGGATTTGGCCGTCCACTCTGCTTTCACTCTCCCACCCACAATGGCCCTTAATGGTATAGCTCACAGCTTCATTGAAATACACAATACCTCTTGTTTGGTCTTTCGGTTCGGTCTGACTGTCTGTGACCCTCTGTCACTGCTTTCTTACAAGGTTCCTATGCTGGTGATACCGGAGTGGATTGTAAGTTCCTTCTCCAGTGGTTTGGGATTTGGCCGTACACTCTGCTTTCACTCTCCCACCCACAATGGCCCTTAATGGTATAGCTCATAGCTTCCAAGCCCCATCACTTATCAAACAACACAAGGTGACCATGGGAACATACCCCGCAGTAACCCATCAGGAAGGGCAGAGGGTTTGCAGAGGCACAATGAGCACCAGCCAACTCACCTACATCAAGGGTAATGGCCACTACTCCTATCCAAAGAAGTCCCACGCCATTGCTGGTGGCCATGTGCCAAGATGTCCATTCATTCCCATTTGTTGACCTCCCATTATGTTCTGCTATTCATCAAATTGCATTAGTTTCGATTGCTAAGTGATGTTGGGGAAGTGCGGGTGAAAGCAGAGTGGACGGACAAATCCCAAATCACTGGAGAAGGAACTGACAAGCCATTGCAGTATCACCTATCATTATCCTGTTAGGCCCTCAGGGGAATGTTCCTACTCCCCAGTATCGCTAATTGTACTTGGCCTGTGCATTAACCCTTTATTATGCCTAGATTGTGGATCAATTAGATGCATTATATGATATCTAATGCTATTAGGACTATTATTCCTCTTAGTATCTATGGATCTATTGCAGGTTAACTAGTGCTCATTAGTTTACAGCTATAGTAATGTGACACTAATGTGATGCATGTGGATGTCCCATAACCCCAACCATTGGAAACACACCGACATGATGAGAACAGGATAACACAGCTTTATTTTTGGACAAAGACCACAATCAGCAGTGGTCAAGACTGTGCATTCACATAACGGTATACCAAAACTTTATTTTTGGACACAGACCACAATCAGCAGTGGTCAAGACTGTGCATTCACAGAACGGTATAACAAAACTTTATTTTTGGACACAGACCACAATCAGCAGTGGTCAAGACTGTGCATTAATATCATGGGTGTGATGTGGGCGGGTCCCGAGAGAGCAAGGGGCTAAATAAAACAAAGGGGATACCTACAGGGGTCAATCTAATAGTCTAGAATAAGCATGATGCATAGCACCTACCAGGGTCACATGCGGTCAGTACACTGCTGCCACCGGAATATGATGAGAAAAAGGATCATCACAAATCACTCCATTTAACTAAAGAAACAGTTAGAGTGCATGGCACTTACAACTTGTCTGGATCTGCTCAATGGAACAAATGATTCAACCTCTGGACTGTGTAATCCAATCCAGTTTCACACATACAGTGTGGTGTGCGAAATTGCCCACAAAAATGAATGGTCAACAAAAAACAAAAAGGCGGAGGAGGATAGAAAAAACTCATGACAATGCATGTACAGTAAAGTGCTAAATACTGTACCAATATACCAACTCACCTGATTCCCATCTGCAAGCATTACTAACTATTAGTTACACTAGGTCTCTGGATAATGAGTAATATGGGCAAATACCCATTAATATGGACAGGACACAAAGGTCAGCAGCCAGATTCACTGTTTCTTACATCAGACCCAAGGATCTGTTCTCAGAACGATATTGAGGTCAGGATCACATGCTTTATTAGTGCATATATTAATGCTGGCTGTCATTAACATGCCATTGTGAGACTTTGCAAGTCCACCGCCATAGCGGTATTAGTCTACATTTCAGCTAACAATAATCATGTCTGAGATATGTGGCAATATGATAGCTTTAAGATTGTGGGAGCTACATGTTAAGGAGGGGGCTGTCATTGGAGTTATATATACCGGAGAGGCATTGGGAAAACCTTATGCATCATATACTTCCTCCACAATGCTTGCAGATGTAGGAGATGCCTTCATGGGCCTGAATTGTACCTAAAACAAAACAAATGGAAAGAAAAACAAAGAGAAAACCTTAAATCTAAGGGCCTAAAAAAAAGGGGACTGCAGCATCCCTTCCCAACAGCATTCCCCAGTGACCATCAATTGGTGGCATGTTCAACCGAACCCTACGTGTCCACAGAGAAGAGGATCATGGACCATGTGATGGGAGGTAGCCATCTGCATACAAAATATCACCATCACATAGGCAACGATCCAAAACTCTGTAGCCAGGCTACATGAGGTCAGCATTGTGACCAATAGATTGTCACTGAGGAGTGCTGTTGAGAAGGCACAAATATGTCCACAGCCCCTAGGTCCTCCTCCGCCTGGGCACAGGACCTGCATCGTCCACGGCCGGACGCCGTCTCCCTGTTGGTGGTGGGGGAGCGGGAGGAGGTAGTGGCACCACGGTTGTTGGTGGTGGCGGCGGAGGCATGGTGGAAGGAGAGGAGGGGCCAGGCTGCTGTTGGCTGGTGACCTGCCCCGTTCCCAGCAGCCTGACCATATGCTGCTTCATCATCCAATGATGCCTCCTCTCCTCCCTAAAGCGCCTGTCCAGGCTGCGCCTCATGCCAGAGATGTCGGCAGTCATCCTCCTCACGAGGGCCAACAACTCCAGCAGCGTAGCCTCGGTCGTTGGTGGTGGGGGCTAGGGTCCTGCTGGCAGGACCGGGTGGGAAGATGGTGGGGAGAGAGTGGGGAGGATCTGGGACCCGGCTGGAGACAGGGGCTCTGATGTTGGGGTCCCCGGTGGCTCAGTGTGTGGGGAAGGAGGAGCTGTGGCATATTCCACCACTTGTGAGGGCCCCGGCGAGATGGCAAGTCTTTGGAGGAGGGGGACAGTCGGGCTCTGGACAGGGGGCTGTCAACTTCCATGACCTTACCCTCCAAAGAGCCAGGGCCCTCCGATGAGCCTGTAGCCTCCTCCCCCTGAGCGGTCTCCTGCGGGGCTCATCACTGGACACAGACCTCCTACTGGATGCTGAAATAGAGAAAAGAGAGGTACATGTCATTAGTATGCTGATCAATACATTGATATGTTTTCACTCCTAACTATCTGACATCTAGGCCTAAACATGGATGATTCTCCTAATTGCAACTCACATTAGCTGTCATTTGCTAGATTGGATCTATTCTTTGGTTTCTTGTCTTGACCTCTCCTGGCTCCTAACGTTGTCTGTATTTCTTCTGCGTTTTCACTCCTAACTATCTGACATCTAGGCCTGAACATGGATGATTCTCCTAATTGCAACTCACATTAGCTGTCATTTGCTAGATTGGATCTATTCTTTGGTTTCTTGTCTTGACCTCTCCTCGCTCCTAACGCTGTCTGTATTTCTTCTGCGGTTCCACTCCTAACTATCTGACATCTAGGCCTGAACATGGATGATTCTCCTAATTGCAACTCACATTAGCTGTCATTTGCTAGATTGGATCTATTCTTTGGTTTCTTGTCTTGACCTCTCCTGGCTCCTAACGCTGTCTGTATTTCTTCTGCGGTCTGTAACTGCATAGGCTGCATTGGGCACACCAGTACATGGACTCGATTGCTTGATTACTCTTGGGGTGGCCAGGAATGACAGTGATTTGTCAGCTTCATGGATTTAATGACGCTTCCATCTATCCCTTGTTAATTCCATGGAGCTGACATGTCAGTGTCCTTGTTGGTCACCATGTGTAGTGTGTGTGATGCACATGTGGTGGCATGTTGGTGTATGTGATATTCACCTGAACTGGAGGCTGGGTCCTGCTGGGCCACCGGGGATGAAGCTCCAGCTGCGGGCGATGGTGTCAGAAAGTCCCTTGCGATCCTCTCCCACTCCTTATAGTTGACACTGTGTCCCTCTGCTTCTCTGGCCATCTTCCTCTTCACCGTGGCCCTGATATCCACATATCTGTGCTTTAAGGACCTCAAGCCCCTAGGCACCGTGGACACCTCCTTCATCAATTCCACTAGCTCCTTCCAAGCCTGAGCCTTAGGCCCAGGCTTCGCTTCCCTTGCAACAAGGATGACGGGCCGGTCACGGACCGCACCCTGGAAAACCATATTCTCCTGGGGCGTATAATTACGGGCCCTGCGCCTGCCCTTGCCAATAGCCCCTTGCTCTCTCAACTGTGCTCGGGGACCCTGGCCTCCCTGCACTTTTCCTGAGGCCTGTCCCTTCCCCAGACAACCATGCCCCCTGGGATCAGGCCCCTTCCCCTCTGTCCCTCCTCTATTAGTGCCTCTGTCTCCCTCCTCCTCCTCCCCCCCCCTCCGGGGACCACTCCTCCTCCTCCGGGGACACCTCCTCCTCCTCCGGGGACACCTCCTCCACCCCCTCCGGGGACACCTCCTCCTCCTCCTCCGCCGGGGACACCTCCTCCTCTTCCGGGGACACCTCCTCCACCCCCTCCGGGGACACCTCCTCCACCTCTCCTCCACCCTCCACTACACTCTCCTCACTCTCCTTACTCTCCTCACTCTCCGCTCCTCTCCTCTCCTCCTCTCTCCACCTATCTCCTCCCTCCATGCTTAAATAATAACAAGATAAGGATAACTCAGAATAAGTGTAACTGTTATATAGGTGATTAAAAAAAAGTGTATGTTCTATGTGTTTTTAATAACTGTTGAGGGATGCGGTGCAAAGGTTGGGGGGGGGGGGGGTGTTGTGTGTGTCCTAACGCTATGTATGTCTCTATGTGTCTTTAATCTATGTGTCAGGCAAATATGTGTAATGTGTAAATATGTGTAACTCTTACGTGTAATTATGCTAGTAATAAAATACAAAACAATCAAAAATAGTGCGCCTACAAATCAATAAAACGATAAAGAAATAAAAGTATTACTGGAATGTCTGTTGGAAAGAAAATATGTGTGTGCTATGTGTATTTAATAAGTGGTGGGGGATGGGGTGTGTTGGGGGATGGGGTGTGTTGGGAGATGGGGTGTGGTGGGGGGGATGGGTGTGTGGGGTGTGTGTCCTAACTATATATATGTCTCTATGTGTGTTATTTAATCTATGTGTCTTGCAAATATGTGAAATCTGAAAATATGTGTATTGCTTAAATGTAAGGACTTATGAAATAGACAATGAAAAAAGACAAAAAACTAATCTCCCTCTCTCCAAAGTACTAATCTCAAAGACTCTCTCCCACCTGCTCCTGGAACTCCAATGGCTCTTACAACACAGTCAGCGCATGGGTTTGTATCAATCACATTTATAAGCTCCTACTGTCAATCAAATTCTTAGCTCGTACGTGATTGGCTGAGAGGCGTGTCTCGCTAGGACGTCCCCTTATCAGCTTGCGAGCGCGCCAACAGACTCAGCCAATTACATACGCACTTATAGTGTCAGGCCGCCAAGTGCGTATGTAATTGGCTGAGAGTCCCAACACGGGCCGCCAAGTGCGTATTTAATTGGCTGAGAGGCTTTTGGCGGGCCAACGTGGCAATGGCGATGGCGCAAAAACCCGCCAAAAGCCTCTCAGCCAATTACATACGCACTTGGCGGTCCGTGTTGGGACTCTCAGCCAATTACATACGCACTGGGCGGCTCGCGTTGGGACTCTCAGCCAATTACATACGCACTTGGCGGCCCGGGTTGGGACAGCCAATTACATGCGGCCAAGTGCGTATGTAATAGGTTTAGAGGCTTCTTGACGTAAAATCATCAGCTGGAATGCCACGTAAAGATCCACAGGTGACCAATGGCAAAGCTGAAATTAACGTGCCTAATACCAGGTCATGTAACCCCATCCCCAACAAGTCACCAGCATGTCTGAAACAGCATGGTTGATCATGTGAGAGGGATGAGGGACAGTCTGAGTGGGCGGATGAGGTTGAGATGCTTTTGTGCATCTCACCTAGCACAGTATGAAGACCCGGAAGCAAGGTGTGTGATTGAGATGGGGAGTGGAAGAGAGGAGTGTCTGGGAGTAAATGAGGGTGTGAGTGGTGATGTGATCCATGCCGGGGCAGAACCAAGCCAGGCAAGGGAATTACCACAGGCCATGCCTAGTATCGTGGGGGTGGATCAGGGAGGAGAGAGAGCTCCAGTAGCACAGGGAAAGAGGGATATAGGGCCATCTGCAGACAGGGAGGCTGACAATGATGTCGGTGATCAGCTGCTGGGGGGAGTACAGGATGTGGTGGTTCAGGCAGAAGGGGGGGAGCCTGTCCAGGAGCCTGTCCAGGAGCCTGTGAGGAGGCGAAGGGCACCCAATGTGTACAGGGAGAGACTCACATTAGAGGGGTTAACTGATGGGGAGGTGTATGAGCGTTTTTGGCTGACAAGTCTTGGGGAGCTCTATGAGGTTCTGAGAGCGGACCTTGAGCCTCGCTCAGGGGCCAATAGAGCCATCCCAGGAATGACACGGATGTTAGTTGCAATACACCTCCTTGCTTCTGGTAGCTTTCAGAACACCCTGAGCATAGCCGGAGGAATGTCTCAGCCAAGCCTCTCCAATTGTCTGAGTCCATTCCACCGTGCTATTGGTCGGAAAGCTGCCAGATACATCAGTTACCCTAACACTGCTGAAGAGATCTCGAAGGTGAATTTCTTTTTATTCCAATTGGGAGGTATCCCCAATGTGCTCGGTGCTATTGATTGTACACACGTGGCACTGATACCTCCTAGAGAGCAAGAAGCGCTGTACAGAAATCGTAAGCATTATCATTCAATCAATGTACAGGTTGTTTGCGATGCGAACATGCGCATACAAGGTGTGTATGCAGGCTTCCCGGGAAGTGCTCACGACGCCTATATCCTGCGTGCATCCGGAATATGTGACATATTTGAATCCGGCAGATTTACATTCGGATGGCTACTTGGTGAGTACACATTAGTAATGGCAGTCAACCATATCTTACTATGACTGGATACAATAACACATACGGTACATCAGGTTTCCCTCTATTGCTCTGATGTTCACATGTTCATTACGGAGTAATACTATCAAAGCCAGAACATAATAGCTCATTGCTGGCCATAACCCTGTGTTAGCTTGGCAAAACAGTATGCAGTTCACAACAACATATGACAAAAACCACAATTGATTAATCATTAGGTATATGTTCGGATGCATTCCTTTGTATCCTGTTACATGGACATCTCTAGCCTACATAACGTGCTGTGTGTTATTGTAAGGGCTATGTAAGTGAGATGACTTCAGAATTCATCTGATAGAGGAGAATTAATAGTGTTTGGAAAACTTTTTCTTGCATGAATATATCCCTGAATAAACATGTGTATGCCCCTGGGAAATTCCAACTGAATTAGCATCAAATTTACATTCACAAGAATACACGATCACGCTTCACCTCAGACCTCTGGCATGTGCTCGGTACAAGAACTGCAACAGTGACTTCCTGTGCTCTCTACCAGAAGGGTCGCAATATGTACCCTGTTGTATTTCCCTTGTATTTCCGCCTCATGTAAGCATCCTGCGGGTGTGACCATCTGGATTTGACATTTGTGGAAATCACATTGTAATTGAACTGAAGCTTCATATAGAATACATGTGTTAATACACTACTAATTATCCTATCAGATGCATCCATGATCCATCTCCCTTACATATATCTTTAACTGTGTATTAGCCACAGGGATGTGTTGATAGGTCATGATGACGATATTTGGGCATATGCTTTGTCAAACATCACAACAGCCTATTCATATCAACATGTCACATTTTATTTCCACCAGGTGATGCAGAATATGGGTGTTTGCCGTGGTTGTTGACCCCTGTGAGCAATCCCCAGACTCGGGCAGAGGTGCGGTATAATGCTGCGCATAAAACCTGCCGGAATGTAATTGAGCGCACCTTTGGTGTACTAAAGATGCGCTTCAGATGTTTACATTCCACTGGGGGTGCTCTACAATACAAGCCCCAGAAAGTTTGTCACATCATCGTTGCCTGCTGCTGTCTGCACAATATAGCAGTACAGGCCAACTGTCTGGGGGACATTGATGCGGCTCCACTACATGGGGAGGAAGAGCCTTTACTTCCCCCTGAAGTGGATATTCTGCAGGGGTCACAACAACGGACCCGCCTCATTCGTGAGTACTTCACATGTAAGTACATACCCAATATGCATTTAATACAGTATAATGTATCTGGATTATGCCTAACTCCCAAATCCACCTCTATCCATCACCCTTGTCATACAGAATTCCAACCAGTCCACAGTAGAGGAGAGTTCCCTGACGTTGTCGATGTTTGTACACTGGAACAAGCCACATGATCCGTTACAGGTAAGTAAGCACACATTCCCGTACACATCTTAAGTACTGACGGTTATAAACATCAATGGCATAGATAATTTGAGTGGATTATATATCCCACTATGTCAATGTATATATGCCCCACGTTACATTGTTATCTAGTAATTTAGATTAAAAAAAGACTTTAGTCCACCAAGTTCAACCTCTATAGATCTATGATCTGCAATACGCAGATTTATTGTTAATTGATCCAGAGGAAGGCAAACAGAAAAACAAAAAGTGAAACTTTGGCAATTGTCTACACAGGGAAGAAAAATATAACATTCCTTCCTGACCCCAGATACTGGTGATCGTATTCATCCCTGGATCAATACTCCCTCTCTATTTATCCAGGATAGCCCCTAATGCCTGTTTGTTTTTTTATGTAAAAATATACCCAATCCCCTTTTAAAATCACCTACAACCACTACGGACCAGTATTGTTCACATTGTATGATCCTGCCAAACCACATGAAATGGGATCAAAATGTCGTAGATAAATACCATACACACATACTTTGGAGATCAAGAACCGGTCACGATAACACAAAACAGAGTCCTCTGGTTATTTCCTCATGATTCGAGTTTATTCAGTTGGATCAAATATGAATCACCAGCCAAACCCAACATGGTGGCTGCTGCTGACTGGCTGGAGAAGTGACTACTACTGAAATATATCCAGACACAGCTTTTTAGACTTGTTTACATGAGACCATGCCGAAATCCAGATTTTTTCACCCTGTAGCAACATGGCATAACTCACTAACCGGCAATGACTTCTTATTAATAAGAGATATCCAATACGAATAGAACACATACTTTGTCTAATTTGTGACTGTAATCCTAACATCATATTAACCTTACAGAGCTGCTGTCGTGTGTCAACTCTTCTTTCAACAACCTAGACATGGAAAAACATGACCAGCAACAGAACTGCTACATCAATGTGAACTACATAGTGAGTATTTGTGTAATAATATGGCCACGTATGCTGAAGGACACAAATAACACATCAATCACTTTATTAATATCGGCCTATCTCTTTCCAGAATACATCAGATAGGTAAGCGGTGATAACTAATGCTGATCCACAGCGCACGTGTCCTTGTGGAACAAATCACCTCGTGGATGAGCTTGGGACTGCGTCCAAGGTAAAACACCACATTTGGCTCTCCAAAGATGCATTAATGTGTAATCTATGTGATATTCCTACATCATTAGCCAGATGAGTAGCTCGTTTTATATGTAGGGAAAGAACAGTGAAGACGTTTGTATGAAATGAGCAACATATATTGGTACAGTGGATCGAAAAAGTCTAAAGTCTACATACCCCTGTTAAAATGTCAGGTTTCTGTGCTGTAAAAAAATGAGACAAAGATAAGAACTTTTTCCACCTTTAAAGTGACCTATAAACTGGAAAATTTAATTGAAAAACAAACTGAAATCTGTTAGGTAGAGGGAAGAAAAAATAAAAAAATAAAATAGCATGGTTGCATAAGTATGCACACCCCTAAACTAATATTTTTGTTGAAGCACCTTTTGATTTTATTACATGGCACATTTTGACTTTGCAAGATTTGCCCACTCTTCTTTGAAAAAACACTCCAAATCTGTCAGATTGCGAGGGCATCTCCTGTGCACAGACCTCTTCAGATCACCCTCACAGATTTTCAATCTGATTCAGTTCTGGGCTCTGGCTGGGCCATTCCAAAACTTGAATCTTCTTCTGGTGAAGCCATTCCTTTGTTGATTTGGATGTATGCTTTGGGTCGTTGTCATGCTGAAAGATGAAGTTCCTCTTCATGTTCAGCTTTCTAGCAGAAGCCTGAAGGTTTTGTGCCAATATTGAATGGTATTTGGAACTGAAAAATAATTCCCTCTCTCTTATTTAATTGAAGGCCCCAGTTCCAGCTGAAGAAAAACAGCCCCAAAGCATGATGCTGCCACCACCATGCTTCACTGTGGGTATTGTGTTCTTTTGGTGATGTGCAGTGTTGTTTTTGAGCCAAACATATCTTTTGGAATTATGGCCAAAAAGTTCAACCTTGGTTTCATCAGACCATAACACCTTTTCCCACATGCTTTTGGGAGACTTCAGATGTGTTTTTTGCAAAATGCAGCCTGGCTTGGATGTTTTTCTTTGTAAGAAAAGGCTTTCGTCTTGCCACTCTACCCCATAGCCCAGACATATGAAGAATACGGGAGATTGTTGTCACATGTACCACACAGCCAGTACTTGCCAGATATTCCTGCAGCTCCTTTAATGTTGTTGTAGGCCTCTTGGTAGCCTCCCAGACCAGTTTTCTTCTCGTCTTTTCATCAATTTTGGAGGGAGCTCCAGTTCTTGGTAATGTCACTGTTGTGCCATATTTTCTCCACTTGATGATGACTGTCTTCCATGGTATATCTAATGCTTTTGAAATTCGTTTTTACCCTTCTCCTGACTGATACCTTTTTTTGAAAATGAGATCCCTCTGATGCTTTGGAAGCTCTCTGTGGACCATGGCTTTTGCTGTGGGATGTGACTAATAACATTTCAGGAAAGACCAACTAGAGCAGCTTAACTTAATTTGGGGTTAATCAGAGGCACTATACATGATGGCAGGTGTATGCTGACTCCTGTGGTGTATCACCAAATTAATATTACACAAGGTTCGTCTACATTAAAAGGTATTTATTAAAAGGCAGATAACACAATACTATAAATGTATTACAAACACAACAGCCCAGACCCACGGAGCAACACCCCCTTTTAAATCTATCTACCTATATATATATATAGTAATTCCCTTCCCCAAACGCTTGATCTTACCCACGGTCAGACCATTGACATCACCTCCTCACCCTCACCATCAAGGAAGAAAACAGGCCAAAGCACCAGTTTCCTGCCTGGATATATCCTTAGTTGAGATGATGTAATTTACATCACATCCTGTCCATGACTTCCTTTAGCAATAGTGGGAGGTAAGTAAAGATTCTCAGCCCTCCTACAAAGGCCTGTTTAAATTACCATTCAAGGAAGACAAGTTACCACATTCCCTCACTTTTTCTTCTTCTATGTTGCTCAGTTTTCTAGTTATCCCTCTAGTACAGGAGAACCTAGTGGGAGCAAAAACCTGATATACAGGAGAAATTCAACCCACCGTCCCTCCGGAATAGTTCCCTCAGCGACATAAGTTCTCCTGTACTTTCCTATGGCTGTCAATCCACATATTACACAAAAAAAACAGAATTTATAGAATTTAGGTGAGAGTGTGTGATAAATGTTTATGTATGTGCAATGTAAAACTTTATTGAAGAATGTATGAGAGAGAGAAAGAAGAGGAAAAAGACACATTATTATATATCCTCCTTGCAAGTTTCATTGCCACACAAAAGTATATTATTATAATTGTCGTTAATACTTGAATGAACATGAGTACCAGCGACAGTGTTCGTAGGACTGGATGTGTCTCTGACTCATGAAGTTCCAAGGTAAAAAGCTTCATTGTCAAATTTGTCCAATCTGCATTTGCAGTAAAATTGATCATTTCAGTGGTAAGGTTTCTTGATGGAAATACCATGATACAAGACCCTTCTTCCACCAAACATATTTCATCAACTGTCCTATATTCAGAGTGGCCGATAAAGCATGCAATGTCCCCTATGCGGATCACCTCTTGCACCAGGTTTTCTTTTATCAACTGCACCCAGCCATCCTCCTCAGCTCCTTTCTCCCAAACACAACTGCACAGCCATCGGTGTTGAGATTTCCTGCAACAGCTTTCATCCATCTCCAATCCTGTAATAGTGGCCAGTCTTTTTGATGGGAAGTGTTGCTTGTAGATTCCATCACTTAACGTGCCAATGCTATGTATAAAGTTCAGTTGCTCTGCCTGCCCCTCCCAACGGGGAATTGCCAGGATTAGTCCTATTGTCCCAGATTGTAGTCCATGTGGCATCCATTGATCTGGGCCTTCAATAAAGCTGTATTTAAGATTGTCCTCAGTGATGTCCACTCCTTTTCTTTTCAATGACGTGATAATCCTTGTTGCATTGATTTGTCTTGCCCACTTGTTTTCCTGGATGTCTTTAATAGTTTCCTTTAAATCTGCCAACAGCTTTCCTCCAATCATAGAACAGAAAATGGCAGTTCCCACTATTTCATTCTTAATGCTGTTAGCAATGGAAGCAATATTTTCCTCAACTAGATGCAGGTTGTTGGCAATGGTGTGTATGTCATCAACATTGTCTGTCAGTCTACTCACTATAAGGGAGTCAGCTACTCCACCTGTTTTCATAGCATGTCCCATGCCATCAGTAAGGGAGTTTATCCTGCTGTTCAGTCCAATGATGTCTGCTGAATTCCAAACTCCCAATCCAGTTCCGACTCCTCCTAAAAGGGCTGCAAGTGTGTCCCGTTTTTCTCGACTCCCTGCTCCGGTCCACTCAATGATGGTCTCTTGTATACTTTGCTTAAACCACTGCCGCTGTGATTCCGGGCACTTTGGAGGAATAGAAAAATCATTAAAATTTAGAATTATTGGGTAGTAAGTCCACCCAACCCCTTGCACAACTGTTTCATGTGTTGGTACCACCACCAATCCGCCTATTGGCCATGGTACCTTCTTCTGATCTTTACAACGTTGCAGCTCCTTTACAGAGACAAATACTTCATCTATTGTTAGAACACACCCCTTTCCAGTATCAAAATTGCAGAATTCCTCTAGGTCAGGCTGGGCAGCTATAACTGCAGCGTCCCATTCTCCACCTTCTTCTAATGTTAAGTTACTCACTACTACTGTAATATTTGTAAACCTCCCTTGTATTGGAGCTCTAAGAGCTAATCCCCTGGTACTATTATGTGGCAAAATAATGTTTACTTGTAACCCTCCACCCTCTTTTACTTCCAATTCCCTGGGCCAAATAAATCTATCTGCTTGAACATAATGTAACTCCAATCTTTTCAAACTCTCTCCCTTATTTGCGGTATCTTCTGCCCTTATTGCCTGTCTCCCCATTCCTACTGTGATACAGCTTATACTTATCCATCCTGGAACAAGGATCCACCACAATCTTCTGTTAACACGCATCTTCATTCTTATACAGCCGTGCTCTGTGGGAACACTAGATTCCATCATTAGGAACATATACGTAACAAAAACAACAGGGGCCATTCTTTTTGCAAGTTTGTTCACGGCCCTGTAATCATTGGTAAGTCTCCATGATGAGGCTGCTTTTTCATCTCTATTCCCTTTTAACACAGCTTTTCTCACAGACCAACATGGTGAGTTACATGCATACCCATTTCCAGATTTAATTATTCCACTTCTCTCCAGTATTTCTATCATCTTGGTGATTGATGCCACTGATTCTCTTGGGACTGGATATTGCTTTTTCCATTGTGGGTCTCCTCCTTCCAAAAAGACCATTCCTTTCATTCTTCCACAGTCTAATTTATCTGTAGCCCAAACAGGTATGTCTTGGATTAGCTTCTGCAGCCATTCTGGTTGTCCGTCTAGTTTCAGTTTGTTTTTTTCCAGACTTTTTATCGGAGAGACAATATATGCCATTGGGAGCACAACCCCTTTCGTCAACTCTGTACTTACCTGATTCACCTTTTCTGTCTTCCACAAACAAAAATTGGCAAGATCTACAATGAAATTTCCTTTTTTTAAAACTTCTATTCCCAATATTTCCTCTGGCCAACCCACTATTGCTTCTACTTGTATTGTTTTTTCTCCAACTGCTACATCAATTGGACCTGCTCTAACCTCCTGTGGATTCCCAGTAACTCCCATACTACTTACTGAAGAATCCCCATTTTTGACCCTGTTGGTCATTGTAACTGCTGCTCCTGTATCTACCAACATATTTTTCCCTACCCCTGCGATGACTGTATAACTGGTAGGCCGACCTGCCTCATCCATGGTTAAATTAGCTGAGTGAATGAGATGCTGAGGCGCAGGGGTTGGGATTTGTCATTGTGACTCACTTCTACTCCGTCCCTCTTTTATAACACTATATTGCATCTTTGCCTCACTTTCCTTCAATTTCTTCTCTGACTCAGCTACCTTGTTTTTAAGTATGTGATTTTCCTCTTCTATCCTATGCTTCTGTCTCCTGAGTTCCCAATAGCCCATGTTACCGTTTCTCTCTCCCTCCTGATTAGCCCTCCAGTTGCTGCCATCCCTATTCCTATAGTCCCTAGGTGGTTCTCTCCATCTTTTGTCAAAGTTCTGTTTTGGTCTCCAGTTTTGATCATCCTTCTTGTTCTGGGGTACATCCCACGTCTGGTTTCTCCAATTACCATCTATATCTCTACCAGACTCGACCTTAAATGTTCTTACAGCTGAAACAGAGCAGGCCTGTTCTGTGAGAGGATGCTTGATCCACCACGTATCAGCTCTAGTTAGTACCATTTCCAAGTCTGTTGGTGTTGGATCAAAAAGCCTGATAAATTCTTGACACTCCCGGGGAAGGGCTTCCATTACTTTTGCTATATGTTCTGGTGAGCCCAGCACTAGAGGCTGTTGAGGTTGTCGTAGAGTATACCAAAAAAATATCCTTTGAGCTACCTCTCTAGGACCATCTATTGGCCTCATGGTAATATTTGCTATTTCTTTCTCTATGCTAAGTAGATAGAAATTAGTTGCAGCAATTCTTCCTGCCTGATCAGACACACTGTTATTAAATCCCAATAGTCTACTAGCCAAAGGACCCATAGCGTATTCTAACAGTTCTGTCCATTCCTCTAAGTTAAGACCTCCTTTTTTAGCTCTATCTGCTCCCCTCTTAAACCAATGTGTAAATGTATTAAAGTTGTTAGTTGGCATACTTCCCCACCATTTCTGGAAATTATCTTTATCTGCCATAGACATCGGTCGAGTCTGCATAGAAAATCCTGTAGGTGTTTGCCTTGCATTAAATAATTCTGAAACAATAACTGGTGCTTGTGGTATGGTATCTACTTGTGGAACAGAATAACATAAGAAATCTTTTCTATCTTGGTTCATTTTCGGCACTGGTTCTTTATTTTGTGCCACGAACATATCCAGATCTGGATATATTTTGGCAATGTCTCTGACTCCTTTTATCCCTTCTAACTTTGTTTTATTTTTATAGTCCATTATTATGTTTTGAAGTTCTGTTATTTTTACTCCATAAGCATCCCTCTGTTCCTCTATTTCCCCTAACTCCCTTTCTAGTTCCCCCACAATTGTAGTTGTTCTCAAAGCTGCAATTTTTAAACAATCCCTTTTGTCCATTGCTTCCTCCATTTTATTTGTTGTTTCCAAATTATGCTGCCGTAATTCTACAACTAAGTCTATTAGGCCTCCTATTGTGGCTACAACAGCTTGTGTGACCAAACTTTTTCTCTTCTTTGTTCTATACTTTTTGTTAGTTACAATTTGTTTTAGAACATCCATTAATCTCTTCTCTTTTTCACTGTCTGGGTTTGCTGGCTCTGGAAGCTCATATGGACCATCATGTTTTTGAATATGTTTCCTAAAGTACTCACGCACTTCTGTGGGAAAGTATTTGGCCCCTTGAAAAGACATTCCTACCCTTTTACTCACCCAAGTAAGAATCCAAATCAATTTGCGACTAAAGTAGCATGCTTCTGAGTAGCCAACAATAGTTGATGACTAATCAGTAGGCCAGGTGTAATATGTAGAAAAATAGATTAGTACCCACAATGCAAATTATACTTACCTTAGTATGGTGAAGGTAATACTTGCTAATTAACTTAAAATATAATAGCAAGGCCTGCAGGGTAGGAGATAAACCCGAACGAGGATATGCAAGACACCCAAAATGTATAAGGTATGGAAGCCTATAGTGTATTAAAATGCACGCCTGAAATAATATATATATATATATATATATATATATATATATATATATATATATAATATTTAAAATGGTTTATTTATTATTTTTCTCCAGGCCTGTACTATGATAAAGGACTAGAGAAAGAAAAAGAAAGAAGAGAAAAAACAAAAACAAAAAACAAACCCAAACTTGTATATTAAAATGTAGGCCCAAACTAGGATACAAAGGAAATCAGCATTCAAATACAACAAAAAGCCGCATGGAGCCTACCATATTGTATTCAAATGCAGGGCTAGGCCTGTACTCTGATATTCAACTCACTCAGATAGGCCTATGCTGGTAGTCTATTACAATAAAATAAAAATGAAGGCCTGAAAAACTACTAGGCCTGCTAATATATTCAATTTGAAACCCACAAAAACAAACTGTATGATATCTTTGTTTTATGTAGCAAATTGAGGCCTATGCTGGTAGTCTATTACAATAAAATAAAAATGAAGGCCTGAAAAACTACTAGGCCTGCTAAATTGAGGCCTGATGAATAATAGTATTAACAAACTCAGGTATTTGAAACACACAACAACCTAATTGTGGCCTGGTGCCCAAGCTTGTATAATAAAATGGAGACCCAAACTAGGATACAAAGGAAATCAGCATTCAAATACAACAAAAAGCCGCATGGAGCCTACCATATTGTATTCAAATGCAGGGCTAGGCCTGTACTCTGATATTCAACTCACTCAGATATTTGAAACCCACAAAAACAAACTGTATGATATATTTGTTTTATGTAGCAAAATAAGCTAATACGATATAAAGGATTAAAAAAAATAAATTGAGGCCTGATGCCCAAACTTGTATATTAAAATGTAGGCCCAAACTAGACTCCACACACAATCAGCACTTGATTTCCCATGCAGAGGATAATTAGACAAAGTAATTTTTCTTCCCCCAAAAAATAAATCTGACTATCTATTAATGTGATATTACCTCATAAATAACCTTTGTAGAAGTCTAAAATTCGTGGTCGCCAAATGTGGTGTATCACCAAATTAATATTACACAAGGTTCGTCTACATTAAAAGGTATTTATTAAAAGGCAGATAACACAATACTATAAATGTATTACAAACACAACAGCCCAGACCCACGGAGCAACACCCCCTTTTAAATCTATCTACCTATATATATATATAGTAATTCCCTTCCCCAAACGCTTGATCTTACCCACGGTCAGACCATTGACATCACCTCCTCACCCTCACCATCAAGGAAGAAAACAGGCCAAAGCACCAGTTTCCTGCCTGGATATATCCTTAGTTGAGATGATGTAATTTACATCACATCCTGTCCATGACTTCCTTTAGCAATTGTGGGAGGGAAGTAAAGATTCTCAGCCCTCCTACAAAGGCCTGTTTAAATTACCATTCAAGGAAGACAAGTTACCACAACTCCTATTTAACACGATTTGGAATGTGATTGCTTAATTCTGAACACAGCTACATCCCCAGTTATAAGAGAGTGTGCAGACTTATGCAACCACATTAGATTTCTTTGTTTTTTTCTTCCCTCCACCTAAAAGATTTCAGTTTGTTTTTCAATTGAGTTGTACAGTTTATATGTCACATTAAAGGTGGAAAAAGTTCTGAAATTATTTTTCATTGGCTAATTTCTTTACAGGCCAAAAACATGACATTTTAACAGGGGTGTGTAGACTTTTTATAACCACTGTAAGTGACGAAGTAAGCGCTCCGGGAGCATGTGCAATGTAAATATTGACATGTTCCTTGTATGTTTCAGATCGCAAAGATGAGTCCCTTTCCATGATGAGCATTCCCACGTTCCAGGACTATGCTTGCACCTACATGTATATTGGCAAGGTACAGATTAATGTAGCATATGTATCTCTGTAAACACACACAGATATATGTATTGAACAATGACACTTCCTTCTATCTGAATTATCTTAACTAGAAAGCATGATATGGTACAAACACACAGAAACAGTGATAACAGTATAATATAATCATACTTTATTTCATACACAGAGCACAAACAGAAATGGACAAGACTGTGCATTAATATCATGTGTGTGTTGTGAAGAGATCCTAGTATGGCAAGGTGCTGTGGCAAATCTGAGGACATCTGAAGAGGAAACAGACAACATCATGAGGGTAATGCATAGCATCTACTAGGGTCACATGTGGTCAGGACCCCGCAGTAACCAACAGCATATAACACAACATTTAATCAACATAACCATTAATGCGCATACAACAACCATATGGTTGCCAGAATAAACAGACACTATAAAACAGGGATCATGTGATACTAAGCGATTTCACACACAGTGTGTTCGCATACATTACTGATGATTGGTCAATAGATGATGTGAATCTGGAAAACAGAGATAGGAGGTGTTAGAACAATCATAAGCTGTTATTAGAGTACATTGTTTTTGCTCTTGACACTACTATAAACCAACTAACATGAACATCATCTCCGAGCAGTAATAACCATATTTATTCTATCCTGTTCAGTCAGCCTTCCAGGAATATGCTTAGGATGTGGAATACGACAAGGCATTCTTCACTGTGAACACAATCTTTCAGCAAAATGTACTATCACTATCTATATGGAATAGTTGTGCCATGCTGATATCACATCTCACTTCTAAATGGGTGGTACCAAGGCCAGACAGATTACACTGTTCACATTACCCCTAAACACATGCACATTAATCATGATGTCAAACCAAGAAAATTGGCAGTTTGGTTTGGATGACATGAAATAACTGAATCCAATGTCATAATGTTAACGGGATGGAATGCTACAAAAACTTATGTGGAATTGCTGGTTTGGATTAGCAGATAGTAATGGGACTGTGCAACTCTATAGCCGGGACACTGATCATTATAATGGAAAATCACACAGTCATGTTCCTTAGTGAAAAGATATGTAGTCATATATTGCATTTCCGAGCCATCTGCAGTGGTGAATAACCCTGATAGAATGCCCGTTGTGAACTGGGTTGAGTGTTTACTCACATGATGGTATTGTACTGCTCGAAGATGAAGAAAATGTCTTCATAGTTGTGAGATTTGGCTATTAACACCTACAAAGACAAAAACAAAGTATCATTTAGAACAATATTATGATTAAATACAGCATTTAAGCTCAAGGTCAATCCACATTGAATATCAATTGTTGAAATGTTAAACATAACTAGACATGTACACACTCTGTAGCCAATACTAGGTCAACATCTATAACAATCAGTATTCTGTGAGGAGTGGTCAGGAGGCCTTCTCGGATGGTCCTTACACCTCCTACTCTGAGTTAGCGGGCCCCCACAGTCCGTGCCCGCGGCCCGTCTCCCTCTTCCATGACGTGGTGTGGGAGCAGGGGGTGCCACTACAGCAGGTGGCTGGGGTTCATGGGTGGGCGATGTCTGAGATGAGGAGGCAGACATCTCAGGTTGTGATTGTACAACCGAAGGCTGGAGAGGTATGGGCTGGCGTCGGAGTTGACGCAACAACAAGCGTCTCTCCGAGCTTGCACGTTCCTCATATCTCTCCATCCTTCGGTTGTGCCTCCTCATCTCAGCATATATACCACGGGTGGTTGCCGAGATCACCCGGTTGCCAGCCAGGATTGCACTACTGATGACCAATAGAGATGTCCCGAATAGTTTGCCGGCGAACTGCTGCCGGCGAACATAGCATGTTCGCGTTCGCTGCGAACTGCGAACATATGTGATATTCGACCCGCCCCCTATACTTTATCATTGAGCAAACTTTGACCCTGCATGTCACAGTCAGCAGACACATTCCAGCCAATCAGCAGCATACACTCCCTTCCAGAGCCTTCTAACTCATGCACAGCAGCCATTTTGGAATCATAACTAACTTGCAGTCTTACTGAGAGGAGGCTGAGTGTAGGTAATACTGCATCAATAGGGAAAACCATAGCTAGGCTACTGTACACAGTGTGCAATACAGTCCTGAAGGACTCTTTTGATCTCTGCTGCAAGGACACCCCTGTGTCTCTTCCCCCCTTCTCATCATCCTCCTCTCACCTTAGCACCCCTCACACCTAACCCTAACACCCCTTACACTTATCCCTAACACCACTCACCCTAACCCTAACACCCCTCACACTTATCCCTAACACCCCTCACCCTAACACCTAACCCTAACACCCCTTACACTTATCCCTAACACCCCTCACCCTAACACCTAACCCTAACACCCCTCACACTTATCCCTAACACCTAACCCTAACACCTATCTCTAACACCCCTCACCCTAACCCTAACCCCCCTCACTTATCCCTAACACCCAACCCTAACACCTAACCCTAACACCCCTCACACTTATCCCTAACACCCCTCACTCTAACACCTATCCCTAACACCCCTCACCCTAACCCTAACACCCCTCACACTTATCCCTAACACCCCTCACCATAACCCTAACACCCCTCACACTTATCCCTAACACCCCTTACCCTAACCCTAACACCCCTCACACTTATCCCTAACCCTAACACCTAACCCTAACACCCCTCACACTTTCCCTAACACCCCTCACCCTAACCCTAACACCCCTCACACTTATCCCTAACACCCCTCACCCTAACCCTAACACCCCTCACACTTATCCCTAACACCCCTTACCCTAACCCTAACACCCCTCACACTTATCCCTTAGACCTAACACCCCTCACACTTATTCCTAACATGCCTCACCCTAACACCCCTTACACTTATCCCTAACACCCCTCACCCTAACACCCCTCACACTTAGCCCTAACACCCCTCACCCTAACACCTAACCCCCTCACCCTTATCCCTAACACCCCTTACCCTAACACCCCCCGCACTTATCCCTGTGTCTTTTCCCCCCCTTATCATCAAGGGAGGGGGGAGGATGATGAGGGAGGGGGAAGAGACACAGGGGAGGATGATGAGGGAGGGGGAAACAGACACAGGGGAGGATGATGAGGGAGGGGTTAAAGAGATACAGGGGAGGATGATGTGGGAGGTGGGAGGATGATGAGGGAGGGGGGATGACACACAGGGGAGTGTGATGAGGAAGGGGGCAAAGAGACACAGGGGAGGATGATGATGGAGGGGGGAAGAGACACAGGGGAGGATGATGAGGGAGGGGGTAAAGAGATACAGGGGAGGATGATGTGGGAGGTGGGAGGATGATGAGGGAGGGGGGATGAGACACAGGGGAGTGTGATGAGGAAGGGGGCAAAGAGACACAGGGGAGGATGATGATGGAGGGGGGAAGAGACACAGGGGAGGATGATGAGGGAGGGGGTAAAGAGATGCAGGGGAGGATGATGAGGGAGGGGGGATGAGACACAGGGGAGGATGATGAGGGACGGGGGAAACAGACACAGGGGAGGATGATGAGGGAGGGGGTAAAGAGATACAGGGGAGGATGATGAGGGAGGTGGGAGGATGATGAGGGAGGGGGGATGAGACACAGAGGAGGGTGATGAGGAAGGGGGGAAAGAGACACAGGGGAGGATGATTAGGGAGGGGGGGAGGAGACAAAGGGGAGGATGATGAGAGAGGGGGTAAAGAGATACAGGGGAGGATGATGAGGATGATATAACTTCTGCAAGTGCACAGTGCCACTCGTATCTGTTGTCACAGTAGCTTGCAAGCATAGTACCAATCTGTCAAAACCTGTAATGATGAATGAGGTCTAGAGTAGCCTGGTTCCCTTATACTCTACAGGTTGAGACCTAATGTTTGGGTGACTCCAGACCAACACATGAGTACAAGCAGCACACAAACTCAAAGCCGCCATCCTCCTCCTGGTCCAGCATCATCAGCCACATCAACCACTGCTGTCTTCCTTGCCCCCTCTCAACCATCCGCCACTGCGTCTCTCGCCTTGAGCAGTTCCTGCTCATCTGCCCATAGTCAGGTGCCTGTAAAGGACATGTTTGAGCGTAAGAAGCTAATGTCACAAAGTGCCCCAAATTTGAAGTGATACGACCAACCAAGCATCTTTTTCCGTCTCCCGGCCCCAAAAATCCAGGCCTTATATACGCCCCCTGATAGGTGACGTAACAAGTATTAAACTGATAAGAGTAGTACTTACAAACACGCCACTCCTATCTGGTGGCACCTTTGATTGCACGTGCCGTGCCCCAAAATTGAAGTGATACGACCAACAAAGCATCTTTTTTCATCTCCTGGTTCTAAAAATCCAGGCCTTATACACGCCCACTGATATGTGCTGTAACAGGTATTAAACTGATAAGAGTAGTACTACTTAACACACCTTATAATAATGCAGAGAGAGGCAATGCAGTGAGAGGAGTCTGAAGAAGAGGAGCCAGAGGAGGAAGGTGGCTTTGAGGAGGTGGAAGACCAAACACAGCAGGCGTCCCAGGGGGCTTGTTGTCACCTTTCGGGGACCCTTGGTGGCTGGGTGGAGGAAGAGACCTTCAATGACATCAGCGAGGACAGGGAACAGGACATGGCTAGCTTGGTATCCAACCTTGTGCAAATGGGGAGTTTGCGGTTGTGCAAATGGACTGTTTGCGGTTGTTTGCTTTGCGTTAAATGGGGAGTTTGGTCTGTCACTGTGAAGCGGGCCTAACCCTTACACTACCTGATCGATACAACATCATACCTGATGTTTTAAAGCTCGTTATTCCAAACAATTTAGGAATGTTAGGTAATTTATGCCCTTTATTGCTTTAAACCAGACTCTGCATCAACTATGTAATTTTCTGTGGGAGTGTTGCCATGGATCCCCCTCCGGCATGCCACTGTGCAGGTGTTAGTCCCGTTGAAACAACTTTCCCATCACTATTGTGGCCAGAAAGAGGCCCTGTGGGTTTTAAAATCCGCCTGCCCATTGAAGTCTATGGCGGTTCGCCGGTTTCGCCGGCTCGCGAACATTTGCGGCGGTTCATGTTCTCGGTTCGCAAACCGAAAATTTTATGTTCGCCACATCACTAATGGCCAACTGTCTCTCACTGATTTCCAGCATTCGCCGTGCTCTCTGGCTTTGTGCCTGGTCCTCTTGTTGAATGTGCTCCATGATATTGCGTAATTGGCCATAGAGCGGTGGCAGAGGGCCTGGAGGTGTTTGTCTTGCGGCTGCGGCCGGCGACTGGGCGGCCGGCGACTGGGCGGCCTGCGACTCCGTGGCCGGTGACTCCGCGGCCGGGGGGAACTTCCTCCCGGGGCCGGAGCACTTCCTCCATGGGCCGGGGCCGGGGCACTTCCTCCTGGGGCCAGGGCATTTACTCCCGGGGCCGGGGCACTTCCTCCCGGGGCCGGGGCACTTCCTCCCGGGGCCGAGCACTTCCTCCCTTGGCCGGGGCACTTCCTCCCGACGCCCAGGGTGGAGCACAGGCTGAGGGCGGAGCCCAGTATGAGGGCGGTGCCCAGGGTGAGGGCGGTGCCCAGGGTGAGGACGGTGCCCCGGATGAGGGCTGTGCCAAGGATGAGGGCGGTGCCCAGGATCAGGACGGTGCCCCGCATGAGGGCGGTGCCCAGGATGAGGGCGGTGCCCCGTATGAGGGCGGTGCCCAGGATGAGGGCGGTGCCCTGGATGAGGGCGGTGCCCAGGATGAGGGTGGTGCCCCGAATGAGGGCAGTGCCCAGGATGAGGGTGGTGCCCAGGATGAGGGTGGAGCCGCTGAGGGTGGAGCCGCTGAGGGGGGAGCCGCTGAGGGAGGCACAGCATGGTGTGGCTGGTGCAGGCCCTGAGGTGACCACGACGAATGGCAGGTGGCAGCATAGGAAGAGGGCCCGGGCATCACTTCCCGCTCCGTATGAGCCAGTGATGTAGATGGTCCCGGGCCCTCCTGAATGTCCTGGCCCACTTCAGCCACTCCTGCCTCCTCCTGTTCTGAATCTGTGGATACTGCAATGGAATAAACATATATTTCAGTTGGTTGCCATACACAATTGACAGCTATGCATTTACATATCATTGACATCATGGTCACCTGTGAGTGACCGGGGATGCTTGTGTTTCACAGATGAGCCACAGGCTGCATAATGAGCATTGTGGATCATGGCTCATATGAATGTGTACTGCATGTGCCTCAGACACGTGCTCTGCTGCATCTGCTGTGCAGTGTGTGAGACTGACCAATCTGACAAGTTTCCAGCGATGGTTGTTAATATGCAGCTGAGACATGGGCCAGGTTAGGACAGTATATGACACACATGCAGTGCTACAGAGTCTGTATCCACATATGCCGCACAGCCAGATTTTTACTCTATCGCAGTGGAGGCCAAAGTCAGGCCTGCATTTTTGGATAGCCATGCTGCACCCAGCTGAGAATATCATTCTCCAAGTCATTAAGTCTAATTGACTCATCTGTTCACATAAAGGAAATCCACATATCCAGGCCTGTGCACAGCCCAGCAAGTTTGACTTTGGACACCCTGCTCTATTGCAATCAATCTGGATATAATTAGAAATTGACATATCAGGGATACAAATTATGAACATGATAGGTTTGCTACCAGGACTGAAAGGGTTATTGTCGACCCATATATATTTAGTCAACCATAGGGCTTACAGTGCTATTGTATGTGAATTATCCTTGTGTGTGGGCAGGGGTGTAGAAGGCCATATAATTCTTGAGCAAGGGTGGGCAGGTTCAGTCCTGGAGGGCCACACAGGTGAGCCAATCGCCTTTTCAGTCATCCTGATTGACTCACCTGTGCCCAAAAAGGATATCTTGAAAGGCTGGCATGTATGTGGCCCTCCTTACCCACCCCTGTTCTAGAGGGATACAGCTCATTATATACAACAGCCAGAACACAAGCCTATTTATACATACAAACATACATACATACAAACAGCATGATATCTTGAAAGGCCGGCATGTATGTGGCCCTCCTTACCCACCCCTGTTCTAGAGAGATACAGCTCATTATATACAACAGCCAGAACACAAGCCTATTTATACATACAAACATACATACATACATACATACAAACAGCATGATATCTTGAAAGGCCGGCATGTATGTGGCCCTCCTTACCCACCCCTGTTCTAGAGGGATACAGCTCATTATATACAACAGCCAGAACACAAGCCTATTTATACATACAAACATACAGCATGTTATCTGCAGGCTTTTGGAAAGCCCATCCCCCCACAATCTCATACAACCATGTGTGTGATATGATACTCACGTTGCAGGGTGTTCGGGCGATCTGTGTCCATCTGGCCTGGCATTCCCACCACAGATTCAAAAGGGACAAATCTCATCACTGTCCTCTCCCATTGCTTATAAACAAATGGGACCCCGGGCCCACCACCAGTCCTACGTGCTGCTGCTGCTTACCTGCCCATCTTTCTTTTGACAGCCATCTTTAGATCATCAAACTTGTGACGCACTGTCCTCCAGTCCCTATTGGTGACCCCTACTGCTGACACAGCTCTGCCAATTTGGGACCAGGCCTGCCGCCTCTGGCTGGCATTAATGTCTCTCCCACCACATATGATCCCCTGGCGGGCACAGATTTCCCTGAGGAGAACCTGGATCTCCTCTGGGCTATAATTGGGGGCCCTGGGCCTTGCCACAACCCTTTGCCTTACAGACGGTGCCTGCTCTTCCTCTTCTATCCCTGGGGCCACTCCCTCATCCCCACTACCTCCCACCAAGGGATCAGGCCCCTGACCCTCTGCCCCTTCAACTTGTATTCCTACCTCTGGGGGCACTTCCCTCCCCCCTTGCTCTCCTCCTTGCTCTCCTCCTCCTCTCCCTCTTCCTCCTCCTCTCCCTCCTCCTCCTCCTCCTCCTCTCCCTCCTCCTCCTCCTCCTCTCCCTCCTCCTCCTCCTCCTCTCCTCCTCATCCTCCTCCTCTCCTCAGATGTTCTCCTCACTCTCCGCGCCTCTCTTGCCTTACCGCCTCCCCTCCTCTAAACTCCTCTGAAAATAAATTAACGATAAATCAATATAATATGTGTGTAGGTTTAGGAGGTAAAAAAAGATGCAAGTATTATGTGTAGTTCAGTAATTGTATGGAGGGGGGAGGTCTTGGGGGGGGGTTGTAGGTGTGCAGTGGCCTACCACTAGGTGTAGCTATGTGTACGTATTAATCTATGTGTGTGAATTATGCGATATCAGTAATTATGTGTGTTGTAAACAAAGGGTTACATTATCTGCTAGTTCAAAAGATCAAAAATTTAAATGCTTTCTTCTCTCTCGCTCACTCTGCTTGCTCACCAAAAACCCACCAACGCCTAGACCTGTGTGTCTACTTGCAAAAGCTCCAGCACAGTCAATTGTTTTCTGTTTTGGCTCCCTTTTAAAGGCATACTGCCGTCTGGTTAAGTGGTACGTATCACGTATTTCGCGGTCTTTTCCTACACAAACCTTCATTGATTAATTGATACGCGCTGCCACGGAAATCAAAGTTATCCGAGATAGCGTCCCTCATGCGCAAATCCTAACGTGTACGAAATCGCATCCATCGCTCGTATCTCGCAGCACTTGAAATTTAATAGCGTCGGAAACGGTCTCATTTTTCAACTACGTAGGCCTTGCGTTTTCACCTATTATTTACGCAGCTCAAATTTAATAGGGCCCTTAGTATTTTGCAGGTTTGCAAGTCTGATCGCTTATTGGACCCCTAAACGCTAATTGATTGACATGTAATCTCCATCTTATACTGCGGTAATGATGACATCTCATTTTCTATTGGCTGTTTCTAAATGTGTGGTTACTGTCTTGCTTAATTGATCATGTTCATGCTCTGAAATGCTTCATTCGATTGGATGGTTTACGGTTTTGGCTTTAGGCCAGTAACATGCAGGCTTGATCAATTGAATAGCACCATAATTGTAGCAGGATTCAAGCCTGTAGCAAGCCCGCAGACATACAGCATTCATATTGTGAGATGCAGCCTTGCAATTTGATTGAGGCTCATTGTGTCTAAGTGAGACATCTAGAGCCTCATTCAATGAAGGCTTTCAGGAGATCCAGGCTTGGAAATGTAGCCTGCAAGTTACTTTGCTATTCAATTGGTGTCTTTTTGCGGGCTCCGAACGAGTTACTGGCTCCGGGCTGCGATTCACTGTGATTGTTCAAATCGCAAGATATTGCCCCTCCAAGCCTTTAATCTTTCACGGCCGCAAGAGTTGCGAACGATAAAATCGCAAATTGATATTCAATTTCTCCGATTCCCCCTCGCTAACCACTCCGTCAAGCCCACAAATGGCAAAAGTCTAACAACAAGTTACTGGTACCAAGGAGGTCTTGCAAACGGCTTAATAACATGTCCGAGCACTCTAAATGCATATATAAACACTCTACTGTACTTTTCTAACAAAATACTTGATTTCATGTTTAATTTCCATGTTATATTGATCCTGGCAATCAATATGTTTATACATATAATGGAACTCGCATGTAATAGGGTATCATATTTACGGGTTTATCAATATAGCATTATAACTGGAATGTGGGTCTGATTGTAACTCATAATTCAAGCCCGTAGGACTTAAATGAAAAATGGAGGTTGGAATTCAAAGTCCTATGGGCTTGAATCACGATTCACAATCAGACCCACATTCCATTGGCTGTTTCTAACTGGGATATATGGCCTTGCGTCATCCATCATGTTCAAGCTTGCAAATGCCAGTTTCTATAGCATGGTTTGCGATGTGCGCTATCAGGCCGGGACTTGCGGGCCCAGCCAATTGAATAGCACCATAAGTTGCGGCTGCTGCTGGCTTGCAGCAGGCCCGCACACAAACTGTCTACTCCAACCGAGTTGCGGCCTCGCAATTGAATCGGGCTCCTAGTTTGTAACATTAGCAATGAAAACACAACATTTTTACACTAGTAGTTTTACTGAATTATCATACACTTGTATTTTATCTAGTCTATATATTATATATTCTCATGTCATACAGGACAAATACTTTGCCTAGTGGTCCCTGGCCAGTTAACAAGAATACTGAAATAGAGAAGCTTCATGCTGCGGCGGACATGATGTGGAGGTGCAGACCAGGAAGATGGACATACAGACATGTCATGTCATGGTTACACTTCCCTCAGATAATATAACGAGAGCACATGCATCATGTATATTACACCCTCTCCCTCATAATACAGGCTCATCAACCCCCCCCCCCCATTATGAGCACCTTATGAGCAATGTATGTGTATATATACATATATATATATATATATATATATATATACCTCCACACAAGGTAGATACTGACAGATATATACACAGCAGAGATATACAGAGCTTGCAGACAGATTGATATTAACACTATCACACTATCGATATAAAAACACCAAATATCACCAAAATTCACAAGCTCTGCACACTATACAGTATTTAGCACCATCCATCTTTCCCTCAACTCTGACCAGTTTCTCAGTCCCAGCTGTTCTTTGGGTGATGTGATGTGTTGGGTTTGCACCAGACATAGCGTTTTCTTTGATGGCCCAAAAGTTAAATTTTAGTCTCATCAGACCAGAGCACCTTCCTCCATACATTTTGGGAGTCCTACACATGCCTTTTCGCAAACTCAAAACGTGCCATTTTGTTTTTTGCTGAAAGTAATGGCTTTCTTCTGGTCACTCTGCCATAAAGCCCAACTCTATGGTGCGTACGGCTTATTGCCTTCCTATGTACGAATACTCCAGTCTCTCCTCCAGGGTTACCTTAGGTCTCTGTGCTGCCTCTCTGATTAATGCCCTCCTTGCCCGGTCCGTGAGTTTTGGTGGGTGACCGTCTCTTGGCAAGTTTGCAGTTGTGCCATGTTCTTTCCATTGGGTTATGATAGATTTGATTGTGATTTAGATATTTTTGTTATAACCTAACCCTGACTTGTACTTCTCAACAACATTGTCCCTTACTTGTTTGGAGAGTTCCTTAGTCTTCGTGGCAGTGTTTGGCTAGTGGTGCCTCTTGCTTAGGTGTTGTAGCCTCTGGGGCCTTTCATAAAGGTGTGCAATTATGTGACTTCTGAAGGTAATTGGTTGCACCAGAGCTTTTTATGAGCTTCATAACAAAGGAGGCACATGCCAATTTCTGTTTCCTATTTCTAAAAAATAGTTTTATGTATATATTTTTCTCATTTCACTTCACCAACTTAGACTATGGTGTTCTGATCCATCACATAAAATTCAGATTAACAAAACATTGAACTTAAGGCTGTAATGTAACAAAATAGGTAAAAAGTCAAGGGGGTGAATACTTTTGCAAGGCACTGTAGATATAACCTACACACGAGCACACATACACACATACACGCATGCACACATATCCAGTATATTAGTATTTCTGCAATGTATGTAGGTCAATATACAATGTAGGGGAGGTTGGTATTGTTATAAATATAAATGTAAAACAATTATGTATGTGTATATCTGTATACTGTATATATCTGTTTATGTGTGGGTGGGTCTCGTGGCTTGTGCCTAAT
Organism: Discoglossus pictus; assembly: GCA_027410445.1. Lineage (NCBI taxonomy): Eukaryota > Metazoa > Chordata > Amphibia > Anura > Alytidae > Discoglossus > Discoglossus pictus. The sequence goes on along the minus strand of CM050167.1, from coordinate 64,925,010 downwards.
CCATCCTATGCTATGCTTCAAAGCTGTGTAATATAGGGAGCATGTGTCTATAAGGATTTATGTATAAAATGCTTTTTGGATTTAAGAATGAAAATGCATTGTGGGGTCATTTGCATGTCCCCACTCAGATCCAAGAGTGCAGCAAAATAATTGTATTTCTGTAAATTTGAACATTCAAATTAACAGCAACATTGCAAAATTCAGTGTTAGTGTACGAAATTGCAATATTTTTTAAATAATGTTCAAATAATAAAGTACTTGTTATTATCTATTGCTTTAAATTACAACATATATGGTATCTCATGTATGTGACATTAAGCTCTAACTTATTTATCAGTTGTCCAGTCCTTATTTACATACAGTACAGCGGTGGGTCATCACCCGAGTGCACAATTATTGTGTTTATTCATAAGTCTAGATTGGATAAAGTGAAGTAAGGCAATATGAAAATAAACAATTTCAAATAAATATTTAATAAATGGCACCCTGGCTCTACTTGTGGCTTTCTTTGTACATTTTTTTTTATTTTTTTAAGTACTAAATAAAGATTAGAAAATAACTGAATACAATTTTATATATCTATTAAACAATATTATGTATTTAATATTGATTAACAATTATTTCTCATTTAACTACAATTATATATATTGAATTCCTAACTTATGACACTCAACATTACCCCCCACCAAAATAAAAATTGTCCTTTGAACTCATAGAAATGACTACAAAACTAAAAAAAAATCTTGATCAGTGGATTTTAATGATTATATCTAGGAATGCATTTTAAAATGTTTATATATATATATATATATATATATATATATATATATAAAAGGATATTTACAATGTTTAAACATGCAAAATTTAGTATAGTGTAAAAATGAAGTTGCATTTTGAATAAACAATATACATTTTGCTATTATTGTTGCATTTTAAAATTATACATAAAAGGATATTTACAATGTTTAAGTGAGCAAAATATTTAGTATAATCTAAAAATAAAGTTGCCTTTTAAATACACTACAATATAAATTTTGCTATTATTGTTATGTATTTCCTTTGGAGAAAATATTAGATTATTATTCAAAAAAGGGTTGATATAACAATAGAAAATATAGAAAATAATAATTTATCATTTCTAGCAGTTTATTTTAGGGAGCTGGAATTCTGATAACTGATTGATTTGCAATGTTACTGAGAACTGTCTCACTGAATTTTGCAGGCAGCAGTAATGATATTTTTTTTTACTTATAATGTATTTTAGTTGAAGCCACCTGGATGTAGGGCATAAGGATTATTTCATCTTTCATGGTCAGTAAGCCCACTGCACATTTGAAAAGATTGTGTAATGTTTTCAAGGTTGGATATATTTCTATGTTACGAATCACATTTGGAAGGGAATGGAGTCTATCAAAGTCATTTCAATTATGGAGAACAATATAGGCTTTAGAAAAAGTGTGATCTAGCCAGCTCAAAATCACAAGTTTTTATAAGGGTGAAATTTGTCATTAAACATTTAGTTTGAGCTGCTTAATATAATATATTTTTTATTTCTGTATGTTTTCAGTATAACACTAGAGTACTGTAAAGTATATATTTCCATGAAGACGTTATGACTTGTTTTGAAGACAGAAAGTTAAAAGGCAGGGATAATAGGAACTGAATTTTCTATGTTGCCACTTTATTTAAACATCTACAGTCATTTGTGTATTATATATAACACAGGGATAATTTAATGCTACTTTTTAAACACCCAGTAATTACATCCTTTGATTCAAAGCATGTTAAAACACACAGACAAAAACACAAAACCAAAGAAACAATAGTAGAGTTAAAAAAATCATGTGTTAAACTTCGTTAAAGTACAGCTGAATACATTTTGAATTATTTTTCTATAATAATAATCAACTTTTATTGTATTTATATGTATTACTTGGATTAATAAAGTGTATATATAATTCTATAATTTCTTAGTTTCTAAGTAGATGCATTGCATTAATAAAGAAGAAATCTTTTATTCATGTGGTTTTTGCACCAAACACACACGATATATAAGATTATTCATAGAAATTACATGTAGATTATAGGTAAGTATTTAAAAAAGAATGCTTTAGTGACTCTAGTTACTTAAAAAATCTATGTAGTATGTTGGTATAATAGCTATAATTCAACAAGATAATAAGGCAAAACACCCAAAAATTATAAATCCAATAATAAAGAGAAAACATGGAGAAAAAAAGCTAAAGACTGAAAACAATGACGTGGTTGTTATCATAAGCTCTAAAAAATAACGTGATTAATATTATTGTTATCCTTTATTTGTAATGCTCCAATTTATTCCGCCACCAAATTAACACATTACAAGGAATAGAGGGCTCTGTTTTTGAGCTTAAAATCAAATGTACATAGTGCTTGTTTCCAATCACCGACAGATGATTGAAAACGCTCAAATTTATAATCTAAAGGATTAATTAATCTAAACGTGATTAATATATTAGAATATAAAATGCTAATGATTTCAGAGAGTTCAAAAATACTTTATTTTATACAAGCATTGGAAAATCTTTGATTGACTCAGAGCTTTCTAGAATTTCATTAGTTCAAGAAACAGCTGGGCAGAAGATATTTTGCTTTTTCTATCAGTTTTTCTTACATCGGAGTGAATACGTTATTTGTTGCTTATTAAACTATGTATTCATTATACCATTCTTCTTCTGTTCATCAAACACCTTGTCTTCTTTGTCTTCTGTGGTCTTGTATGAATGTATCTCAGATTTATTTTTCTCTCTTCACTTTTCTTCCATCGTTTACCACTTTTTTTCATAGGTAACTTAAAAATGTAAATTGCAGCCCTCAAAATGGCAATTCTAAAAACGGCACTTAAACCTAAAATGAGCTTGCAATCTCACTCACAGACTCCCTGGGTTTCCTCCTGTGTTGTGTGTGAGTTTTTAAGTTAATTTGTTTAATTAATTGGCTTTTTTTTATGGCTTCCAAAGTTACGCGCATGAAATATTTTCGGCTGTTAAAGTCATTGGGCCTCATTCTTTTCTCGGACGTAGGAGATGCGGGGCCGCAAAGACCGGCCGCAAGCTATTTGCCTATTCTATTCTCTTCCGGCCGGGGATTCCAGCAGGCTTGCGACCGGCTCTTGTTATCCCTTGCGGCCGCACGCGCCGGAGGAAAGGCTTTGATCTTAAACGGGCGAAAGCGTTTCGGCCGCAAGAAAATCCTGGTTGATGTTCAATTGCTCCGGGAACCCTCTCTGCAAGGCTAAAACCGAGCCGCAGCTTACTTGCAGCAAAAAGGTCCCGCAGGCACACAATTAAGCACATAACAAAGCCATAATAAAGCCTGCAATCTGAGGCGACTATAAAGTGATTGTAGGTGTTAGCATTAATAGCACAACATTCCCCTACACTAAAATCCGTAAATAATTATTTTTTTAATTTATGTCAAATATCCATGGAAAAAGTCCAGAGGGCTTTGAGCACCTCAGACCCGCCCATGCTGCGGCCGGAAAATAAACAGTTAATGTAATCTCTGATTTGGGCTGATGTGCAAGCTTGAGAGGGGGTTGCTATTAATCCTCATGTCCCCCATTATGATCCCTAGCATTTACAGAGCTTTACAGTACCATCTTGAATTTATTTCTGCATTTAAAGATTTCTGAGCTTACGGCCGGTTGCAAGATATACGGCCGGCCGTAAGGGGATATCCTTGCAGCGCCGTATAAATGAATTGCAAGATAACGGGGGCCCTGCAAGGATTTACGGCCGATAATAGAATGAGGGCCATAATGTTTTGCGAGCCCTGCAATGAGCGCCCTCAGCGCTCATTGCAGCAAAGTGGTGCAAGCCTCTATATAAGCGCCTGTGGAGCTCATCGTTAGCCCTGCAATGAGTGGTACTCATTGCAGCAAAGTGGTGCGTGCCTCATTTAACATGGCATTACAGACAAAAAGTAAGATGACAACTATTATATGTGATTCATTGAGGTTGAACATAGTGTACAGCTTGTCACTTCAATATCAACACTTGGGAATTTAAAAATAGATTGAAATCTAACTTTTGATTTACTTACCCTTACTTAATATTTTATAAGACGTACTCTTTGTCTTTCAACTCTAGATGCTATCCAGAACATCTTTTGTTACCCGTTTTACAGATACTAATGCTTTAGTAAGTTAGGCCCAATGTATTTAGGTTATCTCAGTACTGCTGGCTGTATAGTATCTCCCAAATATTCCTTTTTTTTTTTATATCCACTTAATCTCCTTAGCCTCCCAAATGTTCATCTTTTAATGAAAAGACTTATATTTAAGGGAAAAACTTTTTTGAATGTGGTCAGCCATGTTGCCTAGCTGGATGCCATCTTGACTATTTTCTCTGCATAAACTCTCCAGATGTCTTGACAACAAAGATTATTAACACCACTTGTCAGCCCCACTCCCTGCCCTGAAAAAAAACAGGTAATGTAACCTAAATGTGTTGTAAAAACAAACAGGCCCTAACTACCCCCCCCCCCCCCTCCTAGTTTCCCATGTGGGATCAAAGCAAAATAAATTACCAGACAATATCTGTTTGGCCTCAGATGGGTCATACAAGTTAATCAGCCTTCCCTAACAGTAAACCCCCCTAGGCCTGAGACAGTTAGTATCAGTGAGCATATGGCAGCTATGAAAACATGCCTGCCAAAATGTCTGCCAACCATAGTCAGGAAGGATACATCTGATTGGTTTAGAATGTGTTGCTTGGGAAGGGGAGCTTATGTGGGAGGTTAAATATGCTGGACCTTGATGAATAAACTGTGCTCTGTTTGGATATGCATGACAATTGTGTGTGTTTCTTTCTGGGGTGTAACCTTGATTCTGTCTGGGATTATCTATACAGGCCCAACCGTTGATGCTAATTACAACTGGAAACTTGTGCAGATGCTGGTACTGTTGGTGGAACTTTCTCTGATCTGCTGTATAGGTTTAGTCTAGTGACTTTGTCATGCCCCAAACAAGTAGCAGATTGTGACATCAATCTTTAATGCTTTACAGAATGCTAGACTGATTTTCAGGCAAAAAATAAAATATAGTGAATCATAGTGAAATCAAAGGGAATAGTAGTAACTACTTGTCTAATTACATAAATGATGACTTCATAATGATATTCTAGTTGAAGTCCACCAACAGAACAGATCAACCCTGAAAGCATAATTTCAACACATACAGTATGTACCAGTTGCAAAAGAAGCAGCTGCTGCAACATATTGGGATACAAAAAAAATGCAATTTTACTTTAAGGTATGGTTTCAAAAACTGTTCAGTCATTTATCTTCATCTTTCAATTTCTTTCATAATTTCATAGTGAGCAAAAAAGCAAACAATGACTTGTTTAGTGATTATTAACTAGCCTAATGAAACAAGAAGTACGCCAAATTTAAACTACATTAATACAGATGGCTAGGGTGATGAATCCAAAAAATAATTAAAAATGCTCAGCTTAATTTAAAAAATGGAACTCACATTTTTATGATGTAAATAACATTTATATGTAACCCAAAAAATATATACACTTTTTGCTTTTCAGTCAGATTTACACATATACTCATGTTGCTACAAAGCTCAATTTAGGCAATTTAGGAACTAAACTATTTTGTTTTTCACATGCAACTTGATTTCTAGGATTCTCTAAAAGTCATGCAGCTTTACATCTCAATTGAATTCTCACTCCAGTTTGCTGTCCCACTTGTATAACAGATTACTTACTCTCACGTTAAGCAGTGTCTCTTCTCCCTGTGGATTGTAAGCTCTCAGGAGCACGGCCCACAAAATATACTGTATTGTTTTAATTATATTTTTGAGTTTTTAATTGCCTTTACTTAATTTTTATAATATTTCCTAAAATATTTTTATATTATTATTTTAACACTGCAAAAATTATTTAATCTAAATATGTAAGAGTATGTTGCCACTTTCCCTCAGTGCTAAGCACTATCATTTAAAACTCATGTCTCATACTGCAGGCTCTGTAAAAGGCAAGGAGAGAATTTACAAACAGGATGAGCACTGAGCAAACTACTGTGGCCCATCATGCATCAGTGTTACTCAGGTCTTCGTTTTACTAAATTGCTGGCTGATGCAGCATAGTATGTGCACACCTTATCCATCCCTTTAGAGTAACTATGTTACAGGGATCAGGCATAAACAGCAATGTCCATTGATGAAGGCGCTATATTAGTTTGCAAACGGGCAATGGTTTGAAGCTGGTCAGTAATGACATTTAATATCAACAAACATGGCAAAATAATACCATGCCCTTGCATAGTCAGTTATCCTACATATTAATACAATATCTATCTTAAGTTAACACACTACAGTAGCCCATAACCACCTATGAGTCAAGGTATTCTCCTGGGCCCCCTTTAACACCCAATCAGAATAAGGCTTCATAGTGATGTGAACATTCTATTATCGGCTATTGAAAGAGCTGTCATACAATTTGTTGGGTAAAAGAAATAGGTTATATCCATCTATTAATTTCATGATATGGTTGTCCATTGGTCTTGCTACTACCACTGTAAACACTGACACACTTATGGTATACTCTTTTAACATGCGAAGAGTTAAAACATTTTCCTGTTAGCCTCTAAGTTAATAAATATATTTTATCAAACCAAGACTTGACCAGGCCAAGTCTTAAATATTTTCACATGGGTAAGAAAGACCTTCAAGATGAAACGTTACTAATGTCTCAAGATATGGTGTTCTGAGACATACGTATGTCACTACAATACTCCATTGCCTTAAATAACATTATCAAGCAGGTATTAAGATAAAGGCACAATGGTGTAGACTATTGCCCAAAATACTTGTCAGACAATATGGGACAGAGGTCACACATTTTAATATTAATCCAGTTTAATATTTTGTACAAGAGCGCTCTCAAGCGCATAGAAACAGATATACACAACATATGTATACATACATTCTAATTTATCCATATACATGCAAATGGGGAGTAACTATTTGTGACTGGTGGAAACCAACCTTGTAACAATGAGGAAGAAATAGCTATCTAAGAGGCAGAGAAGGTTCTGGGTCTTTTCCTGGCTCTTGTATTTCCTGTTTTTTCCTGGGTCTTTCCTTCTTCTGTACTATGGTCTTTCCCCTGGTTTTATGCTGGGCCTTTTTTGTTCTTTCCCTGAGTCTTTTCTTCTGTACTATTTTTTGGCTGGTCTTTTCTGTCTTATCTGAAAGTCCTGTTCTGAGAACAATACCTGACTGTCATTCTGTGGCATAAACATATGCCCCCTTCATATCGTCTCTAAGATATCTTACTATATCTATCTACTCAAATTCTATCCTATCTCTACAACTCTTTCTAACATACCAATAACACAAAAATGGATTACTTCAGACTGTCTTGAGAAGGGATTCTAAATGCTATACATAGATAATGTATACATTTATTTATATTTCTAATTTGTAATGGGGTTAAAATAGTCCAATATACCACAATCCTTCTGTTACCTTTCTGGGAGTCTTCACTGAATCCAGACTAATTAGTACCTGTAGGTTTTCATCAATATATTTTAATATGTGCCCATATTCCCTAAAACAGATTGATTGACTTTATTCAATAATGTAACCATTTAACTCTGTTACAAAACCAATTATTAAAAACTCATATACAGCAAACCATACTTAGCAATACTCAACATATATAGTCTTGTATCACACAATCAACAAAACTGTCTTACATCATTATTGATTGAATTGACCGATTTGATAAATTAAATTAAATGTAATCAGGTTTGATGTAAGACCAGCAACCAAATAATAGCTTGCCAACACCTAAATACAAAGGTTAATTAACTTGCAATCTCAGATACAATATAACCATCCTTGATACATGTTGCTTCAGTATATACAGTATCTCTATACTCTAACTGCCATATAAATTGTTATACCATATTTTACTGCTTTCATAGAGTAACAGGTTATATTGCTAATTATTAATATTATATATACTGTAACAAATAGACAGCTGAATGTTTGTACATTCTACGTGTCATTTCTGTATTGCACTAACCAAATATATAGTCTGTTCTAACCAACCATTATAAGATTACATACACTGTTTATATACTCCTATATTGAACTAACCAAATATAGATTGTATTAAAATACATTTTTAATTCACATTTGATAAGTTTGCATACACTGATTATTGATTTCTGTATTGATCTAACCAAATATAAAGTGTGTGATGACTAACTGTTATCCAATCATCCAAAAGAGATCGCAATAGACATCAGGTAGATTGTATATTGTGATCTAACTAAATATCAAAGTTTACAAGTGTAAACACTTATAATTCTTTATCCTTGATATTTACTGCTATACCAATAAATGCAATTTCTGCACACAGTGTATACTTGTCGATAAATTGATCCTCAGACTCAATTAATCTATACATTGTAATATTTTAAGAAACTATATTAATCTATACAGTATAATATGTATGTCATTTCAATTGCATGACAGAGCCAATCACAGAAGATATTGTTAAGGTTACAATCTCTTCTGTAATTGGTTATTTCCAACCACAGAAGGTTCACATCAGTATGAAGCCCTATTCTGATTGGCTCTCATTTCAACCAATCAGAATAGGGGAAATTAGAGCCTTCTTACTAAACGCTAACCAATAGGAATGTACAGAATTCAATCTCTGCATTCTAAAGCATTAACTAATCAAAAAAGTTGCAGTTGATGAGTAAGAAAAGTAGCTATATTCAGATACTTGATTCTCATTGTCTGAAACATAATACATATCTGAGTCAATAAGAACCCATAAAAATAGTATATAAGGTGAGGGCTCATTGACAAAGTTGTTGCTGGGGAAAACCCTCCTACTTAGAGCTCTGTTTGTTATGTTATTTTGATTTTATAGAGAGGAAACATTTTTCAGGCAGAGGACCTTCTCCACGGGCTGAATATGAGAAACCAGGGTCTGTAAGCAAGATTTCTTAGGAATTTTGAAATTGCATTTCTCTTTTGAACAAAAATCTGCTAGGTTTAAAATTACATTTTGAAATTCATGATGCACAAATTATATTTTTGTCTCTTTGTAGTAACAAAGATGACATGGGGAAATATAGAAACTAACATTTTTAGAAAATCTGCAGATTCTAATTACTTTTTAGAGGGGTCTAGTTTAGCGTAACTGTAGCAATTAAATTGATTGTAAACATCAAGCCGATTTACTCAGACAAAATTTTAGGGCTAAGGGATTGTCATGACTGACTTTTGGGGGCCAGGGTAGGGCTTCCCTAAACCCAACAAGCAAGTAGCCTATCAGAGCCCTGAAGGCTATCAAAATGGACATAAGATGTGTTTTAAGAACTAGGGCAATTTAACTTTCATTTACGTGTAATGTTTAAAGAATGTATGTGTGTTCAGAATGGGTTATTGCTAGTGACTTGCCTAATATTACTAGTTGAAGGGATGTATTTAATAAATAAGCTAATAGCAGCGGTGATTATTGCACTATAGTAATGTTATTTTACAAATAACTAACAGAAATACACTTTTCTGTTTCCATGCCATGTTGTAAGCACCCCATGTTTGTTAGAGTGAAAGCAAAGGGTTACCTCAAAGTTTCTGCGAGAATTTATATGGATATATGGCTCTTCAAATAAACCAAAAGAGTGTAAACAGGACCAAGATTGTTTATTACCACCCTGTAATGTTTGCTCTATCAGAGAGGGCACTAAGGGGGAGATATGGGTAAATACATTAAGCAGAAAATTCTAGTGCTAATATAGAATTGTGAATAGTATTTAATCTGTGTCTCATCAATATCCTGCATGATATTCACTGTATGATTCTGATTGAGATCAACAATGATTTGTATGATATGTTAAGTATTATGAATTTAGGAACTATTTCATCCAACAGGTTGGCAGGTAGGAGAGATACCAGACCCTGTAGTTTATTGCTTCCCCCATTGTTGTCAAGAGTAGATGAACAAACAAGGAACAGAGATAAAGAGGAAATGTGGAATCACAACATGGGAATTTTCCAGACCCCCTCTGAGCATCTGGAAACTGTGGGGGAAGATCAAACAAGCCTTGGTAGCTGAAGAGGGCTGGCCTATACTGGGGAATGTTTTTTGAGGTTTTGTTAAATTTTTGTGTAAGAAGAATAAACTTAGAGTCTTTCTAATACACTAGGAAATTGTGTATGCTTCTATTTCTTGTATGATATGCTATTCTAATTAAAGGGATCTGATTCTCCATGACTGAGGTTCCTAAACTGGCATGCTGGGCTCTGAGATAAGCACAAAATGTCACATTTCAGGGGTGTCCTGTAAGTTGAAAGCAGGAGGTGTTGGGTGTGCATGTGAACCTCTCTTTGCTGGGTCCTCACAGGGATACTATAATCATTGTTAAAAATAGGCTTTTTCAGAGAGTTTTAAATCAGAATGTACCAAATTGCTAAATAAACATATGCATAAATACAATTAAAATATGAAGGACAATTCAATTTTTTACACATACAATTAATCTTAAAGAGGTATCACTAATCTGCTGACGAGGACTTGAATTCAGTAGTGTCAACCTAAGTGTTGGTTACTTATAGAAGAGTCCCAAATATCAGAGACAAATGAACTCACAGTTTGTTTCAGGAGGAAAGCAAATCCCCCGTCCGCAAGTTGTTTAAAGCCACTTAAAGGGATGTTTTGCTGTAAAGGGTGTGAATATATTGTTCCATAAAAACAATGTATACACCCCGCTACAGGAAAGGTTTACTTTTTAAAAGGTTGTTTTCAAATGTGCCACCACTGGAATGATTTATCAAATGCAAGTGTGAAAAGGTATATGTAGAAAAAACAATATGACAATTTCTGCTTAGGTGCGATTCATTTTAAAGGCGAATTCTTGCGGTAATTTGGTAATCAATATAATTATATACATATGAATTAAAATGGTGTTATTGTTTATTGTGTGATTTGATTTTACATTGTATTCATTATGTGAATTTCTCCAACAGACAGGATATCTCACATTTGACACATTCAATATACACAAATTTCACATTTATATAATTGATAACAGTATCTATTTTTAATACTTGCAATTTTGTTATTTTGTGATGTATCCAATTAATAAATATATAATCTATCATCATAGTTTTTTTTACAGCAACACTAATTTTCATATTATTATTATTGTAATTTATTACTTATTAAATATAGAATAATCTTTAATGTCACTTTTAAAATATTATTCTATCAGAGAATTGGTAGTATATTATTCTATAAATGGCACATCGCAATTGATGTTATTTACACTACAGAGAAATATTCACATATCAGTTAATATTTTATTGTAAATGTATTGTTTTGAATTTATCACATTAATTAGCTCATTTGTGTAAAGATTAGAAGTGTTTATATTTTAGAAATAATGGTATTGTCATTCAGTTATATACAGTATATGTATTTTTGACTAAGCTGACATTATTTATACTGGTTATCCTATTGGATCAGATTTAAATTCATGAAGTATTTTTGACTGGTCCTCACAATAATTGCCTTGACAACCAGTCAAGCATAACAGGCGGTTTCTGAGGTAGAATGTTTTTTATTATGTTGGTCACTACAGTGTTTAATATTAAATGTGTTTCACTTCTATTTGTGTGTGGTCATTGTTGTGATGATTTGCCACATTTAGTGTTAGATCTGTTTGCAGCTGCATTCAATCTTAATTCCTACTGTGGTGTTTATTGATAACTGCCATTTACTAATGTTCGTCTATTTATTAATGAAGGGTTGTCAAAGGGTGGGTAAATATTATTTTCCCTCCCAAAGGCTTTTTTTTTATTTTGTTAAATCTTTCTATTTTTGTTAATTTTGTTATTATTTGTATTTATTATATTTGTATGTATTTTTGTATATTCTTGTATCTAGTATTTTTCTGTTTTTTTTTCCCCTGATGTTTCCTAAATAACTATTTTATTAGTTAATTAATTTTTTTTAAGGGACATCCTTGTGGGCCCTCAAGGGGGTTAGGGTCTTTAAGGACCCCTGCGGTCATAAATTAGATTACTCGTAGGAATATTCAGCATTGTGGGTATCAATCCATGTATATAGCAGCATATTTTATATTTAAAAATAATACTAAATCTAATATACACCTATTAATAATATATATATATATATATATATATATATATATATATATATATATATATTTATTTATTTATATATATAAATCATCTAGCAGTGCATTTTGTAAGTTAATGGGTGAATTTTGGTTGTTATTATTATTATTACCATTTTTTTGTAAAGCGTCAACATATTTCATAGCACTAGTACAAAAAAAATCCAATATTAAGCACATGGCAAAAAATGGGGGAGGGCTGTCTTTGAGTATAAAATCTCATATACACAGTGCATTTTCCAAACCACCTTACAAGATTGAAGACTTGCAACCTTACAATCTAAAGGGATTAAAGAAACAAAACATGAAGTAATTAAAAGGAAGAAACAAGAATTTTCCAAGTAGTTAAAAGAAAGTAAAGGGTCAATTAGTGATTAGGTCTCTGGGTGTATCGGCTGTGTAAAAATGGAAGTAACACAAATCAAGGGTGGTTGGATGAGGACAGGGTAGGTAAGGAGGAAAGTTATCTGCTTTCAGAGACCGAAGAGTGGTGGTGTGTGAGGTTCTAAGTCTGAAGGTAAAAGAAAACAAGGTAAACAGAACTGGGAAAATGTCAGTTAGAGGGTGATTTTGCTGAGTGGATGGTATAAGGTCTTGTGACATTGGCTAAGACCATGCAGAAGTGACTGCTCAGTCCTAATAGTAGAAGGAATTAGGAATATGTCAGTTGGATAGGGATCCTGCTGAGTGGATGGCATGAGGCCCAGTGACATTGGCTGAGCCCCTGCAGAAGTAACTGCTCAGTCCTGATGGTAAATCGAACTGGAATAATGTCAGTTGGAGAGTGATTCTGGTAAGTGGATGGTATGAGGCCCATTGACATTGACTGATCCCCTGCAGAAGTGACTGCTCAGTCTCGAGGGTAGATACAATTGGGAACATTTTAATTGAAGAGTGATTCTGCTAAGTGGATGTTATGATGCCCAGTGACTTTGGATGTACCCCTGTAGAAATGACTACTCAGTCCTGATGATAGATGTAATTTATTTTATTGAATTTATTATAAAGCAGGATGAGGGTTTTATTAAATTCAGAGTACTTAGAAGATGCATGTTACATTACCCGAACATGCCCATCACACACCCTGTTCACTATATAACTCACTATGAGCCATGATGAACTGTGTTTTCTCTGGATAAAATCAACTAGTTCTGTCTTCCACAGTTAATCTTTAACACCATATAATTATTTTATTCCATTTTCCATATCTATGCCTCTTCAGAGTTCTATCACAGTGCAGAAAGCTACTTTGTTCCTAATATGTACTGTAAATAATAGGTCATTACATACACACATACTGTATATATTTCTTCTAAAATTAAGTCAGTCAATGTAACTGGCTAAAGGACACCATTCAAAGTTTAGAGGGATCTCACATAGAAAAAGCATAGTAGAGGAGGTAAATACATATCAAATGAAGTTGTATTTCTTTATTTTAACGAACTTATAAATACAATTTGAGATCTTTATTCTCAAATATAATAATTATAAGTTTGTATAGATGGGTAACAAGAATTCTGAAATCATTTAAAATATATTTGCAAAAAAATCAAAAGGACAGTAAATACTTTCCAAAGACACCATATCTAAATAATTATCTAGATCAATACATATTTTAAATATAGCTATTTTAATGATCTTTGAAAAGATTTAAACCAGTTTTGAGGTGCTTGTGTCTCATTACCATATAAGTTTGATTTTAATCTTTACTTGTTTAATTTTGTGAATGGTTATTGTAATAAGCTGTCCTGTACTTCTGCCTCAAATCTATGTAATTATCTGCATTCATTTTACTTATGCCATGATATTAATAAATATTTCTGTTTCATCCACTGGCAATATTTGAGGCCAGTTTGAGATATTCTGAAAGTTTTATTAGTCAACAAGTGTGGTTTTTAATTATTGTTTTTTTTATTATTTATCTTCTCACAAAACTAGTAAGTTGTTAAAAAAAATGTCCTTCAATTTGACTTGGCTCTGTTTCCAAGAACAGCACAATGCCCCAAAACACACTTGTTTTTAAGCTTGAATCTACTTGTTACACAGCTCCCTTTCTCCCAGGTTCATCAAGACTTGATTCCATATATTGCACAGAGTTTTAGTTTTCCTTGCACTTCCCATCAATTGAAGATAATATGCAGCCTAATTTAGAAGAGAACAGGGGACATGTTTATCTAAATTATTGTGAACTTATTCAGCCAATGTGCTCGATATCTATCACCTGCAAAGTAAAACAGTTTACTCTTTTCTAAAGAAAATTACATATTTATGGCCTATAAAAATTCTATCTACCATGCATTCATATGATTACATTTTACACAAATATTTTTTTCTGCACAATATAAACATCAATAAAATTTTTTTAAAGTTGCTAAATACTTGACATAAATACACACAATATACTACTCTATGTTCTCTCATTGGCTACATTTTCCTTGCTCATGCAGTTCTATCTCTGCACTGGTACTTTCATTAAAACACACTCAGGGAAAGGTTTTAAAATATTGTCATTTAGATACAATAAAAAAGTGTTTTTCATGTTTCATTGTTTAATAATTCAGGCTTGCAAAGCATGCCTTCTTATTAAAGTCTGTAATTAATTTCATGGAATAAAGGATATTATTATTTGATAAAATGCAGCTATAAATACACAGATTTAGCCTATAACACTATGCCATCTGGTGTGAAATTTCAAACCTAACAATGTGCTATTTATATTGTGATTTGACAAAAAGCATGTTTTTACAGTGGCATAACAATGCGAGCTACATCTGTAGTTTCATAAAACAATACAAGTTATTTTGTGCATGAGTTAAAGTGAAACTGTATTTTGCCATATAAGTACTCACAATGTAATATAACCTGCCTAATTAAGGTGGATCATTTATATATATATATATATATATATATATATATATATATATATATATATATATATATATATTGTGGTACCTTGATACTCAAACTTTATCCGTTCCGGACCCCAGAAATGTCACATTTTACTTTGAACTGATGGTGTTTTTCTTCATTCAAAACCTTAAAACTTATAACTTCACTTTAATTGTACTGAGAGGAATTGAGGGTCAAATGGGATGGTGGTGATATAGAGAAGGAGGAGAAGAAGGAGGAGAGATGTTATTGCTTGGAAGGGGAGTCCTCTTCCAATAAGATATCAGCCACATAAACATAGAATCTTTCTCTTTTTTGTCTTTTTACACCACTGAACCCTGCTGGAGACTCCAAGGTCATCTCAAAGCACCTCTGGAAGAGGGCCTTGTTATACAGTATCTTGAAGCTTGAGATGACCTCCTGGTCCATTGGCTGGATCAGAGGAGTTGTGTTCGGGGGTAAGAACTTTTATCAAATGTATAAAATTAAAGTTCTCCAGTAAGTTGTCCTCCAAGCCTGGAGGGTGAGCAGGATTATTGTCCATTATTAACAAACCGCACAGAGGCAATTCTTTTTCCTGCAAATATTTTTTAACAGTAGGGCCAAATACGTTTTTTTATCCATTTAATGAACAACTGCTTGGTTAACCAGGGCATTGCTGTTAGTTCTCCACATTACACTTAACTTGCTATTTATCACATTTTCTCTTTTGAAAATTCTGTGATAGAAAAGTAGAGGTTTAATTTTTTAATCCCCACTAGCATTCCCACACACCAACAGACCTGTCCTTCATCGGCTTATGCCCTGGCAATATCTTTTCTTCTTGAATGATGTAGGTTCTGGCATTTTCTTCCAAAATAAACCTTTCTTGTCACAGTAAAAGACCTGTTGGGGAATAAAAGCCTCAGCCTCTATATAATCTCTAAACTCCCTATCAAAGGATTTGGCAGCTTCTTTGTCAGCACTGGCTGCTTCACCACGCTGTGAATGCCAGTTCTCTTTTAAAAAATCTCAAACCAACCATGAGTTTAAATTCTTCTCTCCTTTCACTACTTTTTGGCTCACCATTGTAGGCTCTTCTTTTATCAGATCGGCATGCAGTTGTTTTGCTTTCTCACCAGTTTTTGCCTGGGTAATACTGTCACCCACTAACAGGGCCAGATCTACCTTTTTGGAGAGCAGTAGGCAGTAAAGTTGAGGAGCCCCTGTGAGTGTGTGCACAAGGATGCACACCGCCATTTTTCCCTTTTCTGTGCGTGTATATTGCTATCTTGCTGTGTGAGCCAATCATGGTCAATTCCCCATAGCAGCCATTTTTACAACATTGCTACTCATACACACGCCAAGATATTACTTGTTTATTAAATGCATTTGATGTTGGGCCATATTATTTACATTTTTCTATGGGAGGGCAGCAAGCCCATGTTACACAAACATAAATCATAATCACTTGTATCACACATGAACACTGAGTAATTATGAGTTGTAAAGGGCCAGCACGGGGGCTCCTAGTGCATTGCACAGTGTGAACCATCAGTATCTCCGCCCATGAACACAGACACAAAAAGACACAGATACACACAGAGGTACAAACACACACAAGTACGCACAGACATACACACACATATAAGCACACACAGAGGTACACAAAAACACATACACACATAGAGACACAGTGGTACACACATAGACACACAGAGAGGTACAGACAGAAACACACGCACATAGAGACATACAAGCATATAGAGGCACATAGACACAGACAGAGGTACAGGCATATACACACACTGAGGCACACATTCATACACACACAGGTACATACACCCATAGTCACACATACATACACACATAGAGGCACACATATAAACACACATAGAGGTATATATATATATATATATATATATATATATAAACACAGAGGCACACATACATAGAGTCACATATACATAGTGGTATACACACATAGAAGCACACATACATAGAGGTGCACATAGAGGCACACATACATACACACATTGAGGCATACATACATATACACACAGAGGCACACATACATACACACAGAGGCACACATACATAGAGGAGCACATACACACACACATGGAAGCACACATACATAGAGGAGCACATAGAGGCACACACATAGAGGCACACATACATACATACATAGAGGCACACACACATAGAGGCACACACACAGAGTCATATATACATACACACATAGAGGCACACACATACGTACACACATAGAGGCACACATACATCACAGCTCAACATGTCCTGCCTCCAGCTACAATGACTCTGCCCAACCTTGCTGACAGCCATCGCTGCACAGGGGAAGGCTCTCCTCTAGGAGTCACATAGGCTCTTCTCCTCTAGGTGCTTGGATGGAGGGCAAAGGCTGCAGCAGGTATGGAGGGGTGGGCTGAATCACAGCTCCATGCAGTGTAATCTGAGCTGTTAGCCTGTCAGCTCAGTGTTAACTCTGGCAGTGCTGTCTGTTATTACAGGAAGCAGGCACTGCACAGAGAAGCAAACACTGGAGGGGTTTGGAGGGTGATCTATGATGAAAGATGGGGTGATATTGAGGTACCTCTCTCAGAAAACCGCCTGTAGAAGGGAGCCTAAGTCACCTAATGGATAAACCGGACCTGACCACTAACTGTTTTTCATTAATCCAAATGTACAACAATTTTCTCCCATTCCTCCAATGTCTATCACCTTTGTTTGCCCACAGGTTTCACACCTCTAGCCACATTGGCTTCTTTAATAGCTTCCTTATTTTTGACTATAGATCATTGTTTTAGGCATGTTGTACTCCGCAGAGTGATCACACACACGGCTACCACACTCATACTTGGACATTATCTCTTTTTTCCATTCTATCGTGGTTCTCACTATTTTTCTTTTCTGCTGAGTGGTATCACTAGCTTTCTTTGAACTCGTGGTGATGTAAGCACAAGCTACACTTTGGTTCTTACAAGCACACACTACACATTGGCTCATGGAAGCACAAGCTACAGTTGGGTTTTTGTGAGCAAATGCTTCACTTTGGTTCTTATAAGTACAGGCTAAACTTTGGTTATTGTAAGCACAAGTTACACTTGGGTTCTTGTCCGCACATGCTTCACTTTGGTTCTCGTAAACATAGGCTACACTTTGATTTTTGCAGGCACAGTCTGCACTTTGCTTCTTGTAGGCACAGGATACCCTTTGATTCTTATAAGCAAAGGCTACACTTTGATTCTTTTAAGCACAGACTACATATTGATCTTTGTAGGCACAGGCTGCACTTTGATTCTTATAGGCACAGGCTGCACTTTGATTCTTTTAGGCACAATCTACACTTTGATCCTTGTAGGCACAGGCTGCACTTTGATACTAATAGGCACAGGCTGCACTTTGATTCATGTAGGCACAGGCTGTACTATGATTCTTATAAGCAAAGGCTGCAGTTTGATTCTATTAATCATAGGCTGCACTTTGATTCTTGCAGACACAGGCTGCTCTTGGGCTCTTGTAAGTGCACAGGCTGCACTTTGAGTCTTTGAGTTTTTATAAGCACAGGCTTCACTTTGATGCTAATAGGCATAGGCAGCACTTTGATTCTTGTTGACAGGCTGCACTTTGATTCTTATAAGCATGGGCTGCACTTTGATTCTAGAAGGCACAGTATGCTCTTTGATTCTTATAAGCAAAGGCTACATTTTGATCCTTGTAGGCAAAGGCTGCACTTTGATGCTAATAGGCACAGGCTGCACTTTGATCCATGTAGGCAAAAGCTGAACTTTGATTCTTAAAAGCATAGGCTGCACTTTAATTCTATTAAGCACAGGCTGCACTTTGATTCTAGAAGGCACAGGCTGCACTTTGATTCTTGCAGACACAAGCTGCTCTTGGGCTCTTGTAGGTGCACAGACTGCTCGTGGGTTCTTGTACGCACTCTACACTGCGCTACAGTACTTCCTTACATTCTGGTGAGATAGGATGTGGGGTGGCACCAAGGTGAAGAGTACCATGCAAGCATTGAGTTCCAATGCATATTTTTGCAAAAAAAAAATTCTCTGCCTCATCGATTACAGAAAAAATACTAATTCTGAGGTAGTCGAGTACCGAAGGTCCACTGTATATATATGCCTGGTTGTTTAACCAGGGGTGCTGGGAGGGGCTGGAACTCCCCAAACCCTTAAAATATTACCTCCCTACCCTCCTCTACCTCCACGCTTGCATCAATCTTACAAATAAAAAAAGCTGTGCTGTATATCATCCCTCCATCCTTACATGGCTTCCTGGCATGGTATACCTTCCCCAGTACCTTCCAGTGTTGCATGTGTGATACTATTCACTGAAATAGCTGCACCTTTAAACCTGTAGAGTTTTGATGGTGTCCCAGCATTTGGTGTTTCACCACTTGTGTTTCCTTGTCATCTTGGCTCACTGCAATGTTATCAGATCAAAGACTGCTCCGTGCCCCCCAGAACTATGGACAATCCAGTCAGTGATTATGGAAAGGTTGAATAGATGGGTGAAAGCTGTGATAAGTATAGTAACGAGGGGAGGTATAAGCTGGGATAGGATCCAGAGGACAGGTAGTGAGGCAGGAGATTGAAAGTAAACTGGAGACTTCATCCTGTGTACAGGTTCAAAGGAGTTCATAGTAGATGGGATTGAGGGACTGTGATGGCTGAGTGTTGTCAGTTAGTTTAGAGAATGGAGTGTGTGAGTCACGGTGAGAGTATAATTTTTTACAAATATTTGCAATGTTATGCTGAACATGGTTGGCAAAGTCTTCATTTGTGAGACAGGAAGGGACTGGAGATGGTGCTGAATGTGGCAAACAAATGTTTGGAGTTGGAGGACAGGGATGATAATAATGATGGGAAATAGTGTTTTTGTCAAGGCTGAGAGAGAAGTAGCACAAGAAGGAGCACAAAGCTTCATGTGGAGGAAGTCTGCTGAAGTGCGTTATTTCCTCCATAGACATTCAATGCTGCGGGAGCATCTCTGCATGTATCTTGATTTGGTTGTGTGCCGTGGTTGTGGATGAAAGCAAAAGCCTACATGGGTTTAAGGGGGCAAATGTGTTCAGGGTGGAAGTGAGAGTTGAGTTGTACTGTGAGGTGGCAATGCCAGGGCATGTAAGATCAGTGAGAGGGCTGAGAAGGGGTTGTAGTACAGTGGAGTGGTGTTGTGGATCAAGTGCTTGTAGGTTTCTATGAGTAATGGTGGCTGGGGTTGAAAAAGGACAGTAAGAGGACTGTGTAGTGAGGTTGCAGCTTAGAAGATGGTGGTCAGATAGAGGGAGTGGGCATATGGCAGGGTTGGAGGTTGTACATACACAAGTAAAAATAAGGTCAAGTAAGTGTCCATTATAGTGAGTTAGGGAATTAGTCCATTGTGAAAGGCCTAGGGAAGAGGTGAGTGAAATAAATGTAGTGGCTACCGGGGAGGTGAGGGAGAGAGGCAGCAAAATGCATCTCCCCCGACACATATCTTTTTGTAAAGAAGCATCACATTTGTACCAGGATCATCATGCCATTTGCAACCATTAGTCCTAGGTACACATCTCCTTGGAAGTTTCCAGTGATATCCGCACAAACTCTATGATACCCAAAAGTTCCAAATAATCTTAGATGATCTTCGGTCACACGTTGTGCCTCTTTCGGATTATTACAGCCATCTACTTACTCTAGTCATCCTACAATCTTCATCTAATTTTTCTCAGTAAGAGCCTACCACCATGCCCAACTACGCCTCAGTTAAGCCCCATTCAAAACCTATTTCTAGAGTCTGGTCTTACTTGGCCTTAAACCTTGAATCCTGGAAATTATACCTCTCATCATCACCAGTTAAATCATTCCCAAGAGGCCTAGCACCCACACAAAGATCTCAACCTTCTCAACACCTGCCCATAGAAGGTCCATTAACCAGAGACTAATAACCTTCCACTCCTAGCATCACTTTGGATCCTATCCATCCATTATTCTTTTTACTACTACTACGACTACTACTACTATTTCTACAACTTCTTATGCCCCGGAAAGTTCCTTGACTGTTACAACAGATTTTCCTTGCAAGACCCTAGTTATCTTTCCAAGTGACAACATTGATCTCTCACCTATACTACAATTTCAGCCACCCCTATGTAGGCATCTCTTGCCCTCCTACTCATGACCATTACTGTCCATTTCTGCTTTGACCGCTACACATATAAACCCTACTGCTGAAATCCGCAAAGCATTCTAGGCTTTCACAAATCCATGTATCTCCTTATCTACAAGCTTTGTACTTTTTTTCTTCTAATCAGGCTAGGACAACATAGTTAAATATGCCATACCTCAAGTTACCATCACTAGAGAGAAAGCCATGACCTCAAATTTTTTTCTTTTTGCTATTTTGAATTTGAGTGTTACAGATTTCAGTAACATAGAACTGGAACTTTCTGTATCAAAACGAGGTATTTATTTTTTACCTGTATGTTTATTTCTTTTCACATCTGCCTATTAATGATTGTAACATTTGCATTTTATTCAAATGCTTGATTTTATGTAGACATTAAATGAGCTGTGTAACACTTATGTACTTTAAAAAAAAAAATGCTAATTAGTGGATTAAGGTGCTGAAGCGACATGGGCTGCAGTACAAAAAAAAGTAAACTGAAATCCAAAGATACAAAATTGTCACAAGATTTTTCAAACTCACTTTGTTATAATGGCATCACACGTACAGTGCCTTGCAAAAGTATTCATTTTTACCTATTTTGTAATATTATAGCCTTAAGTTCAATGCTTTGTTAATCTGAATTGTATGTGATGAATCATAACACAATAGTGTAAGTTGGTGTAGTGAAATGAGAAAAATATATACATAAAACTATTTTTTATAAATAGAAAACAGAAAATTGGCATGTGCGTATGTAGTCACCCCCTTTGTTATGAAGCCCATAAAAAGCTCTGGTGCAACCAATTAGCTTTAGAAGTCAAATAATTACTCAAATGATGTCCACCTGTGTGCAATCTAACTATCCCATGATCTCTCATTACATATACACACCTTTTTTGAAAGGCCCCAAGAGGCTGCAACACGTAGGCAAGAGGCACCACTAACCAAACACTGCCATGAAGACCAAGGAACTATCCAAACAAGTAAGGGACAATGTTTTTGAGAAGTTCAAGTCAGGGTTGTACTTGTACTGGAGTATAGGTACATGGGAAGAAAATAAGCCATACGCTCCATAGAGTTAGGCTTTATGGCAGAGTGGCCAGAAGAAAGCCATTACTTTCAGCAAAAAACAAAATGGCACGTTTTGAGTTTGCGAAAAGGCATGTGAAAGACTCCCAAATTGTATGGAGGAAGGTGCTCTTGTCTAATGAGACTAAAATTGAACTTTCAGATATATATTAGTTGCAATGAGCAGATCATTGTACCTGCTGTTGATTTAATAGGGAAATAGATAGCCAGGCTGTGTATTTAGCTTTAACTACACACCTGAAGGACTCCTTTGATATCTGCTGCAAGGACAGCAACCCAAAAAGCACTTTTTAGGGCTAGAACATCATTTATTTTATTTTATTATTTTTTTCTGCTGATTTAATAGGGAAATAGATAGCCAGGCTGTGTATTTAGATTTAACTACACACCTGAAGGACTCCTTTGATGTCTGCTGCAAGGACAGCAACCCAAAAAGCCCTTTTTAGGGCTAGAACATCATTTATTTTATTTTATTATTTTTTTCTGCTGATTTAATAGGGAAATAGATAGCCAGGCTGTGTATTTAGATTTAACTACACACCTGAAGGACTCCTTTGATATCTGCTGCAAGGAAAGCAACCCAAAAAGCCCTTTTTATTTTATTTTATTATTTTTTTCTGTGTAATCTAATTGCATATGCCTGCCTGCTAGCGTGTGTGTGAGGCCTATTGCATCTAGTCTGCCAACTTTTGCCAGTGCACAGTGACACTCATATCTAGTGCAACAGTAGTGTGCAGTGAAATAAAACAACCCTTTTTTACTGTAATCAATTGAATATCAGTTGCCTGCCTACAGGCGTGTGTGAGGCCTATTGCATCTAGTCTGCCAACTTTTGCCAGTGCGCAGTGACACTCATATCTAGTGCAACTGTAGTGTGCAGTGAAATAAAACAACCCTTTTTTTACTGTAATCGATTGAATATCAGTTGCCTGCCTACAGGCGTGTGTGTGAGGACTATTGCATCTAGTCTGCCAACTTTTGCCAGTGCGCAGTGACACTTATATCTAGTGCAACCGTAGTGTGCAGGGAAATAAAACAACCCTTTTTTTACTGTAATCGAATGAATATCAGTTGCCTGCCTAAACGCGTGTGTGTGAGGCCTATTGCATCTAGTCTGCCAACTTTTGCCAGTGCGCAATGACACTCATATCTAGTGCAACCGTAGTGTGCAGTGAAATAAAACAACCCTTTTTTTACTGTAATTGACTGAATATCAGTTGCCTGCCTAAAGGCGTGTGTGTGAGGCCTATTGCATCTAGTCTGCCAACTTTTGCCAGTGCGCAGTGACACTCATATCTAGTGCAACCGTAGTGTGCAGTGAAATAAAACAACCCTTTTTTTACTGTAATCGATTGAATATCAGTTGCCTGCCTAAAGGCGTGTGTGTGAGGCCTATTGCATCTAGTCTGCCAACTTTTGCCAGTGCACAGTGACACTCATATCTAGTGAGACCGTAGTGTGCAGTGAAATAAAACAACCCTTTTTTTTACTGTAATCGATTGAATATCAGTTGCCTGCCTACAGGCGTGTGTGTGAGGCCTATTGCATCTAGTCTGCCAACTTTTGCCAGTGCACAGTGACACTCATATCTAGTGCAACCGTAGTGTGCAGTGAAATAAAACAACCCTTTTTTTACTGTAATCGATTGAATATCAGTTGCCTGCCTAAAGGCATGTGTGTGAGGCCTATTGCATCTAGTCTGCCAACTTTTGCCAGTTCGCAGTGACACTCATATCTGGTGTCACAGTGGCTTGCATGCATAGTACTACTAATCGTAAAAAAAATTGAAAGGCAGAGGCAGGCCACCCCGCAGGGGCCATCGTGGTCGTGGTGCTATGATTCCCTTTGGCCCTAGAATAATGCCCAGTTTTCAGAGGCAACGTACCCTGAACTTGAACAGTTCTGAGGACATGGTTGACTGGCTAACACAGGACACCCAATCTTCTACAGCTTCGGCTCGGAACCGAGACGCACCATCCTCCTCCAGCTTAGCTTTGGGCACCTCTCCAGTTACCACTCGCCCGCCTGCCGCCACCACCAACACTAGCACCACAGCCGCTTCACTTGATCCGTCTTCAGAGTTATTTACAGATCCGTTGGAAGAAATGAGTGATGCACAAACATTAGTGCCAGAGGATGTAGATAACAGGGATATGTCCCAGTCAGGCAGCATTACACACATGGACGTACGGTCTGATGATGATGATGATGTTGTACCCGGTGCTGCTTCCTTTGTTGAGTTGTCAGATACAAGTGAAGCAGTTGATGATGACGATGAGTCTTTGGATGTCACGTGGGTGCCCGCTATAAGAGAAGAAGAACAGGAGGAAAGTTCAGATGGGGAGACAGAGAGGAGGAGGAGACGAGTTGGAAGCAGCGGGAGGTCGTCGAAAGTAGCTAGTGGCACAGTCAGACAGCATGCATCGGCACCCGGGGTCAGCCAGACAGCACGCCAGTCAACGCATGCTTTTGCCACCACCAGAATGCCGTCATTGCAGAGCTCAGCAGTGTGACAATTGTTTTGTGTGTCTGCTTGTGACAACAGTGATGCCATTTGCAACCTGTGCGAAAAGAAACTGAGTGGTGGGAAGTCCAACACCCACCTAGGTACAACTTCTTTGCGAAGGCACATGATGTCACATCACAAACGCCTATGGGATCAACACATCAGTAGAAGCAGCACACAAAGTCAAAGCCGCCATCCTCCTCCTGGTCAAGCATCTTCAGCCATGTCAACCACTGCTGCCCTGCTTGCCCCCTCTCAACCATCCGCCACTCTGTGTCTCGCCCTGAGCAGTCCCTGCTCATCTGCCCACAGTCAGGTGTCTGTCAAGGACATGTTTGAGCGTAAGAAGCCAATGTCACAAAGTCACCCCCTTGCCCGGCAACTGACAGCTGGCTTGTCTGAACTCTTAGCCCGCCAGCTTTTACAATACAAGCTGGTGGAGTCTGAGGCGTTCAAAAAATTTGTGGCTATTGGGACACCGCAGTGGAAGGTACCCGGACGAAATTTCTTTGCACAAAAGGCAATCCCCAACCTGTACTCGATTGTGCAAAAGGAAGTAATGGCATCTCTGGCACACAGTGTTGGGGCAAGGGTCCATCTGACCACGGATACCTGGTCTGCAAAGCATGGTCAGGGCAGGTATATCACCTACACTGCGCATTGGGTAAACCTGGTGACTGCTGCCAAGCATGGAATACGTGGCTCTGCAGAGGAGTTGGTGACACCGCCACGACTTGCAGGCAAGCAAGCTGCCACCTCCTCTACTCCTCCTACTCCATCCTCTTCCATAAAATCCTTGGCTGAGTCCTCTCCTGCTACTGCTATGTCTTACTCCACATCAACGGCACCCCCCCCCCCCCCCCCAGCTCTACAGGTACTATTCCACATCCCGGATACGGCAGTGTCACGCCGTCTTGGGGTTGACTTCCATGAAAGCAGAGAGTCACACCGGACCAGCACTCCTGTCCGCCCTGAACGCACAGGTGGATCAGTGGCTGACTCTGCACCAACTGGAGATCGGCAAAGTGGTTTGTGACAATGGAAGAAATTTGTTGACGGCATTGAATTTGGGCAAGTTGACACATGTGCCGTGCATGGCACATGTGTGTAATCTGATTGTACAACGGTTTGTGCATAAGCACCCAGGCTTACAGGACAACCTGAAGCAGGCCAGGAAGGTGTGTGCCCATTTCAGGCGTTCCTACACGTCCATGGCGCACTTTACAGATATCCAGCGGCGAAACAACATGCCAGCAAGGCGCTTGATTTTAGACAGCCCGACATGTTGGAATTCAACACTCCTAATGTTTGACTGCCTGCTCCAACAAAAAAAGGCCGTTAACGAGTATTTGTATGACCGGGGTGCTAGGACAGCCTCTGCGGAGCTGGGGATTTTTTTGCCACGTTACTGGACGCTCATGCGCAATGCCTGTAGGCTTATGCGTCCTTTTGAGGAGATGACAAACCTGGTCAGTCGCACCCAGGGCACCATCAGCGACATCATACCATTTGTTTTCTTCCTGAAGCGTGCCCTGTGAAGAGTGCTGGATCAGGCCATAGATGAGCGTGAAGAGGAAGAGTTGTGGTCACCATCACCGCCAAAAACAGCCTTATCAGCATCGCTTGCTGGACTTGCGGCAACGCTGGAAGAGGATTGTGAGGAAGAGGAGTCAGAGGAGGAATGTGGCTTTGAGGAGGAGGAGGAAGACCAACCACAACAGGCATCCCAGGGTGCTCGTTGTCACCCATCTGGTACCAGTGGTGTTGTACGTGGCTGGGGGGAAGAACATACCTTCAGTGACATCACTGAGGACGAGGATCGGGACATGACTAGCTCGGCATCCAACCTTGTGCAAATGGGGTCTTTCATGCTGTCGTGCCTGTTGAGGGACCCTCGTATAAAAAAGATAAAGGAGAACGACCTGTACTGAGTGTCCACGCTACTAGACCCCCGGTATAAGCAGAAAGGGCCTGAAATGTTACCGAATTACCACAAGTCGGAAAGGATGCAGCACTACCAAAATAAATTAAAAAGTATGCTTTACACAGCGTTTAAGGGTGATGTCACAGTACAAAGGCAATCTAGCAGCGGAAGAGGTGAACATAATCTTCCTCCTCCCACGACCACGCCGGCAAGGAGAGGACGCTTTACAGACGTGTTGTTGATGGAGGACATGCAGAGCTTTTTAAGTCCTATGCATCGCCACAGCCCTTTGGGTTCCACCCTCAGAGAAAGACTCAACGTCAGGTAAGACTACCTCGCCATAACTACAGAAATCGACACTATGAGGAGCAATGAACCCCTTGACTACTGGGTGTGCACGCTTGCCCTGTGGCCTGAGCTATACCAATTTGACATAGAACTTATGTCCTGCCCCGCTTCAAGTGTCCTGTCAGAATAGACCTTCAGTGCAGCAGGAGGTTTTGTCACTGATAAGAGAAGTCGCCTAGGTCAAAAAAGTCTAGATTACCTCACCTTTATTAAGATGAACGAGGGATGGATCCCGAACGGACTGACAGTGGGCGATACATTCGATTAAAAAAAGCCTGATAGATGACCTGCCTTGAGCTAATAATGGTCCACAAACTAACATCAATTTTTCTGGTTGCTGCAACAATATCTAATTTTTGCATTTAAATTATTTTATTGTCACAAGGCATACAGCATGTAATGAAAAATAAAGCATTTTTGAACATAACAGTTGTGCAAAAATACATATTTACAATAAAGACATTTTGTGAAAGTTAGCTGGTTATTCCTTCTTATTTTTACTTTTTAGGTTAATTATTTTTCTTATTTTTTACTGTGCAATTTAAGAGATACCTAAAACATGGTAAAACAGACAATAGTAAAGAGTATATCTGCAGGGAACACCAAAGTCCTATTAGCTATAACCCCTCCAGCAGTATTAGCTTATTATTTACAATATCTAACCTGGGCAATCACCCTTAAGTTACCCTAGGGCAGGCTTCAGTGAGCGACCTCTCCTTTCCCGGGATGATTTTGCCGCCGGTTGCTTCTAAAGGGTCTCCAGGTTTCCCACACTCCGGTCCTTCCCCCAGTGTCGCTTCAACCACTAACAAATGTTTTATATTTGTAAAGCAACCCAATGATCCCCCTTGATAGAGGTTTATCTTTACAAATTTTGGAGAACCAATTTAAGACCGGTGTCCCCTGTTTCTGGGTCAGGGAGTGTGTGAAATGCATCAGTCTATAATAATTGTAATGTTCTGACAGTGGTAGCTCATGCTTGTCCCTCAGTTTCTCATAGGTTAGCATCTGGCCCTTTACTAACCAGTCTCCCAGTCTATCTAGTTTCCTTGACCTCCACCAGTGTTGTGATGTTGTGCTCATGTGTTTCGGGGCCTGAGGGTGGTCAAGAATTGGGGTCATTTGGGTGGATCCAGGGAACAAACACGTGTGTTTCTTGGCCCATTTCCAGTATGATAGTGAGTGTCTGATTAGGGGGTTTGGCGAGTTTTTAAGGCTCTGAGGCAATTCTGATAGCCAAGCCACCTTGTCCCAGGTTAAGGGCCTTAAAGTGTGGTTCTCTAAATACACACAGGCCGGTTGATGACATATAGAATGTGCTATTAGAGGAAAGATAGGTGACAGAACAGGTATTAAACTGATAGGAATGAGTAGTACAACTTAATACACCACTCCTATCTGGTGGCACCTTAGATTGCACGTGCAGTGCCCCAAATTAGAAGTAGGAGGTCCGACCAAGCATCTTTTTCCATCTCCCTGTTCCAAAAATCCCTGCCATAAACACGTCCCCTGATAGGTAACGTAACAGGTATTAAACTGATAGGAATGAGTAGTACAACTTAATACACCACTCCTATCTGGTGGCACCTTAGATTGCACGTGCAGTGCCCCAAATTTGAAGTAGGAGGTCCGACCAAGCATCTTTTCCCATCTCCCTGTTCCAAAAATCCATGCCATATACACGTCCCCTAATAGTGGACGTAACAGGGATTAAACCGATAGGAATAGTACTACTTAACAGTATACACCTTATAATAACGCAGACAGAGGCAACGCAGAGAGTGGAGTCTGAAGAAGAGGAGTCAGAGGAGGAAGGTGTCTTTGAGGAGGTGGAAGACCAAACACAGCAGGCGTCACGGCGGGCTTGTTGTCACCTTTCGGGGACCGTTGGTGGCTGGGTGGAGGAAGAGACCTTCAATGACATCAGTGAGGACAAGGAACGGGACATGGCTAGCTTGGTATCCAACCTTGTGCAAATGGGGAGTTTGCGGTTGTGCAAAGGGACTGTTTGCGGTTGTTTGCGGTGCATTTAACGGGGAGATTGGTCTGTTACTGTGAAGCGGGTGTAACCCTTACACTACCTGATCGATATAACATCTTACCTGATGTTTTAAAGCATGTTATTCCAAACAATTTAGGAATGTTAGGTGATTTCTGCCCTTTATGGCTTAAAACCAGACTCTGCATCAACTATGTAATTTTCTGTGGGAGTTTTGCCATGGATCCCCCCCGGCATGCCACAGTCCAGGTGATATTCCCATTGAAACAACTTTCCCATCACTATTGTGGCCAGAAAGAGTCCCTGTGGGTTTTGAAATTTGCCTGCCCATTGAAGTCTATGGCGGTTCGCCGATGTTTGTCCGTTCGCGAACATTTGATGGAATTCGCGTCCTCGGTTTGCAAACCGAAAATTTGATGTTCGCGACATCACTATTTAAGATACAATAACATAGAAGTGATAGAAATTTCAAGTCAAGCTGTTACTAATGTAACAGGCCTACATCATAAATTTCCATTGTGGGACTTCGTTTTTAGTCATACTGGACATGTATATTACATTTTTAATTGTTGGAATCTTAATATTTTGTTAATAAAAGTTATATTTTGTGTAACTAGTTTTATTAATACATTTGGATTGCTTTCCAATAATAGGCCAAAGTGTGCACATTATTCCTACTAGTTTTTGTATATATTTGTTGTTAACTTAGGAGAAGAAAATAGAAAAAAAAGAATAAATAACTGCTACAGTCTTATTTTTAACATTTATGCTTATGAATTAGACAAAAATATGAAAAAATAGCCAAAACGTTTTAGAATGTAAGAAAGATAATAGAATATTTAAATTAATTATATTTTGAACGCTGCACTGGAATCTACTGCTTTGATTCCTTCTCTTGAAGGAGACTTTGAAAGATCTGAAATGTTCTGCCTGTACAATGGGAATCTGCAAGTACAACATGTGTAGTAAAAAGGTCAACAGTTTACAAAGACCCAAAAGAATCCAAAGGAAAGCTCAACAGCCTACAAGGATGCACTCTCCAGAAAAAAGTAGCATGCTGATTCAAATCGGAGAAAAAAACGTAACTTCATATTACAGAATAATTTCACATACAAATAAATATAATAGCTATGTTTATTTAATTTGTTTCTAAAATATATTGTCCATTATCAAATTTAGTTATTAAAGTTTATTATTTTAGTGGAACTGTTTAATATTAGATGCAAGAATACGTTTGTGAAGATATTTTGTATGGCACAAATAGATAATTTGACAGAAACTTCAAAGGTTAATCCTTGTATGGTCAAATGACTGTGTGCCCTACATTTGGAAGCAAAGTTCAAACAATGCTAGCAGCTTTTGATGACATTTTTCATTCAGTTTATAGAAAATGTTTGGCCTTCCTCATGAAGTTGCAAAGCAGTGTGTATTAATTACCTAAAAAACGAAAAAACTATTTTCAGTAACATGTACTAATCTAACGGTGTTCAAAACACTTTGCAGCAACAGCATGATTAGCTGTTATGAAGCGTGTATTTATATCATAAACATACTCTTTGTAACAGTTTATAAATCAATTTGTATACTGAGTTGAATGCTGACTTTATAAAAGCCTTTCTGTGTTACACCTAATTTGATGCATCATTTAAATAATAAAACTTAGAAATCTACAGTCAAATATTATTTTTTAGGATTTTTTGAGTACTGTGTGTGTTAATATAGTCATGGTTTAGGCATTGTTTGAAGGATTAGATCATATAGATTAGTGAATCTCAACCTGTTTGTTCTGTGGACCTGTTGGTTTCTTTTCAAACCTCAGGGGGAATGCCTTTGAGATCCAAAACATTATTAATGGGTTAATAACTACCTGACACACTATATTTCATCTAGTTTACAGTTATTTGAATAGTATAGATTTTAACTACAGATGTGTTCAGCAATAATTTTTAACTATGACTAACTGTATTGTTGTATTTAAAGTTTTAGGCTCTCCTTACCCCTCTTTGTAAGATAAGGTCCTTATAGTATCTGTTGAGAAACACGGGACAAAATCAGATGATTGTTTTGTAACGGAACCCATCACTGTTTTACCCTGTTTTATGATTATTATGGTTAAAATATGATCCTACTATATGTATGCTGGTTTATGCTCTGCAGAATATTAGCCAGACTTTTGCAGACCTAGGCTAATAGATAATCCTATTACAGAGATTCAAGAGATAAGAAAGTTGTAAAGGATCCTTGCATTTTCCAAAGTGTTTTCATTCTCTGATAAGAACAAAGAAGTGTAATTGAATCAATGTCTGATTGTATCCAAGTTGCCAGGGAGGTGTGACTCACCTATTGTCCTATATGTGTATTGTATGGGGGATATGTGCAATGTCTGTGTGAAATGTTTGTGTGTTATGTGTAAAACATACTTTTACTAACTTTTGAACCCCTGGTCTGATTCATGCCATTTTTGTATATGTTGTTCCCCTGGGTGAGAGCTATTGAATGGTGTGGGACTTAAAGGTGTACCCCCTGTATTTGGGGTACATCCAGAATGTGGTTAAAATTGTGTCTGTTTTAATTGTGTTACCTGTTATCTGAGGGGAGGAGACGTGGGGGTTGAACCATGTATATAATTGGCTGTTGTGATAATTATGTGGGTGTAGCCCTTCAGAGGGCACCATTGCATAAAAGGAGATTCCCTGTCATTAAAAGCTGGTTCTTCTTGACCCTTCAAAACGTAGTCTCGTTGCGTTATTGGAGGGGATCGCTATCATACTGGGGATTGCTATGCTTTTGCATACTCCCTTGAGCTGTAACTACTGAATGCTTGTTCCTGATGTACTATCCTTGGAGTCTGTGGTGGTTTTGGTGTCCGGTGCAGTGCTTGTAGGCCTCGACGCAAACTAGGACGCGTCTATCAACGGAGGTACCCGGTCGGGGTGCCAGGAGATCCGTTACATTGGCTGGCAGTGGTGGGATGGCGTCCTAGTAAGAGGAAAAGCAGCACGGAGACACCGGTAACGTTTAGAGTTACAAATTGAGGGCAACGCTAGTATCCGTACAGCGCCCCTGGCTACAGCAGGATGGAACCGGCTAGTTTTCAGACAGCGTTTCATGATGAGGAGGAGGAGGCGGCCGCGGACTACAGGGATGCAGACAGAAAGGAACTCTGGTATGATGCCCTGGAAGATGCCCAATGGCGGCGAGGTGAGAGTCTCCCCAGTGATGAGCAGCGGCTACAGAAGCGTGTGGCGATGCGAATGTATCTATTGGGAGAGCAGCCCCTGGATGAGTGGGTGACAAGACTAGAGACCCTGGTATGGCGAGAGCTCTGGCTAGACAACGCATACCAGGCCCTCTGGTGGCATACCGTTCGACTTACCCCCTGGACGTCTGAACACGACTTACCGGAGGGGGATGATTATGATGGCCCGGGATTATTATGGGATGCCTTGGAGGACGATATTGATCTTGGCAGCACGGAGGGGTCTAGGTTTTGGGACATCTACGACTACCGGATGGGCATGTATGTCTGGGATGACGAAGGCGAGGTGAGCAAAGACATGACCCACTTGGTAACGAGAGAGTGGGAGCTGGAGCAGGACTACCAACACCTGCTCAGCCTTGTGCAGCCCCAACCTACTCGAGAAGCGGAACCAGACTTCATTGACTGGTCCTGGGATGACCTCCAGATGGCAGGTAGAGATGGGACCGAGGTCTCTCTACCGGCCCTACAGAGGGCAGAAGGTGTCGTCCTTCCCCCCCAGCGGCAGTGTGTACCCCAGGAAGCCGAAGGTGTCGTCCTTCCTCCCCAGCGGCAGTGTGTTCCCCAGGGAGCCGAAGGTGTCGTCCTTCCTCCCCATTGGCAGTGTGTACCCCAGGGAGCCGAAGGTGTCGTCCTTCCTCCCCAGCGGCAGTGTGTACCCCAGGGAGCTGAAGGTGTCGTCCTTCCCCCCCAGCGGCAGTGTGTACCCCAGGGAGCTGAAGGTGTCGTCCTTCCTCCCCAGCAGCAGTGTGTACCCCAGGGGGCCGAAGGTGTCGTCCTTCCTCCCCAGCGGCAGTGTGTACCCCAGGGAGCTGAAGGTGTCGTCCTTCCTCCCCAGCGGCAGTGTGTTCCCCAGGGAGCCGAAGGTGTCGTCCTTCCTCCCCAGCGGCAGGGTGTAACCCAGGGAGCTGAAGGTGTCGTCCTTCCCCCCCAGCGGCAGTGTGTACCCCAGGGAGCTGAAGGTGTCGTCCTTCCTCCCCAGCAGCAGTGTGTACCCCAGGGGGCCGAAGGTGTCGTCCTTCCTCCCCAGCGGCAGTGTGTACCCCAGGGGGCCGAAGGTGTCGTCCTTCCCCCCAAGCGGTAGTGTGTACCCCAGGGAGCAGAAGGGGCCATCCTTCCTCCCCAGCGGCAGTGTGAACCCCAGGGGGCCGAAGGTGTCGTCCTTCCCCCTCAGCGGCAGTGTGAACCCCAGGGGGCAGAAGGTGTCGTCCTTTCCCCCCAGCGGCAGTGTGAACCCCAGGGGGCAGAAGGTGTTGTCCTTCCCCCTCAGCGGCAGTGTGAACCCCAGGGGGCAGAAGGTGTCGTCCTTCCTCCCCAGCGGCAGTGTGAACCCCAGGGTGCAGAAGGTGTCGTCCTTCCCCCCCAGAGGCAGTGTGAAACACAGGGGGCAGAAGGTGTCGTCCTTCCCCCCCAGCGACAGTTTACCCTAACCAGGGGAGACACCAATCTCCCAGACGGCGCAGATGGGACCGTGGTCTCTACGCCCACAGCCTGTCCAGATCCCCAAATACTCTCACTGGGACAACCAGAGGAGGGGGTAAGTACAAATTCCCCTCCCCAGCTAACTCCTAATGTGGCCCCAGGGTTAACAGAGGAAATGTTAACCCCCACTGACCCCCACGTTTCCCTGGCTACTGAGCCCGAATATGTCCCAAGTACCCCAGCAGAAGAGCTGACAGCGGGGCAGAGTGCAGTCGGCCTCTGCCCTCCCTTTGTCCCTTGTACACAGCAGGAGGTCCTGCAGGTTATACCAGCAGAAGAGCTGGCATCAGGGCAGAGTGCCGCTGGCCTCTGCCCCTCAAGTCCCCTCAGCGTGTTGCACCATCACCCCAGCGAAATATCCAGGTGCCTGTTTAGACTTCCCCCCAAAGGGGAGATGTGTGACAAAGTGCCCTTCGCCACTTTGGCTTGGAGAGGACTGTTTACCAGCCTCCTGTCCTGCGACTATGGCCCAGGGACATATTGCCCTTCAAACACAGTATTCGGCCATACCAGAGTGTATGTCACTCATTCTGGCCCTTTACATACAGGGGGGTCATTCTGTACTTGCCCTGTGGGAGCGGTGATACCCCAGATAACTATGCCATGGAGCCCATTCATAGGATGAAAGACTATGGGAAAGACTTTAGCTACATGGCAATTGAACTGTGTGAAGAGGATCTGAGCGCTATTCGGTAGTTTTCTGCGCTCAGATCCCAGCTATCTGGGGATATGTGAAATGTGAGTCAATGTGAATTGCAGTAATGCTGATGGGTTGTCAAACTAGAGAATTGACCAACAAATACTTTTGTCCGGACATCCCCAAGCCGATCCGTTGGGATCAGACCGTGTATGCCGGCTTATGGTCACGGGGGAGGTGTGTAACGGAACCCATCACTGTTTTACCCTGTTTTATGATTATTATGGTTAAAATATGATCCTACTATATGTATGCTGGTTTATGCTCTGCAGAATATTAGCCAGACTTTTGCAGACCTAGGCTAATAGATAATCCTATTATAGAGATTCAAGAGATAAGAAAGTTGTAAAGGATCCTTGCATTTTCCAAAGTGTTTTCATTCTCTGATAAGAACAAAGAAGTGTAATTGAATCAATGTCTGATTGTATCCAAGTTGCCAGGGAGATGTGACTCACCTATTGTCCTATATGTGTATTGTATGGGGGATATGTGCAATGTCTGTGTGAAATGTTTGTGTGTTATGTGTAAAACATACTTTTACTAACTTTTGAACCCCTGGTCTGATTCATGCCATTTTTGTATATGTTGTTCCCCTGGGTGAG
Source organism: Discoglossus pictus (assembly GCA_027410445.1). Classification (NCBI taxonomy): domain Eukaryota; kingdom Metazoa; phylum Chordata; class Amphibia; order Anura; family Alytidae; genus Discoglossus; species Discoglossus pictus. Next base: position 64,889,834 of record CM050167.1, on the reverse strand, counting down.
AGCTATTGAATGGTGCGGGACTTAAAGGTGTACCCCCTGTATTTGGGGTACATCCAGAATGTGGTTAAAATTGTGTCTGTTTTAATTGTGTTACCTGTTATCTGAGGGGAGGAGACATGGGGGTTGAACCATGTATATAATTGGCTGTTGTGATAATTATGTGGGTGTAGCCCTTCAGAGGGCACCATTGCATAAAAGGAGATTCCCTGTCATTAAAAGCTAGTTCTTCTTGACCCTTCAAAACGTAGTCTCGTTGCGTTATTGGAGGGGATCGCTATCATACTGGGGATTGCTATGCTTTTGCATACTCCCTTGAGCTGTAACTACTGAACGCTTGTTCCTGATGTACTATCCTTGGAGTCTGTGGTGGTTTTGGTGTCCGGTGCAGTGCTTGTAGGCCTCGACGCAAACTAGGACGCGTCTATCAACGGAGGTACCCGGTCGGGGTGCCAGGAGATCCGTTACATGTTTTTTGTTTTGTTTTTTCTGTTTGCCTTCCTCTGAATTAATTAATAATAATAAAAATTAAAAAAATTACATAAGTGATTAATAATTAATTAACAACTAATGAATTAATAACTACTCTGCATATTGCAGATCAGAGATCTTAAAAGGTTGAACTTGATGGACTGAAATACTTTTTTCAACCTTAATTTCTATCAGCCTTGTAAAATTCCGATTCAGACAATTTTAAAGGGCTCTATATAAGCACATAGCTTATTTATCTATCCAAAAGTAAGGTTTTCACTAACTAAAAACTTCTGTAAAAAAATATGCTGTGTGCTTCTACAGAGCCCTTTAGAATTGTCCGAATCACAATTTAATAAGGCTGTATGTAACTATGTAACTTTAATATCTGTGAAAAAGTTGCAACCCGCACACCAAAACAAAATTAAAACAGAACAAAAAATCCTGTAGCCAATATATTAATAAAAAAAAGTAACCAATACATTAACATCTTGCAAGATTATTTTCTCTACTATACAGTGCCTTGCAAAAGTATTCAGTCCCCTTGACTTTTTACCTATGTTGTTACATTACAGCCTTAAATTCAATGTTTTGTTAATCTGATTTTTATCTGATGGATTAGAATACAATAGTCTAATTTAGTGAAGTGAAAATAGAAAAATATATACATAAAACTATTTTTTAGAAATAGAAAACTGGTAAATTGGTAAACAGAAAACGGTAAACAGAAAATTGGCATGTGCGTATGTATTCACTCCCTTTGTTATGAAGCCCATAAAAATCTCTGGTGCAACCAATTACCTTCAGAAGTCACATAATTTGTGAAATGATGTCCACCTGTGTGCAATCTAAGTGTCACATGATCTGTCATTACATATACAAACCTTTTTTGAAAGGCCTCAGAGGCTGCAACACCTAAGCAAGAGGCACCATTAACCAAACACTGCCATGAAGACCAAGGAACTCTCCAAACAAGTAAGGGACAATGTTGTTGAGAAGTACAAGTCAGGGTTAGGTTATAAAAAAATACCCAAATCTTTGATGATCCCCAGGAGCACCATCAAATCTATCATAACCAAGTGGAAAGAACATCCAACTGGAAGGAGTTGGAGCAGTTTTGCAAGGAGGAATGGGCAAAAATCCCAGTGGTAAGATGTGGCAAGCTCATAGAGACTTTATCAAAACCAACTTGGAGCTGTGATTGCCGCAAAATGTGGCTTTACAAAGTATTGACTTTAGGAGGGTGAATAGTTATGCCCATTGACTTTTTCTGTTATGTTGTCCTATTTGTTGGACCTCACTGACACCAAATATTAACCTGTTACCATGCTGTTCCCTATGGACCCCCATGGTAATCTACATTATAACCATGGGGGTTCTTACCACCACAGTGGTATATGTATGTAAATAAATAGTTCATCTGTGTTCACATTTGAATGTCTAAAGCAAGTTAAAAAAACTTTTTCCAGCTCAGAATTCCGAGAAAAACTGTTATTACACTGCAGGCTGGGAAGCTGAGCTGGGACATGAAAATGTGCCCACAAATGCCTCGCTGTTCAATCCATAGCCATTTTCAAGCATGGCTTCCTTTAAGCTTATGCCTGGTTTATTACACAGCTTTAATGCAAAGCCAAGGCTGGATTTTACACAAGCTCAGAATCCTATCCATGTACAGCTGTTTGAAGCTTACTGGCTATAATCAGCATGGAGCAGGATATCAGCTTGTGTTGTGGAACTTATGAGTAGGTAGTTCACCACAACAATCATTTAATATATATATAAATATATATTCCCCTGGGGGCACCCCCATCCAGACCGCTCGTGACGCCCCCAGCCAGGCCTATTTGGACTCCAGTTGTGGATCACTTAACACCAGCAAACCTTTAGTAAATTTCCCCCTCATGCTTATTACTATAATTAACTATATACACAACAAGTGCAAATTGCCTGTTTATATTGCCTAGTCATCACATTTGTATTATCATAGACTTTGAGGGGGTAGTAATGTTTTTCAATACAATTTTATTAATTAATATAAAGCAAAATATATGATCTGTGGCAAAAATATTTAGCTAATATTATTTTATGTGTTACTGCTTTTTAATGAACGATGAATATACCATTGTTATGAGGAATAAGCACCTAGTTAATGAAGTATAACTCAGCAAACTCACCATGTCAGTAAGAGTTTTCATATTTCACATTATCGCATCAGGGATGAGAGAAATGGTAAACAGGAAACAAAACAAAGAGTTCTCAAAAAAAACTACACACTGAATGCAAAATACAGCTACAGATTGTGTATTTCACTCCAAAATATATTTCCATGGGGTATCTGCAAAGTTGGATACACCAATAGCGAAAATTATTCGCTTATCCCTTGACTTACAGTTTTGCCTTCACATTACAGTCATGGGTTAGCCTTCCAACCAACCATTTGCCTGAATTTGCACAAAGGTCCCTTCTGTCATTAATCACAAGTGAATCCAGATGGCCTCTATGGGCCAATGTGATGATATACCCTGTGGAGCGGGTGTCACGATATCTGGAACTGCTTTTTTTTAGTACCACTGTCTGATAAGTATATATTATCTGTTTAACTGCACTTACTACATGTTGAAAATGATGTCATGAAAGAACTTGCACCAGCCTCTAAGTCCTAAGTTCTCTAGGCTATGTAACTGACCAATTTATATATTTTACCTTTGCATAGGTCTGGGATGGATAGTTGGATAGTTTAAGCCCAGCCCTAGACACACAGCAATCCTTATACAATAACGTTATTTACCAAAGTATAACAATACTTTTAAATACTTTCTTCATGTTTCATATAATTGTTAAATCCCTAATGTAAAAAACGTTTGTTCTTGAGTCAGTCACAGCCTGTAATCATGTTCATGTTAACTTAAGAGGAGAGGTTCCTCTTCATATAGGGCCACATTCAATTGGCCGAATTTGAGATCTGGGAGCCCATAAGGGTGGTCGCAGGCAAATTTGCTCTTCAATTTGCGTCTTTTAGCGGGCTCCAATTGGGTTACGAGTTACGGGCTTGAAAATATTAGGTGCATCAAAATCGAAATGTACAGCCTTCAGAAGCCTTTGTTCTTTCATCTTCGCAAGGCTGATATCGCAGATCAATACTCAATTGTTCAATATCCCCAAGCTCGCAAACATATCCACACTCGTAAACCGCAAATGGAGGAGGAAATCCTACATGTGCTAGAGAAGATCCGCAAAGGGGTTAAACACATATTCGTAGCACTGTAAATAAACTAAATGATCAATCCTGCATTGTAAATACCGGAGAAAGATATGACAGACATTAGAATAATTTGCACAACAGTCTCAGGCCCGCAAATCTGCAGGAAATACATTCTAATTTTAAGTGTCATTTCAGGGTTAAAACAATCTTGGGTATCAATGAGTTAATACATATCAGGACACCTATATGGACTTGAACAGTATTGGCATTCAGTTTCATAATTCTGTATTTTCCATGTTTCGCAAGTCTGATCGCATATTGGACCCCAGAATCTAATTGAATGACAGCTAACCTTTGTGTTTTACTGCCGTAATTCGGACAGTGTCATTTTCTATTGGCTGTTTTTCGAAATGGGAGGTTACAGGCTTGCTTAATTGAACATGTTCCCGCCCTTATCTGCTCCGAAACAGTGCATGGTTTAGGATTGCCGCTTCAAGCCCGCAACTTGCGAGCTTGAGCACTTGAATAGCCTTGCAAATGGAGACCAACGGGAGCTCGCAACTCACTTGCAGACATGCGGCTGTCTGCGATCGCGTTACGGGCTTGGAATTGAATGTGGCCCAGATAATGTCTTCACAGCCCTAGTCAATTAAATCTACTTTTTTTTGCCATCAGTTTTGAAGGGTGTCACTGCTCAAAAAAGTTGTATATTAAGGAAAAATATCATCTTCTTCTCATAAATGTATTATCTTCATCTCATAAGTATATATATATTTCAAATGTTACCTGTATAGATTACCATCCTATTTCATATTATATGTTTAAATAATACATATCCATGTGAATTGCTTATTCTTGTTTATTTTGTGGGTGTCTTTTTCATTTTGTTTAATGAGAAGGAGAATGCAGATACACAGTATTTACCCTTTTTTTCCGAGATACATTTACATACAACCTATCACTCTGGTTTCCTTAATTTGAATCAGGAGCTAGATATTATAATGTGGGTTAAAGACCCTATGGTGCTTCTAGCTGCCCCTTGTTTCAATGCACTTTTAATCTTTACAACAATCAACATAGACACTGTTGCTATTAATTTCTGTTTAATGTTTTTTTTTTTTTTAGTTTCTCTCCTTTTCTCCTTTTGTTTATGTCAGTGGTAATAAGATTGCAACTTAAAAAAATCACAGCAGGATTTATTTTAAATTTGGGATTATGCTGTGAAATACATCATTATAATGTACTGGATGTTACACGATTTCCCACTTCCGTTATGACATCTAACCCCAATTACTCATTCTTCTTGCTTTCGTTACTTCCTCCATAATGTCTTCTTTTAATTTAACTTGAATATACTGTTGCTTTTATTATTCTGTTTTGTTACCAAAACTCTCTTGGTATTTTTTTAAATATATTAAGTAAGGCAAGATAAAAAGGAGAAACTTTGTGAATGCACAATTACATTTTTATCTTGTTACTATATGTACTTAATTATCTATATTCAAACATTTTTGGTGTTACTACATTTTTATGAAAATTCTAAAAAAATTAAACACAATTAAATAATTAAACAGATATGCAAAACGTGATTCTACATCATTTTCCTGTAAATTACTTCTTATCAAGTCAATTGAGATGGCTACAAATCTGAGATGACAGATGGGAAAGACATAGTGAATGAACACATCATTTCAAACAATAATTATGGGAATCCACCACAACCTAAAAACACTCAGTTGATTCCCTCAACCCTCTGATCATCTTTACCCATGACTTGAGAGCATTTTTGCAAGGTTATATAGCATATCTTTGATAAAAACTAGAACCATGTTATTAGGGAAATGTATATTTTTATGCTATAGTTTTTTAAACTGTAGTCTGCCCATGCACCATACTTTGTCAAGCCTAGATCTAGAAACAGCCTCTGATTGCATAACAACTTTATAAGCATGTTTGAAAGAAATATCACAGTCTACACTATTTCATCCTCAGGAAATCACATGCAACTGAATGAGAAAATTAATGTTTTCGAACACCTTGGTTTCCATAGATTTTGGTTTAGGACAAAAAATGTTGAGAGGCATTTTTAAAGAAAATGTAGAGGTAGATTGAGCAAAATAAGAGGGTAATGTTAAAATCACCTTCTCAGTTAAATGTTCAAGGGGTGGTGAGCAAAATTATTGCAAAATTTGCTCCTGTTCTGGTTCCCAAGCTTTCACAAGCTTGTACAATAATGTTGTCACTATAAGGACATCCACAAACAGAGCCAAATGTAATAATAGGTCAAATGTGTATATAAAGTAAAGTAAATAAATTGCCTGTAATTTAGTAACTAGTATATGTAATCATACGGTGCATTGTTATTACATTGTGCTTTGGAACTTGAGAGGATACTGAGATGAATAGGATTGCTTTCTTGAATACAAGTTTCCATTAGAAAATGTATCAGTATCCAATGTCCCCTACACAAATACACTGTAAAAGTAGAGAAACAAACAATTTTAATGGAGGATCACAGTATGATTGAATGTAGTAGTTTTTAAATGAATGGTCTTATTGATTTATTTTTCTTCAGCAGAGTAAATATGTGACAAGCACAGCATTATCCCTCTATTTGAGATTCTCCAATCTTCCCCAATATAGTTCTTCACTATCATTAGAATATAAGAGTATTGCTTGATATTTTACTTACATGTGTAAATAACTATTGACACTCCCATTTTCTGGTTGTTTCATTTTCTCTTTTTCCTATAGAGTTTCTGTGTAAACTGGTACAACTGAATCCAAAGTCAAGCAAACAACTTATAGTACTTTTGGATGCAATTTGTAAGGAGGACATAGTCCCATGTGATAGTTTTTTTCAAAGCACAACTTAACTTCCTTTATCTGGCATATTAAGGCAAAAATAAAGATATGATTTAAACACCAAAGCATGAAAGCATTTTGTAAGTTTCAAGTTCAATTCACATTGTTAGCCTTGAGAATTAAAATATGCCTAAGAGTAACGTTTATAATAAATTAAAGATTATAAACATTTAGTTGAATTTTCTATTACAATAGAATGGCTTATATAAAAATAACTTATGGTTCTACTTTAATTATCTTATAACGTGCATATTGCTATGTATTTTCACTGGATGTACAAAGGCTTTGCTACAGTATATATGCAATAATGTAGCTGATAGGCTTTGCTATTTAACTCAAATGTTTAGATTGCCATATATGCAATAATATAACTGACATGCTATGTTATTTAACTCAACTGTTTAGCTCGTATGATGAAGGAAATCTGTTTACAGCAATATGCCTGCTTCAAGTACACAACACCCATCTTGTGCATTAAAGGTTAAGGGAATTGATCAATTCATCATAAAGCCAAGATAGCTTGGCATTTGCCTTCTACAGTTCTTAACAAACTTGTAATTGAATTGAGCATGCAACCCTTTCTGGGTTTCAGGTATTTTTATGGAACAGATAATGGGTACAACATACTAACGATTGTAGAATCATTTTTTTCCATAGGAAATCAAGTGATGCATGTAAGATGCCCTTGAGATGTTTAGTAAATTTCCCAGAACGAAGATAGTGCTTTTTGGTAATATAGTATTTTTTATTCAGTTTTTTTTTTTTATTCATAAAAAATGGGCTTTACAGTTGCAGTTGTCTTTATCATCCACACTTTATATATGTGCCAAAAATGTTTCTAATATAAACAAATTAACATTGTTGACTTGATGAGACAATAGAGCTAAACAATGTATGAACTTTAAATTTAATTAAATTGGTATTTATCAGTTTTTTTTTTCCAAACATAAATAAACTGTGATACAAAATTCCATAATTGTATCTGGTCTTTAAAATAGCATTTAATGAGTGTATGTGATATCTGGTCACTAATTGGTAGAGCCACAGGAAAATAGTATGTGGGAACTTACAAGCAACCTATGCCATAATACAGTATATATCAAGCACCCACTGAGCTCAATTATTGTCACCATTACCCTTTCCCTTCAGGCCAATGTCTTTACTTGCATGAGTTGGCATAGTTCAGCTGCTCCATGCCCTTCAGGTTCATCTGACACCTCTGTCACAAACAATTTCAACCCATAGTATTTTTCAGGGAAACACAAATTGATATTGAACAAAGAATTCACACACTAAATTATATTATTGCAGTTATGCAAAATTTGGTCGTTCTCTCTGGAATTATAGTTTGTTTTAAAGTGTCAATATACAATTTGTGTGAATTTTTATTCAGTTTGTTTACATTGTGATCTCTATTTCTCTTTTGGTAACCATGCCATCTAATATTAAGACAGTGATGTAGTAGTCAAAAAACATCAGGTTTTCCCTGCAAGCACTGTAGAAAAACATTTTCCAGACTGAATTGTATTTTACTCTATTCATAATGATTTTATTTTAATGATTTTATCTTTGTTATGTATGAAATTATTTTTCTGTATTTTACTATGTTAAAGTGTGATAATTAATTATTCTATTGTTATGTGATACTGACTACATCTGATTACATGCCTATTTTTTTAAATATGTGCATTTTTCACTAAGAAATCAAATAAATTAATTCTATGTTTACATAACTCACTGACACGCCCCCTAGACAAACATTGCAGCTCTGTGTAGTGCGCAAAAGGAAAACAGAGATTTACCCTTCACTACCCCCTTCTGGATAGCTACCTTGTCATGGTGAAGGGCCTTGTGTACTTCAATAAAGCTGTGAGCTGTACCATGTAGAATCAGTCAAGATGGGCAAGTCATGGCAGAGAGGTCAGACAAATCGCGGTCCACTGGTGAAGGAACTGGCAACCCACTCCAGTATCTTTGCTAAGAAAACTCTATGGACAGGCACAACCAGAGACATAACGATATGGCACTGGAAGATGAGCCCGTCAGGTCAGAAGGTGCCTACCAAATTACTGAGGAAGGTCAGAGGGTAAGTACAAGTAACACCAGATCTAATGAAGTGGTTGGGCCAAAGCCGAAAGGACAAACAGCTGCGCATGTGTCTGAAGGGGAAAGGAAAGTCCTCTGCTGCATAGACCGATTCAGAATAGGAACCTGGAATGTTAGAAATATGATCCAACTTGATGTGGTCAAGAATGAAATGACAAGGTTAAACATTGATATCCTGGGAATTAGCGAACTTAAATGGACAGGAATGGGACATTTCATATCTGACAACCTCTAGATGTTCTACTGTGGTCAAGAATTCTGCAGAAGAAATGGAGTAGCCATCCTAGTCAATCAATGAGTGGCCAAAGCAGTGCTTGGTTACAACCCAATAAATGAATGAATGATTTTAATTCAACTTCAAGGCAAGCCATTTAATATCACAGTGATCCAAGTCTATGCTCCAACCATGGATGCTGAAAAGGCTGAAGTTGTCCAGTTCTATGAAGATCTTCAAAACGTCATAGATATAACACCAAGAAAAGATGTTACTATCATTATAGGAGATTGGAATGCTAAAGTAGAGAACAAAACAAAAAAAACCTGGAATAACTGGCAAATTTGGTCATGGAGTAAAAAATGAAGCAGGTCAGAGATTAGTAGAATTTTGTCAAGAGCATTTTCTGGTCATAGCAAACACCCTCTTCCAACATCCTCCGAGACGACTCTACACATGAACATCACCAGATGGACAACATGGAAATCAGATTGACTATATACTTTGCAGCCAAAGATGGAGGAGCTAGATACAGTCAGCAAAAACAAGACCTGGAGCTAACTGAGGCTCAGACCATGAGCTTCTTATTGCAAAGTTGAAAATTAAACTGAAGAAAAGAGGGAAAACCATCAGACCATTAGATACAAAATAAATAATATCCCTTGTGAATATGCAGTGGAAGTAAAGAATAGATTTAAGGGACTAGACATAGAAGATAGAATGCCTGAAGAACTTTGGACCGAAGTTTGCAACATTATCCAGGAAATAGCATCAAAGAATATCCCTAAAAGAAAGAAAAGTAAGAAGTCAAACTGGTTGTCTGATGAGGCTTTGAAAGTAGACCAGGAAAAAAGGAAAGCGAAAGGTAGTGGAGATAGAAAAAGATTTGTCCAACTGAATGCAGAATTCCAAAGGATAGCAAGAAGTGACAAGGAGACATTCTACAATGAGCAATGTTAAGAGATAAAAGAAGATAACCGAATGGGTAAATCAAAGATCCCTTCAAGAAAATTGTGAACCTAACAGATCTTAACAGCAGTGATGACCCCAATAATTTTTCAATGAGTTGGAGCCAGACATCCTAAAAAGTGAAGTGAGATGGGCCCTAGGATGTCTTGCTGATAATAAGGCTGCAGGAGGTGATGGAATCCCAATTGAACTATTCAAAATTCTACAGGATGATGCTGTGAAAATGATGTGCCTTATGCCAACACATTTGGAAAACGCAACAATGGCCAATAGACGGGAAAAGGTCAGTCTACATACCAATGGCAAAAAAGGTAGTGCCAAGGAGTTCTCCAATTATCGAACAATTGCACTAATTTCACATGCCAGCAAGGTAATGCTTAAAGAGATATCTAAGTGAGCTGGATTAATACATTTCTGCACTCTGTAGGCAGCCTATGTGTATGCAGCACATCTCATAAAACATTTTATTTGTATTAATATCTAAAAATCCCTCTAATGATCATGGGGTGTCTACACAACTACCTGGAGCCCAACCAATCAGCATGCTGCACCCCCAGCGTGTGTCTACACAACTTCCGGGAGCCCCCCCCCCCCCCCGTCAGCATGCAGCACACTATTAAACCACAATTTACCTGCTGTTGCTTGCTCATCAAATTTCCTTACATCTTCCTCCTTGCAGCTTCCTGTCACATGTCAGTGGTACGCTACATTTCCCAGGCTCCTTTGCCTACATATCCCATGCTGCTTTGCACCACAGTCAATAGGAGAGCAGTGTTGTCACTGCTGGTATATGACTCATCCCTGCTTCCTGGCTATGCTGTGTGGTGTTCCCATAGCAACTAACAGTGCTTTGTCTGAAATCTTTCTCTAACAGCATTGACCAAAACAAATTGGAGGCGGTGGTGACCTTGATTTTAAACTGTCAGAAATTACAGAATAACTTCAAGGTAAGTGTTTAAATGTTTACTTTGGTATTTTTCCGTGCAAATTTTTTTTTTCATACACTTCTGATTCTCCTCCATCAGATGCATTCATAGTCCAGGAAACTTAGATATCCCTTTAAGATTCTATAAGCTCGACTCCAACAGTATATGGACAAGGAACTACCAGATGTGCAAGCCGGGTTCCGCAGAGGAAGTTGCACAAGAGATCAAATTGTCAATGTCCGCTGGATAATAGAGAAAGCAAGAGAGTTCCAAAAAAACATTTACTTCTGCTTCATAAACTATTCTAAAACCTTTGACTGTGTGGATCACAACAAAATGTGGCATGTCCTTAAAAAGATGGGAGTACCAGATCATATTATCCTCCTCCTAAAGAATCTGTATGTCAACCAAGAACAACAAAGTCAGAGGTGCTCATGAGAGAACGAACCAACCTTAATAGGTGAGTTCTATAGCCATGATACGCCACTCTGAGAGCAACCTCTTTTAGCTCACTTGTGCCCTTCACAGGGAGAAATATCCTGTAGTATATCAGTCTGGTGCCACTCAAAAGAGTGACCCAGCCCCGAAATACCAGGCAATTCTACCCTTAACAGAATAAACAGCAAACCCCAGACATGTTTCGGCCTTTATGGGCCTCGTCAGTGAGGTTGCTCTCAGAGTGGCTTATCATTGCTATAGAACTAACATATTAAGGTTGGTTTGTTCTCTGATGAGTGCCTCTGACTTACCTTTTTTTGTTTATGCAAATTACCCTTAGGGGTTAGTCTCCCTAAGAGTAATAGGGGACTCCAGACGTGGACCCCTTGCTCACTGTTCCTTAGGGAGTTCAGCTGCACCTCACTGACGAGGCCCATAAAGGCTGAAACGCGTCTGTGGTTTGCTGTTTCTTCTGTTCCGGGTAGAATTGCCTGGTATTTGGGGGCTTGGTCACTCTTTTGAGTGGGACCAGCCTGATATACTACAGGATATTTCTCCCTGTGAAGGGCACAAGTGAGCTAAAAGAGGTTGCTCTCAGAGTGGCTTATCATGGCTATAGAACTAACCTATTAAGGTTGGTTTGTTCTCTGATGAGTGCCTCTGACTTACCTTTTTTTGTTTATGCAAATTACCCTTAGGGTTTAGTCTCCCTAAGGGTAATAGGGGACTCCAGACATGGACCCCTTGCTCTCTGTGCCTTAGGGAGTTCAGCTGCACCTCACTGACGAGGCCCATAAAGGCCGAAACGCGTCTGGGGTTTGCTGTTTCTCCTGTTCAGGGTAGAATTGCCTGGTATTTTGGGGCTGAGTTACTCTTTTGAGTGGGACCAGCCTGATATACTACAGGATATTTCTCCCTGTGAAGGGCACAAGTGAGCTAAAAGAGGTTGCTCTCAGAGTGGCTTATCATGGCTATAGAACTAACCTATTAAGGTTGGTTTGTTCTCTGGTGAGTGCCTCTGACTTACCTTTTTTGTTTATGTCAACCAAGAAGCCACAGTCAGAACTGAAGAATGGACAGAATGGTTCAAGATCGGAAAAGGAGTGCTACAAGGTTGTACATTGTCACCTTATTTATTGAACTCATATGCAGAGTACATGTGTAAGGCAGGACTGGATGAATCCAAAGCCGGAATCAAAATTGCTGGAAGGAATATCAACAACCTCAGATACGCCGTTGATACTACTCTGATGAGGGTAAAAGGAGAGAGTGCAAAAGTTGGCCTGCTGCTCAACGTTAAAAAGACGAAGATCATGGCAAACGGCAATCTCACTTCCTGGCAAATAGATGGGGAAGAAGTGGAAGCAGTGACAGATTTTATTTTCCTTGGATTCAAGATCTCGTGCAGATGGTGTCATGTAATTAAAAGACGGTTGCTTCTGGGTAGGAAAGCTATGGCAAGCTTGGAAAAACGAATAAAAAGTAAAGATATTAAACTATCAACAAAGGTCCGCATAGTTTGAACTATGGTATTCCCAGTAGTAACATACAGATGTGAGAGCTGGATCATAAAGAAGTTTGAGAACCGTAGAATTGACGCTTTTGAATTGTGGTATTGGAGAAGACTGCTTAGAGTCCCTTGGACTGCAAGAAGATCCAGTAAAACGATACTTCAGGAAATCAAGACAAACTGATCACTAGAAGGTATGATCATGGGACTGAAGCTCAAGGGGACGACAGAGGCGGAGACGGATAGATGAGGTCACTGAAGCAATGAACCTGAACTTGATGGAGGGGCAGTGACTGAGAGATGCATCTGGCGTGCTGTGGTCCATAGAGGCACGGAGAGTCGGACGCAACTGAATGACCAAACAACAACATCTGTGCATAGTATAGCATGCTGAAATCACCTAAATAGGTCAGTTATAGGTTAACATGTGACTGCATTCCTGAGTTCAGTGAGAAAGTGCTATAAATTTGAGTCCTCACCGTTTGTCTTGGCATCTGTTATTAATCATGAAATTGTCAGGAGGTAGGCTACACTTTGTTATGTGAACATAATTAAACCTTTAGAATGTTTTAACTGTTATTAGTGTAATGAAAAAAATATATATAATTTTAACATACAATCTTGTGCTCTTTCACACCATGAAGAGCACTTACAGTGAGGTAAATGGCCCTTTAAGGATCATCTTCTCTCATCATAACCTAATTTTTCATTAATGTAATTTGCTAAAAAGGAATGATTCGGATTTCCATTTTAATTATATTTTCTAATTGTTGTTTTTTTTGTTTAACATTAAAATAACTTTACATACATGTAATTCTGCAGGTATAGCTTAACTTCAAAATCCAGTCAGCAATACCCAAGCAAAAGAACTTTGTGAAATATCCAAGGTACGTGCATCTTGACATAAACAGTTATGTTAGAGGCAAAGACATCTTCTCAGTCCTTCACCTCCACAATTTGCTTTTTGATAATGTAACTCCTGTGTGGTTTTAAGCTTGGTTAGGGAATGATTGCACAAATTGTGCAGTGCTGCATCTATACTACAGCTCATACTAAAATTTAATGAATGTTTTTTTAAGTGAAGCATGTGTAAGGAACACTTCCTGCCAATCTCCGAGTCTCTTTGAACTGTTGGCAGGTCCACACTCTGGTTAGGCATTTCTCTGAGGATGTAATACAGCTGCTGCACCTTTTGGCAACTGCAGTTCATCAGCATCTCAGACTCACAATTAAGTGTATACCTTTCTCTCTTTTGTTTTTAAAGATTACTCCTGATAGTGATTCATTCCCTGCACATCTATTTCTAAGCAAGATTCTCTCTTTCATCTTTTTGAAAGTTTTCTTGTTGGGAATGATACACTTTAAAAAAATACACAAAGTGTACTTCAAGAATTTTAAACATACAGTATTGGGCTTTAAGGGAGAAAATAAGTAATAGAATCCCTTTCCATTGCTCTAATTGTTTACTCTTTTTGGTAAGAATACCTCTTTGGATTGCTGGTTACATATTTATGGCAAATTTAAATATTTGAATTATTGTAAAAGACTAAAAGACTGAAGAATAATATATATATATATATATATATATATATATATATATATATATTTATATAACTATATATATATATATTTATATATATATATATATACTGTAAATATATATCACATATAATAGTTGTCAAACTACTTTGTAACAACACAACAATGCACAATCGTTAATTCGCAGCTCACACACAAACCTTAACTCACAGCACTTACACCCCACAAAACTCGCAGCACTTAGCTGATCAAACAGGCGAGACTTAGCCTACAAACACACAAGCACACGATGACCGCGGGACTTAGAAAATAAAAAAATATGTGTCAGGCACGTATGAGGTACCGAAAACCACTGTTACAAAACACGCAAAATTCTGCCGACGCGCGTAACACATACAATATCCCCGCCATTTTAAAATACTAACTTGATAATCTACACATTACGCATCTCAAAAGGCGGCTTTCCCGCCTAAACTAACGGTTCTGGCTCGCGCACGCAGCCTATATATTGGGCACACTTGCCACAGTGCTGACACTTTCTCCTCAGGTGATGACAGTCTGAATGGACATTTTCTGCTGCCAGAAAATCCAAAGAGATTGTTAGCTCTTCAGGTTATTGATTGCTGGCTATTTATTATAAATAGGTAAAGTATATTAATTGATTAATTAATTAATTATTAATTCAAATGTTTTATTAATGCTACAAAAGCTAAAAATATGGACGCTGCAATTCAGAACAGGAGGTGGGAAAGGATATGGGGATATGATATGACTGGATTATGGGCGTAAATACTCCTTTAAATATTGTCTTTAAGGTGCTGTGATTCTAAAGTGCTATAATAAAGTGCTATAATAAAGTGCTGAAGTTAACTGAACCCCCGCAAGGAATCGCAGCCTTACGGCCGATTTACGGCCGCTAATAGAATGAGGCCCATATTATTTAAAAGATCTTATAAGATCTCAACAAGCATGGCTTTAAAAGCATTATAATATGTGAGTTAGCAGCGTTCTAAGTTTTGAGACCATTAAAGACATTTTAGATATTAAATTAACGTTGGTTTTAATTAAAATTGGTTCCCATGACAAAAGAGACTATAAAGAGGGAAGTCTTAGTGTCATGGCGGTAACCCCTGAGGAAATTGAGAAACGTGCGTCGGGAGAGACGCAGCAACAACAGACGCGTGTTAGTGACGTCATCGCGAGGCGTCCTAACCGCGATCGCCATGCTTTAGGAGACAAAGAGATTGTCAGGGACACAGCGATATATCCAAAGTCTAACTAATACTAAGGAAAGGTTCCTGAGTAATCTAGTCACTCCTAACAGGAGTTTAACAAAAAGGGAATCAAAGGAATAATATAGGGGATAACCGCAATAAAGTAATAGGCAGTCCAATACTCCTGCAATATAGCACAACTCAGCACTTTATAAATACAATTCATCACGATTGTATTTAGGTCAACACAAGTTCTATGCAATATTTATTTAACAGGGCAAAACTAAATTTGTTTTGCAAGCACCTTCAGCACTTTATTATAGCCCTTTATTATAGCACTTTAGAATCACAGCACCTTAAAGACAATATTAAAAGGAGTATTTACGCCCATAATCCAGTCATATCATATCCCCATATCCTTTCCCACCTCCTGTTCTGAATTGCAGCGTCCATATTTTTAGCTTTTGTAGCATCTATTTTTAAAGTAAATTATTAAAAGCTATGTTTTAATCAACTGGGTTTCTTACACTATTGAGATTCATAGGTGTGCACTATTAAAAGGGTCCCTTTTCTTTTCTTCCATTGTTAAATATGTATTTTTGACCCTTAGTGGCACCCTAAGTAAAAGGTCATTTTACCCAATTACATCTAGAGCCACCAAACCTATCTTGTTTCTATATTTCACAGTAGACTTACATTTCGGTGTTGCTGCTCAACTATTAATGTTCATTAATTACTTCATTACTCATTAATAAGTAATAAGAATAAAAACTTTTTTTCAAATGCCTCAAAAGATATGTACTTTTTTAAGTGCACTTACATTTCAGTGTTAGTGCTTAATTATTACAGTGCAGTTATATTTCTGTTTTATTGCTTAATTATTAATGCAATTATTTTTGTTTGTTGCTGCTCAATTATTAATGTTCATGATTAATTACTTAATTAGTCATTAATTTCTAAGGGCCTCATTCTATTATCGGCCGTAGGAGATGCGGGGCCGCAAGGACTGGCCGCAAGCTATTCGGCTATTCTATTCCCTTCCGGCCGGGGGTTCCGGCAGGCTTGCGGCCGGCGCCTTGCTATCCCTTGCGGCCGCTCGCACCGGAGGAAAACCTTTGATCTTAAACGGCCTCAAGAAAGCCCCGGTTGCTATTCAATTGCTACGGGAAACCTCTCTTCAAGGCTAAAACCGAGCCGCAGCCTACTTGCACCAAAAAGGTCCCGCAGGCACACAAATAAGCACATAATAAAGCCATCCTGCACTCTGAGGAGACTATAAAGTGATTGTAGGTGTTAGCAAAAATAGCACAACATTCCCCTACACTCAAATCCGTAATTTTTGTATTTTTAAATTCTTGTCAAATATCCATGGACAAAGTCCTGAGGGCTTGGAGCACCTCAGACCCGCAAAGGCTGCGGGATTAGCCTCCGTCAAGTCCGTAAATGGGTAAAATAGACCTACGGGTCGTAAAGGGCTAACTTACAAGTCGTAGCATAGAGAAGCCATCCTGTACTTTTATTAAAAGTGAAAGTGATGTTTGGTTTTAGAATTAATAGCTCAACATTCCCCTACTCTCAAATCCGCAAATAAAGATATTTAACTTCATCTATCATGCAAGCCCGCACGTGTTTGAATAACGAGCTACGGGCTTGGAGGGCAATCATCCGCCAAACCCGTACGTGCTTCACTAAGAAGCTACGGCCAAGTTTCAAGCCCGTAATGCTGAAATCAAACCTGAAATCAATTAACCAATAGGAAGATGACAATCAAGGGCACAAATAGTTTAAAAGGGAGGGAAATTCGTAAATCTGTGACTGTGTTGTATGCTGTCAGAGGAGGAGAGATGGAGGGAGAAGGCAGTGAAGGTCATGGAGAGCAGACCCCCCAGCCACAGGCTGGCCAGCCAGCTGCTGCACGCAAGAGGGCAGCAAATTTCACCATCCAGGAAATCGAAACACTGGTTAGAGGAGTACAAGCCGGACACTCCATCCTAACCGGTGGGAGCGAAGTGAGGCCCAGGCAGAGGACAGATGCCTGGCAGTCTGTCCAGCACCGGTACCAAGACTGGCGCATTGACATCAAAAAGAAGATGGCGAATGAGGCCAATGCGGCACGTGGAACCGGTGGTGGGCTGCCAGAAACCTTCACATACCCCGGTTGGGAGGCCACAGTCCACGACATGATCCAGCCAGCGTCAGTCATGGGCCTCCTTGGCCTGGTGGACTCGGGTCAGTCACAAAGCCTGCAATGTGAGTACCATGTCCACCGTAACACCCTCATATGTATGCACATGTACCCCACACAGATAGATAACTGACGTTGAATTGCACTGTAAGATATCTGGTTGTGACTACAGATATATGAGGCTGCAAAAATCATGTAAATCCAGTGTAAAGAAATATACTCGTCAGAATTGTTAGCAATGAAATATATGTCCAATCCCTCCTCCCACAACTGATTATGATACCGTTTTGCAAATCTATTGATGTTAATGTAATGTTTGCTGTTGGTTCCCAGTGCATATAAAGCATACATGCCAACTCCATTGCAATTGTTTGTTTATTGTCATGAGTTCCCCTGTCACACTCTACTCCATGTTAAACTGGCCCATCCATAGCTGTTTGGCTTAACCCTCCTACTGCTTAGAATTCATGTACATTTTGAAACTAGGTATAGCGGATGTATCCTGTTTTATGTGGGCATTTCAGTATGTGCTGGAAGAGTGCCGCCGCCGACTCTAGGGATGCGGCTGCGCTTGCGTCCCCATGTAGCCGTCAAAAATAGTTGGTACACCCAAAGCCCCTAACCCTCTAACCCTAACCCCCTAAACCCCACTTTCTAACTCTAACCCATACCCCCTAACTGTAGCCAGAACACGAAACCCATAACCACTTACCTGGCCTGCTGGGCTGGAGTAGCTAGAGTCGTTGGCGGTGCACTTCCAGAGATGCGCAAATACAACAGGATAGGTCCGGTCTAGCTGGTACATCCCCATGAGACTATATGTATGGATGAGTACACTGCAGCATATGCGGATACAGACTCTGATGGACTGCAAGTTTGTGTCGTGTAACAGCATAATCTGGACCATGTTACATTAACATGTTAACTCGCATTGCTGAGGATTGGTCACAGATTGGTCTGTCTCACACACTGGCCAACAGATTCAGATGAGCACGTGTCCTAATTAACTGCAGTTGGCACACCGCACCAGCATTACATATAGTCATATGAGCCATGGGCCCTTTCCTGTTATCTGACCGTGACTGCTGTTAGCAGCAGTGAGCAGCCTCTACATGTCACAGCATTTTCCTGGAGATTATATAATCATGCATATTTAGTGGGTTATGGTGGTGTTAAGGTAAGGGGTTCGAATTAGTGTGAGGGCTAGTGCTTTTGGGCTTCTGTGTAAGGTGAAAATGATATATATAACAGTGGCAGCGCCATCTATCAGCCCCTTGGTCCAACTGCTGCTGCCAGCAGTCACTGTCACATAACAGGAAAGATCCCAGCCAGGATCCACAATACTAATGATGCAGATCAATTTTGATTTTCGTCAAACATTCACAGCCAATTACAAGTCACTCTGATCTCAGAGATATGGAAACAACAATACTCAAATCCAAATCTTATCTTATTTCAGTACCAGCCAGGCATCCCCTGCCTCCTCAGGTTCCTGCACCATGCGAAGATGCAGGACCGCCTGCAGCAACATCACCTGCAGCAGGACTGTCATAACAAAGTCCACCTGGGCCATCCACGAGATGCCACCAATTGCCTCCAGCAATGGCCCCTCCAGCCAGGATAATGGCACCGCCTGGCTCCCAGCCAATGTGGGCTGGACAAATGTGGGGCCACCCAATGTGGTCCCATTCCAGTTGGGCCCACAGTATGGATCCCCAAGGAATGGTGCCCTGGAGCATAGGCCCCCTGCAGGGCATGTGGCCCCCGAAGGCCCAGCAGGCGACTCTGGCCACTCCGGCCGCGCAGGCCCAGCAGGCGACTCTGGCCACTCCGGCTCCGCAGGCCCAGCAGGCGACTCTGGCTACTCCGGCCCCGCAGGCCAAGCAGGCGACTCTGGCCACTCCAGCCCCGCAGGCCCAGCAGGCGACTCTGGCCACTCCGGCCCCGCAGGCCCAGCAGGCGACTCTGGCCACTCCGGCCCCGCAGGCCAAGCAGTTGACTCTGGCCACTCCGGCCCCGCAGGTCCAGCAGGCAACTCTGGCCACTCCGGCCCCGCAGGCCCAGCAGGCGACTCTGGCCACTCCGGCCCCGCAGGCCAAGCAGGCTACTCTGGCCACTCCAACCCCTCAGGCCCAGCAGGAGACTCCGGTCAGGCAGGACACACCACTCAGCCGTGCCTCCACCCAGAGGACACAGTGGTCTGGGTCGCCGCCAGTTAGTCCGGCGCTGTCAGCGGCCCAGTGCCAGGATTTCCTGGCTCATCTCCAGCATGAGCGTGAGCAAAATCAACAGTTCATGCTGGAGATGAGATGCCACAATGACAGGATGTTCGAGGAGATGAGACGCCACAATGAAAGGATGTTCGAGGAGATGAGCCGCCACAATGAAAGGATGTTCGAAGAGGTGAGGCGGCATAACCTTGGGATGGAGGAGTATGCCCGAAGGGCCGAAATGGCCAGAGAAGGCCATCCCCAAGACCGGGCTACCCCTTCAACCTCCCAGACCTTGTCACCAGCATCCAAGCCGGAAGAGCCGCCAACCGTTCGCCGAGGTCGGGGCCGGCCTAGGGCAACGTTTGCCAAAGGCCAGGAGAGCCAGGAAACACACAAGCGAAAGCGGAAATAGGTGAGAACATGTTCATGTTGCATATAGAAGCAATTGATGTCCAAGATCTATTGACGTTGAGGTGTTGCAGTCAATGCGTATATTGTTCTAATTGATGTCTTGTTCTTATCTCTTTAGGTTCCAATTTATGGAATTTCCAGAATTTATGCCTCCAGTTTTCTTTTTTTTTTATATCATTTGAAAGCATAAGATTAAAGATTATGTATTGCTCACATTATCATTGTTTGTTTTCGTTTGTACTGTACCGTGATTGGGAAACACCACATGAATGCTACACACCAACGTTATTGGATTAGTACATACATCTTCCTTCAATATACCAGCCATGTGTTAATGTAGGGTTGGGGTAACAGCCACTAGTACAGCTGAGGGTGGAGGTAATGTTCCTGAGTTTGATTCCAGTAATGGTGATGCATGATATTCGTGTTTCTGACACATGGAGAGATTAATTCAGGGTAAATATCAAAAGTGAGTCCACCCCTAAGTGAAATTGTCGATATTTTGTAGGGCCACCATTATTTTCCTGCACTGACTTAACCCTCATGGGGATGGAGTTCCCCAGAGTTTCACAGGTTGCCACTGGAGTCCTCTTCCACTCCGTCATGATGATATCATGGAGCTGGTGGATGTTAGAGACCTTGCACTCTTTGTAATGGAGTTGGAACACGCAGTACAATATCTCCGCTGGTATACGGTACAATATCCAAGAAGCACTACAGTCTCACCATTCCCAACCTCCCATATTGGACGACACTCAATTGGGAGTCAAATGAATACTGACTTTATTTTGTTGGGCAGAAATATATATATACACATCTCTTCCCACAGGCAATACACACATCCCCCATAGTTGGCCACACAATACACATAGAGGGACAATAGGTGGGTCACACCTCCCGGAGGCTACCTGGCTACTTTGATACAATCAGACATTGCTTAGATCATCCTTCTTTGTTATGTCTGATAATGAAAACACTTTATACAATAGACTTTCTTATCCTATGAGGAGTCTCTGTACTAGTATTATCTATTATGCCAAGGTCTGCAATAGTCTGGGCTAAGATTTTGCAGAGCATAAACCAACATACATACAGTATAACAGTATGATCATATTTTAACCATAACCATAAAACAGGGTAAAACAGTGATGGGTTCCGTTACACTCCCCACCTTCCATTTGAGGATGCCCCCACAGATGCTCAATAGGGTTTAGGTCTGGTGACCTACTTGGCCAGTTCATCAACTTTTGACCTTCAGCTTCTTTAGCCAGGCAGTGGTCGGCTTGGAGGTGTGTTTGTGGTCGTTATCATGTTGGAATACTGCCCTGCGGCCCGTTCTCCGAAGGGAGGGATCATGCTCTTTCTCAGTTTGTCACAGTACATGTTGGCATTCATGGGTTCCCTCAAAGAACTGTAGCTCCTCAGTGCTGGCAGCATGCATGCAGGCCCAGACCAAACATATATGCATGTCTATATATGTTTTCGATAATATGTTGTGTGGATTCCCCCTATATGCATTTACCTAATGATGTCAGATGCTGCCTCCCCTCTCTCTGCATCACTGTTTAGGTTCAAAATATCAATTTTTTTGTGTTCGTTGTGACTTATCCATTTATCTCCGGCACTGGGGTGCTACAGTTCATTGAGGGAACCATTAAAGCAAACATGTACTGTGACATACTGAAGCAGAACATGATCCCCTCCCTTGGGAGACTGGGCCGCAGGGCAACATAACATAGCGACCCTAAACACACCGCCAAGACGACACTGCCTTGCTAAAGAAGGTAAAGGTGATGGACTGGCCAAGCTTGTCGCCAGACCTAAACCATATTGAGCATCTGTGGGGCATCCTCAAACTGACGGTGGGGGAGTGCAAGGTCTCTAGCATCAACCAGCTCTGATGTATCATTAAGGAGTGGAAGAGGACTCCAGTGGCAACCTGGGAAGCTCGGGTGAACTCCCTGGCCATGAGGGTTAAGGCAGTTCTGGCAAATAATGGTGGCCACACATAATTGACATTTCGTGTCAATTTGGGCATTTCAAATTAGGGGTGTACTCACTTTTGTTGCCAATGGTTTAGACATTAATGGCTGTGTATTGAGTTATTGATGGGTCAGCAAACTTACTTTACATTGTAGCAGAGTGTCATTTCTTCAGTGTTGTCACATGAAAAGATATACTAAAATATTAACAACAATGTGACGGGTGTACTCACTTCTGTTAGATACTGTGGCCCTCATTCAATTGCAATTTGGCCAATTGAATAGGGCTCGAAATAAGCACATAACATATATTCTTGGAAAAATGTTTTAGTTAGTAAACATCTATCCAAAAGCAAGGTTTTCACTAACTAAAATCTTTTGGAAACAATATATGTTCTGTGATTAGTTTGAGCCCTATTCAATTGGCCAAATCGCAATTGAATGAGGTCCTGTATGTTCACTATTAGGATGTGAGCCACTTATGGACACCTGTCTCATTTGTCTGTTTCTTTGTCATATAGATTGTTAATACCAACCTTCCCTCATGGTTGAAATCAGTAATGCAAACACACATTGTAAACACACTGTTAGAATTCTATTGACACCCCTAACTGATGGTGCAGAGCACAGATGTGGAGTCTGAAGGTCCTTTCATTAATGTTACGGAAATGCTATGGTATCAACATTGACGAGGCAGACACAAACAACATCTCGGATAAATCATATTTACTATTTACAGAAATTAACAAAGCAAGCTTGCCACAAAGCCACAGGTTGACTAATCAACACAGGTATGCAAAGGATCATGGTGGAGGGGGGTAGGATACAAAATCCAAGTAACACAGGGAAATAGGGATATGAGAGCAGAATGCAGGCAGGGAAAATTACATTGATATAGATGATCATGGGATGTACAGTGTATCAACCAACATTAGGCATTATAATATATCTCATTATTGTTACGACATATATATAACAGTCAATAAGGAAAAAATATAATAATCCAGAATAAGGAGATATACATATGGGGAGAGCAAAATGTATGCTTGTGTGTTAAACGGACACTCTGATGCCACATCAGAAGTATAAGTTCTCAATCAGTGAATGCTATGAGCCCATAACGTCAGTTCTCACGCAACAATAAGCAGCATATAGATAATCTTGGTTAAAAAGATGGTGACCTGACCAGGACCATATCAGTCAGATGTTACTTATTGCAGAGAACTCACAACAAACCAGGCAATATCAAGGATAGTTTGTTCTCTGATTGAGCATCTATACTCACTGTTGTTGCATATGCATAACTGAAGATTAACGTAACCTCCTTAACTGTTAAGTCCCAAGCCTGGATTTACTCTTCCCCATATGCACAGGGAGGGTCACATCAGCACTGAAGAAAAGATCTTGAAGGGTTGGTGCTGCAGGCTTCACAACAGTCCAAGTAGAGGAGAGGATAGAATGTCTAAACCAATAGGTACATATGAATCTAGATAGACTATATGAGCATACACATGCTGTGGATATTCCAGGAACATCAGCTCACAGATGTCACATCACATCGGCATTGTATATTGAAATTGTCTCGTGACACATATCGGCTATTCAGTCAAGGTCAGCAGATATCAAACTGGATCCAACAAAGCAATGAAACGGACACATGCACATACATGAGGACATTGGCATGGCCATGGAATGTCAGGATGTTTATCGTCCTGCCTTGTTCTGACCGGGATCTGGAATACAAACACACAAATAATATATTAGTAGAAACCTTACATATGCCATATGAGCAGCCACCAACAGATGTAGGTATGTCGGCACACATGTTATGCATTGGGATCTCGTACAAGCTAACCAACTGTCCGATGATAATGATGGCCCAGACTATTTTGTCCTGATGTGGGAATATTAGGATTAGTCTAATTCTCATTTATTTGTATTGTGCAAACATATTCCGTGGCGCTGTACAGGGGAGAAGAACACGAAAATATACAGTATGTAATATTGCCAATGCAAGAAAATGGAGGGCCCTGTTTTGAGCGTAAAGTCTGTTGATAACTGATTTGTTCCCAAAGGCCCCCACAAGATTCGAAAATCACCACTTCCAAGCTAAAGGTAATGGACATGGGGAAGAGTAGATAAGGAATAGCAAGGTTAATAAGTAAGTGAGAGATACATAGGAAGGTTGTGTCAAGTAGAAAGATATGCATTAGTCGGAGAGGAAAGGGGTCAGATGTAAAGTGCGATGCACTATTATGTAATAAGGTATCTGCCCCATGTGAACAGATAATGTAATCTGCAGATGGGACAGTCAGGAGACACATAGTTTAACCCCAGCTTGAGTAAGATGAGCTGATGGGCGAATAAAAGGAGAGAGGTGGGCATGAGAGTTGAAATGAAAATGTTGGAGACAAAAAGGGGAGAAGTAAAGAAGAGTCTGAGGAAAAAGCAGGGGATGTGAGGAAGAAGACAAGAGAAAACATAGTGTAAAGGGTTAATTGGGATAGTTAGCAGAAGTTGCTAATTGGTCATGTGTCGAAGACTTGTGTGACTCAATAAATTGAGGGTAAACAGGGGTGGGTGGGATGAGGAGAGAGACAGACAGACAGACAGACAGAGAGAGAGAGAGACCAGTGCAGCCTGTAATAGAAAGGGAAGATCACAACTATCACACATTGATACATGTTCGGACATCCACATGTGGTTCTCTACCTTGGATAGATCAAGTGGAGTATTCAACGAAGAGACAAGGACACGTCTGCATGGTCCGATCAACATTTCGGACCGCTTCAGCAATACATAGGGGATGTCTTGGGGAAAAGAAAGTTAGGCCTACATTAATGGAGTTATTAGTCATTTCCTCTCATGCATACATGCACATGTTTCCCGCAAATACTCACTTACAATGTAGACGACATTGATGTAGCTGATGTTCTGTTGCTGTACAGGTCGTTTCCCATGTCTGTGTGGATAAACAATGTGTTGACACACGGCAACAGTTCTGTAATGGCAATATGATGAGATGAGTCACACAATCCATATGATATATTGCACAATGATTCCTAGTTACCACATCCTTGAGACTATTCCTGTTATCTGAATGAGAATGCTTTTACCAGCATTCGCTGACAAAGAACTAGAGAGAGATCCCCTCTTTGCATCCCATGAGGTACATTTATTATGGTTTACAATATGCTGGTATGTTCATATATCCAGATTGCTAGGAATTGCATTGACCTCCATGGTATGTGGAATAGCATGATCAGACAATGGTAACATTACTGTTCTGTGAAGATGTTTTCAAATACGATTGTGAGGCCTATATCCATTGACATTGTGGAATACATCAGACCATCCATTTAGCTTAGCTTCCTGAGGTTGGCAGATATCAATATATATGATGTGTATGGGAATGTGCGCATACTTACCATTAACGGATATCAGAGCAGGCTGTATTTGATCCAGTATGAAGAATGTGTCACGAGACATATGTTACATCACAAAGCGCTCCTCTACTGTGGACTGTTGGATATTCTGTAAGACAATGGGGAAGGAGAAAAGAGATGTATTAGTAACCATAATCAAGGTACATTATAGTTGGTTGTTATTATTTTCAGACTTACATGGGAAGTACTCCCGAATGACGTGGGCACGTAGTTGTGACCCCTGAACGTTATCCTCACCAGCGGGAGGTACTGGACGCTCCGCCGGTTCAAGCAGAACATCATCAATGTTACCCAGACAGTTTGCCTGTACTGCTATATTGTGCAGACAACAGCAGGCCATGATGATGTGACAAACCTTCACTGGTGTATACTGTAGTGCCCCGCCAGTGGAATGTAAACATCTGAAGCGCATCTTCAGGAGGCCAAAGGTGCGCTTTATTACATTCCGGGTTCTGGCATTGGCCGCATTGTACCTCTCCTCCCCCTCTGTGCGTGGATTGTTCACAGGGGTCAACAACCACGGCAAACACCTATATCCTGCATCACCTGAAGGAAACAAAAATGGGAGATGTAGATATGAATGTGAGGTTGTGCTGTTTGTTAAAGCATCTGTAAATATACACAATGATTAATGTGACGTTAGTTTAGGGATCTCTGGGTTGGAACTTCATACTCCTATGACCACGTCACATCGGGTTAGGCACAGCAACAAGCTACGATGCAATGGCTCAGTCGGCACACCTTCTTTATGGCTCACGCCAAATGAGCGCGGACAATACGGCGCTGCCAGAAGCCGGCGACAGTAGCACACTGTTGGAAATTGTGTGCCAAAATGTGCGTCCATCAAAGAGCTGTAGAAAGTTGTAGAATCTATTGACTAATGGGCCCAAACCCTCTAACCCAAACCACTGAGACCCCATGCCTAACACTAACACTCAGAATCCAAAGCCTTAGCCCAAAGACCCCTAACCCTAAAACCCCTAAGTCCACCCTTAAATCCTTATCTCAACTCCTGCGCGCAGATGTTGTGCGCGCTATTGAGGGACTCTATTTTGTCTGTTGGCGCATGCGTCGTTGCGCATTTTTCACGCAACAATGGAACAGCATTACAGTGGAACATGATGTATATGTTAGGGGATCCTTTCTGGGTACTCACCCAGTAGCCACCCAGGTGGAGCTTGTCCAGACTCAAAATAAAGATGGGTGGATGACTGACGCAGGATATGGGCATCATGAGTACTTCCCAGGAAGCCTGCAACCACATTTTGTATGCGCATGTCTGCATCACAAACAACCTGTACATTGATGGAATGATAGTGTTTGTGATTTCGGAACAGCGCTTCTTGCTCTCTAGGAGGTATCAATGCTACATGTGTACAATCTATAGCACCGAGCACATTGGGGATACCTCCCATTCGAAAGAAATCTGCTTTCACCTTCAAGATCTCTTCCCCAGTGTGGGGAAAACTGATGTATCTGGCAGCTTTTGGAACGATAGCATGGAGGAATGTGCTCAGGCACCTTGAAAGGCTTGCCTGAGACATTCCTCCTACTATGCTAGCAGTGTTCTGAAAACTACCAGATGATAGGATGTGTATGGCGGCTAACATCTGTGTGATGCCTGGGATGGCTCTATTGGTCCGTGAGGAAGGCTCCATGTCCTCCCTCAGGACCGCATAGAGCTCCTCCAGGCTGGCACGGGTTAGCCTAAAACGCTCATACACTTCCACATCAGTTAACCCCTCTAATGTGACTCTCTCCCTGTACACCCTGGGTGCACGAATCCTCCTGGCAGGCTCCTGGGCCTGCTCACCCCCCTGTGGGTCTGGCTGTGCAGGAGCCCCCACTTCATGTGCCACACCCTCTAGGGGTCTCTCATCTGCCCCCCCCATCAGCTAATCACCCACATCAAGGTCCTCCTCCCTGTCTGCAGGTGCCCTGATATCCCCCTGTCCTTGTGCCACTGGAGCTCTCTCCCCTAACTGACCCCCCACCATGACCCTAGGCATATCCTGTGATGAGCCACTTGCCTGGCTTGGTTCCGGACCACCATGGATTGCATCAGCACGCTCACCCACATTCACTCCCAGCCGCCCCTCTCTGTCACGCCTCAGCCACTCCTCAGTCGCACGCCTGACAGCCCGGTTTCCACTCTGCAACATTCGAAACAAATATCCATTCCTACGACGCTGCGCTCTACTCACATACCTATACGCCACACTCAGGTTGCTTCTATCCATGATGGTTCAGACTTGCTAATTCATGGATGATGATGTGGTTATATAGCTTGCTAATTACCCCAGATGTGATTATCCGGGTGGATTTCACAAATGGAAAAGCTCTGGTGTATCTAAGCTTCATCCTGTTATGAAGTTCCCTGATTATGGATTGGTTTAGCCATTTGAATTAGTAACCCCTAATATTCTGGTCCACATTTGAATTTGGGCCCATGCTACATGATCTATGTAAGGTGGCGTTGAAATATATCCAATATTTGTGTTCAAAAATGTAGATGTGATAAAAGAGATGTAAATCAGATAATGTTGATATGTTTAGGGGACACATTCTAGCCTTTCTGAGTGCTAAAGGGTTAATATGGCCGCCATATTGAGGATGTACATGACAATAAAAAGATATCTTTTATTAATATATTTGATCATTGGGGATTGTTTTTACAGTAATTCGAATGCCTTTTATTGCTTCCTTTATACTTTTAGGGCCCTTTCAGCCCGGTTTCATTACAATGCCGTAAGTGCACCGTGTGGACTTCAACGGATGCGGCCGTAAATTAAATCTAGCCAGGCGCGAATCGTGACGTTTAGGCGCGCATGCAAGCTGGAAGGGGGACGGACTAGCCGCGCCCTGCACGAACCATCCAATAGCGGAATCACGCATCGCGCCACAGGACGCACAGCCTAACACTTACGGGATAGACCATTTGATTGAGAGTGGGAGTGAATAAATAGGAATGACACGCGCCCACGCCTCAACTGTGTTGCGATTTCGGACGAAGTAGCACACGGTTCCAGGAGCTTGTTGGATGAGAGGAGGTAAGTTGCTTTATTATCAAGTCGCGTTTTAAGTTCTTTTTACGGGAATCCGTTACTACATTTACGGATGCCGATGTAAAGAAGTACAATTGTGTTTTTTGCTTGTTTATAGGTGTTTGGAGTGTTTTGGATTGTTTGGGAGTTTTGATCCGGCCCGTAGGAGTTTGGAGGGAGGTAAGTTGCATTGTACATGCTTTTCATCCTATCAAGCGGTCTTTTATTTGTATGTTTTGCCAATTTCTATATTTACTGAATACACTGGCGAGAAGTACAATTGTGTTTTTTGCTTGTTTATAGGTGTTTGGAGTGTTTTGTATTGTTTGGGAGTTTTGATCCGGCCCGTAGGAGTTTTGAGAGAGGTAAGTTGCATTGTACATGCTTTTCATCCTATCAAGCTGTCTTTTATTTGTATGTTTTGCCAATTTCTATATTTACTGAATACACTGGCGAGAAGTACAATTGTGTTTTTTGCTTGTTTATAGGTGTTTGGAGTGTTTTGGATTTTTGATCCGGCCCTTAGGGGTTTGGAGGGAGGTAAGTTGCATTGTACATGCTTTTCATCCTATCAAGCTGTCTTTTATTTGTATGTTTTGCCAATTTCTATATTTACTGAATACACTGGCGAGAAGTACAATTGTGTTTTTTGCTTGTTTATAGGTGTTTGGAGTGTTTTGTATTGTTCAGGAGTTTTGATCCGGCCCGTAGGAGTTTGGAGGGAGGTAAGTTGCATTGTACATGCTTTTCATCCTATCAAGCTGTCTTTTATTTGTATGTTTTGCCAATTTCTATATTTACTGAATACACTGGCGAGAAGTACAATTGTGTTTTTTTTGCTGTTGGCCTATAGGTTTTGAGAGTTTTTTGGAGTGGGTAGAGGAGTTTTGTGGAGGGAGGTAAGTTATTTATATTTTTCTGTTTCGTATTATATCTGGATATCTCTCTCTCTCTCTCTCAATCTCTCTCTCTCAATATCTCTCTCTCTCAATCTCTCTCTCTCTCTCTCTCTCTCTCTCTCTATATATATATATATATATATATATATATATATAGAGAGAGAGAGAGAGAGAGAGATTGAGAGGGAGAGAGATTGAGAGAAAGAGAGATTGAGAGAGAGAGAGAGAGAGAGATTGAGAGAGAGAGAGAGAGAGAGAGATTGAGAGAGAGAGAGAGAGAGATTGAGAGAGAGAGAGATTGTGAGAGAGAGAGAGATTGAGAGAGAGATTGAGAGAGAGAGATTGAGAGAGAGAGAGATTGAGAGAGAGAGAGATTGAGAGAGAGAGAGAAAGATTGAGAGAGAGATTGAGAGAGAGAGAGAGATTGAGAGAGAGAGAGAGAGAGAGAGAGAGAGATTGAGAGATAGAGAGATTGAGAGAGAGAGAGATTGAGAGAGGGAGAGATTGAGAGAGAGAGAGATTGAGAGAGAGAGAGATTGAGAGAGAGAGAGATTGAGAGAGAGAGAGAGATTGATTTTGAGTTGAGTTTGATTGAGTTTGAGTTTGATTGAGTTTGATTGAGTTTGATTGAGTTTGAGTTTGAGTTTGAGTTTGATTGAGTTTGATTTTGAGTTTGATTGAGTTTGAGTTTGATTTTGATTGAGTTTGAGTTTGAGTTTGAGTTTGATTGCGTTTGAATTTGAGTTTGATTGAGTTTGAGTTTGATTTTGAGTTTGAGTTTGATTGAGTTTGAGTTTGACTGAGTTTGATTTTTAGTTTGAGTTTGATTGAGTTTGAGTTTGATTGAGTTTGATTGAGTTTGCTTGAGTTTGATTGAAATTGAGTTTGAGTTTGATTGAGTTTGATTTTGAGTTTGATTGAGTTTGAGTTTGTTTGATTGAGTTTGATTTTGATTGAGTTT
Organism: Discoglossus pictus; assembly: GCA_027410445.1. NCBI lineage: Eukaryota > Metazoa > Chordata > Amphibia > Anura > Alytidae > Discoglossus > Discoglossus pictus. The sequence continues at coordinate 64,859,242 of CM050167.1, read as the reverse complement.
GAGTTTGATTAAGTTTGAGTTTGAGTTTGATTTTGATTGAGTTTGAGTTTGAGTTTGATTGAGTTTGAGTTTGAGTTTGATTGAGTTTGAGTTTAAGTATGAGTTTGATTGAGTTTGAGTTTGATTGATTTTGAGTTTGATTAAGTTTAATTGAGTTTGATTTTGATTTTGATTGAGTTTGAGTTTGATTGAGTTTGAGTTTGATTAAGTTTGAGTTTGAGTTTGAGTTTGATTTTGATTGAGTTTGAGTTTGATTGAGTTTGAGTTTGAGTTTGATTGAGTTTGAGTTTAAGTATGAGTTTGATTGAGTTTGAGTTTGATTGAGTTTGAGTTTGATTTTGAGTTTGAGTTTGATTGATTTTGAGTTTGATTAAGTTTAATTGAGTTTGATTTTGATTTTGATTGAGTTTGAGTTTGATTGAGTTTGAGTTTGAGTTTGATTGAGTTTGAGTTTGATTTTGAGTTTGAGTTTGATTGAGTTTGATTGAGTTTGATTGAGTTTGAGTTTGAGTTTGAGTTTAAGTTTGATTGAGTTTGATTTTGAGTTTGATTGAGTTTGAGTTTGAGTTTGATTGAGTTTGATTTTGATTAAGTTTGAGTTTGAGTTTGATTGAGTTTGAGTTTGAGTTTGATTGAGTTTGATTGAGTTTGAGTTTGATTGAGTTTGAGTTTGAGTTTGATTGAGTTTGACTTTGATTGAGTTTGAGTTTGATTTTGATTTTGAGTTTGAGTTTGATTGAGTTTGAGTTTGATTGAGTTTGATTGAGTTTGATTTTGATTTTGAGTTTGAGTTTGATTGAGTTTGATTGAGTTTGATTGAGTTTGAGTTTGAGTTTGATTGAGTTTGATTTTGAGTTTGATTTAGTTTGAGTTTGAGTTTGATTGAGTTTGATTTTGTTTGAGTTTGAGTTTGAGTTTGATTAAGTTTGAGTTTGATTGAGTTTGAGTTTGAGTTTGAGTTTTATTGAGTTTGAGTTTGATTGAGTTTGAGTTTGATTGAGTTTGATTGAGTTTGATTTTGATTTTGAGTTTGAGTTTGATTGAGTTTGATTGAGTTTGATTGAGTTTGATTGAGTTTGATTGAGTTTGATTGAGTTTGATTGAATTTGAGTTTGAGTTTGAGTTTGATTGAGTTTGATTTTGAGTTTGAGTTTGAGTTTGATTGAGTTTGATTTTGAGTTTGAGTTTGAGTTTGATTGAGATTTCTACACATATTTGCAATACACATAGGTGTTCCAAACTGCTTCTTCAATGGGGCTTGACAAGAACTTATTTTCAGCCTAGCCCAGCAGGACCATGTAGTTCCTACTACCTCTGATACAGAAGATGGCTTCAGGATAGGTACCACTCCCAGGAATATGTGCAGAGTATAATTGAGATAGGATATTATTGGCCTCAGACATAGCCGCATGCCTTGTATATATGCAAACTGTAACTGACCCTTCCACATTGTTTAGGAAAGTATTGATCTAGCGTGTTTCATCAGCGCCACTCAGGTCCAGAGTGAGAGGTGCTGTACACCCCTCCCACTGCTGTCACAGGCTCTGTCCACTTAAGGTTGATTACTGCAGTTATTTCCAACATTGATATCCAAGCAGAAATAGTGTTCGAGGCGATCAGAATGGGGGACGAGGGTGGAGCAGGCAAACCCACTAAAACATTTCTTTATTTCTCTTTCTTTTCTTTTCAGGTGGTGATGGAGGGAGAGGAGCAGAGGGGAGAGGAGTGGCAGGGGTCCCGGGGCGTGCAGGTGGGGAAGAGGAGGGGAGGAGTAAGGAGGAGGTACTAGTTGAGGAGGGGGAGGTAGTAGAGGAGGAGGTAGTAGAGGAGGAGGAGGGAGGAGAGGAGGAGGAGGGAGGAGAGGAGGAGGAAGGGAGAGGAGGAGGAAGGAGGGAGGAAAGGAGGAGGGAGGAGAGGAGGAGGGAGGAGAGGAGGAGAAGGAGGGAGGAGAGGAGGAGAAGGAGGGAGGAGAGGAGGGAAGGAGGAAGGAGGGAGGAGAGGAGAGGAAGGAGGGAGGAGAGGAGAGGAAGGAGGGAGGAGAGGAAAGGAGGAGGGATAAGGGAGGAGAGTAGAGGAAGGAGGGAGGAGAGTAGAGGAAGGAGGGAGGAGAGTAGAGGAAGGAGGGAGAAGAGGAGAGTAGGAGGAGGAAGGAGGAAGGAGGAGGAGGGAGGAGGAGAGTAGAGAGGGTCCCCATCCCCAGTCTGGAGAGCAAGAGGCTGGCGGCAGGTCCAGGGCCCACAATTAGCCGGGAGGAGAACAGGGTCCTCCTGGAGGCCATCCGTGCCCGCCCCGTCATCACCTCAGGGGGTAGGGAAGTCAAGGCTGGGCCCAGGGCTAATGCTTGGCAGCAGGTGGTGGATCTGGTCAATGGTGTGGCGGGCCGTGGACGGAGTCTGCGGTCCATTAAGCACTGGTTTGACGACATCAGGGCCGTGGTGAGAAAGAAGATGGCGCAGGACGCAGCTGGAGCATCAGGCCCGGTGGAGCAGCAGGACCCAGCCTCCATGGCAGGTGAATATGACATACAGCAACATGTCACCACATGTGCATCACACACACTACACATGGACATGACACTGACATGTCAGATCCATGAAATAACAAGGGATAGATGGATGCATCATTAAATTCATGAAGCTGACAAATCACTGTCATTCCTGGTCAACACAACAGTAATCAAGCAATAGAGCAGGTGTGTCCAAACTAGGTCCTGGTGGGCCACACACATGCCTGGATTTGATAACCCTGCTGCGCACAGGTGAGTCAATCGCTTCTTCAGTCATCCTGATTGACTCAATTGTGCACAGAAAGGATATCTTCCAATCCAGGAAAGAGTTTGGACACCCCTGTAATAGAGAGTCCATGTATTGGTGTGACCGTTCAGCCTATGCAGTTACAGACAGCAGCCGTAATACAGATAGCGTTGTGAGCCGAGAACCATCAAGAACAGAAACCTAAGAATAGATAACAGCTAGTATAAGATAGCTAATCAGAGAATCATCCATATTCAAGGCCAGATGTCAGATAATTAGAAATGAACACATATCAATGCGCTAATCAACATACTAATGACATGTACCTTTCTTCTCTATCTCTCGGCATCCAGGAGGAGCTCTGGGTCCTGTGACCAGGCAGAGGAGGCGGGGCCATCAGCCCCGTACCAGGATCTTCCAGCACAGGGGGAGGAGGAAGGAAGATCGGAGGGCCCTGGGTCAGAGGATGGGCTGGTCATTGACCTTGCAGGGTCACCTGCCACAAGCCCTGGGCCTATGCCCATCCTCGAAAGACTTGCTCTGGGGCCCTCCCACGCCCAAGGGACAGCACCTCCTTCCCCACACAGTGTGCTGGCCTGGTCACCACCGGGCACATTGTCCCCCCTGGCTCCAGCTGTGGACCTCCCCGCTACACCTCACCAGGCCCACCCAGCGGTGTCGTCGCCACAGAGCCAGGCTGTGCAGGTGGAGATGATGGCCGTCATGAAGGAGCTGCTGGCAAGCTCCCAGAGGATCGAGGCCAGCATCTCTGCCCTCCGGTCACATATGACCCACAGCCTGGCCAGGCTGTCCAGGGAGGTGAGGAGGCACCACATGACCAGCGAACACCTTCAGGTCAGGCTGCTCAGACAGGCGATTGTCCCCTCCCCAACATCAACGGGGATCTCCCAATCCCCCAGCCAAGAGCAGCCTGGCCCCTCCTCTCCTCCCATGTGTCCGCCACCACCAAGACCACCGCTGCCTGGCACCGCCCGCCCCCCCCCCCCCGTATCACCACCAGAGGGGAGACGGAGGATGGGCACAGGTGATGTGGGTCCTGGGCCCAAGCGGAGGAGGACATAGGGCTTAATTCAATTGCAATGTGGCCGATTGCTAAGGGCTCAATTTTAGCACAGAGCATATTTTCTACAGATGTTTGTAGTTAGTGAACTTCTATCCAAAAGCAAGGTCTTCACTAACTACAAACGTCTGTAACGGCTTATATAGAGCCCTTTTCAATCGGCCAAATCGCAATTGAATGACGCCCTTAGGGTCTGCAGACATGTTTTAGCCTTCTCAACAGCACTCCTCAGTGATCATCAATTGGTAACAGGTTAAACAGAACACAAAGGGCCTCATTAAAATGTGATTTGGTCAATTGAATAGGGCTCTATATAAGCACATAGGATATTTTGTTTACAGAAGTTTTTAGTTAGTGAAGACCTGGCTTTTGCATAGAAGTTCCCTAACTAAAAACTTCCTTTCAAAAATATGCTGTGTGTCACCAATTGTTGAACCTGAGCCATTCGCATTTCATTCATTCGTACTTCCTTGCAAACCTTAGGCATGTTCTTCTTTGGACTTAAGCTAAGTCCAAGTTTACCTATTCCTATATTATTTCCCTCCTTTTTGATATAATATTTTAGGGCTATCATGTCGATTTTAGGAAATGTTAGGAGTTTTTAATAAACTTACTAGTTTATTAGTTGGGAGATCATGTATTCTTGTTTCCCTATTATTTACCATTATTAATTATTATTTTATCTTTTGTAATGTTTTTAATTTCCACTTCCTCTCATTTACCCCTCCTTACTTCCTTTGATCTTATATCCAACTCATGTCTATAGAGGAGTATATGAAAACATTTCCTTAGCCTCAGAGACCATATTATTCCCCCCTGTTATATTTTATTTGATACCAACCTCCAGAGTTAAATTTATGGATATGTTTAATTTTATATAAATCTAACATTGGATTAATCCCTGTTTTTCATTTGCTTTTCTTTCTTTCTTTTTTTTTTTTTTTTTTTTTTTTTTTTTTTTATCCTTTCATCTTTTATTTATTCTCCTCTTTCCTTCTTTCTCTCTCCTTACTCTTATCTCTCTTATTTCCCTCCCCTTTCTTTTTTTTTTTGTATTATATCTCTTCTCTTTTCACCCCATATCTTAGCCAAACCTTCCTAGCTCCTCGGTCATTATCCCCTTCGTATCTCTTAAGAAATGAATACCTTTACTTTCCTTCTTATATTGATGTCTATCCAAACTTTTACCCAAGTGAAGTGATTAAATTTTTTTATAAATTTCCCCTTTGACCTTTTACCATAAATTAACAAAATACCTTGAATTCCACCTAGGTAGCTATCTCCAAGAGGGGGTCCATACCATTTACTCTAGTTGTTATAGTCTACTCTAACTATGGCTTTACTATTGGCCACTATCCTGGTAGTAATGTTCCCAGAAGTCCCCTTTTTCCTTTATCTTATTCTACTTTTCTTTTTTCTTATCCTCCTTTACTCCCCGAGGAATGATATGGACTCCCCCACTACAGATAACTTCCAAAATGCAAACATAAATATCCATAAAGACACAAAAACAATCATATTTCCATAACGAGTTAAGAAACCAATCTTAAAATCTTACTACTTTATGTTTCTTATTTTTTTTTTTTTTTTTTTTGGTGTTTATTAATCTATTTAAATTTTTCGTATATCAAAAAGGTGCATATTAATAAGGTGCTAGGTTTCCCCCCAGTGTGTCCGTGTTCTCTCAAAAATTTCCATCCGGATTGTAAATTTATATTAGCAATAATCACTATTTTATAAAATACTAGTAGTTAATTCTAAATTCACTAAATTCGTGTTATGATTCCTGATATAATTTTCATTATCCCTTTTTTTTTTTTTTTTTTTTTTTTTTTTTTTTTTTTTTTTTTTTTTTCCTGTACTCCTATGTGTATTGATGTACTTCATTTTCTATTAGTAAACTTCTGTAACTCTATAAAGTGCATTCAAATAAAGTGCTTTATATTTCACCCCCATATTATAAATAATCTCATGGAGGATATTTATATCCTATCCCCTATATGCTGTAACCATTAATATAAATCTCAAATTTTCAGTACAACAGTATACAATCTAAATTTCTTATGGGTCCATTCTACAATTTTTACTCCTTTGTGTATTTAAAGTGCTGGAATTAGATATATGGACACAAAAGCGGAAGGTTAAAGGAATAACTATAAACAATGGTTAAAATAATAACGCATAATGTTAATGGACTAAATTCACCAGCAAAAAGGAAAATAGCATATAATACTTATATAAAAAATAAAGTAGATATTCTCCTACTACAAGAGACACATTGGGGAAATGACACCTTAAGATATGTAAATAATAAAAACTTTAATATTAAAATAGATTCAACATACAATAAAAAATCTAGAGGAGTATCAATCTGTTTTAGTCACAATATACAAGTCTATGAGGAAGCTAAAATTATTGATCCCCTAGGAAGATATATAATTTGGTGTGGCAAAATAAATGGAGAAAATATGACAATAGCTAATGTATACCTTCCGAATGTAAAACAAATTAGATATCTCAAAAAGATTTTGAAAGAAATAAAACAAATTAGAAAGGGACAATTAATAATTGGAGGGGATTTTAATATGGTGCTAGATCCGTTAACAGACAGAATAGGAACAATAAAAAAAAACTCAGAGAATCAGATTAAAAAAACGTCTAAAGACTTTGGAAAAATAGTATCAAACGATGACCTTTTTGACGCATGGAGACTACTACATCCATATGAGAGGGACTATACATTTTTTTCAAATCGTTTTAAATCCTACTCAAGATTAGATTATTTGTTAACAGATATAAACACAATAAGACAAATTAAGGATATAGATATAACAACTGCTACATGGTCAGATCATTCAATGGTCTGTATGAATTTAAAAGAAGAAAATAGAAGCAAAAATAAAAAAAAATGGAAGTTAGACCCTTTCCTATTTAAGAATGAACAAACTATGGAAATCTTAAAAAAGGAAACAAACGAATTTTTTAAAATTAATAAAAATACTGTAGACTCACCATCCATGCTTTGGTGCGCATATAAATCCGTTATAAGAGGCCAAATGATATCACGGACAGCAGTAATGCATAGGGAAAGGGGGAAACCCATGAGACTATTGTATATAGATTTGGAGAAACTAACAAGAGAAAATAGAGTGAACCCATCTGTGAAAAGATCAGAGCTGATTGCTATAAAGAAAGCCCAAATAAATAAAATATTACAAAATCAGGTTGATTCTCTGATATGGAAATTCCAACAAACCAATTTTTTAATGGGTAATAAAACAGGTAAATATCTGGCCAATAAACTAAAAAGACAAAAAAATCAAAATAAAATATATAGTTTAAGAGGTCCAGACAATGTTTTATACACTCACCCTGATAAAATATGCGATATTATGAAGATGTTTTATAGTTCATTATACAATCTAAATAGTAATTCTACATTTAAAAAACCTAGTAAAGAAGAGATAAATACATTTTTGGGCGAAGTAACTCTACCAAAGTTACAAGAAGAAGATCAAAGATTCTTAGATCAAGATATTTCTTTGAAAGAAATAAAGGAAGTAATTAATAAAGCAAAAGTTAACAAAGCCCCAGGTCCAGACGGCTTCGATCATTTATATTTTAAAATGTTTCAAAATGAAATTGGTGAACATTTGCAAAATATGTTTAATGAGATTAAAGATCATGGAAAAATGCCGTCAGAACTATCAGAAGCTAAAATAATTAACATTTTAAAACCAGGGAAAAATCCAGAAGAAGTAACTAGTTATCGCCCTATTTCCCTTATTAATATAGATCTAAAAATATACACAAAAATCATGGCTAATAGATTAAATAAAATTATTCCAAAGTTGATACATTTTGATCAATCGGGCTTTGTACAAGGCCGTCAGGCATCAGATAACACCAGACGTTTAATTGATCTAATGTTCTCCATTCGGAAAAAAAGGATCCCCACACTAATCCTGTCATTGGATGCAGAAAAAGCATTCGACAGGGTTAGTTGGGAATTCATGAACGCAGTATTACAAAAGTTTGGGTTCACAAATTTTGCTTCTAAAACAATTAAAGCTATTTATAAGGATACAACAGCCTATATTGCAGGTACAAACTTCGAAACAGAGAAGTTTGGAATCAGCAACGGAACACGACAGGGATGCCCCCTTTCCCCACTGCTTTTTTTGTTATTTATGGAACCATTAGCATCATTAATAAGGAAAGCTGAAAATATCAAAGGTATAAAAATAGGTAATAATGATTACAAAATAATGTTATTTGCGGACGATATCATGTTAACATTAACAGATCCAATAGGTTCTTGTGCTAGTTTACAACAATTGCTAACAGACTTTGGTAGAGTTTCTTATTTCAAAATAAATCCTCTGAAATCAGATATTATACATAAATATATAGAGCAAGATACATTAAATAAATTAAAAAAACTATATGCGTTTAATTGGAATACTAAATATGTCACTCATTTAGGTATTAAATTTAGCTTCCAAAATAATAAAATTATAGCAAATAATATAACAGAAATATTAAAACAGATTAGAATACTGCTATATGAATGGAATTTAACAAGATTCTCCTGGTCGGCAAGAATAGCCATAGTTAATATGAGTATTGTCCCTAAAATAACATATTTAATGAGTTGTGTCCCGGAGAAAGTCCCGGAATATATCATTAAAATAATACAGCAAATAATAGACAAATTTGTTTATGCAGGGAAAAAAGTGAGAGTTAAAAAAACTATAACAAATAGAAAGTTTGATCTGGGAGGCATGGGATCTCCAGATATGAAAAGGATCAGCGAAAATATAGCAATATCACACATAATTAATATGAACTTACAACATAGGATAATAGGATGGAAAACTATTGAGGAAGATCTAGTGGGAATTACCCCAATAAGAACATTGCTGGGGAAATTTAATGGAAAAGAAACAATATGGGATAAATTACCAGAAGGTATAAGATCTATTATAAAATTCTGGGGGAAAAGTAAAATCAGAGCAGAGTTATTCCATATACCTTCCGTTACCACACCTATAGATATATTAAGAGATGAATCATTTAATTTAGAAATAAATTTATTGAAAAAAGCATCAATTATGTATATAGCTGATTTATACCCAGCAGGCAGTCTATTAAAGCAAAGGGAACTTCAGGAGAAAGGAGTAACAAAATCCTTCTCATGGATAAATTATGGAATATTGTTAGGAAAAATGAAACAAAAGGGATTTATATATGATAAAATAGATAAATTGTACGACTTGGAAGCAATTATGATTAGAGGTCAGGTGAATCATCTGGTATCAAAAATTAGCAAAAGTAGGATTAAACTTATGAAATTTGAGAAAACTAAGAGTATAAAAGACTGGGAATATAACCTTAATATAGACTATAACGAGCAAGAATGGTTAAGGGCTCTAAGGATAATAAAGAAATCTTCTATTAACTCCATGTATAGAGAATTGTATTTTAAATTAACACAAAAGTGGTATATAGTACCAACAACTATGAAAAAGTTTGATTCCCAACAATCATCATTATGCTGGAAAGGTTGTGGTAAAGAAGGCAATACACAACATATGTGGTGGGAATGCGATAAGATAAGGGAATTCTGGGAAGAATGTTGTGGATATCTGACAATAATTGCAGGGACAAGATGCCCGTGTTCCCCGGAGTTGATATTATTCCATATAGGGATAGATACATACTTCCCCAGTAATAAATTCTTGATATCTCACATATTATTGATCATTAAAGCAATGGTAGTTAAATATTGGAACAAATTGGAAATTCCTAAGTGGAAAGAGATTATTAATAAAATCAATTACAATAAAGATCTGATGAAAGAAAATACAGATGAACAGTCCAAGAAAATAAACACTTTTAATTGGACTATCTGGGAGCAGTATATGGAAGAATATTAATGGGGAACATGGAAAAAGATATAATTGAAGTCGATGTCTACTATGACTGATAGAGTTACAAACGCTGTCAAATAGTCCAGAGATAAAGGAAATATTTCCTACTATTTACCTTCGTTAGAATTAAATATTGGTATACTGTGTCTATAGATATGTCTATTTCGATTGTGGACCACTGTGTTGAACCTGGTTGCTTGTATTTGTTGGGTAATTGCATGTATGTTATGTGATAAAAAAAAAAAAAAAAAAAAAATATAGAAAAGGGTTAGAAATGGAGAGGATAGAAGGGGAAAGCGATGTAAGATCAATAAAAAACCTTTTATAAATAATTTATACAGGGAGCTATACTTTAAATCAATATAAAAGAAGTATATAGGCCCTGTTATTATGAATATGTTCGTTTACCAGATTTCCCTTTACTGTTGGAAGGGTTGTGGAAAAGTTGGTAGATCCTTCCATAAGCGGTGGGGACGTATTAGAATAAGCATTCAGAGGTTTAAAAACGTGGGAGGATCACTTTACATTTAAAAGATGCTATCCCTCTTCTCTGCTATTCCAACAATGTTCATTATATTGTATTTATAATTGAGAGCAATAAGAGATGAAATGTATGTATATGTTTTGTATGTTTTTTTTAAAGAATAAAAAAAAATTATAAAAAAAAAAAAAAAAAAAAAAAAAAAAAAAAATATGCTGTGTGCTTATATAGAGCCCTATTCAATTTGTTACATAGCAATTTAATGAGGCTGTTAATTAGTAGTGTGACCAATACATTGTCACTAAGGAGTGCTGTTGAGAAGAGATGCTGCAGGCCCTATGATGTTTTCAGGCCTTATTTCTTAGGTTTTGTCTTTTTTTGCTTCTTTCTTTTTTTTTTTAGGTCCATGAAGGCATCTCCTGCATCTGCAAGCATTGTGGAGGAATTATGAGGTGTAGGGTTTTCCCAGTGCCTCTCAGGTAGACATGCCTTCAATGGCAGCCCCCTTAACATGTAGCTCCCACTATCTCACAGCTATCATATAGACAGATATCTCCGACAAGATTGTTGGTAGCTTAAATGTAGACTAATACCGCTATGGCGGTGGACTTGCAAAGTCTCACAATGGCATGTTAATAACAGCCAGCATTAATATATGCACTAGTGAAGCATGTGATCCTGACCTCAATATCGGTCTGAGAACAGATCTTTGGGTCTGATGTAAGAAACAGTGAATCTGGCTGCTGACCTTTTTGTCCTCTCCATAATAATGGCTATTTGCCCATATTTCTGATTATCCACAGACCTAGCTAATAGTTAGTAATGCTTGCAGATGGGAATCAGGTGAGTTGGTATATTGGTACAGTATTTAGAACTGTACTGTACATACATCGTGATTCTAAATTGTTTTTGATCCTCCTCCGCATTTTTTTATTTGAACACTTATTTCAGATTTTTGTTTGGTCAACACACTGTATGTGTGAAACTGGATTGGATTACACAGTCCAAAGGTTGAATCATCTGTTTCATTGAGCAGATCTAGTTACAAGTTGTAAGTGCTATGCACATAAATGGTTTCTTCAGTTAAATGGAGAGATTTCTGGTTCCGGTTGCAGCATGTGACCCTGGTAGGTGCTATGCATCATGCTTATTCTAGACTATTAGATTGACCCCTGTAGGTTTCCCCTTTTTTCCAGCCTCTTGCTCTTCAAGGACCCGCCCATACCACATCCATGATATTAATGCAGTTTGGACCACTGCTGATTGTGGTCTGTCTATCAAATAAAGCTTTGTTATACTGTTATGTGAATGCACAATCTTGACCACTGTTGATTGTGGTCTGTCTATCAAATAAAGCTTTCTTATACTGTTATGTGAATGCACAATCTTGACCACTGCTGATTGTGGTCTGTCTATCAAATAAAGCTTTGTTATACTGTTATGTGAATGCACAATCTTGACCACTGCTGATTGTGGTCTGTCTATCAAATAAAGCTTTGTTATACTGTTATGTGAATGCACAATCTTGACCACTGCTGATTGTGGTCTGTGTAAAAAATTATGCTTTGTTAGACCTTTATGTCTGCATCCATGTGTTATGAATATGTTTGGTTGTGTGAAATCCACATGCATTACATTAGTGTCACATTCCTATAAATGTAAACTGATAAGCCATAGTTAACATGCAATAGATCAATACATCTAAAACTGTTGAGGAGTCAGAATAGCTTTAGATATCATATGATCCCAAATATCATATCTACTACTAATATAGGGTTAATACCCATGACAAGTCTGATTAGCGATACTGTGTTGTAGGAACATTACCCTGAGGGCCTACAATGAATAGGACAGGTGACACTGGAGTGCTATTCCAGTTCCTTCTCTAGTTGATTGGGATTAGTCTGACCTCTCTGATAAGACGTACCCCCCTACACTGGCCCTATGTAGGATAGCTCACAGCTTCATTGAAGTACACAAACTCCTTCACCCACATCAATTAGCATATGGGTGAATACAGTTAGTTGCCCAATAATGAACATGCATTGGCTAAATATCCTTTGGTTATCATATGTTGTAATAGTCATGCACATGCCAATATGACAAACCATGCTGCAACATGCATAATATGATTGAAGCCACACTACCCAATTCAATAGCAAGAGTAAAACATGAGTCAGGTCATATGAAGCCTTTACCACGCACATGAGCTCTATTGTGATCCCTTAAATCTCTATCTAATTGCATATACATCTCGCTCATCACATCTACATTTGGTAACACAATTATTTTTCAAATTACACCGCCACATGGCATATATCAAGTAGCAGGGAAACATTGTAATGTATGTTGTTCAGTTCTTCAGTTGTGTCTGACACTATGTGACCCTATGAGCTGCAGCACATTCAGCAAGGCTTCTGCCTGTGCTGTTATCCACGGTTTCCAAGCTAAATATACTGGTGTGGTTTGTCAGTTCCTTCTCAAGTGGATTGGACCTTGTCTGATCTCTCTGCTATGATGTGCCCACCTACAGTGGCCCTACATGTTATAGCTCACAGCTTCATTCAGGTACACAAGCCCCTTCACACCACTTAGCAATGCTGAAGGGGACCAGGGGAACATACACCACACATATCTACTCTGACCCATCAGGAAAGGCCGCAAGCTCCGGGATCGACAGCAAACTCACCGCCATCAGGCATAATCTCTGCTACGCCCATCCTGGTGGGAGCCATGTGCCAGGTGTCTAGTTATTCCCATTTGGTGTACTTCCAAACTGTTCTGCTATTTATCAATTTACATGGGTGAGGGTTGCTAAGTGGTGGTGGTGGTAAAGCAGCTTGTGTACCTGAATGAAGCTGTGAGCTACTGTAGGTGGGCAGACAAATCCCAATCCACTACAGGAGGAACTAACAACCCACTCCAATCTCTTTGGACTTCAAACTTTGGAGAACAGCACAGGCAGAGACCTAGCTGAATGTGCTGCAGTCCATAAGGCCACGGAGAGTTGGACACAACTGAAGAACTTAACCACATATAATGAAATATTCCCCTGGTACTTGATATATGCCAAGTGGCGGTCTAATTTGGCCACTATTTGTATTCTCTAATGTAGATGTGATGAGCGAGATGTGTATTCTATCGTTGATCAACCATATAGCGTGCATCGAATGTGCGCTGTCATCTACGCACCGACACATGCGTGCATCAACAACAGCAGGCCCGAGAGGAGGCTAGCGGATCTAATGATTAGGATTAGGCTGTGGGGTGTAAGGGTTAGGATTAGGCTGCGGCTACAAGGGTTAGAAGGGTTTATGGCATTAGGTCATATCACTTGCGCCATTTCATCGACGCGCACTAGTCAAAAATATTACAACTGCGCAATGATGTGGGACCGCTCATGTCAGCTACATGTTGTCAAAACACATTTGCTGTGCGCGCCAATGTTGGGGTGACATATTCTATTATAGGGCTGTTTTAGAGGCTACAATGGAACCTGTATGTGTGCTGATCAATCAAACATATGAGGAATATTAAACTAATTTGAACTATTGTTCATTTGGAGGCTGTAATGCTTGGGCCTCCATTTTAGGGTTACAGGCTTAAACCATGCAGACTGCAAAAACCGTAACAAAATGGATACCTTTAACCTCCAAGCACGTACGGCCTTTAAAAACGAGCTGCGGGCTTGGAGGACAGCCCGCACGGGCTTGAATACGGAGCTACGGGCTTGATCATTGAAGTCCGTGCGACTTGTACGGATTTTAAAATCAAAGTACAATTTGGCGATGTGCAAGCTTGAGAATGTTTGGCTAGTAATCCTCATGCCCCCCCATTATGTTCCCCATCATTTACAATGCTTTGCAGTGCTGGATTGAATATATATTGGCTATTACAATGCTTGGTTTGAGGCCCTCCATCTCCGAACCCGTACGGGTTTTAACAAGGACAAGCCCGCGGAACTACGGGACGTAAAGTAATCCGTAAATAATATATCAGATTTGGGCTGATGTGCAAGCTTGAGAGGGTGTTGCTATTAATCCTCATGTCCCCCATTATGATGCCTAGCATTTACGGAGCTTTACAGTGCATTCTCGATTTTATATTTGCATTTTCAGTTTTCTGACTTTGCGGCCGGAAAACAAGATTTACGGGCACTGGGAAAAAGCTTCCGGCCGTTTGCATGATATGCGGCCGGCCGGAAGGGGATATCCTTGCAGCGCCGTATAATTGAATTGCAAGGTAAAGGTAGCTCTACACGGGGCCGTAAGACGGCCGCAAGGAATCGCAGCTTTGCGGACGTTTTACGGCCGATAATAGAATGAGGCCCTAAGAATATAAAATGAAATGTGTTAAAATGCTTCACAAAATAGGTAGATTTTACAATGTAATAATATTTATGTGTTGCTGCTCATTGTCTCAAAGGAATTGGATCCTCAAATATTGAAATCACTTCATTACATTATGGCACATGCTACATTTAATATTTTATAGTGCATTTATTTATTAATATATCCATGCTTATATTTTGAATGTATGCCAATTAAACATCATACAAACATTAACAATGCTTTTAATTTTATTTCACAGTTTGATCATCTGTGCACCTGACTACACAGAGTGACATTTGCAGCATTTGATCTGCAATAAGATCACCTTTACAGGTATATCATTTAATTATTTAACATATTTATTAATTAATCAATAATCAAAATAAAATAAAAACATATCAATACATATATGCTTAGCCATTTATGTTTTAATAATGAATGACAATTACACATCATAACTTGATTTATTCATTATTTAATTTTAAAAAAAAATACTTTCACGACAATCTATAGTTTGCTTAGAGCTTTTTTGCGTTGGCCTTCTTTAGGAAAACAGGATTACCTGTTTATGTTTTGCATTCATGATAGTTTTACATTATTTCAATACTCTATATTAATTTTATAATTACTTCATAATTCTGTTCATGCTCATTGTCTAACAGGGATAACAACTAATAAGCACTTCAGGATTGAAATCCCTTTATTACATTATGACCCTATTTTATATTTTAAAATGCATTCACTTAGGAATATATTGATGATTACCCATTTATGTTTTGCATGTATGCAAATAAAAACAATACTTTAAATTATTCATATATTTATTCAAACAAAAATCACAAATGCTTTTTACATCATTTCACAGATTCTTCATTTCTGCACCTGCTTGAAGACAGACAGTGACCTCTGTACGATTTCAGCTGATATCGCATCAACTTCACAGGTATATGATTTCGTGATGACATTCTTTAGAAATATAGAATTAAGTCTTTTTTTGTCCATTGATGACAGCTATTAATTAATTTAAGTCATTCATTTTAAAAATTAATCAATAATTACAAGTAAAAAAAAATACATTATGAATACATATATGCTTAGCAATTGATGTTTTAACCTTATTATACTTTCACATCATATCTTGATTTATTGATTAATTCATTTAATATAAAAAAAAAATTGGTTTCACGCCAATCTATACTTTGCTCATAGCTATTTCTGTTTGCCCTTCTTTAGGAAAACATGATTGACTACCTGTTTAGATTTTGTAGTCATAACAGTTTTACATTATTTTATTCAAGTGTACTCTTTCATTAATTAGTTCATCATTCTGTTATTGCTCAAAGCCTCTATATGTCATTTTAAAGATCCATCATCTCTGCACCTCCCTGAAGACACAGAGTGACATCTGCAGGATTTCAGTTGATATCACATCTAATTGACAGGTATAATTAATGATGACATTCTTTTTAAAAACAGGATTAAAACCCTTCTTAAATTGCAATTTGGCCAATTGAATAGGGCTCTATATAAGCACAGAGCATATTTTTTTACACAACTTTTTAGTTAGTGAAGACCTTGCATTTGGATAGAAGTTCACTAGCTAAAAATGTATTTAAAAAAATATGCTCTGTGCTTATATAGAGCCCTATTCTATTGGTTATATCGCAATTTAATAAGTCTGTAAATGTTTTTTAATCAACATTAATGACAGTTTGTGATTCATTAATTTATGTAATTAATTGTAATAATTAATTAATAATAAAAAAATATTAGCAATACATATATGCTTAGCCATTTATGTTTACATGAATGAGAATTACACTTCAAAAATGTATTTATTAAAACATTAATTTCATAAAAATATTACTACGTTTTTTCATGCCAATCTACAGTTTGTTAATCGCACTTTTGCTTTGCCCTTCTTTAGGAAGGCATGATTACGTGTTTATGGTTTTGCAGTCATGACACTTTCAGATTATTTCATTAATGGATATTCATTTATTAATTACTTCATAATTCAGTCTAAAATAATATATACAGAACAACAAAGTCAGAGGTGCTCATCAGAGAACGAACCAACCTTAATAGGTTTGTTCTATAGCCATGATACGCCACTCTTAGAGCAACCTCTTTTAGCTCACTTGTGCCCTTCACAGGGAGAAATATCCTGTAGTATATCAGTCTGGTGCCACTCAAAAGAGTGACCCAGCCCCGAAATACCAGGCAATTCTACCATGAACAGGAGAAACAGCAAACCCCAGACGTGTTTCGGCCTTTATGGGCCTCGTCAGTGAGGTGCAGCTGAACTCCCTAAGGCACAGTGAGCAAGGGGTCCACGTCTGGATTCCCCTATTACCCTTAGGGAGACTAAACCCTAAAGGTAATTTGCATATACAAAACAACAAAGTCAGAGGTGCTCATCAGAGAACAAACCAACCTTAATAGGTTTGTTCTATAGCCATGATACGCCACTCTGAGAGCAACCTCTTTTAGCTCACTTGTGCCCTTCACAGGGAGAAATATCCTGTAGTATATCAGTCTGGTGCCACTCAAAAGAGTGACCCAGCCCCGAAATACCAGGCAATTCTACCCTGAACAGGAGAAACAGCAAACCCCAGACGCGTTTCGGCCTTTATGGGCCTCGTCACTGAGGTGCAGCTGAACTCCCTAAGGCACAGTGAGCAAGGGGTCCACGTCTGGATTCCCCTATTACCCTTAGGGAGATTAAACCCTAAAGGTAATTTGCATATACAAAACAACAAAGTCAGAGGTGCTCATCAGAGAACGAACCAACCTTAATAGGTTTGTTCTATAGCCATGATACGCCACTCTGAGAGCAACCTCTTTTAGCTCACTTTTGCCCTTCACAGGGAGAAAAATCCTGTAGTTTATCAGTCTGGTGCCACTCAAAAGAGTGACCCAGCCCCGAAATACCAGGCAATTCTACCCTGAACAGGAGAAACAGCAAACCCCAGACGCGTTTCGGCCTTTATGGCCTTGTCAGTTGTTTTTTAAAATAATATATATATATATATATATATATATATATATATATATATATACATATAATATATATATTTTATTACTAATTTTTGTATTACTATATATATATGTTTAGCTATTTAGATTTTAAGTTATGCAAAATAAAAATAAACCATTCATTAATTAATTTACTTTGGTATTCATGACAGGTTAAAAAAAATGTACAATAAAACAAATACAATTCTTACACCTGTATTTACAAATGGCGGACAACGCAGAAGATAAGAAAGAATATAAAAGAAGAATGGTAAGGGAACGGAAGCAAAGATGGAGAGATGCACAGACCCCTGAGACTTCACAACGTTTAAGAGAAGAAGATTGACAGAGACTTCTAAATAAAAGAAAAATGGCTAAAAAAGCACAAAATGAGTCCGCTGGAGCTTCGAATAAAAGAAAAAGTAAACAAAAAATGTCTGTAAAACATTCTCTAATGACCCAATATTGCCTTCTGACACTAATGTTGATAGTTATGACATCAATGTAGATATAGAAAGTTGTACTGATATCTATATTGAGGAAGCTCACAATAGTCCTTTATTTACAGCACAGTATACACTCATTATTGTGGATTAATGAATGTAGTTTGTTTCAATTTTGTGGGGCCTATAATTTTCTAAAAGAAAGACCAACTGATGGAGAGTTTATTAGTTGCTGTCAGAAAGGAAAGATAAGACTTCCAGAAAGACACACATTTCCAGAGTATTTAGAAAGTATAAGTGATCCAAAATTTCCAAATTACACCAATTTTAAGAAAAACATTCGGTCTTATAACAGTGCTATTTCATTTGCTTCAATGGGTGCAGCATTAGCAGAAAATGTCCCAGGACATGTTCCTTACTGTTTTAAAGTCCAAGTACAAATATACCACCGAACTTCACATTTACACCCAGAATCAGGAGAACAAAGGAAATTTGCACAGTTATATGTCCTTGATACAATGGAAGCTGTTGAACAACGAATGATGGTTCCTGAAAATAAACAATGCTTACATATAGTCTTTCAACAGCTTGATAACATTATGGCCAACAACCTTTATAGTAAAGCAAACAACAAATTAGCAGAGGTTGAACAATAACAACAGGCACATGCGCAAATATATCAATTGCCAATGCCAAGAGTAAATATGGTTCTCAAAAGAGATCGCCATACTGATGAAAGACAGTATGATTTACCAACAGCAAATGAGGTTGCCATGGTATTTAAAAATGATGATGGGGAACCACCATTTGAGCGGGATATTAGAGTATATCCATGCAATCAAGAAAAACCTTTTATAAACATAAATATTTTAAGTAGTAATTTGAAACTAATGACATATCCCATTTTCTTTCCAAATGGGGAGCCAGCATCGAAAACAAAATTACAGTTGCAAAGTTATCCCAATAGTAAAGTTTGTGTTAGAAACAATATTTCTATGCTGGAATATAAAGTGGCACAAACTGATGTCTGGGATCATTTTAATCCTATTTTATGTGGGGGCAAACTCACATAACAATGGATTATTGATTCCTATCTACAAGTCAAAACAAGTAATCGAAATTTTGTCAAACTTCAACAAAACAAGCTTCGAGTAGAACAATATTGTGGATTGATGTATTATGTCGCTGAATTGGCTGCAAACAGAGACATTCCTGCTGGAAGAGGAATGATTTTGTCATCCTCTTTCCAAGGATCTCCTTGCAATATGCGAGAAGGATACAATGATGCCATGGCTATTGTAACTAAATTTGGCAAACCAGATTTATTCATTACATTTTCATGTAATCCATAATGTCCAGAGATCAAAGAAAATATATCCATCCATACTGGGATTTTTTTTGTTTCCATTTTGGAACAATGCACTGTTTGACAATCGTGAAAAGCTGAATCATAAAAGCTATTTCAACTCTGGTAATTTGTCTAAAAAAATCTGCAGTATCCTGCTGTAGGCAGCTGGTGTAACTGACCTTCCTAGTACCTCTGAAACATATTATTAAAAACACTTTAACCAAAGTGGTTTAATGCCAGGACAGTCCCACCATATGTGGAAATGATTGCCGCTATGTCCGCATCCTCTCCAACATAATTTGTCCTCAGTCTTATGAGTAATCTGATATACCGTATATACTTGAGTATAAGCCGACCTGAGTATAAGCAGAGGCACCTATTTTACCACAAAATACTAGGAAAACTTAGTGACTCAAGCATAAGCTTAGGGTCGGAAATGTGCTGCCCCCTGTGTCCCTCTTGTGCCCTCTGTGTCCCCCTCTCGTGTGCCCTCTGTGCCCCTTTCTTGTGTCTCACCTCTCTCTCCCCTGTGTCTCTTCCCACCTTTCCCTCCCCTGTGTCTCTTTCCCCCTCTCACTCCCCTGTGTCTCTTCCCCCTCTCCCTTCCCTGTGTCTCTTCCCCCCACTCCCTTCCCTGTGTCTCCTTCCCTCCCCCTCCATTCCCTGTGTCTCTTTCTCTCCCCCTCCCTTATCACCCTTCTCAACCCCCCGCCTCATCCTCCCTCCTCAACCTCCCTCCTCAACACCCCATCTCATCCTCAATCCCCCTCCTCATCCTCATCCTCCCTCCTCAACCCCCCCTCCTCAAGCCCCTCCTCATCCTCAACCTCCCTCCCTCAACCCCTCTCCTCATCCTCAACCCCCCTTCTCAACCTCTCTCCTCAACCCCCTCCTCATCCTCAACCTCCCTCCCCAACGCCCCTCCTCATCCTCAACCCCCCATCCTCAAACCCCCATCCTCAACCCCCCTATCCTCAACCCCCCCATGTAATGATCTAGGAATCACAAAGATTTGGAGACCAGCAGCCTAGGTCAGCAATGATCCAATTCAGCGACTTGTAGGTGAAACAGGAACAAGCTTTATTGAAGGGAACAGGAACCACAATAATCTGGCAAGGTACATAGACAGGAAGTGCCTTATATAGGCCAAGGACCAGACACCTGGCCAGACACAGCTGAAGAGACTAGTCACTAATACTATTGCTAGCAGAGTCAAGGTTTATCAGATCTCAAGAAAATTCACAAAGGCAGGCTGGCGCAGTGGTAGGGAAGAGGTTCAGCAGCCTGGGGACCATGGTTCAAAACCCAGGAGAGTTAATTGCTCACACCCCATCCTCATCCTCAACACCCCCATCCTCAACATCCTCAACCCCCATCCTCTACCTCAGCCCCCCTCCTCACCCTCCCTCCTCAACCCCTCTCCTCAACCTCAACCCCATCCTCATCTTCAAACCCCCATCCCCATCCTCATCCTCAACCCCCCATCCTTAACCCCCCCATTCTCATCCTCCATCCCCCTCATCATCCTCAAACCCCCTCCTCAAACCCCCTCCTCAACCTCCCTCCTCAACCCGCCTCCTCAACCTCAACCCCATCCTCATCCCCCATCCTCATCCTCAATACCCCCATCCTCAACCCCCCCATCCTCAACCCCCTCCTCATCCTCAACTCCCCAACTCAATCTCCCTCCTCATCCTCAACCCCCCCATCCCCATCCTCAACCACCCCATCCTCAACCCCCCATCATCAACCCTCCCATCCTCATTCTCAACCCCCCATCCTCATCCTCAATCCCCCTCCTCATCCTCAACCTCCCTCAACTCCCCTCCTCAAACCCCCTCCTCATCCTCATCCTCCCTCCTCAACCCCTCTCCTCAACCTCTAAATACCTTCCCCTTTTCCCTCACTTACCTTCCATCTGCAGCAGCTGCTCCTGCGCTCCTCTGCGATCCTTCCGACATATGCTAATGACGTGACGTCACATGTGCGTCACGTCATTGGCCGGGTCAAGAAGGAAGGAAAGCAGGGGAGAGGAGGAGCAGCAGCTGCAGATGGAAGGTAAGTGAGGGGAAATCGAGAGGTGGAGGTAATTAGAGGGCTAAAGTGAGGAGGGGGGTTTTGGATGGGGGGGTTGAGGATGAGAATAGGGGGGTTGAGGATGAGGATGGGGGGTTGAGGATGATAAGGGAGGAAGGAGGGAAAGAGAGACACGGGGGAAAGAGAGACACGGGGGGGGAGAGACATGGGGGAAAGAGAGACACAGGGGAAAGAAAGACACAGGGTGGTGACTCGAGTATAAGCCGAGGGGGCCCTTTTAAGCCTTTAAAAAGGGGCTGAAAAACTCGGCTTATACTCGATTATATACAGTAATTTCGCAGGTACCACGTACTATTTATTAATTGTTTTAAAGTAAGTTTCCCTTTGCCAGTGTTTTTAATGATTTTATTGGTGTTATTTAAAGCTTTTGCCCAATTAGAGGGAGATATAAATCTACCCATATCCCTCTCTAATGACTTCATACGATAAGGTTGATCCTTATCCAATTCTAATAAAATGATATTATACATTTTCGAAATCATGTAACTAAGATCAGGCTTTATTATAATTAATTCCAAACTGTTCATTTTATCCGAAAACTTTCCACTAGATCTTAAAGAGTTAATAGCATACCTCATTTGTTCGAAAATTAACCAATTTTGTGTTTGAATTCCAAACTTTTATAATTACTACTCCTTTCTCGCTCCAACTTTTAGACCATGATATATTAAAATAACTAGCCAACATTTCAAGCGGTGTAATACTACTTAAAGAAGGAAATAATTCATATTTATTATTTAGTTTTTTCCAGGATCCCAAGATATTCTTAGCTATTTAATTTTCTTCAGTTATATATCCAGAAGGGTAATTATGAAAATAAATTGAAGCTCTTAACTCTTCATTTTTAACAGCTGATTTCTCTGTTTGGTGCCATGGATAATTAACTTGAGGGTATAACCATTTTAAAGCATGCATCCATAATACTGCATCCTGATACACGCTTAACAATGGGTATGAAATCCCTCCTTGGCTAAACTTTCTAGCCATTTATTCCCTTTTCGATCTAATATGTTTTTTTAGGTGAATGGATTTATCAATGGAATTTTGAATCTTTGTAACCCAATATGAGGGTAATTTAAATGGAATGCATCTAAAAACATAATTGACACTCGGAAGTATAACCATTTTAATGCTTGAAATTCTACCTGGAAAAAACAATTTTAGTTCCTTCCAGCTATCTAACATTTCCTGAATTTTATGAAACAAATTCTTGCAATTATCCAAAATCATTTTATCTGTTTTATCTTCATTAAAAGTAATTCCTAAGGGCCTCATTCTATTACCGGACGTAGGAGATGCGGGGCCGCAAGGACCGGCCGCAAGCTATTCTGCTATTCTATTCCCCTCCGGCCGGGGATTCCGGCAGGCTTGCGGCCGGCTCCTTGCTATCCCTTGCGGCCGCTCGCGCCGGAAAAAAGCCTTTGATCTAAAACGGCCGCAAGCAAATCCCGGTTGCTATTCAATTGCTCCGGGAACCCTCTCTGCAAGGCTAAAAGCGAGCCGCAGCTTACTTGCAGGAAAAAGGTCCAGCTAGCACCAATTAAGCACATTATAAAGCCAAAATAAAGCCATCCTGCACTCTGAGGAGACTATAAAGTGATTGTAGGTGTTAGCAAAAATAGCACAACATTCCCCTATACTCAAATCCGTAAAAAAAAAAAAATGTTTATATATGTCAAATATCCATGTAAAAAGTCCAGAGTGCTTGGAGCACCTCAGACCCGGCCACGCTGCGGCCGGAAAATAAACAGTTAATGTAAACTCGGGTTTGGGCTGATGTGCAAGCTTGAGAGTGGGTTACTATTAATCCTCATGTCCCCCAATATGATCCCTAGCATTTACAGAGCTTTACAGTGCTGTCTTGAATTTATTTTTCACTTTAAAGATTTCTGAGCTTACGGCCGGTTGCAAGATATACGGCCGGCCAGAAGAGGAGATCCTTGCGGGGCCGTTTAATAGAATTGCAAGGTAATGGGAGCCCCGCAAGGAATCGCAGCCTTGCGGCCGTTTTACGGCCGATAATAGAATGAGGCCCTATGTGTTTTATAGTGTAAGTTTCCCATTTAAACTTAAATTGCTCCTGCAACCATTTTTTTTTGTCAGAGATATTAAAGGTCATAATTTCAGTTTTTTGGGGATTCAATTTGTAATTAGACACGCGACCAAATTCCTCAATTATTCTCATCACACATGGCAACGAGACCATTGGTCGTGATAAGGTCAATACTGTGTCGTCTGCGAACATAGTAATATTATGCTCTCCCTCCCCCACCTTTATGCCCCCTATGCCCAGTGAGCCCCTGATGCTTTCCACCAGTGGCTCCATGAGCAGAGTGAACAAATTGGGGGATAGAAGGCATCCCTGTCTTGTGCCGTTGCTATCTGAAACAAAGCCATTGCTAGCAACTACTGCCGATGGAGAAGAATATAAGTCCCCAATGGCATGTGAGACAAATTTACCAAAGCCCATTATGTCCAGAGTTCCTTCCATGTACTCCCACACTACCTTGTCAAAAGCTTTCTCAGCATCTAATGACATGAATAGGGTGGGAACACCAGAGCTTTTTGCCCTCAACATCAGATTCATTAGCTTCCTAACATTATCTTGTCCAAATCTGCCTGGGATGAAACCTGTTTGATCATTCGGAATCCATTTATTCAAGAGTTTTTTCATTCTGCTCGCCAGTATCTTCGCGTATAATTTCAGATCGACATTCATTAGAGAGATCGGTCTGTCATTTTCACACAGCTGTAGTTCTTGCTTTATTTTAGGTATCATGATTACATTTACCTTCAGCATCTCTTCTGGAGTAGAGCCTCTTTTAACCAAATCGTTAAACACTATTTTCATATATTTGCTCACAGTTGGATAAAACGCTTTATAAAAAGCATTCGTATAGCCATCAGAGCCAGGTGAAGCATATGTTTTTAAGTTCTTAATAGCTTCTTCAATTGCCAACTCTGAAATTGGTTTATTCAATTTCTCCAACTCCGACCAAGATATCTTTGGTATTTGACTATTCTTCAAAAATGTATTTATATCTTCTCTTGTAGGTTTTTTAAAGGTCAACTCATTCGATAAATTATAAAGCTTTTGATAGTATTTTGCAAAGGTATTAGCAATCTCATTTGGTATATTAATGTATTTACCATCACTCCAAAGGTATTCAATTCTGGTTCTTACATTTTTCTTTTTAATTTTATTTGCAAGGATTTTACTGATTTTATTGTCATGATAATAATAGCTCTGCTGCCTCCTCCAAATTATTCTGTCACAGAGACCTTGTTTAATTTTATTTATTTTGTTTTGAATGTTTTTCATTTCTCTGTAACTACCATCATTTGGCTTTATTTTGTTGCTTTGATCTAATTTATAGAATTGTATTAATAATTTACGTAATGGCAAGCCTCTTTGTTTCGTTCATTTTAATCAATATTCCCGGCTAAATGCTTTAAATGCACCCCACAATATACCGCAGATGTACCTATTTGGTAATTGATTTCCAAAAAATTCTCCATTTCCTTTTCAAGGAATATCTTCTTTTTTTATCTTCTAATAGAGTTTAGATTATAGTAGGAATTTTTGTAAACTTCTAAAGATGTAGAGTTCTAATAAAACTCCTTAACACAGATGTATCGATTACTATAAGTATTACTCAAGGAAGAAAAAATAAAAAAGTAAAAATATATCTAGTTATAAGTTTCTCCTAAAAGTTATAAGTTTCTACTAAAATATAAGTTGTACTCTATCTATTAATAAAAAAAAATTCTATTTATTTCTTTTTCCCCCCTTTTTTCTTTCTCCTTTTCCCCTTAATATTATTTCTATGTGTATTCCTATTCTCTTTTTTACTTTATTTTTGTCACCAGCAGCTAATTACTTCGACTGCTAAAACTCATAAATTTCTTTGTTATAAGTTAAATAAATATCTATAAGTGCATAATACCCTTCAAATCCAATGCTTTTAATGATCTTAAAATTTCTAAAAATTCTCATTTGTGATTAACTATAAGCCTCTAAGAACTCTAAAATCTAAATTGCTCTTAATGAAATTATCTTTACCTTTAAAAGGTATGACCTTATCTGTGCGTGTTTTGTTGCTTTCTTAGCTCATATCTTTATATTTTCTACCCAGAAGTAAATTGCACATGCCTACACCTTTCTAGTGCTTATCCCTTTAAATCTTGTGAAAACAATGTGCTTTTTTACTAGTTAAATTCTTATATTCCTATCACTCCCTCACTCCTGGCAATAGTAATCTAGAAATTTAAAATTTAAAGAGGAAAAAAAACAAAAAAACAAAACAAAACAGAAAACAAGACTAGCACTACAATAGACACAACTAACATGGAGAACCTATATTGATCAGTGTCATCAGTCCTTAGAATAATAATTGTATGTTCTCCCTCTATTTTTTTTTGTTGCCATTAGAAAGAAGGTAACTTTAACACTCTCGGAACGCCACCATACTTATCAAAAGGGATCTTCCAATTCTTTAAAAGTTCTTCTCCTTGCCCCACAGAGTTGATTTTAAACCAGCGCGTATCTTTCAAAACTGATAAACCACCTTGTGGTAACCATTTGTATATTATTCCTTCTTTCCTTAATGATTTTGTGACCCTCACAAATTCCTTCCTTCTAGAAAGTGTTGCCTCGGACAAGTCCGTAAAGATCTTAATGTGTACATAAGGAACCTCTAAAATTCTTGCCATGAAGCTAGCTTTTGCTATAGCCTCTCTGGTTGACAAATGATGGAATTTAACTATGACGTCTCTAGGAGTCTTTTTATCCATGTAATTTGGTTTGTTGACCCTGTGAAACACATCTTATCTGCTTTCCTCTTGTGACAATGTAGGAACGAGTGATAGAAATAATTTCAAAAGGAAACTTTGCAACTCCTCCTTTATGGATACAAGCATTGGTACTCTCAGCTTTTTAAAGAGTGTTGTAACATTTGTTGGGTGCTTACTGCAACAAGAGCACTTACTGCATATGTAAAGCTAGGGGCATACTTATCTTTCAGTTGTCTTCCCTCTTTGGTGTAAACGTCTCAACGATAGTTACGGAGTGCAGCTTCCCTTTGCATGCCTCTGCTTTAGGACCTCACTTGGAAGCTCCTACTCTACTTCCTGGTCAGGAAACCCCACAGGGTCCTCACAACTGTGGAGCTGAACTTTGCTGGTTGCTAGAGTTCGCTGCTAGGTCCCAAGACAAGCCATCTGGGCCAACTGCCCCTCTCCTCTCTCGCTAGAGACCACTGCAGGAGCTGGAGGAAGTTGTCCTTGAAGTGCCCAGTCAAACTCCACACCACTGCTCGGTCACCACGCCACTCCTCCAGGCAGCTCATACGCTGCTCCACCACCACACGCCAGGCCCTCGCCAACCATGCACAGTGGATCAAGGATCACCTCACAGTGAGTGCTACCGCCATTGCATAGTGTCCTCTCCCTCTGTCAGCCTTTGTAACACGCATTTCCGGTCACCGCCCCCTACTGGATATGGAAATAAATATGAGATCTGAAGGCCAAAATCAATTCAATGATTGGCTCATTCAGATTGGAGAAGGAAAACAGCCAAAAATAAATAATTTACCTGATGATGCTGTGGAGATTCCATCAGAAATGATTTACAAAAATACACTAATATCGACAATCTTCCTCAATACCATCAATAACGAGGATTACTCAGACATTGTAAGCAAAGTCATATTGACATACAAAAATATAGATGCCTTGAATCTAAATAATGAAATTTTTAAATTAATCAATGCACCCCAAAAAAACTATTACAGTGCAGATTCTGTTCTGGCTGATGACAAAGATAGTGAAGCTAACTTTACTATGGAATTTATTAATTCTTTAACTCCCTCTGGAATGCCACCACATATTCAACTTAAAAAAGGGGCAATTGTCATGCTACTGAGAAATATGAATCCCAAAAAGGACTTTGTAATGGGACCAGATTAATTGTGAAGGATTTAAAGGATCATTTTATACATGCAGAAATTATGAATGGTACCCATAAAGGCAAACCAGTTCGTATACAGAGAATTGATTTGGCTCCAAGTGAGAGTGGTTTGCCTTTTGTCCTTCAAAGGAGACAAATTCCCATTATCATGGCATTTGCCATGACCATCAATAAATTCCAAGGACAAATTTTTAAGTCTGTGGGTATTTTTTTGAAGGAACCTGTGTTTGCACATGGACAACTCTATGTTGCATTTTCAAGATGCAATAATCCAGAGGAAATTAAAGTTCATATTGATGAAAACCCAAGTCAGGGTGATTTACTGGAAAATGGACGCATTTTTACCAAAAACATTGTGTATTATGAGGTGCTGTAAACATAGAGAACAGTGGTTTCATTTCGAGGACAACATTTTATGTCACTCTGACTCATTTTAGAGGACCACTATTTCAATAAGAAACTCTATACAATGGCAAAACAACATAGAGAACAATGGTTTTACTTCCAGGACAAAATTTTAGCTCACTGGGACTCTTTATAGAGGACCACTATTTCACATAGGAAACTCTATGTGCCATTTGCACAAACTACAACAACAACAACAAAAAATTCCAAAAAACAGAAACAACAATAAACAGTGGTTATATAACATAGACAAAATTAAAAGTCTGCTGGACTCTTTCTAAGGGAACCACTTGGACATATAAAACAAAATGCAATGTCTTCATATATAACAACATTGAAAAAGGAACACTTCTCTTATTTCCAAGAAGTTATACCACACCAAATATAGAGAACAGGGGTTTTGTTTTGAGGACAAAATTTGATGTCGTTCAGACTCTTTTTAGAGGACCACTATTTCACTAGGAAACTCTATAAAATGGCAAAAAACATAGAGAACAGTGGTTATACCCTGCGAATGAACTTTTATATCTGGCGGTCTCTTTTTAGAGGACCAATATTTCACTTAGGCAACTCTTTGTGCTCAACAACTACAACAATAAAAACTAAAACTAAAATTAACAGATTGGAATGTGTTAGAACTTACCTTTTTACATGATTGGCCCCACAAAACAATTAGGTGGCATTTTCATTGAATTCAAGGTTAAATGTTATTGTTTTATGTTGCTATTTCACATGTTAACATTGTATTTTAAAAGTTGTGCAAAGTTGGTTCATTGTATATTGTATATAGTCAAGGATTTATGTTACTAGAAGTTTCACCATTTCTTAATACATTGAAATGTATAATTAAAAACATAGTATTGATTCAGGGAGTAATCAGATCTACAGTTAATGGGGTCAGGAAGGATTTTTTTTCTCTTTGATACAATTGGCCAAGTTTCAATGGGGGTTTATATTGTTTGCCTTCCTATGGATTCAATGCCTATTTAGTTTTACAAGAATTAAAAAAAATATTGAATGTTATAAAGCATCTAATCGTTTACATAGTCTTGTTATTCATGCATAACTATCAATTCTAAATGTTAGTATTGTTAAAAAAAATGGTTCCAGATTGTTTCAAATATAAGTTGCATGTTAAAAACTTTTATGTTATGGTTTACAATATGTATTCATGAAAACTTCAGACATTGTTATTCCATATATGACAATTAAAAGATTTAATATTGAAATGGTGAAATACAAGTTGAAAGTTAAAAAAATAAAAAGTTTTATTCAAAATGTGGTATTTCTTTGTAGATAAAAAAAGGTTAAGAATGACACACACTCACATTGTGTGGAAAACACTTCAAATCATTCAAATGTTATTGCCCGGTCATTTTTGATGGGCAAGTTGCGGGTATATATATAGTTGTATTATAAAATAAAATATTTAAAAATATTTAGAAATATAGATGAATAATACAATAAAATCTGCAAATAATTTAGCATGGTAACCATGCAGAATTATTATCAGTGTTCAGGGTAGTTGGATCAAAAGGCCAAAGTTCACTAAGGTTTTCAGGAGTAGTAAATACAGCAAAGCTATATTCTCCATAGAAAATAGACTTGTGGCTCCATCACAGCCTATCTAAACCTTACAGTATCTGGTCCAGTGTTCTAGATACATAGTTTTATAAACCTTATATTGTGGTTACACAACTTGTGACTTCTGTTTTTTGCCTTTTATTTTTACATGCATTTCATGTGTTTCTAATTTATCTTTGCAAAATAAAACAACAATTTTTCTTTTTCTGTTAGCAGAAAAGATGTAAGATGTTGTTTGTTAATATTTATTATTATTGCTACAGTAATTGTGTCTATGGAAAATATTTCATTTTATATATATTGCATAAAATCTTACAGTTATATTTTCTATAGCTAAAACATAACTTTAAGGACATTTTAAAATAAACTTTTTTTCCGTATAGGATAATGTAAATACTTGAATCTCTGAGCAGAAAAAAACTGCATCAGAAAACAAATCACTAAGCCTAATTTAGTAAAGTTGTCAACCCTCCGTAAAGTCAGGCTCAGATCTAAGCCTGCACGTAGACTAAATTATCTTTCATCCCTTGAGAAGTGCAATCTTCGGTGGCGAGCAAAGGTCAATAGCAATGCAGTGTGATGAAGGCATATATTTATGACTAAATCCGTTGTATGTGGACTATAAATATAAAGATGCAACTTTTCAATATCATTTTTCACTGACCTTCCCAGGTGTATCTGTTACAGAAATGGGAAGAAAAATTAATATGCTAAGACTATGTTATACTTTCTTACATGACCTTTAGAAAAAATTTAGGATTGAAAATACAGCACCAAGTTGGATATAACGAAGTCTGACAGCTGTAAAGTTATAGATTTTTTATTCTGGCTTTCTACCAAACTCTCAAACAATACGAATATCCTTTGAGTTTTAGACTGGCCGTCAGCCAAAGGAAATTCAGAATTTTGATCAGCACTTAACTAAAGAAACAGTATTCCTCCTGAATTTCCTAACGATCTTTTGTTCTATAAAATATTCTACGTATATGTCAATGATTCAGTTCATATTATTAAGCTATGCGAAATGCTACAGATTAAAATTAATCAGAAATAATTACACTGTTTATTTTGGTTATGTGACATACAACCATTGGTACAGTACAAAGTTCTGTTAGCTGTGTTAATACTATAACAAAGCAAGTATGTTTCAGTTTTGGAGACCTTCCTTGGTTGGCAGTCATAACGTAATATTCATATTCATAGATTAAATATTTGAAAACACCAAACTTGATATATCCACATTTAACCTTCTCAATATCAGGGAAATGTTGGTGCCTTAAGATTAATCAGCTTAAATCACAGTAGGGAAACACTCGATAATCACACCTTCTACCTCACCTAGCTTTACTTTGAATTAGATTGTTCACTTAACATCTTATGAAAAATCAGCTTGAGGGATATAATGTGAAGAGGGCAGTCTAGTGCAATATGAAGCTATGTTTAAAAATGTGGGTTTAGTGAGGGTTTTCCCTTAAACTATGTTGCCCTACGTGCAGATAAGATATATCGGGCTCTAATACCTCTGCTCTCATATATTACTTATACACAATATAAATAATTGAATCATGAATATATATATATATATATATATATATATATATATATATATATATATATATAGGTGCTCTTCGCGGGGTCAGGAAGGTAGAAGGAGGAGAGGCTTTGAAATGAGCGTTGAAGGCGCTCATCATGAGGCCTGCAATAGGCCCAGGGGCAGGCGAGGGATGCAGGGAACCCGTAAGTGATGTTGGAAGCTAATTTGCAATTCAACTGGCGTATTTTTGCGCCCTCCAAATCTCTTCCGAGTTACGGGCTTGAAAAATAAATAGTCACAGTTACAATCGAGTCCCGGGCTTGAAAAAAAATGGCAATGATAGAGGGGGGTGAGGCTCTCAATGAGTGCCAAAAGGCGGTCATCGTGAGCCCTGCAAGTTTCGAGTTTAAGCATGCTGGGGCCTGCAATAAGTGGCAAAGCTGCTCATTGCGAGGCCCACAATGAGCACCAAAGGCACTCAGTGCAAGACCCACAATAGGCCCACAAGGCGCTCATCACGAGGCCAGCAAGTTGCAGGTTTGTGAGGCCAACAAAAGGCAAAGAAGAAGGTAGAGGGGTGCAAAGAGAGACAGTGGAGGGAGAGAGGGGAAGGAGACACATGGGGAGTGAGAGGGTGGGAAAGAGACACAGTGTAAGGAGGCTTGCACACGGTATGGCAAGGGTCGCAAACTGCGGCTTAGCTATGGATTGCGAGGCCCGCAAAGTGTGAAACATTACAAGCCTCACAATCGTGAAACTCGCAAATTGTGGCTAAGACGCAAATAGTAACATTATTCCAAAAAAATAATTTTTGGTGCTTAACACCTAATTAAATGAACAAAAACAAAAAAAACTTTATTATGACTCTATGATATAACCAACTAAAATATATATATATATATATATATATATATATATATATATATATATATATATGTCCCTCTTTCTCTCTCTAAAAAATCCCTAACCAAGCCTTAGGGGATTAAATCTATATATATTAACTGCAGATACAGATATTTTTCTTTATTGAGGTATATAGGGATCATAATTAGGACATATAAAGTTCTCCTCATTAGTAGTTTTAAATCATCAGAGAACCAAAAAGGATATATATATAAAAAGCCACTGTTTAAAATCAATAGCGTTATAGCAGACCATATATTATGTGGCATAAATGTTTTTACTGCTCACATCAAAAAAGCACAAAAAGCACACTTGCAGAGGGGAACAAAATATATATAAAAAAGACTTTTAAATACCTTTTAGCAACTTAGGTGTATCAGCTTGCACCAGGAACCTTGATAGGGAACCTCACGGCTGCCGTCACTCCACCAAAGTCTCAGATAAGTCTTATTAAGTTGTGAATAGCGCATGCACAGTGCATTTTGTGCCAAAACCAATGGTTTTGTCTCGCGACTGCGGTCTATATATACTGGACAATTTCCAGATCTTTCTCTCTTTTCTTCAGTTGATGTACAGTGTGACTGGACATTTATCTGCTGGACTAATTTCTGAAGAGAGATTGTTAGCTCTGTAGGATTTTGAATTCTGCAAATTACAGATAATAGGTAAAGTATAATTACTTCTTAATAAATTAATTAATGTATTCATTAATTTAAAAAATGAATATTAATTTATGGAAATTATTACAATTTATTTAAAACTTAAGAATGTTAACAACATTATTTATGTATACCAATACTTAGAAGACAGAAAATAGTTTGTTTAAAAAAAAAATAGCAATGTACCTAAATTTATAACGAATAGAGTTGAATCTAACAAAATATTAATTTACAGAAAAATTACATTATACAAATAGTATTGTATTATTGTAAAAATTATTATTAATTATTTTTATATAAATTTACAATTTGCAGCTCTCTGTCAATTTCAACAGACCCTTGCTGAAGACAGTGTCACAGAAATGTTTTCTACAGTGGGCATTTATGACGACAGACTGTCAGCTCTGCATGATTTTCCATTCTGCTACTTACATATAATAGGAACAGTATAATTAGTTATTCAACAATGATATAAATGATTTAATAATTTAAAAATAAAAATTATTTCAAATAGTAATAGCAAGTTCATTAATCATTACATAGATTATTAATTTGAATATCATGAATTAATGTTGTGGATTGTGGTTTACTGTAAATATATTAATAGAGAAAAGAATCATTATAGGAAATATGCTGCAGATATTACTAATTTAATCGTTTTTGATTGGACAAATTAACTATTATTTTAAATAAACAGCAGCAAAAAAAATACATGAATGTAGTGTACCGCTATTTAGACATTAGAAATATAATTAATTAGATTAGAACACAGGTTTGATATTATCACACTTACATTTCTATTACGGACTGCAAAAAAAGTTTGACAGAATTGACATATTATCATATGTTGCAAAATAGAGTGGAGTCAGAAAAACAAAGGAATTATAATTCTTTAATCTATTACAACTTCAGGTAAGATAAAGAAAGATATAAGTGACATTTACAGTTTTTAAAATTTATAATCCATATGTTCAAAATAAAAATGTCACTGTAAATTTACAGATTAGAATGTCGGATAACAAAAAAAACAGCGAAGAATGCAAAAAACATGTAACAAGGGAATGCGTACAAAGATGGAGAGATCAAAAGTCGCCGGAGGCTCTGAAAAGTTTACGTGAAGAAAATCGTGAGAGAATTTCAAAGAAAAGCAAAATGTGTGTTAAAGTTAAATCGCAGCGACAGAGAGCTACGAATAATAAAAAAAAAAAAATGTTGCTCAAACTGCTATTTGAATTTAATCCCATTTTATATGGTGGAAAACTGACACAACAATGGATCATTGATTCATATCTCCAAGTAGAAGCAAAAAATCTAAATTTTATTAAATATCAACAAAATAAGCTATGAATTGAACAATAATGGGGATTTATGGATTATGTAGCTGAAGTTGCTACAAACAGAGAACTTTCAGCTGGCCGAGCCATCATTTTGCCATCTTCTTTCCAAGGATCTGCTCGCAATATGAGAGAAAGATACAATCATGCTATGGCTATTGTTACTAAATTTGGGAAACCAGATGTGTTTATTACATTTACATGTAATCCACAATGGTCAGAGATTGTGGATAATTTGAAAGCTGGACAAAGTGCTTCTGATAGACCAGATTTAGTGGCTAGAGTTTTGAAAATTAAGCTATCAATATTGATATATGACATAACCTTCGGTAATTTATTTGGAAAGTGTGTGGCTTATGTTTATACTATAGAATTTCAAAAAAGAGGCCTTCCACATGAACATATTCTTTTAATCCTTCAAGAAAAAGATACATTGAATTCTGCTGATCTAGTGCATACAGTTATTTTTCCTGAACTACCAGATCCACAAAAAAATGCTACACTTTATGAAATTTTTACACATCGCATGATTCATGACCCATGTGGAGATATAAATCCTCAGTCACCATGTTTGGAAAATTATAAATGCACTAAAGATTTCCCTAAAGAATTTAGAATAAAAACATTTGTAAATTGTGATGGATATCCTTTGTATCGAAAAAGAGAAGGTCAAACTGCAATTATTCGTGGAAAAATTGTAGATAATCGATATGTTGTTCCATATAATCCACATTTGCTAATGAAGTACAATGCACACATAAATGTTGAAGCTTGCACTTCAATCAAATCAATTAAATATGTGTTTAAATATATTTACAAAGGATATGATGCAGCAACTGTAGTTGTGCAAAGTGAACAAAATGAAGTTTACGTGATGAGCTTTCATTTCATGTAGATGCTTGGTATGTTAGTGCTCCAGAAGCAGTTTTGCACCTTCTGAAATTTTAAATGCAGGATCATATGTAGTTTATCGATTAGCTGTTCATTTGCCACAAAGACACTTAGTTTATTTTAATACTGGTTATGAAAGAAATGCTCTTGACCAAAATAAAAATAGAGAAACAACACTTACTGCTTGGTTTACATTAAATTGTAACGACAGTGAGGCAAGGGAATTCTTTTACATTGAGATTCCATATCATTATGTTTTCGTTAATGGGGTATGGCGAAAAAGTAAAAGGAGTGGTAATAAAATTATTCCAAGAATGTATACTGTTAGTCCAAGAGACATCAAATGTTTTTGTTTACATTTTCTCCTTTTAACTGTTCCGGGTGCACAAAGTTTTGAACATTTGAGAACTGTGAATGACATAGTTTATACCTTTCAATTAGCTGCATGACAAAGAAACTTCCTTGCAGATGATACTGAATGGGAGAGTCTAGAAGAAGCAGCACTATGTCAAATGCCTAGGCAGATGAGGGAACAGTTGCCATTCATTTGCATATTTTGTAATGTAGCTAATGCATTATCTTTGTGGCACAAATTTAAATAAAATATTTGTGAAGACTTTTTGAAACATTATAGTGAGACCATTGCAGAATTGAAAGGATTAATGAAAATTCAAGAGGTCTTTCTTTATCATGGCTTAAGCTGTTCAAGACTCTTGAATATTAGAGGGAATAAACTATAAACAGTGTGACTTTGTTGTTGAAAAACAAAAAGCAGAAGAAAAAAGTGCTACTTTGAATACATTGCAATTGGAAGCATTTAAAGCCATACAACAAGCATTGGATGACGAAATGGTCAAGGAGCAATATTTTTATCTAGATGGACCCTGTGGATCAGGCAAAACGTATTTGTATAATTTATTGGTGACTTTAATTAGAGGTCAAGGTTAAATTGTACTTTAATTTGCAACTACTAGAATTGCTGCCCTTTTGTTGGAAGGTGGTAGAACTGTACATAGTGGATTTAAACTTCCAACTCCCACTTTGGATACATCAGTCTCGGATATACGAATTACATCATTTCAAGCTACAAATCTAAGAAAAAGTAAATAAATTATAATTGATGAGGCAACAATTATGTCTTGCCATGCTCTTTAATGTATAGATTGTTTGTTATGCAAAGTTATGGCTAATGATTTGACTTTTGGAGGGAAGGTTATGTTGTTAGGTGGGGATTTTTGGCAAACATTACCTGTTGCTGTCCATGGAATTTGAACAGACATTGTTGAAACATGTCTAAAGTCAAGTTCACTATAGAAACAATTTACACATCTTAAATTAGAGAAAAATATGAGATCCGAAGGTCAAAATCAATTCAATGATTGGTTAATTAAAATTGGTGAAGGCAAAACAGAGGTAATAACAAATTTACCACAAGATGAAATTCCTTCTTCAATGATTTGTAAGGATTTAATAATATCAGCTATATTCTAAAAAAGAATAATTAGCAATGATTACTCAGAGCTTGCACAAAAAGTAATATTAACATTGAAAAATAAAGATGCATTGCTTCTGAATAATGACATTTTGGAATTAATAGATGGAACAAAAAAAATATTACAGTACAGATTGTGTACTAGCTGATGACAAACAGAGTGAGACAAACTTTTCAACTTAATTTATAAATTCATTAACACCATCTGGAATGCCACCAAATATTTTGCATCTAAAAAAGTGGCAATCATGTTACTGCAAAATATGAACCCACAAAAATGGACTTTGTAATGGGACCAGATTAATTGTTCAGGATTTAAAAGATCATTTCATACATGCTAAAATTCTGAATGGTACCATAAAGGTGACAGAGTTTTTATTCCAAGGATAGATTTGGCTCCAAGCAAAAGTAGTTTGCTGTTTGTACTTCAAAGAAGACAATTCCCAATTGTTATGGCATTTGCCATAAATAAATCAGAAGGTCAAACTTTTAATTGTGTTGGTCTGTTTTTAGAGGAACCAGTATTTGCTCATGGTCAACTGTATGTGGCATTTTCCAGATGTAAAAATCCTTTAGAAATTAAAGTGTTTGTGAAACAAACAGAAAGTCAATGTGAGCTATTAGGTGATGAGAGAGTATTTACTAAAAATATTGTATAATTTTACAAAAATATGTGATAAAATGTTCTGTATATTGAGATATGTGGAATGTAAAAAATAAGTGAATATGTATATATTTAACATGTGTTATTATTATATTTATTCTATTCAATTTTCAACATAAAAAACATACATACCATGATTTGTTTTCAGCTTATTGTCATAATAATCAATAAATACATACATTCTGTTTAAAGAGAAAAAAAAGATAATTCAAAATATTTCTCACATATTCTCTTACTTTATTAGACCAAAATAATAGAAGAGATTACTTAAACCTTCATATACATTGTCCCATAATGACCAATTAATCTTGGATCTTTTTCTTATTCTTTTCCAATTCACGGTTTCTTGAAATAATATCAACAACTTCCCGCCAGCAAGGCACATGGACACCTTTCCAAGATTTCACTAGAATCCATTTTATCACCAATAAAATATGACATATCAAATATTTACAATGTGGGAACAAAACATCCAACTCCAAATGGAGTATAGCAGGCTCCACACTGCAACCAGAAAGACTGGACGTGTTCACACCACCACCACCACCACATGTGGGGAAGGGTACCGGATTTTTCGCATCCCCGCCAAAACATATGCTGTGTAGAGGAGTCAAACTTGTTAATGTCTGTGGGTACCAAATACCATCTTTGTATAGTTTTAAAAAATCAGTTAACAAGAATTTAAGAATGATTTTTTTACCAAACAAAAGGTGCTACACCACGCTTCAATTGACCATATCTTATTCAACTCTCTTTCCCAAATTCTGATCATACAAGATTTATCCAGATCTTTCAGATATCTAATCAAATTTTTGTTTTACATTTTTCGTAATTTTACATATTTCAACCAAGTAATTCCCTTCAAATGGAATATTTTATATAATTTATCTAATGTGCAAAGCGCCATTCTCATACAAATCTCCGACTGTGCTTATACCTTCTCTTGTCCAACAAATTGTATCAAAACCTTTGTGCATATAATTTAACACCTCAATTGGAGCACCCAAAGTGGGAAACGAGGAAAGTTTATTTAAATCATTATTTTTAAAACCAAAATCTAATTAAGGATCTAATTCCTTTTGAAAGATTTTTTAAGCTTGATCATTTTAGCTGTGAAAGCCAAAAAATTAGATGAATAGGGATCGGTGCTAACAGATCTTGTTCCATTTGTATCCAACTTGCCTGCTTTTCACTGTTCCATCTCAATAGATGTGCTAGCATAATGGCATCATGGATATCTTTTATCGATGGTGAAGCTAATTCTCCTTTAACAAAGGGTCTATCACTAAGATTGTGTCTTATCCTTGTTTTTTACCCTGATAAAGGTAATTATTGATCAATTTCTGTAAAACATTTATAATGTTCTTATTTGCTACTTCTGGGACACATCTAAAAATATAGGTTATTTTAGGAATAATCGACATCTTCGCTGCTATTCTGGCCATCCATGTCAAATTTTATTTTTTCCAATCTAGAAGAGTAGTCCTTTTTTGTTTAATGATAATATTAAGATTCTCAAATAGTAAATAATCTAACTGAAAAGAAAATCTTACACCCAAGTGAGTAATAAATCTAGTACTCCAGTTATAATCAAAATGAGATCTTAGTTTTATTAATTGATCTAAACTAATACCACTTCCAATTATGTCCATTATCATGTTATTTATTTTAATGTATGAAAGGTTTCCAAATTCTTCCAGAATTTTTTGAACGTGAATCAAAGATATTTCTGGATCTGTCAGCGTCAAAATAATATCGTCTGCAAACAGTTGAATCTTATATTCAGAGTTGCTAATTTTAATTCCTTTTATCTTTAAAGAAGCTCTAATTCATTTTTTATTATATTTGTGATTTTATGACATTTATTTATGTGTAAATTATAATTTATTGGTTTTGCATGTAGAAAATGTTTATTCTTATTGTATACAAATTTTTTGTAACATGACGTAAAAATATTGGTTGTACATTGTCATGAGCTTCATGTATATTAAAAAAAATTACATGTTTGCAGTTTAATATGAAGATATTGCTCGTTACTTGTTTAGAGATAAACATATACAAATTGGATGTAATAAAAAATATTATATTTTTATTGGTTAAGTATATTATTCCATATTTTTGAAAAAGTCTGAAAAGAGACAGGAGGTGTACAAAGAGACATGCATGGTACACTGAGAGATAGTACATAAACAGACAGAAAACACAATGTATAACACTATATCATGCCATCATTTTTGACGGGCAAGTCGCTAGTATATATATATAATGTGATGAAGTGCCACCAGAGGTCAGAAGAGAGTACTTCACAATTTCTCTGCAGAAGTGAGACAGCTAACACGCAGCTTAAAATGCATGGGTGTGGCAGCAGTAGAGGGTTTTAGAGAAAAAATTGTATGGCACTTTGGAGCCTGAGCTCAGTCTGAGCTTGGAGGGAGATCCTGAGAAAGCTCTGTGTGGACACAGAGAGAGAGGTCTGTGTGACCTAGAAATTGAGCGAAATTGCCAGGAGGATACAGACAGCAATACTGAGATAAGGAAACACTTGCAAGAGTGTTCAGTGACCTGGGAGGTGAAGGAGACATGGCCCCACTGCAGACTGAAGGCAAAGCCCTAAAGTATGGACTTCTGAAGCAGATAAGGGCCCAGGCCTGTCTTATGTGAATTGGACTGTTTTCTTAGACTAATGTTTGGCAGTGAGGGAACTGCATCTAAGAATATAGTTAATGCTTCAAAGAGAAGCTAGGTTTTATTTTCTGTTTGTTTTCTGTTGTATGCTGGCAAGTTTTCAGTAAAAATCTGTTAAAACATACAAAGGGCTCAAGAATACTCCATTGTGGTGCTGGAAATTAAGGCACTGAATCCCTGACGTGGCAGTGACTTGTCCCGAAATATATATGTTATAGTTATTGATTATTGAAGGACATGTAAATTACTGTAGATGTTAATTGTATATGTCAAAATATATTTTTGGTATTGGTCCTCAGCTCAAAAAAATATATAATTAAGTTATAAAGCAAAACATTTCCTAAATCTGCCAAAATCATAGAGACCACTGTTTTTTCTGCTCATCCTGAACACTGGCTGTATTTCTATATATTGTTTATGATATTGTGAGAACACCTTCTGATTGTTGCTGCAGTATCCACTGATATATGCTTCTTCAGTTCTTCCTTTGTATTTTTAGTCGATATGTTAAGATTAGCATTTGGTTGGTAATTATCTAATTCCACTTGAATCTATATAAGCAGAGGGCAATGGGTGTTTAAAAATGCATGTGGATCCATAAACAACCTCAAAGAGCTGAAACAGAGCACTATGAGCAGTATTAACAAATGTTCGAGGTTTCTTACTAGGGAGATGAAATTATTCTAGTTTCGATGTTGTTCTGATGAATATATATAGCCTCCAAAGAATTACTTTGAAATTAGAACGTTTTCACCACACTGGTAAGAAAGTTCTGACTTTTAGTGGATGGAGATCAAGCTGAGGGAAAGAAAAATACTGAACCAATGTAAAATGTCTGACTTTTGAATTTTAACATATGAACTAACTCTGTTCACTTTTCCACAATCTAGTTTGTGGACCAAAATACCCTGATTTTGAAAATACCACACTACATTATTGGTTTAAATAAGCCACAGCTTTTATCTTAAGTAGAGACCAATCAACAACATGTTCATTATCAAAACATGGACAATGGTATGTACAAAAGGTGCTTACCTGGGCCCCCATTTATCTCCAAGTTCGTAGTTACTTTCACACTGCCCGTATTTCTGCGGGTTCCAAATTTGTCACAGTTACAGATGTATTTAATTGACTCAAGCCCACAAGTACAGGCTCACAGCCCCAATACGCAAACCATGAACCTGTACGTTGCATTTCAGAACATGATCATGATCAATTAAGCAAGCCCTTAAGTTACAATTTAGACAGAGCCAATAGTTAATGAGACCATCATCATGAGATCAATAAAACATGGATTTTAAACTACAATCAAATAGTGTTTAGAAGTCTGATCTGCCGTCAGACTCGAAATCGAAAAATGTGGAAATCAATAAATCAACTGTTTTAGTCTTCGTGGATTTCATGATATGCATTAACCCCTTGATTCCCAGGTTCGATATAACATGGAAATAAACAGCATCATTAAATTGGGGCTACGTTTTAAAACGTAGTCCGTAGCTCCGAATTTACGGGTTACGGGTATTAAATTACCCTCGTAACGTAGCACACAGCGGACTTGCGTGTTAAAATGCAGGAGGGCCGAGAAAAGGCTACATGTTGAGCCACATTTAACTTTGCAGCAGTAAATCATTTGATGCCTCAAGCATGTTAGCGCTACATTTTCAATTTAGCTATTAAATTGCAAAAAAGTCACACGCGAGCAAGCACGTAACACGCAAATGGAGCCCAAAGGCCAATGTGTGCTCCAGAGTACACGTAAGGTGGTTAATGTCCAATACGTAGCACTTGTATATCGAATAAAAACACACTACTGTACTAATATTGAAAGGGAAAGTGATGTTAGGTCTTAGAATTAAGAGCACAACATTCTCAAGCCCGCAAATCGACCCCGAAAAATACTTAATGTTTATGTTCTGTGTTATATTGTTACCTGTAATCAATGTGTTAATACATATACTGTAACTCGCATGTGATAGAATATCATATTTGCGACTTTATTAATATTGCATTATGACTGGAATTTGGATTCTCTCGTAGCTCGTAATTGAACAAAGTAAGACTTTGAAATCCATCCTCCATTTTCTTATGATGCAGTGATGACGATTTATATTGTCATTGACTCCATGTGAACCCGTAATTATGTACTTGCTTAATTGCTTGCAGTTCAGCCCGCAACTCCGACAGCGGAGAACTGGTTTACAGTGAATGTCGCAAGACAAAACCGCACATAACAGCAAACTTTTCCACTGATTTTTGCACTGCTAAAATGTTACAATGGACTCCTTTTCACTTTGACACCAAAACTCTATTCTATAGGGCAGAACCCTATAACCCATCTCATCAAAAATCATAATGAAAAACTATATGTACCAAACACTACTCACCAATGGTTTCAAAACCATTGCTGAGTGCTGGTGCAGCAGTTAAAAAGACAGTACAGCACCAAAAAAACAATAAAAAAGCATGAAAGTTCATCATAAATTGAAGCTGAATAATGATGTATATGTGTATATAGTATGTGTATATATGTTTCCTATACTATGTTGTGTTGAATCCCCTATTTGTATTTATCTAATGATGTCATATGCTGCCTAAACTCTCTCTGCATCTGCTCTTTAAATTCAAAATGAGGGTTCCATCTCCTGTCAGTATTGCTTTAGACTTGATAAAGAGAGGTCAGAACTCCTGAAAGCTCATCAATATAAATAAGGCATTTGTCCAATACAAAAGGTATCAAAATATACTGCAATACTCATTATTAATCTATATATATATATATATATATATATATATATATATATATATTAATAATAACTAAATTACTCGACATTCACGGCTGCTTCACTCTTCACTCATATATATATATATATATATATATATATATATATATATATATATATACCGTATAT
The DNA here is from genome assembly GCA_027410445.1 of Discoglossus pictus. NCBI lineage: Eukaryota > Metazoa > Chordata > Amphibia > Anura > Alytidae > Discoglossus > Discoglossus pictus. The sequence goes on along the minus strand of CM050167.1, from coordinate 64,816,729 downwards.
ATATATATATATATATATATATATATATATATAAACACGCAAAATTATCACATATAAACATAAATATTACATTAAATAGCCTTGGTATTTGTGTGTAAAAAGACCATGTACATATATTACCTCCATTATATGGTTGTTTGTTGGTTTTGCTTTTACCACTGTAAACAAATACTTATATTGTACTCATTTTCCATATGAGGGGTTAAACAATTTTTTTTACTATATCCATTTTTCTGATCCTACTGACAAGTCCCTCAAGCGGGAACCAAGCCAATGCCAAAATATGTTAGACTGCTGAGAAAGCCTTAGGGGAGAAACACAGGAAGATAAAACATACATATGATATTTCTCCTGACTTTAATTCCTCATTGTTCCTCAACAAGCACATATCAAACAGGTGTAGATAGACATACAATAGACTTTTCTATTATCCAGAATATTTGTCAGACATAACTGGACTGAAGGTCATATATATTCCTTAATAAATTCATTTTAATACATGTAACCAGACTGCTCCCCAGCGGGCAGAAACAGACTTGATACATTGTAATTATGCATAAACATACAAACAGGGAAGGAGGCTATCTGCAATTGTTGGAAACCAACCCTGTGACGAGGATGATGAATGTTTTTATCTAATAGGCAGAGAGATGGATCTGGGTCTCTTCTGTTTTTTTCTGAGTATCACTTCCCTGGGCTCATTTCTGTTTTTCACTCTCTGGATTACAATTATGCCCCCCTTACATTTTATCTAAGATATTTTACTATATCTGTCTATATCCAATTTATATCCTATATTTCCTACTAAAAAAGTACCAAAAGGATTACTTGAGACTATCTTAAGAAGGGGTCCTATATGAGACAGGGTGCTACCCAGAAATCCTATAATTGGTGATGTATAAAATTGCTTTACTTTATATTTTGTAATGGAGATAAAATAGTCCAATATCTACAATCATTCTGTTACATTTCTGGAATGGTCATAGAACAAAGACTAACTAACACCTGCATTCTGGACTGTAGGTGTTAATCAATATATTTCTACTAGCGACTTGCCCATCAAAAATGATGGAGCAATAACATTTGAAGCCATGGCAATGCTCTTTGCCACACAATGTCAAGCTTTTTGTACTCTGAGGACCTTCGGCGCTCATTGCGAGCTTCTCCTCTGGTGTACTTTAGCTCCGCTGAGCACCTTCGGCGCTCATCACAAAGACAGATACATATGTCTATGTTTTTTTAAACAATAATTAATTAATTAGTTACTTAATATATTAGTATACTTGACCTATTTGTAATTAATATATCCAGCAATCAATAGCCTGAAGAGCTAACAATCTCTTTGTATTTTAAATGACGGAGCAATAAAATTTGAAGCCATGGCAATGCTGTTTGGCACACAATGTTAAGGTCTTTATACTCTAAGGACCTTCGACCTTTGGCGCTCATTGCGCACCTCTCTTCGTGTGTCCTTTGGCTCCTCTCCTTATTTTTAAATACTAATTAATGAATTAATTGAATAATAAATTAATATAGTTTACCTTTTTATAATTAATATATGTAACAATCAATAGCCTGAAGAAGTAACAATCTCTTTTTATTGTCCTGCAGCATATAATGTCCAGTGGGACTGTTGCTGGGCTGAGGAGATAGCTTTATGAATGTCCCAACTGTGCATTAGAAATAGGCTGCGCGCGAGAGGGCAAACCGTTGATTTATTTGTGTAAAGCGCTAGTTTAGATGCGTAATGTTGTTAGGGGCAAGTTTGAGTTAGGGTTGTAAAATAGCTTTGTTTGTGCATTTGCCGTCCCTTGTAATAGTGTATTTTGCACCTCGTTGGTTACTGGGTGAAAGTGGTTAACGTCGTATTTTTCCTATCTCGTTTTTTTCTCATCCTGCGCAATTCAGGATTTTCTTAGTGTTTGCAGGCTAAGTCCCGCGTATTTCATTTTCTCCACTGCTCACCGTTGCGCAATACGCAGTTGTCAAACTGTGATTTGTCGCAAACGTGATGACGAATAGCAGTTTGACAACTATTATATGTGATATATTGTATATTGATCCATATATTGAACTAACAAAATTGTCTTAAAATAGATTGTTATCCAATCAGTTAAGGATTGTAATATTCCTATCTTGAACTCACCGAGTATATAATGTTTTAAGATAGCTTGTTAACCAAACTTGATAAGATTATATACACTTCTTATTGATTTCGATATTATACTAACAGAATATAAAATGTGTTAAAACTAATTGTTATCTAGTCGTTCACAACAGATTGTAGTAACATAATTTAAATGTTATATTGTGATCTATCTAAACATCAAAACTTACAAGTGAATACATCCAACTGTTTATTCCTGATTTTACTATTGTCCCAATAAAAGCTATTCTGTAATCACATATTATAATTGTCTAACTGCGATTCATCGTCACGCTTCAGACGAATCGCAGATAGACAATTATAAACTGCTGCGCATTGCGCAGAGCGCAGCGCGAGTAGCGCATGTGCAGAGCGCGGCGCGAGCCGCGCTTGCGCAGAGCGCGGAGCAAGACGCGCATGCGCAGAGCGCGGCGTGAGCCGCGCTTGCGCAGAGCGCGGTAAGAGAACAGATGCAAGAGTGGGGAAGAGGGGGGGTAGAGGCATAGAGGGAGAGTGGGGAAGAGGGGAGGGAGAGTGGGGAAGAGGGGGGAGAGGCACAGAGGGAGAGTGGGGAAGAGGGAGAGGGGGGGAGAGGCACGGCACAGAGGGAGAGTGGGGAAGAGGCACAGAGGGAGAGTGGGGAAGAGACACAGAGGGAGGGGGGAGAGACACAGAGGGATAGGTGGGAAAGAGACACAGGGGAGGGAGAACAGGGGAGGGAGAACAGGGGGAAGATACACATGGGAGGGAAATGGGGGGGGGAACAGACACAGGGGGAAGGGGGGAAGAGACACAGGCCAGGGGGGAACAGGCACAGAGGGAGAGGGGGGAAGAGGCACAGAGGGAGAGGGGGAAAGAGACACAGGGGGGAGAGATACAGAGGGTGAGGGAGGAAGAGACACAGAGGGAAGGGGGGGAAGAGGTACAGAGAGAGAGGGAAAGAGGCACAGAGGGGGGGGGACAGAGGAAGGGGTGAAGAGACACAGTGGCGAGACACACAGAGAGAGGCGGGGGAAGAGGCACAGAGGGAGAGGGTGGAAGACACAGAGTGGGGAGAGACACAGAGGGTGAGGGGGAAGAGACACAGAAAGAGGAGGGGGAAGAGACACAGGGGAGTGAGAGGAGGGGGAAGAGACACAGGGGAGAGAGTGCAGGGGGGAAGATACACAAGGGAGGGAAATGGAGACACGAGGAAGGCCGTAACAGACACAGGGGGAGGGGGAAAGAGACACAGGCCAGGGGGGAACAGACACAGGGGAGGGTTGGGGGAGACACAGGGGGGAGAAGAGATGCATAGGAGGGAGAAGGGGGAAAGAGACACAGGGGAGTGGTTTAGAGACACGGGAGGGAGAGGGAGGTAAAAACACAGGGGGGCAGGAGATACAAAGGAGGTAGACGAGGTGGAAGGAGACACAAGGGAGGGAGAGGAGGGGGGAAATAAGACACAAGGGAGGAAGTAGACAGAGGGAGAGACTGGCAATGAGCTCCAAAGGGGCTCATTGCAAGGCCTGTGATGAGCGCCAAAGGTGCTCATCACAAGGCCAGTAAAGTAGAGAGGGAGAGGCTTACATTGTGTGGCAAACAGCATTGCCAGGCTTCAGTTTTTATTGCCGTCATTTTTGACGCATATATTTGTCTATAAATTGAGCATTGAACTCAATAAATGTTATCAAATCTAAACATTGTAATATTTGTGTCATATCAAATTGTATGAGAAAATAGTACATTTGTGTTCACATTTGAATGTCTAAAATACGTTTAAAAAAAAGTATTTTCTGCTCAAATATCGGAGAAATACAGTTATTCCACTGCATTTTGGGACCCTTGGCAGGGACATGCAAATGTTCCCACAAAGGGTTCACTCTTTTAATCCCATACCATTTTAAACATGGCTTTATTACACAGCTTTAAACAAAGCTCAGGATGGATTATACACGTCAGGAAACCTACTCACGTACAGCTGTTTCAAAGTTACTGGACTCTTATCAGAGTTGGGCTGGTTCCTAGCTTGTTTAGTAGATTTTGTGAGGAGATCGTTTACCACATGTTTCCGATATATTTCATTTAAATAAATAAAAAATTACATATATATATATACTAGCGACTTTCCCGTCAAAAAATGACGGTCAATAAAATTATAAGGCTGGGAATGCTGTTTGGCACACAATGTAAGGCCTTTAGTCCTCTGAGTACCTTTGGTGCTTATTTTTAACATAAACCTTAAACTAACCTAAACTAACCCCCCCTCTACACCCCCCCTCTACACTAACCTATTAACACCTACACTACCTACCTACACTACCTACCTACTCCCTAATAACCCCCCCACCCCACTAATTACAGAAAATAATAAAACCTAACGCATAAAAAATAATAAAAGCTAAGTCACATTAAATAAAAAAGCCTAATTCAGCGAAAATAAAAAAGCTACATTACAGAAAAGAAAAAAATGTACATTAGAAAAAATAAAGAAATCTACATTACAACCCCCCCTGCCACACTACAGAAAATAAAAACAATTACACACCTGAAAAGGAAATACATACAGAATACATACAGTACAATACAATACAGTACAAATGAAATGAAATACAATACCTCCCTATGTAAAATATATTAAATATACTATCTCAAATACACACATACCCCACTATCTAAAATACATTACATGCTATCTAAAATATACACAAACCACACTATCTAAAATACATTACATCCTATCTAAAGTATACACATACTACACTATCTAAAATACATTACATCTTATCTAAACTATACACATACTACACTATCTTAAATACATTACATCCTATCTAAACTATACACATACTACACTATCTAAAAAACATGAAATACTATACATGACCCCTATCTAATATACAATAAATCCTATCTCCATATACAAACCCTAATTGTAAACTAAAATAATTAAGAACACTTACCTTTGCAGATGTCCCTTCAGATCCCCAACCTGCAGAAAAAAAAAATTAGTACAACATTCTAAATATTCTAAATATTCTACTCACCTTTCCAGCATGTCCTCCCCATCCTTCTTATTTTCTTCTCCGGCGCGGCCCCTGTTAAATAAAAACATTATATTAATACAATATACAAACACACACAAAATAAAGTAACATAAAAATAATATACATTGAACTTACCCGGCCTCCTTCTCTTCTGCCCCGGCTGGGCCCTGGAAGAATCCGCCCGGATTGGTTAATGCACCTGTTAATGTTTTTTTAAACCAATCAGAAGGCTTTATTGTCTTCATCCAATCACAATGGGATACACCCCCTCAGGGTGATTGGCTGGAGGCATCAGCGCATTCTAATTGGTTGTAGTGACAACAGCCAATTAGAAGGCGCTATTCCCTTCAGCCAATCAGAAGACGCTGAAGGGAATCAATCAGAAGACGCTGTCAATCAGATTACAGCCAATCAGAAGACGCATATGTCTTCAGCCAATCACACCGTGGGGGTGTATCCCATTGTGATTGGGTGAAGGGAATAGCGCCTTCTGATTTGCTGTTGTTTATTTTAGTTTAGAAGTAGGGTTTATATATGTAGATAGGATTTATTGTATATTAAATAGGGGGGGGGTTATTTTAGATAGATAGGGGGTATGTGTGTATTTTAGAGGGGTATTGTATTTTATTTCATTTTTACTATATTGTAATGTACTGTATGTATTGTGTACGTCTTTCCTTTTCAGGTGTGTAATTTTTTTGTTATTTTCTGAAGTGGGGGGGGGGGGGGGTTGTTATGTATTTTTTTTATTTTCTGTAATGTTCCTTCTGTAATGTATTTTTGTATGTTTTGTGTATGTTTTTCTGTGACAGTTTTTTTTGTGAGTTAGCTTTTATTATTTTTTGTAATTAGTGGGGTTGGGAGGTTTATTATGGGATAGGTAGGTAGTGTAGGTAGGTAGTGTAGGTGTTCATAGGTTAGTGTAGAGGGGGTTATTTTAGATTTAATGGTTTATTGGGGGTTATAGTGCAGTGTAGTGTTTGTAGTTAGTGTGATGAGGGTACTTGAGGAACGTCATGGTACTTATGTGGGTAATGTTAGGGTTGTAACTGCCACATAAGGGTCTTTCTATACCCTTATGGGACCGATGAGGTTAACTAGTGGGTTATGAGGGTCTGTATTGACCCCTATGAGTGACAGGGTTAATGAAGGCCTTATGGGGGTTTGTATTGACGCCCATGAGTGACAGTTTTAATTAAGGGATTATGGGGGTATGTATTGTCCCCCATGAGTAACAGGGTTAATGAATGGATTATGGGGGTGTGTATTGACCCCCATGAGTGACAGGGTTAATTAAGAGCTTATGGGGGTCTGTATTGTACCCCATGACTGACAGGTTTAATGAAGGGCTTATAGGGGTCTGTATTGACCCCCATGAGTGACAGGGTTAAGTAAGGGGTTATTGGGGACTTCATTGATCCCCATGAGTGACAGGGTTAATTAAGAGGTTATAAGGGTCTGTATTGACTGACATGAGTGAGAGGGTTAATTAAAGAATTATGGGGGCCTGTATTGACCCCTATGAGTGACAGTGTTAATTAATGGCTTATGGGGGTCTGTATTGTCCCCCATGACTGACAGGGTTAATGAAGGGCTTATGGGGGTCTGTATTGAGCCCCATGAGTGATAGGGTTAATTAAGGGGTTTTAGGGGTCTGTATTGACCGCCATGAGCGAGAGGGTTAATTATTGGCTTATGGGGTCTGTCTTGACCCCCATGAGTGACAGGGTTAATTGAGGTTTATTTGGGTCTGTATTGACCCCCTTAAGTGACAGGGTTAATTAAGGAGTTATTGGGGTCTTTACTGACCCCCATGAGTGAGAAGGTTAATTAAGGGGTTATGGGGTCTGTATTGACCACTATGAGTGACAGTGTTAATTAGCGGCTAATGGGGGTCTGTATTGTCCCCCATGACTGACAGGGTTAATGAAGGGCTTATGGTCTCTGTATTGAGCCACATGAGTGATAGGGTTAATTAAGGGATTATGGGGGTCTGTATTGATCGCCATGAGTGAGAGGGTTATTAATTGGCTTATGGGGTCTGTATGGACCCCAGGAGTGACAGGGTTAATGAAGGGCTTATTGGGGTCTGTTTTGACCTCCATGAGTGACAGGTTAATCAAGACTTATGGGGGTCTGTATTGACCCCCATGAGTGACCTGGTTAATTAAGGGGTTATGGGGGTCTTCGTTGACCCCCATGAGTGACAGGGTTAATTGAGGCTTATGGGGGTCTGTATTGACCCCCATGACTTGCAGGGTTAATTAAGGTGTGATGAGGGTCTGTATTGACCCCCACGAGTGGCTGGATAATTAGGGTTTTTTGGGGTTCTGTATTGACCCCCATGAGTGACATGGTTATTTAGGGGATCATGGGGTTCTGTATACACCCATGAGTGATGGGGTTAATTTTTCTTTTTTGCGGGTCCTTTAAGGACCCACAAGGCAGGAAATTTGAATGTGGATTTGAGTGGGGGTCCCCGATCCCATTCGATTGGGGACCCCCACTGCGAGGGTTAATGTGGGGTTAATGTGGGGACCCTCCGGGGATCCCAATAGAGACCCCCATCACTGTGGGGTTAATGTTAGTGCCGGTGAGGGTAGTTACAGTACCCCTGCTGGCGTGCCTAAGTGTTTGTGTGCCGCGGTCCCTTTAAGAAGCTGTGAGAGGGAATTTAGAGGTTTTAAATGCAGGGAGGGACACTCATACGTGTTTAGCAGTGTTTTTCTGGGTCCTGGATCGTGGAGCCTTGTTTTCATTTTTTACGGCGGCCATTTTTTTTCTCAATTTGTCGATTTTTGTGTGGTGAAATGGGGCAAATTGGGGTTAAATTGGCGTTCAACCTCACTTCTAGAGTTCCTGGCTGTCCCCCCGTGCTGTCGGTGAGTGTTTTTTTTAAATTATTATTGTGTTTTTGTGTGTGTTTTCGTGGTTTTGTGTTTCTGCGGTTACGTGTGTTTTACAACACCGTGTATTTTTTTTTTCTAAGTCCCGTGGTTCTAATTTTGGTTTGCAGGGTAATTATTTTTCTATTTTTTCATTTGGGGGCACATTTGTATATCCCAGCTGAACTTTCCAGAATGCAGTGTAATAACTGTTTTTCTCCGAACTCTGAGCTGGAAGCAGGTTTTTTTACTTGCTTTAGGCATTCAAATGTGAACACAGATGTAATTTTTATTTACTGCACTACTGTATGGTGGAGGGCTTCTATCGCTCTTTTGCCCACCATATTATAAATTATTGTTGTGGTGAACTACCTACTCATAATTTCCACAACACAGGCTGAGATCATGCTCCAGTAAGCTTGAAACAGTTGTACATGGATTGGTTACTCAGCCTGTGTTTATTCCAACCTTGGCTTTGCATTAAAGCTGTGTAATACAGCATGCATAAGCTTAAAGGAAGCCATGTTTGATGGTGGCTACGGAATGAAGAGTGAGGCATTTGGGGGCACATTTGTATATCCCAGCTAAACTTCCCAGAATGCAGTGTAATAACTGTTTTTCTCAGAACTCTGAGCTGGAAGCAGGTTTTTTTAACTTGCTTTAGACATTCAAATGTGAACACAGATGTACTTTTTATTTACTCTATATATATATATATATATATATATATATATATAGAGAGAGAGAGAGAGAGAGAGAGAGAGAGAGAGCGAGAGAGAGAGAGAGAGAGAGAGAGAGATTCTTGTTGCATCTATCAGCGCTTATTCTTACTCATTACAATAATCATGGTGTTCTCATTTTCTTTTGGTTCCTAGAGCTGTGTCTCATTCTCATCTGTAATGCTTGGTAAAAAGCCTTGTTTGGTGTAATATATGAGTAAACACATACTTCTTGCACTGATGTGAGCTGAGTGCCGTAATATTGCGAGTGAAATGCTTTGAATAGACATGTAATGTTGGAAAAAAGGTCCTGCAGCCGATTTTACATTATATTGCAAATTACACTGCTGGAATAGAATATTGTGCTAAGTGGCCTGGCTTTTCATGATGGACAAGAAAAGTAAAGGTATTTGCAGGTGCTGGTAAATTAGCTTATTTTAAAGAATGATTAATTTCCCTCCATGCTGTAGAGCGTCCATTAAGGAATCCACAGGTGACTGTTGATCTCTGCTTGGTCTGCATGGCCATCTGGAAAAATATTGAAAAGATGAAGGAGAAGGAGGAAGTGGGAGCTGTCATGGATAAGAGCCAACAGAAGAAAATAAAATAAGAAATCAGAAGTCTAGACTGTGTTTCTCCCACTTTTTGATGGCTCTCTCTTTGAACCTGCACTCCAAACACTATTATTCTGTGCAGGTGCTTGGCTCTTATAAGATGAACAATGAAGAAAGAATACATGTAAATGTAAAGGTCTACTGTAATACCCTAACAGTATAGAGGCCTATTCTCTTAGAAATCCCTAACCTGTTTGCTTAAGGTTTTTTTTTTCTCTAAATGTTTAGATGTATTCTATTGACTCAAGCCCCCAATGTACCTCTTTAAGCCTACATACGTAAACTCTGCCTTTTTAAGTAGGATTTGGGGCGTGTTCATATGATCTTGCAATATTTAAGCAAGCCTTTAATAGTAAAATAGTAAATGAGACCGTCATCATGACATCAGTAAAACGTGGACGTAATCTGCAATCGAGGCTACAAATTAACGAGTGTCAATAAATAGTATTTGCTGATCGGTCTCACAATCAAGCAATCTTGCACTGTATGAAATGCATTAGATCATCTGTTCTAGTCCATGTGGGTTTCGTGATATGCATTAACCACTTGAGTCCCAGGATTGATATTTCTCAGAAATATTTTTTTATTGCATATTTTTGGGTTTGAGACTGGTGTGCAAATAATTATATTGTCTTCTCATGCTTTTAAAGTATGTAAAAGCCCTTGTGAATTTGAATTCTGAATTTAGTACTTGTAATATTTTGACAGGCACTTGATACTTTTTTCAGTTACGGGTTAGACTTTATTTGCAAGCTAGAGCTACGGGTCTAACAGAATATCGATTTTATGCACATTTTATTATTTAGAGCTCATAATGTTTGAGATGTGCTAAAACCAATCGAGTTCTAAGGCCAAATTTGTGTATTTAGCTGGTCTGTAGTGATCATGGGCAGGTCAACTATGAATGATTGATTATTTTCTTATTATATATGATTGTTCTTAAAACTCTTTAGATCTGTCTCGGCAAACCCCCACCCTCCCCTTAGTTACCTTATCAGAGTGGAGACAAACATTCATTGGTAGCTGATACTATGTTTTTTGAATATATTTATTATTAAGTTCAAAGTGCCAATATGTAAATAAAACTTAAATGCACATTTAAGTTTCATGGATTATAAATGCATCTGATAGAGGAGAATCAGTAGTGTATAAAAATTTGTTTGCATTTTATTATTATTATTATTATTATTATCGTTTATTTGTAACGCGCCAAAATATTCTGTAGCGCTATACATAAATTAAGTTACAGGCAATGACAAGTTAAAGATATATACATTGCAAAGAGTGGATGGCCCTGTCTTTGAGCTTGGAATTCAGTGTCCATAGCGCTTTCCCTAAAGCACTGCGCAGGATTGAAACTCGCAGACTTACAATTAAAATAAAAAAATAGCAAAATAAACATTACCAAACTTACCATAAAGTTTGCCAAATCTCTTGAGTTTGCTAGCTGTTGATTTTGAGAGTTAACTCACCTGAAAATGTCGGCTAAAATTAGAATAAAATTCATAATTCCTTTTGGTCAATTAGAGGATACAATAGTCTCTTCAGCAAAGCGTCATGGGAATTTATAGGCTTAGTTCCCAAAACCACACCTCTCTCTCCTCCCTTGAATGATACAACTCACCAGTGCTGCTGTAGCTTTCTACATTGTTTCTGCTGTTGGAGTGAAGGTTAGTATGAGTTAAAAAATTTACTTGAATGCAGTGTTTCTGTTGGTTAGTATGAGGTGCCTATGTAGGCAGGTCTGGGGGTGTAGAAGGAAAATTGTTTAAATAAAATAAATCTGTATGTGTATAGAACAAATCAATGTAATGTGTGTTTCTGATATCAGCATCATGTGTTAGATTACAAAAAGGTAAAAATTAGGGAAACTTAGATATACCTTTAAAACTAGTTCCTCTTGCTAGGGCATTACAGCAGTTCTTTAAAGGATATCCACTTCATCTAGTAAAGCTGTTAATTTACTAGAGAATAAAACAATTTCAGCAAGTTTGTTTTTTTCTCCAGTATCAAGATGCCAATAAGGACCTTGTGCTACATTTGTGAAGCAAATGAACCCTCAATAGCAGTTAATCAATTTCCATATTTTAAGTTGAAATGCAAAATGATTAGTTCTTCTTCATATGCATTACCAAGTGCTTACAATTTTACCCCGTGCTTATATTATATATAAGACAATTTAGACATTGGATAGATAATGAAGTAAATGCAAACTGTCGTGTTAATTTTAAAAGCTCAGAAATATTCATTTTACTTGTTAGAATAATTGTCTCGGTCTACACATAACCTTTATGTGGCTCAAGTTTTAATGAATAGTATATCCATTTTACAGGACTGTGAAGATGAATTTCAATTAAAGGCATCACTAATAAGCCATTCTATAAGGATTCATGTTTGTAATAATCTACTATGGTCTATCATAAGCCATAAATTCTTAGTAATTAAAGAGTACATTTATTTTACACTACTTACAAGATAATAGATAGCTAAATAATAGAAAGTTAAAAGAATTATGACAGTTGCCTTTATTCAGGAAGTATAAATCAAATACGTTTGGGATGTATAAAATGTGTGTACGTATTAACTTAAAGGTACAGCATATGGAAGATTCCCTGTTTTTAATATTAAAATAAACGGTCCTTTCCCTCTTCACCATCGCAAAATCTGACAGCTGCAGTTCTACCGCTGGCAGACAGATGGCGCTGCAGATTTTAGCATATAAGGCGCACCGACAGAAGAGGCCTTGAGCTATGAGACGCGCGTCCAAGGCCCTAGGGGGGGTCGAGTGCCAGCGCGGAACATAGCGATGGCCTCGCTGTCAATTCAGCGCCGTAGAGTTGCAGAGAACAGTTCTTTGCCTTCCCTGGAACATGCCGGCGCCCGAAAACTCACAGACCCCTCTGGCGGATGGCACCTGTAACTGCAGCTGTCAGTGCTGCAGAAGAAATGCACCGGCAAAGAGGGATAGATCCAAATATCTAATCCTCATTTTTTAAGAAGTGTGTGAAAGCTATGTTTTTACTTTCTCAAACCTTGCAAACAGTCTCTGCAAAGTCCTGCCTTCTCAGCTCAACCATACAATCTTTCTATTGGTACTTTCATAAAATGCTGTTGAGAAACAGTCAGTAAGTGGCTAGTACATCTCTTACCAATACAAAAATTGTATGCATGAGCTGTGAAGGGAGGCCTTTACAGGAATTGTTTGGAAGGTTTGAATAAGTAAAACAGAACTTTTAAGCACTTATTAATACAATTATGTTTAGATTATGTTTAGATATACAAACACTTAAAATTAAAAACAAGGAGACTTCCATATACCTTTAAACCACTCTACCTTTCATGTAAGTATATTAACACACGTTTTTGCCCCATAATGCATTAACCCTCATTATATATTCCTTAATTCCACTTTTTCACGGTACCATTTTTACTGTATGTACACAGTATAGATTTATGAAGAGTTATTTGTCTAACATTTGTTCATTCAATTAAAACAGGATGCCCATCACTGCAAGTGGATGCAAAGCACTTCACTGAAGACACCCATACAAAATACTACTACTGCAGATGCTACAAAGCCCAGTGCAACCATGCAAGGCTTAGTAAATCTGGAAGATTGTACTTGAAAGTAGAGAGTTTTCAATCTTGTAGAGTGCTTTGGGAAAAAGCACTTTCTACAAAGATTCTAAGCTCAAAACAGGGCCCTCCACTTTTTGCAGTATGTTAAAATGTATATTTTTCCTTGTTCATTTCCTCTGTATAGCGCTACGGAATATGTTGGCGCGTTACAAATAAAAGTAAAAAAAGTAATAACTTGAAACCAGGGGAAGGGGGGGGTTTAAACATACATTTCCATGAGTAGTAATTTTACCCAACCGTCCTTTAGCTCCATTTGCTATGCTGTGTGCAATAGGGAGTATCTCGCTTGGAGAGTACAACACAGTCCTGTTTTCTTGTTATCTGTTCAGATACTGCCTCAGGCACTCGGATTGCCTCATTTGTGTACATGAGGGAAATACTGAAATATGTGACAATGCTCAACACTCAGTGGCAAACATTGCTAATCCAAGGTCTCTAATTTTGGACATCTATTGCAGTGTTTTTCAGCTCCAGTCCTCAGGGACTCAGCTAATCAGAGGCTCATCAGGTGGTTAAACAAAATTAACGGTCCTCTGATTGGCCCACCTGTGCTCAAGCAGGGATATACCTAAAATGTAAACTGTTGGTGGTCCCTGAGGACTGGAGTTGGACCTAGAACACTGTATGTGGGAATGGAGCCTAACCGTTGTGCAATCCCTTGTTTTTCGAGTGGAATGATGGACATTTGTGACTTTACTGGAGCAAGGGTTTAACTTTTAGCATCAAACATTTCCCTTCTTAGATGTTGACAATCTCAGTGCAAAAGTGAGCATGATAGGTACCCCTGTACCTATGCACTTATGAAATTAAAAATATTTATTTCTAGCTTTTCCCTTCCTATTTACTAGAAGAATCTGCAAAAATCAAGATTTTATCTAAAAATGTGTTAATGCTTATGATAAAGATTTACTTTGGGAAAAATGGCATATGTTTGTAAAGTATGTATTTAAACCATGAGCATGAAATCACTTTAATTGAAAAATCTTATTATTAGCAGACTCTGTTTGTGTCAGAGGGCTTCCATGATGTATCACTTTAACTCTGCCTAGATAGGAAGCTGAGAATGCATGTGCTGCCATTTTTTATATATTTAAGTGGGGATTGAGTTCAGCTTGTAGTATTTGACACCTTCCACCACCACCAGCACATGCTTACAAGCAAGCAGCCATATATAAAACTGCCAATCTTGCTGTCCATACTCGGTGCCCAGAGCTTCATGCACTAAAAATAAAAAATAAACTGATAGATTTTAGACACTAGCAGGGTTATCAATAATGTGGTTTCTCTAAACAAGCATTGGTTTTAGTAGGTAACAGAGGACTGATAGGTAGGTCTAGAGCAGTGGTTCTCAACAGCTGGTCCTCAAGGATAATAAAATCCTAACTTTTTATACATACCATCACCATTTGATAAAGATAAACATAGATTATAGAGGAATTTATAATCAACTAAACTGCACTCAATTCAAATCAGTGCTTAGCTTTCAAATCTAAGCCTTCTAATAGCATGAGAGTATTTAAATTAAAAACAAAATGGGGATTTTTTCTACAAAAATCTTTGAATTTTGAAAGATGTATGTCTTTGAATAGTATTTTTTCAGTTTGTCTTTCAAACAGCAATTCACTATGATAACCCATTTTTTTATTTCTCTTCTGTTAACTTATTTTGATATAATAAAAATCTACAGCCTTATTAAATTGCGATTCAGCAAATGTAAAAGGGCTCTATTTAAGCTCATAGCATATTTTTTTACAGAAGTTTTTAGTTAGTGAACTTCTATCCAAAAGGAAGGTCTCCACTAACTAAAAACTTCTCTAAAAAATATGCGATTTGCTTAAATAGAGTCCTTTTAAATTTGCTAAATCACAATTTAATAAGGCTGATAGTTTTTATTAGTTATTTGAAATTTGGAGCCATACATAGGAGTTATCATATTCTATGAATCTGGAGCCATATATGGTAGTTGTCAGGACGAACCTTTATTCCAATCCTATCTTATACTCTAAATCCTAATCTAACCATTTCCTAACCTAGCCATATACTATTTAACTATAACATTTATTCCCACATACATTATTGTGAATAATTTAACTTTTTTAAATGATATGTTCATCGAGTATTTAAATAAATAAAAATAGTCCATGGTCTGGCATAACACATTTAACTCACCTATCTATACTTGTCTATGTGGGAGGAAGATTGATGATTAGATAATAGTATGGATAAACAATTAACTAGTACATATAGCAAAATTAGCGATTTAATGAAAAATATAGTGATAATTTAACACATTATATATTGCTTTAGAAGTCAAACCAGTGTGTGCTGTCAGCTATATTTGTACATATTCCCATCAAAACAGGGCATAACAGCTAAAAAGACCACCTTCTGTTTTTTTACCTCAATTATTTCATGTGTTTAATTATCTAAACTGTTTTTAAATGCATATTTAATATTACCTGCAGCATTGAATCTGAAATCTGTAAATTTCATAGTTTAATGTGATTATTTACATTGGGGCTCAGCATGGAATTAGTAGTTTCCATAGCAACTTCATGTTCTGATGCTGCTTTGACTTGCTTTAGGTAGATGATACGTGATTAAATAATCATACTGTATATTCCAAAGTTCAATGCCAACAGGCTACTAAACTAGTACTGACATTCCAAAGGATAAACACATAAAATGTATTACAGAAAATGTTATGTCACTTAGAATGCATTTTTAATAAAATAAATGTAAATGTTTCACTGTTAGTGCCTTATACAAAAACAATATGGCTCTTTTCCAAGAAGCTCTGATGCCCATATAAATATATTGTTTATTGTATTTTGGAGACATATGAGTAAAAGTATGGGTAAAAGCTTTCTGTATTTTAATCTGCATTATAATGCTTAATTTTTGGTATGAAACTCTCTAGAATGAAATGGTGACCCATGAGGGATAGTACATAATGTGGCTCGGCATCTTTGTTTTTATATATTTTTTTTATTTAATAAATTTCAGAAAATGTTACAGAGGAAAGGAACTTACATATATAGGTTATTTTTCAAATAGAAATTGGTTCATAACAACATACAATCATCTATATGAATATCCAGTAAGAAAAATACAAAATGTGGATAGTGTTTACTAATCTGCAGTTAGGCTTCCATATCGGTTATTTAAGAGGATTTCAGCAAGTAGAATATAATATTGCTATGTTTTGATATAATAATTGCTATAATATTGTTGCAAAATGTCATAGAAATAATGCTTTATTTTATATATTTTTTTAAATTTAGGTAACATTCTAAAAATCTCACTTAAATATTACTAAAAATAAAAAATAGTAATGTCTTCTTTCCTTTATATACCCAAATGATTGGCAAATATGTGAACATGCAAATTTTGGTTGCTTCAAAATCAGTTTAATCAATACCTTGAAACATACAGTGCTTCCTATCGAATACAAACATATTTGATAAATTAATACATTCAATTTTTTAATGTTATACATATTAATTGAATAAGATGTTTTCATTAAAAGAAACAACCTTTGTGCCTATTTAATATTGTGTCTGTTTTTCTACAACACATTTGCATACATATACTAACAAACTAAGTTAATAATATTGCCAAAAAACTAAATTATTTAACATGTGAAGTAATTAATTATTTACATATACACCTACAATTTGTACAATATATCAGATCAAAGCTATGCTAAACAGAATTTTTTCAGCATTAATAAAAAATGTATTTCTTTAAGATGATTTATTTTCAAGTTTATATGGTACATGACAGCATGTATTTTCTATTCTTACTTCAATATAAATTATTAATTTTAGGTAGATCTTTTACTTGCTATATTTATGAACAAGACAGAAAGCACGGTATTAGGCTTTATCTATCTTTGAACAATGTTACACAATCATTATAATGAAATTCACAAATTGCATCTTGGAAGCAACTATATAAAATATAAATACCACTCAGGATACTGTAGAACCACTTGGTGTCTTGATGCCACCTAACAAGCCCATCAAAATACAATATATTTGATTTCCTGGGACAGTAACAGCCAGGATATCAGCAAAGGACACATAAACATTGAAATAAGAACAGTCTTATGAAACTCAAAACCAGACTGGCTATTATGTTATGAATTGCAGTATGATTTAAAGGAGCACCTTCTATGCTTGAATAGACAATATAACCAGAATTATCTATATATATATATATATATATATATATATATATATATATATATATATTCAGTATCTCACAAAAGTGAGTAGACCCCTCACATTTTTAAATATTTTAATATATATTTCCATGTGACAACACTGAAGAAATGACACTATGCTACAATGTAAAGTAATAAGTGTACAGCCTGTATAACAGTGTAAATTTGCTGTCCCCTCAAAATAACTCAACACACAGCCATTAATGTCTAAACCATTGGCAACAAAAGTGAATATACCCCTAAGTGAAAATTAAGCCCAATTAGCCATTTTCCCTCCCCGGTGTCATGTGACTTGTTAGTGTTATGAGGTCTCAGGTGTGAATGGGGAGCAGGTGTGTTAAATTTGGTCTTATTGCTCTCACACTCTCTCATACTGGTCACTGGAAGTTCAACCAAACGCCGCACACTGCATCAAATTGGTCTGCATGGCGTCCCAGAAGGAAGACTTTTCTAAAGACGATGCACAAGAAAGCCTGCAAACAGTTTGCTGAAGACAAACAGACTAAGGACATGGATTACTGGAACCATGTCCTGTGGTCCGATAAGACCAAGATAAACGTATTTGGTTCAGATGGTGTCAATTGTGTGTGGCAGCAACCAGGTGAGGAGTAGAAAGACAAATGTGTCTTGCCTACAGTCAAGCATGGTGGTGGGAGTGTCATGGTCTGGGCCTGCATGAGTGCTGCCGGCACTGTGGAGCTACAGTTTATTGAGGGAACCATGAATATTAACATGTACTGTGACATACTGAAGCTGAGCATGATCCCCTCCCTTCGGAGACTGGGCCGCAGGGCAATATTCCAACATGATAACGACCCCAAACACACCTCAAAGATGACCACTGTCTTGCTAAAGAAGCTGAAGTAAAGGTGATGGACTGGCCAAGCATGTCACCAGACCTAAACTCTATTGAGCATCTGTGGGGCATCCTCAGATGGAAGGTGGGGGGAGTGCAAGGTCTTTTAACATCCACCAGCTTTGTGATGTCATTATGGAGGAGTGGAAGAGGACTCCAGTGGCAACCTGTAAAGCTCTGGTGAACTCCGTGCCCATGAGGGTTAAGGCAGTGCTGGAAAATAATGGTGGCCACACAAAATATTGACACTTCGGGCCCAATTTGGACATTTCCACTTAGGGGTGTACTTACTTTTGTTGCCAACGGTTTAGACATTAATTACTGTGTGTTGAGTTGTTTTGATGGATCAGCAAATTTACACTGTTGTACAGGCTGTACACTTACTACTCTACATTGTAGCAGAGTGTCATTTCTTCAGTGTTCTCACATGAAAAGATATAATAACATATTTATCAAAATGTGAGGAGGGTAATCACTTTTGTGAGATACTATATATATATATATATATATATATATATATATATATATATATATATACATATATATAAATAAATATACCATATACTCATATAAATGTGTTTTCAGCGAAAATATTTAATTTATGAGACAAGTGACCTTTTTCAATGCATGAGAAGAGGGTTACTAATGGCAACTAATGCTTACAAGTATATTCTTCTTCTGGGCACATGTGGTAGGAGAGAAGGGTGGTAGTTAGTTTGAGGCAGCGCTACATGTTTAATAATTATATCTCAGATAACTGAATGCATCTTTGCTGACTGGTCATGGCAGCATTCAGAAGATACTAAGCTACTAAAATAGTTCCTTCCTTTTCATACAATTGTGCAAAAGTAACCCACAATGTGGTTCTGTAAATTACATAAGAAAGACAAAGATTGGCTTAGAACAAGCTTTGGAGCCTAGATGAGTCTCAAAATGTTGTTATGGGAAGGGGCTCTTTTAGAGCCCCATTTCACTATAAATTAACATGTGGAAAATCAAATGTTTATGACATAATTTCCCCCTATATACATTTATAAAACCTCTCTTTTGAAAATAGAGGCATGCTATCTTATTTTGTTATTATTTCTGGAGAGAGATATGGACTATTATTGAGCCCCATTCCCCAACACCTTTTCTCTGGTGTTCAGACGACTTTTATGACAATCCCCATATCTTTAAAGCGGTATGAGACTCCTCATATAAAAGCAGGAGGTTGATGGAGAGGAAGACTTACAGATATCTTAAGCATTCAGTGAGCTACGTTTCATTTCACTGAGAGATATCTCAATAATGTTTTGTAGTTCTGTAGGTATACAAATGCAAGACCGAACATCAGCAATCCAGGAGCAGAAGTGGGAAATTCTTAAAGTTTGAAAATCTGGGCTGGAACTAGAATTTCAAGGTCTTGGGACATGTATTCTCCAGGTTTAACATACTGTGAATACTGAATTCTGATTATCTTAAGAGTTCCTGTCTACAGGGAAGTTATGGGAGTTTTGTTTATCTCCAAGCATTTACATGCTTTAGAGTTTAAAAAGTTCTGGAATCCCACTATAAAAAAATGTTTCAGCATTAGCCCCCTCCTTACAGACCATAATAAAGGATATATCCAAAACTATCACACTGCTATAAATAAATGTTATGGTTTATCATGTGGCTCTGAATGAATTAACGGCTATTGTTAATGGCTCAATGCATATATTGTATTAAGGATTAGAATACATCTGGAGAGTTTCTTTTTAAGTGTCATACGACTGTACCCTTCCACCTCTCCATAAAAGCTGAGTACTATATTTTTTCAAATATGAAAAAACTACTGTAGTAAAGTATTGAGCTATATTGTACCTATTTTTAATGGAGCTTTCAAGTTAAAGTCTAATCAATGACAAGAATAGATGATAATATATATTACATGAAAACGCATCAAAGGTGGACGCAAACACCATAAAAGTGCACAATGCAAATGAAAATATGTTTGGAAACTGTGAATCTGCCGAAAAGCATAATTAAGAAGGAAAAATGGAATACAGCTAATTTTCATTTAGGATACAAATGTGATGCCTCACTTTAGTGGATTGGTGGAAGCTGTTTAAAAGGGGTGTTTACATTTCTGGAGTTGGATCATTGCATTCAGTAATGCAATGTTCTGCTTATGGGCCAGTGAGAGGGAAGGGATTTGGTGTAAAATTCAATCTTATCCAGTTATCAAAAACATATTGGTTTTCTACCTGTTTCCTCCTACTCCACCCCATCTTACACTAATAACAAACACACATCTTCATGATCCACTTCTCAGAGTATGATATATCAAACAAAAAAGGAATCCCTGTACTCCTAAACTGAGTCTTAACAATTTAGCAGAAATGTTTTATGTCCATGGCTTACATAGCTATTAATACCTGACAATCAAATTCCTTTTTTCTTGAACTGCAGCTGTGCTTTATTGTTATATGTTTTGTATTCACATATGTTCTGGGCAAACGTGTCTTATTCACACATCTTTAATGGGAAATCTTTATTATATGACTTTGTTAAAGGTAAGAAATGGAGATTGAAAAAGAATAATAAATCTCAATTGTATCAACATGGATGTTTTCATCTGCTGATGAAAGAAATGTTCTAGGAGAAACAATGCTAAAAGTTCCTAAAATGTAAATTGTGCATTTGTTAACTTATCAGGTTGAACTTTTTAAAATAAGTCTTAAATAATTTGATATAATTAAAATATTTAGTTCTTGATACTTTGTTGATATGGTATCACAAGTATAAAATGCAACTATTCCTTTATTTTTGATCAATTAAAATATCTTGACCTACAAAATTCATAAATAGATTACATACCATGATAAGGTACCAACTACCAACATCTCCTGATCTACCTGTTTTGGACCCCCAGTAATAGCCTATGTGATCAAAATAATTTATTTAAGCTATTCTTGTTAGGGGAAATTAGTCTGCTTTATATTTAGAACAAAATTATTAATACTTCTAATTGATGTTAGTTTCAACTATTTGACTTGTTCTTGACTATATTCTGGTATACACTTTTGCTTTGAAAACTAGTATTTTTCTCAAAAAATGTGTTGTCAAAGTATTTTATTTTAGAAAGCCTTTTCGCTGAGAGATTATCACAGAAAATTGCTATAATCAACTTGAGATAGCTGTGTTTAAAGAAAGATTTTAGGTTTGGACTTCAAAACCTGGATAGATTACAATAGCAGATGAATGGAATTCTCTGGACTCCCAAGGTTTTCAATCTATCATGCAGATAAATTCTTGCCAAAATTTTACAAAGTTATTTATAGAAGTTCCATATAAACAAACAGAGAATATATTCATAATTTAGACCTCAGTATTAAGATAATGTCACAAGATGTACAACACTGGATATAGAAGATTTTTCTACATTATGGAAAATAATTTAATATTACAAATCCATGAACAATATGGCATGGAATGGTTAAACAAGGATTGTTTGTAATTGTTAGCAGCAGGCATTTTATGTACCCACTCACAAATCTAAATATAATCTGATGTTGGAAAAAACACTGTTGAGCCGTACCATATAAATGAAATATGCAGTGTCAAGTATATCATGTGAAAAAAAGATATTTAACAAATTATGGTTTATTTCTTTAATTATTAACTATTGCTATTTTATAATTATATGTGGGGTCAATTGGATGAACAAGGAATTAACAGATAATAGGGCTGTAGGACTAAGTAAAAGCCTTTTACAACAGGAACAGCTAGGGTGTTGGATAATCCCTCATATATGACCCCAGAAAAAAACTGACACCCAACTAAACCAATCAGTAAAACACACAAGTCAGCTGTCAATGTGGAACTGTTATCTTTCCCTAGAGAAGTATGTTGTTAGCCAACTTAAACACCACAGTCAGATTTTGTTTCTCCCTATTTCTTATACAATATTCTGTTTATTGTATTGGGAAATGTAATGATGAACTGACACAGTGAAGAGGGATGATGCTAGCGAATATTTGAAGATATGGAGGTGGGGACACTATTAAGAAATTTGGAGCCAGTGTGGTGATGAATAGTGAGATACATAAGTGGTTAGTGGGAAAGTCAGTTTAACAATACACCAGACTCTCAGTTAACCAGAACTCTCAAGCAACCAGAAACAGAATACTGTACTTTAAAAAAATATATAATTTTACAGGGCTCAACAAATGCCATGAGCCAAGTTGTCATGCCACAAAATGCTTACAGGCACCTAGATTGCATCCACTGTATGCCTCTGCAATTCAGTTTTACCTGGAAGCAGACAGGCACGAGAGGCTGAGCCAAGGCAGTGTTGCTGTTACATTCCATTTCAGCACCGCAGCCTCGAGCTAAACCTACATGTGTGTAAGTGAGGAGTGAAAGCTGCTGCTGCTAGAACAGCCCTCACTGACAAATATACTTAACACAGCATCCTACGTGCAGCTAATCTAAGCCTCTTTTAATAGTAACTCTCAAGCAACCAGAACTAAATTTTTCCGACATCTACCAATCCCCTTAGGTTTCAGATAACTGAGAGTCTACTGTATTACAGTAGTCAAGGAGGGGTATAATGGGTAAGTGAAATAAAGGTATCTTTTGTATCACGTAAACAAATATGATAGTATGTTATTGAATACTGGTGAAAGAATTGAGCAGAGACATTTTGGATTCAGGCTGTTAGTGTTTGAGTTTAGGAGGGAGTTCAGATAATGAGGATTTGGCAGAAGTGAGGTTGAATAAGCATGACCTCAATGTTTGAAATGTTAATGAGTTAGGAAGTCAACCAAAAAGAGCTGTCAGAGCTGCAACTGTTAATAGACGAAATAAAGATAACAAAACTGTGCATAGGTGTTTCCCGGGTTAAGGACGAGATACATTCCTGAGAATGTCTTTAAAACAGATTTGTATGTAACTCAGATCCCTGAATAATAATATAATAAAGTCTCATATTTGATAATAATACAGTATACCACTGTAATAATAATAATATCATCACTGAACTGTAATAATAAGTTGCAGAAACTATTGTGTGCTCTCCTAATTTAAACAAACAGAACATAAAAAACAAACTCATACGAAAAGCATTTCGAGTTCGTTTTTGATTACAAATCTATTATACTTAAGTCAGATTGTCTGTAACCCGGGGATCTCTTGTACTAATGCTACTCTTTCACGATGCCTCTCAAAAAGATTCCTACTCTGCTGCTAAATGAAACCATTTTAAAAACGTTGTATATTTTATATCCAGTTAAATTTTACTCCTTTCTAACAACAAAAGAATAGGTGATTAAAGTGATAGGAAATTTGTGGCAGAAGTAGGAGATTAAAGATCAAATAAAATATTTGTTTATATGTTTGAAAGTCTGCCCATAGCCTGCCCCAGGTCTGAGACAAGGGGAGCTTGGTTCTGCTTCATTACTCCAACCAATCAGGTTGCTGCGGTGTTTCCCCCATTCAAGTCTATGGGAAGTCTTTCGACTGACATTGAGTGCTTTCCCAGGAGAACTGTGACATCATGTAGAGAGACTATTATTTCTGACCTGATGCTCCCAAAATAACTCTTGCAAAGCTAACTTGCCGCTAAGATAGTTTTGAAAAGATTATTTGCAGGAAAAGAAAACATTCTTGTAAAACTTACTGACTCCCACTGGGGTTTACTTGTAGCACTCAATCTCTATTATATAGATCCAGCCTACTCAGAGGAGGCTCAGAGTCTGAGTAGTATCCATAGAAATGCTATGGAACACTATTCACTACCTAAAGCGGACACACTACACTAACCCTAACATCCTCCCATAAACATATCTTCCCATGGCAGTGAAGGGGTTTATATAAAAATATATAAGCTTATTGCCTATGATATGCAAACCCCATGGGCTGGATATCGCTCAGAAATTCTCTCTCAAAAAGCTGTGTATTCGCTGGGATTCCTTCTCTATATTGGACCCCCTTCTCCCACCCTTCAACAAAGCATGGACATGGTCAAAAAACTGTTAGTCGGCGCCAAAGATCCTTGGAGGAGGAGCTCTGTTAGATTTTTTTTTAAGAGTCGAAAGGAGTTTTAGATGGAGGCCCATTTTCACAGGCTAAAGATGGGAAACAAGGACTTCAATCAAGCAAGAAGAGGACAGATTATTTAATCAACATGGAAGTGCTCACTTATCCAGGGCTGATGAGTGAGGACCAGGGCTTTGAATTTCATATATGGATGTAATCAAGGTGACAAATAAATATAATGTTTCACCCTGTAAGTGCACTTTTTTTGTAGTCTCTTTTTTTCTGTAATTGTTTTATTTTCTGTATTCTTTATTTTCTGTAATAATTTTTAAGAGGGTACTGTTAGTGACTATGGTTGTCTCTGTAGACTCCCATGGGTGATGGGGTTCATGGTAGAAGTTGGGGTGCCATGGAATGTAAGTTTTTGAGTTTTCAATCATGTGTTGGTGCTGTGGAAACAAGAACCATGTACATTTAATTTTAAGCTCAAAAACAGGGCCCTCCATTCTTTGTAATGTGTTCATCCTGTTTTTGCCACATACTTAACACCTGTATAGCGATACGGAATATGTTAGTGCATTACAAATAAAGATAATAATATTTATAATAATGGACCCCCAGGAGAGGGTTAGGTTTATGTCCCATAGGGGTCTAAAGGGACTCTAGTGGTTATAGAATAGTATACCATGGAAGTACACAGGGATCCCCATGGTATAGGAATTCATTTTAGGTGCCATGGGGGTCTGTAAGGACTTCCATTGTAACGGGATTAAGTTAGGTGCCATGGGGTTTCATAGCAGATAGTGGGTAATGAAAGAGGTTCTGATTGGCATACCAGGTAGCAGATATAAGGGAGGTATTGGATATTCTATATATTAGGAGAACTCAATATAATTTCTAGGAGGTTAGATATACAAGTGTAATGTGATAACTTGGAAGGGTCTTACAAGTGAATTTCACCCAGATCTTTTCATACGGGAGCCATGAAATAAAGCAGTGAGAAAGCAAGTAGAATTCTTTCAGCTTTTAGCATTGATAACAGGTGTTGTCACTGCTCTATAGTGCATGTGTTTCCTGTGGGAAGCTGTGTTGTCAATCAGAGCCTTCACTATAGAGACTAATGGGCGATATACTGTGCTGCACACACTATCCTCCAGGGGCATAGCCACCAGTGGTGCAGGCAGTGCAATGGACCAAGGTCTTCCTCTCGGAGGTCTATTTTTTTTGTAGTGCAGGGACCCCTTATGGCCCATGACACGGCCCAATCCTCTACAGACACTGTGTAAAGAAAGCTGTTGAGAGGGACTATATACATTATTAATGTTTATTTGTAACGCCCAAACATATTCCGTAGCGCTGTCCAATATATATATATATATATATATATATATATACTAGGAAATGAGCGCCTTTGGTGCCACTCCCCCCGTGTTGTTTTGGGGTCTCGCCATGAGTGTTACTGGCTTTGGTTAAGTGTTACTGGTTTTGGAAAAGTGTTACTGCATTGGTGTAAATGTTACTGTGGCGGAGGAAGTGTTACTGGTTTCCCTTAAGTGTTACGGGTTTGGGGCTGATTTTGCATTTGCATATTTTCGTCCTCCATTTTTTTTCTCACCTAGGCGATTTTCGATTGTGAAAAAACAGCAAATATGCCTCGAATTCAGTTGCAACCTCAGTCACAGCCTCCATGGCTCTCCCCCTGTACTGAGTGTGAGTGTATAAGTGAATTTGCGGCATATTTGTTTTTTTCCCCCCAGCTTTTTACTGTTCAGTGATTCGGCCATTAGTCGTATTTTTGCAAGGCCCACAGTCCATATATGTCCCTGTGTCCCTAAGTCCTACGGACCGTAATTTTCCGTCCCTTGCTAAGTGCTGCAATGAGCGCCTTTGGCGCTCATTGCAACCTAAGTTCTGAGTGTTTCAACTGCTCGCTTTGCGTGTTTCAAGTGCTCATTGCAGCCTAAGTCTTGCGTGCCTCAACTGCTCGCCTCGCTTTGCAAGTCTCGCAGTGCAAAGAGTGCCTTTGGCACTCATTGCAGGCTGTCCTGCATGCTGCAGGCGTCAACTGCTCACCTCGCAAAGCCATGCGAGCAGTTTCGTCCTCTCTTTATCAAGTCAAAAAGCAATGCTGGCTATGTGTATATGTGTGCAAGGTAGTCTACAAGGTATTTTTAATGTACACATGTTATTTCACTCAATTTTTTCTCACAGAACTTCTCACTAAACAGTAATTCCACTGTTTTTAAGAATCCTGGGTACTGACATTCAATAGAAACTTGCAATTTAATAGTGTGATTGGAAACGTAACAGTTACAGGCTTGACAGATCAAAGTATTTCCTGGCTCGCAGTTCAAATTTCCACGTCTCGTAGCCATTTCTCGCCCTTACCCCGCAAGTCGTTGGCAGGTTGCTTTACGGGCCCAATTTCAAAGCTGCAAGTCATGCAGGCTACGTTACGGGCTACGGTTTTTAATGTTGAGGGAAATAATAGGGCTGTTAATATGTTATGGTGGGCAGAATGGTAATTGAAAAATTCTACTCTACTCTATTCTACTATATCTAGGAAGGAAATAAAATATATAAATCTGGGTAGTGACATGCAAATGAAGCTCAAAACATTCCACTTTTTGTGTCAGACCCACTAACATGGCTATCCATGTGAAGAAGGGGATGTGGAAACATTGTAGTATGGAGTAAAATATAGAACACACAGACAGCATATACAGTACAGTATTACAAAAATTGTTCACAAAATCTTGTTCTGTGAATTTGGTCAGTCAGATCAAATGCAACAGGTTGAACAAGGCAGCAGTAACCAGAGAAAAAACATTTTGGAGATAAGAACAACTTGGTTAGGACAAAAACAAATTGTGTTAACAGAGCTTTTAGCAATGCTACAAATTTGGAAAATTAACTTGCCTGAGTATTGTTTTCTCCAGTAATGATATGCTGTGGGGGAAGGGGTGGTTAAAGACAGTATTTTTGCTATGTGTGGTGAAATATAAAGGGGGCTGGAATTGTAAAGTGGCCGGTGTGGGAATTTAGGAATCCATATAATCAGTGGCGTAGCTAGAGCTTTTGCCGCCCGAGCTGTCCATGAGTTTGCCGTCCCCCGAGTTTGCAAACATTTCAACGTGTATATATATATATATATATATATATATATATAAAAGGAGTCTCATTTTTTTCTGTTGGCATACGTACCATCACTCTCTCTTTGTACTACTGTATTTTGAACGGTGGAGGGCTTCTATCACTCTTAGCCCATCATATGTAAAACAACTGCTGTATATAACTACTCTCTACAACAATCACCACACAAACCAGGCCCTCACACCATACTGAGGATCGGCAGTAACCATGAAACAGTACTGTATGTGGTTAAGTGACCTGGTTTGTGAAGAATCAGTTCGTTGATATGTCTAAAACTGTGAAATACAGTAAGCATATGCTTAAAAGGAGCCATTTTTAAAATGGTTTGGATTGACAGAGTGATGGTGCATTACGTGGCCTCATTTGCATGTCCAGCCCAGTTTTCCCCGACTGCAATGCATATACTGTGTTTCTGAGAAATTTGAGCAGGAAATAAGTTTTCATCAACTTATTTTTAGACATTCAAATAGAATCACTAATGTACTATTCCTTATTTGTACTACTGTACTTTGTACAGTGGAGGGCTTCTATCACTCTTAGCCCACCATATGTAAAACAATTGCTATATATATATATATATATATATATATATATATATATATATATATATATATATATATATATATATATATATATATATATATATATATGTATATATGTATATATGTATATATATATATATGTATATATATATATATGTATATATATATATATAGGTATATATATATATATAGGTATATATATATATATATATATATATATATATATATATATATACTAGCTACTTGCCACTTGCCCGTCAAAAATTACGGAAATAAAATGTTAAGGATGGGAATGCTGTACCTTCGGCAATCAACATGAGCCCCGAGCTGAGCGCATTTTGCGCTGATTGCAAGCCTCTCCCCCTGTGTAGTTTATAGACCTGGCACTTGTGTGTTACTGTGTCGGGTTGTGTTACTGTCTTGGGAAGTGTTACTGCCTTGTGTTAAATGTTAGTGGCTTGGATTAAGTGTTACTGGCTTTCTGTAAGTATTAATGCTTAGGGCTATTTTTTACGTCCTTTGGGCTACTTTTACGTCCTTGGGCCTTTTTTTCGATTTTCGATCGTTAAAAAACGGCAAATATGCATCAAATTATCTTGCAACCTTACTCACAGACTCCCTGCCTCTCCCATTGTGGTATGTATGTGTGTAAGTTAATTTGAGGCATATTTGTTGTTTTTTTCATGTCTTTTCAGTTTTGTGGTTCGGCCGTTAAAGACATAATTTTGCAAGGCGCACAGTGCATGTACAGGTTTCGGTCCTAAGTCATACGGGTCGTAAGTCCTGCGTGCCTCAACGGCTTGCCTCGCTTCGTGAGGCTCGCAGTGCAATGAGCGCCTTCAACCGGACAAGTGGAATAACGTGGTGAAGGGTAGCCGAGAATTGCCAGGTGCTACCGGACATCCGGCCTGCTCAGAGGGCCAGATAGGTCCTTGCGCGAAGCAACGACTGCTGATACGCCCGGGAATAGCATCAAAAGCAGATGAAGTCACTAGTGACCTGAAAGTGGGTTACGGAGGCGAGTTAAGAACTGCTGGTAACCCCCGGGAATAGCAGCGACTGAGGAGGAGGCTGCTGGAGGGGAACTGTATTAGGCGATACATAAAAAGACATTAGCGGCAAAAGACGAGAGGGCTAATGTAGGACTTAGGAGAAGGAGTGATAGCGGTGGTGCCTAGCGAAGGCTGATGTGGGACTTGGAAGTATGATGATGCCTAGCGAAAGCAAGTGCGACTATGAAACCGTGATTGAGGTGGTGCCTAGCGAAGGCAAGTATAGGATTTACGGCGGTGACGGAAGTGGTCCCCAGAGGGGTCCGAGTAGAGAGCATAAGGAGAGTAGAAATTTAGTAGATCTGGGCCAGAAACCCCATGAATAAGGCGTAAGTCACCGTAGTGCAATCTTGGATGTAGACAAGTGGCATATACAAGTAGGTTCAGGCCCAGATTTATAGTAGGAAAGCGTAAGGAACTTGGGAAAACTTACCTCAAGAGGAACCATCTCTAGCAATGAAAGTGCCCGAGAAAAGGAGCCAGAATCTGCACAGCAGGAGGCTCTGCACAGTATTTATAGAGGTGACAGAAGGGGTGCTCGGAGAAGGCCGATAAGAGAGCGTAAGAAGGGGAAAGATTTAGGAGGGTAGAGGTTTGAGCTGGAAACCACAAGAATGGGGCATAGGGAAGCCAAAGTGCTACCTTGGACGTAGACAAGGGCACAGACAAGTAGGTTCAGGCCCAGATCTATAGAGAAAAGAGTAAGGAAGTTAGGATAACTTACCTCGAAGAGATATGAATAGGTGCTGAAATGAGAGAGCTGAGGATGGCAGAGAGAGGTGAATAAAATGGGCAGGCATAGTTAGACAATAGATCAGAGGTGCAACCAGCTCAAGTGCGAGATTAGAAAAAGGCCCAAAAAACAAACAAAGGTACTGCATACAGGAGCAGCAGTACCCTGTATGACACAGAGCCAAATGAGCTGAGGTGCAAACAGGAAGCGCTTATAAAGCTGCAGAGTACCCTGCCTAAGGAATAGTCGAGGCTAGAGAGGGACTGACCGTGTATGAGCTGAGGGCCCCACCCACGGAAGGAGCAGGGCGAGAGAGGGACCCAAGCCTTTTGTTTTTTACTGAAAGTTATGGCTTTCTTCTGGCCACTCTGCCATAAAGCCCAACTCTACGGAGCGTACGGCTTATTGTCGTCCTATGTACAGATACTGTCTGCAGCTCCTCCAGGGTTACCTTAGGTCTCTGTGCTGCCTCTCTGATTAATGCCCTCCTTGCCCGGTCCGTGAGTTTTGGTGGGCGGACGTCTCTTGGCAGGTTTGCTGTTGTACCATGTTCTTTCCATTTGGTTATGATAGATTTGATGGTGCTCCTGGGGATCATCAAATATTTGGATATTTTTTTATAACCTAACCGTGACTTGTACTTCTCAACATCGTTGTCCCTTACTTGTTTGGAGAGTTCCTTGGTCTTCATGGCAGTGTTTGGTTAGTGGTGCCTCTTGATTAGGTGTTGCAGCCTCTGGGGCCTTTCAAAACAGGTGTGTATATGTAACTAGCGACTTGCCCGTCAAAAATAACGGTCAATAAAATTTTAATGCTGAAAATTCTGTTTGTGACACAATGTGATTCTCTGAGACTTTTAAACTTTTTGTTATCTACAAAGAAGTACAAAAATGTATAATAAAGTTTTTTTATTTTTTTAACGATGATTTGTTAAACCATATTAAACTTTTTAATTGTCATTTATGCAGTAACAATCCATCAAATGTGTATGAATATGTATTGTGAACCATTACATAAAGATTTTTAACATACAACTTATATTGTAAACAGTGTTGAATTAATTATTTTTATCAATACTAACATCAATAGGTCAACTTTGTATAAATGAGTATTTGAAACCATTATAGAAGGCTTCTTAACATGCAACTAGTAGTTGAACTACTGGTAAAGCACATAGGTATTGAATCCTGAGGAAGGCAAACAGTAAAAATCGACATTGAAATTTAGCAAATTGTATCAAAGAGGGAAAAAAATTAATTCCTTCCTCACCCCAGTAACTGGCGATCGGATTACTCCCTGGATGAATCCTGTCTATTTAATTACACATTTAAATTTGTAACAAATGATGATGCTGCTATTGACATAAATCCTTGATAACATTCAATAAATCAACTTTTCAAACCTTGTAAAATACAATGTTAACAATGCAAACATTAACGTAAGGTAATAACATTTACAATGAAATTAGTGATCTTGAATATTGAATCCAGAGGAAGGCAAACCAAAAAAAAAAAAAACTGTGAAAGTTGGTTAATTGTTTCAAAGTGGGCAAAAAAATGAATTCCTTCCTGACCCAATTAACTGCTGATCAGATTACTCCCTGGATCAATACTTTGTATATCATGAAACATTTACATTTTGCAACAAATTATGATCCTGCTACTAACATTAAACCTTAATTACATAGAATGAAATAACTTTTCAGTCCTTTGAAAACAGAATTTCAACATTACAAAAAAGAACTTAAAGTATTAAAATGGAAACAGTAAAGGTAAGAAAATGCAATTTAACTGTTTTGTGGGGCCAATCCTGGCCAAATCACTTCCAAGACATTCCATTTTTTTTTTGTTTTTCTGTCAAAGTGGTTCCCTTTAAAAGAGCCCAGCCGACTTGTAATTCTGTCTATGGGATATAACCATTGTTTATTGTTATTGTTTTTTCCCTTTTTTGGGGGGTTATTGTTGTAGTTTTGTAAAATTGTAGATAGAGTTTTGTATGAGAAATAGTGGACCTCAAAAAAGAGGCCAAGTAACTTTAAATTTCATCCTGGAAATGAAGCCACTATTCTCTATGTTTACAAAACCTCACAGTACACAATGTTTTTTGTAAAATGTGTCCATCGCGTAATAGATCACCTTGACTTGGCTTGTCTTCAATTGAAACTTTAATATCATCTGGATTTGTGCACCCTGAAAAAGCAACATAGAGTTGTCCATGTGCAAAAACAGTTCCTGTAAAATAATACCCACATACTTTGAGTTTGGGATCTATTTATGGTCATGACAGATGCCATGATAACTGGAAATTGTCTCCTTTGAAGGACAAAAGGCAAACCACTCTCACTTGGAGCCAAATCAATTCTTGGTATAAAAACTCGTTCACCTTTATGGGTACCAGTCATCATTTCTGCATGTATGAAATTATCTTTTAAATCGCGCACAATTAATCTGGTCCCATTACAAAGTCCTTTTTTTGGATTCATATTTCTCAATAGCATGACAATTGCCCCTTTTTTCAATTGCAAAACATGTGGTGGCATTCCAGATGGTGTTAAAGAATTAATAAATTCTATACTAAAATTAGATTCATTGTCTTTATCGTCATCTAGAACTGAATCTGCACTGCTATAATTCTTTTGGGGTGTATTGATGAATTTTAAAATTCCATTATTTAGATTCAAGGCATCTATATGTCTGAGTAATCATCGTTATTGAGAGTGTTTAGAAAGCTTGCCAATATGAGTGATGGAATTTCAATGGTATCATTGGGTAAATCATTTATTTGTGGATGTTTTCCTTCTCTAATTTGAATGAGCCAATTATTGAATTTGTTTTGGTCTTCAGATCTCATATTTAATTCTAATTTGAGGTGTGTAAATATTTTCCACAGTTTACTTGTCTTGATACATGTTTCAATGATGTCAGTCCTATTTCCATGTGGCACAACAGGTAATGTTTGCCTAAAATCTCCTCTTAACAACATCACTTTTCCACCAAATGGCAAATTATTATCCATCACTTCTTTTAATAATCTATCAAAACATTGCAAGGCATGACATGACATCATTGTTGCCTCATCTATGATAATTAATTTACTTTATTCTTTGGCTTGTAAAGAATTCAGTCAAATATCTGCCACTGATGTTTCTTAAATGGGAACTGGCAGTTTAAATCCACTATGCACAGTTCTGCCACATTCTAACAAAAGTGCGTCAATTCCAGTTGTTGCAAATGGCGTTGCTATTTGACCCTGTGCTGGAATGTAACTCATAAAACTATTGTACAGATACGCTTTCCCTGATTCACCAGGGCCATCTAGATAGAAATAACGGTCTTTGATCATTTCATCATCTGTAGCATTTGTGATGGTATTAAATGCTTGCAAATGTAAAGTATTTAAAGTTGCCAGGTTTTCTTGTGTTTTTGCTGTTGAAGCTCAGTGTCATAATCATCAAAGGTGATGTCATCTATAAATCCTGGATCAGGCAAATTAAAACTTGCACAATTTAATCCATGAGCAAGAAATATTTCTTGAATTTCCATTAACGCTTTTAAGAGTGCAATGGGCTCATTGTAACGTTTCAAGAAGTCTTCAGACATACTTAATTTAAATGTTTCCCACAAATCAAATGCACCAGGTACATTGCAAAAGATTCAAATGAATGCAAATTGTTCTCTCATTTGCTTTGGCATTTGACATAGTTCTGCTTCTTCCAGACACCTCTCCCATTCTGTATCATCTGCTATGAAGTTTTGATGTCTTGCTGCTTATTGGAAAGTATCAAAAACTATGTCATTCACTGTGCGTAAATGTTCATAACTTTGTGCACCGGGAACATGTAAAAGAAGTAATCTTAAACTGAAAAGTTCAATGTCTCCTCGACTGATGGTATAAATCCATGGTATAATTTTATGAGTATCTCTATTTTGTTGTTGCCATTGACCATTTACAATTACATAGTGATATGGAATCTCAATGTATATAAATGTTCTGGTCTGTGTGTCCTGGCAGTTTAATTGAAACCAAGCAGTAAGTGTTGTTTCTCGATGTTCACTTTGGGCTAAGGCAGTTCTTTCATTGCCTGCAGTACATCAAACAAACTGACTTTGTGGCAAATGTACAACTAATCGATACACAGCATGTGACCTATCATGCATCTCAAATTTCATAAGATGCCACATTGCTTCAGGAGCACTGAGATAACGAGCATCTAAATAATTAGAAAGTTTGTCAGGTAAAATTGGATTTTCCTTTTCGTTTTGTGCACCTTGCACAACAACAGTTGCTGCATCATATCTTTTGTATATACATTTATACACATGTTTGATGGATTTAATAGAAGTGCAAGCTTTCTCATTTATGTGTGCATTGTATTCATGAGCAAATGTGGATTGTATGGAACTACATATCTATTATCAACCTTGTGGCCACGGATAATAGCTGTTTGTCCTTCTCTTCTTTTATACAAAGGGTATCCATCACAATTAGCATACGTTTGCATTTGAAATTGTTTTGTACATTTTTTTCCCCATACATTTGGATTGATATCTCTACATGGTGATAAATCATTCTGTGTGTTACAATTTCATAAAATTTGGAATATTTTTCTGGATGTGGCAATTCAGCAGTAATGACTGAATCCACTATCTCTGAAGTATTCAATTTATCTTTTTCCTGCATTATTAAAAGTATGTGTGCATGTGGCAGGCCTCTTTTTTGAAATTCAATCGTATAAACAAAAGCCACACATTTTCCAAATAACTGTGCTCTAGTTATATCATGTATTAATGAATTGAATTTTATTTTGAATACTACTGCCACTAAATCTGGTCGATCAGAAGGATTTTGTCCAAAATTCAAGTTTTCCTTGATCTCTGGCCATTGTGGATTACATGTGAATGTAATGAATAAATCTGGTTTTCCAGATTTTGTGACAATAGCCATGGCATCATTATATCTTTCTTGCATATTGCGAGGAGATCCTTGAAAAGTGGATGGCAAAGTGATTGCTCTTCCAGCTGGAATGTCTCCGTTGGTAGCCAATTCAGCAACATAATCCATCAATCCACAATAATGTTCTACTTGAAGCTTGTTTTGTTACATAGTTACATAGTTACATAGTAATTAAGGTTGAAAAAAGACTTTCAGTCCATCAAGTTCAACCTGTTAAGATCTCCTCTGATCTGCAATATGCGGATTAGTTATTAATTAAATTATTGATTAAATAATTATTAATAGTATAGTATTGGAGAATGAATAAAGAGTTAGTCCATCAAGTTCAACCTTTTTAGATCTCTATTGATCTTTTTAATTTGGACTATTTATTATTATTGTTAATTGTTAATTATTGTTAATTGATCCAGAGGAAGGCAAACATAAAAAAAAACCCATTGAAACTTTGCCAATTGTCTCATAAGGGGGAAAAAAAGCAAAATTCCTTCCTGACCCCAGAAACTGGCGATCAAATTTCTCCCTGGATCAATATTCCTTCGCTAGTTATCTAGGATAGCCTTGAATGCCCTCTTTATTCAGAAATATATCTAACCCCTTTTTGAAGTTGTCTATCGAATTCGCTGTCACCACCTCCTTTGGTAGAGAATTCCACAGTTTAACCACCCTAACTGTGAAGAACCCTTTTCTTTGTTTAAGGTGAAATCTTTTTTCCTCTAACCTCAACGGATGTCCTCTTGTCAGTTGAAAATCTCTTGCTACAAAAAGCTCACTTGACAAAGCCTTATATGGACCCTGGATGTATTTAAATAACGTAATCATATCTCCTCTTAGACGCCTTTTTTCTAGCGAAAATAAGTTTAATTTTGCTAGTCTTTCTTCATAACTTAGCCCCTCCATTCCCCTTATTAGTTTTGTAGCCCTTCTCTGTACTTTTTCCAGCTCTAAGATGTCTTTTTTGTGAGGTGGTGCCCAAAATTGTACTCCATATTCCAAATGAGGGCGTACTAGAGATTTGTATAGTGGCAGAATTATATCTTCTTCCCTGGCTTCTATACCCTTCCTAATACATGCTAATATTTTATTTGCCTTTGCAGCCGCTGCTTGGCTTTGAGCGCTGTTACCTAGGTGGTTGTCCACTAGTACTCCCAAATCCCTTTCAATATCTGATACCCCTAGATTTGCTCCATTAAGATTATAGATTGCTTGGCTATTTTTCCTTCCCAAATGCATAACCTTACATTTATTTGTATTAAATCTCATCTGCCATTTAGCCGCCCATTTCTCTAATTTATGCAAATCCTTTTGTAGGGAAAGTACATCATTATCTGATTTTATTACCTTGCACAACTTAGTGTCATCAGCAAAAATGGAGACACTACATTCGAGTCCTACTTCAATGTCATTAATAAATATGTTAAAAAGGAGAGGACCCAATACTGAGCCCTGAGGAACCCCACTTATCACATTAGACCAATCGGAGTATGTTCCATTTACAACAACCCTTTGCTTCCTGTCTTTTAGCCAGCTCTCGATCCATGAGCAGATATTTACTGCAATTCCTGTATCCCTTAGTTTGCTCACTAGTCTTCCATGTGGCACTGTATCAAATGCCTTTGAAAAATCTAAAAAGACTACATCCACTGAGTTGCCCTGATCCAAGTTCCTACTAACCTCCTCATAAAAACTAATTAGATTGGTCTGACACGACCTTTCCTTCATAAATCCATGTTGACTGCTACCTATGATCCTGTTCAAATAGACATATTCTTGTATTCTGTCCCTTATTAACCCTTTTAAAAGCTTCCCAACTACAGAAGTGAGGCTCACTGGTCTATAATTCCCCGGATTTGCTCTAGATCCCTTCTTAAATATAGGTATCACCTCTGCTTTTCTCCAGTCATCTGGTAGAGACCCTGTAGTGAGCGAGTCTTTAAAGATTAGATATAATGGTTTGGCTATTACAGAACCCAGCTCCCTCAGTACCCTTGGATATATTCCATCAGGACCTGGGGCTTTATTAACATTTATTTTCTCCAACCTCTTTTGTATTTCTTCCTGCGTTAACCAATTATTTAGTGAAGGTAGTGTAGCCCCATTATGTTGCAGTGTCCCAACCACTGGTACCTCCCTTGTGTAAACCGAAGAAAAGAACCTATTTAGCTCATCTGCCTTTTCCTGGTCACTAATTATCAGATGGCCTGTGTCACATTGTAATGGTCCTATCGATTCCTTCCTGGCCTTCTTCCCATTAATATATTTATAAAATACTTTAGGGTTAGTCTTACTTTCCATTGCAACTGACTTCTCATTTTCTATTTTAGCCAGTCTAATAGCCCTTTTGCAAGCCTTGTTGATTTCCTTATAGTCACATAAAGATGCCTCTGTTCCCTCCTTCTTGTATAATTTAAATGCATACTTCTTTTTCCTCATCATGATCTTTAAGTCATTGTTAAGCCACATGGGATGTGATTTACTCCTATTTATTTTATTTCCACATGGTACATGCTGATGAGTATGTTTATTTAGTAAGGATTTGAATGTTGTCCATTTATTTTCAGTATTCTTCCCTGTAAGTTCTTTGTCCCAGTCTATATGTTGTATTGCTGCCCGTAGCCCATTAAAGTTAGCCCTTTTAAAATTTAGAGTTTTTGTTGGCCCCTTACAACTCTGTTTTTTGTATTCAATCTCAAATGAGACTGTGTTGTGATCACTGTTCCCCAAGGGTTCCCCTATTTTTACATTTGATATTATATCAATATTACTTGTGATGACTAAATCCAAGATGGCCCCATTTCTAGTAGGTTCTTGTATTACCTGGGCTAGATAATGATCCCTGAGTGTACTCAAGAACCTGCTCCCCTTAGCTGAGCTGCTGGTCTCGTTTATCCAGTTTATATCAGGGTAATTAAAGTCTCCCATTATTAGAACTTGCCCATGCTTAGCTGCATTTCCAATCTGTAACAATAATTGTATTTCCTCACTTTCAGCTATATTTGGGGGTTTATAGCATACTCCCACCAATATGCATTTAGAATTAGCTCCTCCACTATTTAGCTCAACCCACAAGGATTCAATGATGCCGTTAGTGCCAGCATAAATATCTTCTCTAACTATAGGCTTAAATTCAGGCTTAACATAAAGACAGATCCCTCCTCCTCTTTTACCATTGCCCCTATCTTTCCTAAATAGGTTATAACCATCCAGATTAACAGTCCAGTCATGAGATTCATCCCACCATGTTTCCGTAATGCCTATTAAGCCCCATTTTTCTTGTACTGCTAATATTTCTAGCTCATCCATTTTCCCAGGCAAACTTCTTGCGTTTGCAATCATACACTTTATGTTGCTATGGCTCTGCTGATGTGAAGTGCCTGCCACTGTATTTGAGGCCCCTATTAATATCTCCCTACTTTCTATTGTAACCCTCCCCCCTTCTCCTCCCCCATGGGTAAATAATTCATCCCTTTCCCTCTCTACCCTATTTACCCCAATACTTCTATATAGTCCCTCCCCCCCACCTACAAGTTTAAAAACTCCCCCAGCCGTTCTACCATCCTATTCCCTAGCACAAAAGCGCCCTCATCATTAAGGTGCAATCCATCCCTGCTATAGAGATTGTACCCAAGTGAGAAGTCAGCCCAGTGCTCTAAAAACCCAAAACCCTCTGCACTGCACCACTTTTTTAGCCACGCATTAACCTCCCTAAGCTCCTTCTGCCTCCCTGGGCTAGCACGTGGCACTGGTAGTATCTCAGAAAATACTACCTTGGAGGTCCTTGCTTTAAGCTTATTCCCTAATTCTCTAAAATCATTCTTTAGGACGCTCCATCTTCCACTAACTTTGTCATTGGTACCAATGTGTACCAAGACCGCCGGTTCATTACCAGCCCCTCCCAATAATTTATCCACCCGATCCACAACATGCCGAACCCGAGCACCCGGGAGACAGCAAACTGTTCGATTGCTGGGATCTGGGTGACAAATTACCCTGTCTACCTTCCTAATAATAGAGTCCCCTACCACCAAAACATGTCTGTTGCTCTGCCTATTCTGCCCTCCCTCTTCTCCAGTAGAAATGTTATAAAAGTTAGATTATTTGCTAGAAATCAATAATCCATTGTTGTGTGAGTTTGCCCCCACATAAAATAGGAATTAAGTAATCCCAAATAGAAGTTTGTGCCACTTTATATTCCAGCATAGAAAATCTAACACAAACGTTACTTTTGGGATAACTTTTCAATTGTAATTTTGGTTCCCATCCAGGTTCACCATTTGGAAAGACAATGGAATATGTCATTGGATCCAAATTACAAATTAATATATTTATGTTTATAAAAGGTTGTTCTTCATTGCGTGGATATATTCTAATATCCTGCTGAAAAGGTGGTTCACCGTCTTCATTTTTAAAGACCATGGCAACCTTGTTTACTGTTGGTAAATGATACTGTCTTTGTTCAGTGTTGCAATCTCTTTTTAAAACCATATTTACTCTTGGCATTGTCAGTCGATGTCTTTGAGCATGTTGCTATTGTTCTTTTTCAACCTTTGCTAATTGTTTCTATGCTTGACTGTATGGGTTGTTGGCCATCATTTTATCCAGCTCATTTTATCCACTGACTATGTGTAAAAACAGTTTATTTTCCCGGATGCGTAATCCTTTGTTCAACAGCTTCCATTGTATCTAAGACATATAACTGTGCAAATTTCCTTTGCTCTCCTTCTTGTGGGTGTTAATGTGAAGTGCGGTGATAAATTTGTCCTTGAACTCTAAAACAGTAAGGACCATGTCCTGGGACATTTTCTGCTAATGTAGAACCCATTGAATCAAATTAAACTGCACCGTTATAAGACCTGATGTTTTTTTTAAAATTGGTATCATTTGGAAATGTTGGATCGCTCATGATACTTTCTAAGTAATCTGGAAATGTGTGTATTTGTGCAAGTCTTACCTTGCAATTCTGACAGCAACTAATGAAATCTCCGTCAGTTGGTCTTTCCTTGAGAAAATGATAGGCCCCACAAAACTGGCAAATAACATTGAGTAATCCACAATAATGAGTTTCTACTGTTAGTGCTGTAATGAAAGCAGTATCCTGAGCTTCCTCAACATAGATATCACTACAACTTTCTATATCTACATTAGTGTCATGTGTATGAACATTGGTGTCAATAGGCAATATTCACAGACATGTTTTTGTTTACTTTTTCTTTTCTTTGAATCTCCAGCACAATCACTTTGTGCTATTTTACTAATTTTTCTTTTATTTAAAAGTCTCTGTCGGTCTTCTTTTCTTAAGCGTTGGGAAGTCTCGGGGGACTGTGCATCTCTCCACCTTTGCTTCGTTTCCCTTGCCGCTCTTCTTTTGCTTTCAATCCTGTCTTATCCATTGTCTGCCATTGTAATCTGTAATTGTAAATACAGGTGTAAAATGTCATGTTTTTTGTATTGTACATATAGTTGTTATCTGCTCTCAATCCAAACCTAAATAGCATTAATGAAAGAATGCAATGATTTGCAAAGCATTTAGAATTTTTCCATGAAATAAATTAATCCCTTGTGTTTTTTATTATTGGCACATATATATATATATAAATATATATATATATATATATATATATATATATATATATATATATATATATATATATTGATAACTAATTTTTTTTTCAATAATTAGTAATTAAGTCATTAATAAATGAATATACGTTAATGAATTAATCAATAACTGACATCAATGGTAAACCTAAAGAGGTAATTATGTTTTCCTAAAGAAGAGGAAACAGAAAGAGCTATGAGCAAAGTAAAGATTGGGCTTAAAATAATGTGCAATTTTGTAATTTTATTAATGATGAAATCAATTGACTTATGAGGTGTAATTTACGTTCTTTAAAACTTAATTAGGTAAGCATGTATGTGTGCATACATTTTTTGTGTGGTTATTATGAATTAATAATTAAATACTAAGGGCCTCATTCTATTAGCGGCCGCAGCCATTGCGGGGCCGCAAGGACCGGCCGCAAGCTATTCTGCTATTCTATTCCCCTCCGGCCGGGGATTCCGGCAGGCTTGCGGCCGGTGCCTTGCTATCTCTTGCGGCCGCTCGCGCCGGAGGAAATCCTTTGATCTAAAACGGCCGCAAGGAAATCGGCAGTAAGAAAAGCCCGGTTGCTATTCTATTGCTCCAGGAACCCTGTCTGCAAGGCTAAAAACGAGCCGCAGCTTACTTGCAGCAAACAGGTCCCGCTAGCACCAATTAGGCACATAAAATAGCTCAAATAAAGCCATCCTGCACTTTGCAGAGTCTATAAAGTGATATTCGGTGTTAGTAAAATGTAAAAAGTCCAGAGTGCTTGGAGCACCTCAGACCCGCCCACGCCGCAGCCGGAAAATAAACAGTTAATTTGAACTCGGGTTTGGGCTGATGTGCAAGCTTGAGAGTGGGTTACTTTTTATCCTCATGTCCCCCAATATGATCCCTAGCATTTACAGAGCTGTACAGTGCAGGCTTGAATTTATTTTTGAGTTTTTAGATTTCAGAGCTTACGGCCGGTTTCAAGATATGCGGTCGGCCGTAAGAGGAGATCCTTGTGGGGCCGTATCATTGAATTGTGAGTTAACAGAACCCCCGCAAGGAATCGCAGCCTTATGGCCGATTTACGGCCGATAATAGAATGAGGCCCTAAGGGTCTCATTCATTTGCAAGTTGTAAGTTTTTATTTGGTGAAGACCTTTGTTTTGGATAGATGTTCATTAACTAAAAAGTTATGTCAAATTAATATACTATGTCCTTATATAGAGCCCTATTCAATTTAGCAAATTGCAATTGAATGAGGCCCTAAATAAATATAGATATAGTAATGTTGGGAAATAATATTTATTTCTCACGGTGCATCACACCTATTCACATATATTTATTAAAGGATTGGAGAAATACAAAACAATAAATCTTTATTTATACTATTGAGGACAACGTCGATTAAAAACCATTTTAAAATCGAGGGACTAGGGAGTGGTTCTTTAAAAACATTTAATATTGACTCCTTTGTTTGTGCACATTAGACCACTCAATGAGAGATAAATACAGTGTTATAGTCTCTCCTTTTGGTGTCTAAGTAAGTGCTTCTACAAGTATTAAGCTTGGCTTCCTTGCTTATTTATATATATGTATCTCAGAGAGATTTTATGTATATATCCGGAACTATGAGTCCTATAAGTTATCAGTCCATACACCAATATTGTATTATACCCTATATATATCTATTATATGCTGTTCTCTTCTATGACTTGGTATATAAGGAATACCCTCTCTTGTGAATGTTAATATGAGATATACTAATCATTAACAATTGTATATATATCTCCTTATGTGGTCTCCTTATATTTGCCACTTGGGATAGATGTACCGCTTGAGATGTTATTTTACTCAGGAAAACTATACAAGTTTTTTCCGTGTATCTAAGGTACAATTGCAGCATATATAGGGGTATATTGATATTCCCTGCACTCTATTCGTGAGAGCAGTGTATATATATATCTCCTACGAGTTCCACATTGGGGCTGTCTCCATGGGGACCACCAACATATGTGGACTTCTCTTATATTGGTTTATTCCTGATATTCTAAATACCATTAGTAATTATATAGTATTTATACATGCATGGACTCGTCTACAACATGGTGTAATTAAACTTAATCTTATGCTGCTATTTGAAACTTGGCACTGGGCTTCTCCCATATGCTGGAGCTGAAGCACCAAGTGTCCAGCTATTAGGGACTCAGTGAGCTTCTTTACAGCGTTGTGTGATTTAATTTATAATTTCGCTGCTAGTTAGAGCTTGACACTGAGTTCTCCTGTGTGCTGTGACTAAAGCACCAAGTGTGCAGGTAATATGGACTCAATAGTCACGGAGCTGCATTGAGCTGCATAGGAAGCGCTGGCTTGTTTACAAAAGTTGGCGTCTGACGTCAGACGCTACCCTGACGCACGTTTCGTCACATGGGTGTGACTTTCTCAAAGGGGGAAGGCGATACTCTCCACGGTGCCTCCTATTTATAGTCAAATCGGTAGTCATAGTTACCCTTTAACATATTTACAAGTGAAGGGGTAACATATTTAGTGGGTCTTACAAGTCATAATCATTATATTGACTGATCATATTGTGATTCTCTTTGTCATGTTTTATGTGGTGTGTCCCTGGGCTGGGGGCACGCCATATAAATGACTGAACTGAATGTTCTTGTGTTTAGTATATATATGCTAGTGTTACCATCTGATCTCAGACAATAATGCATCTTGCATATGGTTCACGATATTGTCAATTCCTTATATACCAAGTCATAGAAGAGAACAGCATATAATAGATATATATAGGGTATAATACAATATTGGTGTATGGACTGATAACTTATAGGACTCATAGTTCCGGATATATACATAAAATCTCTCTGAGATACATATATATAAATAAGCAAGGAAGCCAAGCTTAATACTTGTAGAAGCACTTACTTAGACACCAAAAGGAGAGACTATAACACTGTATTTATCTCTCATTGAGTGGTCTAATGTGCACAAACAAAGGAGTCAATATTAAATGTTTTTAAAGAACCACTCCCTAGTCCCTCGATTTTAAAATGGTTTTTAATC
Organism: Discoglossus pictus; assembly: GCA_027410445.1. Classification (NCBI taxonomy): domain Eukaryota; kingdom Metazoa; phylum Chordata; class Amphibia; order Anura; family Alytidae; genus Discoglossus; species Discoglossus pictus. Next base: position 64,773,536 of record CM050167.1, on the reverse strand, counting down.
GACGTTGTCCTCAATAGTATAAATAAAGATTTATTGTTTTGTATTTCTCCAATCCTTTAATAAATATACCTAAATAAATATATGTTAATTAATTAATCAATCATTAACTGTCATCAATGCAAAACAATAAGGGCATTATGAAATCATTTACCTGTGAAATGTATGTTATTTCAGAAAAAATCCTGCAGAATTCACTGTCTTCAGTCAGGTGCAGAGATGAGTAATTTGTGAAATAACATGAAAATGATTTTTAATGTTTGTATTCAATGATTTTGTGACTCATTGAAACTATGATGTTTAATTGGCATAGAAGCAAGCCATAAATGCATAATCATCAATAAAATCCTTATACAATTTTAAATGTAGCACATGTCAGAATGTAAGAAAGTGCTTTAAATTTTTAAGTGCTTTGAAGGTCCTATCCCTGTCAGGCAATTATAAGCACTCCAGATATGTAAGTACTTTGTAAAATGTACATACTTTTTGATCTATTATAAATGTTTATTTTATTTTTTTATTATTACTAACTAATAGTTCCCAAAGCAATGTACATGAATGAGTAGTAAGGCAGATATATAAGTGCAGGTTAAACATATTTAAAATGACTTTTATTGCAGTATAAAATTTAATTTCGTTTTTTTGTAATGATTACTAATTATTAATTAATTAAAATATTAATATACATTAATTAATCAATAACTGTCATCAATAAAAAAAAAAGACTTACGGTAATCCTTTTTTGTTCCAACATATAATTAAACAATATACCTATAAAGGTGATCTTTATGCTGTTCAAAGGCTGCAAACGTCACTCTCTGTGTTCAGTTAGCTGCATAGACGATAAAACTGTCAAATAAGACGGAAAGCATTTGTAATATTTGGATTCATCCCTATCAGGCAATCAGCAGCAACACGGATATATTGGCATAGATGCAAAACATAAACGCATAATCATCAATATATTCATACATAAAAGCAGTATAAAATATTAAATGTAGCACATGTCATTTTTTTTGTAATGATTACTAATTATTAATTATTTAAATTATGAATATACGTTAATTAATCAATAACTGTCATCAATTCAAAATAAAAAGACATAATCCTTTTTTGTTCCAACATAATTAAACAATATACCTGTAAAGGTGATCTTTATGCTGTTCAAAAGCTGCAAACATCACTCTCTGTGTTCAGTCAGCTGCAGATATGATGAAACTGTCAAATAAGATGGAAAGCATTTGTAATATTTGGATTCATCCCTATCAGGCAATCATCAGCAACACTGATATATCAATGCATAGTAAAATATCCATATTGTTTGTGGTCCTTTTTTTTGTTTTGGTAATATTACTAATTGCTAATTAATACATTAATGTATATTAATAATCAAGTAATCAATGTCTAAATGTATTACAAAGAGGTAAGCATTAATGTAATAATAAACTAAAGGCATTGTAAAATATAGAATATTTTTTGTTCATAATGCTTACTAATAATTGATTAATAAAAAGAGGTACAATAATAAAAAAAATAATCAATGTCTAAATATATTACAAAGAGGAAAGCATTAATGTATTAATAAACTAAAGGCGGTTTAAATTTGTTTAAATTTTTATTTGATAAGGATTGCTAATTAATAATTAATAAATTAACGTACATTACTAATTAATTATTCAATTAATTAATATATTACAAACAGCTAAGCATGTAAATTGATAAACTAAAGCAAGTGTAAATTATAAGTTTGTTGATCAATTTTCTTAACTAATATATCCCTTTTTTTAAGTATAATTAATTTATTAATTATTTATTAATAATTATTAATATAAATGAATGTAATTTACCTATGTGTATTTAATATTCAGCAATCATTATCCTGAAGAGCTAACAATCTCTTTGGATTTTACGGCAGTAGAAAACGTCCACTCAGACTGTCATCACTTGAGGAGAAAGTGTCAGCTCTGAGGCAAGTGTGCCCTATATATAGTCTGCGTGCGCGAGACAAAACCATTGGTTTAGGCGGAAAAAACGCCATTTCAGAATCTTAATGTTTAAATGTGTAAGTTAGTGTTGTAAAATGGCAGCGTTAGTCTATGTTTTACGAGTTTCGTGAGCATTTTGCTTCCTTCCTATTAATATTTTTCTACCGCGTACGTCGCTAGCTGTGTTTTGCACGGTACGGAGTCATGTAGCCTTGTTTTAATTTTTTAGGCCTCCATTTTTTTTCTTGCCTAGCTGATTTGCAAGTGCCGGAACTGCTTTAATTCGACATAAATTTGCATTTTTCCTCACTTCCAGACATCCTGGCTGTTCTCCCGTGCTATTTATGATGTTTTAGTTGTATTTATTTTTGTATTTTTAGTGTTTTTTCTTGTTATTTGGTTTGCGCGGTTTTGCCGTTAACTTCGTATTTTTCCTATGTCGTATTTTATTTTTCTAAGTCCCGCGTCTCATATTTTTTTTTTTCTAAGTCCAGCATTTGTCAACTGCTTGCAGCCTAAGGCGATGCCGCATTTTGTAAGTGTTTGTAGGCTAAGTCCCGCGTGTTTCATTACCTCCTTTGCTCGCCTCGCTTTGCGAGGCTCACAGTCACTGAGCCCCTTTGGCGCTCATCGCCTGTGCTGCCCATTTAAGTGGTTTAACGGCTCGTCTCACTTTGCAAGGCTTGCAGGCAATGAGCTCCTATGGTGCCCATTGCCTAAGTGCTCTGAGTTAACGGCTCGCCTCTCTAGGTGAGGCTCGCCGGTGATGAGCACCAAAGGAGCTCATCGCCTAAGTGCTCCAAGTTAACAACCCACCTCACTATGCGAGGCTCGCTGGTATCCAAAGGAGCTCATCGCTAAGTCGTACGCACCACGCAAAGCGTGACAACGTCTCGTAGTTCGACAATTAGAATATGTGATGACAGATCATGTGACACTTAGCTTGCACACAGGTGAACATCATTTCACTAATTATGTGACTTCTAAGTAATTGGTTGCAATTGGGCTTTCTCAACAAAGGGGTGAATACATATGCATATGTCAATTTTCTGTTTTCTATTTCTAAAAAATTGTTTATGTATATATTTTTCTAATTTTACTTCACCAACTTAGACTATTGTGTTCTGATCCATCACATAAAATTCAAATTAACAAAACATTGAACTAAAGGCAGTAATGTAACAAAATAGGTAAAAAGTCAAGGGGGGGTGAATACTTTTGCAAGACACTGTAAATGTTACTGCCTTGTATTAAGTGTTACTGGTTTGCGTTAAGTCTTAGTGCTTATGGCTCATATTTATGTGCTTCGGCCTTGTTTTCATCGTGTTTACATTTTTTTGGCAGCCTTTTTTTTTTTTCGCTTTTGCGATTTGCAATTGTGAAAAAACACATAATATTGCTCAAATTAACTTGCAACCTCACTCACAGGCTCCCTGGCTCTCCTACTGTGCTGTGTGTGAGTGTGTAAGTGGATTTGAGGCATATTTGTGTGCTTTTGCATGTTTTTCCAGTTTGGGGGTTTGGTCGTTAAAGTCATCTACATGCTTTGGGTCCTAAGCCATACAGCCCGTAATTTTGGCCAAGTCCTGTGTGTCTCGGGATAAGCGCCAACTAAGTCCCGCGTGTACACCGCTGTAATGAGCGCTTTCAGAGCTCATTGCAGCCTAAGTCCCGGGTACTTCGACTGCTCATCTCGCTTTGCGAGGCTTGCAATGCAGTGAGCTCCTTCGGCGCTCATTGCAGCCTAAGTCCCCCATGCCTCAAGTGCTCTCTTTGCTTTGCGAGGCTCGCAGTGCAAAGAGTGCCTTCAGCGCTCATTGCAGCCTTTCCCGCGGCCTGCCTCAACGGGCCACCTCGATTTGCGAGGCTTGCAATGGGACGACAACTCACAGTACAACAACTTTATTAGTGATAGTATATAAATAGTACATTTGTGTTTACATTTGAATGTCTAAAACAAGTTAAAAAAACCTGCTTCCAGTTTAGAATTCTGAGAAATACAGTTAATAGGCTGCAAGCTGAGCAGGGACATTCAAATGTGCCCACAAATGCTTTGTTCTTTAATGCATAGTCATTTTAAACATGGCTTGTTTTAAGTGTATGCCTGCTGCATGACACAGCTTTTATGCAAAGCCATTTCCATATTGGAAAGATGGGTGTTTTAATTAAGTTTTTTAACTGTGTGTTGTGGTTGCATAATGAGCAATAAAATGTAAAAACAATTACTGAAACATTTACTAAATAACACATAATATGAATGTAATATAATAATAGGAATATAATATAATTGGAATATACAAATGGAACAATTTTAATGTAAAATATTGTCTAATAAAATAGATTTTTAAAATATGCATTTTGTGTTTTCTTTTTGAATATAACAAGAATTAAAAAATGTTATGTGATATAGGATTACGGTAGTGGTTAGGCGTTAGGCGTTAAGGTAAGGGGTTCAGGGTTACGGTTCCTGGTTAGGATTAGGTTTTATGGTTAGGTGTTAGGGTTAGGTTTTAGGGTTAGGGGTTAGAGCTAGGATTAGGGCTGATGATTAGGGGTTAGGTTTTAGGGTTAGATTTTAGGGTTAGGGGGTCGGTTTTAGGGTTAATGGTTTAGTTTTAGGGTTAGATTTTAGGGTTAGATTTTAAGGTTAGGGTTTGGTTTTAGGGTTAAGGTTTTGGGCTAGGATTAAGATTTAAGGTCAGGTTTTAGGTTTAGGTTTTTGGGTTAGGGTGTTGGTATGTAAACAAAAAATAATTAGAAAATACATTTGAACTGTTGGAAAAACATTTTAATTACATTTGAAATACACTTTTTAAAACATTTTTTAAAAGTATTTGAGCATAACATTGTAATTTAAAGATGTAAACATTTTTTTTATAGAATGCTGAGAAATTTGAATAATTGAAACAAATATTTCAAGAAATATTTATAAAGTTGGTGGTGAATATTGTACGATGTCTTGTACAATTTTTACAAATAGATCTTGGTCTGTATTCAGTCTGTTGCACCACATAAACTCACATAAATATAAGTCTGTGTGTGCCAATGTGCTTTGTTTTTTTAATTGTGCCTTTCCCCACATAGATTATATTGATTGTGTGTGGGCATCTGTGTCCATATTGAAAAGGTTGATTGAATGGTTTACTCTTAGATGAGTGTCATCTTCTGCTGACAGACAGTTGTAGGGTACACCTTGGAAAATGAGGTCACATGTACGAAACAAAAATAGTCAAAAATGTATTTTTATTCTCTGTGATTATTCTCTATTAGTGGAGAGTAGCAACTTTGAGCCATTACTACTAGTATTGTAAATAGTGTATATTGTTTTTTTTAAATCAAATTCCTTCTTGTAATGAGCCTGGCTGTAGTTTACAAATTATATAATTTTCAATAGTATATAATTCATTATAATTTGCCATGGCATGTTTCTTATCACAAAATTGGAATTTTGAACAATGGTCAGAAGAGGTGAAAATGTATTTATAAAAGATCCCACTAAAGTAACAGAGAATAAACTTGATTTGAGGTCACAATTTGAGGAATTGTGTAAAATTTACAAAAAGGCATAGTCAAATATGGTGGGAAATAGGAAGTATTGAAAATTATTTAACCAATAACTTAGTCCCTAGAGGCCTAAGAATAAATCTATTTACCACTTTTAATTATGATCTAGAGGACTTTGTCAAAAAAGGGGACTCAATTATTTTAAAACATCCAGGTGAATTGATAAAACTTGTATTAAATTGGGAAAAACAGCAACTACATGAGGTCTCAATAGAATTGAAAGAAAAGAAACCTAGAGTTTGACAGTCTAGAAATAAAATTACAAGAAGAAAAATCGTAGTAGTAGTAGTATCAACATCAAAGGAAATAATTTCAACATTAGAGTCAGAAAGAACATAGAGGGGAAAGAAAAGAAGGCATTACATTTTGATAAAGAAATAAAACCAATCAAATGTTTTTTAGCTCAAAAACCAAAGCAACAAGGAGGGGGAGAAAGAAACCCAAATCTGTTCAAACCCCAAAAAGACTAAGGCCCTCATTCAATTGCAATTTGGCCAATTGAATAGGGGTCAAAATAAGCACATAACATTTTTTTTTAAAGAAGTTTTTAGTTAGTAAACATCTATCCAAAAGCAAGGTTTTCACTAGCTAAAAACTTCTTTAAAAAAAAAATGTTATGTGCTTATTTTGACCCCTATTCAATTGGCCAAATTGCAATTGAATGAGGGCCTAAGATATTAGAATCAGATTCCCTTCAAGTATATAACCTATCTGAACAAGTCCTCAAACCTGAACATTTGTCTGTATTGAAAAAAGGTTTAAGTTTCTCCCTGCCTGTGATTGATTTATTCGAATGGGTAAAGGATGTGAACTTTGTTGCTCAAAAATTTACATTGAATAAGATGTTTTCAAAGAAACAAAATAATATTTAATTAGACAAATACAAATTTACCTATTTTGAGAAAGTTGGAAATTTTATGGGCAGAAAATATAGGTGATGAAGACTATCAGTGTAAGCTCCAATTTACATCTCTAAGACCAAAACGCAGATATGCACCACTTCTTTCAATTAGTGCAAATATTGAAGCATTAGTCCAAAATGTGACACAAGATCTTGAAAAGTTGTCTAAAAGCAAAAATTCCTATCACAATTTGACATCTAAGGAGAGAGAAGCTCTAAATGAACTTAAAAATAACCCTCACATTGTAATCAAAAGTGCAGTTAAGGGAGGCAACATAGTTGTCTTAAACACCACAGATAATATGAGAGAAAATGAAAGGCTCTGAAATTATAAAGATTGTAATGACTTGCTAATGAAAGATCCTACTGTAGAATTTAAACAAGACCTCTTGCTAATAGTAAGGAAAGCCCTATCTGAGGTAGTAATTACTAAACAAGAATATGACTTTTTGAATACAAAAGCACCATCAGTGGCTTTTTTCTACAGTATTCCAAAAATTCATGAAAATGAGAAAACCCCACCTGGAAGACCTATTGTGTCAGGAAATGGTAATCTGACAGAAAACTTCATATGTAGACACAGTTCTAAGAGTTTCAGTAAGATCTTTATCTTCTTACATCAAGGATACCAGAGATGTACTTCAAAAACTGAATGGAATAACAGCGAATAAAGACACAGTATTGGTATCTTTAGATGTGGAATATCTATATATTGTACAAGCATACAGCACAAATGGGGTTTAAGAGAGCAACCTCATTTAGCTCACTTGTGCCCTTCACAGGGAGAAATATCCTGTAGTATATCAGTCTGGTCATACTCAGAAGAGTGATTTAGCACCAAAATACCAGGCAATTCTCCCTGAACAGGAGAAACAGCTATTCCCAAACTTATGTTTTGGCCTCTCTTGGTCTCCTCGTCAGTGAGGTGCAACTGATTCCCTAAGGCACAGCGAGCAAAGAGTCCACGTCAGGGAGAATGTATTCCTAGCATCTGAAATCCAAAAACAGAAAATAAATTGGAATTTCATAAAATGAAAGAAAGGGCAAATTAAGACCTGTACCCAGAAGAAACCAACAGCATAAAATTACAAGAAGAAAAATCGTAGTAGTAGTAGTATCAACATCAAAGGAAATCATTTCAACATTAGAGTCAGAAAGAACATAGAGGGGAAAGAAAAGAAGGCATTACATTTTGATAAAGAAATAAGAGTTCTAAGAGATTCAGTAAGATCTTTATCTTCTTAGGTCAAGGATACCAGAGATGTACTTCAAAAACGGAATGGAATAACAGCGAATAAAGACACAGTATTGGTATCTTTAGAAGTGGAATCACATATTATAATTGTCTAACTACGATTCGTCGTCACGCTGCGTTGCGTAGTGCGTACGACTTAGCAATGAGCGCCGCAGGTGCTCATCGCCCGGCGAGCCTCGCGTAGCGAGGCGAGTCGTAAAAACCGCAGTGTTGCGTAGTGCGTACGACTTAGCGATGAGCGATTACACCGTACCACTTTGCCGATCGTACGACTTTGCCATCGCTTGGCGAGGCGAGCCATTAAATCGTAGCACTTTGGCAATGAGCGCCGCAGGCGCTCATTGCAGGCGAGCCTCGCGTAGCGAGGCGAGCCGTTAAACCGTAGCACTTAGAAAAAAAATACGAGTTAAGCGGCGGAACAAAAACAGTAAAAAAAACACTAAATACACACAAAAAAATAAAACAAAGGTCACTTACAGCATGGGGAACCAGGCAGGACGTCTGGAAGTGAGTTGGAACTGAAATTTAGATCGATTTAGCCGAGTTACAAAGATCGAAAATCGGCTAAGCGAGAAAAAAATGAAAATGAGGCTATACTACTACGAACTGCGTAAAACACAGCCACAGACGTATGTGTTTGAAAAACAACGAGATAAAGGATGCAGATTAACCGCGCAATGAGTAAAAAGACAGTAGCGAGTACATTTTACGAAACAATATTACCGATTTACGCATTAACACAGATTTCCCGCATTTGTCTCGCGCCACATAGGATTTCCCGCCGAAAACAACGCATTTGGCTCGCGCAACTGCGGATTTCCCGCCTAAAACTATGCATTTGTCTCGCGCACAAACCCTATATATAGGGCACATTTCACACATGACTCACACTTTCCCCCTTAAGGTGATGACAGTCTGACTGGATGTTTTTTGATGCCGGGAAATCGCAAGAGATTGTTAGCTCTTCAGTATACTGCTTCAGCATTATTACATTAAAAAAGGTAAATATATTATTTATAATTATTAATTAATAAATTGGTACTTACTTAATAAATAATAGATAAGAAATTTAATTAATAGAAAATTAATATTGTGCTTATTATTTATAATTATTAATTAATAAATTGGTACTTAATTAAGAAATAATAAATAATAAATGTAATTAATATAAAAATAATATTGTGCTTACCTGTGTGAAACAATTGTTAATAACATTCATAATGTACATTAATTAATTAATTAATTATTAATATCAAAATTAAGAATGTCAATAAAAAACATATTTATTAATTAATTATTAATGTACATTAATTTAACAATTATTTTGTTATATGTTGTGATTACCTGTGTGAAACTATTGTTAATAACATTCATAATGTACATTAATTAATTAGGAACACATTGATTCATTAATTATTAATGTACATTAATTTAAGAACTATTTTGGGATATGTCGTGATTACCTGTGGGTAAGAATTGTAAATAACATTCCTAATGTATCATTACTAATCATTAATATTAAAAAAGGTTAACATTTAAGAATGTGCATAAAAAATGGAACACGTTGATTAATTAATTATTAATGTATGTACATTATTTAAATAATTCAGTTCTTATATATTTTGTATACCACTCTAAAAAAAAAAAAGGGAACATGGTTATGTGTTGATGTTATATTTAGTCAGACATTAATTTAAGATTAATACACATTTATTGATTCTTATTTAAAGACTAACAGTAATATTGAGTGTATGTTTATAATCTATGCTTTCATATGTGTGTTCATGTTGATTTATTGATATATTTATTTCATGTTTTTAATCTATGCAAAGACTCATTGATTAATACAGATGAAATAACATATTATACATTAATTTTACTATTTTGTATAATTGCAGTGAATTCTACGTGAATGACTAGAGATAGTGACGTTTGCACACATTGAACATCATAAGGATAATTTGGACAGGTTTAGAATTTTAATTATATTACTATGGCAAAATATTAAAAAAGATGATGTTTTTAATGTAGACAAATATATGTCTGTTGATGTTCATTTAATGATATTGTTGAAGCAAAAGTTTAAAAATATTATCTATTTGATTTTACAGTTTATTCGGATCTGCAAGGGAATAAACAGACAGTGTGACGTTTGCAGCCTTTGAACAACATCAACATCATCTTCACAGGTATAAAATGTTATTTTGTAGTGACGCATAGAAAAAGGCTATGTATTATATATTTGGTGAAAATTTACATTTAGTGAAAATGGATAGTACTTATTGAGTCATTAATTTATGATATTTAGTTAAAACTTTAAAAAAGTTGAAAAGACAATACTAAGTAATAATAATATTTAAAGAAAAGAAAAAGCTTACAACACTTGCAAAAAAAAAAAAAAGGATGGTATGCTGTGAATTCAATCAAGAAGGAATGTCATTGAAGGATTAATAATATAAAGATGGATATGTGCAGCTATTTCCGATTTCATATATGTCAATAAAATACTTTGAAAAATGGTTTCATTTCTTTCAGACTAAAGTGCAACAATTGAAAATGTTTTATTAGTTTATTCATCTACTTTAATCTATAAGTACAAATGGGAAAAAAAAATGTATATAAAACAAAGAACAAACAATAATTACATCTCTATTTAAAATTACAGGTTAAAATGGCGGACAATGGAGAAGACAAAATTGAATGCAAAAGAAGATTGGCAAGGGAAAGGAAGCAAAGGTGGAGAGATGCTCAGACACCGGAAAACTTCACAACGCTTGCGAGAAGAAGATCGACAGAGACTTTTAAATAAAAGAAAGATGAGTAAGAAAGCCGCAAGTGAGTGTGTTGGGGCTTCCAAGAAACGTAAAAGTAAACAAAAACATCTCTGTGAACCATTGTCCAATGACTCTATTTTGCAGAATGACTTATATGTAGAAACACAAGAAAAAAATGTACATATAGAAAGTGGGTCTGATATTTATGTTGAAGAAATGCATGATAATGTGTTTACTACTGCAGTACAAGTAGAACCTCATTATTGTGGGTTACTTAATGTGGTTTGTCAGTTTTGTGGGGCCTATCATTTTTTTTAAAGGAAAGACCTACTGACGGAAATTTCATTAGTTGCTGTCAGCAAGGAAAGGAGAAACTTCCACTAAGACACCCATTTCCATATTATTTAAAATGCATTATGAGTGATCCAACATTTCCAAATTATAATAATTTCAAACAAAACATAAGGTCTTATAACAGTGCAATTTCATTTGCTTCAATGGGTGCAACATTAGCAGAAAATGTACCAGGACATGGTCCTTATTGTTTCAGAGTTCAAGGTCAAATATACCACCGAACTTCACATTTACACCCACAAGAAGGACAGCAAAGGAAATTTGCAGTTATATGTCTTAGATACGATGGAAGCTGTGGAACAAAGAATGACACTTCCAGAAAATAGACAGTGTTTGCGCATAGTCTTTGAACAGCTTGAAAAAAATTATGGAAAAAAACCTATATAGTCAAGCATACAAACAATTAGCACAACTTGAAAAAGAACAGGAACATGCTCAAAGACATCAATTGCCTACACCAAGAGTCAATATGGTGTTAAAAAGAGATCGCAACACTGATCAAAGAAGATATAATTTACCTACTGTAAACGAGGTTGCCATGGTGTTTAAAAATGAAGATGGTGAACCACCTTTTCAGCGGGATATTAGAATATATCCACGCAATGAAGAGCAACCATTTATCAACATTAATATATTAAGCTGTAATTTAGATCCCATTTTCTTTCCAAATGGGGAACCAGGATGGGAACCAAAATTACAATTGGAAAGTTATCCCAATACTAAACTTCATATTAGATCTAATATTTCCATGCTGGAATATAAAGTGGCACAAACTGCTATCCGTGATTGTTTTAATCCAATTTTACATGGAGGAAAACTCACTCAACAATGGATTATTGATTCATATTTACAAGTTAAAGCCAATAATCTAAATTTTATTAAATATCAACAAAATAAATTACGAGTAGAACAGTATTGTGGATTAATGGATTATGTGGCAGATTTAGCTTCCAACAGAGACATTCCAGCTGGAAGAGCAATTATTCTGCCATCCTCTTTCCAAGGATCTCCTTGCAATATGCGAGAAAGGTATAATGATGCCATGGCTATTGTTATTTATTACATTCACGTGTAATCCACAATGGCCAGAGATCAAGGAAAATTTGAATCTGGGACAAACTACTTCTGACCGACCAGATTTAGTGGCAAGAGTATTTAAAATCAAACTCAATTCATTAATTCATGATATCACTAAAGCACACTTATTTGGACAATGTGTGGCTTTTGTTTACACCATTGAATCTCAAAAAAGGGGATTGCCACATGCTCACATACTTTTAATACTGCAGGAAAAAAGACAAGTTGAACACTGCAGAGAGAGTGGATTCAGTAATTTGTGCACAATTGCCAGACGAAGAAAAATATAAAAAAACTTTGGGAGATTGTTACACGTAGAATGATTCATGGCCCATGTGGAGAGATGAATCCGAATTCACCATGTATGGAAAATAAAAAATGTACTAAACAATTTCCAAAACAATTTCAAATGGAAACATATGCAAATTGTGATGGATATCCTTTGTATAAAAGAACATAAGGACAAACATCTATTATCCGTGTCCAAAAGGTTGCTAATAGATTTGTTGTTCCATACAATCCACATTTGCTCATTAAGTACAATGCACACATCAATGTGGAAGCTTGCACTTCGATTAAATCAATTAAGTATGTGTATAAATATATATACAAAGGATATGATGCAGCTACTGTTGTTGTACAAGGTGTTGGAAATGAAAACGAAAATCCAATTTTACATGATGAACTATCAAATTATTTAGATGCTCGGTATGTGAGTGCTCCTGAAGCAATGTGGCGCCTTTTGAAATTTGAGATGCATGATCGGTCACATGCTATCTATCGTTTAGCTGTACATTTGCCTCAAAGTCAGTTGGTTTGTTTTACTCAAGGAAATGAAAGATCTGCATTATATCAAAGTGAAGACAGAGATACTACGCTTACTGCCTGGTTTAAATTAAACTGTCAGGATAAGGAGGCCAGATAATTTTTATACATAGAGATACCATATCACTATGTATTTGTAAATGGTCTATGGCGACAACGAAGAAGAGATACACATAAAATCATACCACGCATTTATACCGTCAGTCCAAGGGATATTGAACGTTTCAGCTTAAGATTACTTCTGCTACATGTTCCCGGTGCACAGAGTTTTGAGCATTTACGTACAGTGAATGACATAGTTTATGATACATTCCTATTAGCTGCAAGACATCAAAATGTCATAGCTGATGATACATAATGGGAGAGGTGTCTGGAAGAAGCAGCACTATGTCAAATGCCTAAGCAAATGAGACAACAATTTGCATTAATTTGTATATTTTGCAATGTACCTGATGCTTTCACTTTGTGGGAAACATTTAAATTAAACATGTCAGAAGTTTTCTTGAAACGTTACAGAGAACCAATAGCTCTGTTAAAAACATTGATGGAAATCCAAGAAATATTCTTGGCTCATGGATTAAATTGTGCTAGTTTTAATTTACCTGATCCAGGACTTATAGATGACATCAGTTTTGATGATTATGACACTGAGCTTCAAAAACAACAAAACAAGAAAAACTGGCAACTTTCAATACTTTACAGTTAGAAGCATTTCATGCCATCACAAATGCTACAGATGATGAAATGGTTAAAGACCGGTATTTCTATCTAGACAGACCAGGTGGATCAGGAAAAACTGATCTGTACAATTGTTTGATGAGTTATATTCGATCACAGGGTCAGATAGCTATGCCATTTGCAACAACTGGAATTGCTGCACTTTTGTTAGATGGTGGTAGAACTGTGCATAGTGGATTTAAGCTGCCAGTTCCCATTTTGGAAACATCAGTGTCAGATATTCGACTCAATTCCATACAAGCAAAAAAATTCAAACTTACTAAACTAATTATCATAGATGAGGCAACAATGATGTCATGTCATGCACTGCAATGTATTGACAGATTCTTAAAAGAAGTAATGGATAATAAGTTGCCATTTGGTGGAAAGGTGATGCTGTTAGGAAGCGATTTTAGGCAAACATTACCTGTTGTGCCACATGGAAATAGAACAGAGATCATTGAAACATGTATCAAGACCAGTAAACTGTGGCAAATATTTACACATCTTTCAAATTAGAATTAAATTTGAGATCTGAAGGCCAAAATGAATTCAATGACTGGCTCATTAAAATCGGAGATGGAAAACATCCAGAAATACAGCATTTACCAAATGATACCATTGAAATTCCATCAGAAATGGTTTGCAATGAATCACTCATATCAGCCATATTTCTAAACACTCTTAATAATGCGGATTACACAGACATTGCAAACAAAGTAATATTAACATCAAAAAATATCGATGCCTTGAATGTAAATAACGAAATTTTAAAATACATCAATGCACCACAAAAGAATTATTACAGTGCAGATTCCATTCTGTCAGATGATAAAGACAGTGAATCGAATTTTAGTATCAAATTTATTAATTCGTTAACACCATCTGGAATGCCCCCACATATTTTACAATTGAAAAAAGCACAATTGTTAGGTTATTGCGAAATATGAATCCAAAAAAAGGACTTTGTAATGGGACCCGATTAATTGTGCATGAGTTAAAAGATCATTTTATACATGCAGAAATTATAACTGGTACGCATAAAGGTGAACGAGTTTTTATACCAAGAATTGATTTAGCTCCAAGTGAGAGTGGTTTGCCCTTTGTCCTTCAACGGAGACAATTTCCAGTTATAATGGCATTTGCTATGACCATCAATAAATCCTAAGGACAAACTTTTAAGTCAGTTGGGATTTTTTTAAAGGAACCCGTTTTTGCACATGGACAACTCTATGTGGCTTTTTCAAGGTGCACTAATCCAAAAGAAATTAAAGTGCATGTTGAAGAAAATAAAACTCAGGGTCATTTATTGGACAATGGATATGTTTACACCAAAAACATTGTCTACTATGAGGTGTTGGAAAGATAGAGGACAATGGTTTCATTTTAATGCCAACATTTTATGGGACTCCATATGATTGCACAAAAAAAAACATTTCACATAAAACATCCAAAGAATGGACAAAAAAACGTAGAGAACAGTGGTTTGACTTCCATGACAAAATTGAAGTACTCTGGGACTCTTTAAATACGGTAACAGTATTTCACTTATGAAAATCTATGTGATATTTGCAGAATGGACAAACTGAAAAAACAAACAAAAAAACAAACAGTAAAATACCCTTAAACAGATTGGAATGGGTTCAAAATTTTATATTTACATGATTGGCCCCACAAAACAATTAACTGACTTTTTCAAGTTTATAACAGTTAAATGTTATTGTTTGATGTTAAAATTTCAGATGTTAAATATGTGTTTTTGGAATTTTGAAAAAAGTTTGGTCAATATATATGTGGTATAGTCAAATATTTATTGTTAGTATAAAGTTTAACTATTTTAAGAATAATTGGAAATGTATTATTTAAATACAAAGTATTGATTCAGGGAGAAATCCCATCGCCAGTTAATGGGGTCAGGAAGGAATTAATTTTTTTCCCTCTTTGATACAATTGGACAAGTTTCAATAGAGGGTTTTTATTGTTTGCCTTCCTCTGGATTCAATGCTAATTTAGTTTAACAAGAGTTTAACAAATATGTTACAAATGATAAAAAGCATGTTATTGTTAAAACAATTTACTTACTCTAAGTTAATATAGTCCGCAGTTACTCAGTAATAAATATGTATTGAAAAGTGTTAGTATTGTTAACAAAATGTTGAACAAATGTTTCATATACAAGTTGCATGTTACAAAGTTTAATGTTTGTGAAATATAAGTTGAAAGTAAAAAAAATAAAAAGTTAAAAAAAATAATGTGTTTTTATTTTTAGAAAAAAAAAAGGGACAAATGTAGGTGACTCATTTTGTGTTGCAAACAAATTTCACAACAATTAGTTTTTATTGACCGTCACTTTTTGGCTGGCAAGTCGCTAGTATCTATATATTGTACAAGCATACAACGCAACCTCATTTAGCTCACTTGTGCCCTTCACAGGGAGAAATATCCTGTAGTATATCAGTCTGGTCATACTCAGAAGAGTGATTTAGCACAAAAATACCAGGCAATTCTCCCTGAACAGGAGAAACAGCTATTCCCAGACTTATGTTTCGGCCACTCTTGGGCCCCGTCAGTGAGGTGCAGCTGAGAGGGGAGAAAGAGACACGGGAAGGAAGGAGGGAAAAACCCAAAGGAATGAAAAGGCACAGGGGAGGGAAGGGGGAGAGACACAGGGTAGGGAAGGGGGGAAGAGACACAGGAGAGTGGGGGAGACACAGGGGAGGAAAGGGGGAGACACAGGGAAGGGGGGATACAAAAGAGGGAGAGGGGGAAGGGAGAGAAAAAATAAAAATGTTACCATCATTTTTGATGGGCAATTTACTAGGTGAAAATAAATATGATACTGCCAACACATGTAAACAAGGAACATGTAGGTAACACCAATGTTCTAAAATGTATAGCCATAGATCATATAATAACAGAATTAGAGGGGGAGATATTGATAAGAAATTGTTAAGACTGGGAGCTAAATGGATTTATACATTAAAAACTCAGAAAACAGTAGTCCTAAACAAGGATTTTACATACTTAGGGCCTCATTAAATTGTCCAAATTGTAGTTACTGTAGCCTGTAATGTAGCCAGCAAAAGTTACTGCTATTAAATTGCGCACTTTTAGCTACCCACAATCTATTTGCAGCTTACAGGCTGAAAATCCCTACGGGCTTTCAAAATTATAACTCCGACCCAGCTAAGCCATTGATCTTTCAAGCCCACAAAAGTTACGATTGCTAAAATCGTAAATCACTATTAAATTGCTACAATTCCCCAAGCCTGCAATTGCCTTCAAACCCGTAAATGGCAAATGTAGCAAAAAATTCTAAGAGTACTAGAAAGGACTCGCATGGGTATTAAACATCTGTTCTTAACACTATAAAAGCCAATAAAAACACAATATTGGACTTTAAAATATGGGGAAAGCGATGAAAGACATTAGATGTAATTGCACAACAGTCTCAAGCACGCAAATCTGCAATAAAAAAAATATTTTTTTATGAGTAATTTCTGTTTTTGTGTTATATCGATCACGGCAATCAATGAGTTAATACATATTATTGAACTCGCATGGACTAGAATAGTAGATTTATTGATTTTTTATATTGCAATATTTGGTTTCTTTGTGTAAAGCGCTACTTTAGATGCATTAGATGTTGTTAGTGGCAAGTTAGGATTGTAAAATAGCATAGTTTGTCTATGTGCTATGTGGTTCACGAGCATTTGCCATCCTTTGTAATAGTGTATTTTGTACCTTGTATGTTCCTGGGTGAAAGTGGTACGCGGCTGGCAGTGTTTTGCGCAGTCCAGGGCCATGTACCCTCGTTTTCATTTTTTTGGCCGTAATTTTTTCCCGCTTAGCCGATTTTTTTTTTAAGTCCCGCATTCGTCAACTACTTGCACCCTTAGGCGATCCAGCGTTTCCTAAGTGTTTGGAGGCTAAGTCCCACCAGTTTCATTGCCTCTACTGCTCGCCTCCCTTCGCTGTACTTCCATGCTGTGTGTGATGTTTTTGTTGTATTTTGTTGTGTTTTATGTTTTTTGCTTTTCTCAGTTCGGCCGTTAACTTCTTATTTTTCCTATCTCGTATTTTGTTTTCGAATTCCTGTGTCTCGTAATTTTTTTTTTCTAAGTTCTGCGTTCGTCAACTGCTTGCAGCCTAAGGCAATTATGCGTTTCCTAAGTGTTTGGAGGCTAAGTCCCATGTGTTTCATTGCCTCCACTGCTCACCTCACATCGCCCAAGTGCTGCGAGTTTTAGTGCCTTAACGGCTCGCCTTGCTATGCGAGGCTGGCAGGTGATGAGCACCTTTGGCACTCATCGATCAAGTGCTGCGAGTTTTAGTGCCTTAACGGCTCATTTCGCTATGCGAGGCTCGCAGGCGATGAACATCTTTGGCACTCATCGCCCAAGAGCTGCAAGTTTTAGTGCCTTAACGGCTCGCCTCGCTACGTGAAGCTTGCAGGCACTCATCGCCTAAGTGCTGCGAGTTTTAGTGCCTTAACGGCTCACCTCGCTACGTAAGGCTCACAAGCGATCGCGACCTTCGGCACTCATAGCCCAAGTGCTGCGAGTTTTAGTGCCTTAACGGCTCACCTCGCTACGCGAGGCTCGCAGGTGATGAGCACCTTCAGCACTTAACGGCTCGCCTCACTATTCGCTCATCGTCTAAGTGCTGCAAGTTAACGGCTTGCCTCACTATTATCCTTTCTACTATCCTGATCCTCATATCACTAAGTTGTCAAACTGCAATTTGTCGTCACGCTTGCGAGCCTCGCAAAGCGAAACAAGAATTTGAGGCATTGAAGCACGTGGGACTTAGGCTGAAATGTGCTCCAAAGGTTCTCCTGTGAGCCTCGCAGAGCAAGGCGAGCAGTTGAGGCACGCGGGACTTAGGCTTCAAGCAGTTGAGGAACCTGGGGCTTACTTAGGCTGCAACCAGTTAAGAAACACAGAACTTAGATAAAAAAAATCTGACCTCGGATGAGGCATTGAAGCACGTGGGACTTAGGCTGAAATGAGCGCCAAAGGCGAGCAAAGTGAGGCTCGCAGTTTAGTGACACAGGACTTAAGCTGCAAGCAGTTGAGGAACGCGGAAAAATACAACCTCGGAATCTCTTGGGCAAAAAAATCCGACTTCAGAAAAATAAGTTAACGTCCGAAACGCGGAGATCGAAAAATACAAAAAACAAGAAAAATAATAAAAAATAAATTACAACACACTCACACACAGCACAGGGGGAGAGCCAGGAATCCTGGGAGTGAGGTTGCAAGTGATTTTTAGCCTTATTTGCTGTGTTTTGTCACTCGAAAATTGGCAAAGCGAGAAAAAAAACTGACGTAAAAAAATCTGAAACTGCATGAAAACGAGGCTGAGCAAAGCCAGGCACACGGGTCTATGAAAATACATGATGGCAAAGACATTAACACTTACACAAACACCGCCAGGCATGCTGGACTTAGAAAATAAACAACGGCAAAGACACTGCAAACAGTTGAGGAACGCGGGACTTACTTAGGCTGCAAGCAGTTGAGGAACGCAGAACTTAGAAACGCGGAAATTGAGAAAGAAACGACAGCAAAGACACTAACGCTTATACCAACGCCAGGCACGCAGGAGTTTGTAAATAAAACAAACGCCAGTCAGCGAGCGCCTCACAAACATTCAGCACACACACAGAGGAGAAAGACACAGGGAAGGGACAGGGGGAAGATGTTGGAAAGAGACACATGGCATTCCCAAGCACAAAACTTACAGGTTAATGAACCCTGCAATGATCGGCCAGTACAGTCGGCGAGAGGAAAGGTTTGCAATGAGAGCCAAAGGCAAACAGCACTACCTGGCTTACACTTTTATTGCCATCATTTTTGACTGGCAAGTCGCTAGTAGTATATATATAAAAACATTATTATCAGCTATAATATTGAACCTACACTGATGATTAAAAGGAAAAGTTACTTTTGTATCAGGAAAGGAATGTATTGTGTTTTGCTTTAAACAATAAATGTCCCATTAATTCCAGTATCTGCTCTATTGATATAGAATAGGATCTGCAAGTTGGTCCTCTACACTTTTTGATTTAATTCACGTTTATATAGTAAGAAATACACAAAACACGTTTTTGATTTAGATTTATTCATCTATATATTTTTTCACTTAGGCACGTATACATTCTGATTTGCAGCACAACATGATATCAACAATTTTCAATTGAACCAATTCTTTTTCCCAGTAAGCAGCAGCAATTTTAAGTTATTTTATTTAAAGTAGTTTTTAACAATTCATAAATAACATTTTTATCTATTTTTGCCTGGTACATGTGAACTCATTTTCAAAAGGTTTGCCAAAATAGATGTCTTGTTCTCTGCTTTCTATTTGGTAAATGTATTACTTCTATGAGCACCTTTGATTTTTCTCCATTAGTGGAGAGTAGCAACCATGAGCCATTACTACTAGTATTGTAAATATTGAAGGAAGTTCATGTTTATTTTTGGAGATGTGTGAATATAGTACTAAGATGGTATAATTTCTTATAATTTTTTTTGCTGTTTTATGTCAATGTTAGCAAAAAAATATTTACTTTATTTTTTTTTTCTTTGTATTTTGTATTTTTGCAATTTATGATTTTAATTTAGTTGTTTAATATAAAGTAGTTATATATTAATTTATCAGTGCTTTTTTATTGTATTTTTCTGGTATTTACCTTGATATATTACTTTATTGCCTTATTTATTATTTTGCTCTGCTTGTCACTGTTCAAATTTCAGTCAGAAATTTGACAGTGAGAGCAACAGTAGTGTTTGCGCCGCAGGCCTGCATTGGAGTTCACAGGACAGCACGACAGACTGGTGGGTTGCTGCTCAAAAACCTACTGTGTTGAGAACGGCATAGTGAATGGTGTGGTGGTCACCTAACAGTAGTTTTTGTTTACTCCAATTATACAGTTAAAATGAAAATTTTATTTTGTAGGTATTGGAAAAAAGTTTTTCTGATAAACCAAAAAACAATCAATTTTCAAGCGAGGTAAGGTTTTTCATAAATTTAAAAAACATAGATAACATGTTGTAATATTGTTAGTGTTATCTGAAAAAGTTATGTTGAAATGGCTTTTTTGAGGAAAATGTAAATATAACAATTTAGAATCATTCAATGGAGATAAAAAATGTCATAAACTAAATATTCAAAGAGTGAAACTTTAAAGATTGAAACAATCATTGGAAACAAAAAGTTTTGCAATGTGACATTAACTAAATGCTTATATATTGTATAGGGCAACTGAAAAATAGCACCAGAAACATTTAACCCGCAATATAGCACTTTTATATTACTGTAAATTTAAAGGGACACTTAAGTTATTTTATCATGCAACGTTTTTGCATTACATGTAGGAAAAGTTTTTCCTTAACATAGGTGATTGTAGCCATTCCCATTAAGAGGCTTGTATTCAAATGTAGACAATCTTAAATCTTAAAATCCTGCTATAGTCCATGCTATAGTCTACAGTAACATAACCAGCCTTGCAATATGCTATTTAAAAAAACTGTTTCTTGCATTGTACTACTTCTAATCAGTTTTTTTAACTTCCTTCAAAGTCTACTAGCCAAGGCAAAATACACATTTTATCATTGCTCTTGAGACTGTCCTGTCCCTATTTTAAACTGTCAGACTACTGTAACAAATTTGGAGATACAGGAAGTCCCCGCGTTATAGACGACCCAACTTACAGATGACTCGTACTTAAGAAAGATTTTAAGAACGTTTTTTTTGTATGAATTTGTTTTTATGTTCTGTTTGTTTGAATTAAAATAAAGAGAACAATAGATTCTGCAGCAAATTACTATTATTATTATTAACTAGCGACTTGCCCGTCAAAAAATGACGGCAAAAAGATGTGTATGTTTGGAAAGTTGTTTAGTTATTAATATA
Source organism: Discoglossus pictus (assembly GCA_027410445.1). NCBI lineage: Eukaryota > Metazoa > Chordata > Amphibia > Anura > Alytidae > Discoglossus > Discoglossus pictus. The sequence continues at coordinate 64,752,170 of CM050167.1, read as the reverse complement.
CATATTTGACACTTGTAAGTATTGTGATATTAAACATGTTTAGTTTTGTAAAATGTTCTCTTGGTGAACAATAAGTCTTAAAGCATTTTGTATTCAAAGTATTAACATTTGAATGTAAGAACAGTTGAGCTTTAAATTAATCAGTATTGTAAACTTGAGGTGATGGTTTTTTAACATGCAATTTGTATGTGAAGAATTGTTAACTTCAATATACATTGAATCCAGAGGAAAGCAAACAGTAAAATCCCTTGTTCAAATGTACACAATTTTAACATGAACTTTGTAGTATATGTAAGTAAGAAACTTGAAAGTATATTTTTTGAAACTTGAACTTTATTATCTGTGTAACTTTGTAACATGCAAAAACATTTTTTGAACTTGGAAAATTATAAACAGTAACATAGTGCATACATTTTTTAACATAATTTTGTATTAAAAGTATTAACAGTTGAATGTAAAAACAGTTGAACTTTAAACTAATCAGTATAGTAAACTTGAGGTTATGGTTTTTTTAACATGCAATTTCTATCTGAAGAATTGTTAACTTCAATATACATTTAATCGAGAGGAAGACAAACAGTAAAAACCCTCCTTGAAACGTACCCAATTTTAACATGAACTTTGTAATATATTTAAGTAAGAAACTTGACATAATATTTTTTGAAAATTGAAGTTTTTTATCTGTGTAACTAAGGAACTTGAAAAAACATTTTTCCAACTTGGAACATAGTGAATTAATATTGTAACATAATTTTCTATTAAAAGTAATAACATTTGAATGTAAAAACAGTTGAACTTTAAACTAATCAGTATTGTAAACTTGAGGTAATGGTTTTTTGACATGCAATTTCTATCTGAATAATTGTTAACTATAATATACATTGAATGCAGAGGAAGTAAAAACCCTCCTTGAAACTTACCCATTGAAAATTAATTCCTTCCTGACCCCATGAACTGACGATAAACATTAATCCAGGGAGTAATCGTAACATAACAGATATTATTTACATTGTGACTAAAAACGTGGTTGAGCTCTTAACATGAACTTTGTAATATGTTGAAGTAAAGAACTTGTAATTATATTTTTTTAAACTTGAACTTTCTTATCAGGCTAAGTAATGATCTTGAAAATATTGTTTTCAAACTTGTAACATTAGAAACAGTAACATAGTTAATGAACATTTTAACATAATTTGTAAAAATAATGCAAGGCAAGTGTTTTGTGAGGCGAATCATCCATAAACACTACTTCCATTAATTATGACTGAATTGTTTATTGTTTGTATTTTTCAATGCTTTTAAATTTGTTTTGCATGTGTTATATTTCTTTATAATGAAAAGTTATAGTACTTCATAGTAGACAATGTTTTTAGTAAAAATACGTCCATCTTCTAATAAATCACCTTGACTTTCATTCTTTTCAATGTAAACTTTAATAGCCTGTGGATTTTTGCACCGTGATAACGCAACGTACAATTGACCATGTGCAAATACTGGTTCTTCCAAGAAAATACCCACAGATTTGAACGTTTGACCTTGTGATTTATTAAAGGTCATAAAATAGCTCAAATAAAGCCATCCTGCACTTTGAGAAGACTATAAAGGGATTTTAGGTGTTAGAAAAAATAGCACATAATTATCCTATACTCAAATCCGTGAAAATATTGTTTTTTTAATATCCGTAAAATATCCATGTAAAAAGTCCAGAGTGCTTGGAGCACTTCAGACCCGCCCACGCTGCAGCCGGAAAATAAACAGTTAATTTGAACTCGGGTTTGGGCTGATGTGCAAGCTTGAGAGTGGGTTTCTTTTAATCCTCATGTCCCCCAATATGATCCCTAGCATTTACAGAGCTGTACAGTGCAGGCTTGAATTTATTTTTGCGTTTTTACATTTCTGCGCTTACGGCCGGTTCCAAGATATGCGGCCCTTGCGGGGCCGTATAATAGAATCGCTAGTTAACAGAACCCCCGCAAGGAATCGCAGCCGTACGGCCGATTTACGGCCGCTAATAGAATAAGGCCCCATGTCATTAACAGTTCTTAAGTGTTCAAAACTTTGTGCTCCAGGAACATTTAAAAGTAATATCCGTAAGCAAAAAAGTTCAACATCTCTTGGACTGACTGTGTAAATTCTTGGGATTATTTTATTGCCTCTGCTTTTTCTCGGTCTCCATAATCCATTCACAAAAACATAGTGATATGGAATTTCAATATATAAGAATTGTGTTGCTTGTGAATCTGTGGAATTTAATTCAAACCATGCAGTTACTGTAGTGTGACGATCTTCACTTTGGGCCAATGCATTCATTTCATTTCCAGCATGGAAATACACAAAATGTCTTTGTGGCAAATGTACTGCTAATCCATATACTGCATGTGATCTATCATGTATTTCAAATTTTAAAAGCCGCCACATAGCTTCTGGCGCACTGACATAGCGGGCATCTACCTCAGATGCAAGTTCATCATGTACTAACTCACTACTTTCAGGGTTGTCTGCACTTTTCACAACTACAGTAGCTGCATCATAGCCTTTGTAAATATATTTGTAGACACATTTAATGGATTTGATGGAAGTGCAGGCTTCTACATTGATGTGGGCGTTGCACTTCATGAGTAAATGTGGATTGTAGGGTACTACATATCTATTGTCAGCTTTTTTTCCACGAATAATGGCACTATCTCCTTCTCTTCTTTTATAAAGTGGATAGCCATCACAATTGGCATAGGTTTTGTCTCTATAATCTTTTGGAAATTCTTTGGAACATTTATTATTTTCCATACATGGTGATTGTGGATTAAACTCACCACAGGGTCCATAAATCATGCGATGAGTAACAATCTCATATAGTCTACCATATAGTTCTGGATCTGGTAGTTCAGCAACAATGACTGCATTCACTTTGTCAGAAGTATCTAATTTATCTTTTTCTTGAAGTATTATCAGAAGATGTGCATGTGGAAGGCCTCTTTTTTTAAATTTAATGGTACATACATAAGCAAGACATTTGCCAAATAACTGACTTATAGTGATGTCCAGTATTAATTCATTTAATTTAATCTTAAAAACTCTGGCTACTAAATCTGGTCTATCAGAAGCACTTTGTCCAAGAAGTAAATTTTGTGTAATTTCTGGCCATTGTGAATTACATGTAAATGTAAGAAATAAATCGGGTTTGCCAAATTTGGTGACAATAGCCATAGCATCATTGTATCTTTCTCTCATATTTCGAGGAGATCCTTGAAAGGAAGATGGTAAAATGATGGCTTTGCCAGCTGTCATGTCTCTGCTTGTAGCCATGTCAGCAACATAGTCCATGAGTCCAGAATATTGTTCTACACAGAGTTTATCTTGTTGATATTTGATAAAGTTTAAATTATTTGCCTCAACTTGCAAATAAGAATCAATAATCCATTGTTGTGTTAGTTTTCCACCACATAAAATTGGATTAAATGTATTTTGAATGGCAATTTGAGCTACTTTAAGTTCAAGCATAGAAACATTATTTTGGATTCTGGCTTTAGCATTTGGGTAACTGGGAAGTGTTAATTTTGGTTGCCAACCTGCTTCTCCGTGTGGGAAAAAAATGGGATATGTCATTGGATCTAAATTTGGACTTAAGATACTCATATTAATGAATGGTTGCTCCTCATTTCTGGGATATATTCTAATGTCTCTTTGAAATGGTGGTTCTCCTTCATCATTTTGAAACAAGATTGCAACCTCATTTGATGTTGGCAAGTTATAACGACGTTTATCAGTATGTCTGTTTTTTTGATGCACCATATTAACCTTCGGCATTGGTAATTGATGTCTTTTTGCATGAAGTTGTTGTTCATTTTCTACTTCTGCCATTTTTTTATAAGCTTTACTGTAGGGGTTATTGTCCATAATATTATTTAGCTCTATAAAAACATTGGGTAAGCATTTTTTTTCCATCCATCTGCATATTTTGGTCAACAGCTTCCATTGTATCTAGGACATATAGTTGAGCAAATTTTCTTTGCTCTCCTTCCTCTGGATGTAAATGGGAAGTCCGATGATAAATTTGTCCTTGGACTTTAAAACAGTAAGGACCATGTCCTGGTACATTAGCAGCTAATGTTGCCCCCATAGATGCAAATGATATGGCCATAATATTATTTAGCTCTATAAAAACACTGGGTAAGCATTTTTTTTTCTTCCATCTGCATACGTTGGTCAACAGCTTCCATTGTATCTAGGACATATAGTTGAGCGAATTTTCTTTGCTCTCCTTCCTCTGGGTGTAAATGGGAAGTCCGATGATAAATTTGTCCTTGGACTTTAAAACAGTAAGGACCATGTCCTGGTACATTAGCAGCTAATGTTGCCCCCATATATGCAAATGATATGGCACTATTGTAGGATCTTATGTTTGTCTTAAAATGTTTGCATTTTGGAAAAGTAGGTTCAGTCATAATATTTTGTAAATAGATTGGAAATTCTTTTCTTTCTGGAAGTTTTAACTTGCCTTTTTGACAGCAACTAATAAATAGGCCATCTCTGGGTCTCTCCTGTTTAAAATAATAAGCCTCACAAAACTGACATTGAGTAGTCATGTCCCCACAACTATGAACCTCTACTGCTAAAGACTTGAGTAAAGGACAATTTGCAAAGCATATAGGAGTTTGACTTTCATATTCTTCAGGTGAAATGTCATGTAATGTTTCAACAACAGGTTCTAAATGCTTTGTTTTACTTCGTGGCTTTTCTTGGTATATGTTGTATTGGTTTAGGTAAAATGTCATGTAATGTTTCAGGAACAGGTTCTAAATGCTTTGTTTTTTTCGTTGCTTTTTTTGGTATCTCTTTTATTTTTTCAGGTAAAATGTCATCTGATGTTTGAGGAACAGGTTCTAAATGCTTTATTTGCTTGGTAGCTTTTTTTGGTGTATCTTTAATTTGTGCAGCTGATAGTCTTTTGCTTGCAAGTTCTTTTTCTCGTCTAATTTCCTTCTGCTCCGGTTTCTGCTGGCTGTCTGCTCTCTGTCGTTGTTCTCTAGCTTGCAGTCTTTTCTTTTCTTGTTTACTCTTGTTATCAGCCATGTTAATCTGTAAAAAAAAATAATGTATCATTAGTTGATTTTGCGATGTTAAGTTTGTTTTTACAAAAAAATCTTATCAACAGTTTGTTTCTATGTAATTCTAGTTGATTGTAGAGGTACTTTCTTAGTACTGTTAAATAAGTGTTTTTTATTTTTTTGCTTTTACTTTCTTTCGTAGGTTGTATTTTTTGCCTTACATGCATAGCATACTCAAGGTAATTACACTATAGTTTCTTGGAGATATAGTAGGTGTATTTTTTTTGTTTGTTATTTTTTTTGTTTGTTGTACTTTTGGCTTCTAGGTGTAGTAGAGGGCAGAAATTAGTCTTTGTAATTTATCGTACAAGGGATTGTTCTAATAGTATTTTTATATTTTCTTTAAAGGCTTATATGTTGGGGCTGTGAAAATGTTTCTATTGTTTTTTGTTGTTAGTACTATTTGTAGTCCTATTCTATTTTATGTGTATGGTTACTTTGTATGGTTAATATTGTACATTAGGACTGGTAATTTAGATTGACAAATTTCATTGACTCTGTGTTTTGAGACTTTTCTGGACTCTGTTTTTTTTTTGACTTATAGGGATAGTATAGGGCATAAATTAGTCTTTGTAATATATTGTACATGGGATTGGTATAATAGTATTTTTATATTTTATTTCAACGCTTATATGTTGTGGCTCTGAAAATGTTTCTATTGTTGTTTTTTGTTGTTAGTACTATTTGTAGTCCTATTCTATTTTATGTGTGTGGTTACGTTTTATACTTAATATTGTACATTATAACTGGAAATTTAGAATGACAAATTTTATTGAGTCTCTGTTTTGAGCCTTTTGTGGACTATGCAATTTTTTTTTTGTTCTGGCTACATTGAAGTTTGGATTTACTGTTAAACATTATTGGCCATAAAAGACAAATAAGAGGTAGATGAGAAATTTGTTAGTTATATTTTGTTAAAAGTTATAGTTAGTGGTGGTTGTTATTTTTTTTATTTTCTGTTGACATTGATGCAGAGCGAACATGTTTAGTTTTCTCTTTTTTTACTTGTTATACTGTACCTTGGTTGAAGTGTGATTTCAAGCAGAATCTTTGTTGGTCCTGTGTTGAAAGTCGTCGTCCGATGGTCTGGTCCTGTGTTGAAAGTCCTCGTCCGATGGTCTGGTCCTCTGTTGAAAGTCCTCGTCCGATGGTCTGGTCCTCTGTTGAAAGTCCTCTTCCGATGGTCTGGTCCTCTGTTGAAAGTCCGGGTCTGATGGTCTTCATGCAGTATCTGTTGTAAAAGAAAAATGAAAATGTTATTTGATTTGAATGTATTTGTAATAAAGAAAAAATGACATTATTTTTGTGTATTGTATCTGTTATGGTGAATTTTTCTGCTATGCTGTTTTTTGTGCAACCTTTTCAAAATAATTTAAATGTATTTGTATATTCCAGTTATTCTTTTTTTATACTGTAATTATTAATGTTTTTCTTATTTTGCAATGTTTTTAGCATTATCCTATTTTGTGTCCACCACTTTTGGTATAGAGATTTAGAGTTCTTTGTAAGGCTTATCGACTGGTAAACAGTAAATAAGAATAATTATTTACTTTGCTATTTGTTAGTTTGATTTTTGATACAATCCTATTTGTGTCCACCACTTTTGTTATGCTTATTTAGGCTTCTGTGTAAGGCTTATAGGTTCTTAAACATTAAAGAAGAATAGTAATTTACTTTGCTATGTGTTTGTGTGATTTTTGGTACAATCCTGTTTTGTGTCTACCATATGTTGCATACTTTACTTGCTTAATTAGTATTTTTTATGAAGGTAAAATGTTTTTCTACAGTGAAAATCAATGTTTTTACTATTTTGTATCTGATGTCAATGCTTTTAGCATTATCCTATTTTGTGTCCACCACTTTTGGTATGCTTATTTAGGCTTCTTTGTAACGCTTATAGATTATTAAACATTAAAGAAGAATATTAATTTAGTTTGCTATGTGTTTGTGTGATTTTTGGTACAATCCTGTTTTGTGTCTACCACTTTTGGTATGATTATTTAGGCTTCTTTGTAAGGCTTATAGGTTCTTAAACATTAAAGAAGAATATTAATTTAGTTTGCTATTTGTTTGTGTGATTTTTGGTACAATCCTGTTTTGTGTCTACCACTTTTGGTATGCTTATTTAGGCTTCTGTGTAAGGCTTATAGGTTCTTAAACATTACAGAAGAATATTAATTGACTTTGCTATTTGTTTGTGTGATTTTTGGTACAATCCTGTTTTGTGTCTACCACTTTTGGTAGGCTTATTTAGGCTTCTTTGTAAGGCATATAGCTTCTTAAACATTAAAGAAGAATATTAATTTACTTTGCTATTTGTTAGTGTGATTTTTTTTACAATCCTATTTGTGTCTACCATATGTTGCATACTTGATTTGCTTAATTAGTCTTTTTTATGAAGCTTTAATATTTTTCTACAGTGCAAAATATTGTTTTTTGTATTTTTGATATTCTGGCTATATTTTTAGCATTATCCTATTTTGTGTTCACCACTTGTTGTTTGCTGCATTTGTTATATTGGCGGCCATTAAACATATATAGTTCCTTTATTTTTTGTACTTGTTATACTTTACCTTGATTGAAGTGTCGAATGACAGAGGGTCCCCTACTGCCTATCTTAATCCGCAGGTCTTCTTGTAGTGTCTGTTTTAAAAAGAAAGTGAAATGGTTAATTGTATATTTCTTCTTTTTGATTTAGCAAAGCATGGTCTTTTTCAGCATGTAATGTATTTTTCTATCTTACCTCTTCTTTCTTGGTGTTCTTTAAAAGGGATTGTGGTTGACAATGCACGGTGCAAATTCTTGAGTGACGCTGTTGATGCAGAGTCTGTTTGAATATAAAAAAAAAGGAGAAAGATTGATCTTTAGGTTATATATTGAATTACAATAAATTAATGTCATTTTAATATACTTCTTTAAATAGTTTCAATTAACATTAGTTTGTTTTCGGGCCTACACACATAAATGTGCGTGTGACATGTCACTATACATGAATCACATTTTAATAGTTATTTTTTTTTATTTTTTACTGTCATTTAAATATACTTGTTTAATTAGTTTGGGTTAAGATTAGTTTCTTGTAGGGGCTATACACATAAATGTGCGTGTCACATGTCACTATACATGAACCACATTTTCCTAGTTAAAGTTGTTTTTTTTTGTGCATCTCACATATCACTATACATGAATCATATTTTAATAGTTAAATATTTTTTTTTTTTGTAATGTCATTTAAATATAATAGTTTAATTAGTTTGGGTTAAGATCAGTTTGTTGCAGGGGCTATACACATAAATGTGCGTGCCACATGTCACTATACATAAATCACATTTTCATACTTAAAGTATTTTTTTTTTTGTCCTGTCTTGATAATAAAATTATATTATAGCTTACCTCTCAGTTCTAATTTGCACAATGTAAAGTAGGAAATTAGGAAACAATTCTCTTCTCAAGTAACAGCAGCAGTTAACTATCCAGTCACTCCGTTCATCATCTGAGAAGAAATGTAGAATTTTCTGGAAAGTAGGCAGTATTTATAAACTTTCAAGTGCCTGAGACCGTTAGAACGCAATACGCATGCACTCTTTGCATTCCAGCTTACAATTTGTGTTCCATCCGCCATTTTGTGCGTAGTAGTTTTCAAAATGGTGGTTAATATCAGTGTGGTACATTCCGCATAGTATGTGTTTCAGTCTTGCGAGTCACTGTAGTATAGTTACGTCTGAAGCCTCGTTTTCGTTTTGTTCGGCGGCCATTTTTTCTCTCGCTTAGGTGATTTTCAGCAGTTTAATCTCCTTTTTTTGGACTTAAATGGACGTGTAAATTAACTTTTCGAGGTACCGGATGCCCCCCCTTGCTGTAAGTAAGCTTTTATGTGTTCGTTGTGTTTATTACTTGTGTTTCTAATGTTTTCATGCAGGCCGTTTTCGGACGGTTTTGCATGTTGGGAATGGCTCGTTTCGCGGCCGTATTTTTTTGCGAGGCGGCCGTATTCTTTTTGCGAGGGACGCAGTTGGATTTTACATGTAAGATGCAGTTGTTTTTTTTCTAAGTCGTGCAAGGAGCCTTTGAGTTTTTTTTTTTTTTTAAAGTCTTGCATGTGTGTGTGTTGCCGACGTTGGACCTTCCACCACAGCAAATGCGGCCCCTTGCTTTGCGAGGGTCCGCATTTGCGGACAAACACAGCCGAGGTGGGATACTCCACCACCGCAAATGCGGCCCCTCGCTTCGTGAGGATCCGCATTTGCGGGGACGTTGGGATGCTCCACCACCGCAAATGCGGCCCCTCGCTTCGCGAGGATCCACATTTGCGGGGACGTTGGGATGCTCCACCACCGCAAATGCGGCCCCTCGCTTTGCGAGGATCCACATTTGCGGGGACGTTGGGATGCTCCACCACCGCAAATGCGGCCCCTCGCTTCGATGCTCACAACTATATATGTGATATTATTATTATTGCACTTTATCCTTATTACCACCTATATACCATTATAGTATTATTATTATTATTATTTTTATTCATCAGGGATCCACGTTACATATAAACCCAGTTTAAAGATGTTCTCAGGAACGTATCTTGTCCATAACCCGGGGGCCGCCTGTATTTTCACTAAAGTTAGACGTGAAAAATAAACATGTTTATTCATATATAATAAAGTAGCAACAAAAAATATGAAAGGCAAATAGGAAGAATTTGTACTGTGAAGAGAAAAGAATATACAACTATCCTAATTGCAGGTAGATATAAGATGAGAGTTTCTTTGTACAAAATTCAGTGTCAAATACGTTTAATCACAGGCAGCATTCCTGGAGAGCCCACCCAATTTAGCCAGTCATATACAAAACAAACAACGATCCCTATTCTATTGGGCAATTCCTAAATTTATAAACACTTAAAACCGCTCTTATAATTGCCACATATTCTATTAGCTACTCACAATGAAATTAAGAGTTACCCACCCACAATCACTACGAGCCAGCCAAAGGTGCAAATTCGGGCTTAGAACTCCATTAGTGTTAGCACAGCTCAAAACATTACAAGCGATTATTAATTAAAGTTACAGAAAATCAATATTCTATTAGACCCGTAGCTCTAGCTTGCAAATAATGTCTAACCCGCAAATGAAAAAAGTATCAAGTTTCTGTTAAAAATATTACTAAATAGGACAATACTGTCCTTTAGAAGCATAGGACGGCATGGAAATACATTAGAATTAATTGCACAACAGTCTCAAACCCACCTATATGCAATTAAAAAAATATTATTTTTAACTGTAATTTCTGAGTTATATTGATCCTGGGACTCAACGGGTTAATACATATCATGAAACCCACATGGACAAGAACAGATGATATAATGCATTTCATAAAGTGCTAGATTGCTTGATTGAGAGCCTGGTCGGCAAATATTACTTATTAGCTCTCATTAATTTGTAGCCTTTGATTTCAGATTAAGTGTAACTTCCATGTTTTATTAATGCCATGATGACAGACTCATTTACTATTGGCTGTGTCTAAGAAGTAAATTACTGGCTTGCTTAAATATTGTCAGATCATATGATCACACTCCTGAAATCCTACTTAAAAAGTATTTTTTAACGTGAGTCAATAGAATACATCTAAACATTTAGAGAAAAAAAATACCCTCAGCAAAAATATAACGGTTTAGAGTAATTTGCAGGCTTCTAATAGGATAGGGCTTAATGTAATTAAAATCAGATTTAGCTGACCCAATATACCACTCTTTTTTCTAGTTGACATTGGATCACATCTAGATTTATTTTATGTTTTTTACAGTTTTCTATTCTATCATGATTCCTTTCAAGCAAGCTTTGTCTAAATTTCATTTTCATCAAGACAAGTAACTTACACTGCAGCATTTCCTCAAATATGGCCACCAGTAAAATATTCTAAATTTCCCAAAATGTAATAACTAATTTAAAATAATTGTATCTTTGCATATTACAACACAGAACAGCAAACATTCATACAGAAGCTTGTAATTGAGGACTCAGAGCACTACAAATATATTGCTTGGATTCAGCCATTCAAAAGTACATAGATAAAGTATGCAAAGGTCACAAAATAAAATGTTGGTTCCTTTTCTGTCTTTGAACATTTCCACCAGTATTAATATATTCATGGATGATATGTTACTATGGAATCAACCCCCATAAATACTGTAAATAATCACCACGGAAAGCATTGCACCTGCATCAGTTACATTGCAAAAAATATTTTATGTGTACAGAAACATGGCATTGTAATACAATATAAACAAGCAGGCAATTGAAAGAACAGGTTGGTATATAAGTCTTAGTATGTGTTTTATTCAAGTAGTAAGGACATTTTTAAAACAAAATACAGAAATTGAGCAATTGCTGTATAAACCCCCATGGTACCTAAAAATGAACCCATTAACATGAGGGTCACTTTTGAACCCATGTAATCTAATATTAACCCCTATACCAAGGGAGTCCTTATGTATCATAACAATAGGAGAGGAAAGAAAAAGAATGTGTCTTAATAAGCACTCATCTGATTATTAGATAAACATATATATAATATTATAAAATGTTATTTTTATTTTAATGTTTAAAACCAACTCAAAATAATAGCAACAGTTTTATTTGATAATTTTTAGTTATCTTAAAATTACCCCAGTCACACTGATGTAATATATTGCTTGAATTGTATTGTTTCAGACACCTCTTGACTAGAATGTGTTTTGTATCTAGAATTAACCTCCTGAGGTGTCTAATATTGATGATAGATTTAGCAGTAATCCCTCATATTAGGGACTCAATAAGTAATTTTTCACACTGATGCCTATTAAATAATGTATAAGTTGCTTTCTTTGAGAAACATTATTTGGCCGCAACGCGTTAGAAAGCATAAAAAACTGGCAAATCTCTAATAATTTTTTTTCCACTTGGTTCAAGTTTTTAGAGCTGAATTATCAGAGCTGAATTATCAGATGGTATAAGTTTGTTTAAAGTGTGTGTTATTAAGTTTTTAGGTAAATTATATACCATGGCAATTTAATATTAACCCCTATGGACCACCTTGATATATTATACTAGAACCACGGGGGTCCTCATAGACTTTTATGGTACTTAAATCCCCCACCATGGGGGTCCCTATGGACTATCACCCATAATCATTGCCATCACCCCACTGAAAATTACCTTAATCAAATATCTAAAATAAAAATAAAAAATTACATAAAATAAAAAAAGAATTTACAGAAAAAAACGAACTGCATAAAAAATACTTGTAAAATAATAAAAAGCTTAAATTAAAAAAAGTGAACTTCTTATAAAATAATGAAAAGCTTAAATTAAAAAAAATGAACTGTGAAAAAAAAATATACACCTGTTGGAGGAAAATGTTACTTGCACTCTCTTTGATGGCCCTTCAGCAGTGATCATGCCCTGTATAATCATGCACATAAATCTTGATTGATTAAATGCATCCTATTACTTCTTGAATCAAGACCCTTCATTTTTATCTTCGTCCCAGAAAAAGTTAGCCAATATTCATTTTTATGTAGGTCTGTAGGGACCCTCATGGTAACAGGTTAACTGTAGGTGCTATGTAAGTCCATGGGGAACTCCATGCTTATTGTAACAGGGTTCATAGAGACTCAGATGAAGTTAAAGTACCCCCACCCCAAAACGCAAGGGGTGTGGAATGTGGCCCACTGTCACTCCAGCTGTTGAGTGGAGTCCCAAAACAATACAAGGGCTCATTCATTGCATTCATGCTCTCACAGATACTGAAGCAAGCCTACTTCTAGGATGCACCGATACACAGAGACTGAGGAGGACTGAATGTTCATTCAACATTAGTGATGTCCCGAACAGTTCGCCAGAGAACTATTCGCGGCGATTTTCGCGAACGGCGAACACATGCGCTTTTAGGTTTGCTCCCTATACTTTATCATTGAGGAAACTTTGAACATCATTTATTTTATTTTATAATTTTTTTTGTGTAATCTATGCCTGCCTGCCAGCGTGTGTGTGTGACAAGCTAACACCTAACAGCTTATATTGTGCTTATTTTCACTACTCATACCTGGTGGTGCAACATACATTGAAAACAATCATTTTTTTCCCGTAATCTAATTTCAGTTGCCTGCCTGTGTCAGGCTTACAGCTTATATTGTGCTCAGTGACATAAAACAACACTTTTTTGACTGTAATAGATTGAATAGCTATTGCCTGCCTACAGGCGTGTGTGTGAAGCCTATTGCATCTACTTTGCCAACTTTTGCCAGTGCACAGTGACATTCATATCTGGTGGCACCTTAGATTGCATGCGCAGTGCCCACAATTTGAAGTGGGAGGACCTACCAAGCATCTTTTTCCATCTCCGCTTCCAAATATCCATGCCATATACACGTCCCCTGATAGTGGACGTAACAGGGATTAACCGATAGGAATAGTACTACTTAACAGTACACACCTTATAATAACGCAGACAGAGGCAACGCGTATAATCTTCCATGCTGTGCAGTGGAAGCCCCCAGACTCTGACCTGTGTATAATCTTCCATGCTGGGCAGTGGAAGCCCCCAGACTCTGACCTGTGTATAATCTTCCATGCTGGGCAGTGGAAGCCCCCAGACTCTGACCTGTGTATAATCTTCCATGCTGGGCAGTGGAAGCCCCCAGACTCTGATCTGTGTATAATCTTCCATGCTGGGCAGTGGAAGCCCCCAGACTCTGGGAGTCTGAAGAAGAGGAGTCAGAGGAGGAAGGTGGCTTTGAGGAGGTGGAAGACCAAACACAGCAGGCGTCCCAGGGGGCTTGTTGTCACCTTTCGGGGACCCTTGGTGGCTGGGTGGAGGAAGAGACCTTCAATGACATCAGTGAGGACAAGGAACGGGACATGGTTAGCTTGGTATCCAACCTTGTGCAAATTGGGAGTTTGCGGTTGTGCAAAGGGACTGTTTGCGGTTGTTTGCGGTGCATTAAACTGGGAGATTGGTCTGTTACTGTGAAGCGAGTGTAACCCTTACACTACCTGATCGATACAACATCATACCTGATGTTTTAAAGCATGTTATTCCAAACAATTTAGGAATGTTAGGTGATTTATGGCCCTTTATGGCTTAAAACCAGACTTTGCATCAACTATGTAATTTTCCGTGGGAGTTTTGCCATGGATCCCCCTCTGGCATGCCACAGTCCAGGTGTTAGTTCCCTTGAAACAACTTTCCCATCACTATTGTGGCCAGAAAAAGTGCCTGTGGGTTTTGAAATTCGCCTGCCCATTGAAGTCTATGGCGGTTCGCCGGGTTCGCCCGTTCGCAAGCATTTGATGGAAGTTTGGGTCCGCTGTTCGCGAACCAAAAATTTGATGTTTGCGACATCACTATTCAACATGCATGTGCCCACCTACTGGAAACATTTTCCAATCTCATTTTATTTTTAGAACCTTGGCTTATTAATATCAGAAGTAGTGATTGTTGTGTAACAAGATGTAAGTTGTAAATAATGTATGAGTAGTTACTTTGCCTTCTTTCTTAAAATAGCTTTATTGTAATGCGTTTGGGGTAGGATAATAGGACAATCTGTATGGATTGTAAATATTTAAATTTATACATGTAAGTATATACAAGAGTGAGGAAAAGTGCTTTGATTATTGTTGCTGGAGTGCATCCAAGGATGGGTAATGTATACATTATTTTGTTTGGTAGGGTTATGCATTTCCCCTTACAAGACAAGCAGCACCTGGTAATGATAAAAAGATTCTGAAGAAATATCAAATTAATTAATTCAGGTCAGCCTTAGGGACTCCAGGTAGTCATTACATTTGTAATTAGTCACATAAAATGCAGGGCTCTTACAGGACCTGAACCCTTGACACTGGGTTATCAGTCCGTTTACACAGCCTGCCACCAGGGGCTCTATATTATGATTTACTACCTGCAGTGATTCAAATTGCAGCCAGAGTAAATTGCCACCTGCCTGCAGCTTCAGACTGTCTGGCTACTCTGTTGAATTGCCCTTGTCTGTATTTTGCATTAAGTCTCCTTGCCACTGGATTCCCCAACACCTGGCCTGATAATAAGATAAGATATTATGAATATATCTAGGATCTGTTCATTGTGGTTATAAATCTTTTTTTTTTTTAAATTTCCAATGCTCTTTTATTCATTTTTTGTTTGTATTTAATAAATACAGTAGACAGCAATCATTTTCGGTTATTCATAACTAGCAACAAATAAAATAGTTGCTATACAGAACATTAAACACCCTTATACTGTAAAACAGTATTTATTCATACCACAGCAATCAAGTATCATCCTCTCTAGAAAGTGTTTTTTAGTCGTTCAGTTGCATCTGACCCTCCGTGACTCAATGAACAACAGCACGCTGCATACATCTGTCAATCACTGTCCCTCTGAGCTCCATCACGTTCATGTTCATTGCTTCAGTGACCTATTCATCTCTGCTTCGTCATCCCCTTTTTGTGCCTTCAATCTTTCCGAGCATATGAGTCTTCTCTAGGGAATCCTGCCTTCTCATAATATGGCCAACATAGTTGAATTTCAGCCTCATAATCATACCTCTCAGTGAATAGTTTGTCTTGATATTCTGTAGTACTTTATTTTCTTTCAGTCCAAGGGACTAATTCGTTTTCGCCAACACCACAATTCTATTGAGCTGTAATGATATGGAATCACAAGGTTGTGGAGACCAGCAGCCAAGGTCAGCAATAAACCAGTTCAGCAATTTGTAGGTGAAACAGGAACAAGCTTTATTGAAGTGATCAGGAACCACACAATAATCTGGCAAGGATACAGAGACAGGAAGTGCCTTATATAGGCCAAGAACCAGACAGCTTACCAGACACAGCTAAAGAGAGTTGTCACTGATTGCATTGCTTTTAGAGTCAAGGTTATCAGATCTCAATGAAATTCACAAAAGGCAGGCTGGCGCAGTGGTAGGGAAGAGGTATAGCAGCCTGGGGACCAGGGTTCAAAACCCAGCAGAGTCAATTCCTCACATTACCCCCGCCTCTATAGGTGCAGCCTCTGGATGACCTATTACCTGGTTTAGCAGGGTAATGCACATGAAAAGGCCGAAGGAGATCAGGAGCATGAATATTGTCCACTGGTTCCCACGAACTCTCCTCCTCACCATAGCCTTTCCAGTGAACCAGATACTGAAGCTTGTTACGGAAGATCCTGGAGTCAAGAATTTTTCCACTTCGTATTCATCCTCACCATCCATGAGGACAGGAGTTGGGGCAGGCAGGGCTCGGCCAGGGAAAGTATTTTCATGAAAAGGTTTAAGCAGTGCAACGTGAAACACTGGATGTATTTTCATGGAATTCGGGAGTTGCAAACGGAAAGTGACAGCATTGATCTGAGCAATGATCTCAAAAGGTCCCATGAACCTCTGACCCAATTTATGAGAAGGAATCCGAAGCTTAAGATTCTTTGTTGACAGCCACACCTTGTCACCAACGTGATAGACTGGGGCCTCCTTTCTATGCCTATCAGCAGCTCTTTTGTAACATTCCTGAGCCTCCAACAGAGTCTCTTTCAACAGTGCTTGGGAATCACGTAAGGCGGTTAGCCGGTCAGTGACAGCAGGAATGGAAGTAGTATTTGGGAGACTGACTAGAAAGGTCGGATGGTAACCATAGTTGGCAAAAAATGGGCTCAAAGAAGTGGAGCAGTGTTGGGCATTGTTATAGGCAAACTCCGCCGTGGGTAGAAAATCCAGCCAGTCATCCTGCAGGTAACTAATATAGCACCGCAAATATTGCTCCAAAGTCTGGTTGGTTCGCTCAGTCTGTCCATTACTTTGCGGATGAAAAGCCGACGACAGATTTACATTAATACCTAGATTAGAACAAAAATGTTTCCAAAAACGAGATGTAAATTGCACTCCCCTGTCAGAAACTACTTCATCAGGCACTCCATGCAAGCGAAATATTTCCCGAATAACCAGGTCAGCCGTCTGTTTAGCTGAAGGGAGACCACGAGCTGGTATGAAATGACCCATCTTAGTTAACCTGTCCACAACAACAAAAATGGTAGTGTGTTCCTTAGAGGGAGGTAGTTCCACAATAAAGTCCATGGATATAGATCCCCAGGGACGATGAGGAATCGGAAGAGGCTGAAGCAAGCCAACAGGGGATGAGCGAGGAGTCTTATGTCTGGCACATGCATCACAAGAGGACACATACTTCTTAACATCCTCATGATACTTCAGCCACCAAAAGGATCGGGCAAGTAGGTCTTGCATCTTTCGGATTCCTGGATGACCTGCTGGTTTTGAGTCATGGTAGAGACGTAAAAGGTCCAGTCGCACTGACTCCGGAGCAAACAGACGTTGAAAAATCCAAAACCCATTAAGCATCGTCATATGGAGGTCACGAGGAGGATCACGAAGAACTGGGTCTTCAGCGTAGCCCTTTTTAATGCGAGACATCAGATCAGAATGAAATGTAACTTCTATAAATATATCCTCCGGCAAGATGGTGGTCTTGGTTACGGTAGTATTGAGGGGGTCAGCTATTCTAGACAAGGCATCCGCCTTACCATTCTTGGAGCCAGGACGGTATGTAACCAAAAAATTAAACCTCGAGAAGAATAGGGACCAGCGTGCTTGTCTGGCTGACAGTCTCTTTGCTGATCGAATACATTCCAGATTTTTGTGATCTGTGAGGACAGTAATTGGATGGGTAGCTCCCTCCAAGAGATGTCTCCATTCGGTGAAGGAAGCTTTTATAGCCAATAGTTCTTTATTCCCTATGTCATAGTTTCTTTCTGCTGGCACCATCTGGTGGGAATAGAAGGCACACGGATGTAACAGCATCTTAGGTCCAGTCCTTTGAGACAGTATAGCACCAACAGCTGAATCAGAAGCATCAACTTCCACAATATATGGTAATTCCGGCTGAGGATGTACCAGGACAGGGACAGAGGTAAACAGAGTCTTCAATCGGGAAAATGCGGTATCCGCCTTATCGGACCACAGAAAAGGAGTCCCTTTACGTGTGAGTTCAGTGATCAGTGTAATAACGGCAGAGAAATTCTTAATGAAACGCCTGTAAAAATTGGCAAACCCCACAAATCTCTGAACATCTTTTTCATTCTTGGGGATGGGCCAGTCCAGCACAGCTTTAATTTTACTTGCGTCCATACTTAAACCTTTGGGAGTTATTACATACCCCAGGAATTGAATTTCTGTTTGTTCAAACTCACATTTTTCTAGTTTAATGTATAGGCGGTGGGTACGAAGGCGCTCTAGAACTATACGGACCTGTTTTCTGTGGTTTTCAAGATTATCAGAGAATATTAGGATATCATCCAAATATGCCACAACAAACTGATCCAGGAGATCTCGTAGTACATCATTAATAAGATGCTGGAAAGTTGCAGGGGCATTACACAGCCCAAAAGGCATTACTAGGTATTCGTAATGCCCGTACCTGGTTCTGAAAGCTGTTTTCCATTCATCATTGGGTCTTATGCGAACCAGATTATATGCCCCCCGAAGATCAAGCTTCGTAAATATTTTAGCTGAGCGAAGTCTCTCCAAAAGTTCAGGAATCAGAGACAAGGGGTAGCGGTTTTTAACAGTGATGTTATCAATGTCCCTGTAATCAACGCATGGCCGTAGGCTGCCATCTTTCTTTTCTACAAAGAAAATAGGAGCTCCTGCTGGAGAAGTAGATGGTCGAATAAAGCCTTTGGCAAGATTTTCTTGTAGGTATTCACGAAGAGCTTTCAATTCAGGCTCAGAAAGGGAATATATACGGCCAAATGGGATAGCAGCCCCAGGCAACAGCTCTATTGGGCAATCATAAGGCCTGTGTGGTGGAAGCTGATCAACATTCTTCTTATAACAGACATCTGCAAAATCCTGATATTGTAGAGGAAGCTTAGTCAAGTTTGTAGCAACCATTTCATTAATTGTTGTGGCAACAGGTGTTACCTTAGAGGGTTGACATTTCATTAAGCAGTGTTCTGAAGGAAAGTACAAAGTTCTGATCTTCCAATCAATCTGTGGGTTATGCAGAGCAAGCCAAGGTACCCCCCAAATCACTGGAAACTGTGTTGAGGAAATTAGGTGGAAAGAGATAGCCTCATGGTAATTCACTTCCACAGTCAACATTAAGGGCACAGTCTCATGTGTAACCGGGCCTGACGTAAGTGGAGAACCGTCAACTGTCTCCATTAACACAGGTGAAGAATTAGGGATAGACTGAATTCTATTTCCTGCTGCAATTTTAATGTCCATAAAGTTTCCGCCTGCTCCAGAATCTATCATAGCTGTAGTTGAAATTTTACGATCACCACATTGCAACGTGATAGGCACCACAAAATGAGGATGTTGAGTCAACATACCCTCTTCACCATGAGCCAGAGAAAACAAGGGTTGTGTGACAGAATCCAGTTGATCTGAAATCTGGGATTGGTGTTGAATCTGTACACCCTCAGCTGCCATAGCTATTGTTCTTTTGGATTTGCTAGGGCAATTGATGGCATAGTGCCCTGCACTACCACAATACAGGCATAAATTGTGAGTGCGTCGCCACTGTTTTTCTTTGTTGGATAATGGCCCTCTTATTAGATTTACCTGCATAGCCTCTGGCTCAGAGTCTGTAGGTGTTTGTGGGATCGGAGTAGAAGTTCTTGAATAGGAAATTGGAGTAGTACTTGGTCTAAAAGAGCCCTGTCTTTCCAATCTTCTTTCAGAAAGTCTCCGATCAATACGGATAGCCAAACGCACAAATGCATCAAAGTAAGCAGGAAGATCAACACGAGCTAGCTCATCTTTTATAGCTTCCGAGAGACCTTTTCTGAAGTGGAACCTCTGGGCTGATTGGTTCCAGGTAGTATCAGCAACCCACTGTCTGAATTCAGCAGCATATTCATCCACCGAGCGCCTCCCTTGATGCAAATGAAGGAGAGTGGCTTCTGCTGTAGCACATCGATTTGGGTCATCAAAAACTAGGCACATGGCCTCAAGAAAGTCATTTAGATTACCCAAGACTGGACTGTACTGTTCCAGAAGAGGGGAGCCCCAAGCCAGGGCTTCATCTTTGAATAAGGAAAAAATAAATCCCACCTTCTCTCTTTCAGATGGAAATCGTTGAGGTAACATCATAAAGTGCAAACGGCATTGATTTAGGAAACCCCTACATTTTTTGCGATCTCCTCCAAACTTTTCTGGTAGTGGCAAGCGGGCATCTTGTGCAGGTGTAACAGTAGCAGCCGCAACATCTCGTGCCCTGTAGCTGGTATACTCACTGTGCATTGACTGAATTTTATTTTGCAGTTCAGCTATCTGGTCCTGCAGCACTTGAATGGTCTGTGCCTGGGTCTGCACAGTTCTTGCAAATAAAGCAACCTGCTGGGCCAATGCAGAATCTGACCCGGCGGTCTCCATGAAAGCGGCCAGATTATTCTGTAATGATATGGAATCACAAGGTTGTGGAGACCAGCAGCCAAGGTCAGCAATAATCCAGTTCAGCAATTTGTAGGTGAAACAGTAACAAGCAAAAATTTAAGTGATCAGGAACCACACAATAATCTGGCAAGGATACAGAGACAGGAAGTGCCTTATATAGGCCAAGAACCAGACAGCTTACCAGACACAGCTAAAGAGAGGTGTCACTGATTGCATTGCTTTTAGAGTCAAGGTTATCAGATCTCAATGAAATTCAGAAAAGGCAGGCTGGTGCAGTGGTAGGGAAGAGGTATAGCAGCCTGGGGACCAGGGTTCAAAACCCAGCAGAGTCAATTCCTCACAGGAGCTCAGCCTTCTTTATGGTCCAGCTCTCATATTTTTATGTTACTACTCAGAATACCATAGTTCTAAATATGCAGACCTTTGTTGATAGTGTAATATATTTTAACTAGCTTGTTCAAGCTTGCCATAGCTTTCCTCCCTAGAAGCAAACATCTTGTAATTTCCTTGCTACAGTCACCATCTGAAGAGCAAGACATTCTAGGGCCGTCTCACTTCACTCTCCAAGATGTCTGGCTCCAGCTCATTGGACAAACTATTTTGGCCATCACTTCTGTCCAAAGTTCTTCAGACATTCTATATTCCATGCCTAGTCCCTTAAATCCATTATTTACGTCCACTGCTTAATTACAAGGGAGATCATTTATTTTGTATCTGCTTGGTCAGCTGATTTTCCCTCTTTTCTTCAGTTTAATTCTGAGCTTTGCAATAAGAAGCTCATGGTCTGAGCCACAGTCAGCTGCAGGTCTGGTGTTTGCTGACTGTATAGAGCTCCTCCATCTTTGGCTGCAAAGTCTATAGTCAATCTGTTTTCTATATTGTCCATCTGGTAACGTTCATGTGTAGTGTCATTTCTGAGGCTGTTGGAAGAGAATAATCTTTACAGAATTCTACTAATCTCATTTTGTACTCCAAGGCCAATCTTGCCAGTTATTCCAGGCTTCCCTACCTTAGCATTCCCATCTCCTATGATGATAGTAATATTTCTTCTTGGTGTTATTTCTATGATGTGTTGAATATCTTCGTAGAACTAGACAACTGCAGCCTCTTCAGCATCCATGGTGGGAGCATAGACTTGTAAATCTGTGATGTTAAATGGCTTGCCTTGAATTCAAATTGAAATCATTCTGTCATTTATTGGGTTGTAACCAAGCACTGTTTTTGGCCACCCTTTGATTTACTATGAGGGCTACCCCATTTCTTGACCCCAGTAAAAGATCGGGTGCCTGTCTGATGTGAAATTTCACATTCCATTCCATTAACGTTCACTAATTCCCAGGATATCATCTCATTCTTGACCATGTCTAGTTTATTTTTGGTTCATAGTTCTAACATTCCATGTTCCAATGCTGAATTATTTTTGCAGCAGCAGACTTTCCTTTCAGACACATCCACAAATGTTTGTCCTTTCGGCTTTGGCCCAACCACTTGGTATTTGACAAGGATAAAGTGGCTACCATGAGTTATAATTACAAGTCAACATTTTTATTTGTAACAAACAAGATATATATTTCTGCACACAACTTTCTGGTAAATGTATACAGAATGTTGCTAACTAAACAGTTTGCAGTTAGACTTCAACCCCTCATACGATTTAACCCATTACATAGCTTTTCCTTTCTGATATCATTATTTTATTGTTTTTAACAATTTTATTGTTTTTATTGTTTTTAATAGACTCCAGTAGGAAAAAAAATGCTGTTATTCTCATCTCAATAGCAATATACTACAGGTCAGGAAAAATTGTTGGCAACAATAATATATTCTGTAAGGAAAATCCATAGACATTGAAGGGCTAATGATGTCTGATGTCACAATACATAACTATATCTATTGTGAGGGCAAGTATCAGTAAATGTAGTGGAGGTCCCTGGAGGCATAGTGGAGAGAGGGCAGTAAGGGGACCCTTGACCTGGGAGGCTTCCGGTGCTGGCGGTGGAATGAAGAAATGGTTGACATGAATGGGAGGGTCATACTCTGCCCCTAGGTAGCGCGGGCGCCATTTTGTCTCACTCCATGGCTGAGTAATCGGTTCATTCAGTTTTCGCTTGTCCTCAGGAAGGTGTTTAGTTCTGTGTGTCCTTGCGGTTGTCTCCATTGGTGTTCTCATTCATTGTGCTGTGTGTTGGGGGAGAGTCTGCAACAATAGAGAGGTTATTGGCCCAGGTGAGGGCAAGGGCCACCTCTGTGGTAACTAGCATGAAGCAGCCAGTGAGCCACAACCCCATTCTGATGGTGGGCCCTCCTTGACCACCATGGAGCAGCCTGATGTGGCTGTATTCCCTAAGGGGCACTTGGAGTGGCCCCTCTCTACTCAGGGCTGTCAGAGAGAGGAAGCTGTTGGCAGCATGCCAAAAGAGGTAAGGCAGCCTAGTCACTGCTTAGTGGCTCAGCAACTGCACAAAAACCACATAAAAAAAAACCTGTGGCTCTGAAGTGGGGGTACGCTGACCTCACAGCCAGCACTTAGTGAGCCTAGGATTCTTAGGAACCAGCAAGGGAATAGAAAAACAAATGCAGGCCGGGCTCGGACACTTCAACCTACCCAGCCCCCAGGTCTGGTCTGGACGCACACATCAGGAGTCCACAATCAGGAAGAGGAGCCCATACAGGGAAGAGGAGATTAACAAATTGGTCCAGAGGGTGCCTCGGCCGGCCAGGGCTCGAAGTGCTACTTGAAGGTACAATACATTTACATTCACATTGGCTTAGAACGGTAAACACTTAACTACTTTGCCCTGTGTATCCCACATGATAATGACAGCTGACAAAGCAGTTTGGAGGGCAGTAAAGCAGGGACTTACAGGGACTCATAGGATCAGCAGACTGTGACAGTAGATTTTTGAGGGAGGTCAGGTCCGTTAGTTCTCTTGATTGTCCCTCAAAGGAGAGAGCTGACATTAGTGACTCATCTTCAGGCGACAGGGCTGTGAGACAATACAGGCAAATACAGCCGACTCATGGTTCCTTTTGCCTTAACAGGTCTTCACGGGACAGCTCACACTTTCAGCCCAATGGCAGTCAGGATCTGGAGTGGCCAAGACAAGTTCTGGCTAGACGAGTCAGTTGAGGTGTCTAATGCAGGCAGCTGCACTGAGGCCGCTAGCAATACACAAACACATGTTTTTCTGACAGGCCTAAAACAGTTCCTGGGATAACACAATATTCACATTATCAAGGATGGGTTAGGTGAGTGGGTTTCATGATTAGCAGGGTAGGCTTGGGGGTCCCTGATGAGTTAGAGTAAGTCAGATTGGCATGCAAAATCCATGCAAAACTGCACTTACTTAAAAATGTATACACTTTGCAAGTTCATATTCCCATCCATCTATATTAATACCATGGACTAGAATGGTAGTTTGATCCATTTTTTTATTATCACACACCATGGCGTTTTTTCAAGTTTTATTATTCCTATTCCCTTATTAAATTGCATCCTTATGTAATGACAGGTGGGGGCAAAATATCCTCCCAACTAAAATTGAATTTGCCTAGCAGGGATTGTAACCACCACAGGGTAATCCTCCGCTCTACTTCAAACTCTTTCAACTCATCCCTGATGCTACACACCTTATATATTAACAATAGTGCTACCCACTAGGCAAATTGTCAGGTCATGTAATTTAGGAACCTGTCATTAGTTACAGTGGTAGTAAGTCAGGCCCATCATTTTATAGGTATCAAGGCATCTATGAAAGAGGATGCACAGGTGTGGTTGAAGTTCCAAGAATCATTTAATTGCCGGGTGATTATTCATCCCCGTAAGTTAACCAATGTTGACTTGAAGTTATTGACTTTAGGTGGACATAGTTTTGGCACCTACTTTGGTGGAAATGGTGTGCAGCAGAGTGGCCCAAAACTTGGTCGGAGGCAGGGCTAATGGCGAACCTGGCATTCCTGGAGCTGTTTCCAATTGTTGTTTTAGTGATGCTATGGGGTTAGGAGCTCAGGGATAAGCACATGATATTATTCACCGATAATTTGGCCATAGTTCATGCCATCAATAACATCACATTTTCGTCCATTCCCGGTATTAGGTTGATGCGTCATTTAGTGCTTCAGTGCCTACACCTAAATGTGCGGTTTCAAGCCCATCATGTGCTGGGTTTTAAGAATGGAGTATGAAGCCTTGCTGTATGGTACAGCTTTATCCCTGGCCTTTTTTGGGGCATTTAGGATTGGGGAGTTGGTTGTGGCTAACAGGCATAGCCAGGACGGTATTCAAATGGAGGACCTGTGGCTGCAGGGAGATAAAGTGATAATATGGTTAAAAAAGTTTAAGACGGATCAAGGAGGAGGAGGAAAGGAGATTACACTGCGAAAGGTGGGGACGGATTGTTGCCCCTTTGAATGTGTCTGGCGGTTCATGCAACAGCAACCAGGGTGCCCCGGGCCATTTTTAATACACGCAGAGGGGCTGGCTCTTTCTCATTTCCAATTTTAAAAACCTGCTTACAGAAATTGGGATTGAATCCGGTCAAGTTTGGGACCCACTCTTTGAGTTAGAAGGTTAGTGATGCAAATAACTCTAATTATGAGTCAGTCCAGTGGCAACCTCACTCAGTGTACATCCTGTCATATGTATGCAATACTGGAACAGCTGATCCATGGTCCATACCTTTGTGGCATGTTGCCTCTCTTGAAGCTCGAATTGGAGAACTGGAGAGGAGAATTGCAGCACTTAGTGATATTTCTCTACTGGAAAGGGAGTTGGTGCTCACTGAGCACAGTTTAGCTGGGCCTAGCATGGAGGGTGGAGCTGGGGCTAGTGAGGATGTCCAGGGAGGTAGCTGGGTTACAGTTACAAGGGGAAGCAGGGGGAACAGGAGGAGACATGCCAGTTCTGAGTTGGCAAACACCAACAGATTTGCCAGATTGAGTGAAACTGTTGGGGATGTCCATTCAGGAATGGCAATGCCAACTAGAGCTGTTCCCTCTAATAGCCAGGAGGACAGTTCTACTGGAGGAGTGGGAGGGCAGAATAGGCAGAGCAACAGACAGGTTTTGGTGGTGGGGGACTCTATTATTAGGAAGGTAGACAGGGTTATTTGTCACCCAGATCCCAGAAATCGAACAGTTTGCTGTCTCCCAGGTGCTCGGGGTCGTCAAACTTTGGATTGGGTAGACAAATTATTGGGAGGGATGGGAAATGAACCGGCAGTCTTGGTTCATATTGGTATCAATGACAAAGTTAGTGGAAGATGGAGTGTCCTAAAGAATGATTTTAGAGAACTAGGTAATAAGCTGAAGGCAAGGACCTCCAAGGTAGTATTTTCTGAGATAGTACCAGTGCCACATGCTAGCCCAGGGAGGTAGAAGGAGCTTAGGGAGGTTAATGCATGGATAAAGATGTGGTGCACTAAGGAGGGGATTGGGTTTTTAGAGCACTGGGCTGACTTCTCACTTCGGTACAATCTCTACAGCAGGGATGGATTACACCTTAATGATGAGAGAGCTTTTGTGCTAGGGGATAGGATGGTAGAAAGAGAGTTTTTTAAACTAGTAGGTGGGGGGGGCTAGATATAAGTAATAGGGTAGAAAGTGTAGAGGGTATAAGGGATGAATTAACAACTCATAGGGGAGGAGATGGGAGAGGGGTAGTATAGTCAATAGGGAGGTAGTATTAAGTAACTCAAGTACAGTGGCAGGAACTTCAGAACTACAGACTCATAACATAAGGTGTATGATCGCTAATGCCAGAAGCTTGCCAGGAAAAATGGGAGAGTTAGAATTATTAGCAATTAATGAATGGGATTTAATAGGCATTACCAAAACGTGGTGGGATGAATCTCATGACTGGACTGTTAATCTGGATGGTTATAACCTATTTAGGAAAGATTGGGGCAATGGTAAAAGAGGAAGAGGGATTTGTCTGTATGTTAACCCTGAATTTAAGCTTATAGTCTCAGAAGATATTTATTGGGGAACTAGGGATAAAGTTTAAAGTTTGTGGGTAGAGTTAAATAGAGGAGCAGCAAATTCCAAAGTAATATTAGTAGGAGTATGCTATAAACCCCCAAATATAGCTGGAAGTGAGGAAATGCAATTATTGTTACAGATTGAAAATGCAGCAAAACATGGGCAAGTTCTAATAATGGGAGATTTTAATTACCCTAAAATAAACTTTATAAATGAGACCAGCAGTTCAGCTAAGGGGAGCAGGTTCTTGAGTACACTCAGGGATCATTATCTGGCCCAGTTTATACAAGAGCCTACTAGAAATGAAACTATCTTAGATTTAGTCATCGCAAATAATATTGATATAGTTTTTTAAATGTTGAAATAGGGCAACCTTTGGGAAAAAGTGATCACAACACAGTCTCATTTGAGATTGAATTAAAAAAAACAAAATTTTAAGGGGCCAAGCAAAAACTGTTAATTTTAAAAGGGCAGATTTTAACGGTCTAAGGGCAGCAATACAAAGTATAGACTGGGATAGAGAACTGATAGGTAGAGATGTCGCGAATAGTTCGCCGGCGGACTGTTCCCGGCGAACATAGCATGTTCGCGTTCACGGCGAACTGCGAACATATGCGAGATTCGACCCGCCCCCAATACTTTATCATTGAGCAAACTTTGACCCTGCATGTCACAGTCAGCAGACACATTCCAGCCAATCAGCAGCATACACTCCCTTCCACACCCTTCTACCTCATGGACAGCAGCCATTTTGGAATCAGAACTAACTTGCAGTCTTACTGAGAGTGTAGGTGATACTGCATCAATAGGGAAAACCATAGCTAGGCAACTTTATTCAGTGTCCAGTGCAGTGCTGAAGGACTCTTGTGCATTATTATTATTATTACTACTATATAATGTGTAGATGTACCAGCTGGGCATGAATTATTATTTCTATTATTATTATTATTATTATTATTATTATTATTATTATTATTATTATATAATGTGTAGATGTACCAGCTGGGCATGCTCTTGTGCATTATTATTATTATTATTAGTAAAATACTACTACTACTAATAATAATAATGCACAAGAGCATGCCCAGCCGGTACATCTACACATTATATAGTAATAATAATAATAATAATAATAATGTAGAAGAGCATGCCCAGCCGGTACATCTACACATTATATAGTAATAATAATAATAATAATAATATAGAAGAGCATGCCCAGCCGGTACATCTACACATTATATAGTAATAATAATAATAATAATAATAATAATGCACAAGAGCATGCCCAGCCGGTACATCTACACATTATATAGTAATAATAATAATAATAATAAAGCAGAAGACCTCCCCTGTGTCTCCCCCCCACTCCCTCCCATGTGTCTCTCTCCCCCCCTCTCCCCTGTGTCTCCCCCCCACTCCCTCCCATGTGTCTCTCTCCCCCCCCTCTCCCCTGTGTCTCTCCCACCCTTGCCTGTGTCTCTACCCCCTCTCCCTTCCCCAGTGTTTCTTTCCCCCCTCTCCTGTGTCTTTTCCCCTTCCCTCTTCCCTGTGTCACTCCCCCCTCCCCTGTGTCTTTCCCCCCTTCCCTCTCCCCTGTGTCTCTACCCCCTCATCTGTGTCTCTTCCCCCTTCTCCCCTGTGTCTCTACCCCCTCTCCCCTGTGTCTCTACCCCCTCTCCCTTCCCCTGTGTTTCTTCCCCCCTCATCCGTGTCTTTACCCCCTTTCCTCTCCCCGGTGTCTCCTCACCACTCCCTCCCATTAGTCTCTTCCCCCCTCTCCACTGTGTCTCTACCCCCCACTCTCTCCTGTGTCTCTCCCCCCTCCCATGTGTCTCTTTCCCTCACCTCTCCCTTACCCTGTTTCTCTTTCCCCCTCTGCCCTGTGTCTTCCTCCCCCTCTCCACTGTGTCTTCCTCCCCCTCTCCCCTCTTCTGTGTCTTCCTCTCCCTCTCCCCTGTGTTTCCTCCCCCTCTCCCCTCCCCTGTTAGCTTCTATACGCATACATACATACGATAAGAAAACTGGGGGGGGGGGGTTACCCCTTACCCCCCCCCCCAGTTCCAACACCCATGTGTACTGTATAATATTGTATTGCATTATGTTATATTATATCACTAGCGACTTGCCTGGCACAAATAACGGGGCAATAATAATAAATAAAAAAGTTTGAAGCCATGGCAATGCTGTTTGCCACACAATGTGATGCTTTTTGTACTCTGAGGACCTTCGGCGCTCATTGTGAGCCTCTTCCCTCGTGTCCTTCATGTTTCATGCTTTGCAACGATCAATCTTCGGCGCTCATCGCAAAGACAGATATATAAGTACAGTGTTAATTATATAATTTTTTTTGTGCAGTGTAAATTAAAAAATGTATTCAGGTCTCAGAGCATAATAAAGTGATTTAGATTTGTAACTGCTTTGAGAGTGCTATCACTGGCAGCCAATGAGCAGTAATCCAGATATATAACTGCAGAGTAAAATGTAAAACATTTTAGTGTAGTGTAAAGTCTACATTTTTATTTTCCATTACTAATTAATACTTATTAAATGAATGCACGATAATAACTATTGTGAATGAACAAATGTATTAGGAAGTGCGAAGCGTTAATGTATATAAAGTGACCGCAGTGTAAAATATGCTTTTAAGCGTATTTTTTTATATATATTTTTTTTAATAATAATGAATTATTTAATTACTAAAATACTTTACCTATTTGTAATTAATATATCCAGTGATCAATAACCTGAAGAGCTAACTAAAAAAGATTTTCCTAAAAAGCTGTACGAGGTAAAGATACACTATTAACAAGGACGCTAAATCATCCACACCCGCGTACCACATACACATTCCCCGCCATTTTACAACACTAACTTACACAATGCGGAAGTACCCAGCTACCCTAACGGCTTCCCCTCGCGCACGCAGCCTATTTACACTACACACTGCACACATTGCTGACACTTACACAGCAGCTCCACAGCACTAAAAACCTACATTGTATGCTGCAGGAACATGAAAACAGATTGTCAGCTCTTCAGCACAATGCTTCCTGCATATATTACTTACAAATAGGTAAAGTATATTCATTTAGTAATTATTTCATTAGCATACAAAAATACATATACACAAAAAAAACATTATCACATTAAACATAAAAGCCATTCACTGCGCGCCTCACAACGAGCGCCAACGCTGCTCATAGCACACAAAGCCTTGCAATAAGCGCAAAAAACACATCACCGCCGATCAAAGAATAACAGCAAAAGCGCCTATCAGAAAAAAAATACAACCAACAGCCTCGCAATGAGCGCCGAAGGATATCCGACCGCCAACAAAATGAATGTCTCGTCCAAACCATTACCTGCCTTACAATCTTATTGCCGCCATTTTTTGACGGGCAAGTCGCTAGTAAATATATAAAGATCAAGATAATAAAAGTATCAGGAAATGTAACACAAAGATGCACACGCGTCTGAATAATACGACAAATACGGATTTTTGTCATAAATGATATGATCGCAGTATTGGGTCATAAACCCTAAACACTGGAATCTGTTACATACAATTTACTGATGATGTCATTAATGGGCTTCAAGGGGGGGGGATCTCTTTTCATACTTTTTGAGCGGTGCAAATCCAACATACGCAGAGCGGAAACGCCACATCTGTGGGACACACACAAAGGGGTTCACTTTGGGAGAAAAAAACAAACAAATATGAAATATTTAATAATCATATTTTGATGTTACCAACAGATAAGGAAACTAAACTGAGGTTATTATATCTAATAGTAGCAAGCCTGGGAGTACTGGGAGTAATAATACTGCAGCAGGAGGTCAGGACTAATGTCACCTATAGACCCCCAGACAGATAAAGGTCAGTACTTATGTCCCTCTATAGACCCCCAGTCAGATAAAGGTCAGTACTAATGTCCCTCTATAGACCCCCAGTCATATAAAGGTCAGTACTAATGTCACTCTATAGACACCCAGTCAGATAAAGGTCAGTACTAATGTCACCTATAGACCCCCAGTCATATAAAGGTCAGTACTAATGTCACTCTACAGACACCCAGTCAGATAAAGGTCAGTACTAATATCACTCTATAGACACCCAGTCAGATAAAGGTCAGTACTAATGTCCCTCTATAGACACCCAGTCAGATAAAGGTCAGTACTAATGTCCCTCTATAGACACCCAGTCAGATAAAGGTCATTACTAATGTCCCTCTATAGACACCCAGTCAGATAAAGGTCAGTACTAATGTCCCTCTATAGACCCCCAGTCATATAAAGGTCAGTACTAATGTCACTCTATAGACCCCCAGTCAGATAAAGTTTTGAAATGTTTCTTGGATAGCATTGGGGCTAAAGGAGGTTTGGCCATCAGGTAGTCTAAAGATACCGTATATTATGTCCTCTCTTGGGGGGTAAAGACACTAATAATTCCTCCAATAAAATTCAGTTTTTTTATGTGGGCAAGGTCCCTGGTTAGCCCATTGGGTTATCTGTTAAAAAGAGTGGTGCAGAGACTGTGGGGGCTGTTAGCCTCCTTGTCCCCGTGTGGCCGTTTAGAATCCCTGCTGCTGCATGTTTCAGCTTTATTAAGGTGTAATTGTACAGCGTTTGACTCAAGTAGCTGCCTGTGCTCGGTCAGTTTGGCTTAATTGCTGGGCGTTTTTCCTGCCAAGATGGTGACCGTCAGTCCATGGGCCTCTATGTCCCCTTCACTAACTTTGTCCCCGCTTGTGTGCTTATTTGGGATGGCTCCCCTTTATATCTCCGACCCGTGGCCTTCTCAGGTCCCTCCCTAAATCTCTGAGTGTGGGTATGCGGGCTGGGGCGTTGAATCAGGCCTACCTTCTTCTCTGCTCGCTGCAAGATCAACAATACCTAATTTTTCAGGCATGTGTACATGCCTAATTTTTCTGGCCACTGGTGCTGCACTGTGCCTTCAACAACCAAACTCAAAAAAAAGGCACATAACAGGGATTAAACTGATAGGAGTAGTACTACTTAACACACAACTCATATCTGGTGAAACAGTAGTGTACATTTAAAACAAAAAACATTTTTTCTACTGTAATAGATTGCATAGCAGTTAGTTGTCTGCAAGCGTGTATGTCAGACCTACAGCGTCTACTCTGCCAACTTCTGCAAGTGCACAGTGCCACTCATATCTGTTGTCACAGTAGCTTGGACGCATAGTACCAATCTTTTAAAACCGGTAATGATGAATGAGGTCTAGAGTAGCCTGGTTCCATTATCCTCTACAGGTTGAGACCTAATGTTTGGGTGACTCCAGACCAACACATGAGTAAAAGCAGCACACAAACTCAAAGCCGCCATCCTCCTCCTGGTCCAGCATCATCAGCCACATCAACCACTGCTGTCCTCCTTGCCCCCTCTCAACCATCCGCCACTGCGTCTCTCGCCTTGAGCAGTTCCTGCTCATTTGCCCATAGTCAGGTGCCTGTAAAGGACATGTTTGAGCGTAAGAAGCTAATGTCATAAAGTGCCCCAAAATTGAAGTGATACGACCAACAAAGCATCTTTTTCCATCTCCCGGTTCTAAAAATCCAGGCCTTATACACGCCCCCTGATATGGGCTGTAACAGGTTTTAAACTGATAAGAGTAGTACTACTTAACACACCTTATAATAATGCAGAGAGAGGCAATGCATGAGAGGAGTCTGAAGAAGAGGAGTCAGAGGAGGAAGGTGGCTTTGAGGAGGTGGAAGACCAAACACAGCAGGCGTCCCAGGGGGCTTGTTATCACCTTTCGGGGACCCTTGGTGTTGTACGAGGCTGGGTGGAGGAAGAGACCTTCAATGACATCAGTGAGGACATGGAACGGGACATGGCTAGCTTGGTATCCAACCTTGTGCAAATGGGGAGTTTGCGGTTGTGTAAATGGACTGTTTGCGGTTGTTTGCGGTGCGTTAAACGGGGAGTTTGGTCTGTCACTGTGAAGCGGGTGTAACCCTTACACTACCTGATCGATACAACATCATACCTGATGTTTTAAAGCACGTTATTCCAAACAATTTAGGAATGTTAGGTAATTTATGCCCTTTATGGCTTAAAACCAGACTCTGTATCAACTATGTAATTTTCCGTGGGAGTTTTGCCATGGATCCCCCTCCGGCATGCCACAGTCTAGTTGTTAGACCCCTTGAAACAACTTTCCCATCACTATTGTGGCCAGAAAGAGTCCCTGTGGGTTTTAAAATTCGCATGCACATTGAAGTCTATGGCGGTTCGCCGATGTTCGCCGGTTCGCAAACATTTGCGGCGGTTCGCGTTCGCGGTTCGCGAACCGAAAATTTTATGTTCGCGACATCACTACTGATAGGTTAAAACACTGAACATAAATGAACAACATTTAACTCCTTACTAAATATACATACGTATCACCATATTCCAAGTGGGAATAAAAATAAAAGGAGTAAATCACATCCAATGTGGCTTAACAATGATTTAAAGATCAAGATACGGAGTAAAAAACAGACATTTAAATTATACAAACAAGAGGGGACAGACACTGCTTTACGGGAGTACAATGAAATCAACAAGGCTTGCAAAAGCGCTATTACACTGGCTAAAATAGAAAAGTAAAAAATAATTGCAAAAGAGAGTAAGACTAACCCTAAAATATTTTTTAAGTATATTAATGGGAAAAAGGCGAGGAAGGAAGCTATAGGAATATTACAATGTGACACACGCCATCTGAAAATTAGTGACCAGGAAAAGGAAGATGAGCTAAATAGGTTCTTTTCTTTGGTATACACCAGTGGTTGGGACACAGTAAATTAATGGGGCTACACTACCTTTGCCAAATAATTGGTTAACGCAAGAAGTAAGTTGGTTGGAAAAAATTTTTTTTTAATAAAGCCCCGGGTCCTGATGGAATACATCCAAGGGGACTGAGGGAACTGGGTTCTGTAATAGCCAAACAATTATATTTAATTTTTCAAGATTCACTCAACATAGGGTCTCTACCAGATGACTGGAGGAAAGCAGATGTGATACCAATATTTAAGAAGGGAGCAAAAGCGAATCTGGGGAATTATAGACCAGTGAGCCTCACTTCTGTAGTTGGGACGCTTTTAGAAGGATTCATAAGGGATAATATACAAGAATATGTCTATTTAAACAGGATTATAAGTAGGAGTCAACATGGATTTATGAGGGATAGGTCATGTCAAGCAAATATAATTTGTTTCTATGAGGAGGTTAGTAAGAAGCTGGATCAATGCAACTCAGTGGATGTAGTCTTTTTGGATTTTGCAAAGGCTTTTGATACAGTGCCACATGGGAGACTATTGTGCAAATTAAGAGATACAAGAATTGCAGTAAATATCTGCTCATGGATTAAGAGCTGGCTAAAAGACAGGAGGCAAAGTGTTGTTGTAAATGGAACATACTCAGATTGGACTAATGTGGTAAGTGGGGTTCCTCAGTTTCAGTATTAGGTCCTCTCCTTTTTAACATATTTATTAATGACTTAGAGGTGGGACTGGAAAGTAGAGTCTCCATTTTTGCTGATGACACAAAGTTGTGCAAGGTAATTAAATCAG
This sequence comes from Discoglossus pictus, assembly GCA_027410445.1. NCBI lineage: Eukaryota > Metazoa > Chordata > Amphibia > Anura > Alytidae > Discoglossus > Discoglossus pictus. The sequence continues at coordinate 64,718,067 of CM050167.1, read as the reverse complement.
ATAATGATGTGCTTTTCCTCCAAAGGGATTTACATAAAATTAAGGAATGGGCATATAAATGGCTGATGAGATTTTTTACAAATAAATGTAAAGTTACGCATCTGGGAAGGAAAAATAGCCATGCAATTTATAATCTTAATGGAGTAAATCTGGGGGTATCAGATATTGAAAGGGATTTAGGAGTGCTTGTGGACAACCACCTAGGTAACAGTGCTCAAAGTTAAGCAACAGCTGCAAAAGCAAATAAAATATTAGCATGTATTAAGAAGGGTATAGAAGCAAGGTAGCATATATATACAGCACTATTAAATTGCAATTCGGCAAATTTAAAAGGGCTCTATTTAAGCACATAGCATATTTTTTTTACAGAAGTTTTTAGTTAGTAGTGAAGACCTTGCTTTTGGCTAGAAGTTCACTGACTAAAAAGTTCTGTAAAAAAATATGCTATATTCTTAAATAGAGCCCTTTTAAATTTGCCGAATTGCAATTTAATAAGGCTGGAAATTCTCCCACTATACAAATCTCTAGTATGCCCTCAGTTGGAATATGGAGTACAATTTTGGGCACCACTTCATAAAAAGGACATTTTAGAGCTGGAAAAGGTACAGAGGAGGGCAACAAAACTAATAAGGGGAATGGAGGGGCTAAGTTATGAGACTAACCAAATTAAACTTATTTTCTCTAGAAAAAAGGTGTCTATATAAATATAAATACATTCAGGGTCAGTATAAAGATTTGTCAAGGGAGCTTTTTTTGTGCCAAAAAGTTTTCAACTGACAAGAGGACATCCCTTGAGGTTAGAAGTAAAAAGATTCCACCTTAAAGAAAGAAAAGGGTTCTTCACAGTAAGGGTAGTTAATCTGTGGAATTCTCTACCAGAGGTGGTGGTGACAGTGGGTTTGATAGTTAACTTTAAAAGGGGACTGGATTTATTTCTAATTAAAAAGGGAATTCAGGGTTTTCCTGGATAATCAGAGAGAGTGTATCGCTGCAGAAAAATCTTCCGGCAATGCCATGGTCGGTGGGGGGAGTTAGTCAGCCCAGCTGTAAAAAAGGGGTTGTCCCTACCCCTAGGGAGGTGTGCTGATGGAAAAAAGGTAAGCCCTAAGTGCATTCTTAGGGTACAGGGTTTTTTGGCAAGGTTCGGGCTCCTCCTCCCCTCAAGTTGTTAATATGTTTATGTTGTTAATAAAGCACTATGGCCAGTTGTACCTACAATAGGTGTCAGGTGTCTTTATTTTGGGGAAGGCACCAATAGATTGTGCCCGTCATGGCGGTCCCAAGAGGCAGAGTGGATCGATAGCAGGAAAGGGTCCCTTGGCCTAAGAGAGCTTCCGTTGCTGGTGGTGGAATGAGGGAAGGGTTGCCGTGAGTGGGAGGGACTCCCTCCTCCCCTAGGGCACCATTTTGTTTCAATCCATGGTCGGACAGCAAAGAGACACCCTTCCTCCATTCCCTAAACTAAACTTCATCTAAAGTTATAAGTTAAGGTGCTATATAGTTTGTAATTTTATGTCACAGCTGCCAAGGTCCAGGCAAGGTTTGGGCTCCTTCTTCCCTCAATTGTTAATATGTTTATGGTGTTAATAAAGCACTGTGGCCAGTTGTACCTCCAGGTCAGGTCTCTATTTTTGGGAAGGCACCAATAAATTGTGCCGGGCCAAGTTACAAATGGAATTTTCTAACAGGAAAATTTTTTGATAAGCACTCATTGGATAAGCAGTTTAACAAAACTAGTGTAATACTATGTAAATAAAATTGACATTTAACAAGAGTTTTTTCTTAGTGAGTGCTCTCTCAATGTCAATAAGACTGAACCGTATCTCTGTATCTCCGTATTGCTCACATTTATTCTTATTTTTCCTAATATTATTATTAACCTTTATAAAGCAGCAACATTTTACATAGAACAATATACAATGGGAAAATACATTATATTTAAAGAGCACCTGACACATTATACAAAAACAAATATTAATACAAAAGAATCTTGATAGATCACATTCTAAAGGAGATGGTGATACAAAAGTAGTGGGGGATCGGACACATTTTCAAGAATGAATCAGCAGGTCAAAAAATATATGTATGCAGTAGGTGTGATTAATTATAGTAGTATCAACTGGATATATGATGTTGTTGATATTCTCCCAGCAATATTAATTCATGCTTTGGATTTGTCCAGCCCGTCATTACACATGATATAATTCACATATAAGTTGAATACATGGTGACAATATACAACCTTGTCTCCACCTTTCAAGTACAGTATATAGAGAGTTTGATTTCTATACTGTCCATATGATGAGGTCCATGTGTAAAGTTGTTTCTGAGGCTGTTGGAAGAGAATGTTTACTATTATCTTGACAGAATTCTAATTATCTCTGATCTGCTTCATTTTGTACTTCAAGTACAGACTCAACCGTTATTCTAGGTATCTTTTGGTTCCCTACTTTAGTATTCTAATCTCTCAGTTACGTCTATGAGATGTTGAATTTCCTTGTTGAATTCCCAGGAAATGAATGTGTAATCTTGTCATCTCATATTTAACCACATCTAGTTTGCCTTGGTTCATAATTCTAACATAACATTCCAGGATCTATGCTGAATTGTTTTTTGCAGCAGCTGACTTTCCTTTCCCCTCCAGACACAACCGCATCTGGGTGTCCTCTTGGCTTTGATCCTATAACTCACCCCTACTCTTCCCCAGTAATGTGTTAGACATCTTCTGACCTGAGGGGCTCATCTTCTGGTACCATCACATATAATGGTTGTGGATATATGAGCCGTTGGTCACGCTTTGCGAGCCTCGCAAAGCGGGACGAGCCTTTTTACAGCTGCAGCACGCTGGACTTAGGCTGCAATAAGCGCCGAAGGCACTGATTGCACTGTGAGCATCGCGAAACGAGGCAAGCAGTTGAGGCATGTGGGACTTAGGCTACAAGGCCAGTAGGACTTCGCGCACGAACAGTTGAAACATGCGGGACTTAGCGATGGCCACGAAATTAGGGCCCGTATGACTTAGGACCCGAAGCACATAGATGGACAGTGGGGCTCGCAAAAATAAGACTTTAACGGCCGAACCACAAAAATGAAAATACCTGCAAAAAAACACAAATAATAAATTAACTTTTTTTTATGCTGAAAAAGCCCAGGATTATACGCGAGTAAAAAAAATCCTCCTCCTTCCCTCCCCCGCCTTTATCATCCTCCTCTTTACCCCCCTTATTAAACTCCTCCTACCCCGTGTCATCATCCTCCTCCTTCCCCCCCTCTTTATAATCATCTTCTTTCCCCCATAACCTCCTCCTTGCGGCACCCTCTCCAATCTCTATCCACTTCTCTCCTTACTTGCTACTATGCTCCGATGAGCTGATGCCGCAGCACGTCTTACATACCGGCATATGCTAATGATGTGACGTCACAAGCACGTCACATCATTAGCATATGCCGGTATGGAAGACATGCTGCATCGTCAGGATCAGCATCAGCTCATCAAAGCATAGTAGCAAGTAAGGAGAGAGGGGGATAGGGATTGGAGAGGGTGCAGTATGGAGGAGGTTATGGGGGAAAGAAGATGATGATAAATGGAAAGGAGAAGAAGGAGGAGGATAATGATTAGGGGGAAGGACACTCTTTTGCACCCTCGGCTTATACTCGAGTCAATAAGTTTTCACAGTTTTTTGTGATAAAATTAGGTGCCTTGGCTTATACTCGGGTCGGCTTATAATTGAGTATGTATGGTACATACTCACACACAGCACAGGGGGAGAGCCAGGGAGCCTGTGAGTGAGGTTGCAAGTTAATTTGAGGCATATTTTGCCTTTTTTTTTTACAAATAAATATATAAATATTTTTACAAATATTTTGCCTTATTTTTTTCACAAATAAATATGTCTCCCGAAAAAACGTAAACAACATGAGAACAAGTCCGAAGGACGTAAAAAGAGACAGAAGGACATAAATACGAGCCCTAAGACTTAAATGCAAACCAGTAACACTTAATACAAGGCAGTAACATTTAACTCAAGACAATAAGACTCAGACCCAAGGCAGTAACATTTACCCCAACTCTTAACCCAAGGTAGTACACAGGGGAAGAGGAGGGAGATGCGAAGGCACTCATTGCGAGCCACGTCTTGAGTGCCGAAGGGGCTCAGAGGGCCCATATAATCGCATTGTGTGGCAAATAGCATTGCCAGGCTTACAATTTTACTCCTGTCTGTTTTTGAGATGTTGAGCTTTAAATACCATAAGGACATCTATACAATGTAAAATCCCTGGAAAACATATTCATTTATGTTTATTCTGTGCAATAAAACATGTAAATTAGTCCTTTACAGAAATTCCTTCCTGATAAATTTGGATTATTTCTAAACTATGCCCATGGCCACAATTCACAAAAGATTTTAAAAGCTGTAGGATAAAGGGGGAATTGCAGTGATTTTCCAACTAATTAGGTGCTCTTATTAAAAAGAACAAGATAATTGATTTTAGAATACACTACCCATTATTAAGTCTTAATTAAGCTGTATATCAAGGACTAATTAAATAGCATTATTCCATCTCACTGAAGATTCTTGATGCTTGTTGAATAGATTTGGATGGTTGATCAACAATACATTTAGTGAAAAAAGCTACAAAAATAAACATAGACTTTTGTATAATGTACGCATTTAATTTGTTCAGCTTTTTAAATTAATATCTTTAATATTTAATAGTGAATAGTTAAAGTGCATGAAAACTACTGGTGGTTTTATTTAATATGGTTAAAAAAATGATTATTTATTGTGTTATATATATGGTTAACTTTTGCTTGGTTGTGTTCTACTGAATTCGTTTTTTTTACTTCCAACAATTATTTAAAAGTTGTAATACATATACTTTATTAAGAAATTAAATATTATTCAAAAAAATGAGATTTATGAAAAATAGGAATTATGTTTTAACATGCAAATATATTGATAGACATGTATAAGGATATATAGGTAAAATGTATTAACTATTTAAGCTGTACATGATTAATTCATTTTTATCTACTATCAAGGTCAAGGTACATATTCATTTTAAGAGAGCTGACAGTAAGGATTTAGTTTAAATTATGCAAACAAGTACAGATAGCTTTTATAACATGTGGGCTTTTCTACTCTTATTAATTTGGATGGAGACAAAACTTTCTGCCTGATAAAAGACTCCTGCCATTAACCTAAACCAGTCCTGTTCCTGTCCCGCAATATTTGTTTGTTTTTTATCTTGGAGAACTCACAGGCCACTATTTGAATAGGGTCCGTAGTAGGAAGAGTTACAATGGGGCCTCTGTATATGTCTCCAAGTATCTGACACATATTTTAATTTACTTTTTTATCCTGAATTATTGCTTCTTCTGTTGTGCTTTGAGATGTTTCCAAAGCCATTTGGCTTTTTTTATATTCTTTGTCATTTTTCATTAAGCCCCTGTATATCCAACACTTTACTAGTGATGTTTTCGTGCCCTGTTTTATTGCACATGCACCATTTCTGTTTTTAGGAGCAGTTCTTTTTATCGCGCATGCACGGAAATTACATTACAATGATGTCACACATTGAATTTGTCTCTTTTCTTCAATTGTTACTATTTAAAATGGAAGTCATTTTTCTTTCTCTAAATTTATGCATATGTTGGCAGAACTGGTGTTAACTTTAGATAATGTTCTTGCACTGATATAAATGCTTGTTAAATACTTGTTAATCATACATTTTACAGTCTTTGAGCTATAAATTATGTAATATATAATTTCTAGATTAGATTTCATTATGGATTTCTAAGATATTTGAAAAAGAATGTGACAGAGCTGCACGCCTGAGAAAAAGACCCAGGCAGGGTCTTATGAGGGATTCTAATGAGGATTCATCTTCAGAATTCACTGGTGAAGAAACATTTGGCCTATATAGGGATGACTTTTCTGAGGATGATGAAGAAATAAGTGAATAAGATGATACTACAGATTTTTTTGAAAACAGAAAAGCCCTAGATATGCAAGACCTAAATCCTAGACCCTCAACTTAAAAATTATACTTGAATTTGAAGAAGAAAATCTATTAATTTACAGACAACATTAAATATGTAGTATTTTCTGAGTGGAGTAGGGTACAGAAGAAAATATATACACAGGAAGATTGGTAAAACTTTTTCCCTTCTCTGAAGCCAGTGCAAGAATCCCAGATAATGTAGATGCTCCAATCATGTATACGAACTTTACCCTTAGATGACTCTCACTCCTTTTAGGGTCCAATGGATGACAAATTAGATTGCAACTTGAAAAAATAATCTACATCTACAAAGCCGGCAATTGTAGATAGATAATTAATTTAGAAGAGGTATTGAGTCGTCGAGTAATAAGGTCTTCAATCATTGATGTACGTAGCAAAATTAAGTTGACTTAATTTCACCTCCAAAGCATCTATGGACCTTACAAGATTATCAGACTTGATTATTGTATACTCAGCGGCTAGCTGAAAAAGTCTATGGTTGAGGTATTAGAGGTCAAATTTTATTTCAAAATTAGGCCTGGTCTCACTTTCATATGATGGGAAACTTCTATTTGGAAAACAATTATATGAGGCAGTTAAAAGAGAAGAAAAGCACCAGCAAATGTATGATACCAATAGACTACAGTACTACTGTCAACCCTGCTACAGACAGTCTTACAGAGATAAATTGACCATGTGTTCATTATTGAGCCGCAGCAGGAGACATCCCTTTCATAGAGGAAAAAGAGACAACAAGTAATAAAGGTAAGACTTGCCAAGTGTTTTTATGGGGCTGGCTGCAGTAATATCTCAGCACTTGGGTAGAGTCAACTCAAGATTCCTGAGTCTTCACTGTTCTAAAATTCAGCTACAAACTAAAATAGAAAACTACAGTCAATTCCTTCATCTGTATCACAAAAGCTCATGAAGACAGTGTACTTTTAAGTACAGGGAGAATAGTCTTGTAGAAACCAATCAGTAACATAATTCTGCAACATGTTGCTTGAGAGAGATCACTAAATGGTCATCATCATTAATGTCTTTATATGATCAAGACATTAGTTTCATCAATCAAATAAAGTAATTAAATATATGGATATGGAAGGTTTCTGGATTTCACTAGTAATATAATATACCTATCGCTTTACTTTTGTGTACTTTATTTTATTAAGAAGTACCTAAAACTCTGCCTAAAATCTTACAAATAGTTCTCAACTTGCTTCTCCTCTCTGAAGCTAGCAACTAATCAATGGCAACATTCTACAACATGCTACTGGAGAGAGGTCACTGACAGGCTAAACTGAAACACTGCACTTCACAGTCTGTGTATTCATGTGCTTCATGAGCTACAGAGGGCAGAAAAAAACAGAGTTTATAAGCACTCCTTAATAGAAGAAAGTACTACACATAAAAGTAAATATATGCAAGGGTATATTATATTTCTAGTTAAATCCAGAAACCTTCTATATCCCTTTAAGAGGGCCACACAATGCATTAAGTCATGTTTTATTAGCAAAGTGGTAAATTATTGTAGGAGAATAGATGAAGGAGGAATAATTTTTAAAAGAAATATAGATAAGTGTTCAATAGTACATGACAGAATTGGTTGCTATTTGTCGAGACATAAGATGGACTGTGTTTTGCTGAAAACAATGACCCTCATTAAATTGAAATTTGCAACAGACATGTTTTATAAATATATAACAATGACCCTATTATATAAATTATTAATTGTTTACTATATTCTTAAGAACATTTAACACATTACGTGTATTATTTGCATATATTAATAATATAACTACTGTATTGATCATGCAATCTGCCTCCTCCCATTTTCAAAATTGTCCTTATTATTATCGTGTAAGTTAGTTGTAAAATAATATCCGATTTGCTTATTGTATCTTTACTATGCTTCATCAATAGGTTTTACTGGAAATTTCCCTTATGCCATTGTTATTAATTCAATTTATTCCATAATGAAATCAGTTTCTTCAGTCTTAGCATGATCTTAATTTCCTTAATTTCATGCAACAGCTAAACAACTAAAATAAAAGAAATAAAAAAATCTTATGACCAGTATAAAAAGCTGATGTTGCAATCTTAAAATATATAATTACTGAAGTGTTCATGCATTGTACAGTAACTACAATTTGGAAAATGGAAGTCAAAGTGTAGAGAACACAATGGACATAAAGTGGCCCACGGGCTGTCTGGTTCCGACCACTGTTATAGATTGTTTTGGTTTGATACAATAAAACATTTTGATAATATTTAAAATGTGCTTTCTAGATGCATGCTATCACTGATGTTTTTAATGTTCATAGGTTTGTCGTCCTCCATCCAGGCTCCTAGTCTATCTAAACCCATTGTCCTCCACCAATGTAATGATTCCCTACTAATGCCTTTGGGAGCTAGTGGATGTATAAGGACCGGGATCAGATATGAAGGGTTTGAGAAAACATTTGTATGTTTCCCCGCCCACCTCCAGCATTGTATAATATGTTTAATAATAGGGTGTCTATTTTTCAAGATCAGTTCTTTGTAGATTTAAACACTTTGTAGACTCCATAATCAGAAACCAAGGTCTTCCAAGAAAGACTTGGCTATCGCAAATTTGTCTCAAATAATAATGTATAATTAGTGGCATCTATGACATTTACAACTCCCAGGAGAGCTTAGAGAAAGATAAATATTAAGGATTGGGAAGCAGATATGAAACAGAACTGGGAATGGGAGAAATTGGATAAAGCCTGGAGAAATGTCTATAGAGGCTCCTGAAATCAGAGTTTATTAAAAAGAGTGATTAAAGTGCTGCATCAATCTTACTTAACCCCAGAGAGAAACTCTAAATGGAAACATACAGCCAGTCGAGAGGCTCCTTTCACATTTGGTGAGAGTGCCCCAAAGTTAAGGTAATTTGGAGAACACTATCTCAATTTGAGATGACTTTAATACTCAAATCAAAGCAGAACTTACGCTTATTAGAAATCCTGATAGAAATTGGAAACAAAAAAAAATAGACTTTCAAATGGTCATAAATAAGATTGAATACATAGCTATTAATGAAAAAAATGACACATTCCCTGAAAGACTCAATACCTCAGTATCTGGAGGTCTGGGGGCCCTGGATAGAATATAGGGAGGGCTTACAAAGATAGGCTGTACATATACCCGAAGAGATATCAAGCGGTGAAGAGAAGGGGGAGGCATGGAGGCCGGGACAGGAACTGGCCATGGCTGTGGACTTACTCAGGGGAGTGGACTGCGGACAGGCAAGTTGAATAAAAATTGCTTTATAAATACAGGAAGTGACCAGCATAGCATTGGTGTGAGATTTTTTTTATTTTTTGTTTAAGTTATAATTGTTGATGAAATAGGTTCTCCCATATGCTCAAATCAAGACAGCGACAATACCATGTATGTAAAATCTTTATTGTTGATAAGGAGAGCATTGTTGTGAAATTCTGAACCTTTTCAAATGTTATCCAGAAAACGGAAAATGTATGTTGTAAGACAGATAAATTTGTTAACGCTATATCAGCGAGATAACGAGAGTTGTCTCAATATGGATGTAATAGAATTACTGTCTAATAAAAAGTTAATGGATGAAAAATAAATATCTATATAAGTGCTTGGCAAATGTCATATTTTTTAGTAAAATTAGGTATGTTATGTTGGAGGATTGACATATGTTATTATAATACAACTAGTTTTGTAGTTATGCTCATTACATAAATCTAACCTTAAAGGGAACATAGAACAATTTGTAAGCTTTTTATGCCATAGCATTCCATGGTGAAGATGGATATAGTCATTTTTAAATGTATATGATTATTATTATTATTATTATTAATATAGAAAAAAAGTCCTACGTTTAGAACTTACTCTTTTGAGGATTACACTTAAAAACAGACTAAATGTTTTTAGAATGTAAAAACTACTGTTTTGATGCTGATGATCTGTTTCAAGAAGAGAAAAAACTTTGACTTCACAGGAAACTTATATGAACACAATGAAAATGCAACGAATTACCCTACTGAGATTAAAACACTGAATCAGCCCATTCTGTCCCTAATAATGCCTAGTTATTTAAAATATATCAGAAAAAAAAAGTTGATCACTCATTTTTTAGTGAACATATTTACACATAGTAATGTGATTTGCAAAAATACAACCACTACAAATGTTTAGATGTGATATATATATATATATATATATATATATATATATATATATATATATATACTGTTTCAGGAAAAGACATGACACAGCAAATTTTTAAAACTATATTATAGATTTTCTGTATGTATGAAAAATACTAGTTTTGTATTTGTAGCATGTAAAAAAGTTTGACTTCCTCTGAAGTATTTAATGAAGGTAAGCTTTACGGATGTGACTTGAATCTATAGTATTTGATTCCTTCAACAACAATAGTGGTTGCTTTTGAGCTAAAAGGGTAATTTATTAGACTGTGAAACTGGACATTTAGGCCATTTTTCAGCCAAAATCTTCCATTGACGTCAATTTCATTGAACTCAACAGGAAATTTCATCTGAAAACAGGCTGAATGGTTGCTTTGGAGTTTAATGAATTATACCCTTAAAGTTCAACCCAAATCTTTACTTTTACTTGTAAACTCCCATACAGCTTGCCAGCATTCAAAATATCCTGCCAGTTTCTAAACTAGTGGTTCCTAAATGATTCCTCCGGCATAGCACTCCGACAAACACTAAGTGAAGAAAATTTCTCCTTTTTTATAAAAAGTGATACACTAGCACGCATAATGTTTTTTCTTAAAATTGCATACAGATGCCTATGTTTAAACTTTATGCTGTACTACATTAAGGCTAATACTAATCCAGCGAACAATTTTTAATATTAACAAAAAGGGCATAACACCTAATATTATAAATATGGTCAGTTTAAACCAACGAGGCAGTAACTAACTGACAAAAAGTGGACAGAGAGAAAAGTAAAAAACAAAAGATGAAGATGCGTGATAATTTAAAAAACAATATTATATAACGCATAAAACAAACAAAAAATTGTTAAAAAAGTAAAAATATTAAGAAGTTGAAAAATCACACAAAATTAAAGAAATATGAAGCTTACTGACTTTTACAATATGTAGAATTTAAGAACAGCAAGTAAAAATAAACTACTCAAGTTAATGAAAGTGACATTAGTGCTTTATTGGAAAAATGTTTTACCATTTAATAGCTTTCCCATTAATTCAGTTTTTTTGTTATTTATTTTTTATTGCAAATATATTTACCTCATTTGCTTTCCTATAATAAACATAGTTCCCTTCTGGATCGCTACCTTGTTGTGGTGAAGGGGCTTGTGTACTTCAATGAAGCTGAGAGCAATACCATGTAGGGTGACCCAAGATGGGCAGGTCATAGCAAAGAGGTCAGACAAATTGTAGACCACTGGAGAGGGAACTGGCAACCCACTCCATTTATCTTTGCCAAGAAAACCTTATGGATAAACACAAGATGTGCCTGAATGCTGCGATCCATATGGTCAACAAGAGTCAGACATGACTGAAGGACTGAACAACAACAACAAATAAACATAGATATAGATGTCTGTTACCACCCTAGAGCAACACATACTTTTTTTAGCCGTTTTTTTTTTTTTATAGTCAGTTGTCCACTATATTACATGAGTACCGTATATACTAGAGTATAAGCCGAGTTTTTCAGCCCTTTTTTTAAGGCTGAAAAAGGCCCCCTCGGCTTATACTCGAGTCACCCTGTGTCTCTTTCCCCCCATGTCTCTCCACCCCGTGTCTCTTCCCCCTCTCCCTCGCCTGTGTCTCTTTCCCCCCTCTCCCTCGTTTCTCTTTCCCTCCCCCTCCCTTATCGTCCTCCTCATCCTTCCTCCTCAACCCCCAACTCAACCCCCTCCTCATCCTCAACCCCCCTCCTCAACCCCCTCCTCACTCTCAACCCCCTCCTCACTCTCAACCCCCCTCCTCATCCTCAACCACCCTCCTAATCCTCAACCCCCCTCCTCAACCTCAACCCCCCTCCTCATCATTTTACCCCTCTCGAATAACCTCTCCCTTACCCCTCTCTTACCTTCCACCAGCTGCTCCTCCGCTCCTCCGCGCTTCTTCCGGCTGTGTCGGGACCCAGCATATGCTAATGACGTGATGCCACATGCGTGTCACGTCATTAGCATTGGCCGGGTCCACAGCCGGAAGATGCGCAGAGGAGCGGAGGAGCAGCTGATGGAAGGTAAGAGAGGGGTAAGGGAGAGGTTATTAGAGAGGGGTAAAATGATGAGGAGGGGGGTTGAGGAGGGGGGTTGAGGAGAGAGGTTGAGGAGGGGGGTTGAGGATGAGGAGTGGTTTGAGAAGAGGGGTTGAGGATGAGGAGGGAGGATGAGGAGGGGGGTTGAGGAGGGAGGTTGAGTAGAGAGGATGAGGAGGGAGGATGAGAGGGGTTCGAGGATGAGAAGGGAGGATGAGGAGGGAGGATGAGGAGGATGATAAGGGAGGGGGAGGGAAAGAGACACAAGGGAGAGGGGAGGAAGGGAGGGAGAAGAGACACAGGGGAGGGAGGGGGAAGAGACACAGGGGAGGGAGAGGAGGGGAAGAGACACAGGGGAGGGAGAGGGGGGAAGAGACACAGGGGAGAGAGAGGGGTGACACAAGAAAGGGGCACAGAGGGCACACAAGAGGGGGACACAGAGGGCACAAGAGGGACACAGGGGACAGCACATTTCCCACCCTCAGATTATACTTGAGTCACTAAGTTTTCCCAGTATTTTGTGGTAAAATAGGTGCCTCTGCTTATACTTGGGTCCGCTTATACACGAGTATATACAGTATTTTAAAGGTGGCTAATGTTTATGAAGTTGACATGAGCATAGGAATGTCCTTATTTTAAAGTCTTGAAAGTCTTTAAAGAACCACTGTAGTCCAATATTAAAAACAAACTCCCTTTAAGACCTATACTTATAATATAAGCAAAATCATTTTAAAAAGCAAAAAAAATAATATATATTTATTTTATATTTTATATGCATTTATGCGCCCTTGGAAAGGTAGTAAACAGGATAAGCTCAGAATTTTTTTTATTTAGTACAGAATAAAATGAATTCAACTAAAATAAAAAAAATGTAAAAGTCATGGTTTTTGTTTTACTATCTATAAACATTTTCTAGTTTATTAAACAGAACAAATAGAAAAAATGAAACACAGTGGTCCTTTAATGGGCAATAGTATATTTTTTAAACAAAAGAATCAAGTGTTATTTTGGGAAAATAATATGACATTGCACTGACTACAAACTATGAATAAACAGTACTAAAATAACAGATATAAACATATAGAGAGTGAACTACAAATAATCCTGTCTATCTCAATGTTGCTACATAAGGAATCTAAAATCATCTTGCAGAGCAAAATATTTTTTTACAAATGTTATTTATGATACATATGCTGTCATTCCTTAGGATTACCTTGGAGAAGAGTGTCAGCGAGGGATGCACTCTGTAAAACCTTGTACATGGATGTTTTTTGGTTTGTAGGTCTTTGTTGAATCAGAAAAACAGAAATCACTGGTTGAAACCATCAGATTTATGACACTTCTCTAGAAGCAAAAAAATATATATAAGAATATATCCACACTACGGCTTTACTTTATAAATAGAGAATGCATCAGAAAGAGAGGTAGATTAGTAGATTTATCTGAGAAGTGACAGTTTCTCTGCTTCAGAAGTGGCAAGATGGAATGGCTTTTGTAAGGGATTACATGTACAAAATTCAACTAAAAGATATTTCCATGAAACATAAATATTTCCCTTGGATTCCACAGAGATTTACATACATGATTTTGGAATACATCAGTACTAAGGAATTCAACCACTGCTGTATATAAAATAAACTACATGGGTAAAAAAAAAAATCCAGTATGAAATCATTCCATGTTTTACATTATTTGCTACACTTGCAGGCTCTGTATTTTTTTTTAAATAAACATAAAACAGGTAGGGCCCTGTGATGTAGACAGCTCATTTTATATTCTGTTTGATGACTACATATTCATTCCATTCATCATTCAAAGACAGATAATCAGGAAGTCATTACCTTGTCAAGACAAGGCTTCTTCCGAGTGAGGTGTAATTCAACACCTTGAAATGCAAATATTACAACTAATAAAGTTTAAAATTCTTTGCAGCATTGAACCTGTCTTTTTACAACATTGTGGTGTCAGACTCAATTAATATCAGAAATGGTAAAGACATGTTTTGAAGGTGACCTTTGAAATGGATTTTGAAGACTGTACTATATATTATTCATTGTGTTTTAATCTATAAGTTTTTATAAAAAATGTAAATAATAAATAATTATTTTATTAATTAAATTATTGGAGTTGCAGCTTTATTAATTTACCAGACCACTGTTGGTGCTATACAGGGGAGGAGCTACCAGTGATGCAGGTGGCCCTCCATGCTATGTAATTTGTTTTTTGTTTATTTTTCTGTAGTGTAAATACCCCCGCGGTCCCCCATGCAGCCCAGCCCACAAATGCCCTATTGGGGCTCCTTGGGCCTCTTTCGATGAACAACCCCTGGTCTAAAATTGGTATGTGCCTGTTTAAAAAAGAACAATTCTACAGAAGCTCAAAGAGGTGGCAGTGTGGAGCGGTTCAGCACACTGGGAATATTAATCAGGGTAGAGGGGAGACAGCAAGGGCTAGATGACAGCAAAGTGCAGGGGACACTGGTTTTCAAACATGGATATAAAACTAGAGAGAAAAGTGGAGATAAAAAGAAGAGTTAAAAAGTTGAGTCAAAACTGGAAAACAAACCGGAGAGAAAAGTGAAGATAAAAAAGTGGAGTTAATATGGCAGTCTTAAAAATAAAGTTGAAAAATAGAGTTAAAATTGAAGATAAAACATAAAGCTAAAAAGTGTTGATAAAACATGGAGATAAAAAGAGGAGTTAAAAATTAGAGATAAAACTGGACTTAAAAAGTGGAGTTAAAAACAGGAGATAAAAGTGGACATAAGAACTGGAGAGAAAAGTGAACAATAAAACAGGAGATAAAAGTTTAGTGGGGGGCAAATTTTATTTTTCACTGGTACCCTCCATTCTCTAGCTCCGACACTGATACTATAGCTATAAGATATTTTTAGCATCATTTTCACTATCTAGATCATCACAGAGGTATGACCATCAGTCACATAAAGGTCAGGAAGGTAATGCACCTGAGAACCATTTCTATTTGGTCACCAGAGCCTAGAGTGCTCTGTGTCAATTTTATATTTTTGGACAATAATTTTATGTTTAAAACGTGTTTCAGGGTATACATTTTGTATTGAGCAAAATTTAAAGATTTAGATGGTAACATTACTTTAAGAATGACGAATAGTCGCTTCCAGTAGTTAACCGTGATACCCATTTTGCACCCAGTCCCAGGGTCAGGCTAGGTTCTTGGCTGGAATCGCACTTGCTACTATTAAGTCATCAGATCCATCAGAAAGTAACTTAAACACTTTCATCCCTATTAAATTACCTCATCATGTAAAACTGTAGCCTGTAACGTGGCCCGCAAGACTTACGGCTATTAAATTGGCCCTGTAAAGCAACCCGCTAATGATCTGCGGGTTACAGGCGGAAAAAACGTACAGGACATCGAAATGTGAACTCTGTGGCCGCAAATCATTTGATCTGTCAAGCCCGTAACTGTTACGCTGGAAAATCGCTATTAAATTGCTACGAATCCACAAAGTACTTAGGATACTTAGGATAGAAACTTGCAGACTTACAATCTAAGGTATAGTGAGTGTATAATTTCTGTGTTATATCGATCCCGACAATCAGTGTGTTAATACATATAATGGAATTCGCATAGACTAGAATATCATATTTACTGATTGCATCATTTCTGAAATGCGGGTCCGATCGAAACTCGTAAGTGAAACCCGTAAGGCTTTGAAATCTAACCTCCATTTTTCAGTGACGTAATAATGCCAATCTCATTTGCCATTGCCTCCATCTAAACCAGTAACTCTGGGTTTGTCTAATTGATCATGTTCACGGCCGCACATCCAACGTGCGAAAGAATGGTTTACGGGCTTGTGTCTATGGCCCTTAACTCACGGCATGGTTCAATTTAATAGCTCTGTAACACAAATTTAGAGCCTGCAGACTTTGCGGGTGTGCAAATGCCGCTACAGGTTTCAAATTTAATGGGGCTCTCAAGTGCTATATCCCTTTGATCGTTTGTTTCATGGTTAACCACAAATTGGGAAATACTTTTATCTTTGTCATTGTTCCTGACCCCCAATTCAATTTAATAGAGAGTCTTTGCCGGACACTAAAAGTGAATACACCCTAGAGCCCCTCGATTCCACCAACCTGAAGCTCATCCAACGCAATAAAGGTATAGCCACCCAGGAGAAGGTCAGCTAGGGAGCTAATATACCCAACTGACACTTCTCTTAAGCATACAGTTCTCCCTATGAATAACTGCCTATGAATATCTCCCTATGAATATCTCTCTATGAATATCTCTTTCTGCTAAGCAAGCTTCCTGGCTTAGCGGAAACCTTCTCCCCAATAACCTAGGTCTGTACACTCAGGATTCATGGTCACCAAATCGGTTTAGACCCTAACTCTCATCCAGACACTCTAGCTCCAGTGTTCACAGTACTCTAAATCCCCCTTCTGTGCCCAGACACTGACTGGAGATGTCTGACATCATCAGCACCTAGACTGGCCCTGGATGGAAGTCCTAGCCCAAGTGGGAAATTAGAAAATGCAAAAGGTGTTCGATTGTGAATTTTAAAGGCAAATAATCGTTGATGTAAAACATTGTATAAAAAGGGTGAACCATCTAACATCTAACATCTCCTGAAACCTGGTAACTTGGCATAAGAATCGGGCAACTTGCTCTAGCATACGGTAAAGATGGCCTGTTTGAGGGGATACAGAACCTATACAACCTGTGGGTAAGATCAGTCTAGCAACCTTTTCAATCTCAATGAAAAGTGATTTGTAGCAGTATAAATGTACATTTGTGTCAAAATCCAAACATTGATATTAGGCTACACATTTGTGCACACATTTGTGCCCCCCTGGCTTTACTAAGAGTGTACACATTAACCTGCAATCTACAGTGATACTTTATTGTGACTCACATCTACATGTGCTTTACTAAATAGTAAGTATTACAATTAGGTGTTGTGTGGTGTGCTAAGTTTGACTTGATTTCCAGTAGTATTGATTGATTGGATCTTCTTGTAGTCCAAGGGACTGGAAGCAATTTTCTCCAGCACTACTATTCAAAGGCATTGATTCTATGGTCCAACTCTTAGATCTGTATGTCACTGCTGTGAATACCATAGTAACTATGCAGACTTTTGTTGATCATTTAATCTCTTTACTGTTTAATAGCTTGTCCAGACTTGCCATAGCTTTACTGAACAGGAGCAAACATCTTTGATTTTCATGGCTATGTTCACCATCTGCAGAGATCTTGAAGCTAAGGAAAATAAAATCTATCACTGCCTCCACTTATTCCCTTTCTATTTGCAAGAAACAGAGATTGCTATTTGTTGTGACCTTCTACATTTTAACCATGAGCCCTTTAGTTCCTTCTTACTATTTTCAGCCATCAGAGTAGCATCATCGACTTACTTTACACCCATTACATTTCAGTCTTCAAGATGTGTGTGGTTCCAGCTCATTGGACAAAGTAATGAGGTTAACAATGCTGTTAAGGTCCTTCTTGTAAACACATCAATGTATTCCCACCACCTCTTCTTTATCCTACCATTTTTTTCTTTTGTCACACTTACTTTTTGCATGAAAGTCTATATCTTTTTTCTAGGAAATGTTGAATATCCCCATAGAATTGGACAACTTCAGCCTCTTCAGCATTCGTGGTTGGAGCATAGGCTTATATCATTGTGATGTTAAATGGCTTGCCATGAATTCAAATTGAAATCATTCTATAATGTTTTGAATTGTAACGAGCTTTGGCTACTCTTTGATTGATTATGAGAACTACTCCATTTTTTCTGCTGGATTCTGGACCACAGATTAATATATAGTGGTGGGTGTCTGATATGAAATGTCCTATTCCTTAAACTTAAACTTGTTATCTTGAATTATAGTGCTGACGTATATAACGTAACTAGCGAATTGCCCGTCAAAAAATGACGGCAATGAAATTGTAAGGTAGCTAATGCTGTTTAGTGTGTAATAATGAAATATATAATACATTAATAAATGAATATACTTTACCTATTTTAAAGCATTGTGTGGAAGAGCTGTGAATGTGTTTTGATGTTGCTGCAGCATTAGTGGTGTGGATCTGCTGTGTAAGCGTGCTGAATGTGTGCAGTGTAACACTGTGCGTGCGCGAGCCCAAACCGTTGTCGTGTACTTCCGCATTGGCGTAAAATGGCGAGTAATGTGTGGTATACGTTTGTATCGGAATATCCGTAGGTGTTTTGTGGTGTTTTGCGAGTTTCTTGTGGTGTTTTGCGAGTTTAGAGTGCTGTAGCCTCGTTTTCGTTTTGTTCGGTGGCCATTTTTTCTCTCGCTTCGATTTTTTTTTAGTCTCTAAACTGTTTTATTTCGAGTTAAATCGAGGTGTAAGTTGTATTTTTGAGGTGCTGGGTGCTCCCTCTTGGTGTAGGTAAGTTTTTTATGTATGTGGTGTGTGTATGTATTGTGTTTTACATTTTGTAATGTTCGCGAGTTGCGTCCGAGTGTTGCGAGTCCGTAATGTGTGTGAACGTGTGTCGTATGTTGTTTGCGAGTGTCGTAATGTGTGTGTCGTACTGTTTGGGTTGCGACGTGAAGTTTGCGAGGGTCGCAGTTGCTGGCATGGAGCGCCTTCGGCACTCCATGCCAGCAACTGCGGCCCTCGCTTCGCGAGGTCCTCAGGTGCTGGCATGGAGCGCCTACGGCGCTCCATGCCAGCAACTGAGGCCCTCGCTTCGCGAGGGTTCTCAGTTGCTGGCAAGGAGCGCCTTCGGCGCTCCTTGCAGCAACTGAGACCCTCGGGCAGTGCCCTCGCTTCGCGAGGGCCTCGGCTCGCTGCGCGAGCCCGCAGCGTTAGCAACAACTCGTACGCTCACAACTATATATGTGATGTGTACTGTATATATATATTATATTCATTAATTATCTCTCTCTATATATATTGTGGTAATGTAGCCTTTGGCTACTGGTTTCTCCATGAGATACATATAAATAGCAGAGATTCCAAGATTCTTTTTTTTGTACTTTTTATTAAAAAGTCCAAAATACAAAAGAAATAGCTTACTCCAGCATAAAATAAAATTCTGCATAAACGTACTGGCTTAACATCAGGAACACCCTAGCTAGCCCTGAAGATGCTTCTCGGCCTTCAGGTAAAAACACAGAGTCTATAAATAGTCCATCTTCAATGGTTTAAAGTGTCCTTTCTCTGTGGACAGTCGTCTTTAAATTTCACACCATATGGTTCTGGCCGCCCTACTCCCCAGATACCCCAGCCGCCAGGGACCCTTAACAACCTCTTTTGGTGAAGGCTACACATACTTCTCCCTGGGGTTATCAGACTCTGTAATTGTACCTTTTACATCCAGTCTTTCAGCTGTAATGGATCCTCTGCTCCAATTGCTGGGTTAGCACCAATCAGAGTCCTCTGTAAATACTGCTGTGGCAAAATAATTGCAGCAGCTCCTCTGCAAATCCCCCTTTTCTCTGCAGCAAACAGTCTTCTCTGTAAATGCTCTTTGTGGCACAGATCCTCTTTCTCTGCAGCTCCAGCAATCCCTTTTGCAGACTTCTCAGTTTGCTCTCTGAGCTGTGCAAACTGCAGCAGTCCAAACCAAACAGCCTTTTTACTCCAGACTGTAAACTCTCAGGCTCCTCTCAGTCTGGTACAATTTTTGCTTCCAGCAGACAAAGTAAAAATACTGCGTTCCTCTCACTGGCAGATAACTACAAGTGTCCTTCTTAGCGTGCTTCAGACTGAGGCCTTCACTCACTGGCCTCACTCTGCTAGGCCAAATAGGGCCTAATTGCAGGGGACTCCACCCATCTTTCTGCTGTTGTCTTAAAGGCAATCCAAAGCTGGGCTTCAATTAGCCTCTGATCACTGCCTGGAGTTAACTCTTTCTTTCTTCCAAGAAATCTTCCAGCCTCTTTAATTAAACCCAACTCTTGGGGCCTTCTTTGCTTCACTCTGTTACTAAATATATATATATATATATATATATATATATATATATATATATATATATATATATATACATACATACTGTATAATACATATTAATAAATATAAAGAAATTATAAATTATATTTTTTATAAAGGTTTAATATTTACATAAACTGTGATTAATTAATACTACTTTAAGCTTGAGTTGCATTCAATGAATTTGCCAGTTACATTTAGCTGCTTATGGTCAATGTTAATGTCTGAATATTGTTAATATTCTGTGTAACTATAAAAAATATTGCTATGGCTGGGTTGAAAAAGGTGATGTTGAATATCATTGAGGGAAGTTAAAATGCAAGATTTGTCTTTAGTAAATTTGGAGAAATTGGGTTTTCAAAGTATGCCTTCCATAACATGCATACCATTCGTGATAACTCTCAATGAGCTGCTTAAGACTAGCCTTTAACTGTTTAAGCGGTAATCCTGAGCGTGGCTCGGGGTTAATTTACTTTTCCTAAATCGGTAACCCCGAGCCACGCTCGGGGGTTACTGCAGGGGACCCATGGCTGCCAAAATTGCCTGGGCCCCCTCAGCATACCCTTCCAGCTCCTCTTCCATCCTCCTCCTCCTTCCCCCATTATCATCCTCCTCCCCCCTGATCATATTCCTTCTCCTCCCCCCAATCATCCTCCTCCTTCCCCCTTAGCATCCTCCTCATTTCCCCCTCTCCAGTCCCTATCCCCCCTCTCTCCTTACTTGTTATTGTGACCTGATGAGCTCCCTGCTCATCTCTTACCATGCAGCATGTCTTCGACAGTGAAATGACCGGAATATACTAATGACGTGAAGCGCTTGTGATCACTTGACCGCCGGAAGGGGGAAATGGAGGTGATTGGAGGAGGATAAGGGGGAAGGGGTAAAGGGAGGAGGATAAGTGAGAAAAGGGCGGCATGATTATGTCAGTATTTTTTAATGTACCTCTTTAACATTCTAAATACTGACATAATCATACCGCCAGGAAGGTTAAAGCATAATAAAACCTTTAGTAAACTGCATGAAGACTTGAGATGCTGAATAACAGCTTCCCATGGGCTATTAATCAGAGCATTAACTTGTAATATTTTACTAAATTCCCTTCGTTTTTCTGTTTTCAAAATTTCCTACCTCATCAACTGTTGTGCAGTGTCGTGCAGTGCCATGTTCTCCTTTGATCACTGTATACTGATATCCTACACTCTTGTTTTTTCCATGTTTTATATCTCATGACCTTTTTTCGATAACAATACCGAATGTCCCAAGGGGATCATAATCTTATTGTTCACATCCATCAAGCCATATATTTACATTAAAGATTTTTTTACAATTCCTAATTAAACAAGTAGTGCAGAGAGTACATCTTGGAAAGCACATCTGAGCTGTGAGAATGTGAGCAAAAATATCACAGCTTGAGCATCCCTGGAGGTACTTCAACAAATTACAGAGGTACATAAAGTTGGATATTGTGGATGTAGGCTAATATAGTACAATAAATTTACCGTAATCTGGGTGGAATTTGCACCACTTTCATGCCTGAGACCTTTACAGCTCCTTTCTCTTCCCTAAAGGAAATTCATCAATGAGATTTTATTTAGACTTTGGGAGCTGTTTTATCTCCAATGTTAGTGTGAAATATTCTGCATATGCAGTAGAAATTTAAGAATGCAGTGATAGAAACAGTTTTGATTAGTTTTGATTATGAACGGCCATTCCAATAATATTTTTACTGCATGGAATCTACCTGATGTTTTCATTTTTTTTTCTAGTGTAGTATCTGTTCTTTTATATTTTGGTCTTAATGGTTTTAAATGGACACATGTTTCCCTGAATGTCATAAAAATCTTCATGTAACACAAAGTAGCTAGTGTATTTAAAATAAAATAAAAATAGATTTTATGATGTTGAAAAATACTACACTAGATGTTATTTTTCCTCTGATTCCTTCATAACGTCTCACATTTTCAAATCATTTTCATATTGCAGGGCTACTCTATGTGGCTTAAGATGGTGCTTTCAATTCATCTCCTAAGGTATAAAACCATAATAATTAGCACTCAAGTTGGTTGGCTTAGGGATAAGATTATGCCCTGAATATGAATCCATGCTGAAGCATTCATTTAAGTCATTGTTTCAATCTCTAATCTGCTAATAAATGAATTCATTTTCAAGTAGTGCAGATAGATCGCTTTTCCTATTTGTACTGGGAAATGTTGTCAATGTAGCTTTTCATTTTTATGAATACAGATTAAAAACATGAGCACATTATGAAGAAGTGGATGGAAGTGGTGAGTGTATATTGAAAGCAACTGCTTCAAGAGTAATTAGGCCAGACTGGATAGCCTTTCTTCTTATTCAGTTTGACATGGATATATTGCACTGTATTTTTGACTCTATTAGAAACGTTATATATTCATATATATTATTACTAACTACATAAAAAATAAAATAACTAAGTCCATCTTATGTTAGCACTGACTGCAAATTAAAGTAACACTGCAATCCCAATTTCCCATTATCTACTTAAAATATTTTAATTTGTAAAAATATTTTTATATGGAAAATTTAAGGATCTATAGTTGAGAGAAATTATATTCATTTGAGAAAGGGGATGATTTATGGACTTCTGGATATTCACAAGTGTGTGTTTTTATTACTATTCTTTGAAAGAAAAGAAAAAAGCATCTAGTAGAATAAACACAGAGGAATAAGTTAAATTGCTATGATTGGTTTTGGTTTTCTAACTGATTTGGCTCTGCCCATTATCATGTTTTGTTATAAAAAATACTTCATTGAAAAAAAGACCATAATGGTGAGAGATTTTGGTCAGTTTCGTTTCAAGGTAAGTATGGTTTCTTTACTTATGATACACACTGTCATGACAAATAGTTGGTTTGGTATAAGGGGTCTAGGATTTATCTAATGGCTTCTGTATATATGAATGTCTTGTCCTCAGTGTATGGCTTATGGGTTATGCTTTTGTGATTTTAGTGTTTTAATGCTGTCTTTACTAAGTGTGCTTCTGAATGAATACATTTTAGGCATCTTGTTTGATATGTTATTTTATCTGCACATAAAATTATTTGCTGGTGCTAACAAGTAGCCGTTATGTATTTTAAGGAAAAGAATATACAGTATTAACAAAAGTCGATATATTTGTATAATGCACTGTTACATTTGCATAAATGAATGGTTTAATGTATAATAACATGTAAACCCTGTTTGCTATTATTAAGGAGTGCCATTTAGAATTGCAGTTTAACTATTAAACTAAAACAACAGTTTAATTATTTTTTTTAACAAGACTAATGTGGTCCTCCTCCAAGCTTGTAATTGATTTTAGTGAGGACACTTTTTTGACAGTTGGACTATATTATAAAAAATAACTTTTTGCCAACAATTAAAAAATCTTAAGCTATTAGCCGCTTTATCACATGTAGTCAAAATATATTAAAAACACAAATAAAAATAGTTTGTCCAATCCCATAGATGCTCTATCACATGCATACCTTAGCAATAAAATATCATATAATATACATATATATATATATATTTTTTTTTTTTTTTATGTAATAATAAATCATATCAATTAAATTATTTTTTTTAATGCAATTTACATTACCTATATAGTTTTTAAAAGTTTTTAGTGGTAGAGAAACAACTCTACCCAAATTGAGTAATTTGTTTTCCCAGCAACAGAATTGATATCAATTATTAATATGTTTATTGATTACATTTCATATACCCCCAAAATAGAGAGGAACAATTGCATAGTTCTCCATACACCTTTATCCTAGACCTTTCAATAACAGGGTGTGTCCATCTCCAACATTATAATTTGAAATTCCTTATTTATTTTGTTTTACATGTGTTGAACAAGATACCATTGTAGCAACAGTTTAAAGCATTGTCTTCTAAGCTACAACAAATTGAGTTTTTCTATTTTTACCCAACACTTTTATATCCAACTTCCCCCCCCATCCCATTCTCCCAAGACTATTTATATGAGCTGCACTCATAAATGTGTCATAATATACAGTTTATATTTGTGAAATCAAATGTTTGCCCATTTTAGATTTTGCTAGCTTCCACGTATAAAGCTTAACACATTTACAGGCATCTTTTTAAAATAAGATATATTTAATGATACTACAACCTACCTTTTTTGAGTCAGCTTATGTACATTCGTCCATTTTGGGCACAAAAGTAAACGTCTTCATAGATATATTTCAAAACTTTACCTATGAAATATATTATATATATTTGATTCAGCAGCAGCCGTAAACAATTTGTTTTTCTTTAAGACATAAAAGCAATTTGTCATTTAAACTACATTAATGTAAGCATGGCACAGTTGACAAATTGGTGCCATTAAGCATGTAATATTTATGCTATACAAGATGTGCATTGGTGTGTAACAGAAAGAATTAATGTGCTGTATTTCATAAAAAAGGGGGATTTATCTGAAATTTTTTGTTGTACAATTACAAAAACAGTAGATGAGTGAGTGTACTTAATTAACCCAAAGGCAAAAATACTTTAGGAAACAATTGTGATACTGTTCCAGGTCACTACACTGAATTATTTTTTTTATGTTATTAATAACAAGCATTCATTACAATTTGAAGCTATGTTTAAGAGCTCATTATTACCAGTTATGCCTATGAAATCACTGTCATAGGCGTAATCTGACAATTTATTAAGTAGCAATATTGTGCAGTGCAATTTTGTTATAAAACAAAATAGTTGGTGGGAAGAGCTGAAGTGCCTAGGGATCTCGAGAAGCCAGCACAACCAACAATTAATTCCAATACATTTGAATAGTATCAACAATGTATCCATAGTTACCTATTTTATGATTGATTAACTGGTTTATATACCATGGGAAACTAATATAAGATACAGGTGTTTTTGTTTCTTGTTCTAGTAATTTACATAATAATTAAAAAAGATAAGAGGGTTCATCTTTTGATATTCTTAAGTAGTCGTTCATTGTGATTAAGTATGCAGCATTGGTGGCAGATATAAATATTAATTTATAATGTGTTAATATTGTTTTGGGATCTATCCCTCTTTGCCTGCGCATTTCTTCTGCAGCACTGACAGCTGTAGTTACAGGTGCCATCCGCCAGAGAGGTTTTGGCGCGGCGTCAAGTTCCAGGGAAAGCAAATAACTATTCTCCCCACGCCACTGAATCCAAAGGGAGGCCATCGCTATGTTCGGCGTGGGCACTCTGCCCACCAGGGCCTCTCTTAGCTCAAGGCCTCTTTTGTCAGCGCGCCTTATATGCTAAAATTGCCAGCGCTATCTGTCGGCCGGCGACGGAGCTGCAGCTGTCAGATTTTGCAATGGTGAGGAGGGAAAGGACCTTGTTATGCCTTGATCACAACTTATGTAGAGCGCTACCGAATATGTTGGTGCATTACAAATAAACAATAATAATAATTATAATAATAGACACATTGTATGCATGAGCTACAGGGGTGGACCTTTTCAGGGACTGTTTGGAAGGTTTCAGAAATTAAATACAGATATATTAAGAATTAAGTAATGTATATATTTTAACATTAAAAACAGGGCATATGCTATGTCCCTTTAAGTCTGGTTTTAAGAACAACCAGTTCCTGTCCAATGTTAATTTCTACAGTCTAACAGTATCTGTCTTTCCTTCAAACTTCAGAATATATGTGTTACTCTATCTCAAGGTTAGGTACATAACATAAAAATAATTACATTCAGTCATGTTTCCTTTGTCTCGTCCAAATCTTACCAGTACAAATTCTGGCCAACACTAAATTACTATAGATTGTGTTCATGTAGTATATCTGGGAAGAAAATAACCCAGAGTCTCTAAACATTTCAAGACTCTATATATGTAGGTGGTTTACATAAAATAGTTGGACCAGTTCAAATAAATACAGTTGGTCTCTGGTTTAAGGATGACATCCGTTTCTGAGAGCGTCCTTATGTTGGCTTTGTATATAAGTTGGATCCCTGATGAATAATAATAATAATACTATATATGTGAAAATAATTATACAGTATAATAAGAATAATACTATAATAATAAGTTACAGAAATATTGCACTCTTTCTTTTAATTCAAAGAAACATAACATACATGTGTAGAACAGGAAGCTACATAACTAAAACCATCAGCATTGACTCTTTGCTGTGGTTACCACATCACACAGTAGCCAACATATCATGGGCCACCAGGTTATTCTAAAAACTTAAAGCATTATTCTCACAATCGGGTTCTGGCCCCGCGTAGCACTACTCTTACGCTGGTATTAAATTGGCAGTCGCCGCAATGATGTCCACTTTCCTGTTAATCGCAAACCATGCTATCGGCCGTAAGCATTTGCCGCAAGCCCGTAACTCGTGCTTCGAACCGGCAATCTCGGAGAACTGTAAATGCAAATATAAATTCAAGACAGCACTGTAAAGCACTGTAGATGATGGGGAACACAATGGGTGACATTCCCAAGCTGGCACATCTCCAAATTACAATACTTGATTTCATGTTTAATTTCCGTCCAAAGTGATACGGGCTTCAAAAACGAATTACGGGCTTGGAGGTCCTTCAAGCCCATAGGACTTTGAAAATAAACGGAGGTTGAAGACCGTAGGATTTTATGATGAAAACTGTACATGAAATCAAATATTTATTTTTGCAGATTTGATAGTTTGAGATTGTTGTGCTATTAATGCTAACATTAAAAATCACTTTCACTTCTAATAAAAGTAAAGGGTGGCTTTTTTATTTGCTTCATTAGTGCTACGTGTTGTAAGACCATGGCGGGACCTCTTTGGTGTAAGTAAGCTGTGGTTCGCGTTTAGCCATTTACAGGCTTGACGGAGGGTAAATTGTAGCAATTGAATAGCGAATAGGGATATCTTGCTGCCGCAGCTTTTGAGGCCGCGAAAGATCAAAGGCTTTGACAGAAGTAAGCTGTGATTGAGCAAATCGCAAGGGATCGCAGCTAGAGGCTTGTAACCTGATTGGAGGCCGCAAATGTAAGCCAATTGAATAGCTAAGTAGCTTGCGGCCTCCCCTTGTGGCCACGATTGCCAAAAACGTAGCAATAGAATGAGGCCCTAAGTGTCTAAGTACAAGTAATATCATGAAATAGGCTGTGACGCTGTAGTACAGCTTTATACCAACATACAGATCAACATAGCATAAACATGATGTGCATTCCATGTAATAGGCACTGTACCTGGTAAATGTAGTCTTGATTTGCGGTTTTACATGAAGGCCGTTGTATCGGAATGGAGAGGCTGCCTAAAAGTAAATATCTTTTTAGCTCAATTTGTACAACAGTACATAAATACACAAAGTCCAGATAACAGACAATAAAGATCCTAATGCAAGTACATATCTGTTATTACAATCATATTGTTCTGGACCTGCTCTCTCAATGTACTGGGATCAGTACTAAATTTGAATTCACCAGTTTCTATCAGTATAAACCCCAAACAATATTATTTTGTCTTAGATCTTACACATATCCCTATGCTGAAATATATTTTAATACACATGCTGACAAAAGCAAAATGCATTATTTTATTTTAAATAAAGAGTTCCCTGATCACTAGACCATAGTAAATATGACGTATAAACGAGCAAGCTGGTTTTGTCATTTGCTCCTAAATGTAAATGAAAATTGGAGAGCTGTCTTGATGCACCAAGCTACTCCCATTCCATTCCTTTCATGTCCTCCACTTATACACTCCCCACTCCTTTTCTGTGTTTAATAATATTTATAATATCATTGGCATGTGCACTGAAAATACAGAAATAAATGTTAAAACTTACTATGTTTAATATACTGTGTTGGTAATTTTATTTATTATTTTTTCCTTGTAATAAACTAATGAAATCAAAAAAAACAATAATAAAGATTTAAATGTTATCTATAAAGAAATACATCACATATAATAGTTGTCAAACTTCGAGACGTCACGCTTTGTGAAGTGAGTACGGGTTAAGCAATGAGCGCCGCAGGCGCTCACCTCTTATGAGCCTCGCAAAGCGAGGCAAGCCATTAACGCGTAGGACTTAGCCGATGAGCGCCAAAGGCGCTCATCGCTGCGAGCCTTGCAAAGCAAGGCGTTAAAATACGAGACTCAGGAGTTAGAAAAAAAAAAGATACGAGATTAGCGGCCAAACGACTAATTACCAAAAAACTGAAAAACACACTAAATACAACCCAAAAAATTACAAAAACATCACAGACAGCATGGGGCAAAAGCCAGGACGTCTGTGATTGAGGTGGAATGCGAATTTAACTCGCTTTAGATGATTTTCGGCATTCGAAAATAGCCTAAGCAAGAAAAAAATGTCCGGCAAAAAAAATGAAAACGAGTCAACACGACCCCAAACCGTGCAAAACACTGCCAAATGCGTAGCACTTTACACATCACACTACGACCTACAAAATACACTATTACAAAAGCCGTAAAATGCTCACAAGATGTGTAACACATAATAACATTACGACTATACAATGCCTCTTTACACAATAATCCAACGGCTTTACCTCGCGCACGCAGCCTATTTAGAATGCACACTTCAAACATTCATTACACTTTATAAGCAGGGCACTAACACTCACAATGTATATTCTATGCAGATGGAAAATACAAACAGATTGTTAGCTCTTCAGCCTATTGCTCGATGCATATATTAATTATAAATAATTAAAGTATATTAATTGATTTAAGAAATCCCTCATTATTACTAAACTACATATATCTCTACATATATCTCTCTCAGAGGACCAAAAGTACACAACAGGAGAGGCTCGCAATGAGCGCTGAAGTTCCTCAGAGTACAAAAAGGTTTTCAATTATGTGTCAAACAGCCTTCCCATGGCTTGAAATGTTATTCCCCCGTCATTTTTGACAGGCAAGTCACTAGTTGTCTAATAATATCTACTGGAAAACAAATTAAACCTCATTGTATGCACTCCGAGCCAATAAAACTAAACTACCAAAGTTTATATAGTTGACCAATTAATAGCTGAATGATGTGCTAAAGTTAGTAATCAAAAACAATTAATAGAATATGTAGTGATCCTTCAACAGTAGAATACATTGTGAACCATTCTCAATATGCAAGATGTATTACTGAAAAGCATTGCTTATATATGGCTGTTTATTTGGATTCATCATATTACTTTAATATTTGTTGCTAGAAATATTAGACAAAACAACAAAGTCAGAGGTGCTTAATCAGAGAACGAACTAACCTTAATAGGTTAGTTCTAAGAACATGATAACGCACTCTGAGAGCAACCTCTTTTAGCTCACTTGGGTCCTTTATAGGCAGAAATATTCTGTACTATATCAGTCTGGTGCAATTCAATAGAGTGACCCAGCCCCGAAATACAAGGCAATTCTACTCTGACCAGGAGAAACAGCAAACGCCAGACAAACATTTTCGCCTTGATTGGGTCTCGTCAGTGAGGTGTAGCTGATAACTCCTTAAGGCACAGTGAGCAATGGATCCACGTCTGGAGTCCCCTATTACCCTTAGGGAGACTTATCCTAAGGGTTATTTGTAGTGATGTCGCGAACATAAAATTTTCGGTTCGCAAACAGCGGACGCGAATTTCATCAAATGTTCGCGAACGAGACTTTAATGGGCAGGCAAATTTCAAAACCCACAGGGACTCTTTCTGGCCACAATAGTGATCGGAAAGTTGTTTCAAGGGGACTAACACATGGACTGTGGCATGGCGGAGAGGGATCCACGGCAAAACTCCCACGGAAAATTACATAGTTGATGCAGAGTCTGGTTTTAAGCCATAAAGGGCATAAATCACCTAACATTCCTAAATTGTTTGAAATAAGATGCTTTAAAACATCAGGTATGATGTTGTATCGATCAGGTAGTGTAAGGGTTACACCCGCTTAACAGTAACAGACCAATCTCCCCGTTTAATGCACCGCAAACAACTGCAAACAGTCCCTTTGCACAACCGCAAACTCCCCATTTGCACTTTCTGCTTATATCGGGGGTGTAGTAGCGTTGACACCCAGTACAGGTCGTTCTACTTCATCCTTTTTATACAAGGGTCCCTCAACAGACACGACAGCATGAAAGACCACATTTGCACAAGGTTGGATGCAGAGCTAGTCATGTCCCGTCCCGATCTCACTGAAGGTATGTTCTTTCCCCCAGTCACGTCCAACACCAAGGGTACCAGATAGGTGACAACGAGCACCCTGGGATGCCTGTTGTGGTTGGTCTTCCTCCTCCATCTCAAAGCCACATTCCACCTCTGACTCCTCTTCCTCACAATCCTCTTCCAGCGTTGCCGCAGGTCCAGCAAGCGATGCTAATAAGGCTGTTTCTGGTGGTGATGGTTACCACAACTCTTCCTCTTCATGCTTATCTACGGCCTGATCCAGCACTCTTCGCAGGGCACGCTCCAGGAAGAAAACAAATGGTATGATGTCGCTGATGGTGCCCTCGGTGCGACTGACCAGGTTTGTCACCTCCTCAAAAGGACACATAAGCCTACAGGCAATGCGCATGAGCGTCCAGTAACGTGGCAAAAAAATCCCCAGCTCCGCAGAGGCTGTCCTAGCACCCCGGTCATACAAATACTCGTTAACGGCCTTTTCTTGTTGGAGCAGGCGGTCGAACATTATGAGTGTTGAATTCCAACGTGTCGGGCTGTCTAAAATCAAGCGCCTTACTGGCATGTTGTTTCGCCACTGGATATCTGTAAAGTGCGCCATGGCCGTGTAGGAACACCTGAAAGGGCCACACACTTTCCTGGCCTGCTTCAGGACGTCCTGTAAGCCTGGGTGCTTATGCACAAAGCGCTGTACAATCAGATTACACACATGTGCCATGCACGGCACATGTGTCAACTTGCCCAAATTCAATGCCGCCAACAAATTTCTTCGGTTGTCACAAACCACTTTGCTGATCTCCAGTTGGTGTGGAGTCAGCCACTGATCCACCTGTGCGTTCCGGGCGGACAGGAGTGCTGGTCCGGTGTGACTCTCTGCTTACAGGTAAATCAACCACAAGACGGCGTGACACTGCCGTACCTGGGATGTGGAATAGTACCTGTGGAGCTGGGGGTGGGTGCCGTTGATGTGGAGCAAGACATAGCAGCAGCAGAAGAGGACTCAGCTGAGGAGGTTATGGAAGAGGATGGAGTAGGAGGAGTAGAGGAGGTGGCAGCAGGCCTGCCTGCAAGTCGTGGCGGTGTCACCAACTCCTCTGCAGAGCCACGTATTCCATGCTTGGCAGCCGTCACCAGGTTTACCCAATGCGCAGTGTAGGTGATATACCTGCCCTGACCATGCTTTGCAGACTAGGTATCCATGGTCAGATGGACCTTTGCCCCAACACTGTGTGCCAGAAAAGAAATTTTGGCCGGGTACCTTCCACTGCTGTGTCCCAATAGCTACAAATTTTTTGAACGCCTCAGACTGCACCAGCTTGTATGGTAAAAGCTGGCTGGCTAAGAGTTCAGACAAGCCAGCTGTCAGTTGCAGGGCAATGGGGTGACTTTGTGACATTGGCTTCTTACGCTCAAACATGTCCTTGACAGACACCTGACTGTGGGCAGATGAGCAGGGACTGCTCAGGGCGAGACACGGAGTGCCGGATGGTTGAGAAGGGACAAGCAGGGCAGCAGTGGTTGACGTGGCTGAAAATGCTGGACCAGGAGGAGGATGGCGGCTTTGACTTTGTGAGCTGCTTGTACTCATGTGTTGATTCCATAGGCGTTTGTTATGTGACATCATGTGCCTTCTCAAAGAAGTTGTACCTAGGTGGGTGTTGGACTTCCCACGACTCAGTTTTTTTTCTGCACAGGTTGCAAATGGCATCGCTGTTGTCACAGGCAGACACACCAAAAAATTGCCACACTGCAATGACGGCATTCTGGTGGTGGGCACAGCATGCGTTTACTGGCGTGCTGTCTGGCTGACCCTCAGGTGCCGATGCATGCTGTCTGACTGTGCCACTATCTACTTGCGATGACCTCCCCCTGCTTCCAACTCGTCTCCTCCTCCTCTCTGTCTCCCCATCTGAACTTTCCTCCTGTTCTTCTTCTCTTATAGCGGGCACCCACTTGACATCCACGGATGCATCGTCATCATCAACCGCTTCACTTGTATCTGACAACTCAACAAAGGAAGCAGCACCGGGTACAACATCATCCTCATCAGACCGTACGTCCATGTGTGTAATGCTGCCTGACTGGGACATATCCCTGTTATCTACATCCTCTGGCACTAATGTTTGCGCATCACTCATTTCTTCCAATGGATGTGTAAATAACTCTGCTGGCGGATCAAGTCAAGAGGCTGTGGTGCTAGTGTTGCTGGTGGCGGCAGGCAGGTGAGTGATAACTGGAGAGGTGCCCGAAGCTAAGCTAGAGGAGATTGGGTGTCCTGTGTTAGCCAGTCAACCATGTCCTCAGAACTTTTCAAGTTCAGGGTACGTTGCCTCTGAAAACTGGGCATTATTCTAGGGCCAAAGGGAATCACAGCACCACGACCACGACGGCCCCTGCGGGGTGGCCTGCCTCTGCCTGTCATTTTTTTTTGATTAGAGGTACTATGCGTGCAAGCTACTGTGACACCAGATATGAGTGTCACTGTGCACTGGCAAAAGTTGGCAGAGTAGGCGCTGTAGGCCTCACACACACGCCTGTAGGAAGGCAACTGATATTCAATCGATTACAGTCAAAAAAGTGTTGTTTTATGTCACTGTACACTACGGTTGCACCAGATATGACTTATCACTGTGCACTGGCAAAAGTTGGCAGAGTAAATGCAATAGGATTCACACACACGCCTGCAGTCAGGCAATTGCTATTCAATCTATTTCAGTCAAAAAAGTGTTGTTTTATTTCACTGAGCACAATATAAGCTGTGAGCCTGACACAGGCAGGCAACTGAAATTAGATTAAAGGAAAAAAGGGTTGTTTTTTTTCAATGTATGGTACACCAACTATGACTGGTGAAACAGAGCAGAATATTAGCTGTGAGCCTGACACAGGCAGGCAACTGAAATTAGATTACAGGAAAAAAATGGTTGTTTTCAATGTATGGTACACCACCAGGTATGAGTAGTGAAAATAAGCACAATATAAGCTGTTAGGTGTTAGCCTGTCACACACACACGCTGGCAGCCAGGCAGATGGAATTAGATTACACAGAAAAAAATAATAAAATAAAATAAATGATGTTCTAGCCCTAAAAAGGGCTTTTTGGGTTGCTGTCCTTGCAGCAGATATCAGTCCTTCAGGTCTGTAGTGGAAGCTAAATACACAGCCTGGCTATCTATTTCCCTATTAAATCTCCAGCAGCTACACTATCTGTCCTCTCACAACGAATGCAGCTTCACAATGATTCTAAAATGTATGCTGTCCTTCAGATGGAAGGCTTTGGAAAGGGAGTGTATGCTGCTGATTGGCTGGAATGTGTCTGCTGACTGTGAGGTGCAGGGTCAAAGTTTCCTCAATTATAAAGAATAGGGGGCGGACCGAAAAGCGCATTTGTCCGCCGTCCGTTGCGAGCGCGAAAGAGCCAAAATCGCCGCGAATAGTCCGCGGGCGAACTGTCCGCGACATCTCTAGTTATTTGCAAAAACAAAATAACAAAGTCAGAGGTGCTCAATCAGAGAACAAACTAACCTTAATATGTTAGTTCTATGGGCATTGTAACCCACTCTGAGAGCAACCTCTTTCACCTCTCTTGGGCCCTTCAAAAGTTGCTCTCAGAGTGAGTTACAATGTCCATAGAACGAAACCAATAAGGTTAGTTTGTTCTCTGATTGAGAACCTCTGACTTTGTTGTGTTGTTTAGGATTATTAGACTTTAACCAACCATCCTTAAATAAGCCATATTAACCATTAGTATATTCATTATTTAGGTTATGTTCTGTAGCATTGAATTAATGATCAAGATTAAAAAAGAAACAATACTACAGTATTTCCTTATCCACCATCCCTTCATTCAGCTGATGTGATCATCCATATGAGATATTTTTCTGGTGTGCATAAATGAATATAATTTGTCACATTATTTTAGTGTTGCTTATGAATCTATTCTGGTTCTGCTATTTTACACCATCTCAAAGCGAGTTTTAGTTACTCATCATTATTTTGCCTAAGTAGCAATTATTCCTGTTATTTTTAAGTGTAAAACTCTCACAAAATTAAAATGCTGTTATGCATTATTCACATTTACAATTGCTTTCATATGTTGGATTTAAAATTGTGATGCCAAGATAATGCAAATTAATGGTTAGAAGGGAGAATTTATGATGAGTGAACAATATATTAGCGAGCATTTGCTAAAGCCTTTTTTTTTTGTTTATTGCATTATTTGATGATGAAGAATTTAGCTTGATCTGAATACTTAACTACAGACATGTGTGTCTCAATATATGTCAAACTTAACTGCTGAATGATGTGTTGTAATATCTGGTTTATTTATTTATCTAATAAATGATTGTTTGTTGTAGTAAAAAAGGTTTAATTTCTATTTGAGCAAAAGTTGGTTCTCCATTGTAAACTTATATTAAAGGGCCACTATCATTAAAACTGCTCAACATCATCTTGTAGAGCAGGGGTGGGCAAGTTCAGTCCCAGAGGGCCACACACATACCTGCATTTGGAGATATCCTTTCTGAACACAGGTGTGACAATCAGAATGACTGAAGAAG
This sequence comes from Discoglossus pictus, assembly GCA_027410445.1. Lineage (NCBI taxonomy): Eukaryota > Metazoa > Chordata > Amphibia > Anura > Alytidae > Discoglossus > Discoglossus pictus. Next base: position 64,683,138 of record CM050167.1, on the reverse strand, counting down.
TGATTGACTCACCTGTGCACAGCAGTGATATCATCAAATCCAGGCATGTGTTTGGCCCTCCAGGACTGGACTTGTGTGGACCTCTGTTGTAGAGCAATACAAATTATAAAGAAAAAACAATTATATTCTTTTGAAACAATTTTTACTAGTTTAAAAATGCTGCAGTGACAGATTTTATTGCAATTAAATCGCTTATTTAACTTAACCCTAAGTGGGATTCTCTGCTCTGCAAGTTACATTAAGCTAATAGGCACACTCCTTGAAATCCTGAATGGGCCGAAAATTACAAGCTCTCTCTAAGGCCCTCATTCAATTGCAATTTTGCCAATTGAATAGGGGTCTAAATAAGCACATAATATATATTTTTTAAGAAGTTTTTAGTTATTAAGCATCTATCCAAAAGCAAGGTTTTCACTAACTAAAAACTTATTTTAAAAATATATATTATGTGCTTATTTAGAGCCCTATTCAATTGGCAAAATCGCAATTGAATGAGGGCCTAAATGCGTATATTTGTCTTTTCTGCAATAATATATTTTGTTCTCTTGTATTGAAATATAAACTGAAGCCTTCTTTTAACCTTCCAGATGATAGTCCATTGTTCATCTGACAACTTCCACTTGTAACTGTGATATGTTTCACCCGAACACCTTATGAAGAATTTGTATTTTAATTTTTCATTGGAACCAGGCTGAGTATTTTTTTTTAAATATGAATTTACAAATAAAGTACAGGGTTATCTTACAACAGCTGGCTTGGGAACATGATGCTAATGTGTTATAAGTAGGTATGGACTAAATAGTTAATATAATCATATTATTATTATTATTAATTTTAATAATAATAATAATAATAATAATAATAATAATAACAATACAAAGATATTAATAATAGTATTATTATTAATAATAAATAATAATAATAATAATAATAATAATAATAACATAATAAAATCTGCTCGACCTGTACATTAGTGAGAAGAAGAAAAAAAAAAAAATATATATATATATGAATGAAAGGTTATCAGTGGTTGAGCATAATACTAATATTTTAAAATATAATATTATAAGCTAAATATTATAAGTCACATTTCACTGCTCTTTTTGAAAAAGGTTTCATATCATGAGAGTCATGCCAATTGATTTTATGGTCTGTTTCTCTCTACTATGTTTCTAGATAAAACATTGGAAAGTCTGCAAAGCCAAATGCGAGTTATACATCAAGTAAAGGTTTGGTGAGTGATTTATATACACTGAACAGCATATGCAGTACTATCATAAAATAATATGCTGGTCTGTACCCATAGAAAACTCTTGGTTGTGAACAGGTTATTTAATAAACACACTTAATGATAACATTTTAAAATGATTAATTCTAAAACGGAAGCCTCTATTCTTCCATTACATTTCATCACTTGTGCCTTTTACAGGGAGACAAATCATGTAGTATATCAGTCTGTACTCCTAGGGCCTCATTCTATTATCGTCCGTAAATCGGCCGTAAGGCTGCGATTCCTTGCGGGGGTTCAGTTAACTCGCGATTCTATTATACGGCCCCGCAAGGATCTCCTTTTACGGCCGGCCGCATATCTTGGAACCGGCCGTAATCTCAGAAATATAAAAACGCAAAAATAAATTCAAGCCTGCACTGTACAGCTCTGTAAATGCTCGGGATCATATTGGGGGACATCTGCCCAAACCCGAGTTCAAATTAACTGTTTATTTTCCGGCTGCGGCGTGGGTGTGTCTGAGGTGCTCCAAGCACTCTGGACTTTTTACATGGATATTTTACGGATATTAAAATTAAAATATTTTACGGATTTGAGTACAGGATAATTATGTGCTATTTTTTCTAACACCTAAAATCCCTTTATAGTCTTCTCAAAGTGCAGGATGGCTTTATTTGAGCTATTTTATGTGCTTAATTGGTGCTAGCGAGACCTCTTTCCTGCAAGTAAGCTGCGGCTCGCTTTTAGCCTTGCAGAGAGGTTTCCCGGAGCAATTGAATTGCAAATCTCTTGCGGCCGTTTTAGATCAAAGGCTTTCCTCCGGCGCGAGCGGCCGCAAGAGATAGCAAGGCACCGGCCGCAAGCCTGCCGGAATCCCCGGCCGTAAGGGAATAGAATAGCAGAATAGCTTGCGGCCGGTCCTTGCGGCCCCGCAACGGCTGCGGCCGCTAATAGAATGAGGCCCCTAGTCAGGGTTAAATTTCCTGGTATTTCGGGGATCACACTATTGGGTGAGACCAGATTGATATACTACAGGATATGTCTCTCTGTGAGGGGCACAAGTGAGCTGAAAGAGGTTGCCCTCAGAGTGGGTTATCATGTCCAACAAACTAACCAATTAAAGGCATATTTAAATGTCCTGGATTATAAATGCATCTAATAGATTATAATCAGTAGTGTATGAAAACATTTTATACATGAAAAAATACCAAAAATAAACATTATTTTACGTACCCCAAAGTTTGCTAAATCTCCTGAGTTTGCAAACAGTTTGTTTTCAGCGTTAAAATCACTTCCAATTGCTGCTAAAATTAGCATAAAATTCATAATTAATTTTGGCCAATCACAGGTAGCTAATACATTAATACATTGTAATACATTCTATCAAACTGTGATAGCAGTTTGTGCATGAAGGAATTATAGCATGTGTAGTGGGTTGTCATTTCCAAAGAACAAACCTATTAAGGTAAGTTTGTTCTCTGTCTGAGCACCTCTATTTTGTTTTTTGTACACTTAAATATAATCTTAAATAATCTAAAAAATAACAGTAGAGTAGTGCTAATAAATGATTGTGTCTAAGATCAGTTAATGTTTTTGATTTTTTTCTGTTTTTATATTCTAGTAATTGATGATTTAGTATTGATTTAAATATTCTTAAATTATGTGTTTTTTAAGTCTGGAATGTTGACGTATAACTCAACTGTATAACAAATAAAATGTTTGTTTCTTAAACAGAGGTGTATAACTGGGGGGGTGGAGAGGTCAAATCCCCCCAGATTATGAGGCTAGATGAGGTGTGGGGGAGCACCTCACCTATCATACCTCTGGCTGCCTGGAGAATGCCATTCCTGGGTTCTCCCGAGATAATGCAAGATAATCTCACGTGATCTTGTGAGACTAGGTTTTCAGAGAAATCCCAGGCTGCCAGAGTTATGGTAGGTGGGGGGCAGCCACACAGGACTATACATATATATAGGTGCTATTGTGAATTTATGTGCATACAGATATATATATATATATATATATATATATATATATATATATATATATATATATATAAAAACAAAACCTTAACTATATATATATATATATATATATATATATATACACTGCTCAAAAAAATAAAGGGAACACTTAAACAACACAATGTAACTCCAAGTCAATCACACTTCTGTATAATCAAACTGTCCACTTAGGAAGCAACACTGAGTGACAATCAATTTCACATGCTGTTGTGCAAATGGGATAGACAACAGGTGGAAATTATGGGCAATTAGCAAGATACCCCCAATAAAGGAGTGATTTTGCAGGTGGTGACCACAGACCACTTCTCAGTTCCTATGCTTTCTGGCTGATGTTTTGGTCACTTTTTAATGCTGGTGGTGCTTTCACTCTAGTGGTAGCATGAGACAGAGTCTACAACCCACACAAGTGGCTCAGGTAGTGCAGCTCATCCAGGATAGCACATCAATGCGAGCTGTGGCAAGAAGGTTTGCTGTGTCTGTCAGCGTAGTGTCCAGAGCATGGAGGCGCTACCAGGAGACAGGCCAGTACATCAGGAGATGTGGAGGAGGCCGTGTGAGGGCAACAACCCAGCATCAGGACCGCTACCTTCACCTTTGTGCAAGGAGGAACAGGAAGAGCACTGCCAGAGCCCTGCAAAATGACCTCCAGCAGGTCACAAATGTGCATGTGTTTGCTCAAACGGTCAGAAACAGACTTCATGAGGGTGGTTTGAGGGCCCGACATCCACCCACATCCACTGTGCAGTATGTTTGGCATTTGCCAGAGAACACCAAGATTGGCAAATTTGCCACTGGCGCCCTGTGCTCTTCACAGATGAAAGCAGGTTCACACTGAGCACATGTGACAGACGTGACAGGGTCTGGAGACGCTGTGGAGAACGTTCTGCTGCCTGCAACATCATCCAGCATGACCGGTTTGGCAGTGGATCAGTAATGGTGTGGGGTGGCATTTCTTTGGGGGGCAACACAGCCCTCCATGTGCTCGCCAGAGGTAGCCTGACTGCCAATAGGTACCGAGATGAGATCCTCAGACCCCTTGTGAGACCATATGCTAGTGTGGTTGGCCCTGGGTTCCTCCTAATGCAAGACAATGCTCGACCTCATGTGGCTGGAGTGTATCAGCAGTTCCTGCAAGACAAAGGCATTGATGCTATGGACTGGCCCGCCCGTTCCCCAGACTTGAATCCAATTGAGCACATCTGGGACATCATGTCTCGCTCCATCCACCAACGTCACGTTGCACCACAGACTGTCCAGGAGTTGGCAGATGCTTTAGTCCAGGTCTTGGAGGAGATCCCTCAGGAGACCATCCGCCACCACATCAGGAGCATGCCCAGGCATTGTAGGGAGGTCATACAGACACGTGGAGGCCACACACACTACTGAGCCCCATGTTGACTTGTTTTAAGGACATTACATCAAAGTTGGATCAGCCTGTAGTGTGTTTTTCCACTTTCATAATGGAGGTGACTCCAAATCCAGACCTCCATGGGTTGAAAAATGTGATTTCCATTTTTTTATTTTTGTGTGATTTTGTTGTCAGCACATTCAACTATGTAAAGAAAAAAGTATTTCAGAACAATATTTAATTCATTCAGATCTAGGATGTGTTATTTTAGTGTTCCCTTTATTTTTTTGAGCAGTGTATATATATATATATATATATATATATATATATATATATATATATATGAGTTAATTGTGTATCTAGCTGTGCTTCTGGATTAAAAAAGCAGGTAAATTTTGTAACACACACAATTAAAATAAAAATAAGAAATTATAAAAATGAATTGTGTTATATATCAAATACAATATTCTTAAGACAAGCTGCCTGATCAAATTTTTCAGATCCCTTTGAAATCTTTTTCTATGTTTTTATTTTGTGTCTTTAGATCCTTGGCGCTTCTCTTCCATTTCTTTTTCCTTAGTGATTTATATCAGGTTTCACAGCTCTCCTTGTGCAGGGTTATGTGTGCAGTCAGCTTTATGTATGCAGTCATCAGGGAGATAAAGGTATGGTCAATAAAGTTTGAATACATTAAAAAATAAAAGTAAAAGTAAAAAATATATCTAAAAAGCTTACATTAGGCTTAGTAATCTCCACAAATGGAAGATAACTTCCTTCAGTCCTCTGTGTCTGTATCTCCACAGGTCAGCAGCAGCACACAACGTAGTTCTGTTTCCTGCTTTGGGTGTCACAGGTTTAAACACTCAAACGGTTTCACTGTCTGCCCATGTTTAGCTCCCCTGCCTCCAGATGAAGCAGAGTGGAGAGTGTAAATTGGATTATATTGGAGAAAAGACTTAAGGTGTGGAGAGCTTTGGTGCAATTGAGGGTTTTATAACTCAGGTATGGAAATGCTATTAATTAAATGGAGGGATGCAGGAAAACGAGAGGGTCAAGTGTGATACCAACACCACATACTTGATATTTTCGGGTGAAGATGGGTTGTCTATAGACAATTTCAAGTTTCAAGATAACTATGTCTTAGAGATAGTACCATGACATCTAGGAGATGTAAGAAAAATATGTCATGACATGAGTTGGTAGGGAGAGGGACAGGTCTATAGAGAAGAGGTAGATTTCTGTATTGTCAGCATAAAAATACCCAAGGTCAACAGTAGGGTCAAACAGAATTAATAAGGAAAAGTGTCCCTTTAATTTGGCAGTAAGCAGGTCAGTTGTCACTTTGGTGAGTATCTTTTACAGCTTAATAAAATGATAGCTTTTAATGTACAGATTATTTAACAAACTTATCCTTTTCTTATTTTACTTTCACACATCTTTAATCAATTATTTCTTGGTCTCTTCTTAGCTATTGGGAATACAAATACACATTTGCATCCAAAAGAGAGAAACAGAAAGAGGAAGTTATACTATAAACTATAAGGATATTTACGTCTTAAGGCACATTCTCATTATGTAGTTATGCACCTAAATTTTTAATTTTCTTTACTTATTTTTGCATTTAGAAAAATGTAATTATTAGTATATTAATAGTATTTTATGTGTGTCATATATTAAAAACAAAATAATAATAACAATAAAACAATATCAATTGAAATATATTACTTTTAGAGTCAAATATGCTGCTATGAAATCTATCATTTTAGCTTCCACTGATATAATTCTGAATTCGGGGAGACACTGAATACAGAGACAATTTCTAGTAATGTGGCATCTACAACTGTCAATGCCTACATTAGGTCTAAAATTATGCTCATTATTTACAAGGACACACTCAATTGAAGCTGAAAGAAGCAGACTCAGTTCAGAAAAAAAAGTAGTTGGAAGTAAAGAATAACTGCATTAAAAAATGTAAAGGTGGTGTTTATTAATTTTTTTGTTTCTAAAAACATCTGCCCAAGTGTAGTTATTCAAAATATAAAACAGAAATAAATTGCCATAGTGGTCCTTTATAGTTTATTCACATTGCATTCTGTCAACAACTAAACTAAAATATGAAGAAAGTAGATAAGAAACTGTGTATTTCACCCAGACAGAACAATTGGTAATAAGGCATAACTTATTTGTAAATAATAATAATAATAATAATAATAATAATAACAACAACAATAATAAGACAAAAATGGTTTATAATGAAGTAGTAGGGTAGATAATAAGAAAAATTACAAAATATGTTACCTTACAAATGTTTATAACAATAGATAATTGAACACCTGTTTAAGGATAATTAACACAAAGTTCTTTTGAAATAATTATTTTTTTGAGTGTGTGGTGTGCCTGTGTCATTGAAAAATATGTTTTGGTTCATGGTACATTATTCATCAAACAAACCTCTAATCAGAGGATTTCAAAATAGCTCTAGGCATTAAAGTGAACTTAAATTTGGTTGTAACTCACTTTGAGCAGAACCATTTATTGGGGCCTTGAGAAAAAAACGTATATACTGTGGTTTAGAAAGGGACAAGGCCAACATTATGTATTCTAACCCTTACTATCACTAGAAATTGTCAATCCAGTTAGAAATAAGAATTTTCCTTTCTTCTTTCAAATGAAAAGCACTAAACATGTTTGTATATAGCATAGTCATGCTCGAATAGTTAAAGTTCTGTTGAATAATCCATTATAAACTATTGTGCTTATAACTTTGCGCAGGTTTAACAAATTTGTTTTTGCATTTGAGGATTTTTTCTGTCTGCCATTATTTAGAATTTGAGGGTGATGACATGTTGTTTTACCCACAGACATTTTTGCTCACTTGTATCAAAAAATTGTCTGAGTGGATTTATTTGAAAGTTTGCAATGTAATAGTTTTCTAAGAAGCCTGCATGCCTTTTTTTGGAACTTTTTAGATAGCTTAAACAATTTTTCATATATAATAGTTGAAAAATATAATGTAACTTGCGACTTGCCCGTCAAAAAATGATGGCAATGTGATGTATATGTTTGTAAAGTTGTTTAGTTATTAATATACATATTTGACACTTGTAAGTATTGTGATATGAAACGTGTATTTTTGTAAAATGTTGTGGTAATGGTTTTTTAACATGCAATTTGTATCTGAAGAATTGTTAACTTCAATATACATTGAATCCAGAGGAAAGCAAAGAATAAAAACCCTCGTTCAAACGTACACAATTTTAACATGAAGTTTGAAATATATGTAAGTAATAAATTTGAAAGCATATTTTTTGAAACTTGAACTTTATTATCTGAGTAACTTTGGAACTTGACAAAACATTTGTAGAATTTGGAACATTATAAACAGTAACATAGTGAATACATTTTTTAACATAATTTTGTATTAAAAGTATTAACAGTTGAATGTAAAAACAGTTGCACTTTAAAACTAATCATTATTGTAAACTTGAGGTAATGTTTTTTTAACATGCAATTTCTATCTGAAGAATTGTTAACTTGAATATACATTTAATCCAGAGTAAGACAAACATTATAAAAACCCTCATTTAAACGTACCCAATTTTAACATGAAGTTTGTAATATGTTTAAGTCAGAAACTTGACATAATATTTTTTTAAACTTGAAGTTTCTTATGTGTGTAACTAAGAAACTTGAAAAAAACATTTTTACAACTTGGAACATTATAAACAGTAACATAGTGAATTAATATTTAAACATAATTTTGTATTAAAAGTATTAACATTTGAATGTAAAAACAGTTGAACTTTAAAGTAATCAGTATTAACATGCAATTTCTATCAGAATAATTGTTAACTTCAATATACATTGAATGCAGAGGAAGGCATACAGTAAAAACTCTCCTTTAAACGTACCCAATGAAATTAATTCCTTCCTGATCCCATGAACTGGCAATAAACAATAATCCAGGGAGTAATCTTAAGATAACAGACAATATTTACATTGTAACTTAAAACGTGGTTGAGCTCTTAACATGAACTTTGTAATATGTTGAAGTAAAGAACTTGAAAATATTGTTTTCAAACTTGTAACATTAGAAACAGTAACATAGTTAATTAACATTTTAACATAATTTATCCAAAAAATTGTTTTGTATTTTTGAATGCTTTTAAAATTGTTTTGCATGGGTTTAATTTCTATACTGAAAAGTTATAGTACTTCATAGTAGACAATGTTTTTAGTAAAAATACGTCCATCTTCTAATAAATCACCTTGACTTTCATTCTTTTCAATGTAAACTTTAATAGCCTGTGGATTTTTGCACCGTGACAACGCAACGTACAATTGACCATGTGCAAATACTGGTTCTTCCAAGAAAATACCCACAGATTTGAACGTTTGACCTTGTGATTTATTAATGGTCATGGCAAATGCCATAATAATGGGAAATTGTCTTCTTTGAAGTATAAAAGGGAGACTACTTTCACTTGGTGCTAAATCTATTCTTGGTATGAAAACTCTCTCTCCTTTATGGGTCCCAGTTAAAATTTCAGCATCTATAAAATGGTCCTTTAATTGTTGAACAATTAATCTTGTTCCATTGCATAGGCTTTTTTTGGGGTTCATATTTCGCAGTAACATGATAATTGCACCTTTCTTTAGCTGCAAAATATGTGGTGGCATTCCAGAAGGAGTTAGTGAGTTTATGAATTCAGTAGAAAAGTTAGCCTGACTTTCATTGTCATCAGCAAGTACAGAATCAGCACTGTGATAATTTCTTTGTGGTGCATTAATTTTTTTTAAGATTTCATTATTGAGGATTAATGCATCCTTATTTTTACACTTTAGTATCACTTGGTTGGCAAGCTCGGAATATTCCTCATTATTTATGCTCAATTCAAATATAGCCGATATAATATCTTGTTGACAAATCATATGAGGTGGGATCTCTACAGTGTCGTCAGGTAAATGTGGTATTTTTTCTGTTCTGCCTTTTCCAATTTTAATAAGCCAATCATTGAAATCAGTTTGGCCTTCTGATCTCATATTTTGTTGCAGTTGAAGATGGGTAAAATGTTTCCATACTGTGCTTGACTTTATACAGGTTTCGATAATGTCAGTTCGATGTACAACGACAGGTAATGTTTGTCTAAAATCGCCACCTAACAACATTACCTTTCCACCAAATGGAAAAGTATTATCCATGACTTCACGAAGCAAACGGTCAATACATTGGAAGGCATAGCATGACATCATTGTGGCCTCATCTATTATAATTAATTTACATTTGTTCAATTTCTTTGCTTGTAATGATGTCATGCGAATATCTGACACAGAAGTTTCTAAAATAGGCACTGGCAGTTTAAATCCACTATGAACAGTTCTTCCACCTTCTAACAAAAGTGCAGCAATTCCAGTAGGGGCAAACGCCATTGCTATTTGACCTTGTGCTCGTACTGAACTCATTAATAAATTATACAGATAGTTTTTTCCTGATCCGCCAGGTCCATCCGCCAGGTCCATGTCACCATGTCATCATCTATTGCATTTTGCATTAAATGCTTGCAATTGTAAGGTATTTAAAGTTGCAAGTCTTTCTTCTGTTCTTTCTGCTTGTAGTTGAATGTCATAGTCTTCAAAGTTTATGTCATCTATAAGACCTGGATCAGGCAAATTAAAACTTGCACAACTTAATCCATGAGTTAAACATACTTCTTGGATTTCCATTAACGCGTTTAAGTGTGCAATAGGTTCATTGTATCGTCGCATAAAGTCTTCAGCCATACTACTTTTAAATCTCTCCAACAAAGCTAATGCATTTGGAGCATTTGAGAAGATACAAATAAATGCAAATTGTTCTCTCATCTGCCGTGGCATTTGACATTGTGCTGCTCTTCTAAACATCTTTCCCACTCTGTATCATCAGCGAGTAAGTTTCTATGTCTTGCAGCTAAATGGAAGGATTCATATACAATGTCATTAACAGTTCTTAAGTGTTCAAAACTTTGTGCTCCAGGAACATTTAAAAGTAATATCCATAAGCAAAAACGTTAAACATCTCTTGGACTGACCGTGTAAATTCTTGGGATGATTTTATTTCCTCTGCTTTTTCTGGGTCTCCATAATCCATTCACAAAAACATAGTGATATGGAATTTCAATATATAAGAATTGTGTTGCTTCTGAATCTGTGGAATTTAATTCAAACCATGCAGTTAGTGTAGTGTGACGATCTTCACTTTGGGCCAATGCATTCATTTCATTTCCAGCATGGAAATACACTAAATGTCTTTGTGGCAAATGTACTGCTAATCTATATACTGGATGTGATCTATCATGCATTTCAAATTTTAAAAGACGCCACATAGCTTCTGGCGCACTGACATAGCGAGCATCTACATGAGATGCAAGTTCATCATGTACTAACTCACCTACTTTCAGGGTTGTCTGCACTTTTCACAACTACAGTAGCTGCATCGTAGCCTTTGTAAATATATTTATAGACATATTTAATGGATTTGATGGAAGTGCAGGCTTCTACATTGATGTGGGCGTGGTACTTCATGAGTAAATGTGGTTTATAGGGTACTACATATCTATTGTCAACTTTTTTTCCACGAAAATTGGCACTATCTCCTTCTCTTCTTTTGTAAAGTCGATAGCCATCACAATTGGCATAGGTTTTGTCTCTATAATCTTTTGGAAATTCTTTTGAACATTTATTATTTTCCATACATGGTGATTGTGGATTAAGCTCACCACAGGGTCCATGAATCATGGGATGAGTAACAATCTCATATAGTCTACCATATAGGTCTGGATCTGGTAGTTCAGCAACAATGACTGCATCCACTTTGTCAGAAGTATCTAATTTATCTTTTTTCTTGAAGTATTATCAGAAGATGTGAATGTGGAAGTCCTCTTTTTTTTAAATTCAATGGTATATACATAAGCAAGACATTTGCCAAATAACTGACTGATAGTCATGTCAAGTATTAATTAATTTAATTTAATCTTAAAAACTCTGGCTACTAAATCTGGTCTATCTTTGTCCAAGAAGTTTTGTGTAATTTCTGGCCATTGTGGATTACATGTAAATGTCAGAAATAAATCGGGTTTGCCAAATTTGGTGACAATAGCCATAGCATCATTGTATCTTTCTCTCATATTTCGAGGAGATCCTTGAAAGGAAGATGGTAAAATGATGGCTTTGCCAGCTGTCATGTCTCTGCTTGTAGCCACGTCAGCAACATAGTCCATTAGTCCCGAATATTGTTCTACACGTAGTTTATCTTGTTGATATTTTATAAAGTTTAAATTATTGGCCTCAACTTGCAAATAGGAATCAATAATCTATTGTTGTGTTAGTTTTCCACCACATAAAATTGGATTAAATGTATTTCGAATGGCAATTTGAGCTACTTTAAATTCAAGCATAGAAACATTATTTCGGATTCTGGCTTTAGCATTTGGGTAACTTGTAAGTGTTAATTTTGGTTGCCAACCTGCCTATCCGTGTGGGGAAAAAATTGGATATGTCATTGGATCTAAATTTGGACTTAAGATACTCATATTAATGAATGGTTGCTCCTCATTTCCGGGATATATTCTAATGTCTCTTTGAAATGGTGGTTCTCCTTCATCATTTTGAAACACCATTGCAACCTCATTTGATGTTGGCAAGTTATAACAACGTTTATCAGTATGTCTGTCTCTTTTAAGCACCATATTAACCTTTGGCATTGGTAATTGATGTCTTTGTGCATGAAGTAGTTCATTTTCTACTTCTGCCAATTTTTTATAAGCTTTACTGTAGGGGTTATTGTCCATAATGTTATTTAGCTCTATAAAAACACTGGGTAAGCATTGTTTATTTTCTTCCATCTACATACGTTGGTCAACAGCTTCCATTGTATCTAGGACATATAGTTGAGCAAATTTTCTTTGCTCTCCTTCCTCTGGATGTAAATGGGAAGTCCGATGATAAATTTGTCCTTGGACTTTAAAACAGTAAGGACCATGTCCTGGTACATTAGCAGCTAATGTTGCCCCCATAGATGCAAAGGATATGGCACTATTGTAGGATCTTATGTTTGTCTTAAATTTTTTGTAGTTTGGAAAAGTAGGTTCAGTCATAATGTTTTGTAAATAGATTGGAAATTATTTTCTTTGTGGAAGTTTGAACTTGCCTTTTTGACAGCAACTAATGAATTGGCCATCTCTGGGTCTCTACCTGTTTAAAATAATAAGCTTCACAAAACTGACATTGAGTAGTCATGTCCCCACAACTATGAACCTCTACTGCTAAAGACTTGAGTAAAGGACAATTTGCAAAGCATATAGCAGTTTGACTTTCATATTCATCAGGTGAAATGTCAAGTAATGTTTCCACAACATGTTCTAAATGCTTAGTTTTTTTCGTGGCTTTTCTTGGTATATGTTGATTTTGGTGAAATGTCATGTAAGGTTTCAGGAACAGGTTGTAAATTCTTTGTTTTTTTCGTTGCTTTTTTTGGTATGTCTTTAATTTTGTCTGGTAAAATGTCATCTGATGTTTGAGGAACAGGTTGTAAATGCTTTATTTGCTTGGTAGTTTTTTTTTTGGCGTATCTTTCATTTTTGCAGCTGATAGTCTTTTGTTTGCAAGTCTTTTGCGTTCTTTTTCTGGTCAAATTTCTTTCTCCTCTGGTGTCTGCTGGTCGGCCCATCTCTCATGTCTTTCTGTAGTTTGACGTCTTTTCTTCTCTTGTTTGCTCTCGTTAGTAGCCATGTTAATCTGTAAAGGAAAACAAATGAAATGTAATTGAGTATATTGAAATTTGGAATTACTGTTAAACATTATTGTCCATAATAGAGAAATAAGAGTTAAATCATTAATGTATCAGTTATATTTTGTTAAAAGTTATAGGGCCTGGCCTCATTGAATAGCAATTTGGGCAATTCAATACTGCTGTAAATAAGCAGCTAACATATTTTTTTTAAATAAGTTTTTATTTATTGAAAATCTTGTTTGTGGATAGATGTTTACCAAGTAAAAACTTATTTAAAAAAAAAAACAGTGATGTGGTTATTTACACACTTATTGAATTGTGCAAATTGCAATTGAATAAGGGACATAGTTATTGCCTGTTCTTTTTTTTTTTCTGTTGACACGGATGCAGATGAAACATGTTTATTTAGTTCTCTCCTTTTGTACTTATTATACTGTACCTTGGTTGAAGTGTGATTTCAATCAGAATATTTGTTGGTCCTCTGTTGAAATTCTTTGTCCGATGGTCTGGTCATCTGTTGAAAGTCCTCGTCCGATGGTGTGGTCCTCTGTTGAAAGTCCTCGTCCGATAGTCTGGTCCTCTGTTGAAAGTCCTGGTCCGATGGTCTGGTCCTCTGGTGAAAGTCCTCGTCCGATGGTGTGGTCCTCTATTGAAAGTCCTCGTCCGATGGTCTGGTCCTCTGGTGAAAGTCCTCGTCCGATTGTCTTCACGCAGTATCTGTTGTAAAAGAAAAATGAAAATGTTCTTTGAGTTAAATATCTTTGAAATAAAGCAAAAAAAAATTCATTTTGGTGTATTGTATCTGTTATGGTGAATTTTTGCTATGTGTTTGTGTGACTTTTTCTACAATCCTGTTTTGTGCCCACCATTTTTGGTATGCTTATTTAGCCTTCTTTGTAAGGCTTATAGGTTGTTAAACATTAAAGAAGAATATTAATTTAGTTTGCTATGTGTTTGTGTGAGTTTTTCTACAATCCTGTTTTGTGCGCACCACTTTCGGTATGCTTATTTAGCCTTCTTTGTAAGGCTTATAGGTTATTAAACATTAAAGAAGAATATTAATTTCGTTTGCTATGTGTTTGTGTGAGTTTTGGTACAATCCTTTTTGTGCGCACCACTTTTGGTATGCTTATTTAGGCTTCTTTCTAAGACTTATAGGTTGTTATCATTAAAGAAGAATATTAATTTAGTTTGCTATGTGTTTGTGTTAGTTTTTCTACAATCCTGTTTTGTGCGCACCACTTTTGGTATGCTTATTTAGGCTTCTTTCTAAGACTTATAGGTTGTTAAACATTAAAGAAGAATATTAATTTAGTTTGCTATGTGTTTGTGTTAGTTTTTCTACAATCCTGTTTTGTGCGCACCACTTTTGGTATGCTTATTTAGCCTTCTTTCTAAGGCTTATAGGTTCTTAAACATTAAAGAAGAATATTAATTTAGTTTGCTAAGTGTTTGTGTGACTTTTTATACAATCCTATTTGTGCGCACCACTTTTGGTATGCTTATTTAGCCTTCTTTGTAAGGCTTATACAGGGAGTGCAGAATTATTAGGCAAATGAGTATTTTGACCACATCATCCTCTTTATGCATGTTGTCTTACTCCAAGCTGTATAGGCTCGAAAGCCTACTACCAATTAAGCATATTAGGTGATGTGCATCTCTGTAATGAGAAGGGGTGTGGTCTAATGACATCAACACCCTATATCAGGTGTGCATAATTATTAGACAACTTCCTTTCCTTTGGCAAAATGGGTCAAAAGAAGGACTTGACAGGCTCAGAAAAGTCAAAAATAGTGAGATATCTTTCAGAGGGATGCAGCACTCTTAAAATTGCAAAGCTTCTGAAGCGTGATCATCGAACAATCAAGCGTTTCATTCAAAATAGTCAACAGGGTCGCAAGAAGCGTGTGGAAAAACCAAGGCGCAAAATAACTGCCCATGAACTGAGAAAAGTCAAGCGTGCAGCTGCCACGATGCCACTTGCCACCAGTTTGGCCATATTTCAGAGCTGCAACATCACTGGAGTGCCCAAAAGCACAAGGTGTGCAATACTCAGAGACATGGCCAAGGTAAGAAAGGCTGAAAGACGACCACCACTGAACAAGACACACAAGCTGAAACGTCAAGACTGGGCCAAGAAATATCTCAAGACTGATTTTTCAAAGGTTTTATGGACTGATGAAATGAGAGTGAGTCTTGATGGGCCAGATGGATGGGCCCATGGCTGGATTGGTAAAGGGCAGAGAGCTCCAGTCTGACTCAGACGCCAGCAAGGTGGAGGTGGAGTACTGGTTTGGGCTGGTATCAAAGATGAGCTTGTGGGGCCTTTTCGGGTTGAGGATGGAGTCAAGCTCAACTCCCAGTCCTACTGCCAGTTCCTGGAAGACACCTTTTTCAAGCAGTGGTACAGGAAGAAGTCTGCATCCTTCAAGAAAAACATGATTTTCATGCAGGACAATGCTCCATCACACGCGTCCAAGTACTCCACAGCGTGGCTGGCAAGAAAGGGTATAAAAGAAGAAAATCTAATGACATGGCCTCCTTGTTCACCTGATCTGAACCCCATTGAGAACCTGTGGTCCATCATCAAATGTGAGATTTACAAGGAGGGAAAACAGTACACCTCTCTGAACAGTGTCTGGGAGGCTGTGGTTGCTGCTGCACTCAATGTTGATGGTGAACAGATCAAAACACTGACATAATCCATGGATGGCAGGCTTTTGAGTGTCCTTGCAAAGAAAGGTGGCTATATTGGTCACTGATTTGTTTGTGTTTTGTTTTTGAATGTCAGAAATGTATATTTGTGAATGTTGAGATGTTATATTGGTTTCACTGGTAAAAATAAATAATTGACATGGGTATATATTTGTTTTTTGTTAAGTTGCCTAATAATTATGCACAGTAATAGTCACCTGCACACACAGATATCCCCCTTAAATAGCTAAAACTAAAAACAAACTAAAAACTACTTCCCAAAATATTCAGCTTTGATATTAATGAGTTTGTTGGGTTCATTGAGAACATGGTTGTAGTTCAATAATAAAATTAATCCTCAAAAATACAACTTGCCTAATAATTCTGCACTCCCTGTAGGTTCTTAAACATTAAAGAAGAATATTAATTTATATTGTCCGCCATTAAACATATATAGTTAATTTCTTTTTTGTACTTTATACTTTACCTTGATTGAAGTGTCGAATGACAGAGGGTCCCCTCCTGCCAATCTTAATCCGCATGTCTTCTTGTAGTGTCTGTTTGAAAAAGAAATAGAAATGGTTAATTGTATATTTCTTCTTTTTGATTTAGCAAAGCATGGTATTTTTTAGCATGTAATGTATTTTTCTATCTTATCTCTTGTTCTTTCTTGGAGTTGCTTAAAAGGGATTGTGGTTCACAGTGCACGGTGCAAATTCTTGAGTGACGCTGTTGATGCAGAGTCTGTTTGAATAGTAAAAAAAAGGAGAAAGATTGATGTTTAGGTTATCTATTGAATTACAATAAATTAATGTCATGTAAATATATACTTCTGTAATTACTTTCAATTAACATTACTTAGTTTTTGGGGCTACACACCTAAATGTGTGTGTCACATATCACTATACATGATACACATATACTGTATGTGCGTCTCACATATCAGTACGCATTAATCAGATTTTAATAGTTTTTTTTTTTTTTTTACTGTCATTTAAATAATATAGTTGTTGAATTAGTTTTCATTAGTTTTTTAATTAGTTTGGATTAAGATTAGTTATTTGCTATACACATAAATGTGCGTGTGACATGTCACTCAATATACATGAACCACATTTTCATAGTTAATTTTTTTATTTTTTTTTGTGCGTCTCACATATCACTATACATGAATCATGTTTTAATAGTTAAATGAACATAATTGTTTTTTTTGGGCCTACACACATAAATGTGTGTGTGACATGTGACTATACATGATACACATATATGTCCTATTTTAATATTCAATTATTTATTTTTTGTAATGTCATTTAAAGATTAGTTTGTTGCAGGGGCTATCCACATAAATGTGCGTGCCACATGTCAGTATACATAAATCACATTTTCATACGTAAAATATATAATTTTTTTTTGTCCTGTCTTCATAATCAAATGTAATATATTAGAGCTTACCTCTCAGTTGTAATTTGCACAATGTAAAGTAGTAAATTTGGAAACAATTCTGTTCTCAAGTAACAGCAGCAGTTAACTATGAAGTCACTCCGTTCATCACCTGAGTAGAAATGTAGAATTTTGTGGAAAGTAGGCAGTATTTATAAACTTGTAGAAATTTCTGGAAAGTTAGACCGTTAGAACGCAATACGCATGCGCTATTTGCGCTCCAGCTTACAATTTGCGTTCCATCCGCCATTTTGTGCGTAGTAGTGGTCAAAATGGTGTTTAATATCAGTGTGGTACGTTCCGAATAGTTTGAATTTCATTCTTGCGAGTCAGTGTAGTATAGTTACGTCTGAAGCCTCGTTTTCGTTTTGTTCGGCGGCCATTTTTTCTCTCGCTTAGGAGATGTTCGCCACTTTAAACTCTTTTTTTTGGACTTAAATGGACGTGTAAGTTAACTTTTGGAGGTGCCGGATGCACACCCCTTGCTGTAAGTAAGCTTTTTATGTGTTTGTTGTGTTTATTTCTTGTGTTTGTGATGTTTTGATGCGCTGTGTTTGGAATGGGTCGTTTTGCGGCCGTATTTTGTTGGGATGCGGCCGTATTTTTTTGCGAGAGACGCAGTTGGCTTTTACATGTACGACGCAGTGTATTTTTTTTTAAGTCGTGCGTATGTGTGTTAACGGCGTGTGAGGCGCCTTTGAGGTGTTTTTTTTTTAAGTCTTGCGTGTGTGTGTAAGCGGGTGTGAGGCGCCTTTGAGTTTTTTTTTGTTAAAAAGTCGTTTGTGTGTGTTTGTGTTAACACAGCCGACGTTGGAGCCTCCATTTGCGGGGACGTTGTTTTTTTTTTGGCTGGGAGATTGGGTTTTTTTTGTAAAGAATTCGTGTGTGTGTTTGTGTTAACACAGCCGACGTTGAGCCTCCACCTCCCCAAATGCGGACCCTCGCTTCGCGAGGATCCGCATTTGCAGGGACGTTGGGATGCTCCACCACCGCAAATGCGGCCCCTCGCGAGCCCGCAAGCGTTAGCAACAACTCGCATGCTCACAACTATATATGTGATGAGGATGCTCAGTAGGGACTTGTGCACATATGTAACTACACACATTCATTCTGATACTATTCCTTCATGCTATGAGTGACACAGCATCTGGATTATGCATCTTCATACACACAGTGTAAGCTCTGCTGTTCCTATACTGACACTGCATAGCACAACTTCATACAGACAGTGTGAGCTCCATTATTCCTATAAAGACACTGCAACTTTATACACCAGGACACCTAGACAGATCCCACAATAAAACTTTTATTAGTTAACAGCTGAAAATGAAACTCATCTTCAAATATTGTTGACAATAAAGAAAATCATTATACATAATATTATTCAATGAATCCTGTGCTGCTCCTTCTATAGGAAATGTAAAAACAGACAGCACATTTTACGCATTTACTGTTACAGCACTAATGGGGTTAGCCCCTCAACGAGCACATGGGGGTTATGTTCTTGGCTTCAAGCGCACATCTATATATAATATTTGGATGTGTTTAACTTGTATGTCATTATCCTCATAAGAAGCTATTTTTGAGATAGCTTTTTCAATTGTCTCAGTGCAAACAGAAAACATGTCTGCTGTTCTACTGAGGGATAATTTGAAGACACTTCACTTATTCATTTTGCTGGTCTTTTTTTCATCAAAAACAACCAGGTATAAGAATTTTTTTTTAAATAATCCCACATGTAATTTTCCTATACTGGGTAGCAAGTCATACTTACTGTGCTTGAATAACTTGATTTTACTAAAAAGAACAAATACAATGCTGTTATATGCATGAAACTGTCTCGATTTCTTTATAGAACGTATAGTACTTTAAAAGACATTGGCTTATATTATGAAACAGAACATTTAGCCTTTCAAAGTGATTTTTTTAAATAAAGCATAAAAAAATTAATGAAAAATATACAGACTAAAAAGCAGGGTTGAGGACTTCTGTCCAATCAAAGTTTTTAATATGTTATTCTTTTTAAACAACTGCTTAAGTCATTTATCCCCTATAATGGTATTCATCTCTATGTACACAACACAATGTTACATTGTCAAACATTTGTTTTACAGTAAACTACCTACATTGTGATCACTAGTTATCTCACTTTTTTGTTACTCTTATTGTCATCTCTGATTTTTTTACACTTTAAAAGTCATACATTGGTGATTCTAAACTGTTGGCTATAGCTTCTATTTTAATTTGCCCAATTTTACTATTTATATATTACATATGGTATATAGCTGGAGCTACAACAGCTGTTTATATAACACTGTATGGAGACCAGACTGACAATTGGAATTTACATTACACAAAGGCTATAATTCCTTAAAAATACAATATATTTAAAAAATATATATCTAAAGACAGATATACATCCCAATAGCTTATCTGCACTGTATAGTGCATTTTACTTAATTTAATTATTTATCAGCAATTATAATTGTTTACCAAGCTACTCTATTATAAGGAAAGATGAGATGAGAGCTATAATAAAGAAATACATTTTATGAAGGGGAGTTTCAAACCTAACCTAGGTTGATCCAAATTATGGTGTATAGGGAGACATTTAAACTCTATTGAATGTAAGAACTCTATATAGAACTATGCAGCAGCATACTTCTAGACCTGTTAAATAACAAAAATTATAGTTAGAGCTAAAGCGCGGATAGAAAATGGCTACAAACATCAGCAACCAAAAACAAACATGCTAACAAAGGTATGAAAATTCCTACATACCAAAACAAACCATGCCAGCTCTTTCAACATTCACTCAATTAGTGTCTGAAGAATAATAGAATGAAATTGAGTTAGAATTATCTACTAACCCATGGCACAAACACACACAAGAATTAAAAACCTTCTTTCTAGACTCACGGAAAGTGATACAGCAGTAGGTTTGTGATACTTTAAGAGAAATTTAATCTTATGATAACTTCAGTTGGAAAGAATGGCCCTGCTTCACAATAAAATAGAGGCATCGACCCAAACACAAAGATAAATGGATCTAGAATCAGATGATATTGAAATCATTATACAGAATTATTGGAATCACAAGAAGCTTTGGACAACAATACTAGATGTCATATGAGATGATTACAAATCTCAACAAATTCTTCATGTGTCTATTTGCACCGCTAGTTTCACAAATTCCAATGACAGAACTACATATGTATTGAGTATATGGATCATTAAGACCTACACCAAAGCCTGGAGACCCTCCTTAATATATAATATATACACAATACTTTCAAACGAAAGGAGAAATTCTGAAGGAAGCTAAAGACAATACAAAAATGCTTAAAGGAATAACTCCAGATATATATGCAGATATCTCTACAATTAGTTTACATAACCATAGGAGTCTCATCACACATCAACTAAGAATACATGGTATCTGTTACAAATGGGGATACACATTTTGCCCCTTGTACAAAGAAGTAGAATCATTATATCATTGAAAGACATACAGTGCCTTGCTAAACTATTCAACCCCCTTGACTTTTTACCTATTTTGTTAAATTACAGTCTTAAGTTCAATGCTTTGTTAATCTGAATTTTATGTGATGGATCAGAACACAATAGTCTAAGTTGGTGAAGTGAAATGAGAAAGATATATACATAAAACTATTTTTTAGAAATAGAAAACAGAAAACTGTCATGTGAGTATGTATTCACCCCCTTTGTTATGAAGCCCATAAAAAGCTTTGGTGCAACCAATTACCTTCAGAAGTCATATAATTAGTGAAATGATGTCCACCTGTGTGCAATCTAAGTGTCACATGATCTGTCATTACATACACACACCTTTTTTGAAAGGCCCCAGAGGCTACAACAACTAAGCAAGAGGCACCACTAACTCCACACTGCCATGAAGACCAAGGAACTCTCCAAACAAGTAAGGGACAATGTTGTTGAGAAGTACAAGTCAGGGTTAGGTTATAAAAAAATATCCAAATCTTTGATGATCCCCATGAACACCATCAAATCTATCATAACCAAATGGAAAGAACCTGGCACAACAGCAAACCTGCCAAGAGTCGCCCGCCCACCAAAACTCACAGACCGGGCAAGGAAGGCAGTAATCAGAGAGGCAGCACAGAGACCTAAGGTAACCCTGGAGGAGCTGCAGAGTTCAACAGCAGAGACTAGAGAATTTGTACATAGGACGACAATAAGCCTGACACTCCATAGAGTTGGGCTTTGAGGTAGAGTGGCCAGAAGAAAGCCATTACTTTCAGCAAAAAACAAAATGACCCATTTTGAGTTTGTGAAAAGGCATGTGGGAGACTCCCAAAATGTATGGAGGAAGGTGCTCTGGTCTGATAAGACTAAACTTTAACTTTTCGGCTATCAAAGAAAACGCTATCTCTGGCGCAAATCCAACACATCACATCACCCAAAGAACACCATCCCCACAGTGAAACATGATGGTGGCAGCATCATGATGTGCCGGGAAACTGGTCAGAGTTGAGGGAAAGATGGATGGTGCTAAATACAGGGATATTCTTGAGCAAAACCTGTCTAATCTGGGGGGATAATTCAACTCTGCTTCCTGTCCTGAATCTATCGTAGATGATCCGATACAATGTATTGGAGCCCTGCTCTGGGGTCCTCATTGCTGCAGTACCCCTGGCTGAAGAAATATAATAAAAAAAAAAAAAGATATACTGCTCCATAGCTCTGGTGGCCTGATGCATGATTAAGTTTTATTTTGCTATTTTTCATGTCCACTATTCATTTAATCTGGGTGTGTTTGCCCCCTCCACCCCCCCACCCCCCCACCCCCCAGTTCCTACTACCGTGAGTTAAGGTGAAGTCTTAATGAGGAGATTAGGCCTCAAACTGCCTTAACTCTCATTAAACAGAAACTGATCACAACTATGATACAGAGCAAGTTACTTTCACAAGACAATGTGAATGAGGTGGAATAGAGCCGAAAACTAAGTAAACTGAAAAATAAGATCTCATCTTTCTCTTTCTTTTTTAATCCTTTTCTATTTCAATGTGTCAACATGCTCCCAATGATTAAAACAGGACACCATTTTTGTATCTCTTTATTTTGTTTATTGACTGTAGAGTTGTACCTATATAAACAATGTTTGCAAAGCAAATTATTTTTACAAACAATAGAACACGTCCAGATCCTCTCCAGAGCAAACCTAAAACTAGCTTTCTAGCTGAAAGCAAGAAATGCGGGGAACAGTTTCTATGATTCCTTTATTTCAATTTCCAAAAACAAATGCAAATGATTATAGCTAAGTAAAACATTTTATCACACACACAGTGTAAAAGGTCTTTACAACTCTATCAAAAGAAAAATGGTATTTAAAGATTACAATAATAAAAGAGTAAACATACTACTTTTTTGGGAAACACAAATCTTCATTTTCAACATTTCTAGGTAAAAACTTCCCTGCATAAATATTTGCTTCTGGGAGAATTAAAAAAACTTGGGTGGCAATATGCATATATAAAAATACTCTCTTGCAAATAGAATTCACAATAAAAGCTATGTTTGGCAGATTCATAATTCTAGTAGGAACTAGTATAATCAAATTGTAACAATAATAAATGTATATGTGCCAAACACAAACAGAAAAATAATCTTCAATAGACTTGGAGAGAAAGTACTAAAAATGAAGATATGCATACTCATTATGGAAGGTAATTTTAATGTAGCTTTAATTAATAACTTATGTGTTTGAGTCATTCAGTTGTGTCCAACGTTCCGCTACCTCATGGACCATAACACACCATGCTGATCCACTTGGTATTCATGGCAGAGATATTGGAGTGGGTTGACAGTTCCTTCTCCAGTGGGCCATAGCATACAGCTCCTGGTATTCCTTTGTGATCTCCCATCCAAGTACTGACCAAACCCAACCCTGCATGGCTTTAGGGTGGTATGACCTTCGGACCTAAAGACATATTAAATATACACCCAATGGTAACAGTGTCAGCAGATATACTGTAGCCAGTTTATCACATTTGTTACAAATACTGCACATGTATGATTCCTAGGGATTCCAACATCTTATGGAGAGGGATTATACTTTATTTTCTCATGTATTACCACACATTTTGAGTACTTACATTTATAATACAGAAAGGTCAGATTATGCAGTTATTGAGACTTCATTAACTAGCATTCAGTCACCGAGTCAGCCTGGTAGCTGGCACACTACTAAAATTATAATAAAAGCTAATTATAATAAAAGCTTCCAATGTTAAAATATTAATTAACAAGTCAATCAAAAAATATTTTAACGTTAACGACTGTAACAGTGTAACCTTTGTTATTTCCAGTACATATATTGGATGGATTATCAAATGTTTTTATTTTCAGCTAATAACTATCTTTCCTTGTTAGTAATACAAAATGAAAAACAAACAGCTACGATCATTAGAACTATTTAAACACTCAACCTATTGCACACATATATACAATGAACCTTTGTTAAACTCCAATAAAAATACAAGGAGGCACAAGACAAGGCTGTTCCCTTTTCCCACTTTTAGACAACTCAGATTTTGAACCCCTAATCTATAGCAGTTAGATAGCACAGTAATATAACTTTTTTTTTTGGGGGGGGTGGTATTTTTAGAAAAGCAATATAAATTAGTATTGCATGTTGATGACATTATTTTTATGATTTCAAAGCTGCACATATCAATCCCTAACCTATGGCAATTATTAAATAAATGTAACTCTTTCTCAGGTCTAAAAATAAACACAACAAAATTGTATGCAATGCCAATAAAACTGTAACTATCATACTCATTACCTGGGGTAAAAAAAGAACAAGATGTATGCTTTTCAATGGCAGCTAAGAACATTGCATGCACACATGCATTGCATTTTAACATTGTTGCCATTAGTGTTTTTAAGCTGCCTCTAACAGGCCCTTGTATTGTCCTAATGAGCTGCACAAGCTGGTGGAACTAATTAGGATCAGATGTGCGTGATGTGTGATGTGGACTGTTACAGTTTCAGTATTTAACTCTAGAATAAAATATATTGTACAACATACATTTCTATTTTTTACCTGTTACAAAGC
This sequence comes from Discoglossus pictus, assembly GCA_027410445.1. Classification (NCBI taxonomy): domain Eukaryota; kingdom Metazoa; phylum Chordata; class Amphibia; order Anura; family Alytidae; genus Discoglossus; species Discoglossus pictus. Next base: position 64,658,534 of record CM050167.1, on the reverse strand, counting down.
ATGATGATGGTAGTGCAGTAGTTAGAGTCTACACTGTGAAGTGTTAGGACTAGTTTCAGGTCCCACCACAGCCTTTTATCAAATTAGTAATTTTCACTTTAGCCACAATACAAAATTGAAAACATATACAGTATTTATAGTTTAACTGTAAATTCATGACATAAGACAATTATCGATGTAGCAATGTTGAATGGTAAAAGTGTTGTATTTCCCAAATGTACTCTATGTTACTTATATTGTTATTTTTCACATTTGCAAAGCATATAAGCACACAGTCAACTTTAAAAGTGCTTGGATAATGAAATGACAAATGCTAATTTTAACCCTACCATGACTTTATTTATTAATTTTAAATAAAATCAAGATAACATTTTAAATATATATATAAACTGTTATAGGTTTGTTCATGTAAGCCAAATAAGGGAGTTTTTATGCTTTTAAACTAATTATGTTAACTTAAGTATTAATATAAAAAAGAAAAAGGCATGAAATGGCACTTGAGTCTTGAATCTACAGTTAAAAGAAGAAACCTCGGCCCACTGCACTACAAGCCTGCTTTCATGCAAGGAGTATTTATATCAATGAAGTTAAAATAAAATCAGTCTGATAGTTACAACATGCACCATATTATCTATGTAGTTTTTTTGTGGGAGGACTTTTACAGGCTATACAAGCAATAACTAAATATTACAAAATAGAGTTAAATTTTGTGATCAGTTTAAACACAATACTTTTATGCATTTAAAATAGTATGCTTTACATATTACCAAATGATGTGTTTTGCATGATAAAACTACTTAAAGGCCATTAAAACTAGCAGGAAATGCATACAGCGGGAGTTTGTCTCCAGATTTCAATGGCAGGCAAGTATGACAGGGGCAAGTCCACAGAACGGTTAAACATATGAACCAGTTGTTATCTACTTTTGAGAGCTTTATTTGAAAGACAAAACACACAGTGGGACATTGCAAACACCCTCTTTCAGAAGCATAAAAGAAAAATGCTTTCAATGTTCCTTTAATACAAGCAACATATAAAATATATTGCAAGTATTTAATACAGTGACCTTGTATCATTAAAATTTCATTTTTTTTTAGCTATATCCAGGACCTATATTCACTTTCTTTAAATTCTAGTTAAGACTATTCAGAACATAACTGACATATGAAGACATTGATTAGCCTTCTTATTCTGAACACTTTCTAACTCAATAAAGCTTTCAACAAAAAGTAATAGCAATATACACTTTGTGACAACCTTAGTGCCTCTCTCCTTTACCCAATTAATGTATGTCACGGACTAAATGATAAGACTTTTCAAAATGACCTGTTTCCAGAGAATGTTCTAAAATCATTAGCTTTGGAGAACTGTGTTTCTGATAGTAAATGAAGGGTTAATTTTAGTCTGTTGTTAGGCATTAAAAAAATTAGCCATGAGACCTGGGAAATACTTTAAACTGACTTGTTCCTGTGCGGCCATATGCTGCTCATCTAACCGTGTTCTACATTGTTTAACTAAATCACTTGTTAAATTTGACAGGAGTCAATGTTTACATGAAGCCAAAGCCCAATGCTATATTATGAAGTACTCTTTAGAGAGATCTTAGAGAAAACTCAATTTCTGTGAAACAAGACAAGAAAGCAAAGGAAAGATTCTTTTTTTTTCATTTAAATGAGAGCTATACACAATGACATTTATGTTTGTTCTTATTAATACACAAAATCACAAGAGCTCTGACTTTCTTCTATAGGCACATCTATCATATATGTGCCTGTTTGCTTTATATAGTATAAGGTCCTTTGTAGGGTGCTTAAGATAGATTAGCTTGTAAATAAAGTAATAACACATGCAATGGTATTAAACTTAATTTTCACTATCTGGTATGGGTTCCACAGGTAGATGACCCAGAAGGTATGCGTTTGGGGATGACTTTGTACATGGTATAAGCACATCATTGCTGGGTTACTAATAAGAATATTTAGGATATTGGGGAACTGGGGTTTCTTGAAAGTGTTTATTTGGTCTGGGGAGTCATTTAGGTGTCCTGGGGCTAAGTCAATACTTTTTTTAATTTAAAAAGGTATTCATGAAGGAATTTGTTTAGGTTTATGTACTTTGTATTTAATATATCATTAATTGTGTATATCATTGTATATTTTATATCAAGTTATTGTTCACACTTCTGCTTTTTACTAAATTAATTGAAATTAAACATGCATTGCTCTGTAGGTGGACAAGAGTTAGCATAACATCTCATAATGCACTAATCCTAAAGACTGAATAACTAAAATACTATTCTGACACTGCTTTGTCCAAAATAACCCAATCTCCAGGTATAAGAATTCATTTATATGGTTTTACACAGCAGTTTGGATAGAATATGAAACTAGCCTACAAAGTCCTGTTTAATTTAATCTCATCTTTTCTGAAAGGCTTTTATATTGATTCAGCAGAAGAAAGCAAGATGCTATAGTGATTAAAGAAATATTATTCGTCCCTGGTTAGTTTCCTCTTTGATGAGAATTTGTAGAGAAGTACAGCACAACAACTGTTAAACCAGCATTATGTTTATCCCATATACTTTACAAGGTACACCATTTGTTACGTTCATTGAAAAGCAAAGCTACATTTCTACTCACAGCATACTATTTCATATACATTACATTAACACTGTATATGCCTTATTCATTGATCTTGAAGTCTTTGGAGAGATGAACAAAGAGTTATTCTACATGAGAATGAATTGGAGACAAACTCAAACCACTGAAGGCCTAAAACCATCCAGATATGTCTTCAGTATTAAATTCAGTATGTCCAGGTTAAATTAACATTGGGCCTCATTCAATTGAGAAATTGTAGCTTACGGGAGCCTATAATGTAGCCCATAAACTAATTTGCTATTCAATTATCGCCTTTTTTGCGAGCCGCAAACAATCTACGGGTTACGGGCTGAAAATCCCTGCAGTTGTTACAAACCGTAACTTACAACCCATCTAAGCCTTTGATCTTTCAAGACCGCAAGAGTTACAATTGCAAATTGCTATTTAATTACTACAATTCCTCAAGCCTGAAAATATTTTTACACCCGTAAATGGCAAATGTAGAAGAAAATCCTACGGGTACCAGATAAGACTCGCAACGGGTTTTTACTCCTCTTAGTAGTATTGTTAATGCAAAATCAAAATCAAAATCAATACTGCACTTTAAAAGACGGGAAAAGCGATGAAAGACATTAGAATTAATTGCACTACAATCTCAAGCTCGTAAATCTGCAATCAATTTTTTTTTGGTTATGTGTCATTTCAGTGTTATATTAATCTCAGGCATCAATGAGTTAATACATATCAGGCCACCCACATGGACTAGAACATTTCCTTCATTCATTTTTATTATTTTGTACATTGCAGGATTGTGGGTCTGATAGCATATAGGACCCCTAAACGCTAATTGATTGACATGTAACCTCCATATTTTACTGGTTTCTAAATCTGTAGTTACAGCCTTGCTAAATTAATCATGTTCACTCTCTGAAATGCTACATACGGGTGCATGGTTTATGGTTTCGGCTTTCCGCCCATAACTTGCAGGCTTGTTTAATTGAATTGCTCTGTAATTGTAGCAAATTTGAAGTCTGCAGAAATACGGCCTGTAGGGCGCAATCTGCAGACTTACAGTTGAATGAGGCCGATTGTGTAACGAATATATAGATACTTAAAGTCTATGAGAAAAGGTAAATCAATTGAGCTCAATGGTTACCATTTTTGATCTCACTAAAGAAATACTATTTCCCATCTGAAAAAATCTTCACATCAATATTATGCCTCTCAAATGTTATTATGAAGGGATCCCTGGAATATCACAATTGTCTTTTTATTATGCATTTAATATATCACATTTTTAAATATTACAAAAGTTATTTTTAGATTACAATTAGTGTACAAAAAAATGGGATAAATGTATACAAAAATGAAGATAATTTTATTAAATAAATGACAGCGGCGTCTTTAAAAACAGGGAATGTTAAAAATACTAACACAGGGAATAAAAGAGGGCAAAATGTAAGGAATAGTAATGAACCCTGAAGCACTGGTATTGTGCAATGTATAACTCTTAAATGAGTGGGTATTACTATTCACACCTAACGGGCGAGCCAAAATAGTTACAAGGAAGAAAAAGGCAGAAAAAGCCCTATTGTTTCAAAAAGGATATATATATAAAGCCCCTTGTGCCTAAATAAATGTCCTCCGAATGTCTATGGGGTACATTCAACAGAGCAATAAATTTGCATAAAAGTGAGATATAGGTCACTGTATGTCTTACTGACACCCCTTTGGTATTATAAATTAGGGTACCCAGAGTTAGTACCTATATAAGTCAGATTTAAAGGGAGCTTAACCTAAAATGCAGACAAAGTCATTGCAACAGTTATATGTTACACAGCATAGAATCCAAGCTGTGTCTATATACATTTATCGACATCTGACTGTGGTATGGCACAAGAAGTGCCTAAAGCTGTGTCTACAAGGTAGAGGCTGTTCCCCAACTATTAGGGTAATAAAGGTGATATCAGATTTCTACAAACATAATATGAGACTAGTTTCCCTTTGACAAAGACGTGGTACGTCGAAACGCGTCAGGCTCCTAGCAACGACGCTGCGCACGTCATCACGTCAGGCGTGCGCATGCGCGTTGCATACCTGGCGGTCGAGCTCTCTAGAAACCGCGAATTTGTTCAAATTACGGCCTAGTTTAAAGCCCCTTATACCCTACTAGTCAGTGCCTTCCAGAGTTATGAGTGGACCTAGACAATGTCAAGAAAACATGGACTGAGCTGGCTGTGAGCTGCAACTCAACTTTAACCCTTTGTGATCGTGGTCCCGATTGCTCAATTCATAAAATATACAGAAAGCTTAACAGGAAGTAAGGGGAGCTGCACTGCAACTGTAATATATATATATATATATATATATATATATATATATATATACATATATACATATATACAAATAGAAATATATATAAATACTTTTACATTATCCAGCCTAGTATTTTCATAAGAGTATATGGTAAATAGTGAACATAAAATACATTTGATTAAAGTGTATAAAATATTGATTTTAGTTGCAATGACTATATATATATATATATATATATATATATATATATATATATATATATATATATATATATATATATATATATATATATATATATATATATATATATATATAGTAGTACAAATAAGGAATAGTAGATTAGTGATTCTATTTGAATGTCTAAAAATAAGTTGATGAAAACTTATTTCCTGCTCAAACTGCAGTGCATACACTGTATTTCTGACAAATTTGAGCAGGAAGTAAGTTTTTATCAACCTATTTTTAGACATTCAAATAGAATCACTAATGTACTATTCCTTATTTGTACTACTGTACTTTGTACGGTAGAGGGCTTCTATGACTCTTAGCCCACCATATGTGAAACAATTGCTGTATATATATATATATATATATATATATATATATATATATATATATATATATATATATTGATATAGTTAATGAAACTAAAATTAGAACTCAAATTAGAACTCAAATAAATTAAATTTTATGAAATTGTATAAAATAATTATGTTCACTATAATTATGTTCACTATTCACCATTATTCACCATATAATTATGTTCACTATTCACCACTATTCACCATATACTCTTGATGTACATTTAATGTAAAAAGTATATTATATATATATATATATATATATATATATATATATATATATATATATATATATATATATGTGTGTGTGTGTGTATATGCAGTGGTACCTTGGGTTACAATGCTTCTTGTGCACTGGGGGAAGGAGACAAATGGGAGAGGGGGAAGGGAGAGGAAGACACAGGGGAGAGGGGGAGGAAGACACAGGGAAGGGGGAGGGGTGACACAGGGGAGGGGAAGGGGGAAGAGACACAGGGGATAAGTGGGAAGAGACACAGGGGAAAGAGACACAGGGGAGAGGGGGGATGAGACACAGGGGAGGGGAGAGAGGGGGAGAGGCACAGGGGAGGGGGGAGACAAAGGAGGGAAGAGACAAAGGGGAGAGGCGGGAAGAGACACGGGGGAAAGAGACACAGGGGAGGGGGGAGAGACACAGGGGAGGGGAGAGAGGGGGAGAGGCACAGGGGAGGGGGGAGACAAAGGGGGAAGAGATACCGGGGAGGGGGAAGGGACACAGGGGAGGGTGGGGAAGAGACAAAGGGGACAGTGGGAAGAGACATGGGGGAAAGGGGGAAGAGTCACAGGGGAGGGGAAAGGGTGAAAGAGATACAGGAGTGGAAATGGAGAAAGGGGAGGGGGGAAGAGACACAGGGGGAAGAGGGGGAGAGAAATAGGGGAGGGGAAAGTGAGAAAGAGATACAAGAGGGGAGAGGGAGAATGAGACACAGGGGAGGGAAGGGGGAGAGACACAGGGGAGGGGGAAGGGACACAGGGGAGGGTGGGGAAGAGACAAAGAGGAGGGTGGGGAAAAACACAGCGGAGGGGGAAAAGACATGGGGGAAGGGGGGAGAGTCACAGGGGAGGGGAAAGGGTGAAAGAGACACAGGAGTGGAAAGGGAGAAAGGGATACAGGAGAAGGAAGGGGGGGACACACGGGGGGAGAGACACAGGGGAAATACACAGGGGAGGGGGAGAGACAAAGGGGGAAGAGACACGTGGGAGGGGTGAAGAGACACAGAGGAGGGGGAAGAGACATAGGGGAGGTGGGGAAGAGAAAAAAGGGAGGGTGGGGAAGAAACACAGGGGAGGGGAAAGAGACACAGGGGGAAGAGGGGGAGAGAAATAGGGGAGGGGAAAGTAAGAAAGAGACACAAGAGGGGAGAGGGAGAATGAGACACAGGGGAGGGAAGGGGGAGAGACACAGGGGAGGGGGAAGAGACACAGGGGAGAGAGGGGGAGAGGCACAGGGGAGGGGGAGACAAAAGGGGGAAGAGAAACATGGGAGAGAGGGGGAGAGGCACAGGGGAGGGGGAAGGAACACAGGAGGGTGGGGCAGAGACAAAGGGGAGGGTGGGGAAGAGACACAGGGGGGAGAGGGGAGAGACACAGGGGTGGGGGAGACACAGGGGAGGGAAGGGGGGACACAAGTGGGAGAGAGGGGGAAGGGAGAGAAAATTTTAAAATACACAGACGGGCAATTTACAAGTAGATATATATATATATATATATATATATATATATATAAATAAATAAATATATATATATATATATGTATATATATATATATATATATATATTTGTGTATATACAGTGATACCTTGGATTACAATGCCCTCGAGTTACACTTTTTGGGGGTTACACCACTTGTCCTCTGCAATTTTACAATGCTACCTCGGGTTATGTAAAAAATCTGGGTCCGGAACGGATTAATTGAATTTACATTGATTCCTATGGGAAATGCTACCGCTGACTTTCCGACTTTCCATGATTCTATCGACCACAGCACTCCAGATGCATCTCTCATTCACTGCCCCTCTGAGTTCCATCAAGTTCAGGTTCATTGCTTCAGTGACCTCATCTATCCATCTCTGCCTCTGTCGTCCCCTTCTTCTTGTGCCTTCAATCTTTCCCAGCATCAGAGTCTTTTCTAGGGATTCCTGCTGACTCATGATATGGCCAGAATATTTCAGCTTCCGCCTCATGATCATACCTTATAGTGAACAGTTTGTCTTGATTTCCTGATATATTGATTTATTGGATCTCCTTGCAGTCCAAGGGACTCTAAGCAGTCTTCTCCAAAACCACAATTCAAAAGTGCTAATTCTACGGCGCTCAGACTTCTTTATGGTCCAACTCTCACATCCCAATGTTACTACTGGGAATACAATAGTTTGAACTATGCAGACCTTTGTTGATAGTTTAATATATTTTCCCTTCTACCAGGGTGTCCAAGCTTGCCATAGCTTTCCTCACCAGAATCAAATATCTTTTAATTTGACTGCCTCCACTCCTTCCCCGCCTATTTGCCAGTAACTGAGATTGTCATTTGCCATGATCTTCATCTTTTTTAACGTTGAGCAGCAGGCCAATTTTTGCACTCTCTTCTTTTACCCTCATCAATAAGTCCTTTAGTACCTCCTCACTTTCAGCTATCAGAGTAGTATCATCGGCTTATCTAAAGTTGTTGATATTCCTTCCAGCAATATTGATTCCGGCTTTGGATTCATCCAGTCCAAGCTTACGCATGATGTACTCTTTTTAAGTTGAATTATTAAGGTGACAATATACAACCTTGTCAAATTCCTTTTCCTATCTTGAATTATTCAGTTGTTCCATGTTCAGTTCTGACCGTGGCTTCTTGGTCGACATTCATATTCTTTAGAAGGAGGATGAGATGATCTAGTACTGCCATCTCTTTGCCCCATTTTTTGTGATCCACACAGTCAAAGGCTTTAGAATAGTCTATGAAGCAGAAGTAAATGTTTTTTTCTGGAACTCTCTTGCTTTCTCTATTATCCAGTGGACATTGGCAATTTGATCTCTTGTGCCTCTTTCTCTGTGGAACTCGGCTTGCACATCTGGAAGTTCCCGGTCCATATATTGTTAAAGTCGAGCTTGTAGAATCTAATGCATTACATTGCTGGCACGTGAAATGAGTGCAATTGTTTGATAATTGGAGCACTCTTTGGCACTGCCTTTTTTGGGATTGGGATGTAGACTGACCTTTTCCAGTCTATTGGCCATTGTTGAGTTTTCCAAATGTGTTGGCTTAAGGCAAGCAACACTTTTCACAAACATCATCCTGTAGAATTTTGAATAGTTCAATTGGGATTCCATCACCTCCTGCAGCCTTATGATAAGGAAGACATCCTAGGGCCCATCTCACTTCACTCTCCAAGATGTCTGGCTCCAGCTCATTGGAAAAACTATTCAGGTCATCACTGTTGTTAAGATCTTTCCTGTATAAATCTTTAGTCTATTCCTGCCACCTCTTCTTTATCTGATCTTCTGTTAAGTCCCTACCATTTTTGACTTTTATCACACCCACTTTGGCATGAAAGGTGCCTTTTAGGTTTCCAATTTTCTTGAGGAGACTTCTTAATTTACCCATTCTGTTATCTTCTTCAATCTCTTTACATTGCTCATTGTAGAATGTCTCCTTTTCTCTTCTTGCTGTCCTCTGGAATTCTGCATTCAGTTGGACAAATATTTTCCTATCTCCACTACCTTTCACTTTCTTTCTTTTCTGAGCTACTTTCAAAGCCTCATCAGATTGACATTTTTAATTCTTACGTTTCTTTTATTTTGGGGGAATTCTTTGTTGCTGTTTCCTGGATAATGCTGCAAACTTTGGTCCAGCGTTCTTCAGGCATTATATCTTCCATTATAGTCCCTTAAATCTATTATTTACTTCCACTGCATATTCACAAGGTATATTATTTTTTTTTGTATCTACTTGGTCTAATGGTGTTCCCTCTTTTCTTCAGTTTCAACTTTGCAATAAGAAGTTCATGGTCTTAGCCGCAATCAGCTCCAGGTCTTGTTTTTGCTGACTGTATAATGGTTCCCCATCTTCGGCGGCAAACTATATAGTAAATCTGATTTCTATGTTGTCCATACGGTGATGTCCATGTGTAACATGGAGGCTGTTGGAAAAGGGAGTTTGCTATGACCAGAGAGTTATCTTGACAAAATTCTACTAATATCTGACCTGCTTCATTTTGTACTCCAAGGTCAAATGTCCCAGTTATTTAAGGTGTCTTTTGTTTCCGTACTTTAGCATTCCAATCTCCTATGATGATAGTATCATCTTTTCTTGGTGTTATATCTATGACGTGTTGAATGTCTTTGTAGAACTGGACAACTTCAGCCTCCTAAGCATCCATGGTTGGAGCATAGACTTGGATCACTGTGATATTAAATGGCTTGCCCTGAATTCAAATTGAAATAATTTTGTCATTTATTGGGTTATAACCGAGCACTGCTTTGGCCATTCTTTGACTAGGATGGTTGCTCCATTTCTTCTGCGGGATTCTTGACAACATTAGAAGATCTGGTGGTTATCCGATGTGAAATCCCATTCCAGTTCATTCTCTGTTCACCAATTCCCAGGATATCAATGTTTAACTTTGTCATTTCATTCTTAACCACATCTAGTTTGCCTTGGTTCATATTTCTAACTTTCTAGGACCTATGATGAATTGGTCTTTGCAGCAGCAGACTATCCTTTCCCCTTCAGACACATCCGCAGCTGGGTGTCCTTTGGGCTTTGGCCCAACCACTTATTTTTTTCCTAACCATCAACATAACCACAGGAAGTGCCGCAGAGACAGGACAGAGAGAGAGAGGACAGAGAGAGAGAAGACAGATAGAGACAGCATAGACAATTCAAGTTAACATTTTATGATACCATCATTTTTGGCAGGCAAATTTGTTATAGTTGTTTTGTTGTTCAGTTATGTCCGACTATCCATGACCTCATAGGGCAGGCAAATTACGAATTAATAAATAATTCCAACATTATTGTTAAAATGCACCCAAATAATCCAGCGTAGTTTGGAGATGGGGGTATGAAGGTGGAGGAAAACACAAAGAATAAGTTTGGATAAAAAAAGACAAACAAAAAATGTAAATATTAGAAGATTTTTTTTTTATTATAGTTTATTTCATTCTTTATTGGCAAATATATGAAAAACATTTTCGTACTGTTTAAAACATGCTCTTATTATCTATTAAATGCTATTAGTTTTAGTATAATATTTTGATAATGTTTTTCAGCTATATTCAAATTAGTCTAGACTTCTATATTATAATTTCTTTATTAAGATTTGCTATCACTATTTTAATTACAATTTTGAACAGTGGTATTAATTTGGATATGCATAAGACTAACATGATAAGCAATTAAGCCAGCATGTTTAGGTAGATTAAATGGGCAAACTATAAGGACTTTCTGATTATATGAAATATATTTTTATCTTTAAAGGAGTTTATAATCAAACCAACAAACAATTCAATCACAAGAGGTTGCTCCAAAGACGGAGATGAGTGTCAGTAGAAGGGGTTATGTACTGTATGTTAATTGCATGTGTTTATTCAAACAACACACAATAACTTAGTAATGTTATATTAATATGAAACAAACATGTGAGGTCTGTTTGTTACAGGGACAGTACATGTAGCTTGGTGGTCCATTTAATTTTGCAAACTTAAAATAGGAGAGAAATAAAACTGAATTTGCATACGTCACACTTATCAATCTTTGCAATGCTTCTTTAACCTTTAAATATGTAAATAAATAAATATAAGAGTTTCATGGTAAAAATTTTATGACAATGGTCATTGTGTTAAACATGAATTCCTTCTTCCAGTTTCTTGATGTAAATGTTATAAAGTTATATACGATGACAACCAAATTATATACCCTTTACAAATATCTAATTATCCAAAATATATATGTGAGAAACAATACTGAATTGCAAAACAAGGTGCTTTTTGTTTGTAAAAGGGACATGAAAAGTAATTTTACAGAGTGCAGGACTTGCCAGCTTAGTTTTCAGCTCTGTAATAGGTGGCAACCTGTCTCAAGCTAGTGGAGCAGATCATTTTACTTGTGGAACCCTGCTGCCTTTGACAAAGCTAACTACTTTGTGGCAGACTCTCAGCTCCTTGGCTTCTGCAATATAGCAATCTCATGGCTCTAATCTTATCTCTCTAACAGCCCCTGTAGTGCATTCACAGGCACCATTTTTTTTCTGCTACCAATCAATTATGTTCAGTATTTTGTCTATTTCTTTCTCAATCTATTCCTCCTCCTTTGACAAACTAGGTCATTTGAGCTCCTTTTACCATTTCTACACTGAAAATGCCCATATATATTTATCCTCTATAGATCTATTTCTTTCCCTACTAAAACGTGTTACCAACAGCTTATGACCCATGCCCACAAAACATGCCTGTCTTCATCCATAATTATCTTCTTCCACTGTTAACTTCAGGATTTCACATGTGCTACCTTATTTTAAAGTATATATGGCACAGTAAAATCACCCCACACTCATTACAAATGTATTAGCTGTCCAGCCTCTCCTGGATATAACTCCCCTTAGTTAAAGCTGGCTTTTTAATTAGAGTAAAATAAATGTCAATACCTCTGTTATTCTGTTGGATGGAACCATGATGCTTTGTTGAAGGTTGCATGTGTCTAAGGAGTGATTATAACTCTGCTGGAGCATGTTTTGCAGTTTACATGTCAATTGTCCACTTCTAAGCATGTGAAAAATGTAAGGTGGTATGTGTCAAATACTGAAAATTCCAATTATATAATTATCCCCTCCTCTCTCCTTCCCAAACTTTCCTTTCATTATTACTCAAAGCACAACATCTCACTCCAGCCTTGCAGGAAGTTCTGTAGAAGTGAACGTATAAGCTTCTATACACAAGCACACAATACTGTTATACTCGTAGCTTACACAACTACTAATTTTTTTTCAGTTACATATTTCACAACCATGTGAATGATTTATTTTTCCTTTTAATAGATACCAGTGATTTGGTGAGGGTTCATGAGCATAATATGTACCCCAGAAATAATAACATTTCCAACACACATTATTGAGAACTGGCTGACAGATGGGCATATTTTCTGGTGTGTAAAAAAATATCTAAATGCAGAAAATGGCAAGATAGGTGGGGTGAAGAGAGACAGAGGGGCAAGGGAGCCCCAAATCAATTTGTACCAGGTCCCTCCATTCAATAGTTCTGCCATTGATCCCAGTACCCCTAGACAACAGTCATTGATATTTGTTAGTATATACAGAAAATTCTGACACTTTATGTTCTTGTCTTGGGCTCGTTTAAGACAACGATGAACCTCATGGAATATTTATCCTTTTCTTTTATATACTGCATATTTGGAGGACATATTTTTTTAGCCAACTATAAACTTGAATTATTTTACTACAAATGGCTTACCCTGCTGAGTTGTTCAGTTAAGCACTCAGAAAAGTCACAACTTAGATAGATTATATAATATAAACTATCTATCTATCTATATATATGTATATATATATATATTATAATTTAAATACAAAGTATTTGGCAGTGAATCTAAAATGCAGAACAAAAACCAAGTAAAAGAATGAATTAAAGAACAATAAATATTTTTGAAAAGCACTATGCCTTTGTAGTAGGTGATGAGCGTAGACATACCTGTAAGACAGCACCATTAAATGACACTCTTCCTGTTCTACACTTTATCCTTTTGTCAGAATCACAGCTGGGTGAATGAGCTACATGACCTTCAAAGAAACATTAGGATGTTTGTTTTATATGGTGTCATTTATAGCTGTTGAAAAATAAAGCTTCCAGCAGTCATTAGCGATGTTCTTTTGCATGCACGCAGTGTTCAATAAAAGCTAAACTGTACTGTGAGGTTTGCATTTTGAGCTTGTCTGTTATTGTTTGAAATCTTCAGATCTGAAAATAAAACACCTCAAAATGAGTGGTTTAGGTTATAATCTGATCTAGGTCACTTATTCTTATTCACATTGTACCCTAAGCTCCTGTTTTGTGTCTCTAAAATCCCAAAGCAAATTAGTTTTTTGATCTTTAATCTATGGAAGGTGATAAATGCAATAGACACAGCATGATGTACATTGTTCTACATTATTATCTTGTTACTCTATGGGCAGATGATCCTGTAATGGCAAGAAATGCTGAACATTGACATTGTAAAAGAATGTTTTAAAACTTACTGGAATAGACGACAATGTCTTGTAACACTGTTTGCCTGTCTGCTTTAAATGTATTTTGTGAGTTATTGAATACTTGTATCACAAGTTGTTATATTTTATCATACATATGTTTTATTTCTAAATCTTGCAAATATTCCTTTACTTGGTATATTTTATTTAGCTAACTTAATTTAGTTCTTACACAAAAATATATTTCGGATAGTACATTTATAAGCATATCTGAAAGTCTAAAAATAAGTTAAAAATGTATTACCTGCCCAGGTTTCCCAGAAATACAGTCATCGTACCGCGTTGTGGGCATGGATCATTCTTCACCATGACACATATCCACTTACTCAAGCCTGCTTGCTTTTTGACAATTATAAAGTTCCCCTCCTCCTTTGTGTCACATTCCCAACCATTCATTTAGAATGTAAGCTCTCTCAACATTGTTAAAATTGTTTATTGTATGTACTTGTACATAGAACTGTGTAATGTGTTATACATAATGATGAATAATATGTCCCACCAATAGTCTTCAATAATTAATTATATATTTTAGCTAATAGTTATAAAAACTATTAAGAAAAAATAAAATAAGATTTTTTTTGTATTGGACGCTTCAGCATTATGAACCTTTAATCCATTGTTCTACTGTAAGTAAAGTTTTCACTTGGCATCATAACAATTTTATATATTGTGTGAGCACTAGATTTTTGTTTCATTCATCATTTAAGGACAGATAATCAGAAAGTCATTACACTGGCTGACATAAAGCCCTTTCTTCGATTGTATCGTAATTGAGCACCACAGACCGTGTGCCAAATATAATGGATAATGAATATATTATGTCTGTAGAAATGGTTCACAAATATTGTTAGGGAATCAAAGTTTAGAACTGTTTCAAAGGCAAGAGAGGGTAAAATGTTGTTCTAGTTTACTGAGAGACTTTGTATGTAATTAGGTAATCAATGGTGTTTAGCACACTGTTTACTAGCATGATATATTGTTCTAAAAATTTACATATTTTTACAAATATGAATCTACATTAACTTAATAAAGTTTAAATAACAACTATACACAGGCCTGTAATATATCTGTACAATTCTAAGATCCATCTAGTAATATTTTCTCATCTAAGTAATAGATGGTAGCTTAAAAGACCACTGTATTTTGTGGGAAAAGGGCACTTTGTGAAGTATGTGACATATTAATAACATTAGCAGCTATATAAAACGTATAAAAAGTATAAAAGCATTTTGTTGGACAATCTTACTTTTAGCAAGCTCTGCTTGTGTCTGTAAACTTTTGTATATGATGTTTACAGACTGCTTGTTGCCCAGGACAATGATGGGGAGAGTTATCAAATGAAATCTGCACTTTCATTTAATTATATTGGTAAATATTCCAATAATGTGACAACCTTTCACTAGAACTGAAGAGAGATTCTAAATGCATTCAGTGTCCGTCTTAGATGACTAACTGTTGGCTCGATTATATTCCTCCCATATAATATTTACAGTGCCTTGCAAAAGTATTCACCCCCTTGACTTTTTAACTATTTTGTTACATTACAGCCTTAAGTTCAATGTTTCGTTAATCTGAATTTAATGTGATGGATCAGAACACAATAGTCTAAGTTGGTGAAGTTAAATGAGAAAAATATATACATAAAACATTTTTTTAGAAATAGAAAACAGAAAATTGTCATGTGCGTATGTATTCACCCCCTTTGTTATGAAACCCATAAAAAGCTCTGGTGCAAACAACTACCTTCAGAAGTCACATATTTAGTGAAATGATGTCCACCTGTTTGCAATCTAAGTGTCACATGATCTGTCATATGCACATCTGTCATATACATATATATCTACATATACACACCTTTTTTTAAAGGCCCCAGAGGCTGCAACACCTAAGCAAGAGGCACCACTAACTAAACACTGCCATGAAGACTATGGAACTCTCCAAACAAGTAAGGGACAATGTTGTTGAGAAGTACAAGTTAGGGTTAGGTTATAAAAAAATAAAAATATTTGATGATCCCCAGGAGCACCATCAAATCTATCATAACCAAATGGAAAGAACGTGGCACAACAGCAAACCTGCCAAGAGATGGCTGCCCACCAAAACTTATGGACTGGCCAAGGAGGGCATTAATCAGAGAGGCAGCACAGAGACCTAAGGTAACCCTGGAGGAGCTGCAGAGTTCCAAAGCAGAGACTGGAGTATCTGTACATAGGACGACAATAAGCCATACGCTCCATAGAGTTGGGCTTTATGGCAGAGTGGCCAGAAGAAAGACATTACTTACACCAAAAAACAAAATGGCATGTTTTGAGTTTGCAAAAAGGCATGTGGGAGACTCCCAAAATGTATGGAGGAAGGTGCTCTGGTCTGATGAGACTAAAATTGAACTTATTGGCCATCAAAGAAAATGCTATGTCTGGCGCAAACCCAATATATCACATCACCCAAACTACACCATCCCATGGGAATATTTTTCAGCAGCCGGGACTGGGAAACTAGTCAAAGTTGAGGGAAGGATGGATGGTGCTAAATACAGGGATATTATTGAGCAAAACCTGTACCACTCTGTGGGTGATTTGAGGCTAGGATGGAGGTTCACCTTCCAGCAGGACAATGACCCAAAACACACTGCTAAAGCAACACTTGAGTGGTTTAAGGGGGAAACATGTAAATGTGTTGGAATGGCCTAGTCAAAGCCCAGACCTCAACCCAATAGAAAATCTGTTGTCAGACTTAAAGACTGCTTTTCACAAGCGCAAACCATTAAACTTGAAGGAGCTGGAGCAGTTTTGCAAGGAGGAATGGGCAAAATCCTAGTGGTAAGATGTGGCAAGCTCATAGAGACTTATCCAAAGTGACTTGGAGCTGTGATTGCCGCAGAATGTGGCTCTACAAAGTACTGACTTTAGTGAATAGTTATGCACGTTGAGTTTTTCTGTTATTTTGTCCTATTTGTTGTTTGCTTCACAATAATAATAAAAATAAAAAAAACATCTTCAAAGTTGTGGGCATGTTCTCTAAATTAAATTATGCAAATCCTCAAACAATCAATGTTACTTTCAGGTTGCGAGGCAACAAAACATAAAAAATTCCAAGGGGGATGAATACTTTTGCAAGGCGGAGGGAAGAAATATTGGGGTAAAGGGTGGCAATGGGGTCAGGGGGAATTAATGGCATGTATTGGGAAGAGGGCGGTAGACGGAGACACAGATTGAGTTAGTGAGTGATAGAGGGAGACAGTCTGGGGCACAAGCTTGTAAGGGATCTATGAGATGAAGACTTTAAGGGTCAGTTTAATATTGTTGTGAGGGTCACTGTAATATAGGCTATGTATACACACACACAACACTGACAGATAAATTGATACATATGGATCGTGCAGCATCTCCATGTGTGGCTGCAGCTTTGCTTTCTTCCTCCCTCTCAGTGTGCACCACAGAGTTGCAGGCAGGGCTCCAGCAACCCTCACTTTAAGCCCAGAGGGGTGTTTCCAAGGGAGACAGGAAGGAATTACCTTCAAACTCTGAGCCCTCTCCAACTACCTCTTCAGGCCTCTTCTCCACTACCCTACATGAATATAGCTGCAGGGCCCCTCTAGATGCAAGGGCCTTGTCACAATGTACCTCTTGCACCGGCGGTATGTCCGCCCCTGATTCTATACAGTTGTGTTCATAAGTTTGCATACCCTGACAAATTGTGACATGTTGGCATTTATTTTGAAACTATGACTGATCCTGCAAACAATTTTTTTATTTTATTGAAGGATAGTGATCATATGAATCTATTTATTATCACATAGTTGTTTGGCTCCATTTTAAATCAAAATGATAACAGAAATCACTCAAATGTCCCTTAATCATTATTAGCATACTTTTGTGTTTGCTGTGTCCCCTCAGTGAAGGGGGACAGCTATGTAAACTAAGTGGGTGTGAACTGCTGGTACAATATGTACCAGCAAGCAAGACATTCTAGTATACATTGAATTGGCTCTCACACAATTCCATATGGCCTCATGACATCATGGAAAAGCACATTAAAAACCATTAGGATGATGTGAAGCTCTTATACAAACTTGCCTGTAAAAATTTCAGCAAGTGGAATGTAATCAATCATTAAGTGAGGACAAACAGAAAAGGAACTTGGATTTTCTCCCACCCCTGGACTCCTAAGAGGAATTGAAAGAAATTGTGCTTCTAGAATCATAAACAAATAAATTGAATGTAAGTTTTAAAAAGCACATACATTTGGTAAATCAAATGTAGTCAATTAATACATTAGTAAATAAAACACTTAGAGTCCAAGGATAAGTAAAATGATAAAATACCAATAAAAACATGTGCAACTGGAAGCTATTAATACTGCATCATTTACTAATAGAAAGCAGCTTGAATTTACTAACTTTTAGTGGTCACACAGTGTAAGTGATACTCCTACCAATGTGGCCTCATTTTCATTATCTAATTTCCCTAATTATTAATAAATGGCAAACAGATTATTATATTCTTGTTGCCTGCAACAGGAAGCAATTATGTAATTAGATAATAAAAAAAGACCACTATGGTGGGAAAATCGATTTATCTGAGTGACAGCACAATTTAGAAAATTCAAAACTGTTTTTACATTAGTAAATGGCATTTTTTAATAACTTCCAATTATGAATGTTCATATTTCTATCGGTACTTTACTTTCCTAACATAATTGGAACCTCTGCTATGACCTTTATGTACAAATATTTAATGGGACAAAAAGGAAGTCATGTTTTATTAGTCATATTTTGTATATGTGTTGTGAGAATAAAGGTGGAATAGTGGTTGATGGGAGATACATCAGACCTGATTTGCTAGACAGCAACCAGAGGATTTCTCAGTTAAATGCCCCAGGGAGAGATGTTACAGTTTGCAATATGCATAGCTGATGCTCTGCAAAACATGGTATGGGTCCCTGGGGCGGAGTATTTGGAGAGCAGGGGGGGCCAATGCTCCAACAGCACTAGTTGCTGTATAAACAGACCACAGCTTGGATCTGGTTTTTAAGAGTTAGCTAATTGGCACTCACCTGTAGCTACTCAATTAGCAGACAGGCCTTTAAAAGAAGAGAGCAGCCTGCTCCAAGGGAGAGAGGAAAAGACAGCTAGGAGAGGCTGCGCTTATTGCAAAGACATTGCTTTTGTTTGGGAAATTGGTAAGTGGGAAAGCCACCCAATTGCAGATAGCAAGTACTGTCTAGTAAGAGCTCAAGTAAGAGCAAGGGATTTTGTTTGTTTTGTTATTATTTAAAGTACCTGCTTTCAAACTGAATAAAAAAGGAAAACTGAGCTGAAGGTGTCCTGGACTTTGTATACCCTAGAAGGCTGTGGTTACTGCAAGATCGGTGACAATCCTACCTGTAAAAGAAGTGGTTTGTCACATATGGTGGAGAATGCGGGCATCCACGTAAGCCTGAGGGTAGAAGTCATTTAAAGCTCAACATGGAGGATGTTATCAAGGCTCTGATCCAATCCTCCTCTGTGCAACAGGAGACTAACAGGAGAGCTGCAGAAAACAGTGCAGCCCTGCAGCAACTGGTGCTGGCCCAGGCAGAGAGTGCTAAAGTCCTGGCCAAAACACAAATGGAGGGCACTGAGTCCTTGGTGAAACAGCTTGTTGTGACACAAGCGGAGATGTTTAAAGTAGCCCGTGAGGAGCAGCAAAAAGTCACCCAGGGACTACAACAGGTAATCCAAGCGATCTCTGGAAAACTGAATGGAGACCCTGATGGAAGATACCAGGGGCCAAAGGTGATTCGGGCGAGCCACTATCTTCAGAAAATGACCGCATCAGATGATGTTGAGGCGTACCTTCTGGCATTTGAGCGCACTGCTGAGAGGGACGGATGGCCGGCTGGTGAGTGGGCAAGCATACTGGCACCGTTCCTAAGTGGAGAGCCGCAGAAGGCATATTATGACCTAGAACCAGCCGATGCAAGTAACTACAGCAAATTGAAAGCTGAAATCTTGGCACGACTGGGTGTAACCTCTGCAGTACGTGCCCAAAGGTTCCACTCATGGTCATATTCTTCAGACAAAGCCGCACGTTCCCAAATGTTTGACCTCATACACCTTGCACGGAAATGGTTACAACCTGAAATCCATTCAGCTAGCCACATTGTGGAAACCTTAGTAATGGACCGGTTTTTGCGTGGTTTACCAGCTTCCCTGCGTCGCTGGGTCAGCCAAAGTGACCCCCATACAGCTGACCAACTGATTGCCTTGGTGGAAAGATATGCGGCTGCAGGAGAACTGCTATGTCCTACTTCACAGGCAAACCCTCGAAATCCTAAGCCCCAAGATTCTGCAAGACCGGGTAAGACTGTTCAAGGTTTAAGGGGGGCATCCAGGTCTAATAGGCCTGGGAACGGAACTAATTGGTGGTCAGACTGTACTGTCAAATGTTTCAAGTGCAAAGAGGATGGTCATATGGCCAAAGACTGTCCATTTAAGGATGAACCTATGGAATGCAATATGGGCAAAAATGAGGGAACACGTTCATTTTTGCTCAGTTGTTGTGGTATCGCTAACAATGACTATGATAATAACGCTCATAAATGCTGTGTAACTGTGAATGGAAAAATGTCTAAAGCATTACTTGATTCAGGTAGTATGGTTACGTTGGTAGCAGAGTCTATAATACCTTGTGTAAAACCTGATCATGGACAGAAAATAGGCATTATCTGTGTTCATGGTGATAAAAAGGAATACCCCACTGCGGAAGTAAATATTGGAACCCAGTATGGGAATTTAAAGTACCGAGTGGGTGTAGTACCTAGATTAGCCCATGAGGTAGTGATCGGTAGAGACTTTCCTCATTTTCTAAAATTATGGGCAGCTTTACAAAAGACAGTTCAAAATTTATCAGAAATGAGTCAGTCTGTCGAGGATAATGTGTTCCCTTTTTCCGATATTGACTTGGGTTTTGACCACTGTGACGGAAAAATAAGGAAAAAGAAAAAATACTGCCCTAAACCAGTATTAATAGGAGATAACCCAGCTCAAACTAGTGAGGAGCCTACTAATAATGCAGACAAGGATAAGGACTTAATTGATATTGGAATTAGTCCAGGTAATTTTAAAAGCGCTCAGTGGGAAGATCCCACTTTAGTGACAGCTAGAAATGATATTAAAGTTGTAAACGGGGTTGTTAATCAGCCAGGAGGAGCACTGCCGTTCCCCTATTTTGAAGTACAAAATGACCTAATTTACCGTGTAGAAAAAAAGGATGCAGACATCATTAGGCAGCTGTTGGTTCCTCAGACTTACCAGAATATAGTGCTAAAGTTGGCTCACAGCCACATATTAGGGGGACACTTGGGAGTCGAAAAAACTAGAGAGAGAGTCCTTAGACGGTTTTACTGGCCTGGAGTGTTTGCTGCTATTACAAACTATTGCTCCTCATGTCCTGAGTGCCAGTACAGGGCTCCTTTCAAGACTTTTCGTAGTCCACTTGTACCCTTACCCATAATTGACGTGCCTTTTGAAAGGATCGCTATGGACTTAGTGGGGCCACTGGTAAAGTCCGCTAGGGGACACCAATATATATTAGTCATCTTGGACTATGCAACTCGCTATCCTGAGGCCATTCCCTTGCGTAATACCTCTGCAAAGCTAATAGCTAAGGAACTTATGTTGATGTTCAGTAGGGTGGGTATCCCTAAAGAAATACTGACAGACCAGGGGACCCCGTTCATGTCCAGAGTCACAAAAGAGTTGTGCAGGCTCTTGCAGGTTAAACATCTTAAGACCTCAGTATATCACCCACAGACTGATGGTTTAGTAGAGAGGTTCAACAAAACCCTTAAGAGTATGCTACGCAAGGTAATTGATGCAGATGGAAGAAATTGGGATTTTTTATTGCCATATCTACTGTTTTCCATTAGGGAAGTTCCACAGGCCTCCACGGGCTTCTCTCCTTTTGAATTATTATATGGAAGACATCCCAGGGGAATATTGGATATTGCTAAGGAGACCTGGGAACAGGAGACTACTCCTCACAGGAGTGTAATTGAGCATATAGCTCAAATGCAGGATAGAATGGCCACCATCATGCCTATTGTCAGGGAACACATGCTGGAAGTCCAGCAGGCTCAGAAAAACAGCTATAACCGTAATGCTAGAGTCAGAGTGTTCCAACCGGGAGACAGGGTATTGGTTCTGGTCCCTACTGTGGAGAATAAGTTCCTTGCGACTTGGCATGGACCCTATGAAATAATAGAGAAAGTGAGTGATGTCAATTATAAAGTCAGACAACCAGGAAGAAGAAAGCCTGAACAGTTGTATCATATAAATCTGTTAAAGCCATGGAAGGACAGGGAGGTCCTGGTTGCTTTAAAACCTTCAGAACCTCCTATAGTAGAGCCAGATGTGAACGTATCTAAGACTCTGTCTGTCCATCAAAAGCAAGAGGTCAGAGATTTCATCAGAAGAAATAGGGATGTTTTCTCGATAGTTCCAGGAAAGACTAAAGTGATTAAACATGACATAATAACCGAACCAGGGAAAAGAGTTAACCTCAAACCCTATAGAATTCCTGAGGCCCGGAGGGAGGTTATAAACTTAGAGGTTGAGAGCATGTTAAAACTTGGAGTCATTGAAGAATCCCAGAGTAACTGGAGTAGTCCTATTGTATTGGTGCCAAAACCTGATGGCACATGGAGGTTCTGCAATGACTACCGCAAGTTAAACGCCCTCTCAAAATTTGATGCTTACCCAATGCCAAGAGTTGATGAGTTAATAGAAAGACTGGGCAAAGCTCGTTATCTAACAACCTTGGATTTAACAAAGGGTTACTGGCAGGTCCCGCTCACTGAAAGAGCCAAAGAAAAGACAGCCTTTTCAACACCCAGTGGCCTGTTTCAGTACACTGTATTGCCATTTGGGTTACATGGGGCACCTGCCACATTCCAACGAATGATGGACAGAATTCTTAAACCTCATGTTCGTTATGCTGCAGCATACTTGGATGATGTCGTCATCCACAGTGCAGACTGGGAATCCCACCTCCCTAAAGTTCAAGCGGTACTTGATGCTATCCGCTCAGCAGGCTTAACTGCCAATCCTTCCAAGTGTACGATTGGTTTAGAGGAAGCTAAGTACTTAGGTTATTCTATTGGGAGGGGTTTGGTTAAACCACAGGAAGCCAAAGTAGAAGCCATACAAAAATGGCCACAGCCCCTTACAAAGAAACAAGTAAAGGCATTTTTGGGTTTAATTGGATATTATAGGCGGTTCATTCCAGATTTTGCTACCATTGCTGCACCCCTGACAGACCTTATTAAAGCAAAATCCCCAGTCATAGTTAAATGGTGCCCTGAGGCAGAAAAGGCTTTTAAGAGTCTGAAGGAAGCTATCTGTAGCCATCCTGTCTTAGTGACCCCAGATTTTTCCAGGGATTTTATAGTTCAGACAGATGCTTCTGATGTGGGCTTGGGGGCTGTTCTTTCACAGGAATACCAGGGTGAAGAACACCCTGTTTTCTTTTTGAGCAGAAAGTTAAACCCACATGAGAAGAACTACTCTATTGTTGAAAAAGAGTGTCTTGCTATTAAGTGGGCATTAGACTCTCTTAAATACTACCTACTAGGCAGAAGGTTTCGATTGATAACGGACCATGCTCCTCTGACGTGGATGTATCAGAACAGGGAAAGTAACTCCAGAGTAACCAGATGGTTTTTGAGTTTGCAATCTTTTAATTTCACTGTGGAACACAGGGCTGGTCTGCAACAAGGTAATGCTGATGGGCTTTCGAGGGTACACTCCCTGATTTCCATGGTCGCTCAAACCCTTGGGTATGAGCTGGGGGGGAGGATATGTGAGAATAAAGGTGGAATAGTGGTTGATGGGAGATACATCAGACCTGATTTGCTAGACAGCAACCAGAGGATTTCTCAGTTAAATGCCCCAGGGAGAGATGTTACAGTTTGCAATATGCATAGCTGATGCTCTGCAAAACATGTTATGGGTTCCTGGGGCGGAGTATTTGGAGAGCAGGGGGGGCCAATGCTCCAACAGCACTAGTTGCTGTATAAACAGACCACAGCTTGGATCTGGTTTTTAAGAGTTAGCTAATTGGCACTCACCTGTAGCTACTCAATTAGCAGACAGGCCTTTAAAAGAAGAGAGCAGCCTGCTCCAAGGGAGAGAGGAAAAGACAGCTAGGAGAGGCTGCGCTTATTGCAAAGACATTGCTTTTGTTTGGGAAATTGGTAAGTGGGAAAGCCACCCAATTGCAGATAGCAAGTACTGTCTAGTAAGAGCTCAAGTAAGAGCAAGGGATTTTGTTTGTTTTGTTATTATTTAAAGTACCTGCTTTCAAACTGAATAAAAAAGGAAAACTGAGCTGAAGGTGTCCTGGACTTTGTATACCCTAGAAGGCTGTGGTTACTGCAAGATCGGTGACAATCCTACCTGTAAAAGAAGTGGTTTGTCACAGTGTATTTATTAATATTTGTATTAATATGCCCATGATTATACACAAGCTCATAATATGTAGATGTTAGTTATCATCACTCATGTTTAATGGGAAAATATAGAGATTCATTTTAAATAATGTATAGATCTATTATAAAGTTTTATAATTGTGTTTCATTTGATGTTTTTATTTACACAAGAGTTCATTAAAGAGGACTTCTTAGTTTAGTGCATATGTTTGTGTTCTGGATGCCAAACACACCTGATAGATATCTGTGGATCATGCAATTAATAATCTTAATGGAGCAAATCTAGGGGTATCAGATATTGAAAGGGATTTGGGAGTACTTGTGGACAACCACCGTAACAGTGCTCAATGCCAAGCAGCAGCTGTAAAGGCAAATCAATAATTAGCATTTATTAAGAAGGATATAGAAGCAAAGAAAGCAGATATAATTCTGTCACTATACAAATCCTTAGTACACCCTCATTTGGAATAAAACTGAGAGCTGGAAAAAGTACAGAGAAGGGCAACAAAATGAATAAGGGGGATGGAGGGGCTAAGATACGATGAAAGACTAACCAAATTAAGCATATTTTCTAAGAAGGGATATGATATAATAGATATAGATATAATAGAGCCAAGAGGTTTTCAACTGACAAGAAGACATCCTTTAGAAGTAGAAATACTCCACTTTAAAGAAAGAAAAGGGTTATTCACCGTAAGGGTGGTTAATTTGTGAAATTCTCTACCAAAGGAGGTGGCGAAAGCGGATTCTATAGATAACTTTAAAAAGGGATTGGATATATTTTTTTTAAATAAAAAGGGCATTCAGAGTTATCCTGGTTAACTACAAAGGAGTATTTTTTAAAAAAACATTCTTTATTCTTTGTGCATACTAAAACAGCCATCATACAATTAAGATAATACAATTATCTTAGACATTAAGACAATACACAGGAAAAAAATAAATAAACAAATAAAACAAATGTACAAAACAAACCACTTAAGCATAGGTCTAAGATCATATAGCATCAAACTAACTGTTTAGTCAGCATACATTATACAAAGTTTGAACAAGGCATATAGTGTTACTCATAACTAAGTTAATTCCAGATTTTCCATTTAGCAGAATTATTTTTAATAACTCCTAACATCTGGAAGTCTTTTTCCAAAGCATGATTTCTGCTGATTTTTAGTTCAATAAGGCTGGGAGTCGAGGTCCGGGTTCATCTGGAGGCTATGAGCCATTTGGCTGCCATAAGAATTTGTATGAGACAAGCTTTAATGTCTAAGGGGATATTACCAGGGAAGACATAAAACAGAATCAAATCTGGAGACACAGACAAAGGTGATTTCAGAAACGTCGAGAGAAGGCTGAGACATTGCTCCCAAAACTGAAGTATTATTGGGCACTCATACCAAATATGGAGATGTGAACCCACAAAACCACATTTCCTCCAGCAAAACTTTTTATCTACATCATGTGAAATTTGATACATTTTAATGGGAACAAAGTACCACTTATTTAAAATTTAAAATTGTATCTCTATATGAAGCATTTTTAACGAACCTTTCTGTAATATTTAATGTTTGGAACCACTCTTCTTTAATTTGTTGTGCCTATTATTGCTTGTTGTTCAATCATTAATACTATTTTAGGCAGAAATAATGCTGAAAGAAATATTTATGTAAATTATTGGTCTTAGAAAAAAACAACAACATATGAATAAGATAAGAAGGGAAAATATTTTGACCATTCCATAAAACCTTACCATGGGTGGAATTAGGTTTCAAAAACAATAAATATAATATTTTTCCACCAAAAGCCCACACAAACAGATGTTGCAAAAAAATCAATTTAGATGGTGAAACTGTAAAATACCTTTCAAAATAATATGTATTTGCAGCTATCACATAATTATTAGAGACGGGATCTAGGAACATGACAGTGTTTTCAGTTATATACATGCCTGCCATTTTCACAAAAAAAAATATTTTTACAGCTATGTTTAACTTTGTGATTATCACCATTTTATTTGCAGTTTTCAGGTTTCTGCAAATAGCAAAGTGGATAGAAATATAACAACAAGGTTATTATTATTATTTGTTTTAGAACAACTGCATATTACTGCATATATGCACCCACACTGGTGGATTGAGTATAGATTCTGAAGAAGGCAAAGAAGATATTAAGGTATTTTGTTCACAACTGATACATAAAAATTTATTATTTCAGATCAAATATTAAAAAGTGGCTCTCAAATATTGTACCGAGTGTTTTTATTATGAGAAGTATGTTTATTATTAGTTAAATTAAAGTATATAGAAATAGGATTGCTAACTGACCAGCTATGAATATATTATGGTGAATTGAAAGGCAAATTAAATACTCACTGTCTATACAGTAGGGTAAAAAAATAAAATTCTTCGAAGCATGTCAGAAAACGTATTAAATTATTATTATAAAATAATTTTAGCACTTAAGGTATGTAGATATTTTAACCCTCTGAGAACCAAGCATGTTAAATTAAAGTATTTAAATTAAAGTATTAATGCAAATCCCAAGCACTATAGCATCTCCCATTGTCTAGCAAAGCTGTGTTACCACTCAAAGCTCATGCTCTCCCTCTTTTCTCTTTCGCACTTCTCTTGTCCCTTTCGCCTCTTCTCCCGTCGCTCTCCTTTCTCCCTCATACCGCAGCATCTTTACCTCTCCTCTCATGCCCTTCTTCGCTGTTGCCTCCTCCTGCCTTCTCTGCCTCTCTCTCTAATCCCTGCCCACATCTTCTTTCTCTGCGCAAATTTTGGTCTCCTCTGGCCATCCCCTCTGCATTGCCTAGGCAATGCAAATCCCAGGCACTATAGCATCTCCCGTTATCTATCAAGCTGTGTTACCACACAAAGCTCACACTCTCTCTCTTCTTCCCTTTATCAAAGGCATCACAATCTCCATAATTTAATTTATGGTGGGCAAAATAGAATAGGTTGCCTATATATAGCCAGATGACATGATCAGATACTTTTTAGAAGACTGTCACTCTTTCCCCAAAGCATATAAAAGGGATTTGGGAAGGGATAGAGACAACGAGGGGAAGAGGAGATAGAGAAAGAGGGGAGACACAGAGTAAGATGGGAAAATGGGCAGAGAGCAAGAAAGACAGCGAGAAAATGAGAGAGAAAGAAGAGAAGGGAATGGAAGGAGTAAGAAAGGGGGAGAAAAAGATGAGGAAAAAGGGTCAGGGGGAGAGAAGACTGTGGAGGAGAGGGGAGAGAGGAAGATGGAGGCAGAAGGAGAAGAGCGAAGCATATTGGTGAATATGTGTCTTTCTTCCTAGGCCAGAAAAAAAATTATGAACTCTGGTTACTGATGAAGTTAAGTATAGAATTTGAGCTGCTTATTTTTTTAATAATTTGCAAAAAATTGGTTGTATAAGAAAAACCAGTACATTTTTTTTACCACCGAAACAAATGTGATACAGCTACTTTACATTTTAAAAGGTATGATTTATTCTGCTACCATATTCCTTCGTAGTCATTTGTAGTCTAGTAATTTGAACATTTATATTTACTACGGCTTATATATAGTTCCTTTTTCTTGTAATCAAAATATTTTATTGCAATAGGATTCTAACCAACAACTGCAATTTTCTAGACAAACAATTTAACCACTACAATAAACCTCAACATGTATTGCTAACTGGTAAAACATAGCAATGTAAATAATATAAAACTAACGTAGGAAACATAACACTTCCATACTCAGCCTACAAAGTTCGATCCAATTAGTCCCACCACCTGGTGCAGTTCATTATTTATTTTGATTAATTAATTTATCAGCAAATTCATAAAGTAAAACACTTTTTTTCTACATGTTTTTCCACCTTCTTTCTGATGGCTCAGTTTTCAGCTAGTGACTTTTAATCCAACAGCAATCATTTGGTGTGGGGTGCATCTATTTCTCTTAACTGCAGATTTGAGTAAAGTGCTTGGGTTACAGCTCATGTAAAGATGCATCCATAAGCAGCACCGCTTGCTGTTTACCTTCTTCCCACTTAGTCACATACATATAGATGTGTCAGGGATGCTAGGCATTAACACTATATTCTGATTCAATTAGTTGGGCCTTCGTGCTAATCTCACTTCACTCAATTAGTTACTTGATATTAGAAACTCTGACAATAAGGTGATCTTGAAACATACAGCCTTATTAAATTGCAATTCGGCCAATTGAATAGGGCTCTATATAAGCACACATCATATTTTTTTACAGAAGTTTTTAGTTAGTTAACTTTTATCTAAAAGCAAGGTCTTCACTAACTAAAAACTTCTGTAAAAAAATATGCTCTGTACTTAAAAAGAGCCCTATTCAATTGGCTGAATATCAATTTAATATGGCGAATAATGTCTACCTAAATATGAGACCATTGAGGTCAATAACATATATCGTTGTGGATTTTGTGGGGCTTTCCGGAACGCTTACGATGTTGGTGACAATTTGCGAGCATCGTGTAGCGAGGTGAGCCGTTTCCATCCCATAGGACTGCAACTGCGAGCCTCGCAAAGCGAGGCGAGCCATCCCGCGGAACTTAGGCTGCCATTTGAAGCTCCTAGGGCCGCAAATGCGAGCCTCGGGACTTAGGCTGCAATGATACTGCGCGGGACATAGGCTGCAATGAGCGACAAAGGCCTGCATTGCAGCCTAAGTCCTGCGAGGCTTGCAGTGTAATGAGAGCCAGTTGAGGCATGCAGGACTTACGACTCATAGGACTTAGGACCAAAACCCGCACATACACTGTGCGCCTTGCAAAATTCCGACTAATGGCCGAACCATGGAACTGGAAAGATCTAAAAAACAAAACAAATATGCCATAAATTAATTTACACACTCACATACACCACAGAGGGGAGCCAGGAAGCCTGTGAGTGAGGTTTCAAGTTAATTTGAGCCATATTTGTTGTTTTTTTCACGATCGAAATTCGCCTAAGCAAGGAAAAAAATGGCTGCCGAAAAAACGCGACACGACGAAAACGAGGCAGAAGGACCGAAAAGTAGCCAGAAGGATGTAAAACTACCCCGAAGGACGTAAAAATTAGCCCTAACCAGTAAGACTTAACGAAAGCCTGTAACACTTCATACAAGCCACTAACATTTAACACAAGGTAGTAACACAACCAAAGACACTAACACTTAAGTGCGAGGCCTATAAAATACACAGGGGAGAGGCTTGCAATAAGCGCCAAAGGCTCGCAATGAGCGGTGAAGGTGATCATTGCAATGCAAGAAAGTTGCGGCTAGCGATGAGTGCCAAAGGTGCGCAGAGGGCCCCTAGCCGCACATTGTGTGGCAAACAGCATTACCAGGCTTACTATGTTATTCCCGTCATTTTTGACGGGCAATTTCCTAGTAACTTAATATTAATTTAGGTTGTTTTTATAACCACTAATTGCATATGTCATTATTTATAGACAATTTTCAATTCTATTTTTGACCCATACAGCATTTTATGGAATTTAGTCCTTTTTAACTGCAGTGGAAACAACAATACCGTCAATTTTTATTACGTATGTGAAATAGTGAAAACTGAGGTTATCATTGGCATAAAAAAGTTAAAATGAAAGAAGAGAAAGAAATTCAAAATGTTCTACTAGGAACTGTTGCTTTATGCAGGAGATGTTGAGCATATATGGTGGAATAGCATGCCCGTTGAATTTTACTCTGCTGAAGATTTCTTTCAATTAAAGAAAGTGGTTTTCTGTGCCTTACTAAGTACCACTCTATTGAATCAGCAGGAAAAGCTGCATCTGCAACAGATGTGCTGGTATATTGAAAACTTAACTCTGAAATGCCAATTTGATTGCATCAAACAAATGCAGCAACCATGTCTAAGGATGAAAAAGCTTTCTTCTTCATAACATTTGGAGAAACTAATGGTGTCTACTTGTTTTCATAAATAAATCTTAGAATGTATTATTGTAAATGTTAAAAAAATGCCGAACAAACTCAATTGTCTTTCTTTTATACTGAAAGGTTATTCTCAAAAGGAATTATATTTTGTCCCATTGAATAAAATGTTATCTGTCCTATTTCATTGCTAATATTAGTTTTACATGGCTGTCAAAAGCATTTCACAGGTGATTGCTGAAAATTATAAATTTATATGGAGCTCATTTATGCTCCAATAAAGGTAATTAGGTTGTATGTGTAAATTACACTGAATAGTGTGAAACACAGCTGCCTATTAACCACTGTCACCTTGTTATGTATTCTATTAAAATAGTCTGTTACACGCAGTTAAACTGATATATAAAAAGGAAAGTGTTTGATTAGGGAAATATATAAAGCTAGGTTTACAAGACACATAGCTTAAATTCCTTAGAATAAACTAGGAAGAGGTGTCTGTTTTATCCAAAACACACACGTTCTTCTTCTCTATCAATTTGTCTTTCTTGTTTCATTCTTTCTCTCTCTCTCTCTATCTTCTCTGTCTTCCTTTCTCTATCTTTAGTTTTCTGTCTCTCTCTCTCTCTCTCTCTCTCTCTCTCTCTCTCTCTCTCTCTCTCTCTCTCTCTCTCTCTCTCTCTCTCTCTCTCAATTTCTAAATTTATGGGCCTTCTGAAGGAAATCCCAATAATTTAAAAAACTGGTGTTTGTACTGATTCTAAATATTCCTGGCTGGTTCGATAATATTATGAAACCTGTGATCAAGGTTATGATGTTTGACCATATGCCATTTATTGCAAATATGGACTTAAATCCCTCTACTCAAGGGATGGGCAAGTTCCGTCCTGGAGGAGCACACAAAAGCCTGAATTTGAAGATATCCTTTATGTGCACAGGTGAGTCAATCAGGATGACTGAAGAAGGGATTGACTCACCTGTGTGCAGCCGGGATATCATCAAATCCAGGCATGAATGTGGCCCTCCAGGACCGAACTTTCCCACCCCTGCTCTACACAAACAAGATATTGTATCCTGAGTTGAAACCATGCAATAAGGCAAGCTTTCTTGTTAGGCCAAAGACTGCTTACTACTCAGAATCACCAGTACTCAAGTGTACGGCTCTCACTTTGTTTATGTTTATATAGATTATTCTATTTTCAATATTCAAAGTAAAATTTGTTGACATATTAAAACTTGCAAGAACATAAAAGAATACTGTCTTACTTGTCCAACATTGTGGAACCAAATCAGTTATTCACCTTGACTACTTATTGTCTAGAAAAAGAGTGCTAGGAGTCAATGGGGGATTTTCTCAAGCTACTTTGTACTGTTTCCTACATGTAAAAAGGGGGGTTTAGGAACCCGGGGACAAATCCCAGATTATGAAGTTGCCTGTTAGCTTCACCTATCTGCTGCTTTCTGATACCAGGTCTCTCAAGATCACGCAAGATAATGGTGCAAGATTTTGTGAGACCTAGGTATCAGAACGTCTGGGCAGATAAAAGGAAAGGGGGTGAGGGGGAGGAGCTACTGGGGATCTGCTGGGGATGAAGGAAAGACCAGGGATAAGCTACCTGCCATTGAAAGGGGATGTTTTTCTCAAGGGGCATAGGAACCCCAAAATCTTGGGGGAACAACTAGACAACTAATAGATCTATGTATATATATATATATATATATATATATATATATATATATATATATATATACATATTTATATATATAGCTAAAAGAGGTTGCTCTCAGAGTAGCTTATCATGGCTATAGAACTAACCTATTAAGGTTAGTTCGTTCTCTGATGAGCACCTCTGACTTTGTTATGTTGTATATGCAAATTACCTTTAGGGTTTAGTCTCCCTAAAGGTAATAGGGGACTCCAGACGTGGACCCCTTGCTCACTGTGCCTTAGGGAGTTCAGCTGCACCTCACTGACGAGGCCCATAAAGGCCGAAACGCGTCTGGGGTTTGCTGTTTCTCCTGTTCAGGGTAGAATTGCCTGGTATTTCGGGGCTGGTTCACTCTTTTGAGTTGGACCATACTGATATACTACAGGATATTTCTCCCTGTGAAGGGCACAAGTGAGCTAAAAGAGGTTGCTCTCAGAGTAGCTTATCATGGCTATAGAACTAACCTATTAAGGTTAGTTCGTTCTCTGATGAGCACCTCTGACTTTGTTATGTTGGATATTTATATATATATATTTATAATATATATATTGTTTTCAGTTTTCTCCCCCAAAAATGTTTCAGTTCCTATACCCCCATTATTTTTGTCCATAAAAAAGTGTTGTGTTGTGTTAGATAACAAACCAAAATGCCACTTGTTTAATTCTCAAAATGTTCATTATTCTTACAGATGGAACATCATTGTTTCTTACTTGTCAATAAAAAAAAACATAATTAGTATTCAAACTAATATTTTCTTTGATTTAACAAAATAATTGTTTTTGTCTGGGCTAATTAAGTCATCATTATGCTATTGAGTGAAGATATAGATTTTGCATTTAAGAAAGTTTATTTTCAAATAATTTACTGTTATCCATCCTTATATGGTGTAGATAAATAAATAGATGATGTCACTACAATATCAAGCTTTACAAATTGTATCAAACCATGCAATGTACCACAGAGTAAAGAAAAATCAAATAAACCATAAAATGTATACATTTTTTGCAACCTGGATTGATGAGAAAAATCGACAATTGTGTATATTAATATTTTAAAAGTTTTACCATTTAATTAAAAAAACAAACAAACAGGGATGGTCTTTAGGTTAGTATATAGGAAAAACTAACAGCTTGTCAAACTGCTGGTTTCATGATCACCAATCAAACTAACAATTATGCATGATCTGTAGACAGTCAGTTTCTTTAATATCTGTGACTTCCAGAGTGGGTGAATAGAACAGGGTAGTTATTAGGCAGAGTTTGAAGCCAACAACTTGCCAGGCTTTAAAATATTAACATATTCATTTGTTTAAATAAATAAATAATCAAACAACCCTTCCTCACAGACCTCATTACAATAAGAAATCTTAGTGAAGTGCCCAGTCCATGTCTGTGGACAATGGGCCTCATTCAATTGCACGCCCGTAATTTGATCGCAGACGGCCGAATATCTGCGATTGAGTCTTTGGTCTCCATTTGTGAGGCTATTCAATTGCTCCAGGTTGTGAGTTGCGATCCTCAAACCATGCACTGGATCGGGGCAGTTGTGGGCGGGAACCATATCAACTCAACAAGCCCATAACCTCCCATTTCGAATCGGCCGATAGAAAATGAATACGGCAGTAAAACATGAAGGTTACATGTAGATCAATCAGGTTCGTGGGTCCGATATGCAATCAGACTCGCACAACTTTGAAAATTAAGAATTATGAAAATGAATGTCAATACTGTTCTAGTAAATATGTGTTTAAATGAATAAGGGTATAAAAAATTTCTTGCATAACGTAAACGGCTTAAACTCACAGACAAAGAGGAAAATAGCCTTCTTGAATTATGTTAAAATAAAAGCAGATATTCATTGTCTACAGGAGATCCACCTTAAGAGGAAGGCACTACAACAAGTGTCAAACAAGCAATATCCTGGTAGAATAGATGCTACATCACATATAATAGTTGTCAAACTGCAAGATGTCATCATACTTTGCGTTGTGCGTACGAGTTAGGCAATGAGCGCCGAAAGCACACATTGCTGCGAGCCTCGTAAAGCGAGGCGAGCCGCTAACACATAGCACTTAATCGATGAGCGCCGAAGGCGCATATGGCTGCGATCCTCGGGTAGCGAGGCGAGCCATTAAGGCACTACAACGCACTACAACTATCACCACAAACACGATGAGGCTTTGAAACAAGCGGGCCTTAGCCACAAAACACTTACTAAACGGGGAATCGCCTTGGCGTGCAAGTGGCTGACAAACGCAGGACTTAGAAAAAAAAAATTATGAGACACGTGGCTTAAAAAAAAAAAAATATGAGACGCGGGGCTTAGAAATTTTTTTTTATGAGACGCAGGAGTTAGAAAAAAAAATACGAGACGCCAAAAAATACGAGATTAATGGAAGAACTGTGAAAAATTAAAAACACACTAAATACACCAAAAAAAATTACAAACACATCACACAAAGCACGGGGTAACAGCCAGGACGTCTGGGAGAGAGGTGAAGCTCAAATTTAAGCATATTTAGACTACTTTTGCCACTCAAAAATCGCCTAAGCGAGAAAAAAAAATGGGCGCGGAAAAAAATGAAAACGAGGCTACACGACCCCGGACTGCGCAAAACACTGCCAACGCATAGCACTTTACACATCAAACTACGAACTAGAAGATACACTATTACAAAAGCCGGAAAATGCTCACAAAAATGCTCACACATTGATAACATTACGAATATACAATGCCGCTTTAGACAATAAACCAACAGCTTTCCCTCGCGCACGAAGCCTTTTTCTAATGCACACTTGGAACATTCATTACACTTTATCATCAGGGCACCAAAACTCAAACTGTATATTCTATGCTGTGGGAAAATACAAACAGATTGTTAGCTCTTCAGGCTATTGCTGGCTGCATATATGAATTAGAAATACTTAAATTATATTAATTTATTCAAGAAGTAATTCATTATTACTTAACTACATATACATAAAAATAAATATCTCTTTTTATCATGACTGATGAAGGTGCTCAGAGGACCAAAAGTACACGACAGGAGTGGTTCGCAATGAGCACCGAAGGCGCTCAGCACAAGGCTGGCAATGAGCGCTGAAGATCCTCAGAGTACAAAACTGTTTACATTGTGTGTCAAGCAGCATTCCCATGGCATAAAATCTTATTGCCCCGTCATTTTTAACGGGCAAGTCGCTAGTTTACTAATAAATCTAAAGGAGTCTCCATCTTCTTTAATAAGAGATTAATTGTGTCAGAGAAAATTACAAAGACAGATCCTCTGGGGAGGTATATAATTTGGACTCGTCTCATTAACAATAGATTAATAACCCTGGTAAACGCATACCTGCCAAACAAAAATCAAATTAGATATCTTAAGAATCTTTTAACAGATATATTTAAATTGAAAAAAGGATTGATTATAATATGTGGGGATTTTAATATGGCAATAAATGGATCTACTGTATGTAATAAACAGCGGCAGAATTTTTAAATCTGATAAATAACTATGAGCTATTTGACTTATGGAGGGTGTTTCACCCATATCAAAAAGAATATACCTTTTTTAAAATAGATTTGAAACTTCTTCCCGTATTGATTATGTCTTTGCGGATCTAAGAACTATGAGATTAATCTTTAAGACAGATATTATACTGACTCCCTTGATGAATTGTGTAATCCTCCAGGACATCATTATGACAGATAAAAAAAGTAGATGGAAAATTAACTCTGTTATATAAAAAAAAACGGAATATATTAATGCTAATAAAAAAGATACTCAGGAATTCTTTGAAATTTATAAGGATTCAGTAGCATCTGTTAAGACGCTATGGTGCTCGTTTAAATCCTTTATTCAAGGGATTCTAAACTCTAGGGGCCTCATTCTATTATCGGCCGTAAAATGGCCGCAAGGCTGCGATTCCTTGCGGGGGTTTCGTTATCTTGCAATTCAATTATACGGCCCCGCAAGGATCTCCCCTTACGGCCGGCCGTATATCTTGCAACCGGCCGTAAGCTCAGAAAACTTAAAGCGCAAAAATAAATTCAAGACGGCACTGTACAGCTCTGTAAATGCTAGGGATCATATTGGGGGACATGAGGATTAATAGCAACCCCCTCTCAAGCTTGCACATCAGCCCAAATCCGAGTATACATTAACTGTTTATTTTCCGGCCGCAGCGTGGGCGGGTCTGAGGTGCTCCAAGCCCTCTGGACTTTTTACATAGATATGTGACATAAATTAAAAAATATTTTTTTTACGGATTTGAGTGTAGGGGAATGATGTGCTATTTTTGCTAACACCTACAATCACTTTATAGTCTCCCCAGAGTGCAGAATGGCTTTATTTCGGCTTTATAATATGCTTAATTGGTGTTAGCGGGACCTTTTTGCTGCAAGTAAGCTGCGGCTCGGTTTTAGCCTTGCAGAGAGGGTTCCCGGAGCAATTGAATAGCAACCAGGATTTTCTTGCAGCCGAAACTCTTGCGGCCGTTTTAGATCAAAGGCTTTCCTCCGGCGCGAGCGGCCGCAAGGGATAGCAAGGCGCCGGCAGCAAGCCTGCCGGAATCCACGGCCGGAGGGGAATAGAATAGCCGAATAGCTTGCGGCCTGTCCTTGCGGCCCCGCATCTCCTACGGCCGATGATAGAATGAGGCCCTAGATCAGCTGAAATACAGATGCAACAGGGAAAACCACTAAAATGCCTATATATAGAATTAGAAATGTACATCAGATTAATAAAAATAACCCAAATAAAGAAACTGGTAATAAAATAAAGTCTATAAATAACCAAAACTAAAGAATTCTTCAGTTACAAGCTGATAGTCTCCTATGGAGATTTCAGCAATCACATTTCTTATATGGCAATAAAACAGGGAAATATATAGCAAATAGATTAAAGAGGCAACAGAATCAAAACAGGATTCTAAGAATACAAGATGAAGATGGAAATTTACACTTTCATCCAGATAAAATAGGTGAGGTGTTTCAAGATTTTTATATGAAATTATACAACTTGGATAAAGATATCCGATTTAGGCCTCCAGTAAAAGAGGATATTGAGGCTTTCCTTGACGAAATTAAGTTACCTAAGATTTCAGAAAAAGATCTAGGCCATTTAAGTAGAGATATAACTACTGATGAAATAACTGAAGTTATAAATAGTGGTAAACCAATGGATTTGACCTTTTATTTTATAAAGTTCTCATGCCTGAAATAAAAGTGTATTTATGTGATATATTTAATGACATTAACCAAACAGGGAATCTTCCTCTGGAGCTGTCGGAGCAAAAATAGTCAATATCTTGAAAGAAGGGAAGAACTCAGACAATTGTAGGAGTTACCGTCCTATTTCACTGATTAACGTGGACGTTAAAATCTATGCGAAGATCTTAATTAATAGATTGAAAACTATAATTAACAAGGTAATCCACTGTGTTCAAACTCGGTTCGTCCCAGGCCGTCAAGACTACGACAACTCCAGACGAATGATCGATATTTTTAACTATGTTAAGGACAATGATCTTCCCATATTGACCCTATCATTGGATGCCGAAAAGGCCTTTAATTGGGTCAATTGGGAATTTCTGCAGGCAGTCCTTTTTAAATATGGATTTGTGGAGTTTGCCTCGAAGTCTGTAAAATCCCTATACACAAAACCAACTGCCTTTGTTGCGAGCCCTGACTTTGAGTCAAACAAGTTCAAAATAGGTAACGGCACCCGTCAGGGATGTCCGTTATCTCCATTACCATTCATTCTCTTTATAGAGCCTTTGGCGACATATACAAGAGACTGCAGAGAAATTGAGGGCGTTATTATATATCAGGAGGAATTTAAGCTGACGATATTATTATAACTATAACCAACCCGGAGGAAGCCTGTCATAAAATACATAAAATACTAGAGGAGTTTGGTAGACTATCCTACTTTAAGATTAACAGATCAAAATCAGATACTTTGATAAGAGACATAAAGCTGGAAGCCAAACAAAAAATGAGAAATTATTCACCTTCAATTG
This sequence comes from Discoglossus pictus, assembly GCA_027410445.1. Classification (NCBI taxonomy): domain Eukaryota; kingdom Metazoa; phylum Chordata; class Amphibia; order Anura; family Alytidae; genus Discoglossus; species Discoglossus pictus. The sequence continues at coordinate 64,620,700 of CM050167.1, read as the reverse complement.
GAAATCTGAATATATTGTTCACTTGGGGATAAAACGCTCATTTTTAAGTGAGTAACATCTATAAAGATAACTTAAGTGAGGTAATAAAGCAAATCAGACACATTCTGAGGAATTGGAGATCTCTTAATTTATCTTGGTCAGATAGAATTGCTGCTATCAATATGAGCATTATTCCGAAAATTATTACTGCTTGAGATCAATACCAGGTAGTATACCAAATAACTACCTAAAACTCTTCCAAGATCAGCTTGACAAATTTATATATGGGGAGAAAAAACAGAATTAGGAAAAGTCTTGTGTGTAAGAAATTAGAAAAAGGAGGCCTAAATGCCCCCTGTATAAAAGATATATATCAAAAAATTGCTATAGCCTAACTTATAAGTTGGAATATCCCCCAAGATAAACCTAGATGGTTGGTGTTGGAAGCGGCCCTTACAAGGGAGACCCCTATACAAAATTTACTATGGTTCCCTAATTATAATTATAATACTTTATTTGGCAAACTTTCAAAAAAAATAAATGCACTTTTAAGATTTTGGTATATAAATAAAGAGAGATTACAAATATCAAACTTCCCATCATTAGCTACACCTATTGATCTATTTTATACAAAAGATCTCTCTTCAGCATTCTTCCTCTTGCGAAGCAGGGGCATAACCTTAGTTTCTGAATTATATAAAAAGAACAACCTTTTAACTTTTTCGGAAATGCAAAAGAAATTTGAGATCTAAAAATTTACCTGGTTAAATTATGAAAGCTTGAAACAAACTCTAATTACCTGGGGTTATAAAATCATTGGAATGAATTTGCCAATGAAAATAGAAGAACTAATCATTAAGGGAGTAAAATCACATATTATTTCTAAATGTAGTAAGATTATGTGTGAGACAGCTCCCTCTCAGAATGAACTTAAATGAAACTGCGTGGAGGGGAATTATAAAAATGGTTAAGAAATCAGCACTTAACACAGCATATCTGGAACTGTTCTTTAAATTAATGCATAGGTGACACTTTATTCCAGTTAGAATGTCAAAAATTAACTCAAAAGGGGAAGATCTATGTTGGAAACATTGTGGTATACGAGGCCTTGAAGCCCATGTTTGGTGGGAGTGCAAAAAATACACAAGATGTGGGTGGAAATATGTCAGTTATTATCTAAAGTGATTGATAAACATATTCCTTGTACACCACAATCGGTCCTTTTTTATATGAATCTGGAGTACCTACCATATGCCGATAGACATCTGATATTCCATATCCTATTGCTAAGTGGCTAATGGTGAAATACTGGAACTCACCTTCAGTTCCTACAACAAAAGAATTAATTAATTCCATTAGCCTTAATAGGGATCTGACATATAATTTGAACTGGTTAGTTCCTTTGAAGCAAACTTCCCACTTTAACTGGACAAAGTGGGATAGATACCTTATTTCTGCTAAAATTTGAAGAAGGTATGTTCTAGAAAAAAAAAGTGGAACCTTCAGTTTGAATGATTGTATGATTGATATATGTTATGTATGTTATTTTTAAACAGTGATATGTACCGTATTAATCGGCGTATAACACGCACTTTTTCTCCCTGAAAATAGGGAGAAAATTATAGGAGCGTGTTATACACCGATATACTCTCCCCCTCCTCATCCTCAACCTCCCTCCTCATTCTAACCCTTCCTAAACCCCCCTACTCAACCTAAACCCCCGTAAATAACTCCCCCTCACTTACCTGCTTCTGTTCCGGCCTCCGCTCCGCTCCCTGACCCGGCGCGCATGTGACGTCACATGTGCTCTGGGTCAAGGAGCGGAGCAGAGCGGAGGCCGGAACAGAAGCAGGTAAGTGAGGGGGAGGTGAGGGTTTAGAATGAGGAGGTGGGTTGAGGTTGAGGAGGGGGGTTGAGGAGGGGGTTGAGGAAGGAAGGAGGATAAGGATGGGGGGGTTGAGGGGGTTTGAGGATGGGGGTTTGAGGAGGGGGGTTGAGGAGGGAGGTTGAGGAGGGGGTTGAGGATAGGGGGGTTGAGGAAGGAGGATGAGGGGGGTTGAGAAGGGGGGTTTGAGGAGGGGAGGTTGAGGAGGGGGTTTGAGGAGGGAGGTTGAGGAGTGGGTTTGAGGAGGGGGTTTGAGGAGGGAGGTTGAGGAGTGGGTTTGAGGAGGGGGTTGAGGATAGGGGGGTTGAGGAAGGAGGATGAGGGGGGTTGAGGGGGTTTGAGGATGGGGGGTTGAGGAGGGAGGTTGAGGAGGGGGTTGAGGATGGGGGGGTTGAGAAGGGAGGCTGAGGAGGGAGGTTGAGGCGGAGGTTGAAGAGGGGGTTGAGGAGGGGGTTGAGGATGAGGAGGGGGGTTGAGGATGAGGAGGGGGGTTGAGGAGGGGGGTTGAGGTTGAGGATGGGGGTTGAGGAAGGAGGATGAGGATGGGCGGTGGAGGAGGGGGTTGAAGATGGGGTGTTTGAGGAGGGGGTTGAGGAGGGAGGATGAGGAGGGAGGTTGAGGTTGAGGATTTTGCTTCAAAGTTCTTTATTTGAATTTTTTCCCCCCCTGAAATTCCCTTCTTAAAATGAGGTGCGTGTTATACGCCAGTGCGTGTTATATGCCGATAAATACAGTAATTTGTTTATGTCAAGTTTGTCATACGTTTGAAAAGAATAAAAAAAAAAAAAATATTGTTCTAGTCCATATGGGTGGCCTGATATGTATTAACTCATTGATACCCCAAATCATATAACCCCCAAATAAAATGTAAACATTTTACCTATTTCCTGCAGTTGTACAGGCTTGAGACTGTTGCACAATTAATTCTAATGTCTTTCATCGCTCTCCCCGTAATTTACAGTGCAGTAGTGATTTGTTATTTGCATTTACAGTGCTACGAATAAGGGTTTAACCCCTTTGCAGGTCCTCTCGAGTACATGTAGGATTTTCTCCTTCATTCGCGGTTTACGATTGTGGATACGTTTGCGACTTCCGGGAATTGAAGCGATTGAATAGCGATTTGCCTGCAAAAAGATGCCAAATGATTAGCAAATTTGACTGCAATCTCACTTACGGGCCTCCGTGTCTCAAATTTGGCCAATTGAATGAGGCTCATTATTTATAAAGAAAATTATTTGCAATCAGTGAACTCTTTTATCCTATATAATTAACAGCATTTCTTATCACATGTTAAAGATATATCTAAGTGAGCTGGGTTTCTACATTTTGCACTTTTTATGCAAAAAGAATAATTTATGTGTGCTGCACATTTCATAAAACATTTTTTTTTTATTAATATCTAAAAATGATTATGTTGACACCTTCAGGGGTGGCTAAACAAGTCCCTGAACCAAACCCATCAGCATGCATTGCAGCGTTAGGGGAGCAGTTTTTAAATCATTATATACCAGTGTGCCTTCCTCTGACATTAGGAGAGCCCTGATGTCACTGTTTGGGATGTGCTTCCTGCTGCAGTCTGCTCTCTGTCTGTTCTGCCCATGCCTTTCACCACAGACAAAATGCATATCCAAGGCTGCTTTTGAGCACAAACAGGAACCCAGATTTAATTCAAAACCGTCAGCTAGCCTGATTGGACAGAACCAATTATTTTAAATTGTATGCTAATTTAGCCTGGATTTGGAGAATGTTAACCCAACTGTCAGAAATTACAAGATATTTTGCAAACTTCAAGGTAAGTGTGTAAATGTTTATTTTGGATTTTTTTTAAATAAACTACATAGGTGTTTGTTTGCCAATCTAAACATAATTTTATTAATAAATGCTTAAAAGATTTTAGTCACTGAAACCTTCCCAAACAGTCCTTCTGTAACTAATGCACAGTGTCTTTTTTAGTACTAGTCTGTAAGTGGCTACTATACATAGCTATAATAGAAACACTGTGTGCATGAGCTGCTGGTGGCAGACCTTTGCATGGACAGTTTGGAAGGTTTCAGTGAGTTAAAACTGAGCTTTTAAACCTGTGTTAATAAAATGATGTTTAGATATGTAAATACATACTTAGGTAGTTTATTTTAATATAAAAAATAGGGAACCTTCCATATCCCTTTAATATAGCAAAGCCCTCCTAACAAACCTATTTACTAAGAGATTTATCTAATGTGAAGCTATAGTAAACATAGTAAATTTCTTGATAATGTTAATGTTCTTGAGTTTACAATCTCATTGCTTCTCTTTATTGTGAGATTAAATCAATGTTTTTTGTTTTTGTAAATTAGAGTGTTATAAATCAGGTGTAATTAATTACTATATTATTATTAATAACAATAATAATTATTATAATAATAATTACTCTAATTTCATGCTCTAAGATTCTCAGAGAAAATTACAATTCACACTCTTGCTTTCTATGATAAAACTTTTTTCAATGAATGAGGTTAACTAAGGTTACAAATGTGTATTTATCAAAATACAATGATCAATACATATACATAATAATGATAGACATAAATATGATAAAACTACGAAAACAACATCTCTTAAATTAGCAGAAAAATAATTCTTTAGTTTACAACTCTAATGTACTGTCTGTGGTGTAATTGTCCATGTATGTGTGTAGAATATTTACCAGACCATGTACAGGTGAAGAGGAAAATAAAGAGACTTAGCTTTTTCAAAATATCCCCTTATATATTATAAGCTCCACCCACCCGCAATCCTCCTCCTTCCTTCACCCTAATGGTCCGTAAGGTCACATGTCCTTAGAACAAAGGCCGCATGGACACTAGGTTCTGCATCTTGGTTTCTCTGTTCATTGTGGGTACCGTAACTTGATACCCTGTGCTCTCTATGGCTGGAAGTCAGACTGCACTGACCAAAGATATCGGCATTATGTGGTCATACCACAAACTGCCCTTATGTACAAGGCCTATTATGCTATAAGCGATTGTAATACCTTATGTGGCCACTCTGCTAATTCATCCAAATGAGTGAGAAAAAGCACACATATATAGCCTTTTGTGTATAAAACCTTTTATGCTGTAAACCATTCCTGATTAATTCTGATGCCAGGCAGGTTTAACATAGAGTATTTACAAAAACAACAAATTGAATCTCACAATACAAATTATAACACAGTGTAGAGTCTAAATAAAGGTTTTGCAAGCTCATTAGTTTACAAGGACACAGCCTACTGAGGAAGGTAGAGGGCAGAATTAACACAGAAGAGAAAATGGAACAGTAAAAATGCTGGCTCTGTGTGCTTTCCCCTTTCATTCTCATTCTGCTCAGTACTGTAATAGATAGCAGCTTATATACAAGCCATCCAGTAACATGAGGGATATTTGTTTCCACTGGTATCATCCTTCCGAAACTTTGCCTTTTATAACTGTGGAAATGATGTATAAGTGAGTGTTCACTACTGGATAAAGCTGATGCCAGCAAAGATGGTGACATCAGTGAGATCTCAAGGTGGACACCGATCATTAATAAGCCGATTGGAGAACACACATTGCGCTGAAGTGAGAGAGCACTGTAATCACTGTAATAGCATGTAAGTACCCCATGAAGGTAGAGGAATTAGTATTTTTCTGTATGAAAACTAAGAATGAAACCTTGATTTATAGTACAGAGCTACTGGGAGGAGGCTCCACCAAAACAAAAGACTCATTTTAATGGAGTTACATGTTTTGACAACCTTTAAACTAATGGATTAGATATAATATACATGCATCTTAAGTTATTTATGGTTACAATGAAAACACACTGTTGTATACTGTAAATATATACATTTATTAGCCTCTGGGTTGCCCTGATATGAATATTAGTTTTTTGATTTGACAAAGTTGTATTCTTATTACATCTTGAAGCAGACCCACTGATTTTCTATTTTGCTTTTTGGATTTTCAGTGTTGTATTATTTATATCATGTTTAATTGTTTTATTATTTATAGTTTTAGAAATATCAAATGGTTAATTTCATTCACCACATATTGTTTAATTTGCTATCAATATTTTGTTTTGAGTTCATTATCTAGTTAATTAAAAAGACTATAAAGAAATATTCAATAGATGTGTATCTAAAATATACCTATAAAATCTAATAAACTGTACTAAGTTGTTTAAACACCTTATAAATATAGTACACTTTCATATGGAATTTTTCCCGGTATGTAAGACATGAAAAAAGTGCAGCAGAGCAATCCCAGAGTGAATAGTTATTTCAGTCACTGCATCAAAGTGCTGTTACAATAGTAGAACTGGCAGTGGTGACTATATTCATATCTCATGCACCCTATGGACGTGATTTAAAATTGATTCAATGTCAAGTAAAGCACCAGGATCTGATGTAATATATGAAGATAATTTGATATCACTGGAATTGCTCTCCAGAGCTCTTAGGTTTGGGAGCTGAAAATTATTTATTGGCAATTCAGTGCCTTGGCAGTGTTTCTGGATTTAAAATCTCATATTTGCAGCCACAGCTCTGTGCTTAATATGTTTACATTTACTTAGCAGAAAGACGTTAAATCAAATTTTTCATTTTTTCTGTACTCTTTCTATTTTCTGCATTTTACCTCTGGAGTTAAGCTTTTCAGTGTGTTGTTTCGGAGTTAAAACTATATGCAGTTCCAACTGAATTGTGTAACTGAATATATATTTATTTTTTTTGTATTGCGTTACAGCTTGTTTTATTGGTGAAATTATTTTAAGTAAAATTATTAAAGAAAGATATTTCTTATTAACATATTTACTGTATAAAATAAATTGTTATTTATAGATATAGCCTTTTTGTTGTTAATATAAATACAAGGTATGATATCTGAATATTGAATATACTTAAAGGGACACTAAAGTCAACAAATGTACTCTGCACCATCTGATAGAAAGTGTAATGGAATATTGAAATAGTGTTTTCCTTTTCGAAAATGTTGCTAAATGAATTGCATTATTAGTTTTGTTGTTTGTAGTTTTAGACTAGTAGTTTTATCCTCCCTGACTCAGCAGAATACAAAAGCATACTGCATAGGCTAGTGGCACTAATTAGAAGCAGGCTGAATAAGGAGCTGTTACATTTCTTATAACAGTTCTATATTAGTTACACTGTTCTTACACCTATTGATATTTATTTAGAAACATAGTAATATGGTAACTGAAATTGGGGACATCTTTTCAAATCCCATTAAGTCCCCTGCCTCCTCTGGGATAGATTTGTCACGATCCCACTGCAGCCAACCAATTGTTATGATACTGAGAAGAGGAGATCAGGTAATTCTCCTGTTTTAGCTTACTGGAACCCCTTAGGTTGTCAGGGTTTTATCCTATCTCATTTGAAGGCAGAATCCATTGCAATACTTCCAATGTTTAGAAATATTGAATCACAATACACTATATTTATAGCATAAAGGGACTAATCACAAGAGGTTTATACATTTTCTCACCTGGTCAAATTACTGTTATGTTAGGATTATTTACTGCTAGCCTGAGGGTTAATCAGATTTTTTCCTTCCTTCCTTTTGAACCTGATAGGGAGTCCTATTCACTCCGCCCTAGGGGGAAGAGTCTACAAGGTGATGAGGAAATTAACTCTGTATTTCTCTATAATCTGCAGGGGTTACTTAGCCATCAACATGGCAGAGCCAGGACATCTTTACAATTGGGTACACACCTCTACTCTCTGCTGGCAAGCTTCACATTAACTCTGACCTTATTCCCAGAGGCTTCAGGCAGTATGCTTTATTATTTTCCTCTGGGAAATCCTGTCATTTTGACACTAAATATGATATGGTGATTCTCACACGTAACATTACATACATAATTCATATACCCAATACCCACCCCATGCTAATCGGGCAACACAAGTCCATGTTAATCCAGGGCCCCCCAATAGTCCAACAGTCCCCAAAATTCCAGTGGGCCCTCCTGAACATGACACACATGTTATATGTGCATTGGGGAGCGACTTTGTCTCACAGAATATGTTCATAGCTATTTAAATACGTATCTAATACAGAATTGTCTGTTGTATTACTTTTGAATCAGTAAATATCAACAGGATTTATTTTAAGGACAGCTAAGGAAACAAACTCTTTCTCTGATGCTTGTAGCATCACCACATAGTTATTAAAAGTACTTGTGGAAGTCTTATTCCAAACAAATTACCAAAGGACCTCTGTGCTCATATTTTTTAAATGTACTCTTTTTGAAAAACATCACCTGAAAATGTGCTGCAATGTATGACCCCCATGCTAATCGAGCATTGTAATTTGCAGTGTACCTGTAAATTGGGTGTGGGAGCTTTTTTCCCTGCATTAAGCTTTTATGTTAATCTTTTCACACAATATAATGGCACTCAGCCCACATCCGTAAATCCTACCTTGTCTGCAAGAGATTTCAGTGTGTTCACTCCAAATTACACCAAATCAAGCTTTACAGATTAGAAACAGCTTTCAGAACCAATAGGAAATAAGGACATCACAATTAGTAAGAACAAGTGCTGTAACTGTGGCAAGAAACCATTATATTTATATATGCATATATTTAATTTTTTTATTTATTGATATTTATTTAAATTAAATATATGTGACAATTATATATATATATAAGAGCATTTGTTCATAGTCCATGTGGTTTCTTGATATGTATTAACCCCTTGAGTACTGGGTTGTGTGTTACACTTGATGTTGTACAGTATAATGAAATGAACATAATAACAAAATATCATATGCTTACATTTGTTTTTATAGGACTGTTAAGTGTCAACTAATTATGTTTTTTTTGGTGCTATATTGTCTCTTGAACTGCTGCTGCAGCACTCCATAATGGTTTTAAAACCATTTGCAAGGGGTCATTGGTACCCATAACATTTTCTTCAGTTGTTTGTAGTTATGGTACTGCCCTACTTTGCAAGTGATCCGTAAATTCCTATTAGCATGGCTTTTCTTTTGTCAGTGTGAAAATCTGTGGGAAAGTTTGCCATAATTTACATGGATGGGTGATTAACATAGTTAGGGAGATTCACTTTGCTCTTAAACATGGTGTAATCTGCAATATAGGGAATTTGCACCGAGGCCTATGAATCTAAATAAAAAATAATACAGCCTCTAATGTATTACTTTTTATTTACATTTACAGTGCTAATAAATTGCAGGTAGAAAAAACTTCCATCTTAAGTTCAGCCGTGATCCAGCTTCTCAGCACAGCATGCAATTTACTAAAGCTCCATTTCTACCACATCATAGTTGATTATGCCTGATCAAGAGTTATAGTGAACAGGGTGGGCTGTGGCCGTGTAACCTGAAAATATTGTGAAAATCTGACTTCACCTAATTCACTAAACACTACTAACTGAATACAGAATTCCAGAGGGTAGCAAGAAGAGACAATGAGCGATGTAAAGAGATATAGGAAGATAACAGAATGGGAAAGTCAAGAGATCTCTTATCAGGAAAATAACAACAACTCTCTAAATGAAACAGAGTAAATAATAATATTATAAATTATGAGTTACCAGATGCACTGAATCTACTATGTCTATATCCAGTGCACTATAGGAACGCCCAAGACTCTATTTAGAATTTTGTAGCAACCAATTACAGAAAAAACAAAAAATCTCTATTATAGAAAAAACAATGGGAACTTAGTGTATGTACAATAATGTGTGTAATAAAAGATATACTAATAGGTATATCAAGTAGCAGGCTGTTTAGTTGGGGTAAAGGCTATACAAATTGCCCCTTGGTAGTAATGTAGATGCCCCACATTAAATATAATAATATAAATTGAACCAGCACCTGTCCATTTGAAAAGGCAGATGGCGGCTTACAGTTGCTGTTATTAACAGATAGGTGGATCTCTATGTTTTCCTTAGGGAAAAGAAATGACCAGAGCACTCACAGTCCCATGAGCCAAAGTAAGATCTTACTGGGTCAACATAGATTAAATCCACAAGTAGGATAGACTAGTAATCTTGATAGACAGCACAGTGCTGTAATCAAAAAAGCTCCACTATCCCAAAGTTAATAGGCTAGCTGCACTGAATAATAAATCTTATGGGACATGGTGTACTTAAGAAATGAAAAATTTCTCTATTACCTTTTAGTAGTGAAGGAATAGGTGTTGTACACCCCAATGAGAATGCCTACCCCCAGAAGCCTACTACTCCGTTCCCGATGCGCGTTTCCCCATTGTTAGTGTTGCAGATTTATCAGGGGATATTTCATTCAACAGAAATCGCGGGTTTTTAAAGGGTCCCGCGATTTCACGTGATCTCGTTTCTCGCGAGACCAACAGGTAAGGATTGCAAAATCGCTTTAATCGCAAGATTTCGGGGTAATGTTGCCTATACAGCCAGTAACTGTGTACCATGATCTTGGCATATTTAATAACCTTAAGGCTACCAATTCATAGTATAATGTTCTTAATACGATATTATTACTAAGCACCAAAAAAATGTATAATTAACAATGGTGTTAGGGAGCCAAAAAGAAAGAATAATAAATAAAGGGGGAGGGAAATCCCAAATTCCCAACATACACGGACCCTAATCAGTGAACCACACAGGTAAACTAACACAGTCTAAAGCCAAGAAATAGTGGGTGAAATAAAATAAAATATTGGATGGGAAAGACCCCTTAGAGCTTCTCGTTGGATTAATAGTAATTAGATTTCCATATTTCCCCTTCTGGGGGAGGTGTTAATTTTTTGATACCCATAAATTTTAGACACATTACATTTCCATCATAGATGGAATTTACGTGTCTTGCCACTGCCACGTCCTGCTTATTAATTATAATGTTAACGTGTTCAAGAACATATTGTAGGCCACATCGACATGAGATGAGGTAAACCACTGAAGTTGTTTTGCAGTTAATATTGTCTCGAACTGAAAATTCCTTCTGGCTAGAGAAGCTGGTAAATTTAGTTGTGGTACAGATATGTAGACAGGCTTTGCATTTTCCACAGGGCTTGGATCCAGCTGTCCGTTCTTGAAGCCACTTACAGTCTGTATTTTTCTGTGCTTCAAAATGGCTATGAACTATGAACTTGGTGCTCGTCGATAAGTAATTGACACAACGTCTGATAGTCTTGACTTTAATTCCTTGTTGGCCAAAAGGACATGCCAATGGTTTTGTAATACAGAGCGGATGTTGTCCCCAAATTTATTGTACGTACCAATAATTCTAACTGGTTGTTGCTCAGTAGACTTCAGCATTGTAGAATTGTACAGCAGATCAGCCTGAGAACGTTGTTTTGCTTTGGCATAATCTTTTTTCAGGACATTATGAGAATATCCTCTTTGTTTAAATTGATTATAAAGATCTTTGGCTTGTTTTTCAAAGTCCATTTCTGTTGTACAGTTGCGGGCGTATTCTCTAAAATACTGGCCGAATGGGATGCTCCAAATCAGATGTTGCGGGTGGTGGCTGGATGCAAGTAGTAAACTATTTGACGCAATGTCTTTTCTGTCCACCTGTCTAGTAATAACAGCAACTGTAAGCCGCCATCTGCCTTTTCAAATGGACAGGTGCTGGTTCAATTTATATTATTACATTACATTACTACCAAGGGGCAATTTATATAGCCTTTACCCCAACTAAACAGCCTGCTACTTGATATACCTATTAGTATATCTTTTATTACACACATTATTGTACATACACTAAGTTCACGTTGTTTTTTCTATAATAAAGATTTTTAGTTTTTTCTGTTATTGGTTGCTACAAAATTCTAAATAGAGTCTTGGGCGTTCCTATAGTGCACTGGATATAGACATAGTAGATTCAGTACATCTGGCAACTCATAATTTATAAAGTCAAGAGATCTCTTCAATAAAATTGGGAATCTTAAAGAAACATTTCATGTGAAAGTTTGCTTGATAAAAGACAAAAATGGTAGAAAGCAGCAATACATTTTAGAATCATTCTGAAGCTGCATTCGTTGTGAGAGGACAGATAGTGTATCTGCTGGAGATTTAATAGGGAAATAGATAGCCAGGCTGTGTATTTAGCTTCCACTACAGACCTGAAGGACTCATCTGATATCTGCTGCAAAGACAAAAACCCAAAAAGCCCTTTTTAGGGCTAGAACATCATTTATTTTATTTTATTATTTTTTTTCTGTGTAATCTAATTGCATATGCCTGCCTGACAGCGTGTGTGTGTGACAGGCTAACACCTAAAAGCTTATATTGTGCTTATTTTCATTATTCATACCTGGTGGTGTACCATACATTGAAAACAACCATTTTTTACCTGTAATCTAATTTCAGTTGCCTGCCTGTGTCAGGCTCACATCTAACATTCTTCTCTGTTTCACCAGTCATAATTGGTGTACCATAAATTGAAAAAAAACGACCATTTTTTCCTTTAATCTAATTTCAGTTGCCTGCCTGTGTCATGCTCACCTTTTTATATTTTGCTCAGTGAAATAAAACAACACTTTTTTGACAGTAATAGATTGAATAGCAATTGCCTGCCTACAGTCATGTGTGTAAAGCCTGTTGCATCCACTCCGCCAACTTTTGCCAGTACACAGTGATACGTCATATCTGGTGCAACCGTAGTGTACAGTGACATAAAACAACACCTTTTTGACTGTAGTCGATTGAATATCAGTTGCCTGCCTACAGGCGTGTGTGTGAGGCCTACAGCGCCTACTCTGCCAACTTTTGCCAGTGCACAGTGACACTCATATCTGGTGCAACCTAGTGTACAGTGAAATAAAAGAACCCTTTTTTTACTATAATCGATTGAATATCAGTTGCCTGCCTACAGGCGTGTGTGTGAGGCCTATTGCGTCTACTGTGCCAACTTTTGCCAGTGCACAGTGCCACTCATATCTGGTGTCACAGTAGCTTGAACGCATAGTACCACTAATCAGAAAAAAAATGAAAGGCAGAGGCAGGCCACCCCGCAGGGGCCGTCGTGGTCGGGGTTCTGTGATTCCCTTTGGCCCTAGAATAATTCCCAATTTTCAGAGGCCACGTACCCTGAACTTGAAAAGTTCTAAGGACATGGTTGACTGGCTAACACAGGCCACCCAATCTTCTACAGCTTCCGCTCGGAACCTAGACACACCATCCTCCTCCAGTTTAGCTTCGGGCACCTCTCCAGTTACCACTCGCCCGCCTGCCACCACCACCAACACTAGCACCAAAGCCACTTCACTTGATCTGTCAGTAGAGTTATTTACACATCTGTTGGAAGAAATGAGTGATGCGCAAACATTAGTGCCAGAGGATGTAGAAAACAGGGATATGTCCCAGTCAGGCAGCATTACACACATGGACGTACGGTCTGATGATAATGATGTGGTACCAGGTGCTGCTTCCTTTGTTGAGTTGTCAGATACAAGTGAAGCGGTTGATGATGACGATGCATCCGTGGATGTCACTTTGGTGCCCGCTATAAGAGAAGAAGAACAGGAGGAAAGTTCAGATAGGGAGACAGAGAGGAGGAGGAGACGAGTTTGAAGCAGGGGGAGGTCGTCGCAAGTAGCTAGTGGCACAGTCAGACAGCATGCATCGGCACCCGGGGTCAGCCAGACAGCATGCCACTCAACGCATGCTGTTGCCACCACCAGAATGCTGTCATTGCAGAGCTCAGCAGTGTGGCAATTTTTTTGTGTGTCTGCCTGTGACAACAGCAATGCCATTTGCAACCTGTGCGAAAAGAAAATAAGTCGTGGGAAGTCCAACACCCACCTAGGTACAACGTCTTTGCGAAGGCACATGATGTCACATCACAAACACCTATGGGATCAACACATGAGTACAAGCAGCACACAAAGTCAAAGCCGCCATCCTCCTCCTGGTCCAGCATCTTCAGCCACGTCAACCACTGCTGCCACGCTTTCCCCCTCTCAACCATTCGCCCCGAGCAGTCCCTGCTCATCTGCCCACAGTCAGGTGTCTGTCAAGGACATGTTTGAGCATAAGAAGCCAATGTCACAAAGTCACCCCCCTGCCCGGCAACTGACAGCTGGCTTGTCTGAACTCTTAGCCTGCCAGCTTTTACCATACAAGCTGGTGGAGTCTGAGTCTGAGTCAGTGGGCGATACATTCGATTAAAAGGCCTGAGAGATGAGCTGCCTTGAGCTAACAATGGTCCACACGCTGCTGTATTTTATCCCTGAATGCCGGATGACTTGCGTGACTTATCCGCCACCAACTAGGGTTCAAGGTGTGGTGTATCACCAAATTAATATATATATATAATACACAAGGTTCGTCAACATTAAAAGGTATTTATTAAAAGGCAACAACACAATACTATAAATGTATCACAAACACACAGCCCAGACCCACGGAGCAACAACCCTTTTTAAATCTATCTACCTATATAGTAATCCCCTTCCCCAAACGCTTGATCTCACCCACGGTTAGGCCATCACCATCACATCCAAGGAAGAACAGGAACAACAGCAGTTTCCTGCCTGGATATACCCTTAGTTGAGATGATGTGTTTTACATCACATCCTGTCCATGCATCACTTCCTTTAGCAATTGTGGGAGGGAAGTAAAGATTCCCAGCCCTCCCACCTAGACCTGCCCAAGGAGGTCCCGAAAGGAAAATAAACCACCATGCAAGGAAGACAAGTTACCACATTCCCTCACTTTTTCTTCTTCTATGTTGCTCAGTTTTCTAGTTATCCTTCCAGTACAGGAGAACCTAGTGGGAGCAAAAACCTGATATACAGGAGAAATTCAACCCACCAGCCCTCCGGAATAGTTCCCTCAGCGACATAAGTTCTCTTGTACTTTCCTATGGCTGTCAAACCACATATTACACAAAAAAAAGAACTTATAGAATTTAGGTGAGAGTGTGTGATAAATGTTTATGTATGTGCAATGTAAAACTTTATTGAAGAATGTATGAGAGAGAGAAAGAAGAGGAAAAAGACAAAAAAAACATTTAAATTTCATTATTATATATCCTCCTTGCAAGTTTCTTCCTCATTTGTTTCATTTCCACACAAAAGTATATTATTATAATTGTCGTTAATACTTGAATGAACATGAGTACCAGCGACAGTGTTCGTAGGACTGGATGTGTCTCTGCATTGGTAAGAATTCCCCACCAGGGATGCTCAACGTTTTTTGTAGTAATTTCTATTTCCTTTTTCTGTTGTTCCAGCAGTAAGCTGATGGGGTGTAGTTGTTGTTTGGTACGTTTTACTAACTCATGAAGTTCCAAGGTAAGCTTTGGAATTGGGGGAAAAAGCTTCATTGTCAAATTTGTACAATCTGCATTTGCAGTAAAATTGATCATTTCAGTGGTAAGGTTTCTTGATGGAAATAGTGTATGAGTTCCTACATGTATAGTAGTGGTTACCATGATACAAGACCCTTCTTCCACCAAACATATTTCATCAACTGTCCTATATTCAGAGTGGCCAATAAAGCATGCAATATCCCCTATGCGGATCACCTCTTGCACCAGGTTTTCTTTTATCAACTGCACCCAGCCATCCTCCTCAGCTCCTTTGTCCCAAACACAACTGCACAGCCATCGGCGTTGAGATTTCCTGCAACAGCTTTCATCCATCTCCAATCCTGTAATAGTGGCCAGTCTTTTTGATGGGAAGTGTTGCTTGTAGATTCCATCACTTAACGTGCCAATGCTATGTATAAAGTTCAGTTGCTCTGCCTGCCCCTCCCAACGGGGAATTTCCAGGATTAGTCCTATTGTCCCAGATTGTAGTCCATGTGGCATCCATTGATCTGGGCCTTCAATATAGCTGTATTTAAGATTGTCCTCAGTGATGTCCACTCCTTTTCTTTTCAATGACGTGATAATCCTTGTTGCATTGATTTGTCTTGCCCACTTGTTTTCCTGGATGTCTTTAATAGTTTCCTTTAAATCTGCCAACAGCTTTCCTCCAATCATAGAACAGAAAATGGCAGTTCCCACTATTTCATTCTTAATGCTGTTAGCAATGGAAGCAATATTTTCCTCAACTAGATGCAGGTTGTTTGCAATGGTGTGTATGTCATCAACATTGTCTGTCAGTCTACTCACTATAAGGGAGTCAGCTACTCCACCTGTTTTCATAGCATGTCCCATGCCATCAGTAAGGGAGTTTATCCTGCTGTTCAGTCCAATGATGTCTGCTGAATTCCATACTCCCAATCCAGTTCCGACTCCTCCTAAAAGGGTTGCAAGTGTGTCCCGTTTTTCTTGACTCCCTGCTCCGGTCCACTCAATGATGGTCTCTTGTATACTTTGCTTAAACCACTGCCGCTGTGATTCCGGGCACTTTGGAGGAATAGAAAAATCATTAAAATTTAGAATTATTGGGTAGTAAGTCCACCCAACCCCTTGCACAACTGTTTCATGTGTTGGTACCAACACCAATCCGCCTATTGGCCATGGTACCTTCTTCTGATCTTTACAACGTTGCAGCTCCTTTACAGAGACAAATACTTCATCTATTGTTAGAACACACCCCTTTCCAGTATCAAAATTGCAGAATTCCTCTCGGTCAGGCTGGGCAGCTATAACTGCAGCGTCCCATTCTCCACCTTCTTCTAATGTTAAGTTACTCACTACTACTGTAATATTTGTAACCCTCCCTTGTACCTTTGTTGTTATTTTAGTCCTTCCTTTAAATTTTCCTGTATTCATTATCTGTCCATATCTTATAACCCATTCCCAGTTATGTCCCTCTATACTTTTTATTGGAGCTCTAAGAGCTAATCCCCTGGTACTATTATGTGGCAAAATAATGTTTACTTGTAACCCTCCACCCTCTTTTACTTCCAATTCCCTGGGCCAAATAAATCTATCTGCTTGAACGTAATGTAACTCCAATCTTTTCAAACTCTTTCCCTTATTTGCGGTATCTTCTGGCCTTATTGCCTGTCTCCCCATTCCTACTGTGATACAGCTTATACTTATCCATCCTGTAACAAGGATCCACCACAATCTTCTGTTGACACGCATCTTCATTCTTATACAGCCTTGCTCTGTGGGAACACTAGATTCCATCATTAGAAACATATACATAAAAAATAAAAACAGCATTAGAGACATATACATACACAAAAAAACAGAAAAAAAAAAATAATAAAAAAAATAAAATAAAAATAAAACAGAATAAAAAAAATAAAAAAAAATGTGTGGCCAACTCCTTTACCCATTGATCTATGATTGCAGCGGTTTGTAAAGCTACAGGTGGAGGTATTGTCATCCAGTTTTTCCAGGAGGGCGTTGGTCTACCCATTAAAATGTCATATGGTGAAAATCCTGTTGATCTACAGGGCCTTGATCTAAGTCGGGCACATACTAAAGGTATGTATATGTCCCAAGCTTGCCCATGTTCTGCCACCAGCTTCTTCAGCTCTCTTTTTATGGTGCCATTCATTCGCTCAACTTGACCTGCTGCCTGTGGATGGTATTGGATATGGTGTTTCAGTTCAATACCCACCATCTTACAAAGTTCCTTCATTCCATTTCCTATGAATGCCGCTCCATTGTCGCAATCAAGGACTTTTGGAATTCCCCACACTGTCAGTACATCGCTTACTAATTTCCTGGCTGTGGTTAGTGCTGTACAGTTTCTTGTTGGGATTGCGATCATCCATCTTGAGAAGCTATCTACTATCATGAGAATATATTTATTTCCTCTTGTGGTTGTTGGCAATGGTCCGGTGTAATCAATTTGAATTCTTTCCCATGGGCCTACAAGTGTCTGTCTCATTAATTCTCCCCTTCTTTTCCTGTTGGACTGGTCAAATCTTGCACATATAATACAACTATCCACAAATTCTTCAAGATCCTTATTTTGCCCGATCCACCATCCCAAATGTCGAATCCTCTCTTTTGCTTCTCTGATCTTTGGATGTCCTCCTGCTTGTGATTCATGTATCCATCGGAGTAAGTCTTTTCTCACTTGTGGTACAATCCAAATCGGTTCCCCGGTTTCTGATATACATATTAGCCCTTGCTTCTCCATCACTTTTTTGCCCCCGTATATCACTTCTTCTCCCTTTTGTAATTTCTCCCGAATATCTTTTAGTTCCTCATCTTGATCTTGTAATTCCTGCAGTTGCTTCATCTTAATTGAAATAAATGTAGATTTGCTCCTTGTAGTAGAAGCTATTTGTAATGTGTTTTTTGTGGGTGGTTTCCAGTCTTCTGCTTGGACAGCTGCCTCTTTTGCATACCGGTCAGCAAGGTAGTTTCCCTCTCGGTGTGGCCCTGTCTTTTTATGTGCCCGTACTTTGATCATGTTAATTCTTTTGAAATTGTGTGATAACTTTTCTACCATCTGCCATAGATCTTGGAACTTAACAGGGGATCCATCTGTGGCAAGGAATTGGTTACTATCCCACCATTTTAGCAGAAGGCATGTGCCTCAGAACACCCAGTCACTATCCAAAACAATTGTCAATATGTTACTTCTTCCAGACTCTTGCTGAAGTACTTCAATGACTGCAGCCAGTTCTGCATATTGTGCTGAATATGCTTTGATTCTAAATCCAAATTCTTTTATGATATCTTTACCCAACATTTTTACTCCGGCCATTCCTGATATTCTTTTTCCTTGTGCATAGTGACAGCTGCCATCAGTATACCATACAGGATCTGAGGTCATCACAAGATGAGTGGCATCTTTGAACACCGCGTGGCATGTTGATTCAGGATAGATCTGGCATTCATGAGCTTCTCCCTTTATGCAAATTCCAGCCACCCATTCTTTTGGTTCTCTTAAGGCATGAGTTGAAATGTTATCAGCGAGCAGTGCCATAGTCCATTTCTGAATGCGGGCATTGTTGATGTGGCTGATTGCCAGGCTGCCTTGTCTGAGGATCTGCAATGGAGTATGATGTGTACAGATTATTATTGTCTGTGTGCCAAATAGGTATTTAAATCTTCTAATTGCCCAGTATGCTGCTAAGATCAATCTCTCACACCATCCAAATTTCAGCTCTACGGCAGACAGCATCTGAGATCCAAAAGCCACTGGACATTCTGCATGTCCCCACAGTTGAGTGATGACTGCTCCTTGTGAATCTGGCATTGTAATCGGATATAGTCTAAATTCTTTTTCATGGTCTGGAGATGCCAGAGTTGGTGCACTCCCTAGTTCAGCCTTCATTTTTTTTACTGCTGATGTGTGTTCCTCTGTCCAATCCCAATTCTGTGCTCTCGGGAGTTCATAAAGGGGTTGTGCCAGTTGAGCATATCGTGGGGTAAATTCACAACAAAATCCCATTATTCCAAGCAATGATTGGAGCGCTGTACGGTCTGTAGGAATGGGTAACTGGGCAATAACTTTGGCCCTGTCTTGATCAATTGATCGTCCATCTCCTGATATGGTTACTCCTAAGAAGTTGACTTTCTGGCATGCCAATTGTGCCTTTGCCCCATTTAGCTTAAGTCCAGCTTCCAGTATGCATTGTAATAATATTGCCAGGTCTTCTTTGTGTTCTTCCATTTTCGGGAATTGTAAGAGGACATCATCAACATATTGAATGATACGATCTGGACGTGGGAAAGCTATCAATGCATTTTTCATGTATGTGTGAAAAATAGCTGGGGAGTCACAATATCCCTGTGGTAATACTGTGAAAGCATATTGTCGGCCCTCCCAGTTGAACGCCGTCCGGTAGTGGCATTCTTCAGCTAAGGGAATTGACCAAAATCCATTGGCCACATCTATTACACTGAATACTTTCATTTCTGGTGAAATTTTGGACATCATTTCACAATAAACAGAAACAACAGGGGCCATTCTTTTTGCAAGTTTGTTCACAGCCCTGTAATCAATGGTAAGTCTCCATGATGAGGCTGCTTTTTCATCTCCATTCCCTTTTAACACAGCTTTTCTTACAGGCCAACATGGTGAGTTACATGCATACCCATTTCCAGATTTAATTATTCCACGTCTCTCCAGCATTTCTATCATCTCGTTGATTGATGCCACTGATTCTCTTGGGACTGGATATTGCTTTTGCCATTGTGGGTCTCCTCCTTCCAACAAGACCATTCCTTTCATTCTTCCACAGTCTAATTTATCTGTAGCCCAAACAGGTATGTCTTGGATTAGCTTCTGCAGCCATTCTGGTTGTCCGTCTAGTTTCAGTTTGTTTTTTTCCAGACTTTTTATCGGAGAGACAATATATGCCATTGGGAGCACAACCCCTTTCGTCAACTCTGTTCTTACCTGATTCACCTTTTCTGTCTTCCACAAACCAAAATTGGCAAGATCTACAATGAAATTTCCTTTTTTTAAAGCTTCTATTCCCAATATTTCCTCTGGCCAACCCACTATTGCTTCTACTTGTATTGTTTTTCCTCCAACTGCTACATCAATTAGACCTGCTCTAACCTCCTGTGGATTCCCAGTAACTCCCATAATACTTACTGAAGAATCCCCATTTTTGACCCTGTTGGTCATTGTAACTGCTGCTCCTGTATCTACCAACATATTTTTCCCTACCCCTGCGATGACTGTTTAAATGGTAGGCCGACCTGCCTCATCCATGGTTAAATTAGCTGAGTGAATGAGATGCTGAGGCGCAGGGGTTGGGATTTGTCATTGTGACTCACTTCTACTCTGTCCCTCTTTTATAACACTATATTGCATTTTTGCCTCACTTTCCTTCAATTTCCTCTCTGACTCAGCTACCTTGTTTTTAAGTATGTGATTTTCCTCTTCTATCCTATCCTTCTGTCTCCTGAGTTCCCAATAGCCCATGTTACCGTTTCTCTCTCCCTCCTGATTAGCCCTCCAGTTGCTGCCATCCCTATTCCTATAGTCCCTAGGTGGATCTCTCCATCTTTTGTCAAGGTTCTGTTTTGGTCTCCAGTTTTGATCATCCTTCTTGTTCTGGGGTACATCCCACGTCTGGTTTCTCCATTTACCATCTATATCTCTACCAGACTCGACCCTAAATGTTCTTACAGCTGAAACAGAGCAGGCCTGTTCTGTGAAAGGATGCTTGATCCACCACTTATCAGCTCTAGTTAGTACCATTTCCAAGTCTGTTGGTGTTGGATCAAAAAGCCTGACAAATTCTTGACACTCCCGGGGAAGGGCTTCCATTACTTTTGCTATATGTTCTGGTGAGCCCAGCACTAGAGGCTGTTGAGGTTGTCGTAGAGTATACCAAAAAAATATCCTTTGAGCTACCTCTCTAGGACCATCTGTTGGCCTCATGGAAATATTTGCTATTTCTTTCTCTATGCTAAGTAGAGAGAAATTAGTTGCAGCAATTCTTCCTGCCTGATCAGACACACTGTTATTAAATCCCAATAGTCTACTAGCCAAAGGACCCATAGCGTATTCTAACAGTTCTGTCCATTCCTCTAAGTTAAGACTCTATCTGCTCCCCTCATAAACCAATGTGTAAACGTATTAAAGTTGTTAGTTGGCGTACTTCCCCACCATTTCTGGAAATTGTCTTTATCTGCCATAGACATCGGTCGAGTCTGCATAGAAAATCCTGTAGGTGTTTGCCTTGCATTAAATAATTCGGAAACAATAACTGGTGCTTGTGGTATGGTATCTACTTGTGGAACAGAATAACATAAGAACTCTTTTCTATCTTGGTTCATTTTCGGCACTGGTTCTTTATTTTGTGCCACGAACATATCCAGATCTGGATATATTTTGGCAATGTCTCTGACTCCTTTTATCCCTTCTAACTTTGTTTTATTTTTATAGTCCATTATTATGTTTTGAAGTTCTGTTATTTTTACTCCATAAGCATCCCTCTGCTCTTCTATTTCCCTTAACTCCCTTTCTAGTTCCCCAACAATTGTAGTTGTTCTCAAAGCTGGAATTTTTAAACAATCCCTTTTGTCCATTGCTTCCTCCATTTTATTTGTTGTTTCCAAATTATGCTGCCGTAATTCTACAACTAAGTCTATTAGGCCTCCTATTGTGGCTACAACAGCTTGTGTGACCAAACTTTTTCTCTTCTTTGTTCTATACTTTTTGTTATTTACAATTTGTGTTAGAACATCCATTAATCTCTCCTCTTTTTCACTGTCTGGGTTTGCTGGCTCTGGAAGCTCATATGGACCATCATGTTTTTGAATATGTTTCCTAAAGTACTCACGCACTTCTGTGGGAAAGTATTTGGCCCCTTGAAAAGATATTCATACTCTTTTACTCACCCAAGTAAGAATCCAAATCAATTTGCGACTAAAGTAGCATGCTTCTGAGTAGCCAACAATAGTTGATGACTATTCAGTAGGCCAGATGTAATATGTAGAAAAATAGACTAGTACCCACAATGCAAATTATACTTACCTTAGTATGGTGAAGGTAATACTTGCTAATTAACTTAAAATATAATAGCAAGGCCTGCAGGGTAGGAGATATACCTGAACTAGGATATGCAAGACACCCAAAAAGTATAAGGTATGGAAGCCTATAGTGTATTAAAATGCACGCCTGAAATAATATATATATATATATATATATATATATATATATATATATATATAAGATTTAAAATGGTTTATTTATTTATTTTTCTCAAGGCCTGTACTATGATAAAGGATTAGAGAAAGAAAAAAAAAGAAGGCAAATTTTTTTTTTTTTTTTTTCTTTAAAAAAATAAAATAAAAAAAATAATAGTATTAACAAACTCAGGTATTTGAAACACACAACAAAACTAATTGTGGCCTGATGCCCAAGCTTGTATATTAAAATGGAGGCCAAACTAGGAATCAAATCAGCATTCAAATACCACAAGAAGCCGCATGGAGCCTACTATATTGTATTCAAATGCAGGGCTAGGCCTGTACTCAGATATTTGAAACCCACAAAAACAACCTGTATGATATCTTTGTTTTATGTAGCAAAATAAGCTAGTACGAACAAAACTCAACTCAGAAGCTAGTACGATATAAAGGATTAAAAATAATAATTGAGGCCTATGCCCAAGCTTGTATATTAAAATGGAGGCCCAAATCAGCATTCAAATACACAAAGAAGCCGCATGGAGCCTACTATATTGTATTCAAATGCAGGGCTAGGCCTGTACTCTGATAGTCAAAAGCACAACAAAACTCAACTCAGATAAACCCACAAAAACAACCTGTATGATATCTTCGTTTTATGTAGCAAAATAAGCTAGTACGAACAAAACTCAACTCAGAAGCTAGTACGATATAAAGGATTAAAAATAATAATTGAGGCCTATGCCCAAGCTTGTATATTAAAAATGGAGGCCCAACCTAGACTCCACACACAATCAGCACTTGATTTCCCATGCAGAGGATAATTAGACAAAGTACTTTTTTTTCCTTCCCCCAAAACATAAATCTGACTATCTATTAATGTGATATTACCTCATAAATAACCTTTGTAGAAGTCTAAAATTCGTGGTCGCCAAATGTGGTGTATCACCAAATTAATATATATATATATTACACAAGGTTCGTCTACATTAAAAGGTATTTATTAAAAGGCAACAACACAATACTATAAATGTATCACAAACACACAGCCCAGACCCACGGAGCAACAACTCTTTTTAAATCTATCTACCTATATAGTAATCCCCTTCCCCAAACGCTTGATCTCACCCACGGTTAGGCCATCACCATCACATCCAAGGAAGAACAGGAACAACAGCAGTTTCCTGCCTGGATATACCCTTAGTTGAGATGATGTGTTTTACATCACATCCTGTCCATGCATCACTTCCTTTGGCAATTGTGGGAGGGAAGTAAAGATTCCCAGCCCTCCCACCTAGACCTGCCCAAGGAGGTCCCGAAAGGAAAATAAACCACCATGCAAGGAAGACAAGTTACCACACAAGGCGCAATGTTTTAGGGCACTTTCTGCCAGGCAAACTAACATCAATTTTTCTGGTCGCTGCAACAATACCTAATTTTTGCATTTAAATTATTTTATTTTAGAAGGCGTACAGCATGTAATGAAAAATAAAGCATTTTTGAACAGTCTTACATAACAGTTGTGCAAAAATACATATTTGCAATACAGACATTTTGTGAAAGTTAGCTGGCTATTCCTTCTTATTTTTACTTTTTAGGTTAATACATTTTCTTATTTTTTACTGTGATTTCAATTTAAGAGATACCTAAAACATGGTAAAACAGACAATAGTAAAGAGTATATCTGCAGGAAACACCAAAGTCCTATTAGCTATCATCGCTCCAGCAGTATTAGCTTATTATTTACAATATCTAACCTGGGCAATCACCCTTGGGTTACCCTAAGGCAGGCTTCAGTAAGCGACCTCTCCTTTCCTGGGATAATTTTGCCGCCGGTTGCTTCTGAAGGGTCTCCAGGGCTCCCCCATTCGGGTCCTTCCTCCAGTGTCGCTTCAACCAGTAACAAATGTTTTATATTTGTAAAGCGACCCAATGATCCCCCTTGATAGAGGTTTATCTTTCCAAATTTGAAGAACCAATTTGAGACCGGTGTCCCCTGTTTCTGGGTCAGGGAGTGTGTGAAATGCCTCAGCCTACAGTAATTGCAATGTTCTGACAGCGGTAGCTCATGCTTGTCCCTCAGTTCCTCATAGGTGAGCATCTGGCCCTTTACTAACCAGTCTCCCAGTCTATCTAGTTTCCTTGACCTCCACCAGTGTTGTGATGTTGTGCTCATGTGTTTCGGGGCCTGAGGGTGGTCAAGAATTGGGGTCATTTGGGTGGATCCAGGGAACAAACCCGTGATTTTCTTGGCCCATTTCCAGTATGATAGTCAGTGTCTGATTAGGGAGTTTTTAAGGCTCTGAGGCAATTCTGATAGCCAAGCCACCTTGTCCCAGGTTAAGGGCCTTAAGGTGTGGTTCTCTAAATACACCCAGGCCGGTTGATGCCCTATAGAATGTGCTATTGGGAGGAAAGATAACTGAGCTGCCTTGTGGTAATATTTTAAGTTTGGACACGATAGTCTCCCCTCTGACTTATGAAGGTACATAATTTTCTTTGTGATGCGTGAGGAAGAGTGGTTCCAGATAAACTGAAATATTTTCCATTGAATATTTTCTAATTCTTTTTATTTAATCGGGATCAGGAGTGTTCGAAATATGTAGAGCAACATAGGAAGGACATTCATTTTTATCGTATTTATTCTCCCTAGCCATGATAACCTATACTTTGTCCATTTACTCAGGTCATTAATTATTGTTTTATAAAGTTTGGAGTGGTTGGCTTTGTACAAGTCCTTTAGCTTAGGGGTTAGTCGGATTCCCAGGTAGTTTATGTGGTTCTTATCCCACTTAATATTAAACTTCTCTTGGAGACCCTGCTTCTCTACTGCTGTTAAGTCAATCGCTAGTGCTTCTGTCTTCTCTATGTTCAGTTTAAGGCCAGAAAACTGACCAAACTCCTACATAGTTCGAATCAACTCTAGTACGAATTGGGTAGGGTTTGAGAGCATACACAGCAGGTCGTCTGCAAATAGACAAGTTTTGAAATGGTGATGGACTATTTTTATGCCTGTGATCCCAGCGTTGGCCCTAATTGTCTGAGCCAGGGGTTCTATTGCTATTGTGAATAGAAGGGGAGAAAGGGGGCACCCCTGTCTTGTTCCTCTTTCTATTTTAATTAAGGATCTCTCATCTCCTGGAATCTGTAACCTTGCCCTGGATGATTTGTATAATGAGTGTATGAGATTTATGAAATGGCCTTTAATACCAAATTTTTCAAGTGTGGCGTATAGGTAAGTCCACTTCAGGGAATCAAATGCCTTTTCAATGTCAAAGGCCATAAGACAGGCTTGCATTTTAGAGGCTTTGGTGTGGTACAGTAGGTTCATGACTTTTCTAATGTTGTCTCCCGCTTGCCTGTGGGATACAAAGCCTACTTGGTCATTATGTATTAACTTAGGCAAGAAGGATGACATTCTATCTGCTATTATTTTTGACAGGATCTTTGTATCACAGTTTAGTAATGATATTGGCCTGTAGTTTTTTGGTTCTAGGGCATCTCGACCCTCCTTAGGGAATAGAGCGATATCTGCCCTGTTCAGCTCTGCTGGTGTTTGCTTGCCTTCTAGAACTCTGTTAGAGTGACCAAGTGCGGGCCTAATATGTCTATACATTTTTTATAATATAAATTGGTGTACCCGTGTGGGCCTGGTAACTTACCAGGTTTGAGGTTCTGGGCTGCTTTTCTCACTTCCTCTAGGTTCACTTTGGCATTTAAAGTCATTTTCTTCTATTAAGGGGAGATCACAGGAATTAAGAAATCCCCTCATTTTGTGTAGATCTATGTGTTTTTTTGCCGTATAAAGGGCATTGTAAAAATGTTTAAAAATCTTCTGGATCTTATTTGGGTTCGTTGTTTTTTCTCCCTTCGTGGTCTTAATTTGAAGTATCCTATTTTGTGTTGTTTTGGTTTGTAGTTTCCTGGCTAGTAACGGGCCAGGTGTATTGGCTTTATTGAATCCGATAGGAATAAATAGTACAACTGAACACACCACTCCTATCTGGTGGCACCTTAGATTGCATGCGCAGTGCCTCAAATTTGAAGTGGGAGGACCAACCAAGCATCTTTTTCCATCTCCCGCTTATAAAAATCAATGCCATATACACGTCCCCTAATAGTGGACGTAACAGGGATTAAACCGATAGGAATAGTACTACTTAACAGTACACACCTTATAATAACGCAGACAGAGGCAACGCAGAGAGAGGAGTCTGAAGAAGAGGAGTCAGAGGAGGAAGGTGGCTTTGAGGAGGTGGAAGACCAAACACAGCAGGCGTCCCAGGGGGCTTGTTGTCACCTTTCGGGGACCCTTGGTGGCTGGGTGGAGGAAAAGACCTTCAATGACATCAGTGAGGACAAGGAACGGGACATGGCTAGCTTGGTATCCAACCTTGTGCAAATGGGGAGTTTGCTGTTGAGCAAAGGGACTGTTTGTGGTTGTTTGCGGTGCATTAAACGGGGAGATTGGTCTGTTACTGTGAAGCGGATGTAACCCTTACACTACCTGATCGATACAACATCATACCTGATGTTTTAAAGCATGTTATTCCAAACAATTTAGCAATGTTAGGTGATTTATGCCCTTTATGGCTTAAAACCAGACTCTGCATCAACTATGTAATTTTCCATGGGAGTTTTGCCGTGGATCCCCCTCCGGCATGCCACAGTCCAGGTGTTAGTTCCCTTGAAACAACTTTTCCCATCACTATTGTGGCCAGAAAGAGTCCCTGTGGGTTTTGAAATTTGCCTTGCCATTGAAGTCTATGGCGGTTCGCCGATGTTCGCCCATTCGCGAACATTTGATGAAATTCGCGTCCGCGGTACGCGAACCGAAAATTTTTATGTTCGCGATATCTCTAGTTGTGTATTATGTTCATGTTAGGAAGCTGCTTTATTAATATATAGAGCAACTGACCATGCATGCGAATGGTATAATTTCTTAGGCTATGTTTTTGGCATTATTGACGTATTGCCTTCCATTGCAGGTTTCCACTGAAATAAACATTGATAGAAATGACTTCAGTAACAGAAGTTTAAAAATAAATAATGGAAAACCATTTAAAAGAAAAATATGATGGAAAATTTAGAGACAAATTATGCAAAAGGGAAATTAAGTTAGAATAGTAAAGCATACAAGAGGTAATTCTGAAATAAATTAGGTGAAAATTAGTACAATATGACGTAAGAAGAGGAATATAAGGATTGTTCACTACAGTTCAATAATCTTTTAAGGAATGTATATGGACTTAGAAGGAGTAGGGGGTACGTGACTCTGGTTAAACAAAGATAATTAAAACAACCATTAGATTTTGTTGGAACCTAAATGAAGCTATCCAGGAAACACACTGGATAAATCAACATGAATCCCTTTATCAAGTAGAACTTATGGTTTAAAAAAAAATTCTGATTATTACAAAACAAAATCAAGAGGTGTAGCTATCTTTTTAATAATAAACTAGGGGTCTCATTCAAATGTGATTTGGCTAATTGAATAGGGCTCTATATAAGCACACAGAATATTTTTTTACAGAAGTTTTTAGTTAGTAAAGATCTTGCTTTTGGATAGAAGTTCACTAAAAATAAAAACTTTTGTAAAAAAAATATGCTATGTGCATATATAGAGCCCTATTCAATTGGCCAAATCACATTTGAATAAGGCTCTATGTGTAAGAGAGGAATTTATTGAAAGAACTTACATGGTAGGTATATAATATGGATTGGTACCATCAACAATCAAATATATACAATAGTAAATGCCTATGCACATAACCAAAATCAAAATAAGTTTAGAAATAAACTGTTAAACAAGACTTTGAAAATAAAGAAAGGCTTATTGGTAATTTGCAGGAGCCTGAACCTATGTATTTATCTGGCTAAACAAGTATCAACAATTCAGTTGCAAATTAAAAAGATTTTACAAATTAAAAAAATTAAAAAAATCTGGCTTCTCCAGGAAAATATTTGTTTTTTATTATTAATAAATCATGGAAAACTCCAGCTAATAAACTCAACATTAACCTGTCTCAAAAGAAAATAGAGAAAATAGTGGACCATAACGGGAAAATATGCTCTAAACCTAATGAAATTGGCTCAGCTTTTGCCCAATACTATAACTCTCTTTACAATTTAGAAAATAACAACTTTGTTAAACCTTCTAGAAATTTAATTGAGCAATTCTTAGAAAAATAAAATTACCAAATAATGCAGACGTTCATCTAGCTACTCTAGAAGAAGAAATGACTTAAAAAGAAATAGAGATTTGTATTACTAGCTTGAAACCATACAAATCCCCAGGACCGGATGTTTTTCCAAATGTTATAAAATGTTCTCATCTTCATTAATTAAGCACTGAAAAAATACATTTAACGAAATTAAAATGGCTGGAGTGGCTCTGGCGGCAATGCTAGAGTCCAGAATTATAAATATTACAAAAACAACAAAAGAGGAAATTAATCTTAAAAATTATAGACCAATATCATTACTGAATATGGATATCAAGATGTATGCCAAAATCCTGGCTTTACGCTTAAAACCTCTACTGGTAGATTTGATTGATTTTGATCAATCAGGATTCGTTACAGACAATGTTCCGATAACATCAGAAAATTAATAGACTTGTTGGCTTTCTCCAAATCTAGCAGAATCCCAGTTGTAGCCCTGTCCCTTGATGCCGAGAAGGCGTTTGACAGGGTCAACTGGGATTACCTAGACATCATTTTAGACAGATATGGTCTTGGCAAATTTGGCTCATATGCCGTAAAAGCATTATATGAAAATGTTAGGGCTTCAGTATCTGGAATAGGTTTTAATTTTCCAGTGTTTCCAATAAGTAATGGTACTAGACAAGGCTGCCTGTTATCACCCCTACTTTTTACCTTTTACAGGGATCATTTCTAATGAAATCTGTGAGTGGTTCAATATATAACTGGTATATACACTGGAGAATTGGAGAATAAAATTACTCTTTTCGCAGATGACATCCTTGTTACAGTGACTAACCCAGAGAGCTCCATTAAATATTTGTTTTCAAACATAGAAAGTTATAGTAGAATCTCATATTTTAAACTAAATTCTTTTAAAACAAATATACTAAATTTGAATTTAGATCTAATAACTAAAACTAGAATATAAGAAAATTATGTTTTGGATTGGAACTCAAATGGTTTTACTCATTTGGGAGTTATTTTCTCCCCAAATTTAAAAGAATTGCCATCTCGCAATCTTGAAGGATTATTCTCTCAGATAACCAGTAAATAAGCAAATTGGAGGAAGCTGAACCTATCCTGGATGGGGCATATTGCTGCAGTAAAAATGGTACTGTTACCAAAAATGACTTACCTGCTCAGGTGTATCACGCTATATATTCCCAAATTCATATTGAAAAAATTTCAAAGAATGTTGAAACTTTAAATTTTAAAACGGAAAACTCTCGAATTAGTAAAATAATCTTAGAAAGGAAATTTTCTAGACTTGGCTTGACTTCCCCCAATTTATTGGCATATTAGGAAGCATTTAATGAGTTTCAGTAATAGAGATGAAATAATTAAGTTCATTCAAATAGAAAGGTCTCTCTCTTATCATTGTAACTTAACTTTTTTACCTTGGTTAAAATCTCTGGAGCAAAGAGCTATGAGAGATTTACCATTGGTAATACAATCTATATTAAAGATCTGGTATCAGAGCAACAAAATGAGAAATCTGCTGGCGTTTCCCTCTCCAATAACACCATTATCAATGCTGCAAATCCATTTAACACCTCAATTTAAAAAACCCTGGGACACTTGGGATTTGAAATATTTAATGAATCTGTACGATAAATACTCTTTTATATCTTTTGATAAAAAAAAAACTAATAGGGGAGTACCTGCTACAGTGGATATACAAGGTCTACACACCCCTGTTAAAATGTCAGGTTTCTGTGCTGTAAGAAAATGAGACAAAGATAAATAATTTCAGAACTTTTTCCACCTTTAATGTGACCTATAAACTGTACAACTCAATTAAAAAACAAACTGAAATCTTTTGGGTAGAGGGAAGAAAAAATATAAAAATAAAATTATATGGTTGCATAAGTATGCACACCCTTAAACTAATACTTTGTTGAAGCACCTTTTGATTTTATTACAGCACTCAGTCTTTTTGGGTATGAGTCTATCAGCATGGCACATTTTGACTTGGCAAGATTTGCCCACTCTTCTTTGCAAAAACACTAGAAATCTGTCAGATTGCGAGGGCATCTGCTGTGCACAGCCCTCTTCAGATCACCCCACAGATTTTCAATCGGATTCAGGTCAGGGCTCTGGCTGGGCCATTCAAAAACATTAATCTTCTTCTGGTGAAGCCATTCCTTTGTTGATTTGGATGTATGCTTTGGGTCGTTGTCATGCTGAAAGATGAAGTTCCTCTTCATATTCAGCTTTCTAGCAGAAGCCTGAAGGTTTTGTGCCAATATTGACTGGTATTTGGAACTGTTCATAAATCCCTCTATCTTAACTAAGGCCCCAGTTCCAGCTGAAAAAAAACAGCCCCAAAGCATGATGCTGCCACCACCATGCTTCACTGTGGGTATGGTGTTCTTTTGGTGATGTGCAGTGTTGTTTTTGCGTCAAACATATCTTTTGGAATTATGGCCAAAAAGTTCAACCTTGGTTTCATAAGACCATAACACCTTTTCCCACATGCTTTTGGGAGACTTCAGATGTGTTTTTGCAAAATGTAGCCTGGCTTGGATGTTTTTGTTCGTAAGAAAAGGCTTTCGTCTTGCCACTCTACCCCATAGCCCAGACATATGAAGAATACAGGAGTTTGTTGTCACATGTAACACACATGTGACACACAGCCAGTACTTGCTAGATATTCCTGCAGCTCCTTTAATGTTGCTGTAGGCCTCTTGGTAGCCTCCCAGACCAGTTTTCTTCTTGTCTTTTAATCAATTTTGGAGGGAGCTCCAGTTCTTGGTAATGTCACTGTTGTGCCATATTTTCTCCACTTGATTATGATACATCTTCACTGTGTTCCATGGTATATCTAATGCCTTGGAAATTCTTTTGTACCCTTCTCCTGACTGATACCTTTTAACAATGAGATCCCTCTGATGCTTTGGAAGCTCTCTGTGGACCATGGCTTTTGCTGTGGGATGCGACTAAGAAATTTTCAGGAAAGACCAACTAGAGCAGCTGAACTTTATTTGGGGTTAATCAGATGCACTTTAAATGATGGCAGGTGTATGCTGACACCTATTTAACACGATTTGGAATGTGATTGCTTAATTCTGAACACAGCTACATCCCCAGTTATAAGAGCGTGTGCAGACTTATGCAACCACATTATTTTTATTTTTTATTTTTCTTCTCTCCACCTAAAAGATTTCAGTTTGTTTTTCAATTGAGTTGTACAGTTTATAGGTCACATTAAAGTTGGAAAAAGTTCTGAAATGATTTATCTTTGTCTAATTTTTTTACAGCACAGAAACCTGACATTTTAACAGGGGTGTGTAGACTTTTTATATCCACTGTATGTTTTGGCTGAGTTATACTTCACTTAAACATGCAATTATTAAATCTGAATTTAATTTAATAATACCAAGAGATCTTACTTGTTTTAAAGTTATGTGTACCTCATGTTTCAATTTTTCAATTTCTAATTATTTATTAACTATTAGAGCTCATTAAGAAGAACTAAAAACCTCTTCTATGATGAAATGGGAGAAAGATCTAGGTAAAAGTTGGGAGGAAAAAATATGGTACAGAGCTTTCTTGCTAACTGAGAAAAATATTAAACATGCTCATTTAAGGGAATTATACTTTAGAAAAGATCAAAGAAGGTACATGGTACCAGCATTTTTTTTATAGTATAACCTCCGACTCTGTCTCTGACTTATGCTGGAGGGGATGCCAGATGAAAGGGACTCATTTACATATGTGTTGGGCATGTCAACATACAGTATCTCACAAAAGTAAGTTTATTTCAACTACCTTTCCTCGGTATAGATGTATACTTTTGGTGGTGGGAGTGTCATGGTCTGGGCCTGCACGGAAGCTACAGTTCATTGAGGGAACCATGAATTCCAACATGTACTGTGACATACTGAAGCAGAGCACGATCCTCTCCCTTCGGAGACTGGGCCGCAGGGCAGTATTCCAACATAATGATCCCAAACACATCTCCAAGATGACCACTGCCTTGTTAAAGAAGCTGAAGGTAAAGGTGATGAACTGGCCAAGCATGTGTCCAGACCTAAACCCTATTGAGTATCTGTAGGGCATCCTTATACAAAAGGTGGGGGGGTGTAAGGTCTCTAACATCCACCATTTCTGTGATGTCATTATGGAGGAGTGTAAGAAGACTCCAGTGGCAACCTGTGAAGCTCTGGTGAACTCTATGCCCATGCGGGTTAAGGCAGTGCTGGAAAATAATGGTGGACACATAAAATATTGACACTTTAGGCCCAATTTGCTCATTTTCACTTAGGGGTGTACTCACTTTTGTTGCCAATGGTTTAGACATTAATGGCTGTGTGTTGCGTTATTTTGAGTGGACAGCAAATTTACACTGTTATACAGGCTGTACACTTACTACTTTACATTGTAGCAGAGTGTCATTTCTTCGGTGTTGTCACATTAAAATAGATAAAATAAAATATTTACAAAAAGGTGAGGGGTGTGCTCACCTTTGTGAGATACTGTATAAAAACTATTTGGCAAGAATGTATCTTTATATATCTAAAATTGTTAGAAAGGAGCTGTCCTTGTCCCCAGAATTTATTTTATTTCATATTAGCCCCGCTCATCTGACAACTGAGAAAGTAGATATAATTAGTCACATTTTTCTGGTTACCAAGTGGCTGGTGGCAAAAAATGTATGCAATTTTTACATTTCCCAGCTTGCTACTAGTACAACACCAGTTATAGACAGTGGGGGATCCCAGGGGTTTTCATGGCCCGCAGACACTTACAATGTCTGTTTATTCCCTAAAGTGGGAAAGTATGTCACGCTTCAACAAAAAAGTCTATTTTATCCCTTTACCACTAGCAAACCACTCTATCTTTCACTCCAAAAAACATGCTGCCGAGACTTGGTCCCTGATAGGCTAGCATACTACACAGCCCATCCAGCCCTACTGAGTTTGTGTTGATGTGAGGTAGTAAAAACTGAACCTATTTGCACTTTTTAATATATTAAAGTACATAGAATAAACAGATACATAAGTATATTATATTCTGAGTAAAATCCAGAAACCTTCCATATTCTTTAAGGACTCAAGGGCAATAATCAAAATGTTTGATCCATAAATTTACATTTTGAAAGGTTCCAAAGCACAACTGTCTCTGAACACCAAATAACACTAGGGTGGGATTTAGCAAGCAATACCCGTTGTTGCCAAGAGTGATCATATCAGACATAAATACTACAATTCCTCATCATAGTGTTTTCTAAATGAATATGCTTATTTATTTAATTAGTAGTAGAATTAGTAAAAGGGGATAAAATGTATTTAAATTGGTGGTTAAAGGAGACTATCAGCTTTATTAAATTGTGATTCAGTAAATTTAAAAGGGCTCTATTTAAGCACACAGCATATTTTTTTTTACAGAAGTTTTTAGTTAGTGAACTTCTATCCAAAAGCAAGGTCTTCACTAACTAAAAACTTCTGTAAAAAAATATGCTATGTGCTTATATAGAGCCCTTTTAAATTTACCGGATCACAATTTAATAAGGCTGTATATATTTATACTGGTATTTTGTCAGTGGATGCTCTTTTTTAATTACTCCTAAACAATTTGTTATGAAAATCCTAATGCTCTTTGCAACAACCCATTCTTCATTGAGCTTGAAAGGCCAGGAACACCATTCCTACCTACTGTTTGTAGGATAATTTGCAGGGTCTTCAAAACAAGTTGCAGTGTTTCAGGACAGGTTACTGGGTACCCGGTCAAGTTGCAGAAATGAATTTCTGGTAAAAAAAAAATATATATGTTTTACCGCTAAATGAAACACACCATGCATATGTGCCCCAAGCAAAGCAAAAACGTTATTTTTCAGACCACATATTTATACACTTAATTCAACAATAACCACTAGCCTCTTCCTTGAGCAAACATACATTTAACACTTTAGGCCCCCTTTAAACTGCCCCACGTATGTCGGTCTGACTTGGTGCCATTATGTCTCTTCTCCCCCTAGTTGCCAAGAGGTCTAGGGCCCTGGTTATAAGTTACCTCCGGCAGGAGCGAGCACAATAGAGATGTGGCCACCTACTCTGGTTTTCACATATTGGGGCTGGATACCCATAAGTGACTTAAACTAGATACAGGAGTTTTGAGAGACTCACTAGGTAGACCATAATCCTCTAGTGGAGCTTTATATTTGTAGATAATCAGATATATTGTATTGTTCCTTCCATTTCTCAACTGGACTATACTCTACCCATCTACCAAAGAGGATATGTTTGCAAAGTCAAGTGGAGTATGTAGATGGGAACGATTCAAGCATAATCTAATGTGCAGATAAAATACCTCTTATACAGAGGTTGCTACATGTGAGTGTCCAAGTTTTATACTTTTGTGTTTTCTATAATAAAATCATACTGAATTGCACTAGGAAGTGGTGTGCGTTCTTCCTTTGTTCTATCCCTTTACTTTTAATACCATTCCTGACTGTCTGTACCAACCTTGTAATTTTTTTTTTTCTGACTCTCTCTTGTTCATGTTCCTTCCCTCTTTCCCTTCAGCCTACGCTCTCATTCCCTGTCACCCACAACTATTTATGATTTATTTTATCAATAAAACTCTAGATGTTCCTCTATTAATTCTATCCCCCCTTTTCTTTCCCTCTTTCTTACTGTACTCTAGAAAATAAATGGTGTCATGATCCTCCTGACCACCATTTTTGGGACTCATGTGATCTGGTGGTGTGGTCTGTTTATAGTTATATTATGTTATGTTATGTAATGTTAATTACTGTATATTATGTTATTGTTATGCTAATTACTGTATGTTATGTTGCTTCCCTATGTGATTGACTTGTGATTCTGTGTGATGCATATTTGGTTCATTAAGTGTTAAATATTTTAGTATGTTGTGTTGTCAGGCTGTAACTGCCAGAGTTTGGCAGTTGAGAGGTTCAGTTGAGATTGAGGTGGTGTGTCTCTGAGGAAAAGCCCGTTCTGAATGCTGTCTATGAAGTTTCCACAGAAATAAAAACAGTTTCTGATATTTTTCTAATGCTGAGCCGAAGTTCATATTTTTAAATACTGCATCTGAGAAGGACATTTTAGGGACATCTGCTGTCTTGGTGAAGGGATATAAAGAACCAGGTGTATCTGCTGGGTAGGTTTGGCCATAATAGCCTTATCAAGCCCAACTGAAGAAAGCAGATTGCCACAAATTGATAATCCTGTTTGTTTTAGAAATCCAGCTTAGTGATGACGCCATGAAAATTACTATAGCCCTTTCTGAATTAGCTTCAGAATTTATAATATACTGTAGTTTGCTTCTATCTTATACTCGTTCTAAAAAAATACTACCTGCTTTCTATTTACCATTGGTTGTAAGTTTTCTAATTCTCTCTGTGAGGTTAATGGACTACTGTAGTAATTCAACTTTTATACATTTCATTAGGTAACACTGATATGAGAAACATTTCAATTTACAATGGTTAAACAAAATATGATCTGCTATGCTAATACTTACACTGAACATAGCTGGTTTTATGCCAACCTTAGACTGCAGCTCCAACTTTTGCCAAATATGGAAGAGTTTGGAACTTTTTCCTACATTGTGTTTATTAGGTAGCAGCAGAAAAATTAACTCCACACACCAATTTTTCCTGTAAAAGCCTAAATATTGTAGAGAAACCAGCCATGTTCAGTGTTTATTTTCTCATACAATATCAGCTTTTTGTAAATTGACAAAATTCTTTAAACATCTGTCTACTACTTAAAGTGAATCTTTAACTATTCTGTAGCAGTTTTTTTATTTTTTTTTATTATTGTTATAAGTCAAAGTAATAACATCACTAATGTTGTTTGTATTACTTAATGTTCATCAATACCTGAAAGCTTTAGAACGGATTAACACATAAAATATCATCCAAGTAGGCAGGAAAAATCATTCATCTTCTTTTAATGTTGCATATATTGTGAAAGGCCAATATATACACATGACCAATTATGCTGTTAATAAACTCCAACATTGACCTCAGTGATGAGTGCATTGAACGTCTTGGCAGCCTTGCTGATCAATGTCATGTTTCATTGCTGTTTATTGATCACTCCCCTGTCTTTCAGCGTAGGGATACAGAAGCAATCACTTTAGTTAGAATTCCAGACAACACTCCATCCCATGTTAAATGCAGTTTAGAAAAGAATTTGTTACATACTTTATATTAAAGTAATTTAAGTTTAAAGTGCCCATTTCAATCTCAATGACTGCAATTCTTAAAACGTAGTATTTTGTACTCTATTTTCATTCGAAAATAAGCACTGCTTTGCCTTTTCAAATAGGTAATGTGTACAATAAGAACAAAGTGAAATATCGATTTTTTTTATCACAGTGCATTTAAATGTTATGCATTATTTTATATTTAAAATATACTGTTTTGAGGAGCTATATTTAGAAATGGGAAACATTGTATTTAAAAGGTAAAATGTTAATTTTATACACTTATGCTGCAGTGCAATCTACTAATTTAGGCCCCTATGCTATCCATCAAATTCAAATTGTTAGATCTTCTCTGATCTGCAATATGCAGATTAATGGTTTATTGATCTAGAGGAAGGCAAACAGAAATTCTTCCTGACCCCAGATACTGGCAGATTCCTCCCTTTAAAATGGAATCTTTTTACTTCTAATTTCAAAGGATGTGCTCTTGTCAGTTGAAAACTTCTTGGTGCAACAAAGTTCACTTGACAAAGCTTTATATTGACCCGGATATATTTACATAAGGTAATCATATCCCCTCTTATAGAAAATAAGTTTAATTTGGTTAGTCTTTCTTCAGAACTTAGCCCCTCCATTCCCCTTATTCATTTTGTTGTCCTTCTTTGTACCTTTTCCAGCTCTAAAATGTCTCTTATGAAGTGATGCCCAAAATTGTACTTCATATTCCAAATGAGGATGTACTAGGGATTTGTATAGTAGCAGAATTATATTTGCTTCCCTTGCTTCTATATCCTTCTAAATACATGCTAATATTTTACTTGTCTTTGCAGATGCTGCTTGGCATTGAGCACTGTTACCTAGGCGGTTGTTCAGAAGCACTCCCAATACCCTTTCAATATCTGATACTCCTAGATTTGCTCCATTGGGATTATAGTTTGCATCACTGTTTTTCCTTCCCAAATGCATAACTTTACATTTATTCCTATTAAATCTCATCAGCCATTTAGTTGCCCATTTTTATATGCAAATCCCTTTGGAGGGAAACTACACCATTTTTTGATTTAATTACCTACCTTGCACAACTTAGTGTAATGAGCAAAAATGGAGACAATACTTTCCAGTCCTATATCTAAGTCATTAATATGTTAAAAAGGAGCGGACCTAATAATGAACCCTGAGGAACTCCACATACCACATTAGTCCAGTCTTACTATGTTCTATTTACAACAACCCTTTGTTTCCTTGTCTTTTAGCCAGCTCTCGATCCCTGAGCAGATATTTACTGCAATTCTTATATCCCTTAGTTTGCCCAGTAGTCTTCCATGTAACACTGTATCAAAAGCCTTTGCAAAATCCAAAAAAGGCTACATCCATTGAGTTGCCTTGATCCAAGCTCCTACCAACTTCCCCACATAGAAATGAATTAAATTTGTTTGTCCCTCATAAATTCATGTTAACTCCCACTTATAATCATGTTCAAATATACATGTTCTTGTATATTATCCCTTATTAACCCTTATCCGTTGTTCTTGTTTTTCTCCAGTCATTTAGTAGCGACCCTGTGTTGAGTGAATCTTGAAAAATGATATATAATGGTTTGGCTATTACAGAACCCAATTACCTCAGTACCCTTGGATGTATTCCATCAGGACCTGAGGCTTTATTAACATTTATTTTTTCCAACCTCTTTTGGATTTCTTCCTGTTTAAATCAATTATTTGGTGTAGGTAGTGTAGCCCCATTACGTTGCAGTGTCCCAACCACTGGGATATACTGAAGAAAAGATCTTAGAGCCCCATGTAAATCAGGTGCTTTAACTTAGGGGAATGCAGTAAAAAGTCTACAGGAGCTTCTTTTCCCCTAAGTTACAAGCCTATGCTAAACATTACCTATCATCCGTAAATCTTTGCCTGCTCAGTAAGAGATTCCCATGTGGGAGGCACCCAAACCAAGCTTTATGGATGAGAATCGGCTCCAGGAGCCAAAAGAAAACCTTAATTTATGCCCTGGGGATTCCACTACCCCTGCAGCATTTCTAAATTATATTTTTACGCACCCCGGGTCCTCAAAGTTCCTGCGCTACTCCCTTAATTAACCCCCATGGAAAGGGATAATTTAGGGAGTAGCACACATCCTTTAAGGACCCGGGGGTGGGAAATTTGAATTTAGAAATCCAGGGATTTACATGAGGCCGTTATTTAGCTCATCTGCCTTTTCCTCGTCTTGATCTGGACCACAGCGGCAAGGGTTAATTGCTGGGCCTCTGCAGGGGTCCTGATCGGGACCTAGCAGCGTGAGGGGTTAATTTAAGGTTTTGCAGGGGGTACTTATGATATCCTGTGCGGCGTAGTAAAGACCCGCAGCAGGGGTTAATTTGTGGTGCAGGCCCTTTAAGGACTCGCGCTGCAGGTGGGGGTTATTGTTAGGTGCCAGAGAGTCTTGGTTGGGACTCCCTGGCTTATGAGAGGCTAATAGATGGCAGGAGGCCCCGATCGGGACCGCCTCCATCATTGTAAGAGCAAGGGGGGGGTTCTTCAAGAAATCCTCCTTGCAGGATTTGGGGGTTTAGGTGCTGAGGTGCTTGGCCAGAGACACTGTAGTGTATCTTTAAAGGCTGCTGCTCTTTAAAGCCTTTACGAGTGCTCTTTGGTACCCGTAATATTTTTTTCAGTCTTTGGGAGTTAGGGGAGTGCTGTAGTTTGTGAGTGAGGATAATATATTTATTAGCATCGGGTTTGGGTGACATGGTGAAACTCGTAACTTACTGTCAGGGCAAAACTCTGGGAATTTATGCCTTGCTTTTTGGCTTTGTCAAGAAGTTCACTTGTAGCAGTGACCCGGAGCAGTTTGCTTGCAGTCTTTTAGGGGAGGGAGATTAACATAGCCTGGTAGGGTTTACTCATTAGATAGGGCACTCATAAATGCTTTTCCAGGGTTGTACATGTGGCCCTTATTTAGCTCATCTGCCTTTTCCTGGTCACTAATTATCAGTAGGCCTATTTCCCATTGTAATGTTCCTATAGCTTCCTTCCTGGCCTTCTTCTCAATAATATGTTTAAAATGTTTTAGGTTTAGTCTTACTATCCGTTGCAACTAACTTTTCATTTCCTATTTTAGCCAGTTCTCTCACAATCTTTCCGGGATGTGTTATTAACATAGTTAGGAATATTTACTTGCTTTTAAACATGGTGTAATTTTTTATATAGGGGATTAGCATAGAGTTCTTACAGCCCCATGTAAATCAAATACTATAAGTTAGGGTAATGCAATAAAACGTCTATGAGAGCTTTTTATCCCCAACTTCTACACTAATGTAAATATTTCACTCCCCTAGATGACAGCAGTCAGATCAGATCCGTAAATCTTGCTCTTTTGCCGCAACTTAAATCTGTGCAGGGAACAGCCAGACCAAGCTTTACGGAAATGTGAACATCATAAATCTTATAATGCGGCGGGAAGTGCAGTGACAGCTGCCTTAACGAGGCTGAACTAGGCTGCTGCAAGGAAATATATATATATATATATATATATATATATATATACATATATATATATATATATATATTTATATTTATATATATATATATATATATATAATGTAATTTTTATTTGTTTATTATTATATTTTGATCTTAAAAGGATGTGACAATAAACAATTGTTTATTGTGTGTTAAAATATGATATGCTTATAGACAATGCATTAGAGCATTTATTCCTAGGCAACATGGTTTTATCATGTGTATTAACCCCTTGAGTAATGGGTTGTTTTTTACCCAGTATTTTGTATCATAAAACAGGCTTAATACCAACATACCAATTTTTTTAATTACACATATGTTGATATTGGATTGTTACGTGGCAAATAATGTTGAAATGTCATCATTTTGTAGTGTTTTTTTTGTGCTATACTGTGACTTTAAATGCTTCAGGGAGACTCAGCAAAGGTTTTTAAACCAGTTGTGAGTGGTCTCTGGTAAATGTTTGTTCCGTTTTTTCAATCCCTGCAATGCCCTGGTTTGGGAGTGATCCGTAAAATCTTATTAGCATAGGGTTTGGGTGTCAAAGTGTCAGGGAGTAACTCGTAATTTATTTTCAGTGCAAAACTCAATGGAGATGTATGTCTTGCTTTTCAGCTGTGTCGTGAAGTTCACTGGCCGCAGTGTTTTAGGGATGGATGATTAACATAGCTATTAAGGGTTTACTTTTCAGTTAGGGCACATGGAATGGCTTTTTCTAAACTTCACATGAGGCCCTTAGTTTCCAGCGATCTACTTGAGATGGGAGGAGACTTTGAATAAAGAAATGCAGCACTATCTACACAATGGGAATATGGCATCTGCAACTGTCAGTGCTCTTGTTAGTGCTAATGCAAAGTTCAGTAGTTTACAAGAACATACCTTATGGAGACAGAAGCTGCAAGAAGAAAATGAAAGCCTGCATACTAAATACATTTTGGCCAATATCAAGTTTAGTTTTTTGTATTACTATATATAAAAAAACAACCACAGTGGCCCTTTATAACTAGAGGCTAACAATAATATGAATTGGGACAACTTCAATACTATAGAATAAGATTTATTTTTAGAAAATAACTGTTATACCTTAAATAATAAAACAACGTATCTTAACAATTAAAAAGAATGTTTTCTTAGAGATACTGATAGAGAACTAAACTTTTTGAACTAGAAGTATCCTAGCATGGCTTTAAAAACAATTAGTAATGACATTCCTTAATTGAGGTACCCAAGGTTCAGTGGAAAACAGTACAGCCTGGCAGTTTTAAGATTAAAAAAGTAATGATTCTGCCATTAAGCCACATTTGCACCAATCAATACAGAAATCATCCAGATTTCATTAGATTCACCTACTAAGCAGAAATAGGACACTTTGTTATAAAATAAATTGAAGCTGTTTTGCATGAATTTACAAAGCACATTTTTCTAAGGGAGGTTTAAAAAAAAGAAAATAGAGTTTGTTATAAAAAAATTAAACTTACTTTTCATGCAACAGAAATCTTGATACAAATTACCTAAACTTTTAAAAGACTTTTGTAACACTTAGCTCTAAATTGTATTTTGCATAATAGAAGTCTTGCTATTGCTGAGCTTAATCATTGTCCTTTTCTACTTGCTGCTTACTTTGAGTTCTCATTACATCAAATTACCATAACCTAATGGCCAGTTGTACTGAAGGGTGAGATATTGGATAACTCTTGGGCTAGTTTGCTAATCCTATGTTTTCTTACAGAGACTTGACATCTCCAACAAACTCCAAGACTTTAGTACATATGACAGAAAGAAATACTCAAATGGCCAGATGTACTCAAGTGTAAAATGTTGGAGAAGCCCTGGAAAAACAATCTATTAAATGTTTATTCTATGAGCCATATGTACTGCCACAAAGAGGAAGTAGTATTTCTAATTGAAATGTATTCATTAATTTTCAGAAAAAAACACTTGTTACAAATGTAATATTTTTCACATACATTCCCATATGTCATTTTATAAAATAATGATGTGTTTCTAAACTTCATTTATACAGTACATCGATGGCAGACAAAATAAGGACACTGTAGAGTTTATTGCAAATGGCATGTACAAGTTCTAGGGTAATTTAAGAAGCACTGGGTCCTTTCCTGTTTTCTCTCCCCTAGCATTGACGCCATAAGCCACTAGATAGCTCAAGGGTGGCTTGCCAAGGCTTTCTCTCATAGGGGTTATTGGTTAGGGGTTAGAGTTAGGGTTTAGGGTTATGGTTTAGTGGTTAGGGGTTAGGGTTAAAGGTTATGGTTAAGAAGAAATTGAAGAAATCCCTGCAAACCACTATCACTCCACCTACTGGTCGCTGGCTGCCATTGCTAGTGGGGAGATAACAGGAAAGATCCGCTCATTGTATAGAAAACATTTTGATGCATATATTAGTCACTGGAGCCATCCATAACACTGTGTTGAAAGTTTTAAAGTGTAAGATTTCTGGAGAGTGGGCTTGCAGTTATTGCTTCTGCACATGTGCAAGAAAAAGGAAGTCGGTGTCAAATTTTATAAGAGCAAT
Organism: Discoglossus pictus; assembly: GCA_027410445.1. Taxonomy (NCBI): domain Eukaryota; kingdom Metazoa; phylum Chordata; class Amphibia; order Anura; family Alytidae; genus Discoglossus; species Discoglossus pictus. The sequence continues at coordinate 64,577,924 of CM050167.1, read as the reverse complement.
TAATTAACTCACCCTCATCTGAAGTATTTTTCGAATTAAAGTGGTCCTTTATTATTATTATTATTATTATTATCTTTATTTATATCGTGCCACTATATTCCGTAGCACTGTACAGGGGTTTAGTACATGGCAAAAAACAAACTTAACACCTTATAAAGAATGGAGGGCCCTGTTTTTGAGCAGTTTCTATGTATACATTTTCGTTGCCAAACCTATGAAAATTTGTGACATCACTGACACATTTAGAGTGACTATTCCTGATTTAGAGACTAAATATTAGTTATTTTGAGGCTAGCTTCCCGTTTGGGTAGTCAGTCTGCAATAATACAGCTATTTCTCCCCTTTAATGGCAAAAGGGAGCTAAAACGCTGAAACATAGGTGGGTACCATGCCATTGACAGACACTCTAAAAGAAGTCTATAGTGGCTAAAATTATTTCTTATAATTTGCAATTACAGTAATCAAATCTTCAAGCACATTCAAACTGGTTTGTGTACAATATGTGTCCAGGGTTAATGTTAACATAAGCTATTTTTTTTTGGTTTATGTCTTTAAATGTGAATTCAAAATCTCTATAGTAAAAGAAGAAGTCATAATCCTTAACTAACCTATATTTTGTTTGGTGGAAAAAATAAAGGATTACATAGGGAAAATGAAAATACTTGTCATTTAGGCACTAATACAGTAACATAATGTACTACTTTGCTAAAAAAGGTTTGCTGAAAATAAAATATTAGCATAAATATTATTATATTTCATATTTTAAATGTTACAGTTTAAAAAAAATAGAGTTTTAAATGGCAATGTGTATAATGCACTGCACACCCACAGATATGAGTCACATATATTGTTTTGTCAAATTAGTTGATTCATGAGTGTAGTTCAGATAAAGAAAGGTTTATGGTTTCAATGTCCTGCAAGGCCATAATCTTGGAGACAGTGACTATGTTTTATAGATGGAGCATTCATAAAATATTTAAACAGTGTGTATCGTATGTTTATTGATAGAGTGTAGCTAAAATATTCAAGCCTTAACATGCTCAGTAATGCATTATTTGTTAATCATTTGAAAGTGCTGCACTAAAAATTGTCCTTAGCAATCATGAGATTCCTAAGTATTAATTAAAGGGACACTTTTTTCTTTCTTAAAGAACATAAAATCAAGTTGTTACCCTTAAAATGCATAACGGCTAGCTATACATTGACTAGTCATATTTTTAGTGAATTAATGCTGAGAAGTTTAGTGTTAATTATGCTGTATTATTATGCAAATGTTTCAATACTAACTAGTCACTGTGAACTACTAATTAGTGCTTTCAGTCTAAAATGTTTTTAACAAGCCTGTTTTAGAGTTACAGTGTCCCTTTAACATATATTAAATATGAGAAAGAATGACATTACAAACATAATGGCCGTTTTAACTGCAGTATTGGAAAAACTGTAAATAAATGTTAACAAGCTCTGCGGATAGCTTTTTATTTGCAAATTTAGTGGATAATATCAATATACATATGCAAAATAATTTATTTTTTGTTAGATTTATTAACCGGAAATGCAACAATCCATAAACTTTAACAATGCCCATTTTACTATGACTCTATATTGTGTCTAAGCTGTAAGACTGAATCTGAACTCACTCTAAGTACTTATTAAATATTGATTGCTATGATTATATCAGTGCTTTTTCAAGCTACCGTACTTTCTTATTAACATGATGCTTGAATATTATAACACAGGACAGACTGCTGCCAGTAACCAGAGATGTCACCTCTGTAACCTCACCGTTGTGATTGGGATTCCTTCTATGCCTTTGCCAGCATATGAGCGAACCACAGTCTTTTAAGATTATGCTGCATAACAATAGCTCTGACGAGACCAATGGTACTAAGCAGGAAAAGTATGGATTACAGCAAAAACCTTGTAACCTTGCCATCAATAACTTGGTTGTTGAACAGCAACACTTATATGCATAAGGCATATTTTCAGCAGGGTGCTGCGAGTCTAGGGCTACCAATCAGGGACAACGTTTTTCATTTGCTTCTTGGCCCTCCTTTAGGTCAGAAGGGCATTTACCGTATATACTCGAGTATAAGCCGAGTTTTTCAGCCCTTTATATAAGGCTAAAAAGGGCCCCCTCGGCTTATACTCTCCCCCCTGTGTCTCTCTAACCCCCCATGTCTCTCTAACCCCTGCGTGTCTCTCTAACCCCCCCTCATGTCTCTCTATCCCCCCGTGGCTCTCTACCCCCCCCGTGTCTCTCTAACCCCCCGTGTCTCTTTCCCTCCCCCCTACTCATCCTCAACCCCCCTCATTCTAACCCCCCTCATACTACCCCTCTAAATCCACACACCCCCCTCACCTGCTCCGGCCTCCGCTCCTTCCAGGTCTGGACGTGGCGGGCATGTGACGTCACAGCATTAGCATATACCGGGTGCCGGCACCCGGTATATGCTAATGCTGTGACGTCACATGCCCGCCACTTCCAGACCCAGAAGGAGCGGAGGCTGGAGCAGGTAAGTTAGGGGAGAGGGGGGCCTGGGGTATTTAGAGGGTTAGTATGGGGGGGATACAATGAGGGGGGGTTGAGGATGAGGAGGGAGGTTGAGGAGGGAGCTTGAGGAGGGGGATGAGGATGGGGGGGTTGAGGTTGAGGAGGGAGGTTGAGGAGGGAGGTTGAGGAGGGAGGTTGAGGATGGGGGTGTTGAGGTTGAGGAGGGAGGTTGAGGAGGGGGTTGAGGATGAGGAGAGGGCCTGAGGATGAGGAGGGGGGCTGATAAAAGTTTATCTCAATCACATGTACAATAAAACCTGGATAGCAACCCAAAGAATAAAATCAGATAAATCAATTTATAAAAATTCACCCAAAATAACGTTTAACATGTACTAATAATGTCTAATTATAGTATAATATAACTATACAGGAATGTATTAAAATATAACATAATTATGGTAAAGTATTTTATAATATAATTGATAAGTTAGCTAAGTAAAATTAATTTATCTGTATTGGTCAAAAAGAAAAATGAGATATCAAATTTTGTACTACAATTTTTATCCGGATTTATAAATTTCAATGCCAAAATGAAATCAAAATAACTTTTTGATAAGAAATAAACCAAACAGAGAAATTATGGTAATGGTTTTCAATTAAATCATAAAATAAAATAATTCAATTTATACATTACCAATTATGACAAGATTCCACTGGTCAATTCCAAAATTGTCTGGCCTTTTCCACGGGATCAAAGTTTTCCTCTAGCTCTCCTTTCTTTTCTTTCCAGCCCCCTCTCTCTCCCCTTAGATCCTGTTTCTATCCATAATTATACATCTCACTTAATTTGCCTATCAGAATCCCAAATCAGTTAAAGTATCTAATAACCAATAGAATCTCTCATGGTGTCATCACATATTTAAATTTTATAATGAATATATTTTTCTATAGAGACATTTATTCCTTGAACCATAAGATGGCGCCCTCGGACCTTTGAATTTTCTTTCCTTTAATTAACTAATGACCCCTTTGACCCACAACCTATAAACAAGATAGGGTCATAAGAATGGTTATCAGTTAGATACCCCTTAACAGATTTATTATTCTGGGAAAGAGACTTAATGTCTAGGAACACATTCTTCACATGTGAAATTTTGGGGAGAATTCCATTATTTCTAAGAAACATAACCTTTATAGACCTTTATCCATTAGTTTAGGAATTCACTCAAATATTTGTCTCTACAGAACAAAGAAATATTTAAACATGAATAACTCACTTGTGAGAAGCTGTGAAAACACATCTTTTACATAGATATATTCAAATAATGGAATTGCATGCATAGATATATATATATATATATATAAATATAAAGCATATAAAATATTAATACATTGGATATAAAATAGTGGTTAATAATTGGAATATCATATTATACTATAATATCCATATAAGATAGAACTTTATTCATACAAAAGTTCTGACAACTTATGTTCATGTAGTCGGGGTTGGGTTGTTACGAGCACTCATGGTTCTTACATGTTATGTAAGCAGCTAAGAAAATTAACTAATGACTAAGCGCCTCATTCTATTATCGGCCGTAAACCGGCCGTAAGACTGCGATTCCTTGCGGGGGTCCCGTTACCTCGCAATTCAATTAAACGGCCCCGCAAGGATCTCCTCTTATGGCCGGCCGTAAATCTTGCAACCGGCCGTAAGCTCTGAAATCTAAAAAGTCAAAAATAAATTCAAGACAGCTCTGTAAAGCTCTGTAAATGCTAGGGATCATATTGGGGGACATGAGGATTAAAAGTAACCCACTCTCAAGCTTGCACATCAGCCCAAACCCAAGTTCAAATTAACTGTTTATTTTCTGGCTGCCGCGTGGGCGGGTCTGAGGTGCTCCAAGCCCTATGGACTTTTTACTTGGATATTTGACGTATATTAAAAAAAATATATTTTACGGATTTGAGTATAGGGGAATTTTGTGCTATTTTTGCTAACACCGAAAATCACTTTATAGTCTTCTCAAAGTGCAGGATGGCTTTATTTGGGCTATATTTCGTGCTTAATTGGTGCTAGCGGGACCTCTTTCCTGCAAGTAAGCTGCGGCTCGGTTTTAGCCTTGCAGAGAGGTTTCCCGGAGCAATTGAATTGCAAATAGGATTTTCTTACGGCCGATTTCCTTGTGGCCGTTTTAGATCAGAGGATTTCCTCCGGCGCGAGCGGCCGCAAGAGATAGCAAGGCACCGGCCGCAAGCTTGCCGGAATCCCCGGCCGGAGGGGAATAGAATAGCAGAATAGCTTGCGGCCGGTCCTTGCGGCCCCGCAATGGCTGCGACCGATAATAGAATGAGGCCCTAAGAGTTGAAAAGCATAGTATATTAGTTATAGAACATCAGCAAATATTGCAGCAGTGAATCTATAAAGCTAAATGTTTCCCACTCAAATGTTGAGTGCTAACCCATATGTCGCAGGGGCAGAGAATATGTCTAATGCAAGCGAGAAAGTTGGAGGTTTAGTTAAAGAGAGTAGAAGGTAGATGCTTTGTTGATAACTTATCTTTTAAACATAAATTCACCAGTAAATTATTCACATAGTCTTCATAACCCTAAATAAATTTTTACAATAACATTTACACACTTCCAAGCCGGCAGTTGCCTTCATACAGCCCGTAAGTCTACAGGCTTGAAATTTGAAGCAGTTACAGATCAATTAAATTGAACAAGGCTGCAAGTACAGGGTCGAAGCCTCAAAACCGTAAACCAGGCACCCATAAGTAGCATTTCAGGGCATGATCATGATCAATTAAGCAAGCCCGTAACTACCGATTTAGAAACAGTCAATAATAAATGAGACTGTCATCATGATGTCAGTAAAACATGGAAGTTAGACAAAATAATTAGTGCTAATAAGTAAAACATGGAATTTAAACGTCAATCAATTAGCGTTTAGACATCCGATATGCTATAAGGCTTGAAATACAGCGATGTAAAAATCTATAAAAATGAATTAAGAAAATGTTCTAGTCCATGTGGGTGGCCTGATATGTATTAACTCCTTGACTCCCAAGATTGATATAACACGGAAATAAAACCTGAAAATATGAATTTTTGATTGCACATTTGGGAGCTTGAGTCTGTTGTGTGATTAATTTTAATGTCTTACATCACTTTCCCCGTATATTAAAGTTCAGTATTGAGTTTTTATTTGTTTTTATAGTGATACAAATAGGTGTTTAACTCCCTTGCAAGTATTTGGAGGATTTTTGGCTACATTTGCCATTTACGGGTGTGAAAGCAATTGTGGGCTTGAGGAATTGTAGCAATTTAATAGCGATTTGCGATTTTAGCGACTGTAACATTTGCGAGCTTGAAAGATCAAAGGCTTAGCTGGGTCGGAGTTACAATTTTGACTGTAGGGATTTTCAGGCTGTGACCCACAAATAGATTGCGGGTATCGAAAAGAAGCCAATTTAATAGCAGTAACTTTTGCAGGCTACGTTACGGGCTACAGTAACTACAATTTGGACAATTTAATGAGACCCATTGTCTGAAGTTATGCTTATGAGGATTTGAAAATAAACAGATATTCTTCTTCTACTACAACACCTGAAGTACAGCAGGAGGAATACATTGGGCAAAAGGAGGAGGACATTAGCCAAGGGGTGGGTCATGGAGGAGTTCCCAGGTGCCTTCTCCACCATGGTCCAGGTTGATCCTAGAGCTCCCTCCTCCCATAAGTCGACCCTCCTCCCAGCTGGTCTTATTGGGTGGACACTGGGTGTTGGGCTCTTGAACCACCACCACCTCTGGCACCTACACCACCACCAGCAGAGACAGTGTCTCACCTGGCAGCATTCACCAGTCCCCCACAGCCACCCTCTCCCACAATGGAGTTGGAGAAAGAACTGAACAGCCAAATCCATCAGCATCAACCGGAGAAGAACAGACATAACCTGGAGATGGAAGACATGCTGGGTGTGCTTCTACAAGAGCTGAAATGGATCAGGTCTGACAATTGAAGGCATCAAAGAAAGAGAGAATTGGAACTGCTGCAACAATAACTCCAGCACTAAGACCTTGCCTGGTACACGGAGAGGCAGCTTTCTGGACTGAATACAAATTTGTTCGGGATGGGCTACCTCATGGCAGCATGGCTGGAACACTTTCAACAGGTCATCTCCCAATCCACTACACCAGAGGAAAAGTCCCCTAAACCTGCCCATCCACCATACCCAACTGCATCACCTGTTACTGGACACCCACCTCTTGCCCCAGCAGCCTCTTTAAGACAGGCTGTCAGGTGACCTAGCTGCAGCACAGGTGAGGGGGCTACTGTGTACCTTTTTTTGTAAAATTTGTGTTTTCTTTTTTACATAGCTTTGAAATTAGAATGTGTTGATCTCCAAGCAGTCCTACCTGATACTGTAAATGAGCCATATACAATGCACAGCAACAATATAAGTATGCATAACCACATGTGATCTGTGAACATAGGTTCACATAGGCTAATATTTTAACAAACAATGGATGATACAATTAATAATTGCAATAATAGTCTTTCAAATAATAAAGGCCTAAATTATGTCATAGTCTCCTAATATTGTCACTGCAAAAAAGTCTTAATATCCACTTGATATAGCCATGTCATTCTTCTGAACAATTATCATGTGATTCTCTCTCTAAATCAGGAAATAAATGCACATGCATTTTGTCAGTTTTTATGGATCATTTACAATTGTTTTGACACATTACTTTGGATCTCAGATGCCCATATCTGTTTATAGGATAAATATTTGTATAGAGCAAATCATTTTCTTCAGAGCATCATCCAATGCATTATTGTGAGATTGTGCTTCACTGATAAAGAATATTCACTTTATTATTTGACTTTATGATGCAATAGATAATACAGCATTGGTAGCACTGCTTGGTGATCAGCACCAGTTTTGATTGCTAATTGGAACACCAAAATGTAAACCTTGATAAACTGCACATATATATAAATGTTTTCTACCCTCACACACACACAGTTTTTCTTTTTCCCCAACACATTCCAGGGCTGTGTCATACTATATTTACATTTACTGTGTGTATGTGATAGGGATTACCTTGTAAATTCCTTAATATATGTATTTACATTTTTTTAATAAAAAAACATAAATGTAGAGTTAAAGAGATAACTGCAACTTGAACTGAATTGCCTTAGAAATGAAAAAAAAAATCTTAGATAACTTCTTTAACCCTTAGACAATATACTACATGCCAGAAAGTGTTATAAAATTAATACATCGAAAATAAAATAGACTACAACTTTCTTACCTATGCAGATTCTTGTCAGAATGCACCAATGACTATACAAACAATAACTAAAATGCTAAAAATTATGTTAATGCTTGATCAATTTAAAAAATGTACATAGTTTTCCCCCCCATGATGGTGCAGTGCAAATCTGTTAACGTTATTGTCACTTTATTTTGCAGAAGTAATTCCCTTCTACTCAGTGCACTGATCAGATGAACAACGTATGTAGGTTCTATGCACTATTACTGTTCCAATTTAGAAATTCAATTATTGGAGAACCCCTTATATACCTACATTATAATTATTCTGGTGTTATGGCCAGGTATGACTGATATGTAAGCACTGTGTATTTTTCAACAGTTGTAGGAGTTAAAGAGGTTTCTTATTTTATTTTAGTCTACACCGTGCCCCCGGTATCAATTTGTACCCAACTTAATATATTTCTACATGGTCTTATTACATCGTTGATCATGTTTCTTGCTATATACCGTTTTAAAACTGTTTTACTGTGTCTGCTTCAGTGTTTTGTGATGGGTCATTGTTACATTCATATAGACCAGATCAGTAGTGGTAAGGTCTGTCCTTTGAGTGCTGGAATACACCAGGATTGTTTCTGCTTATTTATTTGGGTTCTCTTTGATTGAGATAGTCAAGTTACTTTATGATTGTCAGAATCCCCAGAGATCTCTCCTTCCCTTCCCGGCTTCCCAACATCTGCAGCATTTTTCAAGTGGGCACACCTGTCCTGTTTATTCTTTATATACATAAGGGTTTGAAAAGGGCAGCTTGTAATAGGTACTTTAATAGCTTACGTGAACTTTTCACTCACAAAACTTCCTATTGAAGCAATGTAATAGAGACCATAATTTGTAACTATTATGCTGAATTTTGTTTTAAAGATGACCTATAATTTATCTTTGTTACTAACAAGATAAGAAATCTGTGAGGAGTGGGATGAACAGTAGATAGATAAGATCTCTTGTCAATTCTGACCATATTATCATAAAACCTGTGCACTATGGAGGCACAACATTTAAAAAAAATTGACAACATCTGTTGAATCCAATAAAAAAACAAATCCATTTGATATAATATTGAAAAAACAGAAGATGTTTTCGTTAAGCCATAATCCATGTAAAGAAAAGGCTACTTTGTCATTTTGTACAAATGTGAACAATGGTTGCCAAAGCACAACCCCCTAGCCTCCAGGTGTGCTCCAATTGCCAAGTAAGGTGTATCGACACATGGACATTTTAGGAGTAGCCGGTCAACCTCAGAAGCAGATATAAATGACCACTGAATCAGGTGGAATGCTCCCCTGTCAGCAGAAACCATCCAGCTGAATCAACAACACTCTAGAACTCCCATCAGTAAGGCTGTGGTTTTGGATCTGTGAGGTGGTATGTAGCACCAAACCTCTTGGATGATGCTTGATAGGACCTAGAACATACAGTGCCTTGCAAAAGTATTCACCCCCCTTGGCATTTTTGTGTTTTGTTACCTCAAAACCTGGAATTAACATGGATTGTTTGAGGATTTGCATAATTTAATTTACAGAACATGCCAACAACTTTGAAGATGATTTTTTTTTATTGTGCAAACAACAATCAGGACAAAATAACAGAAAACGTCAATGTGCATAACTATTTACCCCCCAAAAACAATACATTGTGGAGCCACCTTTTGCAGCAATCACAGCTCCAAGTCGCTATTGATAAGTCTCTATTAACTTGCCACTAGTGATGTCGCGGACATCAAATTTTGGGTTCAAGAAAAGCGGATGCAATTTTATCAAATGTTCGCGAATGGGCGAACATCGGCGAACCGCCATAGACTTCAATGGGCAGGCGAATTTCAAAACCCACAGGGACTCTTTCTGGTCACAATAGTGATGGGAAAGTTGTTTCAAGGGGACTAACACCTGGACTGTGGCATGCCGGAGGGGGATCCATGGCAAAACTCCCATGGAAAATTACATAGTTGATGCAGAGTCTGGTTTTAAGCCATAAAGGGCATAAATCACCTGACGTTCCTAAATTGTTTGGAATAACATGCTTTAAAACATCAGGTATGATGTTGTATCGATCAGGTAGTGTAAGGGTTACATCCGCTTCACAGTAACAGACCAATCTCCCTGTTTAATGCACCGCAAACAACCGCAAACAGTCCCTTTGCACAACCGCAAACTCCCCATTTGCACAAGGTTGGATACCAAGCTAGCCATGTCCCGTTCCTTGTCCTCACTGATGTCATTGAAGGTCTCTTCCTGTGTTTGGTCTTCCACCTCCTCAAAGCCACCTTCCTCCTCTGACTCCTCTTCTTCAGACTCCCGGAGTCTGGGGGCTTCCACTGCCCAGCATGGAAGATTATACACAGGTCAGAGTCTGGGGGCTTCCACTGCCCAGCATGGAAGATTATACACAGGTCAGAGTCTGGGGGCTTCCACTGCCCAGCATAGAAGATTATACACAGGTCAGAGACTGGGGGCTTCCACTGCCCAGCATGGAAGATTATACACAGGTCAGAGTCTTGGGGCTTCTACTGCCCAGCATGGAAGATTATACACAGGTCAGAGTCTGGGGGCTTCCACTGCCCAGCATGGAATATTATACACAGGTCAGAGTCTGGGGGCTTCCATTGCACAGCATGGAAGATTATACGCGTTGCCTCTGTCTGCGTTATTATAAGGTGTGTACTGTTAAGTAGTACTATTCCTATCAGTTTAATCCCTGTTACGTCCACTATCATGGGACGTGTATATGGCATGGAGTTTTGGAAGCGGGAGATGGAAAAAGAGGCTTGGTCGGTCCTCCCACTTCAAATTTGGGGCACTGCGTGTGCAATCTAAGGTGCCACCAGATAGGAGTGTCACTGTGCACTGGCAAAAGTTGGCAGAGTAGATGCAATAGGCTTCACACACACGCCTGTAGGCATGCAATTGCTATTCAATCTATTACAGTCACAAAAGTGTTGTTTTATGTCACTGTACACTATGGTTGCACCAGATATGACGTATCACTGTGCACTGGCAAAAGTTGGCAGAGTAGATGCAATAGGCTTCACACACACGCCTGTAGGCAGGCAATTGCTATTCAATCTATTACAGTCAAAAAAGTGTTGTTTTATTTCACTGAGCACAATATAAGCTGTTAGGTGTTAGCCTGTCACACACACGCTGGCAGGCAGGCATATGAAATTAGATAACACAGAAAAAAATTATAAAATAAAATAAATGATATTCTAGCCCTAAAAAGGGCTTTTTGGGTTGCTGTCCTTCAGATGGAAGGCTCTGGAAGGTAGTGTATGCTGCTGATTGGCTGGAATGTGTCTGCTGACTGTGAGGTGCAGGGTCAAAGTTTCCTCAATGATAAAGAATACGGGGCGAACCGAAAAGCGCATATGTTCGCTGTTCGCTGCGAGCGCGAACATGCCAAAATCGGCGCGAATAGTCCGCGGGCGAACTGTTCGGGACATCACTTCTTGCCACATCTTACCACTGGGATTTTTGCCCATTCCTCCTTGCAAAACTGCTTCAGCTCCTTCAAGTTGGATTGTTTGCGCTTGTGAACAGCAATATTTAAGTCTGAACACAGATTTTCTATTGGATTGAGGTCTGGGCTTTGACTAGGCCATTCCAACACATTTACATGCTTCCCCTTAAACCACTCAAGTGTTGCTTTAGCAGTGTGTTTGGGGTCATTGTCCTGCTGGAAGGTGAACCTCCGTCCTAGCCTCAAATCATGCACAGAGTGGTACAGGTGTTGCTCAAGAATATCCCTGTATATAGCACCATCCATCTTTCCCTCAACTCTGACCAGTTTCCCAGTCCCAGCTGCTGAAAAACATCCCCACAGCATGATGCTGCCACCACTGTTTCACTGTGGGGTTGCTCCAACTCTATGGAGCGTACAGCTTATTGTTATCCTATGTACAGATACTCCAGTCTCTGCTGTGGAACTCTGCAGCTCCTCCAGGGTTACTTTAGGGGACTGTGCTGCCTCTCTGATTAATGCCCTCATTGCCCGGTCCATGAGTTTTGGTGGGCAGCTGTCTCTTGGCAGGTTTGCTGATGTGCCATGTTCTTTCCATTTGGTTATGATAGATTTGATGGTGAGAACACTGACTTGTACTTCTCAACAACATTGTCCCTTACTTGTTTGGAGAGTTCCCTGGTCTTCATGGCAGTGTTTGGTTAGTGGAGCCTCTTGCTTAGGTGTTGCAGCCTCTGGGGCCTTTCAAAAAAGGTGTGTATATGTAATGACAGATTATGTGACACTTAGATTGCAAACAGGTGAACATCATTTAACTAAATATCTGACTTCTGAAAGTAGTTGGTTGCACCAGAGCTTTTTATGGGCTTTATAACAAATGGGGTGAATACATACGCACATGACAATTTTCTGTTTTCTATTTCTATAAAATAGTTTTATGTATCTATTTTTCTCATTTCACTTCACTAACTTAGACTATTGTGTTCTGATCCATCACATAAAATTCAGATTATCAAAACATTGAACTTAAGGTTGTAATGTAACAAAATAGGTAAAAAGTCAAGGGGGTAAATACTTTTGCAAGGCACTGTAGGAACACTGGAACTCTGAAGTCAGCTATTTGAACAGGGAGGAATCCCCTTGCCTCACCAGAGAAGAGCTACAGCTCTCAGGCATATAGTCTTCTTAGCAGGACCTTATAATGAAGTCCCTTTTTATTCCCTTGGATCCCCAGAGATACAGTTCAGACACTTGTATTCCATCCCAATAGGGTACTGTTCACTTTATGTTCAATGGAACATTTATAGACACACAGAACAGTATAACTTTGATTCAGATTAGATTATTTCCCCTTAATAAATTATCTCAATCCGCCCTCTGTAGTTCCTCATTGTCCAACTTGAGTGTTGTTAATCCCAATACAATGTGAACTGATAATTACTTCACAAACTTAAACACATTCAAAGTTTCCTTCTAAACTAATTAACTCACTCAACATATTTGAATTTCCTATCCACAGCTAGAAAATCCAGTCAGACAAGTTGTTACCAAGAACCATAGTCCATTGTTAAAATGTCCTGTCTCCGGTGATGCCAGTAACAGGCACTGGGAAGTTGAATATGGGGGATGATAGGGAGGACATTGCTCTGTCAGGTAGGAGTTGGCAGTAGTGACTAGCAGGCTCCAAGCATTACAATAGTAAACCACAACCATACATCAATAAATCAATAAACAAAAACAATAAACAATAAAACTCCCCAAATAATCAAAACACCAGTTATTCAATATATCATAGCATATCATACTAATATTGTCATAAGGAGAAATAACTATTGTTACTTTCCCCACTAACTGGAAGAAGGTATAGGATAGAAAGGAATATCTAATAGCGACATCAGGAAATATCCTCAGTCCATTCCAACTAAGATGCATAAAGAATAACAAGTTGATCATCTAGTGGAATAGGTAATCATTTGTCTCGATAAACAAAATGTAGACCAAATCTATGTTTATGTAAAACAAATTATTACTAGGTCTGTTCTCAAAATACACCTTACAATTCTCTTGACTTCAGCTACTCTTGAAATTGCCCAGCTTGCCCAGATCTGCTGCTGTGTCAGAAATGATTGCTTGCCTTCTCACCATATAGATGGGTTAGAGCTTACTCTCTGTATTTTCACATTGTTCTGCATCAATGCAATAAAGTAGGATCAAACAATACTGTCCTGTAAAGGTGAACATAAAGATCATCTTCATATCTCTGCATTGATGACATTAATTAGCAATGTTACTGTATATGTTAAATGTGTTAGACATCAACTATTTAAAGTTAGATTAAGCTATTTCTGTGCAATAAAATCTGCTCATAGGTTTCTGAAGCACAAATACAGTGGCCATTATGGGCCAGAAGGGGTTTCAGCTTTTACTATTTTGCTTTTAATTTCTTTAACCAGTGCTAAGTGGTGGTTGTGGTGCTTTAATTTTTGGGCAGCTTAATTTGGGATTCAATTTCAAATATTTTGTGGGCAAAAACTAATATTTTTAACACCATCTGAATATGTCTAATGGTTTTACCTGAAAACAGAATTTAAATATATAAATATATATATATATACCACATGGTTGCACTCAGGTTTTTGAGAACATTCAATTCCAAGTATCCCTGCAGTATATACAAATAATGTCACTTAGTATTTAATGTCACATGTGCATAACACTTACAAATGTAGAGTAAGATTTTAGTTTCAATTTAAAAAATCTTGGGTGTTTGAAAAATGCAATAGATTTCAAGACAGATACATACAGTGAAGGACATGTAGAGACATTCTGCCTTTGGATTCCATGCTTTACTAAGAACAGATGGTACTCTATAACAGTCCATTTGTGATCATTTAACAATAAAAATTACAGGGGCATATCCCCTTACAGAGGTGCTTTGGGCATCTTGCCATGTATAAGACGATGTACTGTTCTGCGTATCATTTCTTTATGGCATGACACAGACTAAGAAACCCAAGTCATTCACCTTTACGAATCAAAAGTTATTGCTTATTTTAGACTCCAATTTACAACTTAATTGAATTGCTCATTAAAAATTATATGTATTATAAAATATGATGATGCTATCCATTTGGCAAAGAGTGTCGACAACTAATGTTTCCATTGGGTATTGGGAGGAAGAGAATGCTACAATAATGTTTGTATGACCAATTATAACATTAGCCTAGACAAGTAAATATCCATTAGCTCTGCATTGCCCTACAGATGTAGTTAGATTTATGTATGGATAAAGTTATGGTCATGCTTCAAGTATATCAATTGATGTTTTCATGTTCTTGTAATAATTGCTATCCATTTATTATTATCTAGGATTTTTATTATGCTAGATACAGTTTATACTTTTAAAAGGCCATGATATGTTTTACCACTACAGTGGCTCTTTGTTTTATTTTGAAGTCAAAAGGTTTTGGTACTCTACACTACTTGGCCAGAACAAATAAATAAATTTAGCTTGAATTTAAAGAGACACTGCCACCCAGAAAGTTGATTTAATCTTAAAACCAACTACTTGGTTACCTTGGTATATGAGTGGGCAAGACCCTTTATGAAACTCGGCAAAGACAGAGCAAAGACGCAGGTTGGGCCTTAATGTCATTGATGATATTATTAGGACATGCCAGCCTTAGAACAAGTGGACGTTAGTTTGCAAAAATGCTCCCTACAGAAGAGCAAGTTTTAAGGTAGACATAACTTGAAGAAAAAAAACAATATATGCAACCCTAAATAATCCTCGTAGTCATAGAGGTTATATGGTGAGAAATTATATATAAATAATTGAAATGTATTTAAGGAGTTACTATCCTTAACTGTGCATATATTTTAAGGTAGGTTATGTGAGTCTATATATGTAATTGTTTAAACCTCTTCCTAACAGTTATCTTCTACAATCTTATTATATTTTTCACAATTCTATTTAATATATAGGAATTATATTCATCTAGTATAACTTATTATTCTGCTTTTTTATTTAGAAATATAAGAAGGTAATTTAATCAACACTTATACACCTTTCTGTAGAATGTCATTACCGGAATTATTTCTATAATTAGCATGTAAATTAATACTCACAACACCACATGAAGTTTTTATAGTTTTTTAATTAGAATGTATCCTTTTTTAAGAAACAATAAAGGTTAAACTTTGAGATTAGTAGTGTCTCAGGCAAACTATTATAAATAATCCAATTATATAAACTATAGTCTGCCACCAAATGGGAAACCTCTTTCTCTTTTTGTTCTGTTCTGTTAAAAACCTTCTATACATTATATTGGCTAATTTTAGCAACAGTTGATCATTACTGAGATATCCAGCATTGAATTTGTGACTCTTTTATGCAATAGTGCACTTCAGAGTACTTAATAAGGGTGTGGATGGGAATCAAATTGTTTAATAACTTTGGGGTTATTGTTTAGTGCACCACATTGACAGACAAGTCAACTATAATCCTAAATAGTACATTAAAGTGACTAATTAGTATTTGGGAACTGTTTGTTTGATTAAAACTGTAGCACCAACAATATGTAACATCTCCAGACTGATTCACTTTTAAAACAATGTGTAGTTAGTTTATCATACTTTTAAAGAAAAACCTAAAAAAAAGCCTAACAAATTGATAGTGGCTGACAATGTTCCTATACATTAACTAACATCATTAGTCAGCTGCCCAATGTTTCTCTTTGGGAAAGTTGAATTAAAGGCATATCTACATTCTCTGGATTATAAATATATCTGATAGAGAAGAATCAGTAGTATGTGAAAAAAAAAATTGCATACAATTTTTTATCACAAAATAAGCATTAAGAAACTTACCTTGAAGTTAGCAAAATGTCTTCTATTTTTGGCCAGTTGAAAATTAGAGTAGATGCCTCTTACAAACTCAGGCTAAATTAGCATAAAATTCATAATTCCGTTAGGCCGATCAGAGCAAGCAGAGGCAGTTGCAACATTGTAGTAAAAGTCTGTTGTTCCTGTCTCAGCAGCAAGGAATCATGGGAATTGTTGTCTAGCAACTATTCATGTAAGAAGGTGCTATGCATTTTCATACAATAATCTCTCACTGCAGCAGGTTCCACCTCAATTCTCTGCAACTCATTTCAACTCTCACATTCACTCTGGAGTTTATTCCACATTATCTTCAGCACATTCTCACAGTCTCTGTAGCACATTCCACCCCAGTCCCAGCAGCAAACAATAACACAGAGTTTACAAATAAAATCATACTGCTGTGCCTGCAGCGTGGATTCAGCCTTGGTTACCACTTCTACCACATCTGCTAGAAAACCATTCAGAAAACCATTCAATGTATCAACTACTCCGGAAGTTTTTTGTTAGTTTGTTTGTATGTATGTTTTTTCTCTCTCTCTGTTTGGCTGAGCTAACAAACTTGCAGCTGACAAAGTCTCTCTCAGTCTGTCTCCAGTCTGTCTCTCTACATTTGTGTGGTACTTTCTCTCTCTCCCAGTCTCTCTCTCTCTCTCTGTGTCTCTGTGTCTCTCTCTGTCTCTCTCTGTCACTCAGTCTCTCAGTCTCTTGCCCTCTCTCCCTCCTTTGTGCTGTGACAACTCCCAAGCCTATAACTTGATACAACAGGCAGACTGAGCTGCACAGCCCTTTGGTGAATAACTAACAGGTTAAAATCTGTACTTTAATGCTGTGTTCCTATTGGCTAGTATGTTTTGCTGATGTAAGCAGCTCCTGGGGGGTTTGGTAATCAAGATTTCAGTTTGTAGCAAATAAAACTGTAAGTACTGAAGTAATGGTAGTAGTGAACTTAGCAATGGAATGTATATTTTTCTATTACTCTTTGGCTGTTTGTTAAGAAACATTTAAAACCCAGGAAACTTCTATTTACCTTTAAGGTTAATTTTTGACCAACGTAAGCTGCCAAAAAAGGAGGGACATGAATACGTCAGCTTCAAGGTAAAGTCAGAAGGTTTTGATTTTTGATCTGTCTTGGGGGAGCTGGAAAAGAACTCTAGCTGGTCTATGGTCTTTAGGGACCATACAATGACATAGGCCCTCATTCAATTGCAATTTTGTCAATTGAATAGGGGTCTAAATAAGAAGTTTTTAGTTATTAAGCATCTATCCAAAAGCACGGTTTTCACTAACTAAAAACTTCTTTAAAAAATATATATTATGTGCTTATTTAGAGCCGTATTCAATTGGCAAAATCGCAATTGAATGAGGGCCATAGTTTAGAATATTTTGTCAGTGGCTCGAGCAACACTAGAAAAATACTAGATTAATTTCAAACTGTTTGGGACAATAAAAAATAAAACTTATGCACTCCATAAAGTTGGACTAAAGCATACTCTTATGTTATTCTGCATTATGATATCTAGAGACAACTCCATTGACTTGAATAGAAAGATTTTAAAGGTTATATACATATATTTAAGTGCTGTGTTTAAAATATTCTATTTTGAAAAACTGCATTTGAAAACTGAAAATGTTTTTGAAATGCAAAAACAATTCATAGAGCATATTTTTATTGTGTTTATATGCAATTATGTTTCCATAGAATCTACCATGTTGATGTCGAGTAAACTTCTAAAAACATTTTGACCCTTATAAGTTTGTTAATCAAAAGTTTACATATATAGAGAAAAAAATGACCACAGTGATCCTTTAACTCATTAAGAAATGTGGGATCTTTCCTATTGGTTGGCTGCAAGCCGTGGCAGCCATCAGCCGCAGCTGAGATTCAAGTCAAATTCTAACCCTAACCCTAACTCTAAACCTTAACCTGAACAGTTAACACTAACACTAACATTAAATCCTAACCCTAACACTTAACGCTAGTAAATTGAGGAAAATCTTGGGTGAAATGTATTTAAATACCACACACGCCACCTAGAGGCCGCTCACTGGCACTGCTGGCGGACAACCAACAAGAAATGTCCGAAAGGTGCAGAACATGGGCATTACATTTGAACTCAGCTGTAACCATCTCATGCATATTTAATTCAAAAGTTGTTTAAGTCCCTCATAATCTTTCTGTTTAAAACATGCAACAACTTTTGTGGTTATATTTTTTCACAATAAAAAAATATTAATAAGGACTTGAACAATGTAAAGCTGCCGAGTGAACAGAACTAACACACTGTAGAAAATTACTAAAACTATGTGAGTGATGTCTCTGCTCTCCCCTATACTTTACTGGCAATAATAAAAGCATCTATGGGAAAAAGACAATAAGAAATGGTGGTTTTAGTTGCCAAACAGTCCAGAGCTTTTAGAATTCTAGATACTAAGTGCTGTACTTTTATATAGAAGCATCTGAGACCTTTGAAAGTCCAAAACTTTTAATTTTCTCAACTAAAAAAAACATTAAAGAGCATTACGTTTATCTGTGTCTCCAGCATCAATATTGCTTGGATTACACGCTATTACAGCATGTGGGTTTAATAGAAATGATGGGCAGAGGGAATGAGGCAATTTTCCAGCTGTGCTGATACAATACATATTGGTAACTATATGTTCAGAAATCTAATTAATAAGAAATTCACAATCTATTTGTAGCCATTTTCCTTAAGATTTGATAGTAAAGTTGACCTATATTTTATCTATGGTTTCTACGGACTATAAACATTTTCATTATTTCTTATTATGGTAAATAACCTTTAAAATCTTTCTATTCAAGTCAATGGAGTTGTCAATGGAGTTGTCTCTAGATATCATAGATTAAGAGTATGCTTTAGTCAAACTTTATGGAGTGCATAAGTTTTATTTTTTATTGTCCCAAACAGTTTGAAATTAATCTAGTATTTTTCTAGTGTTGCTCGAGCCACTGACAAAATATTCTAAACTATGTCATTGTATGGTCCCTAAAGACCATAGACCAGCTAGAGTTCTTTTCCAGCTCCCCCAAGACAGATCAAAAATCAAAACCTTCTGACTTTATCTTGAAGCTGACGTATTCATGTCCCTCCTTTTTTGGCAGCTTACGTTGGGCAAAAATTAACCTTAAAGGTAAATAGAAGTTTCCTGGGTTTTAAATGTTTCTTAACAAACAGCCAAAGAGTAATAGAAAAATATACATTGCATTGCTAAGTTCACTACTACCATTACTTCAGTACTTACAGTTTTATTTGCTACAAACTGAAATCTTGATTAGCAAACCCCCCAGGAGCTGCTTACATCAGCAAAACATACTAGCCAATAGGAACACAGCATTAAAGTACAGATTTCAACCTGTTAGTTATTCACCAAAGGGCTGTGCAGCTCAGTCTGCCTGTTGTATCAAGTTATAGGCTTTATTTAAATTTCTACTGAAATCATTAAAACTGTTTTGTACCACCATACAGAGTAGTTACAATCAAATAGAAAATGTGTAAAGACTTTTTATTTTTTTATTTGAAGTTCTTTTCATTTTTTATAATGGTGTTTAAATGCTATCGCATTAGCATTTACACTACAGCATTCAAATTGGAGGACATTTTCTGAGGTTATTATGGGAACAAATTACAAGTACTCTCTAAATACTCATATACTGTATTTACAGCAATATTATATTTCCCACTTTGTTTCCCATTGAGATGAAAATATTTAAATAATCAAAAAGGAAGAAGTTTACATTGATTAGAAGCAGCAAAAGGAAGTTTATTGTTTATTGCAGGGTGCTTGTGATTTTTAGTCCTTACAGAATCTGCTGATTGAAAGAAACTCAACATAGCCATTAGTTAGAACAGTTTGAAGATTAAGTTGGTGATTTAAATAATCATATAAATACTAGAAAATGTAAAATATAGATCAGTTTAAAAAAAAATCACTTGGATTTCAGTGCTATGTTTGTAAAGAAGTATTAAATTACAATATAATTATTTTTTTATATTTCTCTTTTACTTTAAAATTTTTGTATTTTCTGTTTTTCACTTTAAGAAAATGGATGCTAATTGTGCTATTTTTTTTTCTTAGAAAGCAACGTTTTTCTTGGCTTCTAAGTAGAAATGATCAGTATTAACTTTTTAATATATTTTGTCTAAAACATTGATATTTTTTTGATAACAGTGTGCTTCAGCATTAAAATATTTACATTTTATTTATCAATGGAACAAATCCTATTAACTGTTTGGCTAAAATTTGCACATGGTGTTTCATTTTTTTTTATTATTGATCTATCATCACAGACAATGAAAGAAGAGAATAGTGGATAATCACAGAGATTACGATCAGAGGTATGTTCTGTTTGTAAGCTCTGTCCATGTGCTCTTAAGAACCTCACATTACAGTGGAGATGTTATTTAGTGTATAGGTCCCCCTTGTGTCAAAATTGGGGTTTTGTATAACATTACTTGGTAACCAAAGGCTCACTTAGGCTGTTACATCTTAAATTGCCTTGGTGGTAAATATTGTTGATTTTTGGGGTGATCAATTATTTTTTTTATAGTTATTGTAGGTGACTGATAGCTTGGATATACACATCCATGTTAGATGGACACCTTTAGGGTCTTTGTCGCATTGACTATATGATTCAGCTATGGTGGCAGGCAATATCTGATTTTGGCAACCATCTGACCTTTCTGTTGTACTGTACTGACTTGCTGCCAGCCACGATCTTTGATGTGCTTTAATATTTATCTACATAATTACTTTTTCTGTGGGTCAATGTTCGGTGTTTCTTACTCCTATCCTTGGGCGAATGCTCCAGAAACTGTCTGATGAAATGTTGTCAGAAGGTGGTCCAACGTTTCAACTCTGCATTCTTTACTATTTGCAATATTGTATGCATATTTATAATATTGTACTAGTGTTTGTAAAATCTGCTTTATAAAGTCATGAAACATAATATGGCGTTCTCATATCCCTTTAACATTTGTTGTTATGCAATACATTTTGTGGTAAACAATATTTAAAATAAAATATATTCATTTTAAAAATATAAATAAACAATGACGACCAATAGATGCCCAATCTCCTATCTGAGCCTTCTGAAAAGTACAAGATATATCTGTGGCTGATTAAATTAAGTGTTAAATTCTGTTATTTTGTAACATAATGTCCTGAACGAGCAATGACAATAAATTCAATGTATAAATGTTGATTGTCATGCATTATGATAATTTGTGACATTACTATTATTAAAAGTGAGGGTCAGGTCTATAAATGTATAATAAGTTGTCATTAATGTTGGGACAACATGATTTTAAATGCCCTGTCCAGAAAGGCCATGACCAACCGGTATAATTTAGAATTATCAAAAACTGTTGACTCTGCTTGCTACTTTGCATTAGAATAAATCACATTCCCATGAATTATTTTTTTCTATCCTTAAGGGTATCAAGACAATAGCTGCATTAGCATTTAGCAGCACAGGAAGTCAGTAGCATGGCCATTTCTACTTAGTATGATTTAAATATGAGGGCCTTTTTGAATTGCAAATAGCAGATGTTAAACTATACATGAGACATTATTCAGATTTTAATGACTAACATAAACTAGTCAAGTATAACTTTTAGTGTGTTGGCTGTGTTGGAGCCAATATATAAAGCTGACATTTACTCTTTCAGGTGCAGAATGATTTTTTTGTACATCAGTAGTAGATGGCCATTAATGTTATGGAATCTATTTGTTACTCTACTATAAGTAATTAGATTTCTGCAGCAAAAAAGCTTGTACCTAGGTCTAACATTTTGTTTGGCAGTGCTAAATTCCTGTTTTAATGCTTCCCTAGGCTAGGTCTGAGATTGCCAGGGAAAGCTGTTCATTACAAAAATGCTAAACTGTGTATGTATAACACAAAATATTTCGAAGTCTTGAAATAGAAGTCACAGAAAAATGTATTTTTCCACTAATTGGAAGCCAAATATTTTGGCTAGGAGAGAATGTAAAGATATTTATAAATGTGTAATAATTTCAAATCTATCAGTTTGAAAAAACATTTTTTCTTAAATTAGCATATAGCTATATTTAAGGAGCCATCACAAATGCCAAACTGTGCTATGTTGCTGTTTTTTTCCATCAACACATTGCTGAGATTTAGCTTTTTTAGATGCAAGTGCTTTGCAGAAATGAAGGCAGAGAGAAATCCACAATCTTTTACTGGTTAACTCCTCAGTCGAGCCTTGCTAACTTTTCCAAAAACATTATATTTGCAAAATAATCAACATATGTAAATCTAAAACATACTAAAATCTATTATGCAAGTATTAAATGTTTAAATTAATTTGTTCCAGTATACAAATCATTCCTGTGTTGAGATCAAATAAACAAGAAACGTAATAATACCACCCTAAGGGGGTTGGGGGGTGGTTATAAAAACGTTTTTGCGTTGCCCCGAGAGGTACCAACTTACTTAAAGCCCCCACCCTAGACCCTTTCCCATAACATCCCCATTCCTAAGATCCTATCCCATAACACCATCCCACCCCAAGACCCTTTCCCATAGCTGCTTCCCTTCCTTTACATCCTGCCTGCATGAACACTCATATATACATATAGTAAAATATAAACAAATTGATGGCATTAAGGTGTAAATTACCCTCACAGAGCTAGTGGCAGGGAGAAGGATGGCATCTGGTCAGACTACAGTTGTCTGGCAGTTTCCTTCACCACAGGGACAGGTAATAGTATTATTATCACACTAATGACAGGATTTTAACAGACAGGTTTCCTCACATGAAAAGAAGTGCAGTGTATATAAGAGTGTGATGTGTCAATAAAGGTTATCTGTTTTGTATACGCATAAAACATGGTGTATATGTTATTCTGGGCTCCACATGGAAATCCCTTTTTGTTATTGTTTTAAGTTGATCCTAGGCTATGGGACTATTGACTTGTTTCTGTATCATGTGGACTGGTTTTTTAATGGTTACCTAAACTGGGCACTGAGGTAACCCACAAACCCACGACCTAGAGGAATCCCTGTAAGCCAAAAGCAGGTGGTCAAATCTGGGATTTGACATCTGGTTGGCAGTGATGGGAGATCTCGGTGCAATAACCAGCAGCAGGATTTCTACCTACAAGGACATGATGGAGGAACTAATGCCAGAGAATGAGCACTACAGAGGGGAGGATGAACTGGAGGCAGGTAATAATGTTGTGCAGGTCACTGCAGCCTCAGTCCCAGGTTATCTGCAGCTGAGGAGGACGAGGTGTCCAGGATGTTTCAGATGCAGTGGGCTATTATTCCAGGTCTAAACACAGATCAATTGGAGACCCTCTTGACACAAATAGTGCAGGAACTCCGGTGGGAGAAGCGAAGGGTACTTAACTGCCCTTTCCCAGTCCATGTGGATGTGGAACCTCTATCCACAGTGGATGTACAAATGGGCCAGACCCAGTTAAATGTTGCTATAAGTGGGACATATGAGGATGGTACCATTCATGATGGGTACATACCAGAGGCAATGGAGTCTGAATGCCAGACAGTAATAGCAGGCCAGGTGGACCCAGTGATCAAGGAGGTGAGTGCTATGCTATGCTCAAGCTTGCACATCAGCCCAAATCTGAGTTTACATTAACTATTTATTTTCCGGCCGCAGCATGGGCGGGTCTGAGGTGCTCCAAGCCCTCGGGACTTTTTCCATGGATATTTGACATAAATTAAAAAATAATTTATTTACGGATTTGAGTGTAGGGGAATGTTGTGCTATTTTTGCTAACACCTACAATCACTTTATAGTCTCCTCAGAGTGCAGGATGGCTTTATTATGGCTTTAAAATGTGCTTAATAGGTGCTAGCGGGACCTTTTTTCTGCAAGTAAGCTGCGGCCCGGTTTTAGCCTTGCCGAGAGGGTTCCCGGAGCAATTGAATAGCAACCAGGATTTTCTTATGGCCGAAACTCTTGCGGCCATTTTAGATCAAAGGCTTTCCTGCGGCGCGAGCGGCCGCAAGGGATAGCAAGGCGCCGGCCGCAAGACTGCCGGAATCCCCTGCCGGAGGGGAATAGAATAGCCGATTAGCTTGCGGCGGGTCCTTGCGGCCCCGCATCTCCTACGGCCGATAATAGAATGAGGCCCCATGTAAGGTTTATATTAATGAAATACACAATATACAAAATTTCCCAAGACTGCGCAACATGACTGCTTCACGTCTCTCTACTTCCTGCCTCATTTCCTAGAATAGTTTTGTTTAAAGGACAATTTAATGCCCTAAAAACGAAGAGTTTTATATTTTTAATTAGACCAGACACTAAACATGCTATCCCTCCACACCATATACAGCATATATAGAGAACAACTACATGTCTCAAAAAGGCCATAAGATCTATTTCCACTTAGTATTTTTTAGTGAACAGTTGCTAAGCATTTGGGGTAGTGACATGCAAATGAGATTCAAAATATATCACCATTTGCAGTCATGTTAAATGGGTTGAGGCAAATGGTGATACATTTTGAGCCTCATTAGTCTTCCACCCTTTTCTGAATATCGCCAGATTACTAGGACACGGCACTATAATCAGACACTCCCATGACCATGACTAAAATTCTGGCCCTTTGCATAACCCTCCACCTATTGTCTCAAAGTCTCCCCTTTGTTTTCTTTACTGCTAAGCAATCATAGTAGCTTATATTCTTGATTGTTACTCAACTCATCTTGTATCTGTATTTTTAAATCTCTATTGCCCATTAACCTTTCAACCAATGCTGTCATAAAATTATGCTATGCTATCACATATATAGTTGTCATAACTGCGGGTTGTCAGAAGTTGTTGCTAACGCTGCGGCCCTTGCGAACATCAACTGCAGACCTTGCAACATTTACCACTTACGACACAGAAATACGAGACGTCGGACTTACAAAAAAAAACATTCCGACCTCGCAAAATTACGACTTTAACGGCCGACCCCCGCGAATCTCAAAACATTCAAAACACAATAAATACACACAACAAACACATAAAAAGCTTACCCACAGCAAGAGGGAGCACCCAGGACCTCTGCAAGTGAAGTTACACCTCCATTTAAGTCCAAATTGAAGGGTTTAGACACCGGAAAATCACCTGAGCGAGAGAAAAAATGGCAGCCGAAAAAAACGAAAACGAGGCTACAGGACCCTAAACACCCAAAACACCACCAAACACCTACAGATTTTCCGAAAAAACAGGACGAGCTCCAAGAACAAGGACGCTAAATCACCAACAGCCGCGTACCACACATTAGGCGCCATTTTACAACACTAACTTACACAATGCGGAAGTACACAGCTACCCTAACGGATTTGGCCTCGCGCATGCACACTATATACACTACACACTGCACACATTGCTCACACTTACACAGCAGCTCCACAGCACTCAAAACACACATTGTATGCTGCAGCAACATGAAAACAGATTGTCAGCTCTTGAGCATAATGCTTCCTGCATTTATTACTTCAAAATAGGTAAAGTATATTCCTTTATTAATGTATTATTTAGTTCATTACCATACACCAAACAGCATTAGCTCACTTACAATTTGATTCATTCATTTTTTGACGGGCAATATTCTAGTGTTGTAATAAACCCTCAAACAGTTTTTATAAACATGCTATAAAAATGTGAATACATAAATAAAAATAAAATTGATATGTACATGGATAATAAATATGGCTTCTGTACAACAGTCATGTAACTAAGGGTATTGCTATATCCATTCTATTACATGAATAAATGTTGTTGACAGTTCGTGTTGATCTGTTTACTGTGATTGATTTTCATGTAATTCATTCACATATTCAGTAAAGTGTATTGTTAAGAAGCAGATTGTATACTACAAACAGTGACATAAATAAATATTTAATAGTTAAAAAAACAGTAAATTAAGGACACATACATATTACTAAACCTTACATGCTGCATCATGAGTGCTCTGTTCAATAACAGATCTATATCTATTTCTGTTACCCATCACCATTTTCACTTGAAGGAACACTGATATGTAGTTGTAGCATGGTTTTTAAATATGTGAATACTATCAAACAATACATTAACAATGCAACGCTCCCATGTTATGAAAAAACTCTGTTTTCATGAATTTTATTCTGGATTTTTCTTAGAGAACATATGGAGGACTCACAGATTGGCGAAGCAGATGAATATAATGACTTAGGGCGATACTAAATTCCAGCCACGTAAGTGCTACAGGTAGCTTAAAAGGGCTGCATGCTCTGGACATTTTACGTCGCTATTTAAATTAGAAGTGCTGCGAGCTATGAGCGAGAGATGAAAAATCGTAAACCAGTTCTCGTCCATCGGAGTTGTGGGCTGGAACACAAACAATTAAGCAAGCACGTAGTTACGGGTTCAGATGGAGCCAATGGAAAAAGAGATTGTTAGTGTTACGTCACTGAAAAAGGGGAGGGTTGAAGTCCTACGTGCTTCAATTACAGTTTGCGATCGGACCCACATTCCAGAAATAATGCAATATTTATAAAGCCGTAACTATGATATTCTGTTACATGCAAGTTACAGTATATGTCTTAACAGAATGATTGCAGGGATCGATATAACACAAAATGTAAACATGAAATAAAGTATTTTTCAGGGCCGCTTTGCGGGGTTTAGAATGTTGTGCTATTAACATTACTTTCCCTTATAATAAATGTCCAGTAGAGTGTTGTTATTTGCATTACAAGTGCTACATATTGGACTTTACCCTCCTTGTGGGTGCTCTCGAGCACACGTTGGCCTTTGGGCTCCATTTGCGTGTTACGTGCTTGCTCGCTAGTGAATATGTTGCAATTTAATAGCTGCATTGAACAAGTAGTGGTTATGGGCATGACAGATCAAAGTATTTACGTGCACAAATATCGTCATTGCTCTACACATAGCCTATTCTCGGCCACCCTGCGTGTTAACACGCAAGTCTACTGCGAGCAACGTAACGGGTCTAATTTAATACCTGTAACCTGTAAATCTGGAGTTATGGGCTACATTTTACAATGTAGCCCCAATTTAATAAGGCTATAAGATAATTAGTTTGGTGGAAGCATTCATGAATGACTGGGCTGGAAATAGATAGTTCCTAGGTTGGCTAATAAGAAGTAGTCAAGGTGACTAAATAAATTAGAAAGTTATAAATTAGAAAGTTTGGCAGCTTTAGTATTGCTAACTTTAAGGAATCACAGAAATGTTGTATTTTTAGTGAGAGGATGAAAAGCTGCCCCTAGAATTAGGATGTGTTTAGCTTAAAAGAAGGTTTGTACCAGAAATATGATAATAAAAACGTGGAAGTTTGTGGTCTATTGGGATTGATAACTCAGTATAAATCTGTCAATGACTTGGGCTGTGAAAATTTTGATGGCCGGCTGTAGTAATGAAAGAAGGCAAACAATGAAAAGATGATTGAATTGTTAGAAAAATCTAATTAATAAAAAAAAAGGAACTTGTTCTAGGAGAGGTTATGGGGACCAAATAGAGTGCATTTGCAATGGAACAAGTATACTGAGATTTTGAAAAAATGTGTTTGTCATTTGCTGTACTACCAAAATATATTGTCTGTGATGATTTTTTCATATCTGTTTAAGGTGAAAAATGGCATCCTTTCAGGGTTCTTTAAAAAAACACCATATTTACCTTTACAGTGTAGGGCCCTCATTCAATTGCAATTTAGCCAATTTAATGGGGCCCTAAATAAGCACATAACATATTTTTTTTAAAGAAGTTTTTAGTTAGTAAGCATCTATCCAAAAGCAAGGTTTTCACTAACTAAAAACTTATTTTAAAAAAATATTCTATGTGCTTATTTAGACCCCTATTCAATTGGCCAAATCGCAATTGAATGAGGGCCTAGGAGTTTTATGAAGTAGTGATAATAAAATATTTTTTTATATTTTATTTCCTATCAAGAGTTACTTAAAATTAATTGTTTAGTTTTACATATATTGGAAGCTTAGCATATTTTTGAACAAACATATTTATCAAATATTTCTCTCGTACCTCCATTTTCATACCAAATGAGCAGTGTGTAAGTTGTTATTTGTTACATTATAAGAAGATAAAGTTAAACTGCAATACATTCAAAATTTGCTGTGCTGTTTGTAAAGTTCAAAATATAGCAATGAAATCTGATGAAATTGGTGGATTTTGCATGAGCTTTTGGTTTGACTCTACCATCTGTTTTCAATATGACTTTTTAAATGCTATATAATATCTGAACTAAATGTTAGAAGAAAAATAAGTGGCAATACTATCTTGCCTGAGTCCTGATAAGAAATTTTATATTCACACATTACCATCACCTGTTAAGATGCAGATAGGAATATTTTACTAAATGGAGATGTAAGAAGCAATAATCTTTTAATCTGCAAAACATAACTTAGATGTTAGATGTCAACATATTTAAGCCTTGGATTAATTTCCTCTTTTCACTTGCGTATGGTATTTTACAGTTTATATGTAACAAACACATATAAATACCTTATACTTTCTAATCAGTACTAATATATTTTTAATACCAAGTTCTGCTATTTCATAATTCCCAGAAGGCAGTAGAATAGTATGATAGGAGCTATCCATAAGGTGGTAAACATGTCATATATGATTTAATCATACTATATCTTTGGAAACTGTCATTGAAACAACCTAAAAGTAAGTAAAAGTACAAAAAAAATTATATTAAACTTTTTGTTCAATTTAAGAGAGTGTTCTTTTTCGGTGATAGTTTAATGAGACATGATGAACCTCTGAATAGGGAAAAGCATAACAAAGATAACGGGAAACATAGTGCAAACTATTGTTGCTGCCGCATTATCTGATAAAGTGGAACTCACAGAACTGATGGGTTACAAGATTCTCTCTACCGCATTTGAGCCACAGTACAATGGCTTCTCACAACAATTGGATTTTTGCCTCTGTTGTCCACTATACTAAAAGAATTGTGAAGATATGTTCATAATTTTTCTATTGCAAACTGTGTTTCATAATTATTTTTACCTGGCATTATTTAGAAAATAACAATGTAATGCATTCTAGGGACTTTATGAATGTTATACACTATTTTTATACAAAGGAATTTTTAAACAATGAACAATTTAATTGTATATAATTGTGAATGTCATAATATTTATGTAAATTACATTTACAAAAGTAATTAATCCATGACCTTGACATGTGCACTGGACCTCCAGTTTTTTTTTTTTTTTTCAGCATTTGATAACATGATATGGAAATAGAATTTCCTCTCTGGGAGATACTGCTATACATAAAAAACAAATGATATGTGGATGAAATGAGAGTGCTTACATACACATAATGAAGTATATAAAAATATTTAATTTAATTTTAAAACTACTCACAACATAAGTAGATTCTTATTTGAAATTGGGGTCAATCCATATGTAAATTGAATAAACCTTGAGAATGGTAAAACTATATATTAAAGCCTCACACATTCTTTTCAAGTGGCCAACACAATGGAGGGGTATGTTTCTGAATATGAATATATATTGTGGTGTACTTCTTCCCGGTGGATGGTGCAAGTCACACAGTAGGGAGGAAATCTGCTCCAGGTAACATGGAGTTAATCCCCTGGAGCTGGGCTAATTGGAGCTGCAGGTGTGAAATGCCTTTTTAAAAGACACATACATAGATGAAGGGCTGCTGAATAAGCTTTGGCCTGAGTGGTGTGAGGAGTCTGTGTGAATCTGTAGTCTATGTGAGAAGACGTAATGTGAGACAGTCAGGTAGACTGGATCCTGAGAGCTGAGCAGAGATATGCTCTGAAGTAAGGCAGCAGGAAAGACTGCTTAAAGTACAGAGAGACACTGGCAAGTAAGTTGGATTGCCTGGAGAATACAGCCAGCAGCCTAAGAAGAGACACTGGGTGTTTCAGCATGACCTGGGAAGAGAAAGAGACAGAGCTTTTGAACAGGACCTGACAGGATTTACAGAGCAGCATAGGAAGCTGTCAGTAAGAGGAGCAGTCTGTGTGACTGCAACAATAGAGTGACTGTTTGCTCTAAAAGTTGAGGACCTACAGAGGATCCATTGCAGCTAAAAAAAGCTGGGAGAGAGACACTGGACTTAAAGGGACCACCCCTCTGTGTGAAAAGGTATTTTTTTACCTGTAGACCAAGAAGCGGTCTCAGGGTTAGTGACGTGTTCCTCAAATAAGTAAGCCCGTATATTTGGATTTTTCTTTTCATGCTGAAATTAAGCTAATGTTTGTTTTGTATACTTTATTAAAAGCAAAGATAAAGTATATGGTGACGCAGCGGGTTATGTAGAAATCACAGGAGCAACCAGTAGCCAAAGGCCGGCCTTGTCACAATATAATATATATATATATATATATATATATATATATATATATAGTAAATAAATAGTACATCTGTGTTCACATTTGAATGTCTAAAACAAGTTAAAAAACCTGCTTCCAGCTCAGAATTCCAAGAAAATCAATTATTACACTACATTCTGGGAAGCTAAGCGGGGACATGCAAATGCACCCACAAATGCCTCGCACTTCAATCCATAGCCATTATCAAACATGGCTTCCTTTAAGCTTATGCATGCTGTATTACACAGCCTTAATGCAAAGCCAAGGTTGGATTAAACACAAGCTGAGTATCCATGTACAGCTATTTCAAGCTTACTGGCTATCATCAGCATATATATATATTTGTGATTGTGTCCTCCTCTTACGACGAGGGGTATCTAAAATGCGGCTGAGTGCTAAGGGACATCTAGCCTTCTTAGAAGGTCACATGATCCTTGGAAATAGCAAGGAGGCTGGGGTCGAAATCAGCAATGAGGTGCTTAGAGAAAGTCAAAAGCGTTACCTTGAATCTTAGGCAATGATTCAGTTTAGTAGATATGGGACGAATCTATAATGAGGGCTTGTGAAAGCCATGTGACAGTGAAAGAGGAGTGTCCATGGGCATGAGCAAGGACACTGATGGGACTGACAATGATTGAGGTAGTGCCTAGTGAAGGCTGATTTAAGACTCATGGAAAGCCAGAGGCTTGAAAGCCAAGTGACGTCGAAGGCCGAAATATGTTGTGTGGCTTGCTGAAAAAAATTGTATCTTGATTAGTAAATATGGGCCAAAAATCAGAGCATGAATTTCTGAAGGCCAAATGATGGTGGAAAGGGGATTATCTTTGGGCATGGGCAAGGACACAGATTGGACAGAAAATGATTGAGGTAGTATCCAGTGAAGACTGATTTTGGACTGCTGTTTAGTATATTTGGGCTGAAATCCATCATGTGGGCTTACAAAAGCAAAAAAGTGTTACCTGCGACATGTACAAGAATGCTGCACAGTGGATAAGGGGTGATAATCTGTCTTTACCAGGCAGTGGCCTACTTAGTATATTTGAGCTGAATTCCACAGTGGGGGCTTGGGAAAGCTGAAAAAAATCAGGCCACTGCACAATGGATGAGGGCCAAACTCTCTTACTTGCTAAAGCTGAAAACCCAGACTTTGCTTAGTAGATAAGGCCCAAAATTCAGCAGATTTTCTTTTGGAACCATTACTCTTCAGCAATGTGAATACCCACACAGGCATTTGGAACCATTGCTTTCCAGCAATGTAAATACCCTTACGTACATAAGCAACAAAGGGCCAAAGGCAACAAGTGAAAGCATAGTGTATAAGGTACAAAATCTGCTGTGAGGGCTTGCTGAAGCTGAAAAACCTTACCTTGCTAAGTTGATAAGGGCTACAATTCTAAAAATGATTTTATTTTTGAACCATTGCACTCCAACTATGTATATGCCCTTATGGATATAAAACAACAAGTGAAGGCTTGGTGAAGCCTAAGGCAAGAGAGCACCGAGAAACAACCTCCAGATACAGACTCAGAAATGGAGTTAGGTGAGCAAGAAAGAGGATAACCAGAAGTGCATAAGAAGGCTGATGAGAGAAACAGCAAGAGAGGGCCATTACCACAATACCATGTAACAACCTGGTCATAGAAATATAGGATCATAGAAAGTCGGACACAACTGAACAAATAAACAACTCTAGTACTCTAAGACTGTTATACCCTACACTAACCTTCAAAATTCTATCATTATATTGAAGTTAGTTCCTAGTAATTCCAAAATGGCCAAAGTAATTAAATTTCACTTATCAATAGCAATACTGTATTCCATATATTGACACATTATTACTAGGGAAAACTCCACCAGTAGTATTAACAAGTTCCATTTATAGAAAACAGAAAAGGATACTTCTCAGACTGGTGTTAGTATTCCCACTCACAAATAGAATGTAACTTGCTCACATTTAATAATTCATGTCTGGACATAAGGTATAAAACTTAACTTTTATTAAAGTTATAAATTGTTAAAATCCGACGTATAAAAAGTATATACTCAAGCAGGTCACTCCTGCTAGATGTAGGTCATTTATATAGCATAATCTGATAGATCCATGATTCAATGAAGTAACGTTTTCAATGTTGATAGCTATCAATAATTCTCATCACTCGCATAATCCCTATACTCTGGACTGGTGGAGTTTGGACCGGGACCCACCACTTGCCCCCTAATTAACAGAATTAAGAACTACACTGCCCTATCACAAACTATAGCTAAACACAGATGTACATATATACTGTATCTAGATAACTGTTGGTAACATACTCATCTCTGTCATAATATTGTGAAATATGGTAAATATACTTAGGATAGTATAACAGTTTTTCTACAAATGTCAATATCTGTATCATGGATCCACCATATATCTCATTATAGATCCATTTACATAGGTATAAGCCTTCTCATATGCATTTCTATATTGATTAAGTATGTCAGTATCCGTTTAATTACGGGACTTCTATTCAATTTGCCAAAAAATATCACATAAGCATACAGTATAGGCATATAGTGAATGTTGCAGTCTTCGATATCGGCTTTCCGTAAGATTGCCGTGTGACGTCATCAGTGAGGTACTCTGCTGTGATTGGCCAATGCGCACGTTTCACTTAGGCTTCTTCGATGGGCTTCATTAGGGTAGGATAGGGAGTGCTTTTTATCATCTTGTTCTTTAGATAAATATTTCTTAATTAAAAGTTTTCTTGAAAACAAGTGAACATCTTTTATGGTCTCAAATAGGGTAAACATCTTGGTGGAAAAGATAGCCCTTTCCTCGGAATATCTATCTGAAATGAAGTCATAGTATGAGAGGATAATTTAACAATGAGGGATTCATTCAAGTTTTACCATATCTCTCCTTTTGACCAAGTCCTTCTCTGATGGGGTCCTTGATGTCTTTGGTAACCCCAACTTTGTCAGTCCCTCAGACTTCTGAATTGAGATGACTGTAGATATTCCTCTCTGCTCCTCACCTCGTCTGAGTATGTGGGATCTCATTCTCAACTGCAATAGAGAGGTGGTAATTTACTGCGTAGAATGTTAATGCCACATGAAATATGTAGGCATGATGAAAAGAATGATAAGAAGATGCCTAGGGGAACATCTGTGCAAAATCAGGAATAGTCATTCTGATTTTGAAAGGCAAAATGTTAACTTCAGTAGCTAAGCATTTCCTAAGTATACATAATTCTAAAACCTAGATAAATTGTTGGATCCTTCAAAAGATCCAAATAGGTATCAGAAATGGAGATATGGAAAAAAAATGTTAAAAGCAGAAACAAGATGGATCACACTCTTGGATACAGTAATGCCCAGAGGACTGAAAAATAATTGTAATTTTACTGCTTTTATTTAGGATATTATGTCCTGACTCCACAAATAATTCATTTTCTGTTCCCTCTTAGTGTTTTCTCTCTCATAGTCTGAATAAAATAGCTCATATTCCAAGATTTGGAATGTAATCCTGGTCTTGCTAATCATATATAAAACTCATACTGTACTAAAATATGTCTGAGTAGCAAGAATCACAGATTAAAACATGAGTAATTATTTTTTATATTTGAATAAAATAGGAAAATGGAAAGTAATAATTGTTTCTAATGCTTCTTTTTTGTTTACCATATGTTAAAAGTTTTGAAATATATTGGGTGTAAGTGTATATACACTTGGAAGTAAGTACATGGGTATGAGTCAATTTACATTTATTAACAACATTAAGGATGACTTCAAGTAAAACAACAAAGTTGTGTATTGTATCTAATCGAATGGTATCTATAATACCAATTTGAGGTGGTGGAACTTATGGTATAATGGGTTAATTCACACATATATATACATTTATTTGCACATTTTTCAATTTTATTTTTCTTCATTTTTCTCTATATTCTTCCTTTTGGGTGTCTTTCACAAATTATTTATTATTGAAATAGGTGGTCAAATAATTAGTATATGACAATTTGAGGAAATAATTATCTCTTCAAGGTAGAATAGATAGTCAAACACATTTTTCATTGATGTTCTTTTTATTTATTTATTTATTTTATAACATTTTTGACTATTACAGTTATATACAGCATTACACAATGTAATGATATTATCACACACACTGTGAATTATAAAACCAAAGTATTTTACTACTTATAGACATAGATTAATAATTAACACCCGCTCAGAGCTAAGAAATTGATTAAAGATCTCTCTCTAGATCTAAGGCCCATCGAGGAAGCCTACGCAAAATGTGAGCATTTGCCAATCACAGCAGAGTCCCTCACTGATGATGTCACACTGCGGGCTTACGGAAAGCAGATATCGGAGACTACATCATTCACCATATGCCTATATGTATGTATTCTTATGTGATATTTTTTGGCAAATTGCATAGAAGTCCCTTAATTAGAGGGATACTGACATACTTAATCAATATAGAAATGCATATGAGAAGGTATGTAAATGGATTTATAATGAGATATATGGTGGATTCATGATACAGATATTGACATTTGTATAAAAACTGTTACACTATCGTGAGTATATTTACCATGTTTGACAATATTATGACAGAGATGAGTATGTTGCCAATAGTTACCGTATGTAGATATATATGTGCATCTGTGTTTAGCTATAGTTGGTGTAGTTCTTCATTGTGTTAAATAAGGGGCAAGTGGTGGGTCCCAGTCCAAACTCCCCCACTCCAGAGTATAGGGATCATGCGAGTGATAAGAATTATTGATAGCTATTAATGTTGAAAAAGGTTACTTTATTGAATCATGGATCTATCAGATTATGTTATATAAATTACCTACATTTAGCAACAGGAGAGAGGGACCGGCTTGAATATACATATATATTTTTTAAATGTCAGATTTTAACAATTTATAATTTTTTAAAATAAAAGTAAATTTTTTATACCTTATGTCCGGACATGAATTATTAAATGTGATCAAGTTACATTCTATTTGTGAGTGGGAATATTACTGCCAGTCTGAGAGGTAGTCTTATCTATTTCTATAAATCCCTTACACTGAGCAGCAATGCTATAAAAATATATTTTCGTATATCAGTTTTCATTTAGAATAATATATATATATATATATATATATATATATATATATATATATATATATATATGTCTAGACCTCATTTACCTGCATTGTTTTATAATTCTCAAGGTTTACCCTTTCTCCATCATTGGAAATAAGACTACACTTTTGCAGCCTTATTAAACTGCAATTCAGCCAATTGAATAGTGCTCTATATAAGCACAGAGCATATTTTTTTACAGAATTTTTCAGTTAGTGAAGACCTTGCTTTGGATAAAAATTCACTAACTAAAAACTTCTGTAAAAAAATATGCTATGTGCTTATATAGAGCCCTATTCAATTGGCCAAATTGCAATTTAATAAGGCTGTTAGCTTGTAAGAAGATTTTTTTTTAACGTGTAATTGTGTTAAAATATTTTACATACTTCAAAATTTCTGTTTGAATCCACCCTTCATTTTTTCACCATGGAACAGTCTCACCCTGGTGCACCATGTGTAACCTGTAGGGGCACCTCAAACACTCTCCCAAATTATTAAGGCAATCAACATTAAAACCCCATTACAAAAATGGCTGCCAGGAGCCTCATGTAGATGATGTAGAGGATGTCGGTCTGCCTATGCGCACATCTCTGTGGTATGCTGCCCTGGTAGGAAACAAGAAGATTGCTCAGTTAGTATTTGGTGTAGCTGCAGACTAATAAAGGGTAGATTCATAAATATTCCTGCAAAGAAGAGCTTACAATTAATTACAGGTGGGACAGGCTAGCAAAGAAAACACTCCTAGTAATAGCCTGGACTATTAGGCATTTGTGCAACCCTCAGACTGCAGTGACAGGATTTGAGGCCCCCTGCCATGAACATCGTACCCCAGGTTGTGGTCCTGCTGGCTCCTCTCACTAATGTAGTTGTCTTACTGCGAGTTTGTGTGTAACGCTCCCAAAGTGTGTGTGATGTACATGCAAAGAGGTGGGGAGAGAGGGGCAAGGAGACATGGGGGGGGGGGGGGCACAGGGCAGGGAAAAGGGGGAAAGTGATACAGGGGACGGAGAGGAGGGCAAAGAGACACAGGGGAGGGAGAGGGGGGAAAGAGACACAGGAAAGGGAAGTGGGGGAAGAGACACGGAGGAGGAATGGAGGAGATACAGGGGAGGGAGAGGAGTGTGAAAGAGACAGAGGGGAGGGAGAGGGGTGAGACACAGGGGAGGGAGAGGGGAGAGACACAGGGGAGGGAGAGGGGAGAGAGGGGTACCAAGAGACACAGGGGAGGGAGAAGGGGGGAAGGGACACAGGGGAGGGAGGGGGAACGAGATGCAGGTGAGGTGGGAAGAGACACAGGGGAGGGAGAGGGGGCAGATACAGGGGAGTGGGGGAGAGAAAAATCAAATATTATCCAGTCATTTGTGATGGGAGGCCTGAAATGGGCTCCGAAGGTGCTCGTTGCGAGGTTTGCAGAGAGGAGAGAGAAGGAGAGAAGAGGGAGGGGGAGAGAGAGAGAGGACACAGAAGAAGGGAAGGAGAGAGAGAAGCCGCGAGGGAGAGAGGGGAAACATAGGGGAGGGAGGGGGGGAGACACGGGGGGGGGGGCGATTGAGAGACACAGGGGAGGGGGGGAAGAGATACAGGTGAGGGAGAGGGGGAGAGGAGGGAGAGGAAGGGGGAAGAGACAGAGGGGAGGGAGAGGGGGGGAACCACAGGGGAGGGAGGGGGAAAGACACAAGGGAGAGAGAGGAGGGGGAAAGAGACAGAGGGGAGGGAGAGGGGGGAGACACAAGTGAGGGAGAGGAGGGAAGAGACACAGGGTATGGAAAGGGGGAAGAGACACAGGGGAGTGGGGAGAAAAAAATCAAATATTCTCATTCCAAGGCTCGCAGAGAGGAGAGAGAAGGAGAGAAGAGGAAGGGAGAGGACACCAAATGAGGGAAAGAGAGAGAGAGAAGCTGCAAGGGAGAGGGGGGATACGCAGGGGAGGGAGAGGGGTGAAAGACACATGACAGGGAGAGGGGGGAAAGGGGGACAAAGAGGCACAGGGGAGGGAGGGGGAAGATTCAGAGGGGAGGGAAAGGGGTTAGACACAGGGGAGGAAAAGGGTGAAGACACAGGGGAGGGAAAGGGGGGAGAGGGGGACAAAGAGAAACAAGTGAGGGAGAGGGGGGAAGTGACACAGGGGAGGAAAGGGGAGGATGAGACACATGTGAGGGAGAGGGGGGAAGAGGAGGGAGAAGAGGGGGAAAGAGACAGAGAGGAGGGAGAGGGGAAGACACAGGGGATGGAGAGGGGGAAAGATACAGTGGAGGGAGAGGTAGGAGAGGGGGACAAAGAGACACAGGGGAGGGAGAGGGGGGAATGAGACACAGGCGAGGGAGAGGAGAGACAGAGGATAGAGAGGGGGGAAGAGACACAGGGGAGTGGGGAGATAAAAAACAAATACTATCCTGTCATTTGTGACGAAGTCGCTCATTGCAAGGCTCGCAGAGAGGAGAGAGAAGGAGAGAAGAGGGAGGGAGAGGACACAGAAGGAGGGAAGGAGAGACCGTGCATAGCGAGGCTCTCATTGCCCAGCTTTGTGAGCCTTGCATTGTGCAGCAAACAACAGCATTGTGAGGCTTGCAAATATTATGCCATCATTTTTGACGGGCAATAGACTCGTTATAAAATGAAACCATTTCAGACAAGAAATATGTACAGAGAGGAAGGAGCTCTCCATGTCAGCAATACATATTTGACTAAGTGAATCAGAGAATTGTTGCAGTATAACCCCATCTCCCCTGGAATCCTCTCCCAGACCCTCTAAAAAAGATTTGAACAGATAATATTTACACATACTACCAAAAAGTCTTATTACAGATCTGTAATAAACATATGATAATACCTGTGGGTCACTGCACCACTGAGATCTTTTATATCTCTGTATTAAATCTTGGAATTCTAACGCACAAAGTTTGTGGATCAACTACAAATAATATGATCAAGAAATTCCTAACCACAGACGTGATATAAAATACCCCTGCTCTTTATATATTACAGTTTATAAAGGACACTCCATAAAATAAAACCCAGCTGAGGGCAGAGAATATCCTTCATAGAGACCTGATACTGACAACGGCCTTGGGAGAGACTTTTTGCCTTCCGCCATCAAGTATTTTATTGGAAGTGAATGAAATCATGAAAGTAAAAGAAGCCTTCAATGTGAGTATAATTCTAGATTATTTAATTTAATAAAAAAGTAATAAAACAAATCCGACACTCTGGATGCAGTAGATATGAGGATACAGTTCCTGAAAGTGTGATATTGCAAGAGAGAGAGAGAAGGGGGTGAAAGAGAGAAGGGATTGAGAGAAGTTGTAATGTGAGACAAAGAAGAGGAAGTGAGAGAGAGAAGGGGGAGTGAGAGAGAGGGAAGGTAGAGAGAGCAGGGGTGTTTTATCTCATAAATTAAGTGTTGTGTCTGTGTCCTTCTTTTTTGAAGACTGAACTCTCTGTATTGCGTTATGATTAAAATGGACAAGTTATTATTGAACAAGAAGCACAATAGGACTGAAAATTAAGAAGATGCACCACAAACTAGTGTCGGTGTGTGAAGAAGCAGAAATATCGTAAATATGATGACAATTATATTGATTTTGGCTTTACATCAACATACGTAGCTCACAGTTGCCTTCATACTGGCCGTAAGTCTGCAGGCTTGAAATTTGCCACAGTTACAGAGCAATTCAATTGATCAAGCTACCTGGCCGAAAGTCTAAACCGTAAACCATGCAAGTTGCATTTAAGAGCATGATCATGATCAATTAAGCAATGCCGTAACTACCGATTTAGAAACAGCCATTAGTAAATGAGACCATGATCATGACATCAGTAAAACATGGAGGTTAAACGTCAGTCAGTTAGCGTTTAGAAGTCCGATATGTGATTGGGTACACAATCTGGGAATGTACACAATAATAAAAATGAATGAAGATACTGTTCTAGTACATGTGGGTGGCCTGATATGTATTAACTCCTTGATTACCGAGATTGATATAACACAGAAATTAAATGTAAAATAAAAAAATGTTGATTGCAGATTTGCGAGCTTGAGACTTTAGTGTAATTAATTCTAATGTCATTCATGGCTTTCCCCATCTTTTAAAGTGCAGTATTGTTTTTTTATGTGCATTTACAGTGCTATGAACAGGTGTTTAACCCCCTTGGGAATCCTATCTGGGACTCATAAAATGTTCATCTACATTTGGCATTTACCGGTGTGAAAACAATTGCGGGCTTGAGGAATTGTAGCAATTGAAAAATCAAAGGCTTAGATGGGTTACATAGTAATTTAGGTTGAAAAAAGACTTTTAGTCCATCAAGTTCAACCTTTTTAGATCCAATCTGATCTGCAATATGCTGATTAATTGTTAATTGTTAATTGATCCAGAGCAAGGCAAACAGAAAAAAACCTCAGTGAAACTTTGCCAATTGTCTCAAAAGGGAAAAATATATAAAATTCCTTCCTGACCCAAGATACTGGTGATTGGATTCCTCCCTGGATCAATACTCCCTCTCTAATTATCCTGAATAGCCCTGAATGCCCTTTTTATTTAAAAATATATCCAATCACATTTTAAAGTCATCTATCGAATCTGCTGTCACCACCATCTTTGGTAGAGAATTCCACAGATTAACCACCCTTACTGTGAAGAACCCTTTTCTTTCTTTAAGGTGAAATGTTTTTACTTCTAATCTCAAAGGACGTCCCCTTGTCAGTTGAAAACCTCTTGACACAAAAAGTTCACTTGACAAATCCTTGTATTGACCCTGGATATATTTATATAAGGTAATCATATCTTCTCTTAGACACCTTTTTTCTAGAGAAAATAAGTTTAATTTGGTTAGTCTTTCTTCATAACTTAGCCCCTCCATTCCCGTTATTAGTTTTGTTGCCCTTCTCTGTACTTTTTCCAGCTCTAAAATGTCCCTTTTATGTAGTGGTGCCCAAAATTGTACTCCATATTCCAAATGAGGGCGTAATAGGGATTTGTATAGTGGCAGAATTATATTTGCTTCCCTTGCTCCTATTCCCTTCTTAATACATGCTAATATTTTACTTGCCTTTGCAGATGCTGCTTGGCATTGGGCACTGTTACCTAGGTGGCTGTCCACAAGCACTCCCGAATCACTTTCAATATCTGATACCCCTAGATTTGCTCCATTAAGATTTTACATTGCATGGCTATTTTTCCTTCCCAGATGCATAACTTTACATTTATTCATATTAAATCTCATCAGCCATTTAGATGCCCATTCCTCTAATTTATGCAAATCCCTTTGGAGGGAAAGTACATAATTTTCTGATTGAATTACATTGCACAACTTCGTGACATCAGCAAAAATGGAGACACTACACTCCAATCCCACTTCCAAGTCATTTATAAATATGTTAAACAGGAGAGGACCTAATACTGAACCCTAAAGAACCCCATTTACCACATTAGTCCAATCTGAGTATGTTCAATTTACAACAACCCTTTGCTTCCTGTCTTTTAGCCAGCTCTCAAACCTTGAGCAGATATTTACTGCAATTCCTGTATCCCTTAGTTTGCTCAATAGTGGCACTGTATCAAAAGCCTTTGCAAAATCCAAAAAGACTACATACACTGAGTTTCCTTGATCCAAGTTCATACTAACCTCTTCATAGAAACTAATTTGGTTTGTTTGGCATGACCTATCCTTCATAAATCCATGTTGGCCCCAACTTATCATCCTGTTTGAATAGACATATTATTGTATACTATCCCTTATTAACGCCTCTAAAAGCTTTCCCACTACAGAAGTGAGGCTTAACCTGTTCCCCGTAGCTGAACTGCTGGTCTCATTCATCCAGTTTATTTCAGGGTAGTTAAAATCTCTTATTATTAAAACTTGACCATGCTTAGCTGCATTTCCAATGTGCAACAATAATTGCAGTTCCTCAATTTCAATTATATTTGGGGGTTTATAGCTATATCTATAATTTCCTGGATTTGTTCTTGCTCCCTTAAATAAAGGTATCGCCTTTCTCCAGTCATTTGGTAGAGACCCTGTGTTGAGTGAATTTTGAAAAATTAGATATAATGAGCCCAGTTCCCTCAATACCCTTGGATGTATTCCATCAGGACCTGGGGCTTTATTAACATTTACTTCCTGCGTTAACCAATTATGTGGTGAGGGAGTGTAGCCCGATTTTTGTTGTAGTGCCCCAACCACTGGTACATCTCTTGTGTATATCGAAGAAAATAACCTATTTTGCTCATCTGCCTTTTCCTGGTCACTGATTGTCAGTCTGTTTCCCAATGTAATGTTCCTATAGTTTCCTTTCTGGCCTTCTTCCCATTAATATATTTAAAAAATATTTTAGGGTTAGTCTTACTCTCCTTTGCAACTAACTTTTCATTTTCAATTTTAGCCAGTCTAATAGTCCTTTTGCAAGCCTTGTTGATTTCCTTGTACTTATGTAAGACAGTCTCTGTCCCCTCTTGTTTGTATAATTTAATTGCCTATTTTTTACTTCTCATTTTCATCTTTAAGTCCTTGTTAAGCCACATGGTATATGGTGATAAGTATGTTTATTTAGTAAGGATTTGAATGTTGTCCATTTATGCTCAGTATTTTTACCCATCAGTTCTTTGTCCCAGTCTATACTAGACCGTTAAAATCTGCCCATTTAAAATTGAGAGTTTTTGTTGGTCCCTTACAGTTTTTTTTTTAATTCAATCTCAGATGAGACTGTGTTGTGATCCCAAAGGTTGCCCTATTTAAACCTTTGATACTATATCAATATTATTTGTGATAACTAAATCCAAGATACCTTCATTTCTAGTAGGTACCTGAATAATCTGGGCCAGATAATGTTCTCTGAGTGTACTTAAGAACCTGCTCCCCTTAGCTGAGCTGCTGGTCTCATTCATCCAGTTTATTTCAGGGTAGTTACAATCTCTCATTATTAAAACTTGACCATGCTTAGCTGCATTTCCAATGTGCAACAATAATTGCAGTTCCTCAATTTCAATTATATTTGGGGATTTATAGCATACTCCTATCAATATTCTTTTAGAATTTGCTGCTGCGCTATTTAACTCTACCCACAAACATTCAACATTACCGCTAGTTCCAGTATAAATATCTTCTCTGACTATAGGCTTAAATGCAGTCTTAACATACAGATGTTATGAGTCTATAGTTCTGAAGTACCTGCCACTGTACTTGAGTTACCTAGCAATACCTCCCTATACTAACCCTCCCCCATCTCCTCCCTCCTGACTAGTTAATTTGTTCCTTACCCCCTCTACCCTTTCTACCCCATTACTTCTATCCCTCCCCCCCACCTACTAGTTTAAAAACTCCCCCAACCGTTCTACCATCCTATCCCCTAGCACAAAAGCTCCCTCATCATTAAGGTGCAATCCATCCCT
The DNA here is from genome assembly GCA_027410445.1 of Discoglossus pictus. Classification (NCBI taxonomy): domain Eukaryota; kingdom Metazoa; phylum Chordata; class Amphibia; order Anura; family Alytidae; genus Discoglossus; species Discoglossus pictus. Next base: position 64,534,860 of record CM050167.1, on the reverse strand, counting down.
GCTATAGAGATTGTACCCAAGTGAGAAGGCAGCCTAGTGCTCCAAAAACCCAAACCCCTCCTTAATACATTAACCTCCCTAAGCTCCTTCTGTCACCCTGGGCTAGCACGTGGCACAGGTAGTATCTGATAAAATACAACCTTGCAGGTCCTTGCCTTCAGCTTATTACCTAGTTCTGTAAAATCATTCTTCTCTATCTTTCACTAAATTTGTCATTGGAACCAATATGCACCAAGACTGTCTGTTCATTTCCACCCACTCCAAATAATTTATCTACCCAATCCACAACATGCCGAACCTGAGCACCCGGGAGACAGCAAACTGTTTGATTGCTGGGATCTGGTTGACAAATCATTCGGGCTACCTCCCTAATAATAGAGTCTACTGCCACTAAAACCTGTCGTTCGCTCTGCCTAATCTGCCCTCCCACTCCTCCAGTAGAACTGTTCTCCCGGCTGTTAGAGGGCAAGCTCTATCTGGCATTGTCATTCCTGAATGGACATCCCCAACAGTTTCACTCAATCTGTCAAATCTGTTGGTGTGTGCCATCTCAGTACTGGCCTGCCTCCTCCTACTATTCCCCCTGCTTCCCCTTGTAACTGTAACCAAGCTACCTCCCTGGGCATCCTCACTAGCCGCATCTCCACCCTCCATTCTAGGCCCAGATAAACTGTGCTCTGTGAGCACCACACCCCCTTTCCAGTGGAGTAACATCTCTAAGTGCTGCAATTGTCCTCTCCAGTTCTCCAATTTGAGTTTCAAGATAGGCAACATGCTCACACCTCTCCCAAAGGTATGGACCCAGGATCATCTGTTCCAGTAGTGCATACATGTGATAGGCTGCACACTGAGTGAGGTTGTCACTGGACTGATTTATAAGTACAGTGGGGAAAAAATTATATAAAGCACTACAATGTGCTTCCCTTTTCTTTGCACTGCCTCATTTTATTTAAACTCCTTCACTTATACTAGAACTGCACTTATAAGTGTTTGCAAGCTCATAAGTTCACTCCTTCCCCTGTTTATATTATGTTCTTACTACCCACCTGCCCACTACTCACTGCACAAGTACACAAACACACTCTACAGTTCAGGATAAATCACAGAACAGATGCAAGCAAACCACAAGAAGCCACACACTGATATAACTTTACACCCCCTCTCAGCTGCCACTAATCAATACATAAGCACACAACACACTTACTGTTCAGGAGAAATCACAAAACAGTTAAGATTTTGACTAATTTGCTAGTCAATTGGCGTCTTTTAGCTACTAGCAAACAATTTGCAGGATTTTCAGCCAGTAACCTGCACATTTTCAGCCTGTAACCTGCAAATCGTTTACTAGTAGCTAAAAGACACCAATTGACTAGCAAATTAGTTTACAGGCTACATTAAGGGCTCCAGTAACAAAAAATGCCCTATTGAATGGGGGCCAAGGTCTCTCATAAGATAGTGTGGCTCCTTTGAGCCGATGTGCAGCTCGGTATGCTACTTTGTGGTACACAAGTGTTTCATAATGGTGGTGAAGGGATTATAACTGCATTGCAACCTTAGCGGGTATTGTTTTGCCACTACACAAAAATACAAACATACTATAATCTTAATTAGCACATCAACAAAGCTATTTAGTATTCAGTAGCTGCTCATTTGCATAACAAATATCTTGTTATTTCAGAATGAAATGGCTAGTGCAAAATACAGTTGTTCCCTAAGAATAACTTAAACAAAAGAATAACTTAAACAAAATGTTTTTAGGTGTCCCTTTAGAGATGTGATGTGAAAATTAAAGTAGAAAATAATAGCAATAATAAAACAAATATTTAAAAGTGGACTACAGATCAAATAGATACAAAATAAAATGTAGTTTACCTTGCACCAAGATTGCTGAGGTTGATGGTTCTTAGCAGGTAAGACTAATGGCTGTCTTTATCATTATATAATTCAAATAATAATAATAAGAAGAAGAAAAAGAAGATGACGAAGAAGAAGTATGAAAGTATTACTTTCCCTGGGATAGACAAATTAAAATATATAAATACTCTGGGACAGAAATTCTATAAAATAGTACATTTAATGTAGTATGTTAACTTTTATTTTATTCTGTTTGTATATAAGTTACGTTTTATTCATGTCAATCATAATATATTTTGAATAAAAAAATAATTTTATTATTCATTTCAGAATGTATTCATCTGTACAAATATATTTATGATTTGTGGTTAATTCCATTTGATACCTGTATTTTTTTTCTTGATATAATTCAATACAAATATGTGAAAAAATATATCTTATATCAAGTATATTAGGGAAACTGCAAAGTTCTGCTCTGTCCTTTCTTAAATTATATAAACTCTTTATATTTTCAAAGCATTTAAAAACACCTATTGAAAGAAACACGTGTATGACTTAATGTAACAGCATACAGTAATGTTACTGTGTTGGGCAATAAGACTGTCAAGTTGACAATAATTACCAGGTACCTTCTTAAACTGCCATGAAAATCTTCTTTATGTGGCAGGTATTTTATGACATAATGAGTTTTCAAATTGAAGTGCTTAGAATTTGTCAGACATGGTTACATTTATGCACTGTTCATAAAGTCAAGTTCCTGGCTGCTACATTTCAGGAATATGTAATATATTTTATCATTATTAAAATTAGTTTCTATTCTTAAAACTAAAGATGGGTGAATTCATTTTGATGCAGATTAGCAATTTAGTATAATTATACCAGATGAATATTTTCCAGATTGTATACATGGTATTTTTTCAGAGACAAGTTTATTTTATTCTGTCGAATATATATGTTCAGTGTTTTAGGTACAGAATCTAATAACTCTATGTCTTGATATTTTTGGTTTACTAAATCTTGACCGTTATTATCTACATATCTATGTACCACAGTAGCATTAATTTGCATATATCTTGACAAAGAAGGTTTGTTAATTCATACATATTTATTGATCAGAATAAACAATAATAAGATTATTGTACTTTTAATATGGATTATTCAGCCCTATCAATATATATGCCTGTCTTACAAGCAAAATGACTCTTTTATTGTATGAAAAGAAGTTTCTAGTTGCATGACATACCGTTTTATGTACCTATTTATAAAATGTGGGTAATATATAAGCTAGACATCTTTTGCCACAACTCTGACTTGAAACATTCATTTGCTTTATTTCCGTTGGGTGTGTCCTTACAAACTGATGAGCTCTCGTTTAGTCCTGAAGAGATTATTATCAGTATTTCTTTTATTTGTAAAGCGCCAACATAATCCCTAGCATTATACTGGGGTAAATATAAAAATAAAAAAACAATAATAACACAAGTAAAATAAAATAAAAAAGTGGATGGCCCTGTCTTTGAGCTTAAAATCAAATGTACACAGTTCTATCCCTAAAGCAAGACTGAAAAAAAAAACATACAATCTAAAGACAGAAATCTCCTCTGAATTTAATATCTTCTACGACATCAAGAAACTTGTTAGCAGAAACCATAATGGTAGATTCCATTGCAACAAAATCAAATTTAAAAAAAACATGTTGCATATTTTCATTTATAGTTCTTTAAAATAGTACATTTTAAAAATATGACCACAGTGGTCTTTTAACATTCATCCATATCAATGCCTTGAGCTGGAAACAATATAACATTCCGTAGAGAGTAAAAGTAAATTCCAAATCTGATATTTTAAATAAACAATTTCATATAACACAATAAACATATTGATATATGAATACATTAATATTACTTCATATGAAATATTTTAAAATATTAGATGTGCAATTCTAATCTGCAAAATTTGTAATATGCAGAAGACAAATTCAGTCTAAATATACATTTAAGAAATAATAAGCAAATATAAATGTAATATGATAAATTGCAAAAATATTGAGGTAACAAAAATTCTATATTCCACCTAACGGCATTGTAAGGAATACTTGTATAAATAAGAATAAATTAATGATAGGACTTAAAGGTTCTACCAATAGGAACTGAAGTATCTTTTAGTGTAAGAAAAGTCCACTTGGTTTTCCACACAATGTAAGGATATCAACCCAATGACAAATGGGTTAAAAACCAAAAATTGTTATACTATTATGTATGAAAATACTTTTGTGTAATGTAAAACCAAGGATTGGTGTAGCAATATATATGAAAATGCCTTTTATGGTATACAACCAGAAACACAGATCCCCCTAAGCCTAGATATATAAGGACCGGTCCCACCTAATAATGCAAATATGTCCAGATATCCCAGAGGGACTCATTGTGTTTGTTCTTTCCACTTGACAGGTATACAAACATTGTTCAGAATGTCTTATATACAATGTGTGTTTAGCACACTTCTACTTTAACTCCTCTTGGGTGGATCATTGATATATCCTTATTTATAGCTTCTGAAAATGGACACCATCCACAAGTCGTCCATAATATATGCAAGATAAAATGAAGATAAAATATATTAGCCTTTTTTTATGAGAACAAGTATATTTTACACCTATTATAAAATGTGATCATTGAAAAAGCCCTATGCAAGGTAGAAATGTTGGAAGAGGAATAAAGAAAACGAAGACTTGGACAAGCCAATCGAAGTGCTATGACAAGGAAGTTATGTATACGGTAAGTAGTTTATCTATATTTTTAACATAAATCTAATGGTCTCCATTCAATTGCAAGCCTGCAGACTTACCTCCCGTATGAAGTCAACTGCTGGCTTGCAATTGAATAGAGGCCATGTTTTTATGAAATTTGCAACAGTTCCAGAGCATGTCAATTGAACAAGCCCACAGCTACCTGGCCTAAAGACTAAACCGTAAACCATGCACCCGTAAGTAGAGATTCAAAGCATGATCATAATCAATTAAGCATGGCCATAATAACAGATTTAGAAACCAATAGAGACCGTCATCATGACATCAGTAAAACATGGAAGGAAAACTTCAATCATTTAGCAATCAGAAGTCAGATATGCCATCGGACTCGCAATCCAGGAATGTAATAAATAATAAAAATGAACGACAATACTGTTCTAGTCCATGTGGTTGGCCTGATATGTATTAACTCCTTGATTACCGAGAAAATATAAAAAATAAATGCGATTGCAGATTTGCGAGCTTGAGACTGTTGTGCAATTAATTATAATGTCTTTCATCGTTTTTCCCATCTTTTAAAGTGCAGTATTGAATTTGTATTTGCATTTACAGTGCTACAAACAGGTGTTAAACCCCCTTGCGAGTCCTATCTGGTATTCGTAGGATTTTCTTGAGGATTTGTAGCAATTGAATAGCGATTTGCAATTGTAACATTTCCTTGCTGGAAAGATCAAAGGCTTAGATGGGTTGGAGTTATGATATTGACAATCTCAGGGATTTTTAGCCTCTAACCTGCAAATCGTTTGCGGGTACCTAAAAGATGCTAATTGAATAGCAAAATTAAAAATAAAAAAAAACATGGGAATTAAAATGTGTTTACTTCTCAAAGTTCATTGAGTCATTTATGCAGATTGTAATTGAGGTAGAAATTATGTAAAAAAAAGGTTAATTTTTAGTTTTGGTATGCTGCTGAAACTTGTGATAGTGATATCAGTACTGCCACTTCAGATTTGCAATAATAACTTGAACTTTAATTTTGAGGATCCAAAGCATGGATTGATGTGAAGATGAACACTGATTCAATCAATGAATGGGATATGTTGAATCATGCAAATCATTGGTTCACAAAACCAAAATCAGCTAAGAAGCAATTTTGTTTCTAAAAGTTGTAAAAATCACCTGGAAAAAATGCACATTAAATCATGTATAATCACAGAAAGTGTCCTAAAAACTGCAATTGATCTAGATCTTTATAGATGCTAAAAAAACGAAGTGATTTTGCAAATGTATAAAAAACTTATTTTGAATGTATAGATAGTAGATTTCCATGAATGGTTTTATATTGCATAGTATACAATTAATAACTGAAACATTTAAAGCTCTTTGTTTTTAAGAGTTCATATATATTCCTATTATCATTCATATACTGATTTCTTAATATGTAAAATGCACAATCATTAGTAACATTTATGAACATTTGTTCTGCTTGCACTTTTGAATTAAAATATGATGGGCTACCTTTAGCAATTTGTGTTTTAAGTTTCAAACTGAGCATCAATTACTCTTAGGTTTATCTCTAATCACATTTCGAAAATCAAAATAAATGGCCCTGAAGTGAATAATATGGAGTACTTAGAGAGCTGTAGAGTTTGTGCACCAGCATTGGATCAATTACCATATTTATTGCCTTTTACCAAATTCATTGTCTATTTTACTTTTTGCTATTTTTAACATTTTCTGTTTGAGTAATTATATATATTTTGCTTACTTCTGAAATCCTTCTATTACAGGTCTCAGAAATGACTGTAAATTGTGGATGCTTCTATTATTGTGGGTGCTTCTATTATTTTAGTTGACTGTTTGCATTAACAGTCTTTCTACTGAGTTGAATGAAGCACTAATCTACACCCAGGTGAAAAGTCATGTTTCCCCTTAGTAAAGAAAAACTAAATACAATAGTCACAAATTAGAGACAATATTTATTTGTTTTCTTTTTCTGAAAATGTTTTCCCCATTATCAATTGAAGTTATTTAGAACATCTGTAAAACATAGAATCTTTTATTTAAAATCATAAGAAAATGTAGTTTTAAGCAAAGTGGAGGAAAATACCTCATTAAATTCCAAACCTGCAGTTACCTTCATACAGCTCATAAGTCTAGCAGCAGTTACAGAGCGATTAAATTAGAAAAGCCCACAACTACATGGCCGAAATCCAAAACCGTAAACCATGCACCCATAAGTAGCAGTTCAGAGCATGATCATCTACGCACGCCAGTAACTCATGATGTAGAAACAGCCAATAGTAAATGAGGCCTTCATCATGACTTCAGTAAAACATGGAGGTTACATGTCAATCAAGTAGGATTTACAAGTCCAAGATGCGATCGGACTCAAATCCCACAATGTACAAAATAACCTAAATTAATGAAGTAAATGTTCTAGTCCATGTGGGTGGCTTGATATTTATTAACCTCTTGATTCCTGATATCGATATTACATGAATAAAAATATTTTTTTATTACTGCTTTTTGAGCTACCCCGTATTTAACAGTGCAGTATTGATTTTTTTATTTGGTTTTTCAGTGCTACGAACAGGTGTTTAACCCCCTTGCGAGTCCTCACTAGTACTCATAGGATTTTTGGCTACATTTGCCATTTACGGGTGTAACGATTGCGGGCTTGAGGAATTGATGCAATTTAATAGCGATTTGTGATCGTAACATTTACGGGTTTGAAAGATCAAAGGCTAACTGGGTGGGAGTTACGATTTGGCATCCACAGTTGTTTTTCAGCCTGTAATTGTTTGCCAATTTTTTTCCAACTTAATAGCCATAACATTTGCAGGCTCCTTTACAGGCTTCAGTAACTACAATTTGTGGAATTTAATGAGGCCCATAGTAAGCACTTCCTTTTATATTCTTCCACTGGACAATAAATTCATATGATCTCGGAGGAGGAGCTCAATAAAAAAAACAATAACAAATATAGTGTAATCACAAGTTGAAGAGGAAGTTTGAGTAATACATCCCACACAATTTTAAATATGGGACATAAACTGAGTAGTTTTATAAGTTTATAAGTGTTTTTTGTTGTATACAGCATCAAAAAATGTATTAACAAGTGATAAATTCACTTAGGTTACATTCATAAATGTAACCATTTGTCTTTTTTAAATTCAGAAGTATTGACAGATCCCTAGAGGTCTTAATGACTCTTATGGAACCCAACTATCAGCCACATTAAATTTGCTCGACTTATTAAAACTTAGCCCGTAACATAGATCTAAGGACTTACAGCTATTAAATTAGCCCGGTAACGCAGGCCGCAGACGACTTGTGGTTCAAGACACAGCAAAGCCGAAAAAAGCTTACATGTTGAGCAATGTTGAACTTTGGGGCCGTGAATCCTTTGATCTGTTAAGCCCATAACCGCTACATTTCCAATCTTGCTATTAAATTGCAACAAAGTCACTCGCGAGCAAGCCAGTGATACGCAAATGGAGTTCAAAGCCCTGCTAGTGCTGGAGAGGATGCGCTAGGCGGGTAAAGTCCAATACATAGCACTTGAAATGCAAATAAAAACACACTACTGTACTATTATTAAAAGAGAAAGTGATGTTATGTCTTAGAATTAATAGCAAAACATTCTAAATCCAGCAAATCGGCCCAAAAAAATACTTGATTTCATGTATAATTATTGTGTTATATCGATCCCGGCAATCAATGTGTTAATACATATACTGTAACTTGCATGTGATAGAATATCATATTTGAGGCTTTATTAATATTGTATTATGACTTAAATGTGGCTTCGATCATAACTCGTAATTGAACCCTGTAAGACTTTGAAATCCATGCTCCATTTTTCTGTGATGCAATGCTGATGATCTCTGTTTCCAATGGCTCCATCTAAACCCGTAACTACGGGCTGGCTTAATTGATTATGTTCTAGCACGCAAATCCGACGGGCAACAAAGGGTTTACTACTTTGCGTCTCCAGCTTGTAGCTCGCAGCCTTTCTAATTTAATAGCACGGTAACAAGGACAAATTTCAAGCCAGCAGTGAGTGTGTGTATGTGAGTATGTGTGTCTGTGATTGTGTATGTCTATGAATGTGTCTGTGGGAGTGTGTGTTTGTGAGAAAGTGTGTGAATGAGTATGTGTAAGTCTGTGAGTGAGTGAGTGCCTGTGAGTGTGTGTGTCTGTGAGTGCTGGGTCAGTTTGTGCCTCTGGTGTGAGTGTGTGTGTGTTAATCTGTGAGTTTGTGTGTCTGTGAGTGAATGTGTGAGTCTCTGTGTGAGTGTGTGTAAGTCTGTGAGTGAGTGTCTGTAAGTGTCAATGAGTGTGTGAGTGAGTTTGTGAGTTTGGGTCAGTGAGTGAGTGTGTCTCTGATGGTGTGTGTCTGTGAGTGAGTGTGTGTATGAGTGTGTGTGTGTCTGTGAGGGAGTGCCTGTGAGTGAGTGTGTGTAAGTCTGTGAGTGTGAGTCTGTGTCTGAGAGTGAGTGTTTGTCTGTGATTGTGTGTGTCTGTGAGTGAGTGTGTGTCTATGAGTGTGTATGTGAGCGTGTGTTTGTGCGTGTGTGATTGTGTATGTGTCTGTGAGTGTGTGTGCATTAGTGCATGTGTCTGTGAGTGCTTGGGTCTGTGCCAGTGTGTGCCTCTGTGTGTGAGTGTGTGTGTTAATCTGTGAGTGTGTGTGTCTGTATGAGTGTGTGTGAATGTGTTGTGAGTGAATGAGTGTGAGTAAATGAGTGAGTGTCTGTGTGAGTGAGTGTGTGTAAGTGCGTGTGTGTGTCTCTGAGTGAGTGTGTGTCTATAAGTGTGTCTGGGAGTGTGTGTGTGTGTGAGTGAGTATCTGTGAGTGAGTGTCAGTGAGTGAGTGTGTCTGTGTGTGAGTGTGTGTCTATGAGTGTGTCTGTGGGAGTGTGTCTGTGAGTGTGTGAGAGTCTGTGAGTATGTGTATGTGTGAGTGTCTGTGAGTGAGTGTGTCTGTGTGTGAGTGAGTGTGTGTCTATGAGTGTGTCTGTGGGAGTGTGTCTGAGTGTGTGTAAGTTCATGAGTGTCTGTAAGTCTGTGAGTGTGTGTCTGTGAGTAAGTTTGTATCTATGAGTGTGTTTGTAAGTGTGTGTCTGTGAGTGTGTATCTGAGTGTGTCTGTGTGAGTGTTTGTGAGTGTGTGTGTCTGTCAGTGCATGTCTGTGAGTGAGTGTGTGTCTGTGTTTGCGTGAGTGTGTTTATGAGTGTGTCTGTTGGGGGGTTTCTGAGTGTGTGTAAGTCCGTGAGTGTTTGTAAATCCATGAGTGTGTGTCTGTGAGTGAGTGTGTGTGTGAGTGTGTGTCGGTAAAAGTGTGTGTCTGTGAATGTGAGTGTCTGTGAGTGAGTGTGAAAAATATGGTGGGGGGGTTGTCTCCCCAATCCCCCCCCCCCCCAGTTCCTACACCCATGATTGGGCCCTAGTCTATTGGCCGAATATAAACACATGCTCTAAAAATTGCCACAGATTCTATTAGCTACTGGCAATCCGATTATGAGCAAAACCAGCCTTAGAACTCATTGGTTTTAGCACAGCTCAACTATTACGAGCTCTAAATAATTAAAATTACACATAATTGATATTCTATTAGACAATTGGCTCGGGCTCACAAATAAAGTCTAATTCGCAAATTAAAAGAGTATCAAGTTTCTGTCAAAAATATTACAAGTACTAAATATGACTCGCAAGGGCTTTTTTAAGCACTTTTTAGAAATGTAATACAAATTAAACACAATACTGTACTTTAAAAGCACACAAAGGCATGGATTAGAATTAGAATCAAACCCACAAATATGCAATTAAAAATATATATATTTGAGCATTGGCTATGGGGGAGGTGACTCCGCCTAGGGCTCGTCTGTAGGCGTGTTGGCGCCTTTTCCGGGGCACACGTGACTCGCTAGAAACATCACGAGACATCATTCTGAGTGAGAGCAGTGGACACTGCACACGCTGAGGCGGATGCCATAGACACTATAAGGCGCTATACTCACAGGGAGAGGCAGCTGCGAGCAGAGATCACACGCTGAGGCGGACACCGCAGACACTCCATGTTGCTACAGACACAGGGAGATGAAGCTGTGAGCGGAGATCATCTTGCACCAAGCTGTTACCAGGCCTGTATCAGTATTGTATCAGTACTAACCTGTGCTAAATAGTGAGCATGCACAAAGAGAGATTTGGAGCAGGATCAAGAACTTAAATCTGAATTTGAGAAATCAGCCCAAATGAATAATGGCATTGACCCTCCTGAAATCCTGGTAATCCTGGTAAGATTCAGCCAAGACTCTGCAAGGTTTGTGTAGTACACAATACATAATAGTCCATGCTAAAGGCAGACAATAAAGGAGAGATTAAAGAGTGGGTTAGATCTGACCAACCTGTATTAAGATCATATAGGTCCCTATAGAACTCCTCACAAACCACAACTCGCTATAAGCGGTTAAAAAAAAAAGCAGAGTCTCCCCGAGAGTCTCCCCCAAAACAGAGGCCACCAGACGGTGATTTCTCTTCCTATACATAGGAGTGGACCCTGAGGGACTGTTTTCTGCGAAGAAATGACCCACCAATTTGCTTAAAAATATAAAGATGATTTGAGAATTACAAGAAACATAAGAACTTCCTCTCTACATTATATGTTAATGGGACTTAGGCCCAGTGGAGGCATTCTTGGCTCTATGTTTGTGCATGTAAAGCCCACTATTGTGGGTCCTTGAGATCTATTTGGCTGTATCATCCAGGAACGGGGAAGTAATACTATTCAGCTAATACTGTAATACATTTGCAAGAGAGGAAGATCTCAAGAATAAATACGTATACCAGGGGGTACTAACATTATTCTACCCAGAATGTACTTAAGCACGACCAAGGGATCGGTGAGAGAGTTCCCAAGAGCTTGCAAGAGTACCAACATAGCACAGAAAGGACATTAGGTGTTAAGAGTAATTTAAAGCAAATGATATGTGCATTTAAAAGTACCCCATGATGGGAGTATCAGACCCAGTTACCTGTATTACCGAAGCATGAGAAAGGTGACACTGCAGCAAAAAAGAGTATCAGAGTAAGACCTTAAGAACAGATATAAAGATTGAAGGCACAAAGCCCAATGGACTCTGATTGTATATACCTGCCACTAATGGATCGGTGAGAGAGACCCCAAGGGCATGTAGGACTACCAACTAACCTATAAGCACCTTAACTATCAAAAGCATTTGAAAGCATATTTATGTGAGAGGTGAAAGTGTCAAACAGAGGATTATTTCCGCTAATGAACTGCTCTATTACACATGAGTATTTTCTAAGTGCCTAGGAATTATACACAAGTAAACCTAAGTCTGTGGGACTCTAAGACTTTTACCTATGAATCATTCATATCCGATTAATTTTCTATATATATTAATCAGGACTTTGAGTAAAAATAAGTTATAGGTGCTGATTCAGCTATCTTATGATTATTAATGGTGTATAGGTGGGGCGGAAGGCATGGTTAGATTGTGACATCTGGCATACATTGGTTTTCTTAGTAATATCTAAGTGAAATGGCAAAGCACTCGAGTACTTAAAAATATTGGTATCGGAAGCACAAGGGACGTAACTAAGGGATCATTTGTTCTGATGCACTGTTATGATATTTGTATTTTCCCTTTTTTCCTTTCCCGTAATTCCTAGGCCAATATTAATCTTGATGTAACAAGAGATAAGGATATTTTGTATTACGTATTGCCATGGTTGTAACCTGGGTATAAGTTAAATGAGGTGATATACCCTATGAGAGGTAAGGTTAAAATTGATTGAAATTGTAAAAGAAATTGGTTTGGTTTGGTGTTTAACTGGTAGGAAATGTATCAAACTACCTCAAATGGGAAGAATAGAGAAAAGGAAAAAAAATGTCTAGTAGAACTTCAGAGATCCCCTCACATAGAGGTAAAGGAGGGAAATCTGATAAAGTTAATTCGCTTCTTCAACTCTCCCTCGCGGAGGATTTATTTACTTATAATTCTTCAAACTCAGATTGTTCTTCTTTGGTAGAAGAGTCGAACTCCTCTAAACAAATAGATAAGACATTTTTACAGTATCTCTACTAAAGAATATATTAAGTGAGTTTCAGAGCTCCCTTCAAAATCAAATTGCTACAGAGCTAACTAATAATGCTAAAACAATGGCTGCTATTGCAGAGAGATGTACACTTGTTGAGAAAAGACATGAGGAAGTTTGGGAAGAAAATCAAAAGTTGAAAGTGCAAGTTAAAAAATTGGAAGTTGAAGTTAAAACATTAAAAGTTAGCCAACATAGAATTGAGGAAGCATCACAAAGGAATAATTTAAGAGTGAGAGGGATCTCCGAATCTATTGGTCCCAAGAGTATGTATTAAAATTATTTGAGTCTATGGACTTAAGCCCAGAGGAGGGGGAAAATAGGATTGAAATACTGTATAGACTACCACTACCCCCTATTCTATCGAGGGAAGTCCCGAGGGACATTTTAGTTAGACTGCAGTGTTACTCTTACAAACAAAAAATACTAAACAAAAGTAGAAAACTAAAAAAGTTCTCTTTTCCGTATGATAAGGTCCAAATTTTCCTAGATCTTCCCTTTGAAATTTTGCAAAAAAGGAGAGAGTTTAGGGACTTTATTAAAATCTTAAGGGAAGAAAAGATTGCATATAAATGGGGTCACTCCACAAAAGTACTTATAACTAGAGGAGACCGGAATTTTATTATTAAATCCCTAAAGGAGGCTAAGAGATTCTTATTACACCAAAATATTCAACATGATACGAGAGAAATCTCAGGAGGAGTGGCAAAAAGTCAGAGAGATGAAAGAAAGATGAAGTGACTAAGATATGAGTCTAGTACTGACAGGTGAGGTAAATGAAAGATTAGTAATATTCTTTCGCTTAGTCTCCATATTTGTACGAGGATCATTCACCAGGTCCTCTCGAACTTTCTAAGCCGTACTAGGAGTAAAAAGCATTTTTTTCATGGTGGAGATCTAGGTGTAGCTCCGGTGGGTGTGGTCAGTAGTCCTCTTGCTGCCCATTACCTAAGCCAACAATGACGGATTAGAAAAGCATTTTTCCATCAAGGGGGAATATGTATGTTTGCTGTTTTTATGTATGTTTTTTTGTTATGTATTGGTGTACCATTTATGTCCCAAATGTTCCAGTGTCTCGAAGTTTTATATGTATACTACTTCAATATTCAAGGTTACTTAAGGGTATACAACATTTTCGGAGCTTCATTGATGTTTTTTAAAGATACTCTGATAAATTATGACCGATCTCATTAAATTTATTACTTATAATGTAAGAGGGTTGAATACACCCTACAAGAGGAAAGTTATTTCAAGGTTTTTCCAAGCGGAGAAGGCGGATATTATTTGTGTAAAAGCCACTCACTGGGTAGGTAGAAAAATAATTTCCTTGAGCACCCAGTATGATACCTGTGCAGTCTCCAATTATAAGTCGAAGTCTAGAGGTACTGCCATTCTAATGCGTAAAAGCAATCGCGTGAGGGAATGCTTTACACAAACTGACACGGAAGGGAGATACTCTATATGGGCTGGATCAATTAATCATGTCTATTATACTAAAGCTAACTTGTATGCTCCCAATCAAAAACAAAATTGCTTTCTAAAAAGAATGCTGAAAATTATAAATAGGCTAAGAAAGGGGATATTAATAGTTGCTGGAGATATGAACATGGTGTTGGATGTGGAAGTGGATAGGAAAACAGAGAAAATAGCAATCCTAAATAAAGAAAATATGGTGGTTCCACGTAGATTCCAGGATACGTTGACAAGATATAAGTTGTTTGACGCACGGCGGACGTTTCATCCTGGGGAAAGAGATTATACCTTTTACTCTAATGGCCATGCGACATACACAAGGATAGATTAGTGTCTGGTAGATGAAGAGGCTATAAATAAAGTTGCAAGAGTTGACATTGGAAGTATTGGAGATTCAGACCACGCTAATGTTACTATGTATATTAATAAGCCATGGACTAAAATAAGATCAAAAAGATTCAGAATAGAACAGTCACTATTCAAATTAAGTAGCGACAGGGACCTTATTTTAAGTCCATCGAGGAACATATCAAATTTAATAAGGACTCAATTACTTCCAAAGTTACATTTTGGAACTCTCTTAAGGCTTTCTTAAGGGGTAACTTGATTGCACTAGTGAAGTGATGTCCCGAAAAGTTCGCCAGAGAACTATTCGCGGCGATTTTCGCATGTTCACATTCGCAGCAAACGGCGAACACATGCTCTTTTCGGTTTGCCCCATATACTTTATCATTGAGGAAACTTTGAACATCATTTATTTTATTTTATAATTTTTTTTGTGTAATCTATGCCTGCCTGCCAGCGTGTGTGTGTGACAGGCTAACACCTAACAGCTTATATTGTGCTTATTTTCACTACTCATACCTGCCGCCACCACCAACACTAGCACCACAGCCGCTTCATTTGATCTGTCAGCAGAGTTCTTTACACATCCATTGGAAGAAATGAGTGATGTGCAAACATTAGTGCCAGAGGATGTAGATAACATGGATATGTCCCAGTCAGGCAGCATTACACACATGGACGTACGGTCTGATGATGATGATGTTGTTCCCGGTGCGGCTTCCTTTGTTGAGTTGTCAGATACAAGTGAAGCGGTTGATGATGATGATGCGTCCGTGGATGTCACGTGGGTGCCCGCTATAAGAGAAGAAGAACAGGAGGAAAGTTCAGATGGGGAGACAGAGAAGAGGAGTAGACGAGTTGGAAGCAGGGGGAGGTCGTCGAAAGTAGCTAGTGGCACAGTCAGACAGCATGCATCGGCACCCCGGGTCAGCCAGACAGCACGCCAGTCAACACATGCTGTTGTTACCACCAGAATGCCGTCATTGCAGAGCTCAGCAGTGTGGCAATTTTTTTGTGTGTCTGCCTGTGAAAACAGCAATGCCATTTGCAACCTGTGCGAAAAGAAACTGAGTCGTGGGAAGTCCAACACCCACCTAGGTTCAACTTCTTTGCGAAGGCACATGATGTCACATCACAAACGCCTATTGGATCAACACATGAGAACAAGAAGCACACAAAGTCAAAGCCGCCATCCTCCTCTTGGTCCAGCATCTTAAGCCACGTCAACCACTGCTGCCCTGCTTGCCCCCTCTCAACCATCCGCCACTCCGTGTCTCGCCCCGAGCAGTCCCTGTTCATCTGCCCACAGTCAGGTGTCTGTCAAGGACATGTTTGAGCGTAAGAAGCCAATGTCACAAAGTCACCCCCTTGCCCGGCAACTGACAGCTGGCTTGTCTGAACTCTTAGCCCGCCAGCTTTTACCATACAAGCTGGTGGAGTCTGAGGCATTCAAAAAATTTGTAGCTATTGGGACACCGCAGTGGAAGGCACCCAGCCGAAATTTCTTTGCACAAAAGGCAATCCCCAACGTGTACTCGATTGTGCAAAACAGTGTTGGCACACAGTGTTGGGGCAAGGGTCCATCTGACCACTGATACCTGGTCTGCAAAGCATGGTCAGGGCAGGTATATCACGTACACTGCGCATTGGGTAAACCTGGTGACGGCTGCCAAGCATGGAATACGTGGCTCAAATTTGAAGTGGGAGGACCGACCAAGCATCTTTTTACATCTCCCGCTTCCAAAAATCCATGCCATATACACGTCCCCTGATAGTGACATAACATGGATTAAACCGATAGGAATAGTACTACTTAACAGTACACACCTTATAATAACGCAGACAGAGGCA
Organism: Discoglossus pictus; assembly: GCA_027410445.1. Lineage (NCBI taxonomy): Eukaryota > Metazoa > Chordata > Amphibia > Anura > Alytidae > Discoglossus > Discoglossus pictus. Next base: position 64,518,461 of record CM050167.1, on the reverse strand, counting down.
ATGCGTATAATCTTCCATGCTGTGTAGTGGAAGCCCCCAGACTCTGACCTGTGTATGATCTTCCATGCTGGGCAGTGGAAGCCCCCAGACTCTGACCTGTGTATAATCTTCCATGCTGTGCAGTGGAAGCCCCCAGACTCTGACCTGTGTATAATCTTCCATGCTGGGCAGTGGAAGCCCCCAGACTCTGACCTGTGTATAATCTTCCATGCTGGGCAGTAGAAGCCCCCAGACTCTGGGAGTCTGAAGAAGAGGAGTCAGAGGAGGAAGGTGGCTTTGAGGAGGTGGAAGACCAAACACAGCAGGCGTCCCAGGGGGCTTGTTGTCACCTTTCGGGGACCCTTGGTGGCTGGGTGGAGGAAGAGACCTTCAATGACATCAGTGAGGACAAGGAACGGGACACGGCTAGCTTGGTATCCAACCTTGTGCAAATGGGGAGTTTGCGGTTGTGCAAAGGGACTGTTTGTGGTTGTTTGCGGTGCATTAAAAGGGAAGATTGGTCTGTTACTGTGAAGCGGGTGTAACCCTTACACTACCTGATCGATACAACATCATACCTGATGTTTTAAAGCATGTTATTCCAAACAATTTAGGAATGTTAGGTGATTTATGCCCTTTATGGCTTAAAACCAGACTCTGCATCAACTATGTAATTTTCCGTGGGAGTTTTGCCATGGATCCCCCTCCGGCATGCCACAGTCCAGGTGTTAGTCCCCTTGAAACAACTTTCCCATCACTATTGTGGCCAGAAAGAGTCCCTGTGGGTTTTGAAATTCGCCTGCCCATTGAAGTCTATGGCGGTTTGCCGATGTTCGCGCGTTTGAGAACATTTGGTAAAGTTCGCGTTCGCTGTTCGCAAACCCAAAATTTGATGTTCGCGACATCACTACACTAGTGTCAAAGAAAAAAAGGGAAAGAAGGAAATCCCTTAGGGACCTATATATTCAATTCAATAAGGCTAACAGCATAAACAAACTGGATTCTAATAAATACCAGGATAGAAATCCTGAGTATTCAGAAATGAATAAGCAAGATTCACTAAGTAAAAATTAAACATCTGGAGAACCCCACAAAAATATTGCTAATAAGGCTAATAACTTATTTGCTAATCAGTTTAGAAATATTAGTAGGCCCAAGACCATTTCAGAGATGCTTGATCAGAACAGATCGGAAGATTTTTTTTAGACTACTATAAGATTTATATGATCTAGAGGCAAGCGGGGAAGTAAGTAAACCTACCAAAGAATTAATATTGGAATGCCCAAAATCTCTGATATACAGTATAGGAAATTAGAGGAAGAAATCTATATATCAGAAGTAGATGAGGTCATTAGAGCTCTCAAGCCAAATAAGTCCCCCGGTCCAGATGGGCTATTGGGTCTTTTTTTCAGATTTTTTACAAGTTATTGAGTCCGTACTTTATGGATAGCTTTAATAAAATTAGATTATCTGGCTCTGCCCCTGCTGAATCTCTTCAAGCGGTAATTGTAACTATCCATAAAGAGGAGAAACCAGAGAATAAATGTTCTAACTATAGACCAATATCGCTTTTAAATATTGATATTAAACTTTATGCAGGGATAATAGCAAAAAGGCTAAGCAAAATAATGAAAAATCCAGTTAACTATGACCAATCAGGGTTTCTAAAAGAACGACAAGGTATGGATAACACAAGAAAATTGTTTGATATTATAGATTATTGCAAACTAAAAAAGATTCCTGTTCTAGCTCTTGCAATAGATGCAGAAAAGGCTTTTGATTGCCTGAACTGGGAGTTCTTCGAAATGACGTTAAGGAAATTTGGCTTCTGGGACAAGGCCATTAGGAGTATTATGGCATTATATTCCAATAATTGTGCTTTCATATGTAGACCTGGGTATGAAACAGATAGTTTCAACATCCGTAACAGCTCTAGGCAAGGATGCCTATTATCCCCACTTATTTTCGCTTTAGCAATAGAGCCATTAGCAGAAAAAATAAGAGGTGATATTAACATCAGGGGTGTTGCTATGGGAAAGGTAAATTCAAAAATAACTTTATTTGCAGACAACATAATTATCACAACAACAGAACCACTAAACTCAGTGGGATACTTATTGAAGGTAATTCAACAATATGAATTTTATTTCCTATTATAAGATCAATCAAAGTAAGACAGAGGTGTTGATGATCAATATAGATGGTACAACAAAAGCCCAGCTCAAAGGAAAATTTGACTTTGACTGGTCATCTAACCATTTTACACACCTTGGTATCGAATTCTCACCTTGTTGGCATAAGATAATTAGAAATAATTATAATGCTATATTTAATGATATAAAAGTAGTATTGGATTCTTGGCGTAAGTTGAACTTGTCATGGATGGGCAGATAACGGCAATTAATATGTTTGTTTTGCCCAAAGTATTATATCTTCTTAAGTGCATTCCCATGAAAATCTCAAAAGAACTTCTTAAGAGATTTCAAGTTATTATAGATAAATACATTAGTAAATCAGCAAACTTTAGAGTTAAAAACATGATTTTAAATAGGAGGTATTGTTAAGGGGGACTTGGTACCCCAAACCTTGAACAATACTATCAAGCAACTGCATTATTCCATGCCATGAGCCTGATCAATGGTAACTCAGAGCTGATTTTTTTTTCGGATAGAAAGTACATTGATATCACAGGCAAATGTGGGGAATATAATTTGGAATAAAACAGTGAATATGAATGGTCTTAGTAATATTTTACCAGTTTCTAGATTATGTCTAAACAGTTGGTTTAGTGTAAATATGAAATATAAGCTGGCTCCGTTCCCATCGCCAATGATACCTTTGACAATATTTCAGAATAATTCGAACCATAGTGACAATGTTAATTGGGCCCAATGGAATTTAAAGAGTTTAAAGGACATTTCTAGAAATAATTACTTTCTTCCCTTTGACAACCTAAGGAGGGAAAGAGGAGTACAGTTAAGTTTATGGTTACATTATAATTCACTGAAACTACGAATAGGAAAACTACTGGGTAAATTAGTCAATAATAGAGTGCTTACCCTCTTTGAAAGAAAGGTAGTAATGACCAAAGCCACAATCAATATTGCAGGGATTAGAGGAATTCTATACAGTACAAATCCGCCTGTGAAAACCTTACCAATGATTAAATGGGAAGAGGAACTGGGTATTGCATATCAATCTAGTGTATAGTTTCATGTGTTACAATTCACTCATAAGAATTTAATAAGTGTCTCACTTAGAGAAGTACATTTTAAACTGTACCAAATATGGTACTATGATCCAGTAAAAATATTCAATATTTTACCATAGCAGAACAAGCAATGTTGGAGGAAATGTGGTCAAGAAGGTACGCACTCACATATGGAGTGGTTTTGTCCATCTAGTCAGGAATTATGGGATATTTGTATCGAGAATCTATCAGCCATTTGTAATGAGATTATTACTTCCTCCTCTTGTTGGTTTTATTTAATATATTTCCATCTCATTGGGACAATAGTACAAAAGCAGTGGTACTAAATATGTTATTAGTTACAAAATGGCGGATAGCTTTGAAATAGAAAGAAGGGATCATCCCTTCATGGAATGAGATTATAAATATAATAAAAAGAAATACACAAATTGGGAAAGATTTTGCCTGTAATTCCCAGAAAAGAAAAATGAAGGATAAGGAGAAATGGAAAAGATGGGATAAGCATTCCTCAATATCACTTCTTACTTAAATTCTGTTTTATTTCTCCCTTATGGTGGATCCGTACCAAATTAGGGAAACACGGTTGGATACTCTAATAGGGGGTGAGCTACATCTATATAGTTGACTGTGTGTATTGCTAGATATTAAAATTGTATGTTTGTTTTTGTTTTCTCTTGTAATTTAACCATTTATTCACTAAATGGTTAATGTGGAAAATTAGAACTAATACAAAGCCAAAACCCTGAATAGAATACTAAATGGTATTTAAGGTTATGATGGGAATTAATGGGTTGATGTGTACTTTGGGCCCTCTTACTAACTGGTAAAATAGGGATTGGTATACACTACTTTATTTTTATATATTTTAGAATTAGATATTTAATTGGTCCTTTAAAGTTTTGTGCACAACTTCGTCATCTTGGAACATTGATAGATTGAATGTTAGGATGATTTGAAATATGTTATGTTTGTACTTTATGTGCATGTATGTATTTTGTACTTTTTTGTATTTGGAAAAATTAAAATGTATAAAAAAAAATATATATATATATATATATTTTATTTTCTATATTTTTATTGCCAAGTACAAACATTATAACAGTCATTTTTATTAACATTTAAAATTTAGTAATTTGTTAAAAAAGTTTAGTCATTTTGTACAATGTGGTTCTTATTCATTATTAAACTATCACAATATTTCTTCAACTTTTCTGTTTTCGTAAAACAAAAAGCACATAAGGGTTATCTATCATTTAAATTATGAAATTAAAGAAAATTAAACTAAATAACTACTAAGAGCGAGCTTCCACAATTAGCCCAGCCCAGGCATCATTTTTAGGTTTTAGCATGAGGTTGGCCTATTTCCAGCCAATTTTCCCACAACTTACTTGTCCAACTTCAGGGATCCAATCCAAGAGGTCCATTTCCAGCCTGCATTAAATTATCTACCAGATCTTAGAAGAACAGAAAGAGGGTGTACTGGGTGGAGAAGTGCAAAGAGAATGTAATAGTGTAGTAAATAAGGTAGATTTATTTGCAATTAGTGATGTCGCAAACATCAAATTTAGGGGTTCGCGAACAGCTAACGCGAACTTCCATCAAATGTTCGCGAACGTGCAAACATCGGCGAACCGCCATAGACTTCAATGGGCAGGCGAATTTCAAAACCCACAGGGACTCTTTCTGGCCACAGTAGTGATGGGAAAGTTGTTTCAAGGGGACTAACACCTGGACTGTGGCATGCCGGAGGGGGATCCATGGCAAAACTCCCACGGAAAATTACATAGTTGATGCAGAGTCTAGTTTTAAGCCATAAAGGGCATAAATCACCTAACATTCCTAAATTGTTTGGAATAACATGCTTTAAAACATCAGGTATGATGTTGTATCGATCAGGTAGTGTAAGGGTTACACACGCTTCACAGTAACAGACCAATCTCCCTGTTTAATGCACCGCAAACAACCACAAACAGTCCCTTTGACCAACCGCAAACTCCCCATTTGCACAAGGTTGGATACCAAGCTAGCCGTGTCCCGTTCCTTGTACTCACTGATGTCATTGAAGGTCTCTTCCTCCACCCAGCCACCAAGGGTCCCCAAAAGGTGAACACAAGCCCCCTTGGACGCCTGCTGTGTTTTGTCTTCCACCTCCTCAAAGCCACCTTCCTCCTCTGACTCCTCTTTTTCAGACTCCCAGAGTCTGGGGGCTTCCACTGCCCAGCATGGAATATTATACACAGGTCAGATTCTGGGGGCTTCCACTGCCCAGCATGGAAGATTATACACAGGTCAGAGTCTGGGGGCTTCCACTGCACAGCATGGAAGATTATACACGTTGCCTCTGTCTGCGTTATTATAAGGTGTGTACTGTTAAGTAGCACTATTCCTATCGGTTTAATCCCTGTTACGTCCACTATTAGGGGACGTGTACATGGCATGGATTTTTGGAACAGGGAGATGGAAAAAGATGCTTGGTCAGTCCTCCCACTTCAAATTTGGAGAACTGCGCGTGCAATCTAAGGTGCCACCAGATATGAGTGTCACTTTGCACTGGCAAAAGTTGGCAGAGTAGGAGCTATAGGCCTGACACACACGCCTGTAGGCAGGCAACTGATATTCAATCGATTACAGTCAAAAAAGTGTTGTTTTATGTCACTGTAGACTACGGTTGCACCAGATATGATGTATTACTGTGCACTGGCAAAAGTTGGCAGAGTAGATGCAATAGGCTTCACACACACGCCTGTAGGCAGGCAATTGCTATTCAATCTATTACAGTCAAAAAAGTGTTGTTTTATGTCACTGAGCACAATATAAGCTGTGAGCCTGACACAGGCAGGCAACTGAAATTAGATTACAGGAAAAAAATGGTTGTTTTCAATGTATGTTACACCACCAGGTATGAGTAGTGAAAATAAGCACAATATAAGCTGTTAGGTGTTAGCCTGTCACACACACATGCTGGCAGGCAGGCAAAGATTACACAAAAAAAATTATAAAATAAAATAAATGTTGTTCAAAGTTTCCTCAATGATAATGTATAGGGGGCGAACCAAAAAGCGCATGTGTTCGCCGTTCGAGGCGAACTGTTCGGGACATCACTATTCAGAATAAAACCAGTAAAATCAATGCACTCACATTTATATGAATGTATATCAGTATATAATACAAGATGTCACGTTCATTATCCGGTCTTCTATGCATCCATACAGATCACTCAGATCCACTTGATGGATGATAATAATGACTAAGAAGATAGATTTACATCAAAAAGTGGTGTTCAATCCAGAAAACTACACTGAATGTGCCAAAAGGAAGGAAAACTATCCCTCAAACTCCAACCCCAGCAACTACGTGGTGTTATGTTCCAGTGCATCAAGTGCCAATGCACACACCAAGATAACACTCTTTCCTGGTGATGGAGCGTACTACTAGGGTTAGCAGAGCCCACACAGAAGAACTTACCTTTAGAATTGGACCAAGGTATCAGCACAATGTGGAAATTATCCCCTTATGTTGCAAGTCCTATTTGGACAACACACTAGTGCAAGAAAATAAGTAACTACAACCACCAGCAGATTGGTGGTATATACAAAGAATATATATAAAACAGTCACTTTTAAATAAAGTAAATATACTATTAAAACATAAAATAAACAATGAGAATTAACACCAAATAGGTAGCACCTAACGCGTTTCAGCCGTATAATGGCCTTTCTCAATGGTAATAGATAATTTAGCATATATCAATGCCCACTGGAATGCATATTTAAGTACCTTTAAATCTGTGTGTATTCTAGTGGCCGAATCCTTATGGCACCAAGCGCCATGGTTCATCTCTAAATTCTGCTTTCCGTGAAGACCGGAAATCCTGTATAGGTATCAGCGTGCCTGTTCTGCAACGCTGCGTTACTTCTGGTCTAATATATAATTGTCCTGACACTCAAACGTCACTACATCATATCGTATTGACGGACCGGAAGTTGAATGTAGTCCACAGCGTCCCTGTATCCAGGCAACGCCATATTGCTTCTCACTTAAATGTGTCCAAGTTCTGGATTGGCAGAGCATGGGCACTCATACTGTAGTACCTAGGGCCAATAGTAACATCCACATTAACATAGATCAGTGTGGCCAAACTGGAAGAGGTGGGTACCTATAGCCAATCCATAATTGGGGCAAATAAATCTATTTTAAAACCGTAATATAAACACTATTAAACCAAACCCAAATATATATTAATAAAAATCCTATGTACAAATAAAAATGCATAAAATAAAGAGATAAAAAAATATTTGAAATAGTATATGTATAATCTAGAATATCACGTATTCATTATTACCCATATTACAGTGAAAGCATTCTAATCATTATGCAATCGCCTATTAGTCTATATACCATATAGCCCCCATCCAGACAGTCATAATACTGTCCCTGAACAAGGATAATACTAGACACAATAAGGGAAGGTGTATAGTAGAAGAATTATCTGCTCATACCACCAATAAGGGGTAGAGTATATCATGGCAAACCCTATTCTGATCAAGAGTACTAATCTATTCATAATGTACAAAGCTAAATGGAAATGCAAATACAATACCCTTCGTGTAATGCAATAGTTGCATGCAGCTTTAATAGAATATGATATATATTATATAAATACTAGTGTATTGCCCGTCAAAAAATGACGGCAATCAGATGTGTATGTTTTAAAAGTTGTTTAGTTATTAATATACATATGGAATTGTAAGGTAGCTAATGTTGTTTTCTGTGTACTACTGAAATATAGAAATCAAATTAATAAATGAATGTACGTATTTTTATGCATTGTGTTGAAGAGCTGGCAATCTGTGTTGATGTTGCAGCAGCATTAGTGGTGTGGAGGTGCTGTGTAAGCGTGATGAATGTGTGCAGTGTAATAGTGTGCGTGCGCGAGACGAAACCGTTAACTTAACTGTGTACTTGCGCATTATCCTAAAATGACGGATAATGTGTGGTATGCGTCTTAGCGGAGTACGTGTTTTCCGTGGTTATAGTGCTGTCGCCTAGTTTTCGTTTTGTTCGTGTTTAACAGTAAATATGGTCAAAAGGTCAAATGACGGTCACTAAAAATTAAATGTAGTGAAATGTGTTTGCCACACAACATGACGCTACATTTGTCCCTTTTTTTTTCTTAAAATAAATACAAATTTTTTTTTTTTTGTAACTTCCAACTTATATTTCACATCAAATGCATTGGTTTAGTCGGGAAATCCGATGTTGCGCGAGACAAAGTTGTTAAATCTGTGTTAATGCGTAAATCTGTAATTGTGTTTCGTAAAATGTACTCACTACTGTCTTTTTACTCATTGCGCGGTTAATCCGCATCCTTTATCTCGTTGTTTTTCAAAGACATACGTCTGTGACTGTGTTTTACGCAGTTCGTAGTAGTATAGCCTCGTTTTCATTTTTTTCGGCGGCCATTTTTTTCTCGCTTAGCCGATTTTTGATCTTTGTAACTCGGCTAAATCGATCTAAATTGCAGTTCCAACTCACTTCCAGACGTCCTGCCTGGTTCCCCATGCTGTAAGTGACCTTTGTTTTATTTTTTAGTGTGTATTTAGTGCTTTTTTTACTGTTTTTGTTTTTCCGCCGCTTATCTCGTAATTTTTTTCACCTCGTATTTTTTTTCCGAAGTGCTACGGTTTAACGGCTCACTCATTGCCAAAGTGCTACGATTTGACATAACGGCTCGCCTCACTACGCGAGGCTGGCCTGCAATGAGTGCCTGCGGCGCTCATTGCCAAAGTGCTACGATTTAACGGCTCGCCTCGCTACGCGAGGCTCACCTACAATGAGTGCCTGTGGCGCTCATTGCCAAAGTGCTATGATTTAATAAGCTAAGTCGTACGCACTTCGCAACAGAGCGGTTTAACGGCTCGCCTCGCTGCACAAGGCTCGCCGGGCGATGAGCGTCTTCGGCGCTCATCGCTAAGTCGTACGCACTACGCAACGCAGCGTGACGACGAATCGTAGTTAGAGAATTATAATATGTGATGCATATAAATATAAATATTGCATATACCGTAGTATAGTGAATAGTGAAATTCTTACCCATACACCATAATGCAGAATTGCATGATATATTAATAAGCTACAATTTACCCAAGAAAACAAAACTGGATAAACATTTTACCAAATAATGTGGAACAAGGGATATCTAGCTCTCCTAACTAGCACATGGACCTAATCATATGTTGTCAATCAAATGTTCATAACATAAGAATGCCCCCTTACGGAAATCCATTTAGTATACAAGAACGAAAGTAAGAGTATGGGAAAGGGGAAAAGACCAGTCGAATCATTGACCAGAAACAAGAGAAAATAGATGTACTATTGCATTACACCAAGGGTAATGTATTTGCATTCAATGTCCGTCAATAGGACATGACGTAGTTACGTTTCAGTGTCAGGACAATTATATATTAGACCGGAAGTGACGCAATATGGTGGAGCAACAGGCAATCTGTTACCTATACTGGATTTCAGGTCTTTACCGTAAGCAGAATTTAGAGATGAACCATGGCATTTGGCGCCATAAGAATTGGGCCACTAGAAGAGGAGGTAAACACCTATTTAGAGGTATCTAAATATGCATTCCAGTGGGCATTAATATATACTGCATTATCTATTACCATTGAGAAAGGCAGTTATAGGGCTGAAACATGTTTGCTGCTACCTACTTGGTGTTATTTATCATTGTTTATTTTATGTTTTAATATTATATTTACTTTATTTATAAGTGACTGTTTTATATATATTTCTTTATACACCACCAATCTGCTGGTGCTTGTAGTTACTTATTTTCTTGCACTAGTGTATTGTAAAATAGGACTTGCAACATACGGGGATATTTTCCACATAGTATTGATACCCTGGCCCACTTCTAAAAGTGAGTTTTTCTGTGTGGGGTCTGCTAACCCTACTTGTATGCTCCATCACCAGGAGAATGTGACCTTGGTGTGTGCATTGGCACTTGAAGCAGTGAAACATAATACCACATAGTTGCTGGGATTGGAGTTTAAGGGATAGTTGTCCTTCCTTTTGGCACATTCAGTGTAGTTTTCTCTATTGAACACCACTATTTGATATAAATCCATCTTTTGGGACATTATTATCACCCATCAAGTGGATCTGAGTGAGCTATGGATACATAGAAGACCAGGTAATGAACATGACATATTGTATTAGATACTGATATACATTCATCTAAATGTGAGTGCATTGGATTTTACTGTTTTATTCTGAATACATGTACCCTATATACTACACTATCAAGTTCTCTTTGCACTTATCCACCTATTACTCCTTCTTTCTGATATTCTTTATATAGAGTGCATCAGTGGACAGCATTCATTTGGAGGAAGCTGCACCTGCTTGTGGTGGAGGAAAATATAGACAGTGGACCGACAGTTGAAGCGGATACGAAACTACATCTCCATAGCCACTTGGAGAAGGTAAAAGGCACAGACTTTGGATGAGCTACATCATCTATAAGTGAGACTGTTAATTTTCATTATTATTATCACTCCAAGTGGTGCTGTTATTTGAAGAACTTTAAATTCATACATCGGATCTCAAGTAGAGAAGGAATTATATTGCTATATTTACTGTATCACACATAAGATATGGTCTTCATATACTAGTACATCTATAAGAGAGATCTTGTATTATTATCCATTCAGGATATTTGTGTATTATTTGCACATAGTTTAGAGTGTAAACTGTAGTCCACGCTGGGGATCGGTTTGTTGTGGATTCAGCGTTATTATCTTCATTGTTATGTGCAAGTTAGTATTAGTATATATTGAAGCTCTCTGTAATTTCCACAAACAATGTATTTGATTTTTATTATATACTAGCTACTTGCCCGTCAAAAATTACAAGATTAAAATTGTAAGGCTGGCAATGCTGTTTGCCACACAATGTGAGGCTTTTGCTCCTCTGAGCACCTTCGGCGCTCATTGTGAGCCACGCGCTGAGCGCCTTTGGCGCTCTACGTGTGGCTTGAAATTAGTGCCTTCCCCCCATGTACTTCAACTTTCCTGCTTGGCACTGATCACCTACGGTGCTCATCGCGAGCCTCTCCCCCCTGTGTAGTTTAAGGGCCTCGCCATAACTGTTGCCACCTTGGGTTAAGAGTAAGTGCCTTGGGTTGTGTTCCTGCCTTGGGTTAAGTCGTAGTGCCTTGAGTTAAATGTTACTGGCTTGGATTAAGTGTTACTGGCTTGCGTTAAAAGTGTTACTTCTTTGATCAAATTTTTACGTCCTTCGTCCTTGTTTTACATCCTTCAGACTTGTTTTCGTCGTGTTTAAGTTCATTCATCCGTCATTTGTTTTCTCGCTTAGGCTATTTGAAAAGTCCCTAAATATGCCTCCAATTAACTTACAACCTCACTAACAGGCTCTCTGGCTATCCTCATGTGCTATGTGTAAATTAATTTCTGCAATATTTTTTTTGTTTTTAGCTGGTCTTTTGAGTTCCGTGATTCGGCCGTTAAAGTCGTAATTTTCCGAGACCAACACTCCATCTACGTGATTTGGTTCCTAAGTCCTACGGGCCGTAATTGTGCAAAGTCCTACTGGACTCGCGATGAGCACCTGTGTGCGATCCCTGCAATAAGCACCTTTGGACAGGATAGTCCTCTTATCTTTTTCCTACCAAACAGGAATGATTTCGCTATTCATGTTTTTTTATTGTTCCATATAAATCATGTAAGGTATATTTGGAGTTTTTCTATATATCTAGGGATACTAGGGATGGGGAGAGTTCGAAATAAATATTGAATTTGGGGTAGCAAGTAAATTTTAATAGCATTAATACACCCTGTCCATGAAAGGGAGTATTTACTCCATTTATTAGTGTCAGCAATTCGTTTTTTATTAGAGGAGTATAATTGGTCCCACACAGTCTAGACAGACCAGGGGTCACATTGATGCCTAAATATGTTATAACATTTTCTGGCCAAGCAAATAAATACTTGTTTTCTAACAGTTCTAGCATTTGTGGGGGGAGAGAAGACCCTATTGATTCTGTCTTATCTAAATTTACTTTTAATCCTGAGATCTGGCCAAATAAGTCTAGCGTATTCATCAATGTAGGTATTGATGAAATTGGGTCAGTTAACGTGCATAGGATGTCATACGCAAATAAGCAGCATTTGAGATGTTGTAGTCCTATTTGGAACTATTGGATTTGTGGCGTGGAGCATATAGCTTGAGCTAAAGATTCCATCACCATTACAAATAGTAGTGGAGACAGGGGACACTCCTGTCTTATTCCCCTTTGAATGTTTATATAACCTTTTATTATCTAATTGGAGTTTCAGGAACACTGTATAGTGAGTTAATGAGATTGATAAAGCTTCCCTTGATAAATATTTTATCTAAGACCTCGTATAGGTATTGTCACTCCAAGGAATCAAAAGCCTTTTCTAAATCCAAAGCAATTGTGCATAAAGGTTTGTTGACTAATTTTGCTAAATTTAAGAGGTTCAAAACTCTTTTTATGTTGTCCCCTGCTTGTCTGAAAGGTATAAAACCCGCCTGATCTTTATGTATCAGTTTTGGAAGAAACCTGGAGAATCTATTAGCCATAAGCTTCACTAGTATTTTTAAGTCCCTGTTTAATAAAGAAATTGGGCAAACATTTTTTGCCTCTAGGGGATACGTCCTGGTTTTGGGAAAAATATCATATGGGCTTGGTTGATTGAATTCCATTGGGATATGTTCCCCTTTAAGGATGGCATTTGCATAAAGTGTTCAGGTATGGGACTAATATATTAAAAAAGGTCTTATAGTAAATATTAGAAAAGCCGTCTGGCCCTGGGGATTTTCCTAATTTGTAATTTTTGATGGTGTCATTGATTTCTTCAATGGTGATATTGGACTTTAGACTAGGTCTTGAATTGAGATTGATGGGAGGTCATATTAATCTAAAGAAATCTTTATCTTAAAGATTCCAGCTTTGGAGTTAGAGGAGTATATTTTTTGGTATAAATTCAGAAAATTATCTTGTATCTTTGTTTGGCTTTGGGTGACAAGACCCTCTGGGATTTTAACTTGAAAAAAATGGTTTTGGCTATTTTTAGGTCTTAACTTTCTTGCCAACGTGGGAGATAATTTATTTTATGTTGCGTTATTCGTATAGCTTTTTCTGTTTTTATTGTTAGAATGTTATCTAATTCAAGTCTGATTTTGTCGATTTTAGACTTAGTAGTAGAGGAGAATTTAATTTGGTTTTGTCTTTCCAGTATATGTAGTTTTGTTTCTTTGAGGTTCAGATTGTTCTTATGTGAAGATGTTATTCTTATTATGGATCCTCTAAAAAACGCTTTATGTGCAAGCCAAAGCAACCCTATCTTTGCTTCTGGGTTATCGTTAGTGGAAAAGTATATTTCTAGTTCTTTAGATAAAAGGGAGTCATTTAATCTCCAGTGAAACCTAGTCTTGAGGTTTAGGTCAAGATCTAAGTTAATGCTTACTGCTGTATGGTCTGACCAGGGGCATTGGATAATTTGTGCATTTTTAGAATGATCAAATAAGCTAGAGTCTATCAGAAGGAATAGAAGTGAATTTGGACTTAAATCGAGGTGTATAAGAAGTGAATAATATGTGTATTTTCTAGAAGCCAATTTTCATTAAGAGTGTGTTCATTTTTTGCATTTTCTGGGAATATCTAGTGCTTGTATTTTGTCCTGATCTATCCAGATTTGTTTGGAGAGCTAAATTAATGTCAAAATTATTTTCCTGTGTCCAAATTGTTTAAGGTATGGGAAGTTTAATTAAAGCCGCCATAAGGGGAGACTGTCGGGGCATAAGTATTAAGTAGAGAAATGTTCCTGTTTAATAGCATTCCTGTTAGGATAATATAATTTCCATCTTTATATCGTTTTTTATTTTCTAATTTAAATGGAAAGTCTTTATGTAACAGGATAGCTGCTCCTACTTTTTTGTTTTCTGGTTAATCGTGTGAAAATTGGGGTAGTCCCTGTGTAAATATTAGGGAACTTTCTTTGAGGCAAAAAAAATGTTTTAACTGTTATTTCTGGGACTCAGGGGGTTAATACATCAAATGAAACCCACATGGTCTAAAATAGATGATCTAATGCAATTTTATAGAGTGCGAGAGTGCTTGTTTGCCAGCTTGATCAGCAAATATTATTTATTGGCACTAATTACTTCTTAATTCGTAGCCTCCGATTGCAGATTATGTGTTGCTTCCATGTTTTACCGATGTCACGATAACAATCTCATTTACTATTGGCTATATTAAGAAGTAAATATCTCCATAAAATACCAAATATAAAAAAAAAAGGCCAGAGCTCTGGGATAAATATAGTAATCACATATATAGTTGTGAGCATGCGAATTGTTGCTAACGCTTGCGGGCTCGTGAAGCGAGGGCTGCAGTTGCTGGCAAGGAGCACCGAAGGAAACTGCGGCCCTCGCAAAAAAGTACGAGACACGTTACGACAAATTACGACCTCGCAAAGGTCGTCCGCAACCCGCGGACATGAAAAAAGGAAAAACACAATAAATACACACAACACATACATAAAAAGCTTACCTACAGCAAGAGGGAGTATCCAGGACCTCAAAAACTGAAGTTACACCTCAATTTAACTCAAAATAAAAGAGTTTAGACACAAAAATAAATTCTAAGCGAGAGAAAAAATGGCCGCCAAAACAAATGAAAACAAGGCTACAGCAGTCTAAAGACGCAAAACACCACCAAACACCTACGGAATTTGCTGAAAAACACATACGAGATTCGAAAACAAGGACGCAACCCGCGCGACCCCAAACACATTACAAACACAATAAATACACACAACAAACATATAAAAAGCTTACCCACAGCAAGGTGGTGCACCCAGGACCTCTGCAAGTAAAATTACACCTTGATTTAAGTCCAAATTTTGGAGTTTAAACACCCGAAAATCTCCTAAGCAAGAGAAAAAATGGCCGCCGAACAAAACGAAAACGAGGCTACAGGACTCTAAACACGCAAAACACCACCAGAAACACGCAAAACAGCACAAAACAGCTACCCATATTCCGCCACAGCGGCATACCACACATTAGCCGCCATTTTAAAACAATAACTTATACAATGCGACAGTACACAACTACGCTAACGGATTTGCCTCACGCACGCACACTATTACACTACACACATTCATCACAATTACACAGCAGCTCCACAGCACTAATGCTGCAGCAACATCAAAACAGATTGCCAGCTCTTCAACACAATGCTTCCTGCACATATTACTTGAAAATAGGTAAAGTATATTAATTTATTAATGTATTATTTATTTGATTATTATACACCAAACACAATTAGCTCACTTACAATTTAATTGCCGTCATTTTTTGACGGGCAATTCGCTAGTCAATAATAGTTAGTGGCACAGACTCTATACACTGAAGATAATAATTCTTCCACTTGGTAAGATAAATATCTTGCCTAAATATTGGCAGATCATATGTTCACAACCCCTGAAATCAGACTTAAAAAGGCAGTGTTTACGAGTGCAGCATTGAGGTCAGAATTAGCAAGCTGTAGTCAATAGAATACATCTAAACATTTATTTAAAAAAAAAAAAACACCCGCAGCCAGTTGAGTTTAAGGCATTTGCAAGCTTTTAATAGAATACGGCCCATTGTTAGCATGATGATTTGAATAGAAAGATAAAAGTAGTAAATGAGATCATCAATAATCAATATGTGTCAGCTAATTTTACAGTAAATGTGTATTTTTGTAAAATGATAGGATGGGTATATAATGGCCTATAGATAGTAACCTCCACTATATATCATTGACAGGCAATCTGTTTTACTTCAAGGGCCTCATTTGCAGCCCTGTTAATAAGGTACATTGCTTTAAATCTTTTCATTTTACCAAAAGAAAAATGGTTAAATTGTCATAGAAAATAATTTTATTAGTATAACAGGTGTAGGTATAAAGGAGAAGCAGCATCATTAGGTATTACTTAATCGCTTTAGAGAAATATTATGAACTGTGCATTATTGAAGATAGACATGCTCTCCAAGTCTAAAGAACTGGCTAGGGTTAACGTCTCATTTGGTATTTGAGCCAATTGTTGTCCACTACTGCTATACAGACTTGATGTTGCAACTTTTTCTGACTTTCTTTCTCATGAGTGGTGTTGCTACGGGGGGGGCTAATGTTTTTTTCCCTCTGACTCGCTGAGTTAAATTCACAGGCCGATATAAACATAAAAAAACAACAATTTTTTTATCACTCCAATAGTTTTATTCTCTTTTTAGTTCTGATAATGACATGCTATAACTAATATGCTTTTAACTCCTTAAGACCTGTAATTTAAGCCAATGTTTAATGACAGTTTTTCTTTAAAAAAAACTAGTTCAGAATTTATGCAGACATAATTACATTATTTTGCTATCTGCATGTATTACAAATATATTCAAGTTAAACTGCACTATAAACAGACCTAGAGGAACTGATTAAACTACTAAGCAAAGGCCTCTGAATGTCTTTAGACATTAACAAAAGGTTATGTACTATTAAGTTCTATCTAGTGTTTATAGGGAAAAAATACATTACATCTTTAAAACAGTTTGCCCTCTAACCTTTCAATACAAGCTCTGGAGCACAGTGGGATATACATTTTCTTACTTTTATAAAAGCACATTACTTGCCAAAAATATTGTGCTGAACTTCTGTGCATTCATGCCAATTAATAAAATTAATTAGTAATAACCCCTTCATTGCATAAGGGAATAGAAATTAGCAGGAATTTCAATTTAGACATATGATAGACTGGGCCATTGAGCCTCTGATATAATTACCCCTCTCTTCAGGGAGAGCAAAGATGAAATCAATGTGGAAACTTAGATGAAGTGAAACTCCACTGAGTATATGAAGACTGTGCTATAGCACAATATGGTTTTAAGGTATTCCGAGTTGCAACAGATAATGTTTGTTTTTCTATCAGTGAACATAAACAGAATTATTTGATGTGAAATTAGATGAAATTGATCACTTATTTAATGGTTCATTGGCAGACAGCTGGCATTGTAAGGTCATGTACTGTACATAAAGTGTGGTTGTGATTAAAAGGATACGGTAAACAGACATTTGTTTTGCATGCCTGTAAGGTTCCCTGGTGGTCCAGTGGTTAGGATTTGGTGCTTTCAATGCTTCAACCTGGGTTATATTCCAGTTAGGGAACCAAGAGGTCATATCACCCTGAAGCCAAGCAGGGTTGTGCCTGGTCAGTACTTGAATGAGAGACCACCCAGGAATACCAGGAGGTGTATGCTGTGGCCCACCGGAGTAGCAACTGACAACCCACTCTGCATCTCTACCATGTATCCCAGTGGATCAGCATGACCATGGACATAAAAATGTGCATGGTGTGTTAGGGTCTGTAATGCCCCAGAGAGTTGAGAATGATTGCATGATGAAAGAAAACAAAACAAAAACATTACTGGATGTATATTTACATAAAAACTACGGGCTAAAAAGTTTAGTAAAAAAAAAACTAAGAACTTGAGCGTTGTAGTTCTCTGAGGACCTGACTTGAACAAATTATGATTTTATAGTTTCAGTTGAATTCAATTAGTGTATAGTCTTTGCAGTACTACATAACTCTATTAATGCAGTACCCTTCTTACAGTTTGGCAGAAGGAACATGGTATTCAGCAGTATGTCAGTCTGCTCCACCTATTGCAGGCATGTCAAACTTAAATGATGTTAAGTTTGTATTCCAAATGTTAAAAGTCTAATTGAACACAGTTATTAATACTTCCACATTCATTCACTGACACATTTAAAAAATAGGAATACAGTGAAACAGATATTTTGGTGTTAAAAGTTGAAACGGCTATACATACGTATTGTACAAACATAATCCCTTCCCTTTCTTCAGCCCTGTCTAGATATATAGCATCTCAATGGATGTGCTGTGAGTAATAATCTGTTATACATTGTCCTGCAGCCATTGCTGAGAAGCCCAGAATTTCATATACTATTGTACTTTCATTTCAGCACCCCAGAGGTCCGATATGTCTGATGCGCCCGTGGCTGTTGCCGAGGAATATGAGGAACCGGATTATGCCCCCGCCGAACACGATCTGTGGTACGAGGAGGATTCCAGAAGCTAACTTACAAGGCTCCGGGATATGAGGAGAAGAACTTTTATATGTGGCCAGTGGGGCATCTGCTTGACTGTCTACAACTCCCATTGAATGTTACCCCACTGGCCCCCTCCTCCCCCAGATCGACTCTCCACTTTGGACCTCCTATTGGATGAACCCACTGGCATGGCAGTCAGCTCCTGAGAAGAGATGATACAGTCCCTTTTTTATTATTTTTATTAATGAATAACCAGTGTTATTATTATTATTATTACAGTGTTTTGTAAAGTGTCAGCATATTCCATAACTTTGTACAGGGGTTAATACAAAGAAAAAAATAAATACAATATTAAACATGTTGCAGAAAGTAGTGGACACTGTCTTTGAGTTTAAAACCTTACATATATGATGTTTTTTTTGTTTTTTTTAAATAACCTTATATGATTGAAACCTTGCAAACTTAGGGCCTCATTCTATTAGCGGCCGTAAATCGTCCGTAAGGCTGCGATTCCTTGCGCGGGTTCAGTTAACTCGCGATTCAATTATACGGCCCGCAAGGATCTCCCCTTACGGCCGGCCGCATATCTTGGAACCGGCCGTAAGCTCAGAAATATAAAAACGCAAAAATAAATTCAAGCCTGCACTGTACAGCTCTGTAAATGCTAGGGATCATATTGGGGGACATGAGGATTAAAAGTAACCCACTCTCAAGCTTGCACATCAGCCCAAACCCGAGATCAAATTAACTGTTTATTTTCCGGCTGCGGCGTGGGCGGGTCTGAGGTGCTCCAAGCACTCTGGACTTTTTACATGGATATTTTACGGATATTAAAAATAAAATATTTTACGGATTTGAGTATAGGATAATTATGTGCTATTTTTTCTAACACCTAAAATCCCATTATAGTCTTCTCAAAGTGCAGGATGGCTTTATTTGAGCTATTTTATGTGCTTAATTGGTGCTAGCGGGACCTCTTTCCTGCAAGTAAGCTGCGGCTCGTTTTTAGCCTTGCAGAGAGGGTTCCCGGAGCAATTGAATTGCAAATAGGAATTTCTTACGGCTGAAACTCTTGCGGCCGCTTTAGATCAAAGGCTTTACTCCGGCGCGAGCGGCCGCAAGAGATAGCAAGGCACCGGCCGCAAGCCTGCCGGAGCCCCCGGCCGTAAGGGAATAGAATAGCCGAATAGCTTGCGGCCGGTCCTTGCGGCCCCGCAACGGCTGCGGCCGCTAATAGAATGAGGCCCATACAATCTAAAGGGATAAATAAAACAAAATATGAAGTAATACATAGAAGAAACAAGAGCAAGAGAAAATAGAGGGTTAATTTGTGATTACGTTTTTGGTTGTATCAGCTGTATAAAATGTGTTAAACCTGCAATATAAATATAAACGGTGGGAGGGCAATTTATAGGAGTGCAAATCCTGAAGAGAGCTGGTAAAGTATGAAGCTGTAGGTTTAGAGGCAAAAGAAAAATGTAAATAGAAATGGGAAAATGGCATTTGGAAACTGGTATCAGGCCCTGTGTCTTTCGTTGCAGAATGGATGATATCAAGCCCAGTGTCTTTGGTTGAATATCCGTAGAAATGGCTGCTCAGTCCTGGTGGTAAATGCAACTGAGAAGTGACAGTTGGAAATTGAATTTGCAGAATGGATGGTATCAGGCCCTGTGTCTTTGGTTGAATGTCTATAGAAATGGCTGCTGAGTCCTGGTGGTAAATGCAACCAGATACTATAGCTTTCTTCTAATGAACATATATCAAGGCTGATGACCTTTGTTTTCATCAATAATTATGTGTATATGTTTAGACATCATAATATCATAACAATCTGTTAGTATCTAATAGCACCTGTGTACTTATAAAATGTGATATCAATGTTGTTAAACAATATCATACAGAGGTCGTGATAATACTCTTGTCCTACTGATTGTGGTCACAGCCAAGCATTCCTTGTGAGAACCCACATCATTGCACTTGGTCATGGCAACTGATTTATCATGACAAATATAGCATGGTTTGCACTGCTTGCAGATGAACATCAGGTAAGTTGTTTATTGTTACAGTAATAGTTTAAAGCAATGTACTGTACTAGATTTTTCTTCTCTTCTTCTTTTTTAGAATATGACCATGCACTGATGGTATGTGTGTATTTGAATTAGATTACATAAGCCAGGAGTAAATGCAACTGTTTAAATGAGCAGATGAAGACACAATGTAAGTGCTATGTGCATTATTTTTTACTTTTATTATATGAAGTGAAGAATGATGAGATTTATATTAATCTAATTATTGTCACTGTGGTGTAAAGACCACATGTGACTCTAATATATGCTATGCATTATTACTATTAATATTATTATTATTATTATAATTAGTAGTAGTAGTAGTAGTAGTATTATTATACAGTATTACCTATAACCCTTCACATTTTTCCCATTTTACAAAAAGCTTGTAACACACAAATTATATTAAGGCACAGTCAGCAACATTCATGACTGTGATCTGTGTATAACCTATTTTATTAGTATACCATAATTCATGTGTCTGTATGTTTCTAATGATTACTAATTGGATTTAAAGATACATTACATTAAGTTAATGATCTGATTTGTGTATCCTGATCATCTTTCAGTATACCTATCCTGTGTTAAAGCATAGTGGATGTTTATAAATTATGTTTTCAGAAATCATCTGCATGAAGAGATTAATAACATACGTATAACAGCATAATCTTTTTATAAATCAATAATGGTTCGTGCTAATGTATGTCTTGCCAACTATGTCTTCATACATGTGATAACTTTAACGTTTATGTTTTCATGGCACGTATTTTATGTTAATTAGTAATTAATGTTGTTATGGCCAAGTGTTTACACGTTCCATGTTAAATAGGATGTTAATATCACCATAATTTGACATCAATTCACATATTAGTGCAAACAATACCTAAAATTTGCATTAAGTGTGACATCATCATGATGACATATTTAGCCTTATTTTCTATCAAAATCATTGTCATGTGAACAATACAGCAAGTTGAAGCGACACATATGTGGTTTACCAGATGTCCCCTTAATTAATATGGCAAACGTTTGTTCAAGTACTATTTTATTAAGTTATTATTACATATTGCTAAATAACGCATGTACAATAGTAATACAAATTTTGGGGAGTTAATACTACAAGATAAATACATTATAACACTGTTATGGATCACCACCCCATGGAAGGGCCATTAAACAAATCATATGTAATATTCATAATAAATAATACAATAACACTTGCTATGTCTAACACATTTATTATTAGAATATTTTGTCACATGCACAACAGGTGTTGCTTGCCTTCCTCAACAACAAATACCCACTAATACAATACCCATTGTCATCATATGGCCCTATTATCCGATGCCCATATGCCTAAATCACCCTGTCCCTTACATGCTCCCTAAGACAACCCAGTGTATGTCCTGTACTATATAGTAATATACCTGCTGCATTCACCTCCTCTATGGACTACTGGCCCGCATTTCACCACAATAAGTGTCAACCACTCCTCTCTTCAAGGCCTCAGGCTGCCTATGATGACATTTCTACTCACCCAGTGGGTAACACCCAAGGGTATTGTGTAAATGACATACCTCCCCATAGATGGGACATACATGACCGCTCTCAGTACTGGCATGTGGTCAGGATGAATACTGTTGATGATCATTGTTTGGGGTGTGGCTAGACATTTAATAGGCAATGCATTATAGCACTTATTGTTGGTCTTGGGAGTTTCCTGATTTGTATAAACCTCTTGAGTACTAGGGTCTATGTTACCTTTGTAGTTCATATATATATTATGTGTAGGTGTATTATTGCCAATATCTGATGTTCCCAGATGTATACTGTATCAAAATTCAACACATGTGCCTATGGGGATTTTATGTATTTATTTTGAATGCACTTACATGCTTTTTCTGAACTGTGTTACTATTGTAATTTCTCTTTAACTTTTTAGACAGGTCTCAGCAAGGCTTTTAAAAGCATTTATGGGTGCTATTCAGTTCATGCGGCTTTTTGTATATAAAGGACCTTCAGTAATTTGCCTGTGAACCATAAAATGCGACATTGATTGTCTTAGTGAAATTGAATGGAAAAGCATATCGTAACTAAGGAAGATTGGTTGTTCTAGAGTATTTTGCAAGGAGTGATATTGATTGGCTACATGTACAGAAATGTAACATTTTTTTTTTAAAGTGCCCTAAAGGATTAATGAAGAAAAGATTGAAGTAATTAAAATGAGAAACAAGTGCTTGATAATTAATTAAAACATAGTAAAGGGATAATTAGGGCGTCTTTCAATTTTATGCTGGTAACTTGCAAAATTCGCTTTTTTAACTGCGGGAGCTTTTTTTCAGTAAATTTACACTTGAATTCAATTGGGTTTGCTTGTAATATTACGTATCTCACTCTACATAAATCCATGTCTTGTCAGTAAAATGCAGGGTGTAGAATTACAGGACACTCACAAAGATTCACCATGAAACGCAATAGAAAACGTGAAGGTCATGATATCGTACATATAGATAAAATGAGATTAAATAAGCATGCACAATTTGAGTAAGCATTTTATGAGTAAATACGTTTGCAGATCAGACTAGACCTTTACTGGAAATTGTAATACAAACATAGTTATAAATAGTTATATTTTTAAATTGCACTTTTGTGCCTATGGGACTGTTACATATTATTATCTATCAGTTAGATGATTTATTTTACTGTCTCTTTAACTGATTTTGAAGGTCTCAGCAATCCTTTTAATTTTCCCAATATGATTTACTGTTATAACTCTGACATATTAATTAAATATTAATATTTTCTAATGTCACATTGGTTCCTCTGGGACTCTTGAACATTGAATTATAATGCACCCCCATGTTTTTTTATTGTTTTTTATTACATTGCTATCTCTTTAGCTGCTCCTGCAGTCCTCAGAAAGGGTTTTAAAACAATTTGCTGGTGCTGCTAAGTGAATGTAATAATGTGACGAGATCAGTCTCGTCACTGCGAATTGGAGGAGCCTGGTTGCCCGAATTCTACCTTTTGATTACGGCCCATGTTGATACAATTGATTTTCCCCCTACAAAGACATGGAAGCCATGCTTCATTTGGTCAGAAAGGACTATGATCTATCTTTTGAACCACTGGACAAATTTATATGATTTGGACATATGGTTGTATTTGGAGTATGCTGATTCTGAAAATGTAAGTTATGTGAATGTGATGCATACTTTTAAAGTTATGAATAATGTGGAAAAATGTGTAGAAATGTGTTACAGATTCTGACCACCCCCATCTTTTAATGGTGAGTCACTAAGGCCAGATAGTTGACTGCTTGACCCTCAAAAAAAGAGCTTATGTCTCGTTCTTGGGGGGATTCATGGTATGCTGTTACAGACTGACTGCCAGGAGTGTAAGCATCTTGGGGTGTTTTTCCTGTTCAGCTGCTAGCAGCTATTTGTGAGGTTCCAGTTCC
The DNA here is from genome assembly GCA_027410445.1 of Discoglossus pictus. Classification (NCBI taxonomy): domain Eukaryota; kingdom Metazoa; phylum Chordata; class Amphibia; order Anura; family Alytidae; genus Discoglossus; species Discoglossus pictus. The sequence continues at coordinate 64,494,579 of CM050167.1, read as the reverse complement.
AGGCTTGGAGCATTTTCCCCTTGGATCCAGTTTGGTGGAATGGGTGTCCTGCAGTAGCTGTCCCTATATCACTGGATGGGCAGATCAACTAAAACGGCCTTGGCACCCCTTTTTATGTGTGGGGGTACTGTTACAAATAATATAACTAGTTACAAGTCATACTTAATTTGCCAATGATCAGTATATTCTCAATTACATAATGATTTAGTATAATGATTTTTGCTATAATATTGCCTGTTTGGCTTTGTTTCTTCAATCACGCATAGCTCACTTTCAATCATAAAAAACAGGGTTAATTGAATAGATAAGTAAAGATACTGAACAATTTTTTTGAGGGAAATGAATAAGACCCTAAGTCTGTGGGTGTATCCGTTGTGAAAAAGGGAGGTGATAGTGCAGAAATCTGCACTATAAAGTAACACAAATCGTATGTTACTGAACACTTTTTAGAGGGAATTGAATGGGTTTCTAAGTCTGTAGGTGTATCATTTGTGAAAATGGAGGTCATAGTGCAGACACCTGCACTATAAAGTAACACAAATCATAGGTGGGTGGGTGTAGACAGGGTAGGTAGGAGGACATGTTAGATGAGTCAGCAGAGTGGTGGTGTGGGAGGCTCTAGGTCTGGAGGTAAAAGAAATGAAGGTGAATGGAACTAGGTAAAATTTCAGTTGGTTATTGCTTCCTCCCAGATGGATGGTATAACTGCCCAGTCTTGATGTTGAATGGAGCTGGTGAGTCCTAAAATATAAAAAACACAGCTTTTTGGAATGCAAACTAAACTATTCAAATTAACGCTATAATATCAGTGTTTTGCATCAATTATACTTTGTCGTTCTTAAATTATGCAGTGTAATACTTTTATAAAATAAATACACGTTTGTGTGTTCAGCATTCCCAAAAATATCTATAAAGTCCTTGGGGAAGGTGTTAGTTGCTCACTGCTTCTCTACAGGTGAATGGTATGAGGCTCAGCGTTTAGACATCTCCTGTAGTATTATTGCCAAATAAGGCATTTAGTACCAGCTTTTGTCTTGACTTTACTACAACAAACTACGACAAATGTGTGTACTCCACACCAAAAGTAAATGACCCCCTAGACTATGGACGTGTTCCAGGGTTATTGGAAAATGCTGATGGCTGCTGACTCCCAGTTTGGGCTAATTCTTAATGATGCCAATGAGAACACTGACAAATTTTCTAGTCGATCAGTTATTGTATGGGTTTCAAGATTCTGCTGTACCTGGATGACATAGTCATATTTAGTAAAACCTGGGACAATCATCTATACCAGTTCTTGCTGGTGCAAGAAGGTTTGATCATTAGACCAGACAAGTGTCATTGAGGAATGACAGAGATTCAGAACCTGGGACATTTGTTGGGAATCGGAAAGGATAGTCAGAACTCACAGTAAACAATAGTCAGTAAATGATCCACTCCCCCAAAACAGTGTTTTAACAATTCTCTATAGCCTATTATAGGAAGTACTTACCCTCCATGATGGACTTTGTCAAGAAATTCCTAAATACCATATCAACTGGGCAAAATATGTGATAGCACTTTTATTATCTCAGGACCACCAAGTACAATGTCTGTTCCCACTTCATTGTATATTTTATTAAAGGATGTCTTAACCAAGGCACAAATGCTACGTAGTTTATATCAGCTGTATATTTTTAGGCCAAGTGAAGAAAATCAATGTTTGACTGCTGTGTAGTCTCTTGGGAAGCTACAACCCTATTTTTATGATAGTACACAGTAGTTGCTAAGCATCCACTTTGTGAACTGATTAGCAAACAGGAATTTGGATGGCCAAAGCAACATGGGTGGAGCTACGGTCGGTGCAGCGGGTGCAAAAGACCTGGACCCAGTGCAGCCTTTTAAAAAAAAAATATATATATATATTTGTTTTACATATCTGTAGTGCACCCACGCTAGTCTCTGCACCCAGCACCCTAGGGTCCCACCCCTGGGACCCTATGGCCCCCCTTCACCCATCATAAGTCTTGAATGGGAGGTCCAGAGGAGGAGGAGCCAGGCACCTAGAGAGGCCCAGCTCTCGGGATTGGGGGAAGAAAAGGGAAGACACGTGGAAGCAGAAGAGGGGAGGGTCAGAGAGGAGGGAGGAGAGGAAGGAGGAAAGGTGAGTGATATATATATTTAGTGTATATAAATATACTCTATATATTTATATGTATATATATATATATATATATATATATATATATATATATATATATATATATATATATTGCAGTGGTGGAGATAGTGAATGAAGGGCACCGGTGTAGAAATAAGATTTGCGTCTGCCAAGGCCATCTGTTGGCCCCCTTTCGGAGCCAACATTTTATATACATCAAGTTCAACCTTTTAAGATCTCTTCAGATCTGCAATATGCAGATTATTTATTAATTAATTAGTTGTTAATTAATTGTTAATCAATTATTAATTAACAATAGTTTTTTTGTTTTTTTTTTTATTAATATGTACTGTATGGGCCTATTAAAACTTTGGAAGCACTTACTATTTTTTGCTCATTTCCCATCAAGGCTACATTTACTTAAAATAGATTTCACCCCTTATTTATAGAGAGAAGTACAAAAGTATAACTTAGCACCTAGATCTATTTATGTAGACTGAATACTAGAGTACAATTTATCACCTAGTTTCATGAATTTTAAACTATATGTAATAACTATAATTAATAGCAGGTAAATATTTATAATTAACTTAGCATTTAAACCATATTGGGGTAGCATGTTAAGAGAACATGAAATTTTTCTCCTAGAAATCTAAAATATGTCCACTAAGCTTTGTATGAAGAATTTGGGAAGTTGACTGTCAATGTCAGTAACCTTCACTGTATTCACTAAGATATTAGAATTAGGTTTAAGGAGTGACTGCAGCTTTCTCTAACTCTCTTCCTACCTGTAAATGAGAATGCACAATTTACATTTACGTTTTACAATTTACATTACATTTGTAATATAATAGAGGCCATGACATTCTTTTTACCTCTTGGCATCAATTGCAATACACTGAACTAGTGAATAATGACTGTAATTAATTTATATGAAAATGTGGATGACTTGTGTTATAATATTTTGTAACTATACAGACAGACAATTAATTATAATTATAGCAATACATACTTCATCATTAAAATTAAGTAATAAATATGTTACATTATATTTAGTGTTATTGTATTAATAATTTATGAAAATCATATGTGATTTTTTTACAACCCCTTCAGCAAAATAGTGATCCAGAACAGATTTATTATATAAATGTTTAGTAATATTGCCTCCACAAATAAGTGTTACTGTTGTTCAGTGTGCTCTACATATCCTGGGTTCTCCTGTGACAGCTGGTTCTGCTGCTGCTGCTTCTCCGCATCATACCAGGGATCCTGTCCAGCAGAGGCATAGTAAGGCTTGTCGTATTCAGCCTCAACCTCAGCCTCTGCCTCCACCTCAGTCTCAATAGAGATTTATTTTGAACTGAAATGAGATATCAATGGCATTTCAGATAAAAAAACATTGGATGCTCATATGATCTCTGTGTGTTACTATATTCTTGATTTCATGATGTGTTGATCCTGGATGGTTCAAGTAATTGCCATTGTAAAGAATATGTATTGCCTATAATTTATTACATATTTACATAGTAATTGAGGTTGAAAAAATACTTTTGGTCATCAAGTTCAACCTTTTAAGTACTCCTATGATCGGCAATATGCGTATTAGTTGTTAATTAATCCAGAGGAAGGCAAATAGAAAAAAAAAACAAGTGAATCTAGCCATTCATCTCAAAAGGGGAAAAAATAATTCCTTCCTGACCCCAGATACTGGCGAATGGATTCTCCACTGCATCAATACTCTCTCTCTACTTAACAAGGATCAAATCTGCTGTCACCACCTACTTTGGTAGATAATTCCACGGATTAACCACCCTTACTGTGAAGAACCCTTATCTTTATTTAAGGTGGAATCTTTTTACTTCTAACCTCAAAGGATGTCCTCTTGTCTAGTCTTCCATGTGGCACTGTAGCAAAATCCAAAAGGACTACATCCACTGCGTTGCCTTGATCCAGGTTCCTACTAATTTCCTCATAGAAACTCATTAGATTTGTTTGCCATGACCTATCCCTCATAAATCCATGTTAACTTCTACTTATAATCCTGTTCAAATAGACATATTCTTGTATATTATCCCTTATTAACCCTTCTAAAAGCTTTCCCTCTACAGAAGTGAGGCTCACTGGTCTATAATTCCCCAGATTTGATCTTGATCCCTTCTTAAATATAGGTATCACCTCTGCATTTCGACAGTCATCTGGTAGAGACCCTGTGTTAAGTGAATCTTGAAAAATTAAATATAATGGTTTAGCTACTACAAAATCCAGTTCCCTCAGTACCCTTGGACGTATTCCATCAGGACCTGGGGCTTTATTAACATTTTTTTTTCCAACCTCTTTTGGATTTCTTCCTTATTTAATGAAGGCAGTGTAGCCCCATTTTGTTACAGTGTCCCAACCACTGTTACCTCCCTTGTGTATACCAAAGAAAATAACCTATTTAGCTCATCTGCATTTTCCTGGTCACTAATTATCAGATAGCCTGTTTCACATACTGTTCCTATAGCTTCCTTTCAGGCCTTCTTTCCATTAATATATTTATAAAATATTTTAGGGTTAGTCTTACTCTCTTTTGCAACTAATTTTAAATTTTCTATTTTAACCAGTCTTATAGCCCTTTTGCAAGCCTTGTTGATTTCCTTGTAATCCCGTAAAGCAGTCTCTGTCCCCTCTTATTTGTATAATTTAAACGCTTGTTTGTATAATAATTGTTTAGCCTTATTTGATGTATTTTACTCCTTTTACTTTTATTCCCATATGGTATATGGTGATAAGTATGTATATTTAGTAAGGATTTAAATGTTTTCCATTTATGTTCAGTGTTTTTTCCATCAGTTCTTTGTTTCAGTCTATACTTTGTATTGCTGTCATTAGACCATTAAAATCTGCCCTTTTAAAATTAAGAGTTTTTGTTGACCCCTTACAGTTTTGTTTTTTAATTCAATAGCAAATGAGACTGTGTTGTGATCACTGTTTCCCAACATTTGATACCATATCAATATTATTTCCCCAATCCTTCCTAAATGGGTTATAACCATCCAAATTAACAGTCCAGTCATGATATTCATCCCACCATGTTTCAGTAATGTCTATTAAATCCCATTTTTCCTTAATTACTAATAATTATAACTCTCCCATTTTTCCTGGCAAGCGTCTGGCATTGGCGAGCATACACGTTAGGTTCTGAATATGTAGATTTGAAGTGCCTGCCTCTGTACTTGAGATACTTAGTAATACATTCCTATTAACTATACTAACCCTCCCCCATCTCCTCCCCCATGAGTAGATCATTTATCCCTTATCCCCTTTACACTTTCTACCCCATTATTATTCATCTAGACGCCTCCCAACTACAAGTTTAAAAACTCCTCCAGCCGTTCTACCATCCTGTCCCCTCGCTCAAAAGCTCTCTCATCATTAAGGTGCAATCCATCCCTGCTATAGAGATTGTACCCAAATGAGAAGTCAGCCCAGTGCTCTAAAAACCCAAACCTCTCCTTAGTGCACCACATTTTTAGCCATGCATTAACCTCCCTAAGCTTCTTCTGTCTCCCTGGACTAGCATGTGGCACAGGTGGTATCTCAGAAAATACTACCTTGGAGGTCCATGCCTTAAGCTTATTTCCTAGTTTTCTAAAATCATTGTTTAGGGCATTCCATCTTCCACTAACTTTGTCATTGGTACGAATATGTACCAAGACCAACGGTTCATTTCCAGCCGCTCTCAAAAATGTATCTACCCAATCCATTACATGCCAAACCCGAGCACCCGGGACACAGCAAATTGTTTGCTTGCTGGGATCTGGGTGAAAAATCCCCCTTTCTACCTTCCTAATAATACAGTCCCCTACCACTAAAACCTGTCTGTTGCTCTACCTAATCTGCTCTCCCACTCCAGCAGTAGAACTGTTTTCCTGGCTGTTAGAAGGAACTCAATCTGGCAAATCTGTTGGTGTTTACCAACTCAGAAATGCCCACTCCTACTGTTCCCCCTGCTTCCACTTGTAAGTGTAACTCAGCTACCTCCCCTGACATCCTCACTAGTCTCAGCTCCACCCTCCATGCTAGGCCCAGCTAAACTGTGCTCAGTGAGCACCAACTCCCTTTCCAGTAGAGCAATATTAGTAAGTGCTGCAAATCTCCTATCCAGTTCTCCAATTTGAGCTTCCAGAGAGGAAACATGCCCACAAATGTCATAGAGGTATGGAGCCTGAATCATCTGTTCCAGCAGTGCATACATATGGCAGGATATACACTGAGTGAGGTTGCCACTGGACTGACTCTTTGATGTCATAACTGATGTACTGGCTTATATCAAACCAATAACCCCTGCTGGAGTCTGCCCTCTTCAGCTCATTATGACATAGACTTAAGTGTACTTGCTGTTCTGTTTCCCATACTAACCAATCTGTGAACATCTGTTAGGAAGAGTTAGCAACATGCTACTGAGACATGATCTCTGATAGACTAGGACACTACACTGCACATCCAGCCCTACACAGTCTGAATCTGCTTAGTCAACAGTTGGCACACCTTACAGGGTCTATCTATTTGATTTTTACTTTTTTCACTTTTTTTACATGTTTCAATTGATTCAAACTATTATATACCTAGACATATCCAGGAGCATTACATTTCCCTTTACTTGATGGGCAGCTTTTACATTGGATTTGTGTTTTCTATATGTAGTGTACATGTTTTAATATGTGATGGGATAATTGTATTTAAATATACACCTGACATGGTCCCTGCCTGCTGAGTGTCCACCAGACCTGGGAATTTAATCACCATTGCTGGGATGATCAATTCCCTTAGCATCATCTCTCACTCATAGAAATGAATGGTCAAAGGAGGGTCACCACTTGTAGCTCTGGCAGCTTCGGCCTCTGACATCTTCCTCTTCACCTGTCACTAGCAGTCATAATAATGGTGTTTTACAGACCTCACACTCCTCACAAACATTCACAGTGCACTGACCTGCTTAGTTACCTCCTTCCATACCCTGGCCCTCTGGCCAGGCCTCATAATCCTGCCTCTGTGGAGAATATGGAAATGGGTAAGGATGGCACAAAGAATAACCATACATTATTCATGGGTATAATATAGGGTACAGTGTTTGGGAACAGAGTCTTGTCCTCCTAACTATTCCTGGGGTGGCTCACTTCATGCTCTAATCCTGAGGCCTGTCCCTCCCTACAACTGGGATCAGCCCCGTCCCTTCAGTCTGGGTATCCTTCTCTCAACCTCTCCTCCTCCACTGCTTCTACTCCTAGCCTGCATAACCCCCCCCCCCCACACTGCTACCACTACTGGCTCTCTCAGATCCCCCACTGGTGCCACACTTCCTCATATCCACATTCCCTTTCTCTTCTCCTTGAACCCCTCCTCTCTCTCTCTCTCTTCACTACTTCTTCCCCTCGTCTCCCAGATCCTCTCCCGATGATACCCTCTATGCTCTCCTCCTTTAACACCCTCTTCACTCCTCCCTCCATATTTCATCTAAAAAATATAAGGATAAGAGAATATAGTATGTGATGTGGATATGTATGTGTGATAAATAAAAAAAAAATGTTTTATGTGTAAGAGCATAGGGTTCGGGGTTATGAGGTGTATGTGTTATGTTGCCTACTTTTATATATGTATCTATGTATGGGTGTATTTTCTATGTGTATGTGATTTATGTGATGTCAGTAAACAATGGGATGTTTAAGTTATGTGTACAGTAAGTTAATGTGATGTTTGCATTGTTTATTGGTTTCTATGGCTATAGTGTAGCTCTAAATTCAGCAAACAATGCAGATTGCCTAATTTGCAGATACATCATTCCATTTGCATATAATAGAAAGGCCTTTTTTCTAATAGTCGGTTCATGGGATTAAGTAATGGGTATGTATCATATGCAAAGAAAGCTCCCACATTTACAAGATAGCTTTCTTGCTAAGATACTTTAGGCCCATAGTGTTTACAATAATTTTTAAAAATATCAACTTCCTTAGCGTCTACAATATTTTCACAGAAGGTTGTATTTATATCTCACTTGGAACAGCAAATCCTAGACTGCACCACATGAATCTACAACACTTTAGTACAGAGTATTTTTGGAGGACGTTGTTTCTGTTCCAAGTTATTATTTCATTCACTATGACAATAATGAGGTACAAGTAGGTACTTGTTCTTACAAAATGGTGAGTGATTTTATAGTACCTCAATGAAAACAATTTTATATATTAGGTATATGGAGATCCAGTGTCCCGTGAGAGACAATGTAAACTATTTAGAAGACCATACACCAGTATTGCTTCAACAATACTGATGCATGATGTTTTTTTTTTACTTTCAGTAACTGATAATTCAGGCAGATACAAATTGCACGTTTATGTCTTTCCTACAAATAAGTTGTTGTTAAAGAGAGCAGAGCTATTCCTAACATATTAGTCTTGTCAACCTAATTTTACTACTTTGATAGCATAAATTGCTATACTTACAATAGTTACATGAAGCATCCACACTTAAAGAGCTTATATTCATTTATTTGTTTACAAATACTGTATATAATACTTGTTCTAATTGTATTAATGTCAGTTTCATTTGGCAATAATAGGCGCTCTTTTATATTTTTAATACATTATTTTTTTATTTTTTTTTGTTATTGGTTTTAAAGCACATTAATAATTATTTTTATGACATTGCACATTATTTGCTGGAGATGTTCCAAAAAGGTGTTCTTCCTCTTAAACTGAAGTCTTTGAAATAATAATACATATTTAGTATATCCACAGTGCATAGTCTTAAATGTAGAAGATGCAAATAGTTCCCACGAGGACAAGAGGCTGGTTAAAAAGAGACATATGTAGAAAATGCAGCACAATAACAAAACTAAGAATAATATTAATATTATTATTATTATCAGTTATTTGTAACAAGCCAACATATTCTAAGTTACAGGCAAAGACAAATTCAAAATTAAACATTGCAAAGAATGGAGGGCTCTGTCTTTGAGCTTGGAATCCGGTGTCCATAGTGCTTTCCCTAAAGCACCTTGCAGGATTAAAACTCGCAGACTTACAATCTAAAGGTTGACGTTTGGATGTGGTACAGTAGATAGAGAGCTGAGCTTGTTAGGGTGGAGGTTTATAGGCTTCTTTAAAGCAGTGTGTTTTTATTGAAGTTTTGAAGGATTTGAGGCAGGAGGATAGTCTGGTGAAGTAAGGCAGGGAGTTAAAGAAAATAGAGGCAGCGCAAGAAAAGTCCTGTAGGCGGGAGTGAGAGGAGGTGACAATAGTGGTAGAAAGAAGAAGGTCGTTAGCAGAACTACAAGGGCATGTGGGGGAGTATTTGGAGATGAGAGCAGAGATGTAAGGGGGTGCGCTGTTGTTGAGGGCCTTATAAGTTAGGGTCAAAATTTTACATTTTATTCTGGAGGCTAAGGGAAGCCAGTGGAGCGATTGACAAAGAGGAGCTGCTGACACTGAACGTTGTGTACAGAAGATGAGCCTGGCGGAGGCATTGATTATGGATTGAAGTGGGGAAAGATGAGTGGTGGGCAGGCCAACAAGGAGCGAGTTGCAATAGTCGAGACAAGAAATGATGAGACAGTGTATTAGAATCTTAGTAATGTCTTGTGTGAGGTAATGGCGTATTTTGGATATGTTTTTTAGATGGAGAAGGCAAGATTTTGTTAGTGACTGTATGTGAGGGATGAAAGAGAGGTCAGGGTCCAGAAGAACCCAGAGACAACGAGCTTAAGAGGTGGGAGCGATTATGACATTGTTGACAATGAGAGAGATGTGGGGAATTGAAGCTGTAGTAGAGGGTGGCAAGATTAAGTGTTCATTTTTAGACATGTTGAGTTTTAGATGGTGGGCGGACATCCAAGAGGATATACTAGAGTGGCAGTTGGAGATGTGTGCTAGAAGAGAGGGGGATAGATCTGGAGCTGAGAGGTAGATTTGAGTGTCGTCTGCATAGAGATGGTACTGAAACCCAAAAGAGTTTATTAGGGTACCAAGTGAGGATGTATAGATGGAGAAGAGAAGGGGGCCTAGGACTGATTCTTGGGGTACACCAACAGACAGGGGGTGAGGAGATGAAGAGGTGACAGAGAAGGAGATCTTTCTTGCAGGTATGATGAGAACCATGAGAGAGCAGTGCTGAGGGAGGAGAGAATATGGATTAGAAATTGATGGTCAATTGTGTCAAAGGCGGCAGAGAGATCCTGAAGAAGCAAAATGGAAAAGTGGTCTTTAGACCTGGCGGCGTGCAGGTCATTGGTGACTTTTGTGAGAGCTGTCTCAGTGGAATGTTAGGTCCGAAAGCCGGATTGGAAGGTGTCCAAAAGACAGTTAGAGGAGATAAAAAGTTGGGTATAGATGTGCCGCTCCAGCAGTTTGGAAGCCAGGGGAAGTAGAGAGATAGGGCAATAGTTAGATAAATCACATGACTTAAATCCTCATATAATAGAAGCAAACATTACTACTTCATACATTATTGTGCATAGCACTTACATTGTGTCTTCATCTGCTCTAGGAAACAGATGCAATTAATGCTGCATTAATCCAAATCAAGCACACACATCGTGTGAATAGGAAAAATGTTAAATAGTATGACACAGCTCTGAAATCAATCAATGTATGGTAGTATTCAAAAAATCTGAGGAGAAAAAATTAGCAATTACAGTACAGTGCTTTATACAGTTACTGTAACAATAAACTGAATAACATGACATTTATCCACAAACAATGCTGTATCAGTTATGAGAAATCAGTTGTCATAAACGAATGCATATATTTAGCAGTGATATGGTATCTTAAAAGGAAAGAATAGCTGTGACATAATAACAAGAGGGTGCACTATTGTTGAGGGCTTTATACATTAGGGTTAATGTTTTACATTTTATTCTGGAGACTATAAAAAGCCAGTGGAGTGACTGACAGAGAGGTACTGCAGAAACTGCGCATTGAGAATGGTAGATGAGGCTGACGGATGTGTTCATTAGTGATTGGAGTGGAGAGAGAAAGGTGATGGAGAGGCCTGCAAGGACAGAGTTGCAGAGAGATAATAAATATGAGAGAGTGGATTAGAATTTTAGGGGAGGTGCAGGTGGGCAATAGGTCCTAGCTACTCACAGAGAGATGATAGCACTGCTCTCACAGATGAACAAACTGCCTTAATGAATATGAAATATGTCTAAAATAAAATAACAAGAACATACTGATAAAAAATAAAATAATAATTAGGGACTGCATTATCTAATTGTGGGAGGAAGAGAACATTGGAGTTAATCTCAACCCTGGTAGCTGATGGACCTGCAGGTTCCACATTGACCACATGAAGGGAACGTATCTTCTTCTGGCTTTATCCTTCTTCCTGGTAGCATAGCTCCTTTTCCGCATTTTGTACCTCCTCCTCATACCATGGATCCTGCCCGGGTTCAAAATCAGACTCAAGCTCAGACTCCGGACGAGGTTCATACTAGGGCTCAGGCTCATATTTTGGCTTGAGTTAAAATTAGATATCAATAGTATATGAGATAACAGCATTGGTTTCACACCCCAAGCTCAGCCAAAGGCATTGGGCCTCATACCACTCACTCAGGATATTCACTCTCCAACTGTTATTTTATCAGTTGCATCTACCATTGGACTAAGCAATCATTTCTGCAGAAGCTCAGCCAAAAGGCACTGGGCCTCATACCATCCACACAGCAGATTCACTCTCCAATTGTCATTTTCTCAGTTGCATCTACCATTAGGTATGAGCAGGCATTTCTGCAGAGGCTCAGCCAATGTCACTGGGCCTCATACCATTCACTCAGCAGATTTATTCTCCTACTGCAATTTTTCCATTTCTATTTTCCTTTTTTTTTTTTTTTTTTGCCTCTCTACCTAGAGCTGTGTTTTCAACTTCTGAACTCCTCTAACATGCTCTCCTACTTGGTCCACACCCACCCACCCATGATTTATGTAAATTTTAGCACTATCACCTCCATTTTTCACAGTGGAAAAACCCACAAACGTAATCCCTATTTAACTCTCTATTCTATTTTCAATTACTTGGCAAGCCCTTGTTTTTCCATTTTAGTTACTTCACATTTTGTTTTATGTATCCTTTTAGATTGTAAGTTTGCAACTTTTAAGTCCTGTAAGATGCTTTGAAAATAGCACCATGTATGTAAGATTTTAAACTCAAAGACATGGCCCTCAAGTTTTTGCCATGTGTTTAATATTGTATTTTTCTTCTTTGTACTTAACCCCTTAACAAAGCTGAAAAGCATGGCACAAATCTCCATTGATTTTTGCACTTCTAAACAATTATGAGTTACTCCATTAGACGTTTACACCAAAACTCCATTCTAATAAGATGTTATGGATCACTCGCAGACTAAGGCAGTGTCGTAACTGCAAAAAGCTGAAGGAGATTTTATGTGTACCAAAGACCACTCGCAATTGGTTTTAAAAACATTTCTGAGTGTTACACCAGCAGTGACATTTTAACATTAGTGACATTTTAAAGTGACATTTTAACATTATTTGACACTTAACAGTCCAACATCAACATATATGTAATCCAAAAATACGATATTGTTCTATTATGTCCATTTCATTATACACCATCAAGGTGAACACACAACCCAGCACACAAAGGGTTAATAAATGTCAGGAAACCATGTTGTCTAGTAACAAATGCTCTAATGCACTTACTACACAGTATATAATAATATATAAACAAAAAATAAACACTTTTTTATATATATTGAAGCTATCAATACAATTGTCACATCTATTTATTTTAAATAATATAAATAATACAAATATTATATATTTTTAAATATAAATATAATTGCTCCTTGCCGCATATTTTTATTGTTTATTTGGAACGCGCCAACATATTTCAGTTACAACACTTGTATTAACACATTATAATAATGATGACGTTCTCATTTTATATTGGTTCCTAGAGCTGTTTCTCATCCCTAAAGCTTGGTTTGGGTACGCCCTACACTAAAATCTTGAAGATACGGCTGGATTTACAGATGTGGGCTGAGTGCCATAATGTAGAGGAGCTAAAGATTAACATAAGCATGTAATGTAGGGAAACAAAGCTCCCGCAGATGATTTATGGCTATACCACAATTTACCCCGCCTGATTAACATAGGGCCCTATGTTTGCACATTACAAAAAAGGATTGGCACGATCTGCTTCTTCAAGGGGGCTTGATATGAACCTATTTCAAACCTACCCCAGCAGAATCATGTAGTTCCTGTTCTCTGTGGCACAAAATATGGCTTCTGAAGAGGGCAAGGCCCAAAAGGTACAGGCAAACAATACTGCATACAGGTTAAAAATTGCCCATGGCAAGATACTCCCCAAGTCAGGATGCAACACACAGAAATAGTCTCACACCTTGTTTATGTGAAAACTATCTCTCAACCTTTATTAAATGATCAAAACAACAGATTTATACTCTCAAATACCACACCCTTGTGTACATTTGTGTATGTATGATGGCCATCTGGCTTGCAACCTTGGGCTATCAAAGCTCTTGAGATCAAATTCACCAAATATCTAGTGAACAAACCTTAATGTTAAACTCAAGTGTCTGCTTAGGACTACTTGAAGTACATGCATCTGGCTTGACCCAAGGTCTGTATGTGTGAGTGTGCAATGATCTGCAGCTAACTTCTATGCAGAGCATTTCTACCAATTCCACATATGTTCTATATATAACATTTTCCCTCTTATAATATATTATAACCAGGATCACATATATAGTTGTGAGCATGCGAGCCCGCTCGAGCCGTTGCTAATGCTTGCGGGCTCTCATAGCGAGCCCGCGGCCCTCGCAAAGCGTTTTTTCGCAAAGCGAGGGCCTCAGTTGCTGGCAAGGAGCGCCAAACGCGCTCCTTGCTAGCAACTGAGGCCCTTCGATGCTCCTTGCCAGCAACTGCGGCCCTCGCAAAGCGAGGGCCTCAGTTGCTGGCATGGAGAGCCTCCTACAGCTTCCACCCACGTGTAGTAGGGGAACTGATACCGTAATCCATCTAATATGTGGATAATAGTCAGATCTGGACCATGTTATACACACACTGGCTGATTATCCCACCGTCCGTCCTGTAGTAGCCAGCCCGTTACCGGGTGAAGCAGTACTCGCAGTGATTCCCCATTTCCGGTCAGTACCTATGTGTAAGCAGGGCAGGAGAACAGCAGCTCCCCAAGTCTGAAGCTGCGCAGAGCACGCAGGCCCTGGCCCTTGCCTTGGTTTTCAAATCGCTCTATGCCCTCTGGAGGTCCCATGCTGCAGGTATAAGGGGCTGGAGAGAGGCCTGTACTGTAATATGGATCATTCACCAGCAGCCAGCTCCAAGCCATGCCACTCTGGAATAACCACGCCCAACTTTTCATTTAAGGTGGATTAGCAGAGTTACACTTAGAATTACCATTGATAAGCTAATTGTTTTACTTATACACTGATCATTAACACCATTCGTATCCATTGATATATAAAAACAATATTCAATATTACATTTATATATATATATATAATGTGTGTGTGTATTGTGTGTATTGTGTGTGTGTGTATATTGTGTGTGTGTGTGTATATTGTGTGTGTGTATTGTGTGTGTGTATATATATATATAATGTGTGTGTATATTGTGTGTGTGTATATATATATAATGTGTGTTTATATTGTGTGTGTGTGTATATAATGTGTGTGTATATTGTGTGTGTGTGTGTATATATAATGTGTGTGTATATTGTGTGTGTGTGTGTGTATATTGTGTGTGTGTGTATATATAATGTGTGTGTATATTGTGTGTGTGTGTGTTAGTGTATATATAATGTGTGTGTGTGTGTATATATAATGTGTGTGTGTGTATCAATATATAGTTGGGAGCATGCAAGCCCGCTCGAGCCGTTGCTCATGCTTGCGGGCTTGCGTAGCAACTGCAACGCTCGCAAACTTTACGGCGCAACGCAAAAAACATACGAGACACGTTAACACACATTACGGACTCGCAATAATCGTCCGCAACCCGCGGACATGAAAAAATTAAAAACACAATAAATACACATAACACATACATAAAAAGCTTACCTACAGCAAGAGGGAGCACCCAGGACCTCAAAAAATGAAGTTACACCTTCACTTAATTCAAAATAAAAGAGTTTAGACACTAAAAAATTCTCTAAGCGAGAGAAAAAATGGCCGCCGAACAAAACGAAAACGAGGCTACAGCAGTCTAAACACGCAAAACACCACAAGAAACACGCAAAACACCACAAAACACCTACAGATATTCCGCTACAGACGTATACCACACATTACCCGCCATTTTAGAACAATGCAGAAGTACACAACTACGCTAACGGTTTGGTCTCGCGCACGCACACTATTACACTGCACACATTCATCAAGCTTACACAGCAGCTCCACACCACTAATGCTGCAGTAACATCAAAACAGGTTGCCAGCTCTTCAACACAATGCTTCCTGCATATATTACTTCAAAATAGGTAAAGTATATTACTTTATTAATCTATTTGTTATTTTATTATTATACACCAAATAGCATTAGCTCACTTACAATTTCATTGCCGTCATTTTTTGACGGGCAATTCGCTAGTACATAGTAACCATGTACAGGCAACATATAACTACACAACAACACATAATCCCAATGTAACAATGTCATGCTCCCTTGGACATATTCATAAATTACTGAAAATATGAGTCCTTAAACAATTAAATCATGACAATGATCATATGATTTCTGTGTGTTACTGTATAGCTAACTTCATGTTGTGGTGATCTTGGATGTGGTTAAATTAATTCCCATTGTAAAGAGTTTTTATTTGCTAGGAATTGTCACTGATATAATTAATTTGTATTACAAGTACATGTGCAACAGGCCAGATTTGTAACATTATGGTTTAGAATCTTTACTGTGATGTTATTAATTATTAGACTTTGGGTTAGTTCAATATACATGTAGGTGGATGCTATAATCATGTGTTGCAGATTGTTAACCTTTTAAATTAAGCAAGTGATATAGAGCACACATTTGAATCTCAGAGCAGCAATAAATAACATACATTTGTTAATAACACACGAGGATGGTACGTGATAGTACAGTGTATGCAAAGATAGAGTGAACAACACATGTATCTCCTTCCTCTTGGGGTGACAGAGTCCCTTTAAAGGCATATGGAACTATTCTGGATTTTATTATTTATGGCATATAGCTGTGTATCTATTTAAGTTTATGTATTTTGTTTTATTAAGTGAGCTCTGCTTGTAATGCATCATGTCAAAACTATATCCCCTGCTTGGGTGTGCCCTCTGCTGCTCATGAAGACACATAATCTGCTGTACTTTCTGTGCTGTGTCTCACACGAACCAATCAATGACCATCTCTCAGCAACATTCTACAACATGCTGTTGAGACATTGTCCCTAATAGGATAGTATACTATACGGAACATTCAGCCCTACAGAGTTTGTGTCTGCATACTCAACCCTGGGCAGAATCATAGAGGGACTATTTATTTGATATCTATTCTGTAATAACTTTTCATTGATTCTTAATTAAACAAAGTAGACCAAAGTAAATAGACCCACAGGTATCTTATATATCTAGTCAAATCCAGGAACCTTACATATTTCTCAGCATATACATTGGATGTGTGTTATCAAAATGGTAGTTGTTTAACAGTGTTCTATATTTAGCATGTATGACCAATCATATGTTGTGATGATATATGTGTAGTGTTTATGGTTTTGTATGTGACCGTATGATAATTGTTTATGATATTTACCTTGCTTGGTAAATGGCTGAGCAGTATCAACCATACCCTGGAGTCCAACAACCGATAATGGTGCGATACAATCCCTCAGCATCATTTCCCATTCATTGAAATGAGAAGAACCTGGTGGCCACCACCAGTTGCTCTGGCACTTGCTGTCTCCTCTGTTTTCTTTTTCTTCACCTGGCACTGGCAGTCATCATAATTGTGCTTGTCCTTTATGTGAACCCCCAGGAGAGCCATGAATTCCTCATGGGTGTTATTTGGGGCCCTGTGTTTGAAATCAGCTCCCTGTCCTCCTGACTGTGTCTGCGGTTGCTGAGCTCCCTCATCTGCACTGAGGCCTACCCCTCCCCAGCCCTCAACCTACTGCTGGTCCTGGTCGGTGTGTGCCTGCAACTGGGGCATCCCTCCCTCCACCTCTGCTTCAGTATTCTCACTTTTACTCCTCTCCCCACCTCCCCCGGCACCTCTCTCCACTCATCTTCCCATTTCTGCTTTTATTTCTGTCTTCACTACTCCCTTTCTCTACTGCTCTACCTCTCTCCACTCCCCTCCAACTCCTAATCCTCCTGATCTCACCTGGGCACACTCCCTCCTCTCCTGCTCCCCTCCTTTGTCTTCCTCTCTCCTTCTCACTCCTCCTTCCTCCTCCTCCCATCCTCTCTCCAAAAACAATAGGTGATAAAAAATAAATACATGTAATGTGTCATATAAAGGTAAGTGTTATAAATAAAATGCCTGTTCTATGTGTATATTTATGGTGTAAGGGTAATGTATAGCTTGAGGGTGGGGGGTATGAGGCCTTCTGTATATGTGAAAAAGTATGTAGCTATATGTAAGTATATTAACTTATCTGGGCTGAATTGAAATCCCTAACATATCTGTGGAAAATAGACTGCTCTCAACAGATAACATTCCCATCACAATTCCAGCTACACCAAACCCCACCATAAACTGGGATTATGCTATTATGGTGTCCACGCAGCACTGCTGTAAAGACAACTGAGCTGTCAGCTTAGTAGTCTGCACAGCAGTGCTTCACAATTAAAACACCTCACATCTATCTACATAAACCCCTTTCCATGGCAGCGAATGGGTTAAAACTATAACCGATCAGCAGGGGATTTTAGACCCCACTGCCAAACACTCCTATAAGCCCAAGGAATGCCCCAGGATTCCCTCCTTTCATGAGATAATGGGAACCTCAGGAGATTAATGAAAGGACCTTTATGGTATCTAAAACTAACCTCTGCCTTTGCAGAGCTTTTGCAGCTTAAATAGTAATTATGTGTATTATGATGGCTGAAATGTGTGTTAATAACATTTCAGCCAATCAGAGTTTTTTTTTAGATTTCACCCTGCTCATTCAGGGGAAATTAATTTGAATCAATCAGAATGCTTAGATTGACTGGCCTACCTAAGCAGCTAAAATGCGGAAAAAGCCTTTTGCACCCAGGAAGCTCCTCATAGGAGGAGTTCCATTAGTTTAAATAATTGTTTTGTAGAACAATGGGATTTCCAGACGGAGGCACATTTCCGAGTCCAGAAGAGAGGATTCAATGGCTTCAATCAAGAATAAATGTGAATCAAATTTCCACATAGGTAGCCCGCTTGATAGATGGTAGACGAGTGAGGAGCAGGGCATCACTGATCATAGCCAGATGGACATTTGTGTAAGTATATTAATTTTCATTTACAGGGTTAAAAAGTTTTGTTTTACTTAATTGTAGTTGTTAATTGTAATTTAGGGTTTTTAATTTTTGTTTATTGTAGTTTTATTTTGTTTTATTTCACTTGAGTGTATATTTTTTAAATTTGGTTGCATAAGGTACCTTGTGGATCCCCATGGCACATAGTGAGTTAATATAAAATAACATGGTATCCATATAGGCCCCCATGGTACTAAGGCTGTTAATTTAGTTAACCATGGGGTACTTTAAGTGGCTAATTAGGAATACGATGGGGATCCATATAGACCCCCAATGTAGTTAGAGGTTACTTAGAAATATCATAGGGGCCATTAAGGGTGCCCCATAGGATGGGGTTAATGTTTAGTTGCCATGAAGGTCCTTTAATGACCTCTGTGGCATGGGGTTAATAGATATGTACCATGGGTGTCTCAATAGAACCCCATAGTTATTGTGATTAGTGGGGATCAGGGGTGAGTGGGGCAAGGAATTCCTGAAGGTTCCCTTTTCCAGGTTTCCTTTTAACATGGAAGAAGGGTATCTCTTGGGTTTTCCCATTTACTGCATTGGGCTTTCCATGGGTGTTATGGTGTTTTCAGATCTGATGCTTAATTTATTTCCTGGGGTCTTTTCTGCCTCAAGAGGTGGTCTGGAGTACACAAAAATTTAGGTAGAAAAAAGAGCATATGCAAAGTATATTGATTGCATACAGCTCAATGAAAAGCGATTGGAATGACTTGGAAGGAAATATGTGACAGGTCATCATAACTAGCACAATCTGCTCATTTTTGCTTATTCAGAGCTGCAGAGCTGAAAAATAGAGTTTTTGAGATAGGTAGAATACTTAGTTAAGGTGCAACTTGCACCATAACTGCCTATATAAGTAAGTAAATGATGTAAAATATGTAATTTAAGTGGAGAAGATGTATACCAAAACTCTTCTTACCTCCACAGCAAAACTCTCCTATCTATCCCAAGTAAGTAACCAACCACTGTTCCTAGACCTGTGTTTACCAGGATAGGCTACAACACAGTCAATGTTTAGGCTGGAAACATCCTCTTTTATAAACTGTACATGTCAGTTAAAGAGACATTTTGCCTTATTATTGATTCTTTGGGCTAATGAGCATTGTGAAAATCGTCTAGACACACAGATTTTCTAAGTTCCTAATCACATATTATAAATGTCGAACTTTGACCAAGAAAATAAACACTTTCAGCTTTAATTTTTAAAGAATAAATGTGGGTGTGTGCATGTATACCATGAGCTGCACCCCCTATGGGCTCCCAAACCCATGGACATATCCATTTATTTATTTACCAAGCTTCTAATTACTTATGTTTATGGAAGAAAAGAAGATACTGTTTTAAACACATAATAGAACATATACTGTAGGATCAGCAGAGTCTATTTAGCACTGATGATTGTTGATTCACTTGCGATATTTGCCGCTAACTGTATTCATGTGAAGAAATATTGACAATGAGAACAAAATGAAGCTCTGATTAAAATGGTATGTGTACATTTAGAACCCTAACTATAATTTTGCTTTTCCCACTGCTTAAACATCTCCGCACTCATTATACCTTATACCACAACTACTACAGATCTACTCCCAGACTTGTTCTACAGATCCCTAAAGATACTATAGTATACTACAGTATCTATCATTATATATGATTAACCTCTGGAATGGAGAGAATATTTTTCAAATGGTGGGATCCATCTATTAGGAGGTTGTCATAACAATGGCATTTCCATTGAGTGTCTGTATGCCTGCCCCTTTTCTTGACAATCCGCATGTGATATAGATAAATGTGTCTGCTTTCAAGTTTACTTTTTCTTCCACTACACATTTACAGCTTACACCTATTTACACCAATAATAAAGCACTTCCTCCCAGAGGACATTTTTGGGTACATATCTGCACCACATTAAGAAAAATAACATTGAAGTAATACAGTATGTAAATGTACTTATTTTATTTACTGCTGCATATTGATTTACATGTTTATTTTTAAGTGACGCATGTGTCATCTTGAGTATTTTATGAAAAAATATAATCTTTTACTTACATATTTGAAAACATATATATTTAAGTCAGCATTTATAACATCAGGCCCAGCAGTAAAGCAATAGCAGTATTTATGCAAATCTTTTTCATAGAAAATCGGGTCCCAAATTTGGAGTGCGCATTAGATTCAATGGCATACTAGATTCGAAGGCGCACTAGATTCAATGGCAAAAAGGAAAGCCCAGAGAGCCCCAGCACAGTGGCACATAGGGCCTGGCACCCAGAGAGCCCCAGCACAGTGGCACACAGAGCCCGGCACAAAAAATCATAAAGAAAAAGAATAAAAGGAAAATAAAAAAGCACAATGCAATAAAGACAAACTTTAACATTAGATTAGATGGCATACTATATTCAAATGTGCACTAGATTAAATGACAAAAAAGAAAAGCCCAAAGAGCCCCAGCACAGTGGCACACAGAGCCTGGCACCCAGAGAGCTCCAGCACAGTGGCACACAGAGCCTTCCACCCAGAGAGCCCCAGCACAGTGGCATGCAGAGCCTGGCACACAAAATCATAAAGAAAAAGAAGAAAAAAAAGAAAAAAAAGCACAGTGCAATGAAGACAAACTCTTACTAACATTACTTACAGTAGGTAAGAGTTGCCAGTAATTCAGCTCTATTGTTTACTGCAACTTTTTGTGGTACTATTGTGTACATAAATTTACTCCAAAATGGCTGAGAAACAGAAACGGATGTCAGAAAAGGATGTCATATGATACAAAATTCAAATGCAAAGTTATTCTTTCTGCTGAAAAAAATGGAAAGAGACAAGGTGGAAGAGAGTTTGGTGTAGCGGAGAGCAATGTCCACTTGTGGCGGCGAAACAAATTGGCAATATTTGCATGTAAAGCATATAAGAAGAAATATACTGACCCACGCAAAGGAAGACACCTTGATGTAGACCAAGAAGCTTTGGAATTTGTACAGGAAAGAAGTAAGAATGGGCTACCTGCGACAAGTGAACATGGTAGAAATAAAGCTAAAGATGTGACTATAGCTTTAAAGATACCAAAGCCGGTATTTCAAGCCAGTTAAGAATGGGTGGATCATTTTATTAAGCGCGTGGGTTTATCTCTATGGCGCAGCATGACAATATGCCAAAAGCTTCCTGCAGATTTTGAAGACATGCTTCAATCATTTTAAAGGCATGTAATTGAGCTCCATAAGTGAAAATATTTCTTGATGGTACAAATTGGATGAGACACCAGTGTGGTTAGATATGCAGCGTAACTACACAATGGCAAATAAAAGGGTAAAAGAAGTTACCATAAAAACTTCAGTATACGAAAAACAGCGGGTTTTCTGTAATACTGGCAATCACAGCAGATGGTGGCAAACTTCCTCTATTTTTAATTTTCAACGAAAAACAGCACCCAACACCACTGCAAACGAAAACCCTCTTCCCTAATGATGTCATTGTCAGAAACCAAGAGAAGGTATGATTGACTTAATCTTTAATGAAAAATATGTTTGGGAACAATGTCCAGGTGCTCTTTTAAATCTGCCATCAATGCTTTGTCTGGACGCATTTCGTGGCCATCTAAAATATGCAGTTAAAAAAAATTAATACAGCCTGAACAGCGAGCTTGTTGTAATTCCTGGAGGTATGACATCTGTTTTACAGCACTTGGATGTCAGTGTAAACAAACCCTATAAAGCCAACATTCAGAGGCAGTATGAGATTTGTCTCGGTGAGCCGAACCAGGAACTAACACAGACAGGGAAAATAAAGCATGCTGCTCCTCATGATGTTGCCCATTGAGTTTCTACAGCTTGGAGAAGTATTAAGGTGCCTCTAATTGTGAACTCATTTAAGAAATTCTGTATTTCTAATGCATTAGACGGTACTGAAGATGACATCTTCTGGAGCAAATCCGAAGATGACGGGGAAAACAGTAGTGAATCTGATAACGACGTCTCCAAAGATACGGATGATGAGGGGAGTAATGAAGAACAAATATAGTGCTGATATTGTTAATTACCAGAATGTTAATTGCTGGTATATTGTCATTACTGTTACTGGAATTGCTGGTATGTCGTTATTACTTTTAATTACCGTTATATTGTAAATTATGTAATTACTGTTAATTACTTGTATGTTGTAACACTATACGTATGATGTAATATGATCATATTGTTGTACAGTAGTGTCATTTATAATAAAACTGCCATAAGTTGGTAACATAAACTCACTGTTCAGTACTTCTTGTACAAATGACAGATGCGCATTACATTCGCCAGCAAAAACGTTTTTTTTAATCCTGGGTTCCAAATTTGGAGTGCGCAATAGATGCAATGGCACACTAGATTTACGTAAATATAGTATTATGCTGCAATGTTTTTATGCATTTTAACGGTTTCTCACATAGAAAGCAAATATACATTCAGACTTGCATGATTTGATTATTATATGTTTATATTACAATGTTCTTTACCATGACCATCAAAAGAAAACAATATTAAAAATGTTTGGAAACTGTCAAAATTACTTTTTTAGGATTTTGTGGACAGTGATTGGTAAAAACAAAGCAAACCTTTTTAGCTTTCAGTAAATTGAAAAAAAAACATCAGATTGCAGGTTTTTGTCTGTTCCATAAATTGATTGTTGGTAAAGCGAAGCTAAAAGGCACAAAACATTTCTTAGCATATTCTTCTTGTCAACCTGTCTGATATTGAAAGCATTCATCAGATGTCCAAAAGAAAAAAAAATCTTTTGGAAAAGATGACCAAATGGCAATCTGTAATACAAGGTGTTCTACAAAAGTCACACAAAAGAGCACAATGTTACATGTTTCTTTGTGATAGAAGTGAGTGTTTTTATTGTTAAATAATTTTTCATCCGTAAAATTTAGATGTTCTTTATATTAGTTTATTATAACTCAAAATGGTATTCTTTAGTTCATGTAAACAATAAATTAAAAAGCAATGTTCTGTATAAAAAAAATGATTATATTCATATTACTCATATTCATACTATTGATTATTCAAATAGACATTGACAGCAGTATAATAAATAAGTAAATATTTAGTAAATATGTAATTACTCACATTTTTTTCTGATAAAAGTTATTGTGAAGGTTAAAATTGGCTTGAATGTTCAATAATACAAATGAATAAGAAGGGCATTGCAGTATGTATTAAAAAGTTTATTGGACAAACAAATTATTTAGAGTGACAAGCTTTCAAGAGAATGTAACTTTCTTTCAAGTCAAAAGCAATACTGATTAAATGTTAACAAAAATGATGTTTATGCACAAGGGAAGAAGGTTAAAAAAGCAATAACAATAAATAACTGTTGTATTGGGACAGGATTAGCATGGCAAGGGGGCCATTGTAAAATGAAGTTATGAGAAAGGTTTTGAGTGGTTGCACAGGTCAGAGAGGAAAGAGAAAAACAGATCTAATGTGTATAAAATATAAATGTTACCATAAACACATATATAATTAGTCATAAATGTGATAAAAATGAAATAGCAAGCTAGCATAGAACAAATGAGAGATCCCATAAATGCTTGATAAGGTGCTACAGAATCCAAATCAATATTGAGTCATGTTTATTTTGTATTGAATTATTCAGTGGTGCTTTCGCCTTGAAACGGAGAGTTATATTCTTTTGAACGTATCACTGTATATTGAAATCTCATTATTATTCATTGATTAAAGGTCAAAAAACTAACATGCTCCATCTAGTCTATCCATTCTCTTATACTCTTAAAAAGGTTTAGCATAAAGTAATGGTTCCCAGAATTTTTCAAAACCCAACAGATAGGCTATAACTTTGGTTTAATACTTTGTATTTGTAGGTGAGCTAATTAGAGGCTCCACAGCATGTTGCATACTAATTGCCTCATTAGTGTTCACACAGTGTTAAATCTAAATCATTATCTGTCTGATATGTCTGGAAGATATTAATTGGGAATCACTAACTTAAAAAGACCCTATAGAACCAAAATGTAGAAAAAGTAATAGGCATATTTTTTAGTAAAGTAAGAACATAAGCAATTGCAGTCTTTATATTATTTGCAATTACTAATTACAGGGGCCAGCACCACCTTGTATTTTTTTGTAATGCTTTCTCAACGGGAGGAGCCTTTCAAACTGTTGAGATTTCCATGAGTCCATTTAAAAGCACCAAGGTTTCCAATTTGATATTGAAGCAGCTAAATCGTTCTCTGCACTCAATGTCCTCTCACACCTATAAAAGCAGATATTTTTTACAGCACAGCATTTGATCCTTTCCCTCTTCACCATAGCAAAATCTGACAGCTGCAGTTCCGCCTCCGGCCAACAGATGGCACTGCGGATTTTAGCATATAAGGTGTGCCAACAGAAGTGTCCTTGAGCTATGAGAGGTGCGCCCAAGGCCTTGGGGGGCCGAGTGCCCACACCGAACATAGCGATGGCATCGATGTTGATTCAGTGACGTCAAGTTGCGCCACGTCGGAGGGGGAAATAGTTTTTTTGCCTTCCCTGTAACTTGATGGTGCCCGAAAACTCACAGCGCCCTCTGGTGGATGGCACCTGTAACTGCAGCTGTCAGTGCTGCAGAAGAAATGTGCAGGCAAAGAGGGACAGATCCCAGCGTTTATTTCCTTTACATTCTAAAATGGTCATTATATTTTTAGAGAAACTATAATTAATAAAGGGCAAATAATTTCAATTAATTAAAAATAGTTTTTCATTTATTTTATATCATAGCATGTGAATTACGTGCCTCCATTGTTTGCTATAAGACATAACCTAGTTGTTGTTTATCTGCATTATCAAGAGGGAAGGAGACTTGACAAAATCAAATATCTGTCTTATACAAATATACTGAAGCTCATTCACCATGTTTTCACCAGTGTGGTATCTCACAATGATAACCATCTATATAAACTTGAATGGAATTGGGATAAGAAGATGTCTACTTAAACAAACAAATGAAGAATAAAGCTTATCACATCTATATAACTGCAAATAATGTTACATGTTTAAGAGACTAAACAGAATTATTAACAGTTCTAAATTATTTAAGCACTTATTTGAAAGTTTTGCTTGTCGATATGTGTGTAATGTATGACACTTTTCAGGTAAATGTCTTTTTCTCATTTTTTTAATGCCTCATTAATTGACCTTACTCTTAGTCATATGAGCTGCACTCAACCCCATGCTCTGCAGAATTCAGATTTGGACAAGCTCATATGATTTCTATGAATCTCCAGGACCAATATATCTTCTAAATGCAAAGGATGAAATGCAAGCAACACTGAATAATAAGGTCATCATTCTGCAGACAATACTGCTATAACTAATCACTGTTGAAGTCGCAGTGCCACACACTGGAAAACTATATTACAGTGATGCCAGGACTGAGATTTAAACACAGATGACTGAGACCTGTGTCTTTATTGTTTTATCTTAATAGTTCTACCTTTTCTAGAAAGCTTACATCTCACTTGAAAATAACAGGTCATTATGGTTTAATAGTTTCTATATCATTTTTAAATAACTAAACTACATTTTTCTTTTCTGTTTCCAAAGATAATATTCGATAACGAAGAAAATATGAATTGGTAGTTTTGGACTTTAAAGTAATTTAGAATGACACTTAAATTACATTGGAAAAAAGAGGGTTTGGATCTCTCTGTATTCCTGATTTCATCTGACTGTTCCTTTTAAAACATTGATGTGGTTTTTAAAGGCTCATTAGATTACTTTATGGGCCAATTAGATCAATCAGCCGGAGGGCATTAATGTATTGTAGCAGCTTTGAATTATTCAACAAGATATCAGGGAGTCATATTGTTATAAACCTCTGCTTCCAAGACTAAAGATTAAAAGACGGAAATAGTTTGAGCCGGCATTTCTAAGTAGGCACCCAAATAGCAATTTTCCTGTAGTAGTTTAGAAAAGTACTATTATCACAGCATTATACAGGAGTGATCAACAGAAAAACAAGAACCTGTTAAGTTGAACACAAACTGTAAATTGAAATATGTAGAGCTAATGGATTTAACCTACATTTTGCTTTAGGTGAGATACCATTCATACTGCACACTGTATAGCGCATAGTATATATTGTATTAAAAAACACCACACTCTCATTAAATTCACTCATATGATTGAAATGACCCCCAGACATTGTTTTAATCTTGTTATCGGAAAAAAAAATGTTCTCCATATTATTTGTGCTATCTTTATCTAAAGAAGTTAATTAAAGAGTAAAAAAAGGCAGAAGAAATATAACTAAATACATTTGTAGGGCTCATAAAATTGCTTTTCATTTGTTCTTTCATAACAGCTAAAACATTATATTATTTTAAATATACTTCCAATGTAGCTTTAAAAATGTACACTTAATTTTACTGCTTAAGACTGCTGCAGATATTCTTCTCTTCACCTCCTATTAGATGTTCAGTGTAAAGACAGTATTCTATCAGTTGTCCTGGTAGGAATCTTGTTTTGTTATTTAACATAACACTACTAACATTAGAGAGCAGAGAAATGTGACAGTAACCCTATAGAAACCTAAATTATTGTTGCTTTCTCTGTGAGCCAACATTTTGCATAACTCTGTTTCTTCCTTTGTGAAGTAGATAAGGCTTCATCTTCAATATCTGTTACCTAAGAGAACATAATTCTTACAAACACATGGGGCCATATTCTATTGCCCAGATCGTAATCGTTACACACACTTAAAATTGCCTCATTCTATTAGCTACTCGATTATGATTAAGAGTTACTCACCCACAATCACTAAGGGCCAGCCAAAGATGCAACTTACACAGAGCTTACACAAAATCAATATTCTATTAGAAATTTACATCATAAAGTCTGACCCGCAACTAGAAAAAGTATCAAGTTTCTGACAAAAATATTACAAGTACTAAATAGGACTCACAAGGGCTTTCTTCAAAAACGTATTATGTCTGTAGCAGAAATTAAACACACAATACTGTACTTTAAAAGCATCATAGGATATGGAAATACATTAGAATTAATTGCAAATCAGCCACAAATATGCAATTAAAAAATATTATTAACATTTTTGTTTCTGAGTAATATTAATCCTAGGACTCAAAGGGTTAATACATATCATGAAACCCACATGGACTAGAACAGACGCTCTAATTAATTTTATAGAGTGCTAGATTGCGAGTCCCATCTTCAAATATTACATTCTACCTCTTAATTCGTCTCCGATATCTAAATTCCATGTTTTCCTTACGTCATGATGACAGACTCATTTACTAATAGCTATGTCTAAGAAGTAAATAAGCGACTTGCTTAAATATTGCCCCCTGAAATCCTACTTAAAAAGTCAGGGTTTATGTTGCGGGCTGGAGTTAATAGATTACATCTAGACATTTAGAGAAAACAAAAACAAATGCAGAGTCACTTACAGGCTGCTAATAGAATATGGCCCATAGACTAACAAAACTTGGACCCTATCTAGTTTCCTAATTTGTAATTTACACCATTAATAAGTGGTCAGTAACATTACTTACCTATTCAATTGAGGCTGTATTTCATGATTGTGAGTGAGCTACTAGTAAAGACTATGAACCAGCCAGACAAGCAAAATTACGCTAAGCTTCACGTTAATTTTTTGACATGCATAAAGTGACAATTGACTTTTTCAAAGTTTTACACTAAATCACTATACAGTTGAGACTTTACTGATCACTCGCAAATGAAGTATTCATCATAACTTGTAATGTTAGATAAAATAATTGCATACACGAAACAGCATCCGTAAATGATTTTAAAAGCCTTTCTGAGACTTGCAGCAGCAGTTAAAGAGACAGTAAAGTACTAAAAAACAATATAAAAGCATGGGAGTGTAATTGATCTCAATGAGGAACAAATAATAATTTTGTCATTAATATGCCAGTGTCATGATACATATTGGGAAAAGCAAAATAGACTTGCAAAATCAGTTAAAGAGACAGTACACAAATAACAAATCATTGAAAAGCATGTAACTGTATTAGAAAATAATACGTAACAGTCCCATAGGCACGATTACTATATCATATTGAATTTGAAATTACCGTATTATGTTTGTATCAGTATATATCATATTGAGAACATCAACTATTGCCAATAATATATTTCCACATAACATTTATCAACCACAAGGGTTGTGATAAGGGTTGGCATAAACACATCTCAAACAATAATCATTAACATCATGGATCCTGACCACATCCCAGTACTCACAGCGATCATGTATGTCACATCCATGGGAAGGTATGTCAACTACACATTACCGCTGGGTGTAATACACAGGGGTGTGATAAATCTCATCATGCGCAGCCTCTAGCCTTAAACACAGATTGTCAATGACACTCATTGTGGCTATATGGGGGATGCTAATACATTTTGGAGGTGACCATCACAGGTATACTACAACATGGCATAGCCCATGCACTGGATTGTCATAGGGAACATGCAAGGAACAGGGTGTTATAGGTACAGGAAAATGGGGATATAGGGACAACTCATGACAAGGGGGATTGCAGCAATGTGTTGTAGTCAATGAGGAAGGCCAGCAAACACACAAGGAGGCTGTGAAGAGACAGAAGGAGACACAGGAAACATACCTCCATAAATAGGAATATTGGGTACACCTGTCCCATGAAGTCCCACACAATTGATGTTGTGCAGCTGGGGTTATTCTGTTAATTAATTATCAGTATTACAATTGATATGGTTAAATACCGAAATTGATCCATAACAGTGTTATAATATAAATAGGTCAAAGTATGAGTCCCCCTCCCCATCAAATTGTTATTAATATTGTTCATGCATGACTTTTGTGATAATAAAATCTAAAATGGTGCTTGAACACTCTTTGGACATATTAAGTCATGTGACCACTCTTAAAGCACATCTGTGTCACTGTAATGGCTGTACTATCCTTAAATAAATATTATGTATGTTAATGTCCCAAATCTGGGGGAAATGTTTGTTAGTTATTATAAAAAGATATACAATCTGCAACAAGCTGATAGTTTTAGGAAACCTTTCACTCAGGGTATAGAGGAATTTCTAAGCCAAATTAAATTCCCAAAGACATCTCTGAAAAAGAAAATGTAGATGTAATTAACAAGTTAAAATCAGGTAAGGCGGCAGGAATTGATGGGTTCGTTAACCAATATTTCAAAACCTTTTAATCAGTACTTATCTAACATATGCAAGAAACATTCAATCAAATTAAGAATGATGGTAGTGCCCCTAGAGAAATGTTAGAGGTCACAATAGTTTAAATTCCCAAACATATCTGTCAAACAGTAAAAACTTCTGCCCCATGTCGCTGCTGAATTCAGATACGAAAATTTATACAAAAATGTTTGGCTCCGAGATTAAATGGGGTTATACATGACTTGATTGAATGGGATTAATCAGGTTTTATTTCAGGAAGCCAAGGACAAAATAACACCAGAAGTTTAATAAAATCGACTTTGTTAATAGCAATCAAATCCCTTATATCTCTCTCTCGTTGGATGCTGAGGCAGAGTCGGATGGGACTTTTTAGAACTAACACTATTAAGGTTTAGACCTAGGAGATTTTGTCTCTAAGGCCATTAAGGCTTTCAATGTGTACCCATCCAGCTCTATAGTTGGCATAGGTTTCGGCTCCTCCAAGTTTGAGATTAGTAACGGAACTAGGCAGGGATGTCCCCTGTCTCCCTTGATTTTTGCTTTATTGATAGAACCGCTGGTGATCCTTATAAGAGCTTCAACGTCATTAAAAGGCATAGAAATTGGAGGGATAGAACGTAAGATATTACTTTATGCAGATGATATTGTTTTAACTTTATCAGACCCTATCTTGTCAACCAACAATTTACATCAAGTAATAAACAACTATAGTTTTGTTTCTTATTATAAACTAAATATTACTTAAACTAAAGTAATGATGATCAATCTTCCATCTGATCAATTAGAATATTTAAAAGGACTATACAACTATAAATGGCAGGAGAACACTATAACACATTTGGGTATTACTTATGTTAAAAATTTGAAACATATTATTACGGTCAACTTAAAGAAACTGTATGTTAAAATTAAAGAACTATTACTTTCCTGGGGGAAATCGTGGCATGGTAAAATTGCAGCTGTAAAAATGTAAATTCTCCCTAAATATAATTATATAATTAATAACATTCCAATACCTTGTCCAAAATACTGGATTAAACAATTTCAGGACTTAATCGATTAATGTATTTATAACAACCAAAAAGCAAGAATCAAGACCTCTATTAGATCAAGAAGATTTAATAGGGGAGGAAGAGCACATCCCGACCTGACCACTTACCACAAAGCCATAATGTTATATCATATTACAAGTTGGAATAACTCCTCAAAGTTGCTGGGCTGGGCTGAAATAGAAGATCATCACCTCATAAAATTAAAATTGGATGAGTTAATACGGTGTGATGATCTTCCTAAAAAACAGTGTAGAGAAGGTGCCTCAATAGTTAAAAAATGGTGGAGAGTTTTGATTAAACTTAATTGCAAGTGGACTTTAGCTCCTTTTCCCAGCCCTGCAATTCCATTGACATTACTGGCTAATGAGCTGGATTTTAATTATTTTACAAAATGGTCCTATTTGGGAATTGTGTTCCCTGGGAATCTATAAAAGAACAATGAATTCATTGTTTTTATGGACCTGAGAAAACACTATGACCTATGTTAGCTGTTAGCTGGTTAGAATATAATAGTCTTAAATCTATGATATTAGCTTCAAGATATAATCTAGCTCAAAATACATCTCTAAGTTTGAGCAACTTTTCATTTCTCAAAGTAAACCACATCTAATATCTTACAGCCTTATTAAATTGGGAGTCGGCCAATTAAAAAGGGCTCTATATAAGCACAAAGCATATTTATTTTACAGAAGTTTTCAGTTAGTGAACTTCTATCCAAACGCAAGGTCTTCACTAACTAAAACTTCTGTAACAAAAAAATGCTCTGTGCTTATATAGAGCCCTTTTCAATTGGCCGAATCGCAATTTAATAAGGCTGTTAATGTTTTAGTGTTCTTAAAGAACTTCAGGAGATAGGAAAAACCTCAAAGATGATAGAGTGGGAAAAAGATATTAAACATAATTGGTCATTAGAAACTTGGTTTAAGTCTCTAGAATTTACATATAAAATCTTAAAATAATGCCGTATGAGAGAAGTCTTATTTAAGGTCATGAATAGGTTGTATTTAATGCCTAATAGAATAGCCACTGGTAATCCCAATGTTGGGAAATGATGGAGAAATTGCAGCAAGCTAGAAACACCTATACATAAATGGTGACAGTGTAGAATTGTTCAAGACTTCTGGGAAGTATGTTCTAAGGATATGTCATCTATTACTAATTCCAAGATTGATTTTACTCCAGAGATTGTCTTTCTTAATATTTTTCTAGATATATATAATAGGAAAATAAAAGCACTGATTATACAAGTTGTCACTATTGCTAAACTTTTACTTGCCTGCAAATGGAAACAACCGGCATGCCACACTTGGCAAGATATAATCCACAACATGAATAGAAATGTTTTGCTTGAAAAAGGTTATATTGAGATGGGTTTTGGTAAAGGATCTTTAGAAAAATTGGAGCTTTGGCAAAAATGCAATTTGGCTATTCAATTATTAAATCACTGTGTCCTTTTTAGCTATGTCTCTGATACATTTTGCTTAATTCTTTGTTTCTATTTTTTGGGGACTTTCTCGACCCCCTAGACGCCTGCTCCGTCTCTCCTTTGTTGTATTTGTAAAGAGAAACCCTATTTGGGTAATACGATAGACTGTTAGTGTCTTTTTAGTATGCAATGATTGTCTTGTGTGATTTCATGAATTTATATTTTCTGTCTTAATTGTGACATATATGGTAAAATGACAGCAAATGACAGCAATGTAAAGAAGACATTTGTAAATTGCCACATTTATACTTACATGTTTTTTTGTACTGTTTATATTTAAAAAACAAAACAAAACAAAAAAGCATTCCCCTGAAGGCCTAATTAGAATATGACAGGTGATATTGTGAATTGATTGATAGCAAAACAATTAATGGGAGGTCAGCCAACGATAATGGGTATACATCTTGGCACATGGCCACCAGCAATGGCGTGTAACTTTCCAGGATGGGCATAGCGGAGATGGAGGTGAGTTGGCTATTGCTCCATGTGCCTCTGCAAAGCCTCCATGTGTGTTTTCGGCTCTTCCTGATGGGTTAGAATAGATTAGTGTGATGTGTTTTCCCTGGTTCCCCTTCTGCCTTGCTGCCTTTTGGCGGTGAAGGGGCTTGTGTACCAGAATGAAGCTGTGAGCTATACCATGTAGGGCCTTTGTATGGGAGTAGGTGATAGCAGAGAGGTCAGAGAAATCACAGTCCACTAGAGGAGGAACTGTCAACCCACTCCAGTATCTTTGGCATGCAAAACTTGTGTAAAAGCATAGGCAGTGACCTAGCTAAATGTGTTGTAGTCCATAGGGTCACAGAGAGTCAGACACGACTGAAGGACTGAACAACAAATATTAAAATGTTCCCCGGGTACTTGATATATGTGAGGTGTAATTTAGCCACTAGTTGTTTTCCCAATGTAGATGTGATGAGCAGGATATATATGCAATCATATATATATTCCAGGGTCCACATTAGAGAGGAAGGGTTAATATGGCATCAGTTTCATGTTTTTGTATTTCTTTTTAATCAGGTAATTTGTCTTTAATTGCTTAATGCATCTTGCAGCAAGGCTTTTCAAATTGGCATATGCATGATCAATCGAACATATGATGAAATAAAATATTTTTTAATATCGAAATGGGAACGTAACAGTTAAGGGCTATACAGATCAAAAGATTTGCGGCAACGGAGTTCAGATCTCAACATTCCATAGGGTTTTTCCGCCTTTTTTGCGGGTAGCTTTAAGAAGCCAATTTAATAGCTGTAAGTCTTGCGGGCTCCATTATGGGCTACAGTTTTGCACGTTGAGGGAATTTAATAGCGCTGATGGTGTTTTATTATATCTATATACCAAATTCGATGAAGTGTATAGATTATATCTTCTTTATATGGCGTGAAAACCGTTAAACCTCTCTGTTTCGTAGTGCGTACGAGGCGCGCCATTAAATCGTAGCACTTTGGCAATGAGCGTCGCAGGCGCTCACTGCAGATGAGCTTCGCGTAGCAAGGCGAGCCGTTAAACCGTAGCACTTAGAAAAAAAATACGAGGTGAAAAAAATTACGAGATAAGCGGCGGAACAAAAACAGTAAAAAAAAACACTAAATACACACTAAAAAATAAAACAAAGGTCACTTACAGCATGGGAAACCAGGCAGGACGTCTGGAAGTGATTTGGAACTGCAATTTAGATCGATTTAGCCGAGTTACAAAGATCGAAAATCGGCTAAGCGAGAAAAAAATGGCCGCCGAAAAAAATGAAAACGAGGCTATACTACTACGAACTGCGTAAAACACAGTCACAGACGTATGTCTTTGAAAAACAACGAGATAAAGGATGCGGATTAACCGCGCAATGAGTAAAAAGACAGTAGCGAGTACATTTTACGAAACACAATTACAGATTTACGCATTAACACAGATTTAACGACTTTCTCTTGCGCAACATCAGATTTCCCGCCTAAACCAACGCATTTGATGTGAAATATGTTGCAAGTTACAAAAATAAAATTTTTTTTTAAAAAAAAGTATTTATTTTAAGAAAAAAAAAAGGGACAAATGTAGCGTCATGTTGTGTGGCAAACAAATTTCACTACATTTAATTTTTAGTGACCCTCATTTGACCCTTTGACCATATTTACTGTTAAACCGTAGTACTTTAGCGGGCTGAGTGATGAGCGCCGCAGGCGATCATTGCCCGGTGAGCCGTTAAACCGTAGTACTTTGGCAATGAGCGCCGCAGGGCTGAGCGATGAGCGCCGCAGGCGATCATTGCGCAGCGAGGCGAGCCGTTAAACCGTAGTACTTTGGCAATGAGCGCCGCAGAAAAAATGCAGCACGAACAAAACGAAAACCAGGCGACAGCACTATAACCACGGAAAACACGTACCGATAATCCGCTAAGACGCATACCACACATTATCCGCCATTTTAGGATAATGCGGAAGTACACAGCTACGTTAACGGTTTTCGGATCGCGCAAGCACACTATTACACTGCACACGTTCATCACGCTTACACAGTACCCCCACACCACTAATGCTTCTGCAACATCAACACAGATTGCCAGCTCTTCAACACAATGCATAAAAATACGTAAATTCATTTATTAATTTGATTTCTATATTTCAGTAGTACACAGAAAACAACATTAGCTACCTTACAATTCCATATGTATATTAATAACTAAACAACTTTTAAAACATACACATCTGATTGCCGTCATTTTTTGACGGGCAATACGCTAGTATACATATAATCTATGAGATCTGTGTGTCATTTATAGATATTAAATTCCTGTAAATTATGATGAGGAAAAAAGCATTGCAGACAGATTTGTTTGTAATAAACCAGTGTGACAAGTAATTACTTGCCGTATTTCTGGAATCATTTATTGTGCACACTGTTCATGTTATCTTTCGGCATGTGAGCCATACTTTGCAACCTTTATGATACAGAATTTTAGAAGAATCACTATCGTACAATATCAGCAAAACAAAACAAAAAAATGTACCTCTGTCCCAGTCCACTTCCTGGAGCAAAACAATGTGAACACAACAAATATACTGTACATACATACAAACCCGGGGAGTAGCTGATCCTTTAAATGTTTTTAAAAGGACATTGAAGATAATATACCACTGTGTGATTTACATTTTGGAATAAAGCTCTCAAAGCAGAAAAAAAGTGCTTCAAATGTTTAACTTATATGGGGACTTGCCCCTGTCAGTCAAAAATTGGAGTCATATGTGTCTGTCAATGAAATCTACAGATGAATGTTTTATGCACTTCTAGTTATTTTTATGAAATGTAAGCAGGTTACATTTAATATTTTTATGCAAAACACACATTTGGTATTGTGTTCCATGTTCCTTTAAGGTCATGTGCAGCAACAATGCTATTATTATTATTATCATATATTTGTAATGGTCCAACGGTCGGTAGCGATATACTTGGGTTACGATCAAGGCAAAAACAATAGCAATATTAACACATTGCAAAGGATGGAGGGCCCTGTCTTCGAGCTTAGAATCCAGTGTCCAATGCACTTCTCCAAAGCACCTTGCAAGAATGAAAACTTGTAAACTTACAATCTAAATGATGCTATGCTGTTATTTCAGGATCCATGGCTTGAGACCATCTCAGTCACTTAACCACTGTGGTTCCAAAAACAGGATCCCACTGTGATACCTCACTGATTATTATTATTATAAGCTTTTATTTTTTATTGCGCCAACATATTCTGTAGGGCTGTACAGGGGATAAGAACAAGGGAAATACAATATTAAAACAATTCAGAAAATGAAGGGCCATGTTTTGAGTTTAGAATCTTATCATATTCATCTCAAATGTGATGATAGATTTAACATTTTTACACATATTAAAGAGTATTCTTGAGTTTTTAGAATATAGAATATTCTTAGCTGGTAACCTAAAATAAAAATCTTTAATTCTGTAGCTGTCTTGAGACAAAAATAAATTAAAGATATATAGTATATTATGAATGTTTTATTCAAAATCACCAGCATCTGGAATCCGTAATTATTTAATGCTTACAGACAAGCAGCAAGTATCAGCCAATTTGAGTATGCTTCATAAAATGTGGCCTTTTGGGTGAAAACGTCCTTTTTGTTTCAAGATAAGAAAGGTATATTTTTATAATTCACATCTTGGGCCAATTATCCAGCACAGTTCTTCAAGAGCTGACAGAAAATATAAAATAGACATACAGTATATATGAAAGTAATGGAACATTTCATAGTTTTCTCTGTTCGGTGTACAATGACTTTGATATACTGTATAACTAAAAGACAGATTCATTTACAGTACCACAATGGTCATCTAGAGTTATATTGATCACAGGAAACAAATATAAAACATGTACACCACTTACGTGAAACCAACTAACTCATGTTTTGTACAAGTTGTGTATTGCTTAAAGGAACACCAAAGTCAGGAAAACATGTTAAATTAAATATTCAATTTTACAACATAATACCCTGTAGTTATACATAAAAAAACAAAAAGGGATAACATCATTGACTTATGAGTTATGGTTTCTGTTTTCCACAATGCAGCCATTTATCTAATGCCAGTTTCATATTTATACAGCAGTACCATATTTATACACAACACTGACCCACACACATTGTATCCTGTATATTTCACCTCGTTGTGCAATGTCACTAGTGACTGAATTTTCTCTGGTGACTTTGCACAGGCAAGTGAAATACATGGGCTAAACATGTTGGCCTCATATTGCATATAAATGCACAACTGTAGATTTGGAAGATTATGCAGTTGATATTAAAAAGTTACCTTAAATGTTTTTTGTATTAGCATATGTTGTATGAAATAAACATATTTCTACTATAGTGAATGAGCTAAAAGCTAGAGCATTACTAAGTTACAAAGTCATTGTAACTGACTGGACATCAAGGAAGAGAATGATTAGGGAGCTGCTCAGTGGCGGCTGGTGAACTTTCAAGTTGGAGGGGTGCCAGGGCGAAACGTAGCCCCTCCCCTTTTTCAAACCACACCCATTTTATAACTCCTCCCCTGTCATCATAATGACCTTTATAAGCCCCGCCCAATTACCTTATACTTGTAAAGCCCATTGAAATACATGATCAGCAATGCAGCAATGTCAAGAAGTAAAGTAACAATGTGTTAAATTCATTGGTATACAATATAGATTGAAAAAACACATGTGACAAGACTACAGCAATATCATAATTGCACCTATACGCATTAACAGAAAAATTAAAGCAGTGACACTTACCATTAGTCGGCTCTTCTTCTCAGGGTATTCACGTTCAGTAAGTTGACCAACGAGTACAAACAAATCTGCTGCCACATAGGGTTTGCACCTGGGGTTGAAAGAAAACAAGCAAATCAATCAGACCATTCAAGAACAAAACCATACCTTAAAAACCTTAAAAGACCAAGTGGAACTATATAGGCCCCAAACATACCTTAGAAGACCAAGTGTGACCATATAGGCCCCAAACATACCTTAAAAGACCAATCAGGACTGTATAGGCCCAAGCCAGTGGATCTTGGGATTCAAGAAAACAACAAGATTTCACTTCTGTTTAGACAACACAATACTCAATGTCAAACAAACACGTTGAATTAGCATATGGATAACCATATGAGCAGTAACGCCACGCCAAGGCTTCAACAATTGTTACTGACCATTTACACACCTTTCATAGCTCCTTCCATATGCACACCCACACACCATTCATACTTTACTTACCACTAGTTATTTTTGGTAGTTCGATGGTGCCATTTCTGAGAACTTTACTTACCCTTGAAGGTGCCTCCAATTCCTTCAAACCAATGCATTCAACCGCTCCAGGGCCATGGTGCTTCTGAAATACCTTTTTATCCTCTTCAATGTGGAGAAGCATCTTTCTGATTCTGCAGTAGTCTTTGGTGTTGTAAGCAGGATTCCTTATAGCTTCACTGTCTCTGTGAAATCATTATGCAGATTAAATTGATGGTAAAGTTGGTGCAGAGCAACAGCACTCGTACAAACATGAAATTCTGGCTTACCGTACAGAAGTGACAGCTACCCTTGGAAGTGCCTCCAATTCCTTCAAACCAATGCATTCAACCGCTCCAGGGCCATGGTGCTTCTTAAATACCTTTTTATCCTCTTCAATGTGGAGAAGCATCTTACTGATTCTGCAGTAGTCTTCGGTGTTGTTATCAGGATTCCTTATAGCTTCACTGTCTCTGTGAAATCATTATGCAGATTAAATTGATGGTAAAGTTGGTGCAGAGCAACAGCACTCGTACAAACATGAAATTCCGGCTTCCCGTACAGAAGTGATTGCTATACTTGGAAGTGCCTCCAATTCCTTCAAACCACGCCAAGGCTTCAACAATTGTTACTGACCATGCACACACCTTTCATAGCTCCTTCCATATGCACACCCACACACCGTTCATACTTTACTTACCACTAGTTATGTTTGGTAGTGAGGTGGTGCTGCTTAACACAGTTTATCTTTGAACACCCTGGGGGTATGCATTCTTCTTTGCTTCAATCACTTGTATTTAAATTTTGCACGGCGATCTTTCAAAGAACAAAACTTCTCAATGTTTTTTTCATTGAAGTCTGGGATCTCGGAAATCAGTTGCTTTTCCATTGAGAGCATCGCCAATGCATTCAACCGCTCCAGGGACATGGTGCTTCTTAAAAAGGTTTTTATCCTCTTCAATGTGGAGAAGCATCTTTCTGATTCTGCAGTGGTCATCAGTGTTGTAATCAGGATTCTTAATAATTTCACTGTCTCTGTGAAATCATTCTGCAGATTCAATTGATGTAAATGTTTGTGCAGAGCAACAGCACTTGTACAAGCATGAAAATCTGTCTTCCCATACAGAAGTGACAGCTCAGTGCGTAATTGTTCCTTCTTCAGTATCGGTGTCTTCCAGAGCTTGGGTTGGAAAGCAAGTGTCATGGGTTGTATACAAGTCACTTTGAACAAGTTTGGCACTGACTAGGTGATTTGTAAATGAAAAACGTTCTTTTGCACGAACCACCACTATGTCACATACCTCTCTTGAAAGTTGTCTTATGGTTGAGATCTTCCTACTCAGTCTGCGGAATGTTACATCACTAGGCAAACTTGCTTCTATCTCGTCAACAGAATTCCGGATTTTCTGGATGCTGCTGACAAAGTCTTCTGTGACTTTGTGGATATAAACAGTATCCGTGTCTCGCTTCTGAAGCTGACTATTAAGAATGTCAACATGTGGCATTATTAAATGAAATAATTTAAGGAAGTAAAGGAACTCCCTGTCTTCCAGCAATCCAACGAAACCTGCGGCTTCACGTATAGATGTTTGATCAAAGTTTAGACATGAGTCAATTGTCTGGAAACACTCAAGTAGCGCATCTCTGTTCTCGTAGATGACATTCACGGTCCTAACGTTGAAGGTCCATCGTGTCGGTGCACCTCTTGGAAGTCTTCTACCAACTACCTCATCCAGAACTCCAGTCCTTTTTAGAGAGCGTGAAAAAAAAGATGGTATGCCGCCTATGTTGGGAAAAAAAACTCAAACTCTTCCAATCCTTGAAACTGCTTGCTCCATTATAAGGTTCAGTCAGTGAGCATAGCAATGGACATAGTGTGCGTTCGGGTACACGTCTTTTATTTTTTTTTGAACTCCTCCTTGATCTCCATGCATCACACTGGGACCATCGTAGTTTCATCTTGTCTTCTGGCTCTGGGAGAACAGTATTCAGACTTTCCAGCACAACAGCGGCAATCGAGTCTGCATCCGTTGCTTTCAGTTCCGTGAAGCCATCAAATCTTTCCATCACTTGATGCTTCTTGTCAATGTAGCGATAGACTACAACGCACTGTGTCCTAGCGGAAATATCAGTTGTTTCATCCGCTTAGATTGCCACAAACTGGGCTTCCTTAAGCTGCTGGTGAATCACTTCCTTAATAACTTCGAGCATGCAGTCCAGTAGCTCATTCTGCACAGTTTTGGACATGCCCTTAAATACAGTTGCCGTCTTCAAATGCTGTTCCATTGCACTATCGATACTGCCAACCAAATCCACTAGGACTCGAAACACTCCTGGATTTAGCGATGTTTCACTTTCATCGTGTCCTCTTAATACCAGTTCAAAAGCGCCACAAAAGAATAAATCAATCAATTATCTTCGAAAGGATGTACCGGTTCTTAGCCACTTCTTCATTGTGTTTTTGAATACTGACTTGGTATCCTTGGTCCAGTTGAACTGCAATGTTCGCCTCTCCAAGCATTTCAAACTTGATCTTGTTATCCAAGTGAGATGTAAAAGTTTTGTGTTTCGCCATTTTATCTGCTAGATGTTTGACGTCAGTCACTCCAGTTTTGGTCCAAGCAGCGTCACCACCAAATAGGATGCATGGAAAACAATATAAGGACTTCCTAGAAACGCTTCCACAAAGCCAGTTGTTCTTCTTGTACCATTCTATATTGAAAGTACGGATATATTGCTTCCCTCTATCTCTTGCGATTTGCTGCAGATTTATCTCTGGTTGGTCAGGTCCTAACCGTTTTACTTCCACCTTCTCCTCATAGGTTAGGGTGCCGAAAGGCTTAACAAGTAGAGAGTCAATAGTATTCATTTCTGATACCAATAGAAGAAATAGATCACGGTATATTAATTTATATTATGTCACAAAATTACTTTAAAATAACAGTGTGTTGAATTCATTGGTATACATTACAGATTGCAAACCCTCATGTGACAAGACTACATCAACATCAAATTTGCACCTATACGCATGGACAGAAAATTCAAAGCAATGATACACACCAACAGTTGACTCTCCTTCTCGGGGTATTCACGTTCAGTAAGTCAACCAACGAGTCCAAACAAATCTGCTTCCACAGAGAGTTTGCACCTGGGGGTGATAGAAAACAACAACAAAAAAATTAGAACGTTCAAGACCCAAACCT
The DNA here is from genome assembly GCA_027410445.1 of Discoglossus pictus. NCBI lineage: Eukaryota > Metazoa > Chordata > Amphibia > Anura > Alytidae > Discoglossus > Discoglossus pictus. The sequence continues at coordinate 64,453,226 of CM050167.1, read as the reverse complement.
TAACTTTTAAAACCTTAAAAGACCAAGTGTGACCATATAGGCACCAACCGCACCTTAAAAACCTTAAAAGACCAAGTGTGACCATATAGGCCCCAACCGCACCTTAAAAACCTTAAATAAGAACCTACTAGAAATGGGGCCATCTTGGATTTAGTCATCACAAGTAATATTGATATAATATCAAATGTAAAAATAGGGGAACCCTTGGGGAACAGTGATCACAACACAGTCTCATTTGAGATTGAATACAAAAAACAGAGTTGTAAGGGGCCAACAAAAACTCTAAATTTTAAAAGGGCTAACTTTAATGGGCTACGGGCAGCAATACAACATATAGACTGGGACAAAGAACTTAAGGGGAAGAATACTGAAAATAAATGGACAACATTCAAATCCTTACTAAATAAACATACTCATCAGCATGTACCATGTGGAAATAAAATGAATAGGAGTAAATCACATCCCATGTGGCTTAACAATGACTTAAAGATCATGATGAGGAAAAAGAAATATGCATTTAAATTATACAAGAAGGAGGGAACAGAGGCAGCTTTATGTGACTATAAGGACATCAACAAGTCTTGCAAAAGGGCTATTAGACTGGCTAAAATAGAAAATGAGAAGTCAGTTGCAATGGAAAGTAAGACTAACCCTAAAATATTTTTTAAATATATTAATGGGAAGAAGGACAGCAAGGAATCGATAGGACCATTACAATGTGACACAGGCCATCTGATAATTAGTGACCAGGAAAAGGCAGATGAGCTAAATAGGTTCTTTTTGTCGGTTTACACAAGGGAGGTACCAGTGGTTGGGACACCGCAACATAATGGGGCTACACTACCTTTACTAAATAATTGGTTAACGCAGGAAGAAGTACAAAAGAGGTTGGAGAAAATAAATGTTAATAAAGCCCCAGGTCCTGATGGAATACATCCAAGGGTACTGAGGGAGCTGGGTTCTGTAATAGCCAAACCAGTATATCTAATCTTTCAAGACTCACTCACTACAGGGTCTCTACCAGATGAATGGAGAAAAGCAGAGGTGATACCTATATTTAAGAAGGGATCTACAGCAAATCCGGGGAATTATAGACCAGTGAGCCTCACTTCTGTAGTTGGGAAGCTTTTAGAAGGGTTAATAAGGGACAGAATACAAGAATATGTCTATTTGAACAGGATCATAGGTAGCAGTCAACATGGATTTATGAAGGAAAGGTCGTGTCAGACCAATCTAATTAGTTTTTATGAGGAGGTTAGTAGGAACTTGGATCGGGGCAACTCAGTGGATGTAGTCTTTTTAGATTTTTCAAAGGCATTTGATACAGTGCCACATGGAAGACTAGTGAGCAAACTAAGGGATAGAGGAATTGCAGTAAATATCTGCTCATGGATCGAGAGCTGGCTAAAAGACAGGAACCAAAGGGTTGTTGTAAATGGAACATACTCCGATTGGTCTAATGTGATAAGTGGGGTTCCTCAAGGTTCAGTATTAGGTCCTCTCCTTTTTAACATATTTATTAATGACATTGAAGTAGGACTCGAATGTAGTGTCTCCATTTTTGCTGATGACACTAAGTTGTGCAAGGTAATAAAATCAGATGATGATGTACTTTCCCTACAAAAGGATTTGCATAAAATAGAGAAATGGGCGGCTAAATGGCAGATGAGATTTAATACAAATAAATGTAAGGTTATGCATTTGGGAAGGAACAATAGCCAAGCAATTTATAATCTTAATGGAGCAAATCTAGGGGTATCAGATATTGAAAGGGATTTGGGAGTACTAGTGGACAACCACCTAGGTAACTGCGCTCAAAGCCAAGCAGCGGCTGCAAAGGCAAATAAAATATTAGCATGTATTAGGAAGGGTATAGAAGCCAGGGAAGAAGATATAATTCTGCCACTATACAAATCTCTAGTACGCCCTCATTTGGAATATGGAGTACAATTTTGGGCACCACCTCATAAAAAAGACATTTTAGAGCTGGAAAAAGTACAGAGAAGTGCTACAAAACTAATAAGGGGAATGGAGGGGCTAAGTTATGAAGAAAGACTAACAAAATTAAACTTATTTTCGCTAGAAAAAAGGTGTCTAAAAGGAGATATGATTACGTTATATAAATACATCCAGGGTCAATATAAGGCTTTGTCAAGTGAACTTTTTGTAGCAAGAGATTTTCAACTGACAGGAGGACATCCTTTGAGGTTAGAGGAAAAAAGATTTCACCTTAAACAAAGAAAAGGGTTCTTCACAGTTAGGGTGGTTAAACTGTGGAATTCTCTACCAAAGGAGGTGGTGACAGTGAATTCGATAGACAACTTCAAAAAGGGGTTAGATATATTTTTGAATAAAGAGGGCATTCAAGGCTATCCTAGATAACTAGCAAGGAATATTGATCCAGGGAGAAATTTGATCGCCAGTTTCTGGGGTCAGGAAGGAATTTTGCTTTTTTTTCCCCTTATGAGACAATTGGCAAAGTTTCAATGTTTTTTTTTCTCTGTTTGCCTTCCTCTGGATCAATTAACAATTAACAATAATAATAAATAGTCCACATTAAAAAGATCAATAGAGATCTAAAAAGGTTGAACTTGATGGACTAACTCTTTCTTCATCCTCCAATACTATACTATTAATAATTATTTAATCAATAATTTAATTAATAACTAATCCACATATTGCAGATCAGAGGAGATCTTAACAGGTTGAACTTGATGGACTGAAAGTTTTTTTTCAACCTTAATTACTATGGGCCTCATTCTATTATCGGCCGTAAATCGGCCGTAAGGCTGCGATTCCTTGCGGGGGTTCAGTTAACTCGCGATTCTATTATACGGCCGGCCGCATATCTTGGAACCGGCCGTAAGCTGTGAAATATAAAAACTCAAAAATAAATTCAAGCCTGCACTGTACAGCTCTGTAAATGCTAGGGATCATATTGGGGGACATGAGGATTAAAAGGAACCCACTCTCAAGCTTGCACATCTGCCCAAACCCGAGTTCAAATTAACTGTTTATTTTCCGGCTGCGGCGTGGGTGTGTCTGAGGTGCTCCAAGCACTCTGGACTTTTTACATGGATATTTTACGGATATTAAAAATAAAATATTTTACGGATTTGAGTACAGGATAATTATGTGCTATTTTTTCTAACACCTAAAATCCCTTTATAGTCTTCTCAAAGTGCAGGATGGCTTTATTTGAGCTATTTTATGTGCTTAATTGGTGCTAGCGAGACCTCTTTCCTGCAAGTAAGCTGCGGCTCGCTTTTAGCCTTGCAGAGAGGTTTCCCGGAGCAATTGAATTGCAAATCTCTTGCGGCCGTTTTAGATTAAAGGCTTTCCTCCGGCGCGAGCGGCCGCAAGAGATAGCAAGGCACCGGCCGCAAGCCTGCCGGAATCCCCGGCCGTAAGGGAATAGAATAGCAGAATAGCTTGCGGCCGGTCCTTGCAGCCCCGCAACGGCTGCGGCCGCTAATAGAATGAGGCCCTATGTAACTATGTAACTAAATAACCAAGTGTGACCAAATAGGCCCCAACCACACCTTAAAAACATTAAATACCCAAGTGTGACCATATAGGCCCCAACCGCACCTTAAAATCCTTAAAAGACCAAGTGTGACCATATAGACCCCAACCGCACATTAAAAACCTTAAAAGACCAAGTGTGACCATATAGGCCCCAACCGCACCTTAAAAACCTTAAATAACCAAGTGTGACCAAATAGGCCCCAACCGCACCTTAAAAACCTTAAATAACCAATTTTGACCATATAGGCCCCAACCGCACCTTAAAAATCTTAAATAAACAAGTGTGACAAAATAGGCCCCAACCGCACCTTAAAAACATTAAATAACCAAGTGTGACCAAATAGGCCCCAACCGCACCTTAAAAACATTAAATAAACAATTTTGACCATATAGGCCCCAACCGCACCTTAAAAACCTTAAAAGACCAAGTGTGACCATATAGGCCGCAATCGCACCTTAAAAACCTTAAATAACCAAGTGTGACCAAATAGGCCCCAACCGCACCTTAAAAACATTAAATAACCAAGTGTGACCAAATAGGCCCCAACCGCACCTTAAAAACATTAAATAAACAATTTTGACCATATAGGCCCCAACCGCACCTTAAAAACCTTAAATAACCAAGTGTGACCAAATAGGCCCCAACCGCACCTTAAAAACCTTAAATACCCAAGTGTTACCATATAGGCCCCAACCGCACCTTAAAAACCTTAAAAGACCAAGTGTACCATATAGGCCCCAACCGCACCTTAAAAACCTTAAAAGACCAAGTGTGACCATATAAGCCCCAACCGCACCTTAAAAACCTTAAATAACCAAGTGTGACCAAATAGGCCCTAACTGCACCTTAACATTTTTAAATAACAAATTTTGACCATATAGGCCCCAACGCACCTTAAAAACCTTAAATAACCAAGTGTGACTAAAAAGGCCCCAACCGCACCTTAAAAACCATAAATAACCAAGTGTGACCAAATAGGCCCCAACTGAACCTTAAAAACATTAAATAACCAATTTTGACCATATAGGCCCCAACCACACCTTAAAAACCTTAAAAGACCAAGTGTGACCATGTGGGCCCCAACCGCACCTTAAAAACCTTAAATAACCAAGTGTGACCAAATAGGCCCCAACCGCACCTTAAAAACCTTAAATAACCAATTTTGACCATATAGGCCCCAACCGCACCTTAAAAACCTTAAATAACCAAGTGTGACCATATAGGCCCCAACCGCACCTTAAAAACCTTAAATAACCAAGTGTGACCATATAGGCCCCAACCGCACCTTAAAATCCTTAAAAGACCAAGTGTGACCATATAGGCCCCAACCGCACCTTAAAAACCTTAAATAACCAAGTGTGACCATATAGGCCCCAACCGCACCTTAAAAACCTTAAATAACCAAGTGTGACCATATAGGCCCCAACCGCACCTTAAAATCCTTAAAAGACCAAGTGTGACCATATAGGCCCCAACCGCACCTTAAAAACCTTAAATAACCAAGTGTGACCAAATAGGCCCCAACTGCACCTTAAAAACATTAAATAACCAATTTTGACCATATAGGCCCCAACCGCACCTTAAAAACCTTAAATAACCAAGTGTGACCATATAGGCCCCAACCGCACCTTAAAATCCTTAAAAGACCAAGTGTGACCATATAGGCCCCAACCGCACCTTAAAAACCTTAAATAACCAAGTGTGACCAAATAGGCCCCAACCGCACCTTACAAACATTAAATAACCAATTTTGACCATATAGGCCCCAACCGCACCTTAAAAACCTTAAAAGACCAAGTGTGACAACATAGGCCCCAACCGCACCTTAAAAACCTTAAATAACCAAGTGTGACCAAATAGGCCCCAACAGCACCTTAAAAAACTTAAATAACCAAGTGTCACCATATAGGCCCCAAACGCATCTTAAAAACCTTAAAAGACCAAGTGTGACCATAAAGGCCCCAAACGCACCTTAAAAACCTTAAATAACCAGTCAAAGCCATATAGGCCCAGACTGTACATTAAAAAAAAAAAAAAAAATGTATATATATATATATTGAGATGTATATATATATATATATATATATACAGTCAGGTCCATAAATATTGGGACATCGACACAATTCTAATCTTTTTGGCTCTATACACCACCACAATGGATTTGAAATGAAACTAACAAGATGTGCTTTACCTGCAGACTTTCAGCTTTAATTTGAGGGTATTTACATCCAAATCAGGTGAACGGTGTAGGAATCACAGCAGTTTGTATATGTGCCTCCCACTTTTTAAGGGACCAAAAGTAATGGGACAATTGGCTGCTCAGCTGTTTCATGGCCAGGTGTGTGTTATTCCCTCATTATCCCATTTACAAAGAGCAGATACAAGCTCCAGTGTTCATTTCAAGTGTGCTATTTGCATTTGTTGCTGTTAACTCTCAATATGACATCCAAAGAGCTGTCAATATCAGTGAAGCAAGCCATCATTAGGCTGAAAAAACAAAACAAACCCATCAGAGAGATAGCAAAAACATTAGGTGTGGCCAAATCAACTGTTTGGAACATCCTTAAAAAGAAAGAATGCACCAGTGAGCTCAGCAACACCAAAAGACCCGGAAGACCACGGAAAACAACTGTGGTGGATGACCGAAGAATTATTTCCCTGGTGAAGAAAACACCCTTCACAACAGTTGGCCAGATCAAGAACACTCTGCAGGAGGTAGGTGTATGTGTGTCAAAGTCAACAATCAAGAAAAGACTTCACCAGAGTGAACACAGAGGGTTCACCACAAGATGTAAACCATTGGTGAGCCTCAAAAACAGGAAGGCAAGATTAGAGTTTTCCAAACACCTAAAAAAGCCTTCACAGTTCTTTAATAACATCCTATGGACAGATGAGACAAAGATCAACTTGTACCAGAGTGATGGGAAGAGAAGAGTATGGAGAAGGAAAAGAACTGCTTATGATCCAAAGCATACCACCTCATCAGTGAAGCAAGGTGGTGGTAGTGTCATGGCGTGGGCATGTATGGCTGCCAATGGAACTGGTTCTCTTGTATTTATTGATGATGTGACTGCTGACAAAAGCAGCAGGATGAATTCTGAAGTGCTTCGGGCAATATTATCTGCTCATATTCAGCCATATACTTCAGAACTCATCGGACGGCGCTTCACAGTGCAGATGGACAATGACCCGAAGCATACTGCAAAAGCAACTAAAGAGTTTTTTAAGGGAAAGAAGTGGAATATTATGCAATGGCCAAGTCAATCACCTGACCTGAATATCTGAATATATATATATATTGAGATATATAATTATATAGATATAATTATATATATATATATATATATATATATATATATATATATATATAGATATATATATATATATAGATATATCTATATAGATATATATATATATATATATATATATATATATATCTCAATATACATATATATCAATATATATATATATATATATATATCAATATATATATATATATATATATATATCTCAATATACATATCTCAATATATATATATCTATCAATCAATATATAAATCAATCAATATATAAATCAATCAATCAATCTATATATATATATATATATATATATATATATTTATATATATATATATATATATATATATATATATATATATATATCAATATATATATATCTTAATATATATATATCTATCAATCAATATATCTATCAATCAATATATAAATCAATCTATATACAGTATATATATATATATATATATATATATATATATATATATATATATATGTATATATATATACACACACACATAAAGCAATATACATAAAACAAAAAAATATATTAATTGATATTTATTAATTGATTAATTGATGTACTTAATTAATTATTTGATTATTACTCATGTATTTTTATTAGACATTATTTATTATACATATTACAGTGCTATTTATTTGCTATACATGTTACAGGATATTATCCTGTAACATTTATATCACATAAATAGCCCTCTAATATGTATAATACATACAAGTTCACACTAACCTTTTTTGCCCTTACAGGCTTCCATACCTGCTTTGCTAATATTTTAAAGACTCTGATTGGTTGAAATGAATGTCTATCAACATTTCAGCCAATCAGAGTCCTTCAAAAAATAGAATAAAAGGAGGAGCGTGGGAAAAAATCAATTTGTCTCCGGGGGAGCTCCTTGTAGGAGGAGCTTCATTAGATTGTTTTATTTATGTTTTTAGAGCGTCAGGTTTTTTAGGTGGAGGCTCTTGCAATGGGCCAGAATGGATGGACAATGGCTTCAATCAAGATGAGGACAAGGGCTTCTATCAAGATTGAAGGACATGGGCTTCAATCAAAATTGATTGGAATGCCCGACTATCCAGGGCAGAAGGCCACCGCTGGAGGGGTCAATTTGACAGGTAGGTATGTGCTGTTGTTTACTTTATTATTGTTTTTTATTTTTTTTTCCTTCCCTTATTTTTATTTTATCTTTAAAAGTGACAGGCAATTTATTATTTTTATTTTAACTGCAATGTTAAAGATACATTGCCTGTTACTTTTAAAAATGGAATAAAAAAATGTGGGGGGGGTGACTGTACTGTTGTTGTGTTTTTTTGTTGTGTTTTTGGGGTGGCCAGATGGGACTATGGGGGGGGTGACCGGGGTGATGGGGTCATCACAGGTGCTTGGCACGAGGCCACATGGGTAATTGTGTGGCAGGCAGGCAGGCAGGCATAGTGGGGTTCTAGGGTAGCCCTAAGTTTATTAGGGGGACTAGGGGTTTGGTCAGGACAGTTAGGACTTACTGTAGTAGGTAGGTTGGGTCAATCTGAGTAGATTCAGCCAGGGAGGTCCCAGTATCAGCAGCGGGAGCAGGAAACGAAAAGAGGGCTGGCTTATGAGGGTAAGGTTATATTAACAGGGAAGCTGTCAATCAAAATTAAACTTGAGGCTCTATTAGCTGGTGGGCACCCTGGGCTAACAGTCTGGGTGGGCTTATGTGGTTCTCCTGACAACTGTACAGCCTTCCATCATTGATTGGTCAATGATGGAAGACTGTCAGTCATTGAAATGGATACATTATCACTGCCCATGCATAGCTTCTCCCTGGTTGGTGGGCGGAATCCATTAACGGTCAATTCATAGAGTCTAAAGGTTAGTGTAAGTGCAGTAGTGTAATCTGATCACACAGCGTGGCGCATGCAGGGTAAAGCTACAATAGATAGTGTAGCATTGCACACAGCAGTGACCTGCAATAGAAAAATTAGGGGGGGGGGGGCTTGCCCCAACGCCCCTATGGACGAGCCGCCACTGGAGCTGCTGTGTAAAAGTGGGTGCAGACAGGCCAGATACCTGGTATCCTATTTGGTCAATTGAACCCCTACAAATCTTAGCCATTTCAAAAGCAAAGCAACTGCAATATATACCTCAGAGCACATGAGAGAGGCCATTGCCATAAAGCTCAACTAATTACCTTCGGAATCTACCATATCACAACAAAGTGTAAGCACTACACCATTTTAACCCGGTCACTTATGGGTGTCTATCCCGACCCTCATAAGCCTCTATTTAACCACATCAGTCCCATAAGGGTATATTATGACCATTATGGGCCTGTTACAACCCAACATTAACCACATAAGTGCCATAACAATCCACAAGGACCATCATGACACTAAGTATAAACACTACACTGCACTATAACGCCCCAAAAAAACATTACATATCAACTAAACACCCTCTACACTAAACTATTAACACCTACACTACCAACCTACCTACCCCCTAATAACCTCCTCCCCACCACTGTAATTACAGAAATCAAAAAAAATAGTCATCAAACATCTATATTATATAAAATAAAAAAAACTAAAATCACCAAAAATAAAAAATGTACATTACAGAAAAAAAAAAACCTAAGTCACAAAAAATAAAAAAAGGAAAATTACAGAAAATAAAAAAATACATTACACCCCCCCCCCACTACAAAAAAAAATGACACACCTGAAAAGGAAATACATATAATAAATACAATACAATACAATTAATTACAATACAATATAATTAAATACAATACAGCCCTATCTAACTACATCCCCCTATCTAATATACATCCCCTATCTATCGATCTAATATACAATAAATACTATCTACTGTATGTACTATACATCACCCAATCTATCTAATATACAATACATGCTATCTCTATATAGCAACCCTAATTCTAAGCTACAATAAAATAATTAAGACCACTTACCTTTGAGATATTTCTTCAGATCATCAACCTAGGGTAAAAAAGTTTTAAAAATTACTACAACACGTTTACATAAAATAAATAAACATTCTAAATATTATAAATATTCTACTCACCTTTCCAGTATGTCACGTCCTCCATCTTTGCTTCTGCAGCGCGGCCCCTGTTAAAAAAAAAACATTACATTAGCACACGTACATAAACATGAAACCAAGTAAAATAAACACAATCTACATTGTACTTACCTCCCCGCGATGTCTCCGGCCTCCTCGTGTTCTGCCCAGGAAGCATCCGCCCTGGCGATGTCCCTGACGCTAATTAGCTTCCTACGGAGGGTTCCAGAATAAAAATGGCAATGGCGGCTTCTGATTGGCTGAAAACGCTGTCTATCAAATTCAGCCAATGAGAAGACGCCAATTGTGAACCAATGAGAAAGGGATACACCCCAAAATCCCACGTTGATTGGATAACGCACCTGTCAATCTTTATTTGAACCAATCCGAAGGCTTTATTGCCATCAGCGAATCACAATGGGATACACCCCCACGTACTGATTGGTGAAGACATCTGCGCCTTCCCATTGGCTGTAATACTGATTGACATTGACAATAGCCAATGAGAAGGCGCAAATGCCTTCACCAATCAGTACGTGGGGGTGTATTTCATTGTGATTGGCTATTGACAGTGCAACCAATCAGAATGCACAGATGCCTTCAGCCAATCACCCTGTGGGGGTGTATTCCATTGTGATTGGCTGAAGGCATCTGCAACTTGTGATTGGTTTAAATAAAGATTGACAGGTGCATTATCCAATCAAAGTGGGATTTTTGGGTGTATCCCTTTCTGATTGGCTCTCACATTGGCGCCTCCTGATTGGGTGAATTTAATAGACAGCGTTTTCAACCAATCAGAAGGCGCCATTGCCTATTTTCTTGCGGAAAAGTCTCCGGGAGCCTCATTAGCGTCGGGGATGTCCGTGAGTGCGGATGTGAGTATTTTTTTTTTTACAGGGGGGGCAGAAGAGGAGGAGGAGGCCGGAGACATCGCGGGTAAGTACAATGTAGATTATGTTTATTTTATTTTGTTTTTATGTTTATGTATGTGTACTAATGTTATGTTTTTTTTTACAGGTGCCGCGCCGGAGAAGGGTAAAAGAATAAGGACGGGACATGCCGGAAAGGTGAGTAGAATATTTAGAATGTTTAGCAGGTTTATTTTTTTACTGTAAATGTGTTGCACTATTTTTGTTATTTTTTCCCCCCTAGGTGGCTGATCTGAATGGACATCTGCAAAAGTAAGTGGTCTTAATTATTTTATTTTAGCTTAGAATTAGATTATTTTATATATAGATAGCATTTATTGTATGTTAGCTAGGGGTATGTGTTTTATATAGATAGCATGGCATGTATTGTATATTAGGTTGTGTTATTTTTTTAGATAGCTTGTGTGATGTATAGTATATAGATAGGATGTATATTAGATTATGGTATTTATTTAGATAGATTGGGGGAAGTATATTAGATAGATAGGATGTATTTATATTAGATAGGGGTGTATTATATTGTATTGTATTGTATTTAATGGTATTGTATTATATTGTATGTATTGTAAGTATTTGTATTGTATTGTATTATATTGTATGTATTATATGTATTTCCTTTTAAGGTTTATAATTTTTTTTCTGTAGTGGGGGAGGGGTTGTAATGTGTTTTTTTTTTCTGTATTGTTCCTTTTTTTATTTGTTGTGACTTAGGTTTTTATATTTTCTTTAATGTAGATTTTTTATTTTTTGTTACTTAGGTTTTTTATTTTATGTAATTAGAGTGGTGGGAGTTATTAGGGGGTAGGTAGGTAGTGTAGGTGTTAATAGGTTAGTGTAGAGGCAGTTTAGTTGATATTTAATGTTTTATTGGGGGGGTATAGTGCAGTGTAGTGTTTATACTTAGTGTCATGATGGTCCTTGTGGTTAATGTTGGGTTGTAATAGGCCCATAATGGTCTTAATATACCCTTATGGGACTGATGTTGTTAAATAGAGGCTTATGAGGGTCTGTATGGATCCCCATGAGTGACAGGGTTAATTAGCGGTTTATGGGGGTCTGTATTGATTCCCATGAGTGAGGGGGTTAATTAAGGGCTTATGGGGGGCTGTATTGACACTCCTTAGTGACAGGGTAATTAAGTGCTTATGGGGGTCTGTATTGACCCCCATGAGTGACAGGGTTAATTAGGGGTTTATGGGGGTCTGTATTGACCCCCATGAGTGAGGGGGTTAATTAAGTGCTTATGGGGGTCTCTATTGACCCCCATGAGTGACAGGGTTAATGAATGGCTTATGATGGTCTATATTGACCCCCATGAATGACAGGGTTAATAAGGGGTTTATAGGGGTCTGTATTGACCCCCATGAGTGACAGGGTTAATGAATGGCTTATGGGGGTCTATATTGACCCCCATGAGTGACAGGGTTAATTAAGGGTTTATGGGGGTCAGTATTGACCCCCATGAGTGACAGGGTTATTGAATGGCTTATGGGGATCTATATTGACCCCCATAAGTGACAGGGTTAATGAAGTACTTATGTGGGCCTGTATTGACCCCCATGAGTGACAGGGTTAATTACGGGTTTATGGGGGTATGTATTGACCCCCATGAGTGACAGGGTTAATAAAGGGCTTATGTTGTCTATATTGACCCCCATGAATGACAGGGTTAATAAGGGGTTTATGGGGGTCTGTATTGACCCCCATGAGTGACAGGGTTAATGAATGGCTTATGGGGGTCTATATTGACCCCCATGAGTGACAGGGTTAATGAAGAGCTTATGTGGGCCTGTATTGACACCCATGAGTGACTGGGTTAATGACGTGCTTATGGGGGTATGTATTGACCCCCATGAGTGACAGGGTTAATGAAGGGCTTATGATGGTCTATATTGACTACCATGAATGACAGTGTTAATGAAGTGCTTATGGGGGCCTGTATTGAACCCCATGAGTGACAGGGTTAATGAAGGGCTTGTGGGTGTATGTATTGACCCCCATGAGTGACAGGGTTAATGAAGGGCTTATGTTGGTCTATATTGACCCCCATGAGTGACAGGGTTTTTTAAGGGTTCATGGGGGACTGTATTGACCCACATGTGTGACAGGGTTACTGAAGGACTTATGGGGGTCTAAATTGACCCCCATGAGTGACAGGGTTAATGAAGGGCTTATGGGTGTATGTATTGACCCCCATGAGTGACAGGGTTAATGAAGGGCTTATGGGGGTCTATATTGACCCCCATGAGTGATAAGGTAAATTAGGGGTTTAGGGGGGTCTGTATTGACCCCCATGAGTGACAGGATTACTGAAGTACTTAGGGGGGTCTATACTGACCCCCATGAGTGACAGAGTTAATGAAGTGCTTATGGGGGCCTGTATTGAACCCTCTGAGTGACAGGGTAAATGAAGGGCTTATGGGTGTATGTATTGACCCCCATGAGTGACAGGGTTTATTAGGGGTTTATGGGGGTCTGTATTGACCCCCATGAATGACAGGGTTAATAAGGGGTTTATAGGGGTCTGTATTGACCCCCATGAGTGACAGGGTTAATGAATGGCTTATGGGGGTCTATATTGACCCCCATGAGTGACAGGGTTAATTAAGGGTTTATGGGGGTCAGTATTGACCCCCATGAGTGACAGGGTTATTGAATGGCTTATGGGGATCTATATTGACCCCCATAAGTGACAGGGTTAATGAAGTACTTATGTGGGCCTGTATTGACCCCCATGAGTGACAGGGTTAATTACGGGTTTATGGGGGTATGTATTGACCCCCATGAGTGACAGGGTTAATAAAGGGCTTATGTTGTCTATATTGACCCCCATGAATGACAGGGTTAATAAGGGGTTTATGGGGGTCTGTATTGACCCCCATGAGTGACAGGGTTAATGAATGGCTTATGGGGGTCTATATTGACCCCCATGAGTGACAGGGTTAATGAAGAGCTTATGTGGGCCTGTATTGACACCCATGAGTGACTGGGTTAATGACGTGCTTATGGGGGTATGTATTGACCCCCATGAGTGACAGGGTTAATGAAGGGCTTATGATGGTCTATATTGACTACCATGAATGACAGTGTTAATGAAGTGCTTATGGGGGCCTGTATTGAACCCCATGAGTGACAGGGTTAATGAAGGGCTTGTGGGTGTATGTATTGACCCCCATGAGTGACAGGGTTAATGAAGGGCTTATGTTGGTCTATATTGACCCCCATGAGTGACAGGGTTTTTTAAGGGTTCATGGGGGACTGTATTGACCCACATGTGTGACAGGGTTACTGAAGGACTTATGGGGGTCTAAATTGACCCCCATGAGTGACAGGGTTAATGAAGGGCTTATGGGTGTATGTATTGACCCCCATGAGTGACAGGGTTAATGAAGGGCTTATGGGGGTCTATATTGACCCCCATGAGTGATAAGGTAAATTAGGGGTTTAGGGGGGTCTGTATTGACCCCCATGAGTGACAGGATTACTGAAGTACTTAGGGGGGTCTATACTGACCCCCATGAGTGACAGAGTTAATGAAGTGCTTATGGGGGCCTGTATTGAACCCTCTGAGTGACAGGGTAAATGAAGGGCTTATGGGTGTATGTATTGACCCCCATGAGTGACAGGGTTTATTAGGGGTTTATGGGGGTCTGTATTGACCCCCATGAGTGAAAGGGTTACTGAAGAACTTATGGGGGTCTATATTGATCCCCATGAGTGACAGGTTTATAGTGTATATTTTTTTTTAATAATGGGTCCTTTAAGGACCTTTACGGTCCTTTAAGGACCCGTAACCCGTGAATTTTGAATTTTCATTGCAGCGGGGGTCCCCAATCGCATGCAATCGGGACCCCCACTGCAATGGTTAATGTGGGGTTAATGCAGGTCTCCGAGCTTATCTCGGATCCCGTGGGGTTACTGCTGGTTTCCGAGCTTATCTCGGATCCCTTCTTGAGTAAGTTGTACGTGGCTGGGCTTTGAACCTCGTGTTCGTTTTTTTCGGCGGCTATTTTTTCTCTTGCTTAGAGAATTTTCATGTGTCTGAACACGGAATTTAGATTTAAATGGAGGTGTAACTCTGTATTGACCCCCATGAGTGACAGGGTTAATGAAGAGCTTATGGTGGTCTATATTAACCTGCTGTATTAACTATATTACTCGCTGTTGTTTTTCTAATCATTAATATGTGGGTATATTTATGTCCCTCACTCAAATTACTCAGATTTTTCCTTATCTAAGAACTTATACAGATACATGCACACTTGACTAGACTGAACATAATTCATGATGTCTGTGACTTTGAATCTCTGCTCTGGATTTCACAGCTAACAATTCTGTATTGCTTCTGACTTGAAATAGAGAGGTTACTCTCGAAAGATTGTCATTTCATTTAATATGTTTGTCCAATAAAAAAGTATCTGTATATACTGCAATAATTTTATTATTCATCGCTCTCATTCATGAGACTTGGTGTAAGTTGAATCGTGGGATGCAGTTCCCCGCAAATGCGGGTCCTCGCGAAGCGAGGGTCCACATTTGGGGTGGTGGGAGCATCCCAACGTCCCCGCAAATGCGGATCCTCGCGAAGCGTGTGACCGCATTTGCGGAGGTGGAGGCTCCAACGTCGGCTGTGTTAACACAGACACACCCCACACACGACTTTTTAACAAAAAAAAAACAACCTCCCAGCCAACAAAAACCCAACGTAACGTCCCCGCAAATGCAGACTTTTTAACAAAAAAAACTCAAAGGCGCCTCACACCCTCTTACACACAGACACACACACACAAGACTTTAAAAAAAAACAGAAAAAAGGACACATAAGCACGACTTAGAAACAAATAATCTGCGAGGTACACGTAAAAGCCAACTGCGTCTCTTGCAAAAAAATACGGCCGCATCGCAACAACATACGGCCGCATCACAAAAAAATATGGCCCTGAAACGACCCATTCCAAACGCAGCGCATCAAAACATCACAAACACAAGAAATAAACACAACGAACACATAAAAAGCTTACTTACAGCAAGGGGGGCATCCGGCACCTCCAAAAGTTAACTTACACGTGCTTTCAAGCCCCCCCAAAAAGTTTAAACTGCCGAAAATCACCTAAGCGAGAGAAAAAATGGCCGCCGAACAAAACGAAAACGAGGCTTCAGACGTAACTACACTACAGTAACTCGCAAGAATGAAATACATACTATGCGGAACATACCACACTCATATTGAACACCATTTTGAACACTACTACGCACAAAATGGCGTATGGAACGCAAATTGTAAGCTGGAACGCAAATAGCGCATGCGTATTGCGTTCTAACGGTCTGAGGCACTTGAAAGTTTAAAAAAATACTGCCTACTTTCCAGAAATTTCTACAAGGTTATAAATACTGCCTACTTTCCACAAATTTCTAAATTTCTACTCTGGTGATGAACGGAGTGACTGGACAGTTTACTGCTACTGTTACTTGAGAAGACAATTCTTTCCTAATTTACTACTTTACATTGTGCAAATTGCTACTGAGAGGTGAGCTATAATATATTACATTTTATTATGAAGACAGGACAACAACAAAAAAATTGAACTATGAAAATGTGCTTCATGTATGTGACATATGTGTGTAGCCCCCCCCAAAAAATAATGTTAATTGAAAATAATTACAGAAGTATATTTAAATGACATTAATTTAGTGCAATTCAATATATTACCTAAAACTCAATCTTTCTACTTCTTTTAATACTCAGACTCTGCATCAACAGCGTCACTCAACAATTTGCACCGTGCATTGTGAAGCACAATCCCTTTTAAAGAACACCAACAAAGAAGAACAGGTAAGATAGAACAATACATTACATGCTGAAAAGGCCATGCTTTGCTAAATCAAAAATATGAAATATACAATTAACCATTTCACTTTCTTTTTCAAACAGACACTACAAGAAGACCGGCGGATTAAGATTGGAAGGAGGGGACCCTCTGTCATTCGACACTTCAATCAAGGTAAAGTATTAAGTATAAAAAAAGAAACAAACTATGAGCCTCATTCAATTGCGAGTTGGCCAATTGAATAGGGCTCTTTATAAGCACATAACATATTTTTTATACAGAACTTTTTAGTTACTGAACTTCTATCCAAAATCAAGGTCTTCACTAACTAAAAACTTCCATCAAAAAATATGTTATGTGCTTATATAGAGCCCTCTTCAATTGGCAAAATTGCAATTGAATGAGGACCTATATATCTTTAATGCCCGAGGGCCTAATTTAAATGTGATTTGCCCATTTCAATAGGGCTCTATATAAGCACAGAGCATATTTTTTTACTGAACTTTTTAGTTAGTGAAGACCTTGCTTTTGGATACAAGTTCACTAACTAAAAACTTCTGTAAAAAAAGATGCTCTGTGGTCATATTGAGCCCTATTCGATTGCCCAAAACGCAATTGAATGAGGCCCCGACAATATAACAAATGCAGCAACCAAAGGCCCTCATTCAATTGCTATTTGACCAATTGAATAGCGGTCTAAATAAGCAAATAGCATATTTTTTTTTAAAATAAGTTTTTAGTTAGTGAAAACCTTGATTTTGGATAGATGTTTACGAACTAAAAACTTCTGTAAAAAAAATATGTTATGTGGTTATTTAGACCCCTAAAGCCTCATTCAATTCTGAGTTGCCTAATTGAATAGGGCTCTATATAAGCACATACAAAAAAATTTAAACAAACTTTTTAGTTACTGAACCTCTATCCAAAACCAAGGTTTTCACTAACTAAAAACTTCTGTCAAAAAAATATGTTATGTGCTTATATAGAGACCTAGGCCCTCATTCAATTGCGATTTGGCCAATTGAATAGGGCTCTAAATAAGCACATAACATATTTTTTTTAAATAAGTTTTTAGTTAGTGAAAACCTTGCTTTTGGATAGATGCTTACTAACTAAAAACTTCTTTAAAAAAATATGTTATGTGCTTATTTAGACCCTTATTCAGTTGGCCAAAATAGCAATTGAATGAGGGCCCTATTCAATTGACAAACTTCTAATTGAATGAGGACCCTATTGAAATGGCCAAACTGCAATTGAATGAGGCCCAAAGTATGCAACATATGGTACACACAAAGTGGTACACACAAAACAGGATTGTAACAAACTCAGACAAACACATAGCAAACTAAATTAACTTTCTTATTCAATGTTTAACAACCTATAAGCATTAGAAAAAAGCCTAAATAAGCATAACAAAAGTGGTGCGCGCCAAAAGGATTGTAGGAAAACTCACACAAAGACATAGCAAAGTAAATTAATATTCTTATTTAATTTTTAACAACCTATAAGCCTTAGAAAAAAGCCTAAATAAGCATACCACAAGTGGTGCGAACCAAACAGGATTGTACAAAAACTCACACAAACACATAGCAAATTAAATTAATATTCTTATTTAATGTTTAACAACCTATAAGCCTTAGAAAATAGCCTAAATAAGCATACCAAAAGTGGTGCGCACCAAACAGGATTGTACAAAAACTCATACAAACACATAGCAAAGTAAATTAATATTCTTATTTCATGTTTAACAACCTATAAGCCTTAGAAAGAAGCCTAAATAAGCATACCACAAGTAGTGCGCACCAAACAGGATTGTAGAAAAACTCTCACAAACACATAGCAAACTAAATTAATATTCTTATTTAATGTTTAAGAACGTATAAGCCTTAGAAAGAAGCATAAATAAGCATACCACTTTTGGTGCGCACAAAACAGGATTTTAAAAAAACACACAAACACATAGCAAACTAAATTAATATTCTTCTTTAATATTTAAGAAACTTTAACAACCTATAACCCTTACAAAGAAGCCTAAATAAGTATACCAAAAGTGCTGAACAGAAAATAGGATAATGCTAAAACCAGTGCAATCATATACAAAATAATTCACAAAAAAATAATTACAGTATAAAAAAATTATCTATGCAATATAAAAATACATTTAAAGTATTTTGAAAAGGTTGCACAAACAAATAAATAGTAGAAAAATTCACCATAACAGATACAATACACAGAAATAATGTCATTTTTTAGTTAATACAAATACATTCAAATCAAATAACATTTTCATTTTTATTTTACAACAGATACTGCGTGAAGAACATCGGACCAGGAGTTTCAACTGAGGACCAGACCAGCGGGCGAGGACTTTCAACAGAGGACTACACCATCGGACGAGGACTTTCAACACAGGACCAGACCATCGGACAAGGACTTTCAACAGAGGACTACACAATCGGACGAGGACTTTCAACAGAGGACCAGACGATTGGACGAGGACTTTAAACACAGGACCAGACCATCGGACGAAGGCTTTCAACACAGGACCAACAAAGATTCTGCTTGAAATCAAACTTCAACCAAGGTACAGTATAACAAGTAAAAAAAGAGAAAAATAAATAAATATCTTAGCTTTGTATCGATGTCAACAGAAAATAAAATTAAAAAAAAAACACCAGTAACAATAACTTTGAAAAAAATATAACTAACACATTTTTCTGCTATCTCTTCTTTGTCTTTTAGGGCCAAAAATCTTTAACAGTAAATACAAACTTCAATGTAGCCAGAAAAAAATAATCCATACTCCAAAAAAGGCTCTAAACACAGACTCTATACAATTTCGCATTGGACATTTCCAGTCGTAGACCCTCATTGAATTGTCATTTGACAAATTGAATAGTGCTGTAAATAAAACCATAACATTTTTTTTCAAAAAACTTTTTTGTTAGTGAAAAACTTGCTTTTGGATACATGTTTACTAAATAAAAAATTATTTAAAAAATTATATGATGACCTTATTTAGACCTCTATTCAATTGACCAAATTGAAATTAAGTATAAAATGTAAACACACTGTTGATAACAATTTTTGATGAAAACAAACTTAACATCTCAAAATAAACTAAAGATACATTATTTTATTTTTACAGATTAACATGGCTGATGGCTGAGAACGACGACAGAGAGCAGACAGCCAGCAGACACCGGAGAAGAAGGAAATTCGACGAGAAAAAGAACGTAAAAGAATTGCAAGCAAAAGACTGTCACCTGCAGAAATTAAAGATATGACAAAAAAAAACAACAAGCAAATAAAGCATTTACAACCTGTTGCTGAAACATCAGATGACATTTTAGCTGAAAAAATACAAGGGATACAAAAAAAAGCAACGAAAAAAACAAAGCATTTAGAACCGGTTCATGAAACATTACATGACATTTTACCTCAAACAATACAACATATACCAAGAAAAGCCACGAAAAAAAACGAAACGTTTAGAACCTGTTGAAACATTATATGACATTTCACCTGATGAATATGAAAGTCAAAATCCAATATGCTTTGTAAATTGTCCTTTACTCAAGTCTTTAGCAGTAGAGGTTCATAGTTTTGGGGATATGACTACTCAATGTCAGTTTTGTGAGGCTTATTATTTTAAACAAGAGAGACCCAGAGATGGCCAATTTATTAGTTGCTGTCAAAAAGGCAAGTTCAAACTTCCAGAAAGGAAAGAATTTCCTATGTATTTACAAAACATTATGACTGAACCTACTTTTCCAAACTACAAAAATTTTAAAACAAACATAATATCCTACAATAGTGCCATATCCTTTGCATCTATGGGGGCAACATTAGCTGCTAATGTACCAGGACATGGTCCTTTCTGTTTTAAAGTCCAAGGACAAATTTATCATCGCACTTCCCATTTACATCCAGAGGAAGGAGATCAAAGAAAATTTGTTCAACTATATGTCCTAGATACAATGGAAGCTGTTGACCAACGTATGCAGATGGAAGAAAATAAAAAATGCTTACACAGTGTTTTTATAGAGCTAAATAACATTATGGACAACAATCCCAACAGTAAAGCTTATAAAAAATTGGCAGAAGTAGAAAATGAACAACTACTTCATGCACAAAGACATCAATTACCAATGCCCAAGGTTAATATGGTGCTTAAAAGAGACAGACATACTGATAAACGTCGTTATAACTTGCCAACATCAAATGAGGTTGCAATGGTGTTTCAGAATGATGAAGGAGAACCACCATTTATAAGAGACATTAGAATATATCCCAGAAATGAGGAGCAACCGTTCATTAATATGAGTATCTTAAGTCCAAATTTAGATCCAATGACATATCCCATCTTTTTCCCACACAGAGAAGCAGTTTGGCAACCAAAATTAACACTTCCCAGTTACCCAAATGCTAAAGCCAGAATCCGAAATAATGTTTCTATGCTTGAATTTAAAGTAGCTCAAATTGCCATTCGACATGGATTTATTCAAATTTTATGTGGTGGAAAACTAACCCAACAATGGATTATTGATTCTTATTTGCAAGTTGAGGCAAATAATATAAACTTTATCAAATATCAACAAGATAAACTCTGTGTAGAACAATATTCTGGACTCATGGACAATGTTGCTGATGTGGCTACAAGCAGAGAAATGACAGCTGGCAAAGCCATCATTTTACCACCTTCTTTTCAAGGATCTCCTCGAAATATGAGAGAAAGATACAATGATGCTATGGCCATTGTCACCAAATTTGGCAAACCCGATTTATTTCTGATATTTACATGTAATCCACAATGGCCAGAAATTACACAAAATCTACTTCTTGGACAAAGTGCTTCAGATCGACCAGATTTAGTAGCCAGAGTTTTTAAGATTAAATTAAATGAATTAATACGTGACTTCACTATAAATCAGTTATTTGGCAAATGTCTTGCTTATGTATATACCATTGAATTTCAAAAAAGAGGCCTTCCACATGCACATCTTCTAATAATACTTCAAGAAAAAGATAAATTAGATACTTCGGACAAAGTGGATGCAGTCATTGTTGCTGAAATACCAGATCCAGAACTATATGGTAGACTATATGAGATTGTTACTCATCGCATGATTCATGGACCCTGTGGTGACCTTAATCCACAATCACCATGTATGGAAAATAATAAATGTTCCAAAGAATTTCCAAAAGATTATAGAGACAAAACCTATGCCAATTGTGATGGATATCCACTTTATAAAAGAAGAGAAGGAGATAGTGCCATTATTCGTGGAAACAAAGTGGACAATAGATATGTAGTACCCTACAATCCACATTTACTCATGAAGTACAATGCCCACATCAACATAGAAGCCTGCACTTCCATCAAATCCATTAAATATGTCTATAAATATATTTACAAAGGCTACGATGCAGCTACTGTAGTCGTCCAAAGTGCAGACAACCCTGAATGTAGTGAGTTAGTACATGATGAACTTGCATCTCATGTAGATGCTCGCTATGTCAGTGCGCCAGAAGCTATGTGGCGGCTTTTAAAATTTGAAATGCATGATAGATCACATGTAGTATATAGGTTAGCAGTACATTTGCCACAACGACATTTAGTCTTTTTCCATGCTGGAAATGAAATCAATGCATTGGCCCAAAGTGAAGATCGTCACACTACACTAACTGCATGGTTTGAATTAAATTCCACTGATTCTGAAGCAACACAATACTTATATATTGAAATTCCATATCACTATGTTTTTGTGAATGGATTATGGAGAACAAGAAAAACCAGAGGCAATAAAATAATTCCAAGAATTTACACAGTCAGTCCAAGAGATGTTGAACGTTTTTGCTTACGGATATTACTTTTAAATGTTCCTGGAGCACAAAGTTTTGAACACTTAAGAACTGTTAATGACATTGTATATGAATCCTTCCATTTAGCTGCAAGACATAGAAACTTAATATCGGATGATACAGAATGGGAAAGATGTTTAGAAGAAGCAGCACAATGTCAAATGTCACGACAGATGAGAGGACAATTTGCTTTTATTTGTATCTTCTCAAATGCTCCAAATGCATGAGCTTTGTGGGAGACTTTTAAAAGTAATATGGCTGAAGACTTTATGCGACGATACAATGAACCCATTGCACACTTAAAAGCGTTAATGGAAATCCAAGAAGTATTTTTAACTCATGGATTAAGTTGTGCAAGTTTTAATTTGCCTGATCCAGGTCTTATAGATGACATAAACTTTGAAGACTATGACATTCAACTACAAGCAGAAAGAACAGAAGAAAGACTTGCAACTTTAAATACCTTACAATTGTAAGCATTTAATGCCATTAAAAATGCAATAGATGATGACATGGTGACAGAGCGTTATTTCTATCTTGATGGACCTGGCGGATCAGGAAAAACCTATCTGTATAATTTATTAATGAGTTCAGTACGAGCACAAGGTCAAATAGCAATGGCGTTTGCCACTACTGGAATTGCTGCACTTTTGTTAGAAGGTGGAAAACCTGTTCATAGTGGATTTAAACTGCCAGTGCCTATTTTAGAAACTTCTGTGTCAGATATTCGCATGACATCATTACAAGCAAAGAAATTGAACAAATGTAAATTAATTATAATAGATGAGGCCACAATGATGTCATGCTATGCCCTCCAATGTATTGACCATTTGCTTCGTGAAGTCATGGATAATACTTTTCCATTTGGTGGAAAGGTAATGTTGTTAGGTGGCGATTTTAGACAAACATTACCTGTCGTTGTACATGGAAATCGAACTGACATTATTGAAACATGTATAAAGTCAAGTACACTATGGAAACATTTTACCCATCTTCAACTGAAACAAAATATGAGATCAGAAGGCCAAACTGATTTCAATGATTGGCTTATTAAAATTGGAGAAGGCAGAACAGAAAAAATACCACATTTACCTGACGACACTGTAGAGATCCCACCTCATATGATTTGTCAACAAGATATTATATCCGCTATATTTGAAGGGAGCATAAATAACCAGGAATATTCCGAGCTTGCCAACCAAGTCATACTAACGTGTAAACATAAGGATGCATTAATCCTCAATAATGAAATCTTAAAAAAAATGAATGTACCACAAAGAAATTATCACAGTGCTGATTCTGTACTTGCTGATGACAATGAAAGTCAGGCCAACTTTTCGACTGAATTCATAAACTCACTAACTCCTTCTGGAATGCCACCACATATTTTGCAGTTAAAGAAAGGTGCAATTATTATGTTACTGCGAAATATGAACCCCAAAAAAGGCCTATGTAATGGGACAAGATTAATTGTTCAACAATTAAAGGACCATTTTATAGATGCTGAAATTTTAACTGGGACCCATAAAGGAGAGAGAGTTTTCATACCAAGAATAGATTTAGCACCAAGTGAAAGTAGTCTCCCTTTTATACTTCAAAGAAGACAATTTCTCATTATTATGGCATTTGCCATGACCATCAATAAATCGCAAGGTCAAACTTTCAAATCTGTGGGTATTTTCCTGGAAGAAACAGTATTTGCACATGGTCAATTGTACGTTGCGTTGTCACGGTGCAAAAATCCACAGGCTATTAAAGTTTACATTGAAAGAATGAAAGTCAAGGTGATTTATTAGAAGATGGACGTATTTTTACTAAAAACATTGTCTACTATGAAGTACTATAACTTTTCAGTAAAGAAAGAAAACACAAGGAAAACAAATTAAAAAACATTCAATAATAATAAACAAGAAACAATTTCAGTCATAATTTATGGAAAGACTCTTTATGGATGATTCACCTCACAAAACACTTGCCTTGCAACTATATATGTGATAATTATGTTAAAATGTTAATTAACTATGTTACTGTTTCTAATGTTACAAGTTGGGAAAACAATATTTTAACGGTCTTTACTTCAACATATTACAAAGTTCATGTTAACAGCTCAACCACGTTTTAAGACACAATGTAAATATTGTCTGTTATGTTAAGATTACTCCCTGTATTAATGTTTATCGACAGTTCATGTGGTCAGGAAGGAATTTATTTCATTGGGTACATTTTAAAGAGAGTTTTCACTGTTTGCCTTCCTCTGCATTCAATGTATATTGAAGTTAACAATTATTCAGATAGAAATTGCATGTTAAAAAACCATTGCCTCAAGTTTAAAATATTGATTACTTTAAAGTTAAAATGTTTTTACATTCAAATGTTAATACTTTTAATAAAAAATTATGTTAAAAAATGTATTCACTATGTTACTGTTTATAATGTTCAAAGTTATTCAAATGTTTTGTCAAGTTCCAAAGTTACACAAATAATAAAGTTAAAGTTTAAAAAAATATACTTTCAAGTTTCTTACTTACATATATTACAAAGTTCAGGTTAAAATTATGTACATTTCAACAAGGGTTTTTACTGTTTGCTTTCCTCCGAATTTTCATGTATATTGAAGTTAACAATTCTTCACATACAAATTGCATGTTAACAAACCATTGCCTAAAGTTTGCAATAATGATTAATTTCAAGTTCCACTATTATTACATTCAAATGTTAATACAAAATGCTTTACAAATTATTGTTCACCAAGAAAACATTTTACAAAACTAAACATCTTTTAATATCACAATACAACTGTCACATATATATTTTAATAACTAAACAACTTTCCTAACATACACATCTCATTGCTGTCATTTTTTGACTGGCAAGTCGCTAGTCTTATATATTTTTGAGCCACTTTGTGGATGTTTTTGCCTCTGTGTTATTTATTGCCCAGTATATCTGTGGAGATCTAAGAAATAATCATCAGTAAAAACTTAACAACAATTTAATTTGTATTAATTAGTACAGCCTTAAACATATTTATCATACTTACCAGCATGAGGGTAGCTTAATTATTTTTTTTGTAATAAGAAGAACAGCAGCTTTAATATATGCTATACAAATGTACCATAAAGAAGCAACAAATATTCACCCACACTACTTGGAATTTCAATAATATTCTTAAAATGCCATTTACCTCACTATAAGTGCTCTTCCTGGTGTGAAAGAGCATAAGATGATATGATCTATTGTTTTCTTTTATTACACTATAGCAGTTCAAAATCTGCAGTCTTAGGTCTGTTTACAAACATACTCCTGACTGTTCCATGATTAACAACATCTGTCGACACCGGCTGGTGCAAGTTCCGGTGAACACAAGATTTATGTTTTTTCTCTGCATTCAGGAGTGTAATCAGGCATCAGTTAACCCACAAGTAACATATTTAGGAGTTTCCAGCAGCAATTTCCCTGCACAGATGAATTTGGGAAGGGTTAGCCCTCTTTCTGTTACTGCTCTCTGCACGGAGCTCTTGCTGTCAGTCTGCCTGAGGGACTTGCCAGAGTCTCATTTAAACAGACACTTCATTTATGATTTCTGTGAAAAAGGCACCTATTTCAAATATTCAAAAAGTCTTTAAACATCTTTTTAGGAGTACTTTACAGTGGTGTACTGCAAGCTGTGCTGAATTATCTGGCCCTTTAATATTAATTACTGTTCAAGGCTTTCAATTGTGGCAGAAGCACTCCTACTATTTTTTTTTTTTTTTTAATATTGGGACACACATTGTTGTTTTTTTGTATTGTCTGTCTTTACATTTTAAAATGGATGAACACAAGTTCACTTGTAATTACTCAAAAAGTGTTTTTAGTGTGCAGACAACTGAAAAAAGTTATTGCATTCAATTGCAAAACACTTTCTAGGGCATAGATTTCCAAAACAATATCTAAATTAATTAATATTATGTCTTTATTGCTGAATTGTAAGTATAGGCATTCCCATACTGTGTCGAGCCTGTCCTCTGTAGTGGTAGAACACGTCCTTCTTCAACAACACTAAGTCCATTTTATCTCAACACAATTAGGAAATCCGTCTATTACCACTCAGTCCACCTCTAACTCTTCCATATTGATTTTTCTATTTCTCCTACATGTAAAAATTAAAAGCTAAAAATCAGTATGTCCCCCTTCAGATAAAAAAGGTTGATTTTCACTGTTATAATTATTCTAGCTACACATGTACCACGGTGCGTCACTATAAGTATGTAAATGCACATATTTCCTTCTGGTGATGCAGGCCCCAAAAAATTTAATTTTAAAGCTTCCTGAATTAAAAATTATGAGAAATTATGAGAATTAATATATATTTTTTTTATTTACAATTTATTTTAAGTTTAATCATATAAAAAGAAAGACATAAATATTAAAATCCACAAATGCATCATACAATTCATTTATCTATACCAGGCGTCAGAAGTAGGAGTTTTCACTGGTATTATATAGTAGAGAGAATAGCAGAGGATCAGATATCCATGAACAGATAACACAAACTATAAATGGTAAGTTCTGTATACCAGTCTATTTTCCCCCAAAAATAAAAAAAATATGGCATTAGTTAAACACCATTTTTTTTCTTAATGTATCTATCCCATAAATCCCATTGAGATGATAAGCACATTTTTCATTTTCTTCCTTTACCATACTCCCAGTATCTTGAAATTCAAAATCTATATTTCTGTTAATACATCTTGATATTTCCTGGAGAGAAGGAGTTAACTCCAGCTTCCAATATTTGGTAATCTTTGATTTAATAACCAAAAGGATATGGGGAAATAAGAGATAGCATTTAGGGAACTTTCCCTCTAGCTTTATATGTAGTAATATCATTTCGGGGTTGTATGGAACTTCTACTTCTATTATCTCCTCAATCCAGCATATACATTTCCTCCAAAATGCTTTTAGCTTAACGCAGTTCCACAAAACGTAACAAATCTCCTCTCATCTCACAATTTTTCCAACATAAATATGGCTCACTCAATGAAAATGTATTTATAGTTTCAGGTGTCCAATACCATCTATTGATTGTCTTGAAATATAGTTGTAAATAAAATATAGACCCCGCTGAATCCTTAACAATAGGCTACTCTATGGGTGAGTTTATCACTGTATAACAGTGATTCAGAGCTTGTTATTGGTCTCATCTCTCTTTTCCAATATCCTATTCGCTTTAACAAGGTCTGAATTGTGATGTATTGTAGCCATTGATTTTTCTTGAGCTTACATTTTTGTTGTAGGCTAGCCCAGCTTAGTAATGCACTACTCTCATATAGATCGTCTAAATAGTTTATGAGTTTTGAGATGTTAATAATATTTCAATCGGAGCACCTAAAGATGGATATTCAGATCATTTTAATTTATCTCTATATTTTGTCCAAACTGTTAGTAGTGATCTTACTCCTCTAGGAATGGATTTTAAACCCAAGTGTTCTAATTAAGGAGTACATAATAATAGGTTCATCGGTAGTATTTTAATCATATCATATTCCAGTGTTTTCCATATTGGGTTAATATGAGGTGTACTCCAAATCATTATTTGGGAGAGAGCAATTGGAGTATAAACGTCTCTTATGGAGGGGGCCGCTAGGCCACCAGCCGCTGCTCTTCTTTTGGTAATATCTAATGAGATTCTGGTTCTTTTTCCATTTAAAATATATTTATCCATACAATTTTGAAAATGTTTAAACCAATAGGCTGGGGGTTCTTCTGGGATAGATCTTAATATATAAGACACTTTTAGGATGATTATCATTTTTGTTATTGCAAATCTTGCAGACCAAGACAGTTTGACTCCCTTCCAATCCAATATATTTTTATGTATGCTTTTAAGTACTTTTTCTAGGTTTTATTTCAAGATGTTATTTATTCTAAATGGGAGATCTATACCCTGATGTGTTATTCTCCTCGAGCTCCAATTGAGTTTATATAGATTTTTTAAGTGTAATATCTCCTCTAGCGATAGACCCCTCCTAATAACATCTGATTTATTACTGTTGATATTCTCTCTGAGAAGTTTATCCAAGTATCTTAGAGACTGAATAGGGTTTATCAAGGTTAATATCAGGGCATCAGCATCAGCATCTACATACATGATAAATAACAGGGGAGACAGGGGACACCCCTGCCTCGTCCCATTTCTGATAGGAAAGAAAGCGGTTTTGAAGATATTACCACAAATCTTTGCACTAGAATTTACATATATTGCTTTTCGAACAAAATCTCCCAAACCATATTTTTCCAAGGCCATTTTCAGGAAGTCCCAGCTGACCCTGGCAAATGCTTTCTCAGCATCTTTTGACAAGGCCAGGCTGGAACCCTTATTTTTGATATCCGTTGATAAAATGTCTAGAAGGTTTCTCACATTGTCCACCCCCTGATGTGTTTTGACAAAGCCTGATTGATGTGGGTAGATCAGTTTTGGTATAATAAAAATAAGACGATTAGTGAAAATTTTCGAATCGATTTTTAAATTAGTGAGATAGGCCTATAACTTTACTTATCCTGTAATTTGTTCATTCAATTTTAATAAATCAGCTTCCAAAATTTTTGGAAGATTAGCCTCATTTAGAAAGCGTTCTATTTCCTTTATATCAGGTTTTTGGAAATCTTTTTGTTCTTTTATGCTATATCGTTTATAATAATATTGAAGAAAAACATTACCAATTTCTTATGGATGACTATATAGGAAGTTGTCTTCATCCTTAATCTCTTGAATGAAGTTCTGAATTCTCTCCTTTTTTACTTTATTTGCTAAATATTTTCCAGTTTTTGAGCCCAAATTATAATGTTTTTCTTATTATTTGGCAAATACATATACTTTTGTTTTAAATGTGTTTCTTGTAGACATCGGACTTCTGCCCCAAGTTTAACATATTCAGCAAAATACATTTTCCTTTTACTATGGGAGTTCAATTCGTTACTATTGAGGAATACAATTTTTAATGTCATCTGATTAATAAGTCAGTTCTCTCGCTTTACTGATTTATCTTTATCTCCTACAACTGACAGTAACTTCATCAACTTCCCTTCACATTTTTTTCATCATACATCATCCATACACAAGACTACTAGTATCTCGATTGTAGTCTCTATCTATAGGGCTATTAGGGCTACTACACCAATGTTTAGAAATGCCAGGAGTTGGGTTGATGGAGGTGGCATTCTCCCCATCATAAAATTATACATTCAGTTCTATAAATACTTAGCAGAGTTACCTTCTAGACTTTGAGATTCCCCACTGCATCCAGCGATAACTCCTCCCTCTCTCCTCTCATCTTGTACATTATTCAACCTTACATGTATAAAATTATACTACATAGTGAAACTCTTTAGAGAAAACTAATATGGCTGAGTGTAACTAATTCTACTTATATGTAACACCAAAGGTGTTTTGTCAGATTTTCTCTTATTTGTGTTATCATCCTCTTCAATCTATCTTGTGATATGCGTTATAAAATATAGTGACATTTTATTTATAATTACCTATTATTAATATGAATATAACATTCTTTTAAACAGTGTTAAGTTATGTTATTGTCTATCTTTCTGTGCACATATTTCTAGGTAATAGTGTATATTCTTCAGTGCTCTTAGTGCTTTTCATTTCTCTAATTAAGCTAAATATGTGTTGTTAACATGTGTTAATTCCATATTCTCATTTCTCTAAAGAGAAAAGAGAGGGCTAGAGGGATATACATAGAGGGAAGTATCTATTATTTACACCAATTTTGACCTAATGGCTGTGGATATATGTCCCCATATCTGCTCCCTCCTCTCCTCACATTCCTCACATTGTATATCTCATAAGAAGTTTACAATATCTTAAAGGTCCAGAACCTGCAACACTCCGTTATTATAGAAGAGGGAGAGGAAGGAGGGAAAGACGAGAAGGGGAGGATCTCAATCCAATTATTTCTTCCTATTCTATTTCTCTCTTCCTCTATCCTTCCCCTCACCCCCTCCCTCCCCCTCCATGTGGAAATTGTAGATTTTTCAATGTCAATCTTTCAATTTTGGAGGCAGTCTATTCCTTCTTTCACCAATGTAATCTTATACCAACTTGAGTCCTTCTTAACAGAGAGTCCAGTGGGAAATGCCCATTTATAGAACAAGCCTTCCTTTCTCAATACTGCAGTTATATTTGCATATTCTCTATGTTTAGTGTATACGATGAAATATCTGAGAAGATGTTCACACCTTCATACAGAGATTTCAAAATCTTCTCCCTGTAGCTTGCCTGTGTTATCGCTTCTTTAAATGACAGCAAATGTATCTTGACAATTACATCCCTTGGTCATCTGTTCTCCCACTGTAAGGGTATAGGGATTCTTTGTTGTGTATCAAAAGTATGTGTAACTTTTGAAAAGCAGGAACAAGTGATGTAAATAGACCTGAGAGCTACTCCACTAATTCCGAATCTTTAATAGCTTCAGGAATTCCCCTCACAAGTAAGTTGTTCCTCCTAGCTCTGTCTTCTATACTTGAGATTTTATTTTCCTCTAATTTTCTATTTTGATTCAGAAGTGCATCATAGTCCATTGACATCTTATCTGTTTTTGATTCTATCTCTACTATTCTGTCTTTGCAATCATTAATAGCTCTTTTATTTACTACCATTTGTTCTTTCATTTCTGTCATGAAGTTTGTCTGGAATTCCTTCAGTCACATTTTTATCTTATGTACCATCAGTATTTCTTCATCCAGTATTGTTAATTCTCTACTCTCAGTACTTTCATCCATGCTTCCCATATTTTTATTAGGAGTCTGATCTAATTCCGATAACTCTATACTAGTACTTTCTTTAATTTCTTTCATTTACTTTTGGAGAAAACATGATATAAATTTTTGGGGATTTCTTATCTTTACTTTTTGTTCTGCGCAGCATTTTTATTTATATATGTTCTCTCTTTCCTTTAAAGACGGTATATCCTGTTTGATATTTGCGGAATCTAAATGGATTATATGCATATAGCTCTAACTCCTCTGTTGCTAATATATCTTCAATTAGTGCAATTTCATGGAGTTAATTATGGCTTGTTCTGATTTTACCTCTATATGTCCACACACAATGTTTCAGTAGAACTATTCCCCAGCAAAATAACAAATTCCACTCCTCCATGGATCTATGACCCAGCTGAAGCAATCTGACAGCTATGTTGACTCCACAATGGTTCTGTTTTTAAAGTTCATAAAGTACATATAGTACATAGCCACCTATGCAGCCTGCAAAATAGTTTGTATTCTTGTTATATATTATATGCTTCAGGGTATATATGTCTATTGACTTTTGTATGCCACTAAAATTTTTGTGCCAACTTTGCTACTTGCGTCCAGTAATACCTCTGTGGCTAATATCTCCCCAACATTTCATAATCGACAGTTGTGTAACTTAGTGCAGCATAACGTCCCAATGCAATACTCCAGCCACTGACCTTAGCTGCAAGGGAATTCAGATATTCACCCAACTATCTGCCAGCTATGCTGACTACATGATGGTTCCCATTTGGAAAGTACATAAAGTACATGGACGACTATACAGCCTGCAGAGTAGTTCATACTATTGTTTTATATTATTGTGCTTCAGAGTATGTCTATCTATTGACTTTTGTATGCCACTAAATCTTCTGTATCATCTTTGCTACCTGCATCCAGTAGTGCCTCTATGGCTAATATCTCCCCAGCATTTTCATAAACGACGATTGCCTTCACTCCTAGCAGGAGCTGACACCAACTGCTCTCATTACAGGTTCTGTACTCCTCTCTGTTTCCATGTATCACGTGTATCACGTCATCTCCTCAAGCAGTCTCTCCGTGTGTGTACTCAGCGTTCACAATGTCCATCAGCGATTAATAGTAAAGCAGCTCACTTGGCACCAGGAGAGATATCTGGGTGCATAAGGGCATGGATCATTGGAGCATTGTATTGTCTTCTGCTAAATTAGAGGAGATGCCAACTCCACCCGCCTCCAGCCGTTACCTTCCGCTAGCTACTCCATTGTTTAGTGGAGTAGTGTCAGACTCTAAGTGACCCTATGAACCTGAGCCTGCCAGGCATGTCTGCTAGCCAATGCACTTCTGAGCTCCCCCATGCATATATTCATTGCTTCAATTACCTCATCTATCCATCACCATCTCTGCCATCTCCTTCATCGTGTGCCTTCAATCTTTCCCAGCATCAGATTCTTCTTTTGGAAATCCTGTCTTCTCATGATATGATCAAAATATTTGAGCTTTAGCCTCATGATTGATTGAATCTTCTTGAAGTCCAATGCCACAATTCAAATGCATCAATTCTATGGTGCTCAGTCATCTTTATAGACCAGCTCTCTTGTAATACCTTAGCTCTAACTTTGTGGATTTTTGTTCATAGTGTATTATCTGACTATAATTGCTTTGATAGAATGTATATCAAATGTATCTGATTAATAATGAAGACATAGATACAATGTTGATTTCATAGAATTGTGAATATCTTTCACATTTTAATACCAGCACAAATTGAATTCCTTAAACATAAAATCATATTGTAAAAAATACTTCTAATTGTATAATGGCTTAATAAATAAATATTCCAAAGGTATTATTATCCATGTTACTTCTATTGTGACCCAAAATAACTTTATTTTGCCACAATGGTTAACGTTTTAAGGAACAGGTCTTCCATTTTATCTTCCAAAATATCATGAAGTTCATTACACACTTCAATGCTTTAATTCTATTGCAATGCTTATGTTTAAAGGTCTTCCTACAAAAAAAAATGCACAGCTGGTATGTTAGAGGATTGTTTTATAAGCTATGAGCTTCAACTTTTAAGTTATCAAATCAACAAAAATGTCACGCTTAAGAACTTGTGCAAAACACACAATTGTGAGGGGAAATACGAAAGATACAACTTAAATTTTAAATATGTAAAATTTTTGTGTAACTAAGGTCTCCTAGATTCTTGGAAAATATTTTAGCTATGTTATTTTGTTCTTATACTTTCCTCCTACAGTTTCTTCCCTGCCTCTTTTAAATAGCTCCAAATTTCCTCCTACTGACAAGATCTGTCTTCTTGTTGCAGCCAAAAGGCCTTTGAGAGTAAAAAAATATGTAGAAATCCAAACAAAAATTAAATGAAAAAACATCATCTGGTTATTTATAATTAATAGATTAAAATAACATGTAGCAAAATAACAGCATATTATGGAAAAACACAGTATGTGTTATAGTAAATCTGATTTAAGTCAAGTAAAATGTTACCTCTTCCAAGCATTTTTATTATTCATTAGGGGCAAAAAATGATATACTGAAATATACAGTGTTTTGATAGAAGTAAATATTTATAGATGTACAATTTATTTAGATTATATGTCAATTTGCAAAAACTAAGACAAAGGTTCCCTCTTATAGTGCACAGCAATTATACCCAAACCTCTTAAAGCTTTTTTAGCTTTTAATAACTTAGTTAAAATCTTAAAAACATATTTAGACGCTGCATATCATTCAGGGATTATATCAATATAACCTACTGTGCAAACTGGCAAATACTAAGGCCCTCATTCAATTGTAATTTGGCCAATTGAATCGGGCTCTAAATAAGCACATAACTTATTTTTTTTAAAGAAGTTTTTAGTTAGTAAGCATCTATCCAAAAGCAAGGTTTTTACTAACTACAAACTTATTTTAAAAAAATATGCTATGTGCTTATTTAGACCCCTATTCAATTGGCCAAATCGCAATTGAATGAGGGCCTAAGTGTCTGGTGCAATCTTTAATAAAAGTGCAAGTGCAAAAAATGAGGATCTAAGGTGCTGTTAAGGAATCAGGGCTATGTCTGATTCAATTATTAAGAAAGTGTTTATAAAGTGCTAATAGTATTACGTTTGCTCTCGGATATATATTCCTTTTGATCTTGAGTAATCTCTTAAATTAGAGCGTGATTGTGCTGCTGGGCCTCTCATGGAATCATCATATATCGTATATTGCGAAGCAAGCTCGCAAGAACTGTGTCCCTCGCAAAGCGAGGGCCGCAGTTCGGGCTGCAAATACGGACCCTCGCAAAGCGAGGGGCCGCATTTACGGAAGGTGGAGGCTCTAACATCGGTTACAATGAGCCTTCGTGTATTTGCAGAGGTGGAGGCTCTACGGCGGAGAGATCAATGGAGATCAGCGCGGACCTTACAATAAGCGCAAAAGCTCCTCTGATAACAAAAAATACACCAACCGTTACCTGCCTTACAATTTTATTGCCCCGTAATTTTTGACGGGCAAGTCGCTAGTTTCTAAATATCAGTCTTAGTTATTCTGTGTTAAACTGTGTCCGTGGAGTAAAGAGCAATGACGTCACGAATCTGCGTTTCAAGTCGCTACTGACGCGACACACGTTTCTAAATTTCTTCAGGGGACTCAAAGAACTTAGAGATCCCTTAGAAGTAAAAAACTACAGGCCGATATCATTGCTTGGAAGCAAAGATTATGGCTGGCAGAATGGCTTTGTTTCTTGCAAAACTAATACATAAAGATCAAGAAGGCTTTATTCCTCATAGACAAGCTGGAGATAATATCAGGAGGATTATTACAATTTCTCACATTATTCATAAACAAAACCTTCCAGCTTGCCTTTTAGCTTTAGATACAGAAAATAAATTGTACTCCCTAGAATGGACTTACCTTTTCAAAGCATTAACAACATTTGGGATTAAAGGTAAATTTCTAAATATGATGCACACATATTATAGATCTCCAAAACTATCCTGAAACTTTCAGGACAGCGAACAACTCATATTCAGATAGAACGAGAAACAAGGCAGAGCTGCCCTCACTCACCTCTTTTCTTTGCTTTAGCAACTGAGCCTTTAGCTCAGACTATCAGGGCTGACCTTGACATATACAGAGTACAACTATGTACACAACATCTTAAATGCTGCCTTTTTACAGAAGCCTGACGATGTATCCTTACCAATATTCTCACTTCTATTCCTCTTCTTATGCAAACCCTAACCATCTTTCGACATTTTTAAGGCTTAAAAGTAAATGTTGACAAAACTGAGGCTTGAAAATAAATTTGCCACCAGAAGTAGCTAAACTTTCTCAAATTAATCATAATTTTTCTTGGCCTAAAATAGCATTAGGTATGTAGGAGTCAGCATTACTCCTAACTGGAAAGATTTTTTATCAAGCTAATTATTCCTCTATTTAGAAAGATTTGAGAGAGGATTTACAAAGATGGTCAAGATTCCATATTTCTGGACAGGACATATTAATTATGTAAAAATGGACATTCCCCCTGCTTGTAATACCTCTTCCAAACATTACCCTATGCTATTAAAT
Source organism: Discoglossus pictus (assembly GCA_027410445.1). NCBI lineage: Eukaryota > Metazoa > Chordata > Amphibia > Anura > Alytidae > Discoglossus > Discoglossus pictus. The sequence goes on along the minus strand of CM050167.1, from coordinate 64,417,343 downwards.
TTAATGATTTAGATAAATTACATACATTTACATTTAAAGGTTTTTGGTAAAACAAACCACCTAGAAAAGCCAGACCGATCATGTACTGACAAAAAACCTAAGTGGGGCTTTAAACTTTACTACAAAGCTGCCAATTGGTCTTAATCTCACTGGATCATTTACTAAATCACCAACTGATTTGGGTATCAATGGAAAATTTCCTTATTTCACACTGTTTCTGGGATGCAATAATTTGATTCCCCAACTCTGTTGCCCCTTTGCCCTCAATCCTATTTTAATGACCAAATTCACAATGGTACTTCTTCCCCATTCCTCACCTCTAATTCCTCCCAGGATTACAAGACAAGGGCTTTACCTAGTGGAAAACAAAATACTACTTACTAAATACATATCTGTATCTCAGACAAAGGAACACTAACCTATGAAACTGTAAGAAACACATTTGATCTCCCTCTTCATGAGCACTTTAGCTTCTGCCAGGTGAACACTTTGTGTGTTTTTGATACAAACCCTGGACATCATTGAGAAAATTGGCTTTTGTATATATGCCAGAGAAACCCCTTACCACAAAGTATTCTAGGGAAGATGTATGATTCATTTAGCACACCTCCGGAGGGGCACAATTTTAAATATATGATCTCATGTGAAAAGGACCTACAGTAAATTAGACATGGAACCAATATATCTGGCTAGAGTCTTGGAACTTCCTGTCCAAGAACTCACTGAATTATAGCATACTAGAAACCTCCATTAAAGTTACCCCAGGTATATGTTACCCCAGAAAAACGTAATTCTTGGAAAACCTCTATATGCCCACTCTGATTCAAGAGATGCCTGGAAACTGATAAAAGTTAATAAACTCTGGAGATTAGTGATTCAGCTAATCAAATACATTTTAAATATAAATCTCAATCCAGAAATATGTCTTATTGGAGTTTGTTATGTTAGCAACAAACAGCCATATTGTGAAACAATGAAAATCTGAGATGTTAAGCATAACAGCAGTTAAAAATAAACAAAGGTATATACTTATTAATTTCAGAATTACACTGATTCTGGAAGACTCTATGGTAACTTTTAATAATATCTGGGCATCATGGTTAGCCACAACTCACTGACCTAACCTTTGAAAAAGTGAGAGATTACTTACAGAAACATAATGAGATAAGATTGTAAATGGAGGTTTGGAGTGGATGAAATTTTTTGATTCATGACCAAAACAACCCTCATGGATAGATTAGGCAATCTTGTGGTTCGGATGCTAGTTATGGCCCCTGGGATGACAACGAGGTATAAACCACAACGTAATCCTTTCTATTTAAGTGAGAAGGAGTGGGTAGAGAAATTAAACTGAATAAGAGGAAAACATTTCTATTACTATTTACTTTCTTGTTTGATGTTTGCGCTTATTTTCACTTTTTTCTGTTTGTTTTCCCTCTGTACATTATCACTTAAAACACGTTAATAGAAAAGATAAAATAAAAATAAATAAATATAGCATAGATACACTGCATAGTATTACAAAAAAGTAAATACTTTTGGTTAAAATTACAAATTCATTTATGCTTTTAATTCATCATTATACACCTTTGTATAATTCATGTTGTTATCACAAAATATTTTGTAAATCTTGTTACTTATTTTCTTCTAATAAAACCTGAAAGTTCAAAAGAACGTTTACTGGCTCTGCAACTTGTGACACTGTGCAAAATCACAGCTCTTAATGCACTGCATGTTATATGAAACATATTTTTCTTGATATATAACTCTGCTAATCAATTCTAAATAGTTTAATTGGCTTGGACTTTTTTGCTGCACTATATTCTTTGCAAGAGGTTTACAGTGATTATGTTTAAACCGTTTGGGTTGTATTGTACAAACTAAATATTATACAGTTTAAACACTTTTTTTTTCTTGGCAAGAATGGAAATACACCTAATCGAGGTGCTTGAGAGAATTACAAAGGAGATCATGCACCATTGTTTATTTATTTTTTATTTGAAAGTAAAATAGGATTATTCTAGAAAGCTAAATGGTCACCATTAGAGGGCACTAAACCTTTAACAATCATTGAAATACTCTTTTCTTACAACAATTGATCTATTGATTCAGTGGCAAAGTAATCTCTTTTGCGAAGATCCATTATATTGAATAAAAGAGCTTTTATACTGTATATTGTTAATTAGATCATACATAATACTACTCCTACACTGGGATTTGAGACTATAATGTTTGGATTTTTTTTTCTATTTTTCAATCTGGCTGTTTGTTCATGCGTTGTCTTTTGCATTGCATGCTACAAGTATTTGGACAACTTGGTTTTGGAAAACAATAGCTTATTTAATAACTCCGAAATTCAAAATGTAACAACTCTTTTCTCTTTTTCCACTGAAACCTAGCGTGGGAGGCATGTTTGAGAGCAGAATCAATAAATATGTTGAAACTATGCATAAAATTACTAGGAAACAATCAGAGATGCCTAAGGAACCTCAAGTCAAATCAGCTCTTACATCGGCTAATCCCTCTTTATCTGAATCTAAATGAGCTGATAAAACATCTAGAACAAAAATAAAATCAGTCTTCCTCAGCAGAAAGAAGGGCAAAATAAATCTCTGACATACACTCTTTTAACGATACAACTCTGTGATACAACTTACAGCCCATGATCAGTGATTAGCATATCAACTCTAGAGATTGGATTAAACTCTGTTAAAGATGATGCAAAACAATGTGACCAACACATAACATTCTTCCTTAATAAAGCAAAAGATATAGAAAACAGAGGATGGCAAAATAACCTATTTATTGGGGGAATTCCGGAGAGCAACTAGGAATTTCCACAATTGTTTTGCTTTTGTCGTTCAGTTACGACTCTCCATGACCTCCTGACCGTAACATACACCATGCTGATCCTCTTGGTATTCATGGCAGGGATATTGGAGAGGATTGCTAGTTATTTCCACAGTATACAGCTACTGGTATTCCTAGGTGGTCTGACCAAGCCCAACCCAAGTACTGACCAAGCCCAACCCTGCATGGCTTCAGTGTGCTGTGATCTCTTGGTTTCCTGACTGGAATCGAACCACGTCACAGCGGTGAAAGCACTGAATCCAAACCACTGGACCACTAGGAAACTCATATCTAGGAATGTGTTTTATAAAATTATATTAAGAGTTATTTGGTACCTGTCTGCTCTCTTGGACAGATAGGATTTCTATATTTATTTTGTTAATATAGATTATGCCCCAAGCAAGGAATAGCTTAAATACCGTATATACTTGAGTATAAGCCGAATTTTTCAGCCCTTTTTTTAAGGCTAAAAAGGGCCCCCTTTGGCTTATACTCGAGTCACTCTCCCCGCGTGTCTCTCTAACCCCCCGTGTCTCTCTACCCCCTGTGTCTCTCTACCCCCTGTGTATCTCTAACCCCCCCGTGTCTATTTCCCTCCCCCCTCCTCATCCTCAACCCCCCTCCTCATTCTAAACCCCCCTCCTCATTCTAAAACAGCATCCTCATTCTAAACCCCCCTAAATACCTCCATCTCTCCCTTTACCCTCACTTACCTGCTTCTGCTCCGGCCTCCACTCCTTCGTGACCCGGCGCGCATGTGACGTCACATGCGCGCCACGTCATTAGCATATACCGGGTGCCGGTACCCGGTATATGCTAATGATGTGGCTCGCATCTGACGTCACATGTGCGCTGGAACAAGAAGGAGGCCGGAGCAGAAGCAGGTAAGTGAGGGTAAAGGGAGAGGGGGAGGTATTTAGGGGGGTTTAGAATGAGGAGGGAGGTTGAGGAGGGAGGTTGAGGTTGAGGAGGGAGGTTGAGGAGGAGGTTAAGGATGGGGTGGTTGAGAATGAGGAGGGAGGATGCGGAGGGAGGATAAGGAGGGAGGTTGAGGATGAGGAGGGGGGTTGAGGAGGGGGGTTGAGGTTGGAAGGTTGAGGAGGGAGGTTGAGGATGAGGAGGGGGGTTGAGGAGGGGGTTGAGGATGAGAAGGGAGGATGAGGAGGGAGGTTGAGGATGAGGAGGGGGTTGAGGAGGGGGTTTAGGATGAGGAGGGGGGTTGAGGTTGAGGAGAGGGTTGAGGATGGGGGGGTTGAGGATGAGGAGGGAGGATGAGGAGGGAGGATGACCAGGGAGGATGAGGAGGGGTTTGAGGTTGAGGAGGGGGGTTGAGGATGGGGTTGTTGAGGGGGGAGGTTGAGGATGAGGAGTGGGGTTGAGGGGGGAGGTTGAGAATGAGGAGGGGGGTTGAGGAGGGTGATAAGGGAGGGGGAAGGAGACACAGGGAAGGGAGAGGGGAGAAGAGACACAGGGAAAGGAGAGGGGAGAAGAGATACGGAGGAGAGAGGGGGGACACAGAGGGCACAAGAGGGACACAGGACACATTTCCCACCCTCGGCTTATACTCGAGTCACTCATTTTACCCAGTATTTTGTGGTAAAATAGGTGCCTTGGATTATACTCGGGTCGGCTTATACTCGAGTATATACTGTAACTAAATTTAAAAATAACTTCTGGGTTTTTTCCTGGAACATAGAGGGGCTAAGTTCTCTGATTAAATGGAAAAAAGGATGGCCTCTACAATTAGACATGGCTTTATTTCAAGAGATGCATTGGGCAAGTACCCCCCCCCCCCCCCATATATTGTATTACTGATTCAGGCCCTTCTAAAAAAAGGGGAGTGACAACCATGTGATATTCCAAATTTAGCTATGTAATTGTCAATGTCAATGACATGAGAGGCAGATATTTAATGGTGACATTTAGAGTTGAAAACAAATGTTGTATTGTCATTGCATACTCTTAATGCACATAGATATAACACCCTATGACTGATGCCTTCATAGTGTGGTGTTGGAGAAAATTACCTAGAGTCCCTTGGACTGTAGGAAGATCAATCCATACTACAGGAAATCAATGCAAATTGTTCACAGGAAGCACAAATATTTTGGTCATATCATGAGAAGACAAGATTGCCTAGAGATGACTCTGATGCTGGGAAAAATTGAAGGCACACAAATAAGGGGATAGTAATGAAGAGGATCTTGAGGGTGCAGTGACTGACAGATATGCCTGGTGTGCTGCAGTGTAAAGGGTCACAGAGTGTCAGAAATGGAATAATGACTAAACAACAAAGGTCGGTTTACATATATTTACATTCTTGATGTATATTATTTTTATTATGATCTTTATTTGTAATGTGCCCACATATTCCATAGTGCTTAACAAGGGTTAAGCATGAGGCAAAACTAAATTGACACATTGCAAGAGTTGGGAGACCTATCTTTGAGTTTAGTCTAAGGTGTGTAGAGCTTTCACTAAAGCACCTTACAAGATTGAAAACTTGCAAACTTACAATCTAATGAGTTGGGTGTGGTACAGTAAGGTGAAAGATGTGCATGTTAAGGCTGAAGGCTGTCTCCTTATCTTTTGGACAAGACTGAATGACTAAACAACAACAACAACAACAATGCTATAACCATTCTTTTATATGAGGAAATCTACTACTGGGCAGAAGGATTCTGGTGGTCGGTCATGCCATGAATAATTTTATGAAACAGCTGATATACGGGTAGCAGCTTAGTAAAAAGGCACCGCTACAGGTTTTACCGCTAAATTTGTTCACAGAACTCCTGTCAGTAATTGACACATGGTGAACTCTTCCATTAGAAAATCTATTTGAATTTGTTTTCTGCATATACCCCCATGATTTGTTCTCTAGAATCAACTATATATTCTTATCACAATTTTACAGACTCTTAAAGACACAAATTCACAATAATACATGATCCAATCATGCACCAATATTTTTTTGAATTTCAACTTGGAGCCTCTGTGCCCAGCATTCCAGACTTCCAAAGAATGCACTTCTATCACTTTGGCATAGCTTTATTGATAAAAATCTGGCTTTAAGAGATTACAAAAATTAGCTTTGGGAGTACTCCAAGACTTTTAAAAGAGGTCATATTATTGCACATGTCTCTGGGAAAGAGAAGGAAGACAAAAAACACCTCCATTACATAAACAAAGATCTAGCTGAAACTTGTTGTAGTCATATAATCTGGGGACATAAGACAGGTAAATTCTTGGCAAAGACACAAACGGCATGCTGATTGTGAATCCTAAACTTGTCCAACCTCTTTCAAACCTTTTTTAAAAACGATGGTTAGTCAAATTTAGGTGTCACTTTTTGCAAAAAAAGGTTAACACAAACTTATGCCTGATGCCAGAGAAGAATTAAACAAAGACATAAAACATCTAGAATTAACTCAAACTATTATAAATATACCTTTAGGTAAAACAGAAGACCCAGGTGGCTTACGAACCATGTCTACAAGCTATTAAATTCATGCCTTTGGCTGCACTCCTTTGAGTCTGCCTGATGCGCAGCCGCTATGATTTCATGTTACAGTGCAGCTCCGGGAGTCTAGAGTCTGGAGGCAGAGCACACTGCTCCCATGGAAGGTGAGTTCCCAGCCTTCCCAATATCATAAAAGAATATGAGGATGGGGGCTGCAGCATTACATTATATACTGTTCATATATAATCATATTATGCGCATTATATATATATATATATATATATATATATATATATATATATATATATATATACTATTCATTGTTTGTTCTACAGTGGAGGTCTTCTATCACTCTTAGCCAACCATATGTGAAATGATTGCTGTATTGAACTACTCTCTACAACAATCCACCACACAAACCAGGTACTCACACCATACCGAGGATCAGCAGTAACCGTGAAACAGTGTTGTATGTGTTTAAGTGACCTGCAGCCATATTAAATTAGAAGCCTGTAGCTGCGTCGGCAAGCCCGCAAGGGCTGCAGGCTTGAAATTCGGCTGTGTTACGTGCTGCGAGTTACGGCCTTGCGACGTAAACCCGTAAACCATTTGTCAAACGTTGAATGTATGGCCGTGAACATTACGGGTTTAGATGGAGCCAATGGCAACAGAGATTGTTATCATTAGGTGATTGGAAAATGGAGGTTGGATTTCAAAGTCTTACAGGCTTTAATTACGAGTTGCAATTGGACCCACGTTCCAGAAATAATGCAATATTGATAAAGATGTAAATATGATATTCTAATCCATACAAATTCCATTATATGTATTAACACATTGATTGCAGGGATCGATATAACACATAATTTAAACATAAAAAAAATATTTTATATTGCCGATTTGCGAGCTTCAGAATGTATAAATTTCAATACTTAACATCACTTTCCCTTTTAATATACGTGGAGTAGTGTGTGTATATTTGCATTTACAGTGCTATGGATTGGACTTTACCCCTCTAACAGTAAGCATATGCTTAAAAGGAGCCATGTATAAAATGGTATGAATTGACAGAGTGAGGATGCATTGTAGTCTCATTTCCATGTCCCTGCCCAGTTTTATAAAATAAGTTTATGTACCTTATTATAAATATGTGAATCATAATCAATTTAAGATAGCACCTTTTAGAATATTAAATCTCATATATTCATTAATATGTAAATAATTTGTTAGTCACATACACACTTTGTTATAAGCACATAAACCAATTTAAGATTCTATATCTCCCTCTTCTTTGCACATAAAATTGCTCTGGAACATTATTTCCCAACATTATATTGTATTTTTAAAGTAGAGGGGGAAAGATTTTGAAGAAATGTATTTCCTAGTTGTATAATGCACTTTAAATTGTTGTAATTTAAAGTGCATTATTGTAAAAATAATGCACTTTAAATTACAACAATCAATTTTAAACAAAAACTAATATATAAACATTATAGAATCTTTATATAAATCATTTATTATTATTATTGTTATTTTTAACTAGCGACTTGCCCGTCAAAAATGATGGCAATAAAAAGTGAAGCCTGGCAATGCTGTTTGCCACACAATGGGAGCCTTTCCCACTCTACTTTACTGGCCTCGCGATGAGCGCCTTTGGCACTCATCACGGGCCTCCCAATAAGCGCCATTGGTGCTCGTCACGGGCCTCGCAATGAGTGCCTCCCCCCCCCGTCTACTTTACTGTCCTCCCGATGAGCACCTTTGGCACTCATCCCTGGCCTCGCAATGAGCGCCTTTGGAGCTTATTGCGAGTCTCTCCCCTGTCTACTTCCTCCCTTGTGTCTCATTTACCCCTCCTCTCCCTCCATTGTGTCTCCTTTCCCCCTCCTCTCCCTCCCTTGGGGCTCATTTACCCCTCCTCTCCCTCCCTTGTGTCTCCTTTCCCCCTCCTCTCCCTCCCTTGTATCTCCCCCCCATGTCTCTAAACCCCTCTGCTGTGTCTCTTTCCCTCCTGTGTCTCTTTCCCCCCTCTCCCTCACATGCATCTCTTTCCCCCTCACCTGAAATGAAATGACTCACTGATGTGCGCTATTATATAACCCAAGCATGATTGATTCACAGCAGTGAGGCTCCTATACAGGGCAGCTTGGAACAGCAAGTAATATAGTGAAGGCTGTTAACAGCCTATTGCTGTGTGATTTATATAAAAAAAAATAGATTGCAATCACATGGGTAATATTCCATATACTAATCTTTTATCAATATTGTTTTAGTTTATATTGGTGTTTTCATTGTATGGTAATCCTGGGATTAAGCTTATCCAAAAATAAGGTATATGAGGATCACTTATAACCAATGGAGGGTAATACTATGCCAATAATTATTAATTGAATACAATGGCTTAAGATCTAGGGATACATTCACCCTGTAAATTACGGAAGCTGTCAACCCAGTTACTAGAATCAATTTTATGTTTGAAAATATGCAATGATATCTGATGGCTATAAATAATCGCTTGTTTGTTATGGGAGAGGTGGAAACTAGAGTTGTGGAGGTAACTACATTTGTCTGTAGGTTTCCTATACACTGATGAGGGAAGTTTACCATTTGTGATGGAAATAATAGTGTCCAAAAAGTTCACCTGTTCAGCCTAGTAATCCATTTTAAGTTTAATAGATGGGTGGAAGGTATTAAATGTAATGTGGAAGTCTCTGAGGTTTTTTTCTCCCTCTGTTTATATGATGAACATGTCATCTATATATTGGTAGTATTTCTAAAATTTGTGGATGGGAATCTTTGTTCCAGGTCAGCCATAGTTAGTTAGACTGCAATAAGCGCCAAGGGCCTGCAAGAGTTAGATAGGCTTCAATGAGCGCGACGCATGCAAGACTTTAAAACAGTTAGTTAAGCGGCACTCATATCGATGGCATTGATAGCCGATGGAAAACGGAGCACTTTGCCACTGATCGCGAGGCACTCAGTTTACTATTTTAATGTTCAAAATTGTTTCAAGTGCGTATCTCCAAAAACCTCCCCAAAAAGCCAAATAATAAAAAATATATAATAGAACATAATAGAATTTGAGCCATATTTGGTGTTTTTCATTGATCGAAAGTCGGCTAAGCGAGGAAAAAAATTACGGCCAAAAAACGTAAAAATTCTCAAACAGGATCAAAACGAGGCTGAACAAAGGCAGGCACACGGGACCTAGTAAATATACTTCGTCGAAGACAGTAACACTTACACGAACAACGATAGGCATGCGGGTCGTAAAATAAAACCAACGGCAGTCAGCTCATGTCACAAAAAGATTCAGCAGACACACATTGTTGTTCACGTTAAGCGCCGAAGGTACTGCATTCCTAGCCTTATAATGTTATTCTCGTCATTTTTGAAGGGTAAGAGTAACTAGTATATATATAATGAGTTGGCACTGGGGGAGGGGCACATTTGTTTTTTACACCGGGGCCCTCCGTTTACGACCTACGCCACTTCGTGGGTAGCTTAGACAATAGCACATTTAATAATTTTGTTTAAGTTCCAATATTAGTCTCAATCTAAAAAAAAAATGTTTAAATTAATTCTGTATATTTTGTAATTTAAAGGGGGACAAAACAGGGCTGCACAGCTTCTTATTTTATACTAGCGACTTGCCTGTCAAAAAATGACGGCAATAAGATTGTAAGGCAGGTAATGTTGTTTGCGTGCAAAATTAATTTTGGTGGTGTTTTAAGATCCTTCGGCGCTCATTGCGAGGATCTTGGTTGTTTGTGTGCTATGAGCAGCGTTGGTGTTTTTTTTTGGTATGGCAATGAATAATTAATAAAATAAGAAATTAATATACTTTACCTATTGTGAAGTAATATATGCAGGAAGCATTGTGTTGAAGAGCTGGCAATCTGTTTTCATGTTGCTGCATCAGTGCTGTGGAGCTGCTGTGTAAGCATCATGAATGTGTGAAGTGTGTAGTGTAATAGTGTGCGTGCGCGAGGCAAATCCGTTAGGGTAGCTGTGTACTTCCGGATAGTATAAATTAGTGTTCTAAAATGGCGCCTAATGTGTGGTATGTGGCTGTGGCTGATTTAACATCCTTGTTTTCGGATGTCGTCCGACTTTTTCGAAAAATCCATAGGTGTTTGGTGGTGTTTTGCGTGTTTAGCATCCTTTAGCCTCATTTTCGTTTTGTTCAGCAGCCATTTTTTCTCTCGCTTAGGTGATTTTCAGGTGTCTGAACTCCGAAATTTGGACTTAAATCGAGGTGTAACTTCACTTGCAGAGGTACTGGGTGCCCCCCTTGCTGTAGTAAGCTTTTTATGTGTTTGTTGTGTGTATTTATTGTGTTTCTAATGTGTTTGGGGTCGCGCGGGTTGCGTCCTTGTTTTCGGATCTAGTACGTCTTTTTCGGAAAATCCATAGGTGTTTGGTGGTGTTTTGCATTTTTGTTTTTTTTGTCGGACATTTTTTCTCTCGCTTAGGGGATTTTCGGGTGTCTAAACTCTTTTATTTGGAGTTAAATTGAGGTGTAACTTCAGTTTCGAGGTCCTGGGTGCCCCCCCTTGCTGTATGTAAGCTTTTTATGTATTTGTTGTGTGTATTTATTGTGTTTTTCATGTTTTCATGTGCACGGATTTCGGGCGTTTTTTGCGAGGTCGTAGTGGGTCCTAACGTGTCTTGTATTTTTGTTTCTTAACTCAGTATATATTTTGCAAGGTCTGCAGTTGCTGGCAAAGGGGCGCTTTCGGTGCACCATGCCAGCAATTGCAGCCCTCGCTTCGCGAGCCCGCAGCGTTAGCAACAGCCCGCATGCTCACAACTATACATGTGATATTTGGCTTCCTTTTATGCGTCTGTTGTCCCTGCATACTAGAACACGTCTAAATCAACAATTGTGTTCTAGGACTTGGCATGCATCTGAATGGTTCTTGGTAACATCAATACAAAAACATGGGGATAGTTAAGACTAGAAACATTTTTCTAAACTCTATTTATACATTGTATTTATTTATACAAAACAGCAACGAATAAAATAATTTAAAATAACAAGGAAAATAGGCAAAGTTCAAAAAAGAGATTAAAGGTCGGAAACCAAAGAAATTCTGGAGGGATCAAACTGACTTTAAAACTGGCAGAATCTTTATGAAATTCTCTATAGCTGCCCGAAACAAAGAAATGCTGACATTCTTCCTAGTTTGAAAACTCTGATGATTTTCCCACACACAATGGAAGAAATAGGAAAAGCAATCCCACTCCTCAGAGAAGAGATAATTATGAACAGAGATCTCATTTACAAACTAGAGTGACCACCACAACTAATGCCCATTTTTTAGAGAGGCAGAATTCCACAGAAAGGACCAGAGAGGAATCTCAGATCCAGAGCGAACAGGGACTCTTAACAGCTAGTCACCAGATCCCTCAGGATGATAGCCTTCACATAGTCAACTTGTCCAGTTTCCCTTTGAATACCCATCCTATCTCAGTATTACAAAGAGGGTTAACATTTGTCCCAACATCCAGATCTGATACCTTCACACATATTAAAGATTTAAATCTTTTTGCTCAAAAATTTGCGTTACACATGTTTTATAAAAATAAGGAGGAAAGAGAATATATGAATCTGGGTGTGGGAAAGGAAGACATAGAGACATTACAAACCCTATTGTCTTTATTGTATGAGAATGACCCAGATAAAGAAACAAAGACAGTTAAGTTCAAAACCTGGAGAAATAAAAGTTCATTTACACCAGGACTAAAAGTCTATGCCAACATCTGGGTTTTCTTACAACAAACCACCATGGATATTGAAAATATTGACTTTCTTAGACTTAAAAGGGAAATCAATCTAACTAAGAATGAATTTGCAGCACTTAAAGAACTAGAACAATGCAAGGAGATACAAATTAAACTTGCTGACAAGGTGTAAAAAACAAATGTGCCTACACTTGAGAGACTTTGATATTGGATGCTGCCTGCCATATAGTGTAATGGCTTGTCTCCACCTATGAACAATAGCACTTCAAATTAGCATCATAAAGACCCTAAATTATGCGTTTTTTACACTCTTACAGAGTTATCCTAATCCAATGAGGAATTCATATTCATAGGCAAATTTTCAGGACATACTTGTTTATTTATTATATTAAGGAAGCCAAACTTTGTATATTCTAGCATATGTCTGCTGAAAGCACAGACACATCTAGACAATTTTGACTCTAGAGGGATAACACACTAAAAATCCATGGATTTACCATACAAATTAAATCTTGACTGAAGGTTGGAATATTTGTATCCCTCCAATTGGAGAACATTTAATATTATTTTTTTTCTAGTCTTAACTATCCCCATGTTTTTGTATTGATGGATTTGGGGTGGAAAACACCCTGGGGAAACTGAGAATTTCTCACAAAAACCTTTATACTTCTTGGTAAAATACCTTTAGTAATATAAGGAGTTCAAGCCTGTCCATCTGTCAATTATTAGAATAATGACTCTGTTTGTATAATTTGCTTTTGATTGGTCTACTAGGTGAATACATTTCTATTTCTGGTGTACCAGAAGTAAAGAATTTGTATTTTATTGTTTTAACAGTTTAATTGTCACACAGCCTGGATCATCTTGGAAATTATATATAGTGATATAAGAAGTTATACATTGCTGTAAAAAAAAAAATTGTGGCTTGAATAAAAAAAGACAAATACATAAAATATCTTCACATCCTATGTTTTTTAAGCCTATTTATAAAGCACATATTTACTCTGATATGTATATATATATATATACAGTATTTACATACTTTGAATGACTGTATTAAAAAGGATATAGATAACATATTTCCTGTGGGTTCTAAAAATTGATTTTCATTAACTTATATCCAAGCAAGAAATATCTGTTGGTGCTGGTAAAGAGGGAAACTATTCATTATATTCGTAGAAATAATTAATTTTTTTTATATAAAAGAAATGTAGCAACAACAATTTTACTCATGCCCTAAACCTACTTTGAAGATCTCTTTTGAGGAGCTTCATTAGGAATGACTAGTAATCCTTCAATCGGTACTATGACTGTATATATACTTCAATAAGTTATGTAACAAACTCATTCTGCTACTTGATTTCATTTTCCAGTTCTAATGTCTGCATTTATGAGGGGTTTTCTATCTACACCACATGGCACCATTCAATTGATCACCCTTGGGAGTAAGTCTCCTGTTCTTGAAAGATCTGTGATGTGGAAACTGATTAGTTGTGCAAATGCCTAGACTGTCTCAAACATAAATGATCTACTTGCTTGCGCACATGAACTCTCTTTCAGCCTTTAATATGACCACCACAACAATGCTCATAAGGTATACATACAAACTACTATTTTGTCACCAATTTATACTCAAGATGCACTGAAAGTATATCTATGTCAGACTAACTGAGCATTTCCTGCTGTTGCCCAGGGGCATTGATTTTCATATTGAAATGGTATCGTCAGGCTTTTCATCAACTCTCATTTTCTCCTAAAACTACCTATCATACTTTATCTTTGATATCCACCACTAAATCGACAAAAGTATTTGACCTTGACTTGTTTTCTATGACATTCACTAGGGATTTTCGACTCCAACAGCTACTACAATAGTAAATTTGTTTTTAAAAGCAACTATCGATTTATATGCATGAAATGTATAGTCTGTGGTACATTGGTATATTTAATAAAGATGTCAAATTAATAAAATCAGCACACCACTATACAAACAATATTATATAATATTATTCCATGTTTTATCCCCTATAACTTTCAATTTGATATAACAAATTACTAAATGTTCTGTCCTTCACCTTGAATTATGTTTCAATTTAGCAGCAGTAAATAATTTAAATTATCAACAGTAAATACAATATTGCACAAGTTTTAAGTATTTTGTGAAGAGATGAGGAATGTAAGTCTATTAAATTGAAAATGGCATTCTACATTGACACACAGTAATTTAACCTAAAGATAATATTCTTATCCCCAGAGTTACAAGATGTTCTTTCTAAAACTATAAAATGGTTAAGATAAGAGCTGCAATTTCATCATTTTTAATGTAAGATGTCTCTTGTGGGTCTTAAGGAATCTCAGGCACAACTGCTAATATAACTAGTATACATAAGATGTTCTTGATGCTTGTTTCAGAATTAACTCAAGATATAAAAACATAATGTGTTTTATTCCACAATGTATATTGTAAGCAAATAACTTTATTTATGATTGCAGTTTATTCCTAAAACAACAATACATTAAGAAACACAGGGACAAAGGTGTGCAATATAGAATTAAAATATCAAAATAAATTAAATAAGTAGTTATAATATGGATAAAATGAAAAATGGGGTAATGTTGACAGTATCCATATACTGTTAACAATATCCAAAATTTGGCACTGAAGAATGTTATCATAATCTGAATAATGTTAACATCACACAGATTTTTGACATTATCCTCAACATCTATATCGAGTGAATGTGTATTTGCCCATGTACTAATGGTGACATGTTTTTGTCTTACAAATTTCTAGATTCTAGATAATTTATTACAGTATTACGTTCCAATATCTTACAAACACCTTTTTATACTTAACTTTTTATTTAATATGAAGAAATGTTTTAAAAAAAAAATACTACTTGCATCACAGTAAGTAGGTAAGTACAGTCAAATTACTGTACTTCAGTGTTTATATATTTTTTTCCAATTCTACAATTCATGCATGGAGTGAATACTAAAATATAACATATCTCTCATGC
Organism: Discoglossus pictus; assembly: GCA_027410445.1. NCBI lineage: Eukaryota > Metazoa > Chordata > Amphibia > Anura > Alytidae > Discoglossus > Discoglossus pictus. Next base: position 64,402,265 of record CM050167.1, on the reverse strand, counting down.
AAAATATACTATGCCAAAACAGAATTGCATAATAAGCTCTAAGATTCACAGTGGTATTCACAGAGTAGAGAGGATATAAAAAGAAAAACATTGTGGTTCAGATTGAGTATGCTTAATAAAGGGGGGGGGGGGGGGTGTCATGAATCAGCCAGGGGCTATCTTGGATTTGGAACTGTTATCTGCCACATGTTATTGAATAGAAGGTTTTAGGCTCCCAGAGCCACTGTTATAATGTTATATATTCAGGACAGAGTCCCACTGTTATTGTTATGCATTCAGAGATGAGACAGTTTACCACGTCACCACTAATAAAGTCGTCATATCGCATTAAGTGGACTGATGTGGGAAGCTCTTCCTCAACTCATAACATGTGGGTTATAAAATGTTGTAGTGGTAATATCTGAAAATATATTGTATTGTAATATGGGAGCCATGTTGTGTGCAGTCATCCATATTGGGTCTGATACAGATAGTAACCTGAGTAGATCACCCATCTGCCTTCCAGCTATCACCTCAAGTAAACACTTGAAGTGATAGCAAGGCCTGAACAAAGGGGTCTGTACAGACATTGAGGCACCTTAACCCTATGGGGTCTTCAGCCCAATATCAGGGTCATAGTACAGGAGCACAAAGATGTTTCTCCCTTGAGAGCCAGAGACCAAGTAAATTAGGTAGCCACACCTAGTGGGCGGCCCATGGGAGGGGTCTGGAAGTTCCCAGAGCTTACCTCTAGGTCATTGGCCAGAGGTAATCAAGTTACTCTGGAGATTACCCCATTGGCCAAGAGGAAGATTAGGGTTGGACAAGGGGGTATCCACTCCCTGTACTGGTTTTGTGAGTTGTTTAAATGCTTGTGTAAAAATAAAGAAGTTGTTCTTAATTTTCATACTTTGACTAAGCATGTATTATTGACCCAGAGGCATATGCTTGTAGAGGAGCTCGTTCTGACTCCCTACCAAGGTGCTGCCAGGTACACTACCAAAGCAAGCTGGGACTTATGCCTTTGTACCGACAAAGACTGTCCATAGGTCTAGAATCACCCAAACTTAGGTCTAAACCTACTGGGAATAAGAGTACTAGGATACTCTAGATCCCATCATCATAGTAGGTTGTGACAGGGGGGGGCTATGATGACTTTGCAATGTCATTGAAGGAGGTTTACCATTTAATTTAATTTTTTTAAACTTCATACTATTTTTAATAATCAATGTTCAACAATTGTCATTTTCACAGTTGCATCAACCATCAGTACTGAGTAGTCACTTCTGCAGTGAACCAGCCAACGCTATTGAGCCTCACACCTTCCACTCAGCAGATTCACTCTCCAACTGTTAGGAATGATGTACAATTGTATTTATTAAAAGAGAGCAATGCATTCAATATTTTATATATAGAGCCTTTCCGTCTCTAGAAACACCTCTCCTGCGTTTCCGATCTCTTTATTATACTGTCATGTGTCACTTTAACTTTCACTCACTATTTATTGCTCTACTATAGACACTATCTATTTTTGCAAACACTTTCTCATACTCTATCATGCAACAAAAGACACTGTAGAGACTGGAATGTGTTAGTTATACTTAATCTGTTGTAACTGAAACTCGTGAAGTAGATATTGTTTATAGATAAAGGGAAAGAGATTGACGAAAATGACTTATCAAGTATTGCTCGCAAGCTTAGTATATACAGTATTTATAAGATATATTGTACCAATACATTGGTGTACTGTAAGATTGTAAGCTGCATAACACAACATTTATAAAATGAACTGCCTATTGGATGGCATGAGTCCCAGTGACTGATCCCCTGCAGAAGTAACCACCCCATCCCAATGGTAGATGCACATGGGAAAATGAGAGTTGTAGAGTGAATCTACTGAGTTTAAAGTTTGAAGCCCAGTGACACCAACTGAGTCATTGCATAAACCAATGCTCAGTCCTGATGGTAGATACATCTCAGAAAATAACTGTTGAAAAGGGAATCTGCTGAATGAATGGTGTGAGGCCAAATGGCAGTGTCTAATCCACTGCAGAAGTGACTGGTACGTCTTGATGGTAGATGCAAGTGAAATTGCTGAGTGGATAGTATGAAGCCAAGTGACATTGGCTGATCACCTGCAGAAGTGACAGCTCAGTCCTGATGGTAGATACAACTGGGAAAATGACAGTTGGAGGATTAAAGGTTAATCTGTGGAATTCTCTACCAGAGGAGGTGGTGACAGCGGATTTGATAGATAACTTTAAATGGGGACTCAATTTATTTCTAATTAAAAAGGGAATTCAGGGTTTTCATGGATGATTAGAGAGGCAGTATTGATCTAGGGAGAAGTCCCTGATTTTTTTTATACAACTAATTAATTAATAGTTAATCTGCATATTGCAGATCAGAGGAGATCTTAAAAGGTTGAACTTGATGGGCTGAAAGTCTTTTTTCAACCTTAAATACTATGGGCCTCATTCAATTGCGATTTGGCCAATTGAATAGGGCTCTAAATATGAACATAGCATATTTTTTTTAAAGAAGTTTTTAGTTAGTGAAAACCTTGCTTTTGGATAGATGTTTACTAACTTAAAACTTCTTAAAAAAATATGTTATGTGCTTATTTAGAGCCCTATTCAATTGGCCAAATTGCAATTGAATAAGGGCCTATGTAACTATGTACTAAGTAATTAATCTGCTGAATGGATGGTTTAAGGCCCTGCAGCAGTGACTTCTCCATCCTAATGGTAGATGGAACTGGGAAAATTAAGCTGCTTAATGGGTGCTATGAGGCCGAGTAACTTTGGCTGAGACCCTGCAGAACCCCTGCAGAAGTGACTGTTCCGCTTGAATACTCTATCAGTCCAGTTAGTCATCGTGTAGGTAAATTCTTCTGACTAATATAAACTGGTCACATTGACCCATTGTTTAAACCAGACTGATTGGCGCCTCCTGGTCACTGTACTGGGATTTACATCAATCCATTAAATACCTTGCCCCTACAATTAGAATTATAATCAGGAGAACGCTTACCAGGGTCTTCCTCATAACACAGAGAGAAATACGAATTCCTGAATGTGTGCAACTCTGTTGGTTTATTCTAAATCAGATTGTACTATTGTTTGATGGATGATTTAAATTGTGGTTCAGAGAAATAAAGATTATGCTCTCTTTGGGACACATCATAATGGTGTGTTTTATAGAGACTTGTATATCATTCTCACTCAGCTGTCCTTTGTGAGGGGATTAACACACTAACTCCGATCTATGGGTAGGATTGGTTTTGCTAGCATTTTTAAGCCCAACAGGATTTACAAACTGATGACAGAGGTGAAATCCCTTCTCTACAACCAAGGATGGTGGATTATGAGGCAGCTATGATTCAAGAACTTTGACAAATGTATGAGATTGTGCAGCAACTGGGAAGGCCTGAAGTAGTGCCCCTGTCATCACGAGGCAGCACCCCCACTGGAAGTCCACCAGGGGAACCTAGGACTGAAAATGATGACTTAAAGAGGAGGTACCAATCTAGAGTAGTCATTCTGCTAAGGAATTGACTACCGATCAGACACTAGGGCTGATGGAACGAATCAGTCAAAATACCCAGAGTAAGAGGGACCATTGATCTGCCTTGGCCTCCCCTGAAAACCCCCAAAGGAGCACAGGAGAGTTCCACACCTCCCAGATGAAGCTGTCATGCAACAGCTAAAAAGGTTTGATGAGTATACCGACGATATAGATACAATGGGGGGGGGGGGAGTATTTGATCTCCTGCTGATTTTGAATGTTTGTCCACTGACAAAGAAATGATCAGTCCATAATTTTAATGGTAGGTGTATTTAACAGTGAGAGATAGAATAACAAACAACCCCCCCACCCTCCAAGAAAAACGCATGTAAAAAAAAATATAAATTGATTTGCAGGTCAGTGAGGGAAATAAGTATTTGATCCCCCATTAATCAGCAGGATTTCTGTCTCCCGGGTGTCTTTTATACACTCCAAATCTCAGTTTGTTACCTGTATAAAAGACACCTGTCCACAAAAGCAATCAATCAATCAGATTCCAAACTCTCCACCATGGTCAAGACCAAAGAGCTGTCCAAGGATGTCAGGGACACGATTGTAGACCTACACAAGGATAGCATAGGCTACAATACCATCGCCAAGCAGCTTGGTGAGAAGGTGACAACAGTTGGTGCGATTATTAGCAAATGAAAGCAACACAAAATAACTGCCAGTCTCCCTCAGTCTGATGCTCCATGCAAGAGCAAACCTCACAGAGTTTCAATGATCATGAGAATGGTGAGGAATCAGCCCAGAACTATGCAGGAGGATCATGTTAAGGTTCCCAAGGCAGCTGGGACCATAGTCACCAAGAAAACAATTGGTAACACACTACGCTGGGAATGACTGAAATCCTGCAGCGCCCGCAAGTTCCCCCTGCTCAAGAAAGTACATGTACAGCAGAGAAAAGGTACCTGGGTACCAATGCACCCTTTGCCCATCATCAACACCCCCTTTCAAAGACTTGCTATTGACATAGTGAACACTTAGCTTGATCTAGTAAGACGGGTAAAAATATGAAGCATCTGAATTTTTCTCCATATTATTCTCAAATGAATGGCCTTTGTGAAAGGTTTAACAGAACCATGAAATTAATGCTTCAAGCTTTCACTGAGCAAGAAAAAGATTGAGAGAAATGATTTCCCCATCTCCTTTTTACTTACCAAGAGCCACCCCAGGCATCCGTAGGGTTTTCCCCTTTTCAGCTTCCATATGGATCCAGCTACAAGGTTCCTTGAAAGTCATCAGAGAGGATTGGGAAGGGGAGTATGAGCAGGTTCCGAAGCCTGTTCTGGCTTTTAGGTACAGATTAGCTAATCTGACAAGACTGGTACAAGAACACCTACAGTCAGCACAAATAAAATGTGATAAAGGAACAAGGCCTCTGGAGCTGGAGTAAGTACAGGAAGGGTAATTGTTAGTACCTCCAGAACAAGCCAACTAGGAGTGACCTTACCCAATTATTTGTAAGTTGAATGCTACTGTTTGCTTGATTGAAATAGACCATGAGCAAAAGATCAACCAAATGGACCATATTAATTGGTTAAGTACCAAAGGAGACCAACTAACATTTTAGCAGGCTTCCTGGCTACCGGTAGGGATCCTAAGGAAGGGCTATTGCCTAACCTCCAGGAGCCCTCCCAAAATCAGACCCAAGCAGAATTACTTAGTCAGCCTCACAATCTAATGAATTCCCAAAACATACAGCTCAACAATCTATTAGACTAATTCTTTAAATTATTTACTACTCTCCCGGGGTCTACTACTCTAGCCTCCCATGAGGTGCTCAGCACTGACTGTCCTCCATTAAAGCAATGCTCTTACAGGATACCGACTCAGTCAGGGCTAATATTTGTAGTGAATTGAACAAAATGCTACAACTAAAAGTGAATGAACCATCTAATAGCCCCTGGAATTCTCCCAGGTTACTCACGTCTTGAAGAATGCACCCTCCACCTTCCAGAGATTGGTGGATAAGTTATAACAGGGACATCAGGATTTTGCTCAGGCCAATCTAGATCATATAGCCATAAATGGCCCACCTCTCAGGCGAAGAAGCAGTTGATGGCTTTTCTGGTTATTTCCCTTGTTACAGTGCCATAGCAAAGTAGTCAATGATCTTGCAAGAATATGCCCGACTTGGGGAGTGTGACAAGGCCTTCAGATCCCTCCAAGCTGCCCTCACCTGCTCTTCATTCCTGGCTGCCACAGACTATAGGTGCCACTTCATAATTCACACCGACACCTCTACAGTGCCCTGCAAAAGTATTCACTCCTCTTGGCATTTTTTGTGTTTTGGTGCTTCACAACCTTGAATTAACATGGATTGTTTTTAGGATTTGCATAATTTAATTTACAGAACATGCTCACAACTTTGAAGATGTTTTTTTTTATTGTGAAACAAACAACAAACAGGACAAAATAACAGAAAAAGTCAATGCGCATAACTATTCACTTCCCTAAACTCAATACTTTGTAGAGCCACCTTTTGTGGCAATCACAGCTCCAAGTCACTTTGGATAAGTCTCTATAAGCTTGCCACATCTTACCACTGGGATTTTTGCCCATTCCTCCTGGCAAAACTGCTCCAGCTCCTTCAAGTTGGATGGTTTGCGCTTGTGAACAGCAACCTTTAAGTCTGACCACAGATTTTCTATTGGATTGAGGTCTGGGCTTTGACTAGGCCATTCCAACACATTTATATGTTTCCCCTTAAACCACTCAAGTGTTGCTTTAGAAAGTGTGTTTGGGGTCATTGTCCTGCTGGAAGGTGAACCTCCGTCCTAGTCTCAAATCACACACAGAGTGGTACAGGTTTTGCTCAAGAATATCCCTGTATTTAGCACCATCCATCTTTCCCTCAACTCTGACCAGTTTCCCAGTCCTGGCTGCTGAAAAACATCACCACAGCATGATGCTGCCACCACCATGTTTCACTGTTGGGATGGTGTTCTTTGGATGATGTGATGTCTTGTGTATGGTTTGTGCCAGGCATAGCATTTTCTTTGATGGCCGAAAAGTTAAATTTAGTCTCATCAGACCAGAGCACCTTCCTCCATACATTTTGAGAGTCTCCCACATGCCTTTTTGCAAACTCAAATTGTGTCATTTTGTTTTTTGCTGAAAGTAATGGCTTTCTTCTGGCCACTCTGCCATAAAGCCCAACTCTATGGATTGTACGGCTTATTGTCATCCTATGTACAGATACTCCAGTCTCTGCTGTGGAACTCTGCAGCTCCTCCAGGGTTACCTTAGGTCTCTGTGCTGCATCTCTAAAATAATGTACTCCTTGCCTGGTCCGTGAGTTTTGGTGGGCGGCCGTCTCTTGGCAGGTTTGCTGTTGTGCCATGTTCTTTCCATTTGGTTATGGTAGATTTGATGGTGCTTCTGGGGATCATCAAAGATTTGGATATTTTTTTATAACCTAACCCTGTCTTGTACTTCTAAACAACATTGCCCCTTACTTGTTTGGAGAGTTCCTTGGTCATGGCAGTGTTTGGTTTGTGGCACCTCTTTCTTAAGTGTTGCAGTCCCTGGGGCCTTTCAAAAAAGGTGTGTATATGTAATGACAGATCATGTGACACTTAGACTGCACACAGGTGGACATCATTTCACAAATTATTTCACTTCTAAGGTAATTAGTTGCACCAGAGCTTTTTATGTGCTTTATAACAAAGGGGGTAAATAAATACACACATGCCAATTTTCTGTTTTCTATTTTAAAAAATAGTTGTATGTATATATTTTTCTCATTTCACTTCACCAACTTAGACTATTGTGTTCTGATCCAACACATAAAATTCAAATTAACAAAACATTGAACTTAAACAAGACTGCAAACACCCCATCCCTTATCTCAGGTGTAAGTTAATTGCCAGGGAGGTGGCATATGCCACCATAGAGAAAGAGTGCTTTATGTTAGTCTTGGAGATTAAGAAACTGCAGCACTACCTTTATATGAGGGAGTTCACAGTGATCATCGATCATAACCCTCTATGCTGGTTAATTTGAGTGGCTGGGGCCAATGGATGCCTAATAACACTGTAGCTTGGCTTTGCAGACTTTTATTTTTAAGATTTAGCACTGCAGAGGAAATGTCAATCAGAACACCGACATCCTGTCTCGCCAGGAGGATAAGTAACAGCACTTATTGGGGACAGTCCTTCCTGTTTGAACTGAATGTGGGAGTGGCAGTCACCATCTGTCCTCCCCAGATCTGATTATCGATAAGGGTCCCTATTCTATCTTGTAGCCAGATGAACGGAAGCATGAACGGAAGCATGATGAAAAAGACTATGAGCCTTATTCAATTGAGGCATCGGGAGATCTGGGTTTCAGAAATGGAGGCTTAAGTTATTTTGCTATTCAATTGGCATCTTTTTGCTGGCTCCAAGCAGGTTATGGGCTCCAGCCTCCGATTCATTAGGATGGTTAACATCGCAAGTTAATTCCCCCTCCAAGCCTGGTACCAAGGAGGACTCACAAAGGGCTTAAAGACAAGTCCGGATCAATACTGTACTTCAAAATACAGGGAAAGTGATGAAGGACATTAAAATTTATTGAAAAACATTCTCAAGCCTGCAAATCAGCAATCAAAATGTATTTATTTTTATGTTTCAATTTGTGATAAGATCGATCTCGGGAATCAATGAGTTAATACATATCAGGCCACTCACACGGACTATCTCAATGGCCTCATTCATTTCTATTATTTTGGGAATTGCGGGTTTGCAGGGCCGATCGCATATCGGACCCCAAATCTTTAGTTGATGGACATGTCAATTCCCTGTTTTACAGCCTTCCTGATGATGTCTTCCTTTTCTAATGGCTGTTTCTGCATCAGGGATAGGGTCTTGCTTAATTGATCATGTTCAAGCTCGCAAATGCTGCATAATATAGCATGGTTTACAATGTGCTCTATCGGGCCGGGACTTGTGGGCTTGGCCAATTGAATAGCACTGTAAATCGAGGATGCTGCAGGCCCGCAACAGGCCCACAGACTTATGCCCAACATTCCGTGACTTGCGGGCTTACAATTGAATGAGGTTTTTTATTCACTAAAACTTTACGGATTTGTACTGTTTTGCCAGTTTTATTACATTTGTGATTTGGTCATGTATTCATCAGGGGGATGGGGGTAATAAAGCCTAGGCATCACTAACTGAGACATACACACAGTTAACCAGTCCAAAAATACGACTACTAAATACCGGGGAAGAACAGAGGGCGAGTACAAGTAGTACCAGATCTAATAAAGTCGTTGAGACAAATCTGAGAGGACACGCAGCTGTTGATTTGTCTGGAAGGGAAAGGAAAATCTGCTGCTGCAAAGAACAATTCAGCATAGGAACCTGGACTGTTAGAACTATGAACCAAGGCAAAGTGAAAGTGGACAAACATGAAATGACAAGGTTAAACACTGATATCCTGGAAATTAGTGAACACAAATGGACAGGAATTCAAGGCAATCCATTTAACATCACATTGATCCAAGTCTATGCTCCAACCATGGATGCTGAAGAGGCTGAAGTTGTCCAATTCTACAACTCATAGATACAACACCAAGCAAATATGTTACTCTCATCATAGAAGATTGGAATTATAAAGTTGCGGAAAAAAAGATATCTGGATAAACAGGCAATTTTAGCCTTGGAGCACAAAATAAAGCAAGGCAGAGATTAGTAAAATTTTGTTAAAACTCAACAGTGGCCAATAGACTGGAAAAAGTCAGTCTACAGTCCACATGGTCACAGAGAATTGGACATGCCTGATGGAGTAGCTGACATTGCTGCTCACTGAGCACAGTTTATCTAGCACAGCATGGAGGGTGGAGCTGGGGCTAGTGAGGCTGTACATGGAGGTAGCTGGTTTACAGTTAAGCAGAGGGAACAGGAGGAGGTGACAGGCCAGTTGGCAGAAACCAACAGATTTGCCACATTGAGCGAACCTGTTGGGAATGTTCATTTTGGAATGGCAATGACAGCTAAAGCTGGTCCCTCTAACAGCAGGGATAACAGTTCTACTAGAGGAGAGCGAGGGCAGAATAGGCAGAGACAGACAAGTTTTGGTGGTAGGAGATGCTAATATTAGGAAAGTACACAGGATAATGTGTCACCCAGATTCCAGCAATCAATAATTTGTCTCAAAAAAGTGGTGCACTAAGGAGGGATCTGGGTGTTTACAGCACTGGGCTGATTTCTCACGTACACATACAAGCTTCTGTGCTAGGGGAGAGGATGGTAGAAATGCCTGGGGAGTTTTTAAACTAGTAGGTGGGGGGAGGGACTAGATGGAAGTAATGGGGTAAAGGTGTACAGGGGTTAAGGATTGGATTAACAATTAATTAGGGAGGAGAAGGGGAGGGTTAGTATAATCAATAGGGAAGTATTGCAAGGGAACTCATACTGTTACAAGTACTTCAAAAAGGAAGGGTCTTAGCAACATAAAGTCTATGTCCTCCATTCAATTGCCAGCAGTTGCCTTCATACAGGCCGTAAGTCTACGGGCTTGAAATTTGCAACAGTTACAGAGCAATTCAATTGAACAAGCCCGCAGTTACCTGATCGAAAGCCTAAACAGTAAACCATGCACCAGTAAGTAGCATTTCAGAGCATGATCATGATCAATTAAGAAAGGCTGATTTAGAAACAGCCAATAGTAAATGAGACTGTCATCATGACGTCAGAAAGCATCAATCAGTTAGCGTTTAGAAGTCCTAAATGCGATCAGACTTGCAATCCGGCAATGTGCAAAATAATAAAAATGAAGGACGATACTGTCCTAATCCATGTCGGTGGCCTGATATGTATTAACTACTTGTACACAAAAGTGACTATAGCACACTTAATATAGTAATAGAATATCTGTAGGAAGTCTGCAGGAGTCATTGTAATAATCAAATGCTGTATCAATTTATAAGGGCTGTAAAAATCCCATTTCTGAGGAGTATAGGAGGTTATTTACAAAGAGCGCAAAGTAACAGAGTGCACAGCGTCTATGTGTGTGCCACAGTAGACCGCATAGAGGACGTCTTTCTCAAAGGGCAAACAGGGGGGTAGCGTCTACGTGAGGTATTTATGCGCAGCGGTTGCTAAGGCAACCATAAGTAATGGGAAGTGTTTATATTGCAAGCAAAAGAGAAGAAAGGCAACAGTTGGGCCATTTTTAATGCTAAATTATAAGTTATAAGCATATTTTAAATGCACAATTATAGTTCAGATAATAGTCTAGAATCTAAGTAAATTGGACTTAGATAAAAGCACCATAATCCATGGCTGGGATAAGTAGAGAGAGTACTAAGAGAAATTGCATGTCCATAAAGGTAAAAGTATATATGTGACATGTCATAAATCTGATAAGCTTTAAGTAAACTGAATAGTGACAGTAGAGATATGGACCTATCAATATTTTAAAATGTACACGACAGAGACAGTTATATAATTCTTTGTAATATTGAATTAAATACTTGGGAACTTTATAAAGAAAATGAAAATGAAAGTGACACATGAATAAGGATTTTAACAGACTAGTGCTGTGAACCCCAACAATAAACACCAGAACTGGGGGTAAAAAAATCATATAAATAACACATATGTGATGTAGCTACAATATTTGCATCTGCCACATCTAAAGCAGCCTGATAGAGGTTTAAGCCACATGGTATTCTGTCCTTTATCTTTAAAAGTACTATGTACCAACATGTTTTTCCCTCTGCGTATGTGACCGAAATATTAGGTGTTAAAACGTCAGTGAGATCTTCATCACTTTTTAAAAGGTACCAATATTTGGCCAATGACTCTTTCACAATCTCAGAATCATAACCAAAGGTCATAATGCAGTGGATGGGATTTTTATCTTGTGAGGAGCTTTTTTGAGAATTTTTTCCATGAAACAGGTCAGTTCTATTACAATTATAAGCATATTTAAATGCTGTTTTAACACATGTTTTTGAAAAGCCTCTTTCTTTAAATCTTTTTCTCAATTTGTCTGCTTTTACTTTAAACTCTTCATCTGTGCTGCAGTTCCTTCTAATACGAAGGTATTGGCCTTTGGGTATTCCTCTTTTAAGAGGTTCAAAGTGTTGGCTTTCCCACTTCAATAAAGTGTTTGTGGTCGTATCCTTTCTATATGTAGCTGAGGATATTTAGCCATTTTCATCTTTTTTGATCAGTAGGTCAAGGAATGTGATTCTGGAGTCATTAATCTCATAGGTGAATCTGAGGCCTAGTGTACTGATGTTAAGTTTCACCTTAAATTCCTCGAACTTGCTTTTAGTACCTGTCCATACCAGCAGGATATCGTCTATGTAGCTCCTCCACATTAATATTAAATCAGTATATTCTGAAAGAGAATCATTAAAAACTAATTTCTCTTCCCATCAACCTAGTGACAAGTTAGCATAGCTTGGGACGCATGGAGTGCCCATGGCTGTTCCTTTGATTTGATGATACCATTTCCCCTTATAGGTGAAGTAATTATGTTTGAGAACATAATCTAATAGGACTAAAAGAAATTAATTGAACTTTTGGAGATTAGTACTTTTACTTTGTAAAAAGAAATTAGTAGCTTCAATACCTTCCTTATGGGGTATACTACTATACGAGGCCTCTACATCCACAGTTGCCAAATATGCATTAGTGGGTATTGTCAGATCTTCAAGTTGTTTAAGAATATCATTTGTGTCTTTAACAAATGAGGGTAATGTTTCAACCATATCTTTAAAATGGTAATCTAAAAATAAACTGGATTTATGGGATAAGTTATCAGTTCCTGAAACAATGGGGCTTCCTGGGATAGGAGTCACTTTTTTATGAATTTTTGGCAAAGTATAGAAAGTGGAAATGGTAGGATGTTTAGGAAAGAGATACTGAGATGTTTGATCATCAATCAGACCTCCAGTTTTTGCTTCATCCAAGATATTTTTGAGTGACTTTTTGTATTTTTGGGTGGGATTTTTATCAATGATTTCATAAGTATTTACATCATTTAAGATTTTTTGGCACATTAAATTATACTCTTTATTATCCATTACAACAATATTCCCACCTTTATCTGCAGATTTTATCTGTATGTCTTTGCATTTTTTAAATTCAGTAAAGGCTTGGTTGGTTTTCACTTTTAGTTAGATTATGACTTTTAGGTATTTTCTGATAATTTATATTGTCAATCTCTAAAGTAGCTTGTTGTAAGAAAATCCAAATATTAGCATAATCTTTTAAAAAAGGAGTGAAGGACTCTTATTTTTCCAAATTTTGTTTTTTTCTCTTTTTTTTAGGATTATTTTCCTCTAAAAGAGATAACATAGTGGGGAATGCCTCTATGTCATCCTTTTCAATCCCCAATTGCATTAGTTCTCTCTCTTTTTTAATTTTATAAAGGTTATGTAAAGCTAATTAGCAAAGAGGTTTAGGTCTTTTATATGAAGGAAAGTCTCTGGCCTAGATGTAGGTACAAATGATAAACCTTTTTGTAACACAGACCAATGATTTTCTTTGAGTTGAAAATTGGAAAGGTTAACTACCGCTTTATTTTGATTTAAAGAAGGTAGTGGATTCTCTACTGAGGATCTCTGTTGATCACATTTCTGTGTATCTTCTTTGGGCCCTTCTTGACAATTCTGCCTCTCTCTAAAAAATTCTTATTATTAAACCTCCTCCCTGTTCTAGTTTGGGAGTACAGTCTTGTTTCTTTTTTTTTTAGCCAGGTATTGGAGCGTCTATAATTTTGAATAATAGTGATAGAATATAAACAAATTAAATCGGGAACCATTGGGAAAACTTGATCACAATACAGTCGTATTTAGATAGAATTAAAAAAACAAAGTTGTAAGGGTCCATCAAACTTTTAATTTTCAAAGGACACATTTTAATGTTCTAAGGGTAGCAATACAGTGTATAGACTGGGACAAAGAATTGACAGGTAAAAGTACTCAAAATAAATGAAAAACATTAAAATCCTTATATACATACATACTTACCACCACATACCACCTTCAAATAAAAGTAAAAGGATTAAATCATATACAATGATTAACAACAATGATTTAAAGATCAAGTAATAGAGTAAGAAGCAGGCATTTAAATTATACACGAAAGACAGAACAGAGTCTGCTTTACATGAGTACACAGAATTTATCCAGGATTGCAAAAGTGCTAATAGATTTGCTAAAATATGATTATCCTTTATTTGTAATGAGCCAACACATTCTGTAGTATTATACAAGCATTCAGAAAGGTGAACATGTTTCCTAGGTAGAACATGTGCATAGTTTGAATGATACTTCAGTTTAGTAGGAGAAGGAAGAAATCTATGCTACAGTGCTGCAGTGATGTGCAAGATAGTTTGCATGCTGACAAGAGTGGTAAAGATGATCAATGTGAGGGGAGTTAATTAAAGATTATATGTATGTAGCAGCTTTGGAAAAAGCAGGTATAGTGCTGAGACCTGTGCTATAAAAGAACAAGAATCATGGGTGGGTGGTTGTGGAGAGTGTAGGTGGGTCAGGTTAGAAGCAGTGGATGGGAGCTAAGGTGGATCTATGTCCTTTTTCTGAAGAAGAAGATTTAGACAAAACAAGAACATTATCAATGGAAGGCAGAGGCTGTGTGTAGGTAGGGTGTGTGTGGTGGAGGAGCATAGTTAGACAAACAGGGGACTGACTCTTGGTTAGACAAAAAAATTGACTAAATTTAACAAACACATACAAAATACACAGAATACACTAATGTGGCCGTCTAAATGTTGCAATAAAATCATTGTAGCTGTAGAGATGTTCACCTTAGCTGGAGTACGGCTTGGGTGCAGTTAGAAGCAGTGGATGTGAGCTGAGGTGGGTCGGTGCCCTGGGTCTTAGCTTGAGTATGTTTTGGGTCCAGTTAGAAGCAGTGGATGTGAGCAAAGGTGGGTCTGTGTCCTGGGTTTTAGCTGGAGTATGGCTTGGGTCCAGTTAGAAGCAGTGGAAATGAGCTAAGCTGGGTCTGTGTCCTGGGCATGAAGAAAAAAAAGAATAGAAAAAGAAAAGTTAGACTAACCTTATTTAAAAAAAATATTTTAATGGGAAGAAGATCAGGAAGGAAGCTATAGGAAAATTACAGCTTGAAACAGGCTAACTGAAAAATAGTGATGATGAAAAGGGAGATAAACTGAATAAGTTATTTTCTTTGGTATATACAGTACAAGGGAGATACCCTGGTTGGAATATTGCAACGATATGGGGCTACACTACCATCACCAAATAATTAGTTAACACAGGAAGAAATCCAGCAGAGGGTGGGAAAAAATAAATGATAATAAAGCACCAAGTCCTGAAGGAATACATGCAAGGATACTGAGGGAACTGGATTCTGTAATAGACAAACCATTATATCTAATTTTGCAAGACTCACTCACCACGGAGTCGCTACCAGATGCCTTAAGAAAATCAGATGTGATATGTATATTTAAGAAGGGAGTCAGAGCAAATCCAGACCTGTAAGCCTCACTTCTATAGTTTTTAAAAGGGTTAATAAGGGATACTATACAAGAATATGTCCATTCCAACAAGATAATAACCGTGGATTTATGAGGCATAGGTCATGTCAAACAAATTTCATTTGTTTCTATGAGGAAGTAAGCAGGAGCTTAGATCAATGCTGATACATTTTTTTTTCGGTTTGCAAAGGTTTTTGAAACAGACCCACATGGGAGACAGTTTTGAAAATAAGGGATACAGGGATTGCAGTAAATATCTGTTCATGGACTGAGAGCTGGCTGAAAGACAGGAAGCAAAGAATTGTAAATGGAACATATTCAGATTGGACTAATGTGGTAAGAGGGTTACTCAGGGTTCAGTATTAGGTCCTCTCCTTTTTAACATATTTATTAATTATCTAAATTTTGCTGATGTCAAGGCAATTAAATCAGAAAGTTACGTACTTTCCCTCTGAAGGGATGGTCATAAATTAGAACAATGGGAAGGAATCAGCAGCCTTATTAAATTGCGATTCAGTAAATTCTCAAAGGATCTATATAAGCACAGAGCATATTTTTTTTTACAGAAGTTTTTAGTTAGTGAAGACCTTGCTTTTGGATAGAAGTTCACTAAAAACTTCTGTAAAAAATACATGCTCTGTGCTTATATAGAGCCCTTTAGAATTTTCTGAATCGCAATGTAATAAGGCTGTAAGCATGCAATTTCTAATCTTAATGGAGCAAATCCAGGGGTAGCAGAAGCGTAAAATGATTGTGCTTGTGGTCAACCACCTATGTAACAGTGCTCAATGCCAAGTATCTGCAAGGTAAATAAAATATTAGCTTGTATTAAAAAGAGTATAGTAACAAGAGATGCACATATAATTCTGGCACTGTACAAATCCCTTGTATACCCTAATTTGGAAAACGGAGTACAATTTCTGGCACCACTTCATAAAAAGGACATTTTAGAGATGGAACATATACAAAAAAGTACAAAAGGGCAACAAATCTAATAGGGGAAATGGACGAACTAAGCTATGAAGACATGCCAAATTAAACTTATTTTCTCTAGAAAAAAGGTTCTAAGTGGAGATATGATTGCCTTATATAAATACATCCAGAGTCAATATAAGGCTTTGTCAAGTAAACTTTTGTATGCCAAGAGATTTTCATCTGACAAGAGGACATGCCTTGAGGTTAGAAGAAAAAAGATTCCACCTTAAAGAAAGAAATGGATTTTTCACAGTAAGGGTACTTAAATGATGGAATCCTTTACAAAATGATGTTGTGACAGTGGATTCAATAGATAACTTTAAAAAGGGTTGCATATCTTCTTGAATATAAAGGGAATTCATGGTTGTCTTGGATAACTAGAGAAGGAGCAGTATTGATCCAGGGAGCAATTTGATTGCCAGTATCTGAGATCAGGAAGGAATTATATATTTTTCCCTTATGACAAGTGGCAATGTCTCAGTGTTCTTTTCTGTTTTCCTTCCTCTGGATCAATTAACAACTAAAATTCACATTTTACAAGATCAGGAAAGATGTAAACAGGTTGAACCTTATAGACTAAAAGTATGTTTTCAACCTTAATTAATTTGGGCCTCATTCAACTTGGGGCTGCTATGTGCAAGTAACTTCCTGATTTGCTTCTTTTGAGCTGCATGCTCGCGTAGCTCTACTTTTACTTAACTATTCAATTGTCTGGCGCTGCAAGTTAGCCCCCTTCCTGATAATCACAAAACCTGCCATTGGAAGTAGCATTTACGAGCCTGAACATGAAGCCCATAACTCCCCTATCAAAAGAGCCAATGGAAAAAGAGATCGTCATTATGACATCACTAATTCCAACCTGCAAGACCATAGGACTCGGTGCAATGCAGCCTGCAACCCTGCTGCAATGTCCCCACATTACCCCCATGATGTGGGGGGCCCGATTGGGACCCCTGCAGTGTCCCCACACTAACCCCATGCTGCGGAGGTCCTGATCAGGAACCCCCCACAGTGTCCCTACATTGACCCTTGCAGAGGGGGTCCACATCAGAACACCTGCTGTATTTAAAATTCAAAAATCCCATCTCTCGGTTCCTGAAAGGACCTTAAAAGTCCTTAAAGGACCTGCGCTAAATAAAATATTTAACCCTACTATAAGTACCCCACTGGCACCTAAAAAGTAACCCCATCTCTCATGGGGGTCAATATAGACTGTCAGAAGACTAAAACTAACCCCCTCAGTCCAATAGGGGTCTATATAGACCCTTATAGGACACTATTAACCGCTATGTTAACACTATAAGTGCTATGAGGGTCCTCCAGGATGACACAAAGTCTAAGCACTACACTACACTATTAACCCTAACTATACCCCATTAACCAATTAATGATAACTGTACCCCATTGACCCTAACTAAACCGGTTAACCCCAACTGCCGCCCTTTAACCCTAACTGGACCTATTTAACCCCATCTAGTCCTATTTAACCCTGTCTAGTCCAATTTAACCCATCTAGTCCTATTTAACCCAATCCAGACCTATGTAACCCTATCTTGTCCTATTTAACCCTAACTGGGCCTATTTAGCCCCAAATGTACCCAGTAAACTCCTATCCAATAAACCCCCACCTACCCTACACTATTAAACCCTACACTACCTACCTAACCCCCTATTAAACCTGATCTAAGTTTAAATTAGACCACTTACCTTGCCAAAATGCCCCTCCAGCAACAAGCGTTTTCTTTGCTTAGTCCCTAGACAAGGGCCCATCCATAGATGTCCCCAGGTCTGGCTCCCCTATGAAAAAAAGAAACATTACAATTAATAAATAAATACCTTCAACATATAACACAATACATTCTAAATAGTACCCTTACCTGTCCCAAATGCCCATCCAGTGATGCCTCTGTGCTCCTTGAAGTCATTTGCAGCAAGGGTCAATGTAGGGACACTGCGCGGGTCCAGATGAGGATAATTTTAGGTGCCTTCAAGGACCTGCGGAGGGACATTTTAATGTTTTTATTGCAGCGGGGGTTAATGTCAGTTAATGAGGGGTAAATGTAAACATTTGTGTACTGTGGGAGCAGCATGGTGTTAAAGTGGGAATGCTGCGGGGGTCCTGATCGGGACCCCCGCATCATGGGGGTTTGATTTGGCAGCAGTGGGGAGGATACGTAAGGGCTTTGCAAGCCTTGCGACACTTTCTTGGGTCAAGTAGGCTTTTTGAAATTTACGGGCTTGGCGTAAGGGGTAATCGGGGCAATTGAATAACAAAGTGGCAATTTTTGCACTCGTGACTCTTACGACGGTTAAAGATCAAAGGCTTTGAGGGAAGTAACTTGCGATTAGACGGATTGCAATGGAAAGTAGCGTGCAGCACGTAACCCGATTGGAGAATGCAAATGAAAGGCAATTGAATAGCAACGTACCTTGCGATAACCACTTGCAAGCACAGATCTCCAAAACCTAGCAATTGAACGAGGCCCTATGTAACTATGGTGCTTCTCTGACTGGTCAGTAAAAGGGGGGTGGGTTATTCCCAAATTTGTGCAATTATGTTGATTTATGCCAAACTATCCGCTTGATGGATGATATCAAATATGGTTCAGAAAAATAAACATTATGCTCTCTTTGGAACACATATTAATGGTGTGATTCATTGAGTTTAAATATCATTCTAATTCCTGGGTAACAGCAACTCTCCTATGTGAGGGGCTTAACAAACTGTCTCCAGTCTACAGGTAGGATTCGTCTTGCTGGCTTTTCAAGCCCAACGAAGAGAAGATTATGACATATAGCCAATTGACTATTTTATTCTTTTGCAATATTTTTTCCGTGAACATTACCATATTTTATTTTCACATATTACACGTATTAATTTAATAAACTATTATTGCAATTAAACAAAGTAACCACACTTACAAATATGTATTGTTTATTAAAATAAAATAATTTATAAAAGATAGAAATTTATAAAACGAGTTGACACAAACAAAGATAGATGTTGAGAGATGTAGTGTAACACAATTCCAAAACACAAAAATATGGTAGACAATAGAAAGATTAGAAAACATATCAACATCGCAGTGCAATCTATTTGGAATAGTGATGTCCCGAACAGTTCGCCGGAGAACTGTTTGCGGCGATTTTCGCATGTTCGCATTCGCCGCGAACGGCGAACACATGCGCTTTTTGGTTCGCCCCCTATACTTTATCATTGAGGAAACTTTGAACATCATTAATTTTATTTTATATTTTTTTTTTGTGTAATCTATGCCTGCCTGCCAGCATGTGTGTGTGACAGGCTAACACCTAACAGCTTATATTGGGCTTTTTTTCACTACTCATACCTGGTGGTGTAACATACATTAAAAACAACCATTTTTTTTCTGTAATCTAATTTTTGTCAGGCTCACAGCTTATATTGTGCTCAGTGCATAAAAACAACACTTTTTTTACTGTAATAGATTGAATAGCAATTGCCTGCCTACAGGTGTGTGTGTGAAGCCTATTGCATCTACTCTGCCAACTTTTGCCAGTGCACAGTGATACGTCATATCTGGTGCAATCGTAGTGTACAGTGACATAAAACAACACTTTTTTGACTGTAATTGATTGAATATCAGTTGCCTACCTACAGGTGTGTGTGTGAAGCCTATTTCATCTACTCTGCCAACTTTTGCCAGTGCACAGTGTCACAGTAGCTTGCACGCATAGTACCACTAATCGGAAAAAAAATGACAGGCAGAGGCAGGCCACCCCGCAGGGGCCGTCGTGGTCGTGGTGCTGTGATTCCCTTTGGCCCTAGAATAATGCCCAGTTTTCAGAGGCAACGTACCCTGAACTTGAAAAGTTCTGAGGACATGGTTAACTGGCTAACACAGGACACCCAATCTTCTACAGCTTCCGCTCGGAACCTAGACGCACCATCCTCCTCCAGCTTAGCTTCAGGCACCTCTCCAGTTACCACTCGCCCGCCTGCCGCCACCACCAACACTAGCTCCACAGCCGCTTCACTTGAGCCGTCAGCAGAGTTATTTACACATCAGTTGGAAGAAATGAGTGATGCGCAAACATTAGTGCCAGAGGATGTAGATAACAGGGATATGTCCCAGTCAGGCAGCATTACACACATGGACGTACGGTCTGATGATGATGATGTTGTACTCGGTGCTGCTTCCTTTGTTGAGTTGTCAGATACAAGTGAAGCGGTTGATGATGACGATGCGTCCATGGATGTCACGTGGGTGCCGCTATAAGAGAAGAAGAAAAGGAGGAAAGTTCAGATGGGGAGACAGAGAGGAAGAGGAGACGAGTTGGAAGCAGGGGGAGGTCGTCGCAAGTAGCTAGTGGCACAGTCAGACAGCATGCTTCGGCACCCGGGGTCAGCCAGACAGCACGCCAGTCAACGCATGCTGTTGCCACCACCAGAATTCTGTCATTGCAGAGCTCATCAGTGTGGCAATTTTTTGGTGTGTCTGCCTGTAAGAACAGCGATGCCATTTGCAACCTGTGTGAAAATAAACTGAGTTGTGGGAAGTCCAACACCCACCAAGGTACAACTTCTTTGCGAAGGCACATGATGTCACATCATAAACGCCTATGGGATCAATACATGAGTACAAGCAGCACACAAAGTCAAAGCCGCCATCCTCCTCCTGGTCCAGCATCTTCAGCCACGTCAACCACTGCTGCCCTGCTTGCCCCCTCTCAACCATCCGCCACTCCGTGTCTCGCCCTGAGCAGTCCCTGCTCATCTGCCCACAGTCAGGTGTCTGTCAAGGACATGTTTGAGCGTAAGAAGCCAATGTCACAAAGTCACCCCCTTGCCCGGCAACTGACAGCTGGCTTGTCCGCCAGCTTTTACCATACAAGCTGGTGGAGTCTGAGGCGTTCAAAAAAATTGTAGCTATTGGGACACCGCAGTGGAAGGTACCCAGCCGAAATTTCTTTGCACAAAAGTCAATCCCCAACCTGTACTCGATTGTACAAAAGGAAGTAATGGCATCTCTGGCACACAGTGTTGGGGAAAAGGGTCCATCTGACCACGGATAAATGGTCTGCAAAGCATGGTCAGGGCAGGTATATCACCTACAATGCGCATTGGGTAAACCTGGTGACGGCTGCCAAGCATGGAATACGTGGCTCAAATTTGAAGTGGGAGGACCGAACAAGCATCTTTTTCCATCTCCCGCCAAAAATCCATGCCATATACACGTCCCCTGATAGTTGACGTAACAGGGATTAAACCGATAGGAATAGTACTACTTAACAGTACTCACCTTATAATAACGCAGACAGAGGCAACGCGTATAATCTTCCATGCTCTGCAGTGGAATCCCCCAGACTCTGACCTGTGTATAATCTTCCATGCTGTGTAGTGGAAGCCCCCAGACTCTGACCTGTGTATAATCTTCCATGCTGGGCAGTGGAAGCCCCCAGACTCTGGGAGTCTGAAGAAGAGGAGTCAGAGGAGGAAGGTGGCTTTGAGGAGGTGGAAGACCAAACACAGCAGGCATCCCAGGGGGCTTGTTGTTAACTTTCGGGGACCCTTGGTGGCTGGGTGGAGGAAGAGACCTTCAATGACATCAGTGAGGACAAGGAACGGGACATGGCTAGCTTGGTATCCAACCTTGTGCAAATGGGGAGTTTGCGGTTGTGCAAAGGGACTGTTTGCAGTTGCTTGAGTTGCATTAAATGGGGAGATTGTTCTGTTACTGTGAAGCGGGTGTAACCCTTACACTACCTGATCGATAAAACATCATACCTGATGTTTTAAAGCATGTTATTCCAAACAATTTAGGAATGTTAGGTGATTTATGCCCTTTATGGCTTAAAACCAGACTCTGCATCAACTATGTAATTTTCCGTGGAAGTTTTGCCATGGATCCCCCTCCGGCATGCCACAGTCCAGGTGTTAGTCCCCTTGAAACAACTTTCCCATCAATATTGTGGCCAGAAAGAGTCCCTGTGGGTTTTGAAATTCGCCTGCCCATTGAAGTCTATAAGGGTTCGCCGATGTTCGCCCGTTCGCGAACATTTGGTAAAGTTTGCGTTCGCTGTTCCCAAGGAGAATCGTGTGGTTCTTGTTCTCTCTGGCACAAAAGATGGCTTCTGAAGAGGCAATGCCCAAAGGTACAGGCAGAGAATACTGTAAACAGGCTACTAGTGGCCTCCAACAAGACCACTCCCCAATTCAAACACAATAACAGTGGATGTGTGAAACTAGAACTGAATATTTATTGAATTATAGAATTATGTGCAGATAATTTTTACCTTAATTCTTATTCTTATTTTCATGGGGATCAATCTTAACTGGGGTATGAGTGCGCATAAAAAGTTGTTGTGCGTAAAGCTCTGTTTGCAAAACCTGTTTTCCTCATATATTCTCCTGTTTTATATTATATTCTCCCTTTATAACATATTATAACTAGGATACAAGATAACAATGTACAGGCAACATATAACCAAACAACAATAATATGCAATTACAATGCTATAACGTCATGCGCCCTTGGCCATATCCATAATTAATGGTAGTATTACAGTCACTAAATAATGTAGTCATGACACAGGGTTAATATTTACTTATCTGGTATACAAACCTTTCTAAACCCTCAACAATAGCCCTGTCTAAGCATGCAATATGTGTTCCCTGTAATATAATATTATTTTATTTATTTATAACTAGTTCTACTATGATGTGTCTAAACAGCAGTGTACACATGCAATCCTAACAAACATCACCAATGTGTTAAAAACTATTGTGGAAATCCTATTATCTTCACATATCACTTAATGGCAAGTGCAGTGGTGGTGAAGTAGGTCCTAACTAACCACAAGTATTGTAGATAAATGCATTGAACTTACATTTGTTTCATATCTGGTCAGTGCACCAGAATACATGTCACATAAGAGAATGGATTATCCAGCACACTTCCTAAAATGGAACTAACATAAATAGTGCATAGCACCTACATATTTTCTTCATCTGGACAGTGCACCAGAATGACTATTACAGAGGAGAACATTCATCGACATACAACAAGTGTCATTGAAAAGCAAAAACATAGGATGATACAGCTCTTAAATGCTCTTTGTTGAAAAAAGAAAAACATAAAAAAAATAAAAAATGAAGAAGGGAGTGGGAGAAAAAGATTCTGATACAACAATAGGATGGATATGTATAGTTTAATAACGACAGGTTTGGTTTTCCGCTGAGTATTATTACCTGTTTTTTATTTCTAGTCACTGCTACCAGTACTCTATTATATGTCATACCATAGCTTAATGTCATAAAGTGTATTTTGTTTATTGCTGATCTGCGACCAAACAATAACAGTAATACCATTTACCTTTACTATAGCTAGTCTTCTGATTGTTAGCCACAATCTCATTGTTAATTAGATTGTAGCTCCTCTAAGTTGGCATGGATATCAGACATCCAAAAAGGCAAATAATGTATCAAACTATTTGGAAAGTCCAGGATACCTATATATCAAACCATTTCAGGCATCTATGAATCTATGCTAAGACTTTCTGAAATAGGTCATTTGGAGGGAATCACATGTTATATGACATACTAGCGACTTGCCCATTAACAATGAACGGGCAAAAAAAAAAATTGAAGCCATGGCAATGCTGTTTGCGACACAATGTAAAGCTTTTTCTACTCTGAGGACCCTTGACGCTCATTGCGTGGCTCACAATGAGTGCCTTTGGCGCCCATTGCACATTGTACTTTTGCTCCTCTGATTACCTTTGGCGCTCATCACAAAGACAGAGATATATATCTATATTTTGTTAACAATTAATTAATAAATTAATATACTTTACCTATTTCTAACTAATATATCCAGCAATCAATAGCCTGAAGAGCTAACAATCTGTTTTTATTTTCCTGCAACATACAATGTACAGTTGTAGTGTTGCTGCCCTGAAGAGAAAGTGTAATGAATGTCCCAAGTGTACATTATAAATAGGCTGCGTGCACGAGGGCAAACCGTTGGTTTAGTTGTGTAAAGCTCCATTTTGGAATCATAACGTTATTAGTTGCAAGTTAGTGTTGTAAAGTGGTGTTGTTTGTCTATGTGTTACACAGCTCGTGAGCATTTTCCGTCATTTGTAATAGTGTATTTTGTACATCTTACGTTCCTATGTGAAAGTGCTATGCGGTTGGCAGTGTATTGCGAAGTCTGGGGTCGTGTAGCCTCCTTTTCATTTTTTTTCACGGACATTTTTTTCTCGCTTTTTTTTCTCTGCGCTCATCACCTAAGTCTTACGCACAATGCAAAGCGTGACAACGTCTCAAAGTTTGAGAACTATTATATGTGATGGTATTACATGGCTAGATAATGTCAATATAAATCCTTTACTGGTGAGGTGATCGCAATTAATCCTACAAAATACTGTAGCAATTGTTTTGTAAAACTGCACTTTAAAAGATGGGGATCGTGATTTAAACCATAATATATATAAAAAAAGGTTCATTATTGGTATAGCTGGCACTTTTAGTACATTTTAGATTGACAATTAATATATAAATAGAAGGCATGTAAATATGGACATGTAATTGAGAGACAAGTACGATATGGTAGTAAAATGAATCCATTGTGCCTCCTTCTGCCATAACAGACAATCTATAGCTACTCTCTTTTTAGTGATTTTAATCTTTTCAATACCTGTGAATCTGATGCTTAATATAACCCCATCATTTCTGATATGTCTTTCAACTGGTGCGTTAAAGTTGTTTAATATTTTATACATTTTATCATTAGTAGAGTCTGAAAAGGTTTTTGTCTTATTTATATTTTGGCATGCGTTGCAATTTTTACAGGGTCTGGATCCTACTGCCAGTTGTTCTAGCCAATTACATTCTATTGTTGCTGTTTGTGAACTATAATGGATATGTACCATCTTGTCTCTTAGTGATGCCGCTCTATGATATGTTATAGATGGTCTGATTGATAAAACTGATCATTCACATTCGTACCTCCTTTTCATTTTCTCTCGTAGTTGGTAGAGAGCTTGATAACAATTCAGTCCTAGTATTACTTTTGGCCTTAGCATACACCTTTTTTAAGCAATTATGAGAGTAACCTCTCTGACGAAATCTTTGATAAAGTTCATAAGTTTTGTTTTCAAAACCTGTTGCTCCTGTACAATTGCGTTTGAGATGAAGATATTGGCCATAATGGATGCTTTGTAGTAGATGCAACGGATGGTTCCAAACAGCGAGCTGTTAATTGCTGTGCTCTTCCTAAATGTCTTTGTGACTACAGTGTTATTTTCACTTTTTTGGATGGGTAAATCTAAGAACTCAATCAGTGTTGAGCTTATTGTTGATGTGAGTCTCAATCCCAGTTTGTTATGGTCGAGTTGATTCAACAATTTTCGCAAGCTTGTTTCTGGTCCCCGCCACACCATGAAAATGTCATCAATGTAGCAGAGCCATATTTCAATATTCATGACAAATTCACTCATCTTGTCAAGACTAGTCGAAAACTATGGTTTCCTCCCACCACCTGAGATATAAGTTTGCATATGTGGGAGCTCAGGGCGAGCCCATTTCCATCCTACATATCTGTTGGTAAACTTTTTCATCATATCACATATATATATGTCAGTGTTGGGGACGTTTGCGATGTGAGCCTAGGGAAGCGAGGTGTGCCAGTGGCACTGTCACACATGGGAGCCTTGCGAAGTGAGGCGAAGCAGACGCGCAGCACTTTGGCTGCAATGAGCGCCTTTGGCGCTCATTGCAGCCAGCAGCTCAATACTTAGGATGCAATGAGCGTCAAAGGAGCTCATTGCAACCAGTGGCGCAGTGAGGGTCCATAAACCCTAAAAAAAAACTATAACAAATATAATAACACACTCACAGATAGCACAGGGGGAGAGCCAGGAAGCCTGGGAGTGAGGTTGCAAGTGATTTTGAGCCATATTTGGGGGTTTTCGTCAATCCAAAATCGTCTAAGCGAGGAAAAAAATTGCAGACGAAATACGTAAATATTTCTGAAACTGGATGAAAGTCGAGGCTGAGCAAGGCACGTAGGACTTAAAAAATACACAAAGGGCAAAGACTGTAACACTTACACCAACAATGCCAGGCACACAGGACTTAATCAAACGGCAGTCAGCGCGTAACACGCAATCATTCAGTAGACACAGAGAGGAGATACACACACACAGGGAAGGGACGGGCAGGGGGAGATGGTGGAAAGAGACACATGGCATTCCCAAGCACAAAACTTGCAGGTTAACGAAACCTACAATGAGCGGCCCGTACAGTAGGTGGGAGGAAAGGCTCGCAATGAGTGCTGAAGGCCATCATTGCGAGCCACAAGATGAGCACCAAAGGCGCTCATCACAGGACTCACAATGAGCACCGCGAGCGGAAGAGTCTTGTAATGAGCTCTGAAGATGATCAGTGCAAAGCTGGAAATTTGAAGTACACGGGAGAGAGGCTCGTAATGAGCGCCAAAGGTGCTCAGAGGAGAAAAAGCCTCACATTGTGTGGTACTGCATTGCCAGCCTTACTATTTTTGACAGGCACGTAGCTAGTAGGTAATATTTATAAGTTAGGACACATCTTAACAGATATATTGTGAAAGCATTATGTCTAGCATGTTGTATGCTTCTCATTTTTAAAAAGTACTCAGACGTTTTATACCTTCTTCCTGAGGAATTTCATTGTAAAGGGACTCCACATCTAATTCCACCAGTAGACAATCATTTTCTAAGACAATATTGTCTAACCTTTGTAACACATGATTTGTGCCCTATACATACGAGGAGAGAGTAAAGACAAAGGGTCTTAGGATTGTATCTATGTACTTAATTGTGCGCTCCATTAGACTATTATTACAGGACACTATAGGCCTGCCCGGTGGTGATTGCAGATTTTTATGTACTTTAGGAATGCTATAGAAAGTCGCAACCGTTGGATGTTAATTTCTTAGGTATTCATATTCTTTTTTAATTTTATTTCAGTATAAAAAGACATACAAAACATCAACATACAATCTTCTCCCACAATACAGAGCATATATATACAGTTATGATAAACAATAGAGAGAGGATATCAAGATAAGAGAAAACATCATATTTTGCTGATCAAATCCTCCTATATTTGTCAAATACCATTATATTTTTTTCTTATATTGATCCCAGATAATCCAATTGATAGAACTATTTCTTTTGGGACCCTGTAATTGATCTTGGTTCATCAAATCTCTATTATAATTTATCTTATTTACAACTTCTTTCCAAGATGGAATTGTAGGTTTATTCCATAGTTTAACTACTTAGGATCTAATAATTAATAGTACTTGTGATACCAGGAATTTATAAAATTTGTATCTGTATTCAGATTCTTTTTTAGAAATCCCATTGTGAATTAATCCATCATCTAATATCATACTCAATTCTAGCAAATAAATTAATGTCTTTCATCCATTCAAATAAATCGAATTGTGATGTTGGTGAGAATGATAAACCTTTATTTAAAAGACTAATATGATGTTGTGTAAGGGTAAATTCAGTTAAGATAATGACCTGCATTGTTTCTGATGATTGTATTATAGCTCTCCTTGTCCCTTTCTGTGCTGCTGGTCCTAAAAAAAAACTTTTCTCTGTATGTCCTGAATTAGATTTTAAAATTACCTCCATGACAGGGGTGGAGCTACCACCAGTGCAGCCAGTGCTAAGCACCCGGGCCCTGGTCAGGGAAGGGGCTCAGTGCTGCCTGTTTCATTAGAATATATATCTATATTTAATTATTTTTTTCTTTATTAATATAGAACTCTAAAAACCACCCATAGGAGCAGAGTTTGAGCTGCTGTCAGAATGGAAGTTAGTGTTAAGTGCACCCTCCTTGGTTCCACTATGTTTTAGAATAACATTGAGAGAGAGAAAAAAAATATCTATTTTTCTTATAAAATATCAGATTTGTGTTCAAATGTATATAATATGACTGGGAACTTCTTTTGTCTAATAAATGCTCACAGGGAGTCATGAAAGAAATGGCTAGGTGATAGAATTCTTAGGCACTCAGTTATGCTTGTTTTTAAATTGATTCAGCATCTTTCACTTCTTGCATCTCGCGGGATATAGGCTGTATATCTACGTGCTTGCTGTGGGATCACAGACTGCTACAATTCCGGCGCTATTTAATTGAACAAGCCTGCAAGTTATAGGCCAAAAGCCCAAAGTGTAAACCATGCATTCGTATGTATCATTTCAGGGCGGGGACATGATCAATTAAGCAATGCCATAACTACCCATTTCGAAAAAGCCAATAGAAAATGAGACCGCCATCATTCGGTCAGTAAAACATGGAGGTTAAATGTCAATCAACTAGCGTTTGGAGGTCTGATAAGCGATCAGACTCGCAAATCACAAAATAATAAAAATGAATGCCAAAACTGTTGTAGTCCATGTGGGTGGCCTAAAATGTATTAACTCATTGAGTCACAAGATCAATATAACCCCCATATTGAAACTTAAATAAAATGTTTTTTAATTGCCGATTTGCGAGCTTGAGACTGTTGTTCAATTAATTCTAATGTATTTCATTGTTTTCACCGTCATTTACAGTGCAGTATTGATTTTTGATTTGCGATTATTACTCTTGCAGACGTAAAGTGGTAAGCGGTTGGAGGTGTTTTTTTTTTTTTTTTTACGAGGCTTAGGGTCGTGTAGCCTCTTTTTCATTTTTTGGGGCACCATTTTTTTTCTCAGTTAGTCTATTTTCAAGTGCCAAAAGCTGCCGAAATTGACTTATATTCGCATTCCACCTGACTCCCAGAGGTCCTGCCTGGTCCCCTGTGCTGTGTGTGTTTTTATTGTATTTTAAAAAAAAATTGTGTGTTTCATGTTTTTTGTTTTGTGATGTGGCTGTTAACTTCGTATTTTTCCTATCTCATATTTATTTTTATAAAGTCCCGCTTTCGTCAAGTGCTTGCAGCCTAAGGTGATCCCCCGTTTCCTAAGTGTTTGGAGGCTAAATCCTGCGTGTTTTATTGCCTGCACCGCTCGCCTCGATTTGCGAGGCTCGCAGATAATGAGCGCCTTTGGCGCTTATCGCCCAAGTGCTGCGAGTTTTAGTGCTGTGAGTTATCGACTCGCTTTGCTACGTGAGGCTCGCAGGTGACGAGCAACTTCGGCACTCATCGCCAAGTGCCACGAGTTTTAGTACCTTAAAGGCTCTCCTCACTATGTTCATCGCCTAAGTGCTGTGAGTCAATTATTCCGCTGTTGGATAGTTCTGAAAGTCCCTCTGAGCATTTTTATTTTGAGGTTCTGGGAGGAGTGATTCTCCTGTGGGAAATGGTGCTCAACTTGGGTACAGTAACTTTCCTCATTGTGCTTTTTGATGGAGCTTCTGTGAAGGTTCATTCTCATGTGCAGTTTCTGGCTGGTTTTTCCAATGTAGCATCTCCTTTCACATAGAGTACATTGTATCATGTACACTACATTGGATGATGTACATGAATATTAGTCTCTGGTGTTATAGCTCTTGTTCTTATGTGTGGCTGTGTCCTCTTTGCAGGTATGTTGACATAGGGCCTCATTCTATTATCGGTCGTAAACCGGCCGTAAGGCTGCGATTCCTTGCGGGGGTTCTGTTACCTCGCAATTCTATTATGCGGCCCCGCAAGGATCTCCCCTTACGGCCGGCCGCTTATCTTGGAACCGGCCGTAAGCTCCAAAATTTTTAAAGTCAAATATAAATTGAAGACTGTACTGTAAATCTTTGTAAATGCTAGGGATCATATTGGGGGACATGAGGATTAATAGCAACCCCATCTCAAGCTTGCACATCAGCCCAAATCCGAGTTTACATTAACTGTTTATTTTCCGGCCGCAGCGTGGCCAGGTCTGAGGTGCTCCAAGCACTCTGGACTTTTTCCATGGATATTTGACATATTTAATAAAAATTTGTTTTTACGGATTTGAGTATAGGGGAATGTTGTGCTATTTTTGCTAACACCTACAATCACTTTATAGTCTCCTCAGAGTGCAGGATGGCTTTATTTCTGCTTTATAATGTGCTTAATTGGTGCTAGCGGGACCTTTTTCCTGCAAGTAAGCTGCGGCTCGCTTTTAGCCTTGCAGAGAGGGTTCCCGGAGCAATAGAATAGCAACCGGGCTTTTCTTGCGGCCGAAACTCTTGCGGCCGTTTTAGATCAAAGGCTTTCCTCCGGCGCGTGCGGCCGCAAGGGATAGCAAGGCGCTGGCCGCAAGCCTGCCGGAGCCCCCGGACGGAGGGGAATAGAATAGCAGAATAGCTTGCGGCCGGTCCTTGCGGCCCCGCATCTCCTACGGCTGATAATAGAATGAGGCCCATAGTCTGCAGCAAATTTTATTGCAGGGTTTGGTGTCATTTTCTCGGTTATGCTGTTCATTGGCCAATCGTCTGTTCACCAGTGTTTGTCTTACTCAACACATAGCCATCATGGAGGAGTGGAAGAGGACTTCAGTGGCAACCTGAGATGCTCTGGGAAACTCCATGACATGAGATTTAAGGCAGTGTTGGAAAATAATGGTGGCCACATAAAATATTGACACTTTGGGCCCAATTTGAACATTTCCATTTAGGGGTGTACTGACTTTTGTTGCCAATGGTTTACACATTTATGGCTGTGTGTTTAGTTATTTTATGGCGGACAGCAAATATACACTGTTATACAGGCTGTACACTTACTACTTTACATTGTAGCAGAGTGTCATTTCTTCAGTGTTGTCACATGAAAAGATATAATAAAATATTTACAAAAATGTGAGGGGTGTACTCACTTTTGTGAGATACTGTATGTATCAAACCATTGATTGCTGGGATCGATATAACACAGAAATTACACATCCCAAAAAATGTTTGATTACAGATTTGCGAGTTTGTGCAATTCATTCTAATCTCTTACATCGCTTTCCCCGTCTTTTAAAGTGCAGTATAGATTTTTTATCTGCTTTTACAGTGCTACGACCAGCTACGACCATGTATTTAACCCCCTTTCGAGTTCTTTCTAGTGCTCATAGGAATTTTGGCTACATTTGCCATTTATACGTTAAAATAATTGTGGGTTTGAGGAATTGTAGCAATCTAATAGCAATTTGCAATTTTAGCGATTGCGGGCTTGAAAGATCAAAGGCTTAGCTGGGTCTGACTTACGATTTTGATAACCACAGTTCATTTGCGGGTAGCTAAAAGAGGCCAATTTTATAGCAGTAACTTTTAAGGGCTACATTACAGGCTACAGTAACTACAATTTTGACAATCTAATAGTGCAGAACTTGAAAATAAATGCATTACAAACTCTGTCTTTGATAAATGTAAATAGCATTTCATGAAGAGCTCATATGAGAAATGCAATTACAATATAAAAATACCACTATGAATCTGACATGGAAATACTGTTAATTATTGTTGGAATTCACAGCAACATAAATGTAATGTTAACATCTTAACTTAATATCATGAGTCAGGGATCCCCGGTTCATAGTGGGTTTTGGGGGAAATCTTGAGGATTCCTTGGCTCATAACAGTAGTAGGCAATTGAAAGAGGGTTAATAAACCTGCAGCATTAGTTTTTATTAATATTTAACCCCTCCCCTACCATGGGAAGGAGTTATATAGATACTGTAAATAGGGGAAAGGGAGGATGTTAGGGATAGAGTATTATGTACAAAGAGTGGGTACCATTCTGCAGCATTGCTATGGAGACAACTTCAGGTGTGTATTTAATGTCTCCTACCAGTTGAAACCAAAAATGGTAGATCCCACAGCAGCATAAATGCATAGAATATGTAATACATTAGAGACCACATTATTTTATTTATAAAACCACTTTGGCCCTCATTCAATTGTGATTTGGCCAATTGAATAGGGGTCTAAATAAGCACATAGCATAAGAAGTTAGTTAAAACCTTGCTTTTGGATAGATGTTTACTAACTAAAATCTTCTTTAAAAAAAATATGTTATGTGCTTATTTAGACCCCTATTCAATTGGCCAAATTGCAATTGAATTAGGGCCTTTGTATATATTCAAATGCAGTTCTTCCAAATAGTATGTTTTAAATATATAACCACAGTGGTCCTTTAATAAAAGGTAAATTCAATAACTATACATTTTATTTACAGTAAATGTCTATGTAGATTCCCATAGCCTTGTGCTGCAGAAAAACATTACTTCTACCCACTAACACAAATCTTCAGCTTTCAGTGCTACAATAAAAAGACTGAATTCCATTGGAAAGTCAACAGAAATTTAGTG
The DNA here is from genome assembly GCA_027410445.1 of Discoglossus pictus. Classification (NCBI taxonomy): domain Eukaryota; kingdom Metazoa; phylum Chordata; class Amphibia; order Anura; family Alytidae; genus Discoglossus; species Discoglossus pictus. Next base: position 64,370,003 of record CM050167.1, on the reverse strand, counting down.
CACTCAGCAGCAGGTTTTGATCTTGTTTTATTGATAGAGCACAAAGTCAAGTCTCTTGTTAGAAGTTTATTCTATGCTCACCTGAGAATGAGCCAATAAAAGACCCAAGTTTGACAATTGATTCAGTTATTACTTTGCTGGCTGTGTGACAAACATGTTTTCTCAGCACAAGACAGCTTTCTGGCAAATTAGAAGCAACAGAAATGCTGTACAAATTGCTGATGGATTGCTATTTTGTTCAATCTGTATGCTTTCTCCTTCATATGTTATTTCTGCAACACCTTTGATCTAAAATTATTCTCAATATATAGCATATGATAGCAGTTGAGTATTTCTAAAGTAAATTAATATGTTTACTTATGGATATCCTCAGTTGCATGAGTCTATATTTGCATTGCAATACTCTTTAAAGAACCACTGAAGTCATATGTTTAAAGTATACTTTTTTGAACAACTAAATTTGAAAACAGGGAGAATGTTATTAGTTAATAAATATGTATTATATATTAAATGCAATTATGCTGTTTTGGAATCTGGGATTTTGGTTTCTGCTGATTAACTTCTTGAGGTGAGAGGGGACTTGAATAATCAGTTAGTCTCAAATTAAAGAAAAAGTAAAAAAAAAAAAAAGTCCACTTTATCTGGAGGATGTGGAGGCTCCAGGGTCATCCTCCTGCCTCAGTTCTTCATTTGTAGATGTTTCTTGTGGCTATCCAGCAGATGCTGGTAGCAATACAACCCTCCCAACACAATGTACCTTGGATTACTGCTCCTAGTTGCATCAGGATAATTTGCCACCAGCTCATCCATTATGTCATTGACCTGATGCAATGTCCTGTTTAGGAGCTCTGTGGAAAGTTATTTTGGAGGCTCAGTGTCTGAGTCACTGGTGTCCTGAGGTTCCTGTGTGCCCTTTTCAGCCAGTTCTTCAAGGTCCTCATTGGTAAGGCTCTCGCCTGAAGCCTGGACTAAATGCTCAATGTCCTGAGCATCTGTGTCTCCTTGCACATCCTCACACAGCTCTGGACAGATATTTTTCCACACAGCATTGAGCCACTGCTGTGTTACCTCCTTCCAGGAAAGTTCAATGTTGGAGTCAGTCTTCATGATGTGGTACTGCTTCCAGAAGTTCAACATTGATTGCTTGTCCTGGCGGTCCGTGTGTTCAATCAGCGGAATTTGCGGCGGAGATAGTAGGCCTTCAAAGTGGCAATCACCCCCTGGTCTATAGGCTGGATGAGCAATGTTGCGTTGGGTGGCAGGAACAGGATGTCAACAGGAATGCAGGTGGGCAGCTCAGCCAAGTTAGTCGGGTGGCTTGGGCATATTGTCCATGATGAGCAGCGCTTTCTCCTCCAGTCCCTTGCACCGACAATACCGTGCTTCGAAGGGCAGAAATGGTTAGTGAGCCACTCACTAAAAATATTGTGGGTGATCCATGCCTGCCTGTTTGCCTTCCAAACAACTGGCAAGCTGGACTTACTAAAGCCCCTCATTGCCTTCGACGTCTGGGAATGGTACACCAGCAAAGGCTTTATCCTGAAGTCACCACTGGTGTTCCCACCCACAAGAAGGGTCAGACTGTGTTTCACCGCTTTAAATCCCGGAGCTCTTTTCTGCTCCTTGGAGATGATCGTGTGGCTTAGCATCTGCTTTCCAGAAGAGCCCGGTCTCATCCACATTGAACACAAGCTCCGGTGGATAGCTCCCTCTTTCCACCAAGTCCTTTAAAGAGGCTGGAAAGGCCGCAGCAGCCTCAGTGTCTGCAATTGCTGCTTCGGCAGTGATCTTAATATTGTAGAGGTTGCACCTTTTCTTAAAGCAGTCAAACCAACCTCTACTTCTGGATCTTGACTTTGGATGTGGGCCTAAATGCTCTTCGTCTTCTCCATCATGAAGGCCTGGCTGAGAGGCATGTTATGATCCAGCTCGTAATCTATACAGATGGCGAGCCTCTTCTCCATCTCCTCAAGGGTGTAGGCCCCGGAGCGGGTGATCTTCTTGGCCGTAGAAGCAGTGCTGTTCGTAGCTGAAATGCGCGTCTTATCCTTGTTCTTGAGGATAGTGCGGATGGTGGAGGCAGACAAATGGAGATCTGGCCCGATGTCCACCTGGAGCTCTCCTTTCTCCAGGTGGTCCAGCATTTTAATCTTGACAGTCAGAGGAATACTCTGGTGCTTGCCCTTAGCCTGCTCCTATTTGCACTCAGACACCTGTAAAACAGTACAAAAAATACAATGAATGTAGATTTTATTAGACAATTAACAATCACATTATGCAAAACAATGGAACAATGACAATACAGTATTCTGCACCATACCTTGCCACTGGATGTAGACTCCAGGATATAAGGGTCTCTGCTGGCAATGGCTCTCTCTACCATGACTTTCTCTCCCTTACAAAAAAACACAATGAATGTAGATGTTATTAGAAAGTTAACAATTAACTATTAACAATCACATTATGCAACGAAATGGAACAATGACAATACAGTATTCTGTACTGTACCTTGCCAGTGGATGTTCTCTGCAGGATTTGGGGGTCCCTGATAGCAATCACTCTCTCCAGATGTGACTATTTTTCCTTAACCCCCCCCCCCCTACAAAAAAAATTAGACAATTAACAATAATTAATTTAATAACATTCACATTATCAAAAACAAGGGAACAAAAAAAGTATTTTGCGGTTTCTCTCTCTCTCTTTCTGGCTCTCTCTGGCTCTCTCTGGCTGTCTCTCCCTCAAAATGGTGTCCCTGTTAATGCGGTCACTCTCCTTATTGCATTAAACGTGGTTCCACAAGGAAATAACAGCACAAAAAAGAGCGTTAACGTGAAGCAGAGCGTTAAGCGGGGTCCCACAAGGAAATAACAGTGCTAAAGTGGGGTTTAGTGCTGTGCGAGCACCTAACACTAAAACAGCGCTATAGCGTATCATCACTGTGCAGTATGACGCTAAGCGGGGTATGCCTGTAGAGCAAAACATTGTCACATTCCACATCAATAACTTAATAGTGTAAATTGTATGCTATTTTAATGTTAAAAATTATTCACTAAATATTCTCTGGTCCTATGTGAAAGTAAGGGGCTTTTATACTTCTGAAATGGGGCTATATACAGTTACATCGAGAACATCGTTAAATATAATGTTTTTGTTTTCTTGAAACAATAAATTTTTTAATAACCAAAGATAAATATCTTGAATTTAACCTCCTCCATCATACTGGTATAACTATATGTCATGATTGCATTGTTTAGTGACTATAATATTACCAATTCTTATATGGATATGGCCAAGGGAGCATTATATTGTGGCATTGTGGTTATGTATTATTTTGTGTGGTTATATGTTGCCTGTACATCGTTATCTTGTATTCTAGTGATAATATGTTATAGAGGAAAAATGTGATATAGAACATAATATATGTGGAAATGGTGAAAATGCTCTGCCCAGAAGTTTAACTGCAGAACATTGCGTCTGCACACATACAGGCCTTGATTCGAGGCAGATGACTGCTCCTTAAGAGGACCAAGCAAACAGTTGAGATTGACATCAAGATTTTCTGCCCTAGCTAGCTATAGACACCTGGCATATTGTTTAGATATCTGATGAGTTTTATCACAAGTTCTCTATAGCAACTAAGGCTGCAAGGCAGATGTGCTGACATCACATACATGCACAAAGGTACACAAGGATGTAGTATGGGAGATGTATAAATATGTTGGTTCTATGATTAAAGAAAGGTTCAGTTCTAGTTTCACATATCCAAGGGGTGAGGCTGTTATTGTGTTTGTGTCCTGAATTGGGGAGTGGTCTTGCAGGAGGCCACTAGTAACTTGTATACAGTATTCTTTGCCTGTACCTTTGGGCATTGTCCTCTTCAGAAGCCACCTTTTGTGCCACAGAGAACAAGAACTATGGTAGGTTTGAACTAGGTTCATATCAACCCCCTTGAAGAAGCAGATCGTGACACTATATATTTAAACAAACATAACTAGCAAAGGCAATTTTAAAATGTAGGGCTTAACAAAAGACAGGAGCAATAAAGAGGTTGCCCTTTGAGCACATGAAAGATATAGAAAGATAAGCTATTATTCTAAAGCTTTCCATAAGTGCAGGAGCTACAGCTCATGCATTTATAATTTACATATATATATATATATATATATATATATATATATATATATATATATATATATATATAAATAATAGTACAGTTGTGTTCACATTTGAACATCTGAAATAGGTCAAAAGACGTACTTCATGCTCAGAATTCCAAGAAATACAGGTATTGCACTGCACTCTGTGATACTGGGCAGAGACATGTAGTGTGCTCTCTCTTAAATCCAATACCACTTTATACATTTTAAGCATATGCCTGCTTTATTACACAGCTTTAAAGCATAGCAAAGGATGGATTATGCATAGGATAGATTACCCACAGAAAGCTGTTTTGATCTTAAATGCATCTCATCGTTTTGGGGCTGGAAACCTAACTTCTGCTATAGATTTGTGGGATTGCTATTAACCACAACACCATTTACCATATGTTGGGCAAAAGAGTGATAGGAGCCCCTCCATCGTACAGTAAATATACACACAAATATGAGCAAAAAATGTTCTATATATGTTTGTGTAGGTAAAAGAATGTTGCCTTAGATATGCCCAAAACTGCGTCAAACGTAGTCTATAAACTCATAGGTTGGAGCTTCAATGGGAAAAGTTATATATTTAGGGCTCTATTCTATAGAAGAATTTCATATTTGGAACTCCAGGAGCTTTATCTTCACAAATTAAAGGGATATGAAAGTGTCATGGATTAATACATTTCTGCACTTCTTAGACAAAAAACAGCCTATATGTATGCAGCACATCTTGTAACGGAGTTGGAACATGAAGTCCAGTATCTCTGCTGGTATACCATTAAATATCCATATAGAAGCACTGCGCAGTCTCAGAAGCCCCAACCTCCCATATTGGACGACACTCAATTGGGAATCAAAGAATACTGTCTTTATTTTGTTAGGCAGAAATATATATACACATCTCTTTCCACAGGCAATACACATCCCCCATATTTGGCCACACAATACACATAGAGAGACAATAGGTGTGGTCACACCTCCCTGAGGCTACCTGGCTACTTTGATACAATCAGACATTGATCAGATTACCTTCTCTTTGTTCTATGTCTCATAATGAAAACACTTTATACAATAGACTTCCTTATCTTATGAGGAGTCTCTGTAATAGGATTATCTATTAGCCTAGTAGCTGTAATATTCTGAGCCAATATATTCTGTAGAACATAAGACAACATATCTACAGTTCAGCAATGTGATCATATTTTAACCATAACCATAAAACAGGGTAAAACAGTGATGGGTTCCGTTACACATCTCATAAAACATTTTATTTTTATTAATATCTAAAAATCCCTGAAATTATTATGTTGACACCTCCAGGGGGTGTCGACACAGGCATCTGACCCCCCAACCCTGCCCCAATCAGCATGCAGCATCAGGGGAGCAATATTAAGCCCCTATTTACCTGCTGTTGCTTGCTCAGACAATCTCCTTGCAGCTTCCTGTCTGTATGTCAGCACCAATACATAGCACATAACAGTACACTACATATTCCAGGCTGCTTTGCAGCACAAACAGGAACCCCAGAGTTAATTCAAAAGTTTCAGCTAATCTGATTGGCCAAAACAATTTATTTTAAATGTGATACTAATTTAGCCTGGATTTGGAGGGTGTTAACCATAATGTTCAACTTTCAGAAATTACAAGAGATTTTGCTAACTTACATTTTTATTTTATGATTTTACATGCAAAAATTGTTTTTATACACTGCTGATTCTCCTCTATCAGATGTATTCATAATATAGCAAATTTACACATGCCTTTAAGTATACTGTATGTTCTATGTATCTCAGAATGTTTCGAGCTGGTAGGACATTTGTATTGAAAGTACATACAACTTTTGTGGTCTTTTGACTATCGGATATCCCAGCGAGTGGGATTTGAGGAGATAAATTACGGGAGTTTCTGGTTACTGTATATATTATTTTACATATATTCTTTAATTACCTATATAGACTTAAAAATATAAACACATGATCACATTTAGTTTTTATATTACTAGGCCTCTCCCATCCCATACCTACCTACAATATACCCCCACCCCCTATACACATACCCCCACCCACATCCCCTTGCAACACCCATTGACAGATGACAGCCAACATACTACTCACACATACCCTCTGCAACATATCCATACCATTATCTAGGAAGCCTAAACATTTATATAACACATATTCATACACATAGCACAAACAAATTTAATTTAAACATATTTACATAAACATCTGCTTTTATTTTATACAGTAGGGTATTTATTTGTGTATCTGTAAGTGTGTCAGTGTGTTTTTTCATGGTTGTTCCTTTGGAACATAAACATATATTACATTTATGTTGTAATCTTATATGTGTATAATGATTCTGCCTTTGTATACCTCTCATATGTTAAGGCATACTGGATGTGGATGCATTATTTATTGAGTAATCATTTGAATCAAAATATCATAATTTGATATCATCATCAAATAGAGATCCATTGGAATCATATTACATATTGTTAAGATATTTTTTTAACATATATTTATTGTCAGTTTAATGTCTTACATCATTAGATTAATTAAAAAAACATGTTGACACGTCTGTTATGTTATCTCTTAGAAACCCATGTTAATATGGCTAAGCGTTAACACCTATCAGGTTAACTTTTATGGTAACAGCATAAATTCTTAAGAACTCTAATTTAGGAGTTCACAACACATGCAATCTGGTTTAAAATAAACATTTAACACAGATTTCCATTTTATTGGAACTCATATCTAGTGGTAGAGAAACCTATGCACCTCTTAGCCTTCCTCATCATAACATCAAAGAATTGGCCCAGCACCTTGGCATTCTTCCTACAATGTCCTCAATGGTCTGGAAGCTACCAGAGGAAGTGTATGGCACCTAGCATCTTTGCCATTCCTGAGGTAGCCCTGTTCTCAAGGGAAAGGGATTCCAGGTCTTCATATAGTACCTAAAAGTCAATCAGACAGGAATGAGTTATGGTATAATGTGCACACACTTCACCATTGGTTTTAAAAATATCTGTGGGACAGTCACTCAGGAATAACAGAAATTACAGACATTACGAGCACCCAGATGACATTTCTTGGAGGTTATATTTTAGAGTGTGATGTGTTGCTCAAAAGTTTTTTCTGGGTGAAATTCACTTGGATTTTAGATTCTGGGAGTCATGGAAAAGCGGCCTTGGTCATCAGTCATACTACCCTTGAATACAGTAGATTATGTAGCATACACTACATAGTATTGCTTATATATATACATATACCATTGTAATTACAGTATGGTTGGGTTAAAGAGACTCTAACAAGTTGATTCATCTTAAAGTGCATTAAAAACTATCTATACATTGTATTTGTCATTTTCTTTACAATATTCACTTCCTGAGTTATTCAGCATTGTGCTGCAAATGTGGCTCAGTATGCATATCTGAGTGCTTGATAAAGTGGGCATCTAACTACATGATAGTGTAAGAAACACTTTGTTTTTGCCACAACAGAGACAGACAAGCAGAAAATATTCCTAATTAGCATATCAAAGTAGCTAATTGGTATTCATGAGTCACTAATTTGCATAATAATACAAAATATAGAATGGCTATTATCTTAGGAATATTTCAGTTTAGAAACAAATGCATAGTATCTTATATAGCAAGTCTTTCATGCTATTTAAGAATAATTTAAAATACAATATTATGACTGAAAAAAAAACAACCTCAAAGATACACATTTGAAGGCCAATATCTATCCACCCCTATTTATTAATCTAAAAGTTTACTTTCTCAGTATGCATATCTGAGTGCTTGATAAAGTGGGGATCTAACTACATGGTAGTGTAAGAAACACTTTGTTTTTGCCACAACAGAGACAGACAAGCAGAAAATATTCCTAATTAGCATATCAAAGTAGCTAATTGGTATTCATGAGTCACTAATTTTCAAATTAATACAAAATGTAGAATGGCTATTATCTTAGGAATATTTCAGTTTAGAAACAAATGCATAGTATCTTATATAGCAAGTCTTTCACGCTATTTAAGAATAATTTAAAATACAATATTATGACTGAAAAAAACAACCTCAAAGATACACATTTTAAGGCCAATATCTATCCACAATAGTAGATGCAAAGTAGGAAAGATAGGTGGCTCTAGGTATATGAAAAATCTGGGATATGAACAAGGGGTGCTCCTTGAGGATATAAATTACTTGATGACAATGTAAAAAGAGGGAAAGAAAAAGTATCCTTTAGAATTGAAGTGCACACCCTCTGCCCTAATGACAATATAGAACAGCAAACATTTTTAAAACTTAACGTTTATTGATAAATAAAATGTATTATTAAAATACTGAAATACTGACGAGATCCTATGAGTAGTGAAATCTGGAATAGTAATTTATTATTAGGACTTCCTAGTATAAAGGGTAGAATTATAAAGCTGTAGATATGTACACTATATCCTCCTATATAAAGTGATGAGTGACAAGAAAGTGCAGAAAAATGATGTAGTGAGATACTACTAAGTAGCAGAAACAAAGGTCCAAATGTTAGACCTATGTGTTTGCACTGATGTGTATAACACACATACAAACAAAGTGACTAGTGCTAGTGATACTAATAATAGTGATTGCACTTATGGATATTGCACCTTGATAAAGTGTATATGGCTTGTTATTTCTTTCTTTTTAAAGTGTCTAGTGCCAATATTAATAGGAATAAATTATTAATAGAATATTAAATACAATATAAATAAAGTGCTGGTGCTTGCTGAGGATATAATAGTATAATACAATGATAGCGTTTTGGGGGAAAGTCCAATATTGTGATAATTAAATCCGTTCCACTACACAAACTAAGGAGCTAGGTGATATTCCTCACTGCTTCATGATTAAATATGATTTCATTAATATATAGTGAGTGGGGATAATATTAATCGCTTGTTTCTCTATAGATGGTCCGTTTACATAATTTTCACTGCACCTAAGCTCCTAAGCTACCCGCGCGTGGCCTATGCGTCTACGTGTGACGTCATAGCGCAACGTCGCGATGTAATACGTGCAACCCGACGCAAGTTTCTGAATATTTCATCAGGGGTTACCGGAGGAGTCTCTAAGGAGCTATTTATGCTCTATGGTTGTCATAGCAACCTCAGGGACTTGTAAAATAATAGTTATAAGGGGGAATGTACAATTATTAAAATCATGCTGATAATATGATGAGATATAAGCAGAACCAATATAATACAATTACTATTGTTATGATTAATAGGAGCAGAATAATAAGTATGGCAGAACTAGAAATAGGACTATGTCCTTTATATAATACAGCATTAATTATACTATATGTCTTGCAAATATATAAAGTATATAAGCGTTAATATAATCATGTTGTTTCTCCCAAAAGGTGGGCTGACTTATAACTCCACAGTTGACATTACACATAAGAGGGGCGGAAATGTTATAAATATGGATTCTTATTAAATAAATATTCCATTATTGTGTATTATTCTTCAACATATACAGACTTAATATTAGTCATTCAATAATTTGAGAAATACACTATGTTCTTCTATACACTGTATAATATATGTGCATATAGTATATATAAATAGAAATGGAAAATCCCATCCCTTCAATTATTTCCCCCTTATTCCTTTTCCTTATTGCCATTGAGGTTATTGTATAAGGGGCATGTAGGAGAGGATTGTCTTTTCCATCTTTTGAGGGGAATGTTTTGGTAGTATTTAAATATTTACATGCTTTGCGTGATAAGCATTTAACTTAGCATTTAATAGCTTAATAGAACAAAGGGCTGCTTTAAATGCTTATCATGCAAAGCATGTAAATATGTAAATACTACCAAAACATTCCCCTCAAAAGATGGAAAAGCCAATTTTAAGATTCAACAGTTAATGACATGTAAAACTTTAGGGGTCATATATCTCATGCTTTGTAAATGTGGTATGAATTATGTAGGAAAAACCTGCAGAGAACTGAGACGCAGAATACTAGAACATGTATACAGCATTACTAAAGAATACGATACACCAGTGGCCAATCATGTTAACTCTCACCATAATGGAGATCTCAGTTATATATCTTTTATAGCCATTGACGGTGTCGAACATAATATTAGAAGAGGCAACATTGATAGGGAATGACTAAAAAAGGAGGCCTACTGGATCTTTACACTTAAGACCAAAAAGCCGTGGGGCCTCAATGATGGATTCACTTTTACACCATTTATTTAGGGTATCCAATTATTATTAAGGATACCCATTAATTATTAATATATCTCCACATATGATGTATATGATAAAATGTGCTATAATGACAAAATAAATCCTCTCCTACATGCCCCTTATACGATAACCTCAATGGCAATAAGGAAAAGGAATAAGGGGGAAATAATTGAAGGGATGGGATTTTCCATTTCTATTTATATATACTATATGCACATATATTATACAGTGTATAGAAGAACATAGTGTATTTCTCAAATTATTGAATGACTAATATTAAGTCCGTATATGTTGAAGAATAATACACAATAATGGAATATTTATTTAATAAGAATCCATATTTATAACATTTCCGCCCCTCTTATGTGTAATGTCAACTGTGGAGTTATAAGTCAGCCCACCTTTTGGGAGAAACAACATGATTATATTAACGCTTATATACTTTATATATTTGCAAGACATATAGTATAATTAATGCTGTATTATATAAAGGACATAGTCCTATTTCTAGTTCTGCCATACCCATTATTCTGCTCCTATTAATCATAACAATAGTAGTTGTATTATATTGGTTCTGCTTATATCTCATCATATTATCAGCATGATTTTAATAATTGTACATTCCCCCTTATAACTATTATTTTACAAGTCCCTGAGGTTGCTATGACAACCATAGAGCATAAATAGCTCCTTAGAGACTCCTCCGGTAACCCCTGATGAAATATTCAGAAACTTGCGTCGGGTTGCACGTATTACGTCGCGACGTTGCACTATGACATCACACGTAGACGCATAGGCCACGTGCGGGTAGCTTAGGAGCTTAGGTGCAGTGAAAATTATATAAACGGACCATCTATAGAGAAACGAGCGATTAATATTATCCCCACTCACTATATATTAATGAAATCATATTTAATCATGAAGCAGTGAGGAATATCACCTAGCTCCTTAGTTTGTGTAGTGGAATGGATTTAATTATCACAATATTGGACTTTCCCTCAAAACGCTATCATTGTATTATACTATTATATCCTCAGCAAGCACCAGCACTTTATTTATATTGTATTTAATATTCTATTAATAATTTATTCCTATTAATATTGGCACTAGACACTTTAAAAAGAAAGAAATAACAAGCCATATACACTTTATCAAGGTGCAATATCCATAAGTGCAATCACTATTATTATTATCACTAGCACTAGTCACTTTGTTTGTATGTGTGTTATACACATCAGTGCAAACACATAGGTCTAACATTTGGACCTTTGTTTCTGCTACTTAGTAGTATCTCACTACATCATTTTTCTGCACTTTCTTGTCACTCATCACTTTATATAGGAGGATATAGTGTACATATCTACAGCTTTATAATTCTACCCTTTATACTAGGAAGTCCTAATAATAAATTACTATTCCAGATTTCACTACTCATAGGATCTCGTCAGTATTTCAGTATTTTAATAATACATTTTATTTATCAATAAACGTTAAGTTTTAACATTTTTTGCTGTTCTTAGGGCAGAGGGTGTGCACTTCAGTTCTAAAGGATACTTTTTCTTTCCCTCTTTTTACATTGTCATCAATATCTATCCACCCCTATTTATTAATCTAAAAGTTTACTTTTCTTATATACATTTTCATTAAAAGCCAAAAACTGTCCAGTCGCTCCAACAACTAATTATGACATCAGTAACAGTGGTTGTTTAAAACAGTTGTTGGAGTGGCCAGACCTATTTTTGTTAACATGACACTAATTTTATTAGCTTATCAGCAGGTGGTAACGATAGTTTTTGGGGAAATTGCTTTTTGTATTACTAATTAACTCAGGGTAAACAATAGCTGATGATATTTATCCCAATGCAAAGTATCTCTCAATTTAACAGAAATGCTCAGGGAAGGTTAGCATGGTCAAGCCATGCCTGCTATATGATTGTACTAAGTGAGTTAACTTCAACGACTGATGCAAAGCATAAAAAAAAGACTCTTTTGTGTTATAAGTACAATTAAAAGTATATTGTAACACTTTAAAGTTCACTGTTACTAAAAGAGAACAACTAATATTTGTATCTTGCATGTTTCACCAGCGCAAATATGGTCATAGTTACACCCCTCCCAGTGCTCTGTCAGAGGCTCTGTCCACTTAAGATGGATTACTACAGTTCAAGTTCGAACAATGATATACAAGTAGAGAGAAAGAGTGTTATAGGAGATCAGAGTGGGGGACCTGGGGGGGGGGGTAGGAGATCAGAATGAGAGACCTTGGGGGGTGGGGAGGTAGGAGATCAGAATGGGGGACCTTGGGGAGGTAGGGGTAGGAGATCAGAATGTGGGACCTGAGGGGGGGTTGGGGCCCCCCACAACCCCCCCAGGTCCCCTATTCTGATCTCCTATAACACTATTTCTGCTTGTATATCATTGTTGAAACTGTAACTGTAGTAATCCACCTTAAGTGGACAGAGCCTCTGACAGAGCACTGGGAGGGGTGTAACTCCGACCAGCCTTGTTCTAGTGAAACACACAAGATCCTAATATTTTACAAGTGTAGTTTAGGGAAATATTTTCTAGGCAATACAAGTTAAAACTATTACTACTATAACTAAAGATATATGATTAATATATGGATCTGATACCTGTTATACTGCTAATTAATTACATTATCACAGTGATCACTCTGTCCTCTATATAATTAATTATAATCAGATTTGACTGATGTGGTATGAATGACATAATTTTATATTATTAATTAGTGCATTCTATAGGGCTCTTTTAATTTTTAATAGTCAAGTGTGTTTATTACAAAAGCCTTTTTAAGTTTTTAATGATAATTAATAAAAGCTCAATATTAATTTATTTTAATTTAAAATTTACACCTTGGGGTATGTAAGAATTGGTTATAGTATTTTTATCTCTTAAGAATACCGTATATACTCGAGTATAAGCCAACCCGAGTATAAGCCGAGGCACTTATTTTACTACAAAATACTGGGAAAACTTAGTGACTCGAGTATAAGCCAAGGGTAGGAAATGTGCTTCCCCCTGTGTCCCTCTTGTGCCCTCTGTGTCGCCCTCTTGTGTTCCCTCTGTGCCCCTTTCTTGTGTCCCCCCTCTCTCTCCCCTGTGTCTCTTCCCCCCCGCTCCCTCCACTGTGTCTCTTCCCCCCTCTCCCTCCCCTGTGTCTCTTCCCCCTCTCCTTTCCCTGTGTCTCTTTCCCTCCCCCTCCTTTCCCTGTGTCTCTTTCCCTCCCCTCCCTTAACACCGTCCTCAACCCCCTCCTCAACCCCCCTCCTCATCCTACCTCCTCAACCCCCCTCCTCATTCCTATTATTATTATTATCTTCAATTATATCGCTTCAACATATTCCGTAGCGCTGTACAGGGGTTTAGTACATGGCAAAAAACAAACTTAACACCTTATAAAGAATGGAGGGCCCTGTTTTGGGGCATATAATCAAATGCACATAGTGCTTGTTTCCAAGACACAGAGACACAATTGAAAACTCGCAAACTTACAATAACCTCTCTCCTCAACCCCCCTGCTCCTCAACCTCCCCCCTCCTCATCCTAAACCACTCTGCTCAACCTCTCTTCTCAACCCCCTCCTCATCCTCTCTCCTCAACCCCCTTCCTCATCCTCAACCTCCCTCCTCAACCCCCCAACTCAACCCCCCTCCTCAACCTCTCTCCTCAACCCCCCTCCTCATCCTCTCTCCTCAACCACCTTCTTCATCCTCAACCACCCTCCTCATTCTCAACCCTCCTCCTCCACCTCCTCCTCATCCTCAACCTCCCTCCTCAATGCCCCTCCTTAACCTCCCTCCTCAACACCCCTCCTCAACCCCCCATCCTCACCCTCAACCCCCCCATCCTCATCCTCAACCCCCCCATCCTCAACCCCCCATATCCTCAATCCCCCATCCTCAACCCCCCTCCTCATCCTCAACCCCCCTCCTCATCCTCAACCCCCCTCCTCAACCCTCCTCCCCCTCCTCAACCTCCCTCCTCAACCCCCCTCAACCTCCCTCCTCAACCCCCCTTCTCAACCCCCCTCCTTAACCTCAACCCCCCTCCTTAACCTCAACCCCCCTCCTTAACCTCAACCCCCATCCTCATCCTCAACCCCCCCCATCCGCAACCCCCCATCCTCATCCTCAACCCCCCATCCTCATCCTAAACCCCCATCTTTCTCCTCACTTACCTTCCATCTGCAGCAGCTGCTCCTCCGCGCTCCTTCCGGCTGTGTCTTGACCCGGCTAATGATGTGACGCGCATGTGACCTCATTAGCATATGGGGGGGGGACGAGAGACACGGGGGGGAAAGAGACACGGGGGGAAAGAGAGATACGGGGTGGTGACTCGAGTATAATCCGAGGGGGCCCTTCTCAGCCTTAAAAAAAGGGCTGAAAAACTCGGCTTATACTCGAGTATATAGGGTAACTTAAAAAAACTTTGGGTGACATGCAACATTTTTATCTAACTTCCTATCAAGCCAATGTAGTTGCCTATGACATAAAGTCAAACATTTGCAGAAAACCACAGAAACAGTAGAGATTACGTTTTAACCAGTCCTTGAGTTCCACTTAATATTGCTAATACCTGGCTATAGCCAATGTTTTTGTGTATGAACTCAGTAGTCTTGAGAAATACACTTAATTTTACTGAGATAGCCATGACCTCCTTGAATAGTAAATAGGAAGATATAGGTTTATCCTTATGTTTATTTTTGATTATTTATGAATAGTTTGCATTTAGTTTTCAGTTGTTGCAATTGAAACATTGACATTTGCTAACATTTCTATGAACTGAATTGCTCTGTTGCAGAGTAAATCTGTTCACATAGGCCCTCATTCAATTGCGATTTGGCCAATTGAATAGGGCTCTAAATTAGCACATAACATATTTTTTTTAAAGAAGTTTTTAGTTAGTGAAGACCTTGCTTTTGGATAGATGTTTACTAGCTAAAAACTTCTTTAAAAATATATGTTATGTGCTTATTTAGAGCACTATTCAATTGGCCAAATCGCAATTGAATGAGGGCCATAATAATGTCTAACACTATTTAATCAGAGATTCATTTTCATTCTCTTTTAGATTTATCCTCGAATAATCTATAATTCTGTGGAACAAAAAAAACATTTTTAATGGATAGACACAATTCCTATAAAGATAATACCCCTCCAACACATTTCCTGGTCTTGATTAACACATTGAAATGTAAATGTGGTGGTATTATAAGTGTTACTACACAGTAATTATTTTAATTTTCTTTCAAATGCAAAATATTTTCAAATATTAATAAGCTTTGTTATAAATGAAAGAAACCAGGAAGGAAATAATAAAACATCATTACTGTATGAATCATTTTACATTAATCATCTAAATTTATTTAATTTTAATTTTAAAGTCTAAATCTACAAGTAAATATATGCTAATATGATGGCAGCTGTTCCTTGAAAGCTAATATTCAAATTTCATAAATCAAGATTTTTTGATTTTGAAACATGTACCATTTTAAACCACAAAGAAAGCTTGTGGGAAATAATTGTATAGTTTTCTTGCAATTATGTTCATAATTTTCATTTAAATATGATCAAAATGTTGATTCTGAAATAATATGGTTTTCTGCACTGGAAAATATTATAATGCATATATTTTAGATTTATCAGTTTTTTCTTGATTGCTTGTTATCATGAATTGGGAGTTACATCTCATACGTATAGATCTATCGGACTTGTCCTGATAAACTGAAGGTCGTTTTTTGGCATTATATATTTTATTTTGAGGTATAAGGACACATTTTACCCCATGGATCAGAATATCTTAAAATTAACTTACTAGAGTTTTGATTAATGCCAGTAAAGTCAGTGGTAATCAGTTGGGATAGTATAACTTATACAGGGCTTGCATATACTAGTTATTAATTGGTTTACCCTCCAAAAATTCCAATCTAATTAGTGTGTTTCAGATATATCCTTATTTACTAGAAGCACTAATACTGAACATCAGAACCTTACACACTGCATATTGGAATGTTTAGCACTCTAAAATATATAGGCCTCATTCAATTCCGGGCCATAACTCGATCTCCAATTGCCGATATCCTGCGATCGAGTTGCGGCCTCGCGTTGCTCTACGTTTATAGCGCTATTCAGTTGGCCGGGCCCACAAATTAGTCCCCCTTCCCGATAATTGCAAACCATGCGCTCAGCAGTAAGCATTGGTGGGCTTGATCGTGGCCGCAAGCGCGCAACTCGTGGTTCAAGCACGCAAGCTCGGAGCACTGCAAATGCAAATATATATTGAATGCAGCACTGTAAAGCACCTCTAAATGATGGGGAACACAGTGGGTGACATTTGAATTAAAACCACAACATTCTCAAGCTTGCACATCACCAAAATAAAATACTTTATTTCATGTTTGATTTCCGTCCAAAGTCCTAAGGTTTAAATGACCTCCAAGCCCGTAAATCATTATTCAAGTCCGTAGGACTTCAATGAAATATGGAAGTTGGATTCCAAAGTCCTATGGGCTTGGAGGTTGAAGACCGTAGGACTTTATGATGAATATTGAACATGAAATTAAGTATTTATTTATGCTGATTTGCAAGCTTGAGAATGTTGAGCTATTAATTCTAAGACCTAACATCACTTTCACTTTTAATAAAAGTACAGGATTGCTTTTTTGTTTGCATTTAAAGTGCTACGATCCGTAAGTAAGCCCTTTGTGACACCTCCTTGGGCCAAGAAACCAAGTAACCTGTGGGTCGAGTTTAGCCATTTACAGGCTTGACGGAGGGTAAATTGGTGCAATTGAATAGCGAAACAGGATTTTTTTGAGCCGTGAAAGATCAAAGGCTTTGAGGGAAGTAAGCTGCGATTGAACAAATTGCTAGGAATCGTAGCTCGCAGCACGTAGCTCGACTGGAGCCCGACAACGGAAGGCAATTGAATTGCAAAGTAGCTTGTGACCTCCATTTGCGAGCCCGAATCTCTAAAACATAGCAATTGAATGAGGCCCTATGTCAGCACATTGTGAATGTTTCACAACTTAATAAAATGTATTCTTTATACATAGAATGGAACTAGTGAAAAGAGGGTCCAGTGCTAACTAATTTGACCCTGCCCATTGGTAAATAAAGTTTATATTGAAAGTTGGCACTCTAAGACATGGCTTGAATTCTAAAAGAAAATGCATGATACACCATTCACAAATACTTCAGAGACTGAATGGAATTTACTAAACATTTCTAGTGATTAAGATAAGCATCCCTGTATTCAGGGATGCTCCTATTAGGATTACATAGTGCATTTCCCTCACTGTTTGAACCAAATATAAATTTTTCACATGCCAAATGGATCAAAGAATAACATGTTAAGTTTAGTTTGAATAATGCATGTTTTTGCAACAGGAAATACCGCCACGTAACTGTACTCAGTTACAGATTAGCAGCCTTATTAAATTGTAATTCGGCCAATTGAATAGGGCTCTGTTTAAGAACATAGTATATTTTTTTACAGAAGTTTTTTGTTAGTGAATTTCTATCCAAAAGCAAGGTCTTCACTAACAGAAAACTTCTGTAAAAAAAATATACTATGTGCTTAAATAGAGCCCTATTCAATTGGCCTAATCATAATTTAATAAGGCTGATGTTATCTGATTAGCCTCTTCTTTGCTTTTCTTTGTCTGACTTGGTAACGTTCTGTATTTATTTCTCCTTATGTAGACTTTCTTCCTATTGTGGATCTCTCAGTCTCCAGTATTCTCCATAAAAGTCTCTACAGAGTCCCTGATTCATTTTTATTCTTCAGATTTTGGCATTCCTTTTTCTGAAGTCTCTTTTGAAGACTACACCTCATTTGAAATGTCAGTCATCCTGTTGGGCTACATCCAATCTCTGGCCTGCATAGGGAAACTTCAGCATTTGCACATTGAAAAAAACAAAAAGGAATAAATTAGATAAGTCTTTTAGTTGTATTTATAATAATGGAAAATGTTCCATCATCAGATATACAATAAAGCTGAAGCTTTTCTGGAACTAACTAAATGTTTATTTGTTCATTGTTAGTAAATGTTTTGATGTATTTCAGTGCCACTAATATGATATACAGACATCTTTATAATATTGTTTTGTTACATTGTACCATACTCTGTTGCTATTTGTTCAGACTGAAGCAGTAAACATCCTATGAATCAGCTCTGCAGGTGTAAACAGGAGTGGAGAAGAAGCGAAATAACCTGCCATTGAACAACAAAGAATATTTTTCTTAACAGCAAAGCAATTAACTACATGTGGGAACAACCTGCAACATTTGGAGTTAATTCTACAAGTGAGGACAAAACAAATAAAAAAATAAATCTAAACCCATCTTTTGTATCCTTCGGATGAAGAATAATTTCAAAAGGCTCAGTTGAGAAACAATTTTACAGTGCAGCCAGTATGACAAAAATGTGTTCTTTATTGCATGCTTTCTTAGAGAAATGTTTGATTGCAGCACTCACAATGCAGGAAGCTCATATTTGCAATCCTTTTTATTGTGAAGTGCTTTAAGAGCATTCATAGTAACTGGTAATTTTTTTCAAGGAACATCATCTATGGCAATATTGTTCAGACTGACAGTTCGTAGCCCAAATTGAAAGCAATTATTGTATGCTGTTAAATAAAGTATTGAATGTAAAAGTGTTTGATTTTCACAATGAACCTTCAATATAAACATACAATCTACAAGGTCACTGAAATATGAGACATATTTAATGGATATTTATGCAGATATTATCCGCTAATAATTTTTAAGAGAATGAAAAATATTTTTCCTTTTGAATGATTGTATTCACTGTTTCTGAATTAAACTGAACCAAAATATACTTATAGAAATGGAGCCGTTGAGCTGTTCAAGTCACTTCCATTTGCGGGCTCCGATTGAGTTACGTGCCCCGAGCTGCGATTCATTGAGATTTGTATAATCACAAGTTCATGCCCTACAAGCCTTTGATCATTCATGGCCGCAAGAGTCCCAAACGCTAAAATCGCAAATCGTTATTTAATTGCTACAATATCCCCTTGCTAACCACTCCATCAAGCCCGCAAATGGCAAACATCTAACCACAAGTTAATGGTACCAAGGAAGTCTCGCAAAGGGCTTAAGGACAAATTGGAGCACTTTAAAAACAAATAAAAAAGCAATACTGTACTTTTATTAAGAGTGAAAGTGATGTTAGGTGTTAGAATTAATAGCACAACATTCTCCAATACTTTATTTCATGTTCAATTTTCATGTTATATCGATCATGGCAATCAATGTGAAGTCCTATGGGTTTCAACCTCCAAGCCCGTGGGACTTTGAAAATCCAACCTGCATTTCTTCAAAGACCTACGGGCTTGGAGGTTGAAGCCCGTAGGACGTCGAAAATGGAGGTTGGATTTCAAAGGCCTACGGCCCTCATCTATGAGTTATGGGCTTGGAGGTTGGTCATGATGATGATCTCTGTTTCCATTAGCTGTTTCTGCATCGGGAGTTATGGGCTTGCTGTTTCTTCATCGGGAGTTATGGGCTTGCTCCTGTGACATGTTCAAGCTCCCAAATGCTACGTCCGACGGCAATGGTTTCCAATTTTCATTATCGCCCCTAACTTGCAGGCCCAGTCAATTGAATAGCATCGCAAAAGTAGAGCAATGGGAGTACGCAACTCAATTGTTGTCTGCGATCGAGTTCAAAGCCCCGAATTGAATGAGGCTCATAGTATTTTAACTATTTTGTCAAATTAACTTTGAGGTAATTATTTTATAATTATTATTTGGTAGAATAGAGTAAGCTTTACCATGACATCATTGATATACATACATTATCATATAGTAATAGTTTACATATGAGTATTTGAGGCATTTCTAAAAAGTCTCTATATAAAGGTATCAAATATTTCCTTAGATGTCCTAGATGAAGGCAGCTTAGGAAAAGTCAGGGAACTTAGGGCCTCATTCAAATGCAATTTGGTCAATTGAATAGGGCTCTATATAAGCACAGAGCATATTCTTTACCAGAAGTTTTTAGTTAGTGAACATCTATACAAAAGCAAGATTTTCACTAACTAAAAGCTTCTATAATAAAATATGCTCTGTGCTTATATAGAGCCCTATTCAATTGTCCAAATAGCAATTGAATGAGGCACTAAGGCCTCCATTCAATTGCAACATTCAATTGCAACAGTTACAGATCGATTCAATTTAACAAGCCTGCAGCTACCTGGCCGAAAGCCTAAACTGTAAACCATGTACCCATAAGTATAATTTCAGGCCATGATCATGATCAAGTAAGCAAGGCCATAACTACTGATTTAGAAACAGCCAATAGTAAATGAGACCGTCATCATGACATCAGTAAAACATGGTGTTTAAACATCAATCAATTAGCGTTAAGAAGTCCAATATGAGATCGGACTTGCAATCCGGCAATGTACAAAATAATAAAAATGAATGACAAAACTGATTACAGAATTGATTACCAAGATTGATATAACACATAAATAAAACATAAAATTATACATTTTTTATTGCAGATTTGCGAGCCTGAGACTGTTGTGCAGTGAATTCTAATGTCTTTCAGCACTTTCACCGTCTTTTAAAGTGCAGCATTGATTTTTTATTTGCTTTAACAGTGCAACAAACAGGTGTTTAACCTCCTTGTGAGTCCTATCTGGTACTTATAGGATTTTCTTCTAACTTTGCCATTGATGGGTTTGAAGATAATTGCGGCTTGAATAGCTTTTTGCGAATGTAACATTTACTGGCTTGAAATATCAAAGGCTTAGATGAGTCAGAGTTACAATTTTGACAATTTTTAACTTCTAACCTGCAAACCGATTGTGGGTAGCTTAGAGACACCAATTAAATAGCAAATTATTTTATGGGCTCCATTACAGGCTTTTATAACTACAATTTGCTGAATTGAATGGAGGCCTAAGACTATTGAAATATATTATGAAGTAAACGGTCTGTCATGTACTACATAAAAAATATATTGTTTTTTATTGTGTGTAGTTTTTAACTTCAATCTGCTAAATTGATAAATAAAAGGTTGGGGAAGTTGAAAGGAATTATTAAGAAATTATGCCTATTACGATATGAAAATATGGTATGAGTCAGTGGCAGAGCTAGCCAATGGAGGGTCTTTGTGCAAACACAAAATGTAGGCTCCCCATCCTGTGCCAACTATGGGCCTCATTTAACTGCTACTTTTTCAAGATCCGGGCCTGCATGTGGAGATAGCAAGTTACCTATCTATTCAATTGCCTCCTACTTGCGGGCTCCGATTGGGTTACTTGCGGCAAGCTACTGTCCATCGCGAGTCTCAAAATTGCAAGTTATTTGCCTCCAAGCCTTTGATATTTTAAGTCACCAAGAGTTGCTGCAAAAATCACAAATCACTATTGAATTGCTCTGATCTTCCCTTACGTCAAGTCTGTAAATGGCGCAAAGCATACCAGAGCTTACTGGTACAAAAGAGGTAGCACAAGGGCTAGTAAAGCCCTTACATATCCTCCGCACTGGTCCTAACCTTAAAGGGACCGCAGCATACATATTAACATATTGTTAACCCATGCCCTGGGGGTA
Source organism: Discoglossus pictus (assembly GCA_027410445.1). Classification (NCBI taxonomy): domain Eukaryota; kingdom Metazoa; phylum Chordata; class Amphibia; order Anura; family Alytidae; genus Discoglossus; species Discoglossus pictus. The sequence goes on along the minus strand of CM050167.1, from coordinate 64,348,012 downwards.
CTGTAAGTACCCCCGCAGCACATAACATTAACCTCCCTATGGTGCGGGTTCTTACATCAACCCTTGCTGCAGGGATCCCGATCAGGACCCATGCAGCATTTCAAATGTAAATCACCTGTCACGCAGGTCCTTAAAGGACTGTAAAGGTCCTTAAAGGACCCATGATGCAATTCAAATCACTCATGGGGGGTCTATACAGACCCCCATGAGCCCATAATTAACCCCACTAGTCCCATAAGGGTCTATAAGTATCCTTATGGGACAATAAGCAACCCTCACATGAACCCTATAAGTGCCATGAGGGTCCTCCATGACCCTCATGACACTAAGTCCAAGCATTACCCTACACTACACTATAAGCCACCCCAATAAACCAATAAACCTAAATTAACCCCCTTTAACTAATTACCCCCTACCCTACTAACCCCTACTCTGCCTACATAAACCCCTAATAGTATTCCTAGCACCCCACTAATCTCAGAATTATACAGAAAAGACTGGTTACAAAAATAAAAATCCTAGATTACATAAAATAAAAAATTAACATTACATAAAATAAAAAAGCAACACTACATAAAATAAAAACACCCCCACAACTTACTTTAAAAAAAAAATACCCACAAAATATTTTATAAAACTACAAGATAAAATAAATAATTATATTCATAAGATAAACACATCACTATCAAAATAAAAAAAAGACCTACACCCAGGAATAAAAGAAAGGGTAAATTAGACTACTTACCTTGTCAAAATGCCCCTTCAGCGATGCTGGTTTTCTGTTCTTCGTCCCAGACAGGGCCCTCCAAAAATGTCCACAGGTCCAGTCACACCTACATTAAAAAGAAACATTACAATTTATATATAAATACATACAACATGTAATATAATATAGACCTAATAGGCCACTTACCTGTCCAAAATGCCCATCCAGCAATGCCCCGGTTTTCCTTCAGTCATCGTAGGTAGAGTCCCTTAATACAAACAGACGTCCTTGAGGTTCTCCCAGCCACAAATGATTGTTCTCAGTGAAAGCTTTGGTCAAAATATCGAAATGGCTCCTTCGGATTGGCTGAAATCGCTGTCAATCATATTTCAGTCAATCAGAAGGTGCAAATGTGTAACTATCAGTCACATCTAATAGGCAGGAATCATTGATGTCATGATGATGATCTCTGTTTCCATTGGCTGTTTCTTTAGCGGGAGTTACTGTCTTCATGTTCAGGCCCGTAGATGCTACTTCCGATGTCATGGTGCACTATTCCAGCCAAGGGGGACTAACATGTGTGCCCAGCCAATTGAATAGCAACGTAAAAGTAGCACTACTTGAGCACGCATCTCAAAAGTATTTACTCTCAAGTAATGGCCCCGATTTTAATGAGGCCCTATGTGTGTATATATATATATATATATATATATATATATATACACACATACATACATACACACATGTATTCCCCTCCCATGATGCCCCTATGGGGACCCTAAAGCACCTCCTGACCCCCCCTCATCCCCTCTTGATTGCCCCCAGCCCTTCTTGACCCCCCTCACCTTGGACCATCACCAGCACCACTCCTCCTGCACTGCATCCTCCCCTTGCGGCGCATCTCCTCTCTAATGAGTAACATCATTGGGATTCCAAGACATAGCCAAATGAAATGCTGGCAGGGGAGGATGTAGTGCTGGATGAGTGCTGCTGGTGAGTTTAGAAGGGCCAAGGGGGGATCAGGAAAAGGGGGATCCAGAGGGGAGATCAGGAAGTGTCGAGGGGGGGATCAGGAGGGGGGGATCCAGAGGGGGGATCAGGAGGTACCGAGGGAGCGATCAGAAGGGTGGGGGATCCAGAAGGAAGATCAGGAGGTGCCCAGGGAGGGATCCAGAGGGGGGATCAGGAGGTACCAAGGGGGGATTATGAGGTGCCAAGGGGGGGGATCCAGAGGGGGATCAGGATGGAGGGATCCAGAGGGGGGATCAGGAGGTGCTGATGAGAAGATCAGGAGGGGGGGTGGGTCAGGATAGGCAGATCTGGGGTGGGGCCCAGGGGAAAAATAAATTAAACTTTATTAAATGCTAAGAGCTCTTGGGGCCCCCTCCAGGAGCAGGGCCCCAGTGCATTGTACCCTTTGTACCGGTGGTAGCTCTGCCACTGGTATGAGTATACCAACTTGAAAGGGAAGACAATCTTTTGTATCTTAATCTAATAGGGACGCTACAATCTCAGTCTCCTTTTCTCCTTCTAAGGACATTATAGGGAATTAAGTCAGATTTGGGGCACCAGATTATCTGTGCCTTCCAGGCAGGAGGCATCCCACTGAGGATCACAGGCCTCTCTCTACCTCAACTATTTCCTTTTTTCCTAGATATTAGCAGGAATCTTTTAAAGCAGTCATTGTTTATAAAAGTTAAAATAATAAAGTTATCTCAGTTTTCTTCTTATTTAAGTAGTGTTAAGCACTGTGAATTAGTGGCTCTGAAATTGTATACATATCGGTATTTACCAATCTCTTTCCTTCTCTAATTAAGAAAGGTAAACCTGTCACAGATAACATTTTAAAATTGTAGTAGTTTATTATAGTGTTAAAGAAAAGTTATATCCTCAGTAGTGATGTTGCGAACATCAAATTTTCGGTTCGCGAACAGCGGACCCGAACTTCCATCAAATGTTCGCGAACGGGCGAACCCGGAGAACCGCCATAGACTTCAATGGGCAGGCGAATTTCAAAACCCACAGGGACTCTTTCTGGCCACAATAGTGATGGGAAAGTTGTTTCAAGGGGACTAACACCTGGACTGTGGCATGTCGGAGGGGGATCCATGGCAAAACTCCCACGGAAAATTACATAGTTGATGCAGTGTCTGGTTTTAAGCCATAAAGGGCATAAATCACCTAACATTCCTAAATTGTTTGGAATACCATGCTTTAAAACATCAGGTATGATGTTGTATAGATCAGGTAGTGTAAGGGTTACACCCGCTTCACAGTAACAGACCAATCTCCCCGTTTAATGCACCGCAAACAACCGCAAACAGTCCCTTTGCACAACCGCAAACTCTCCATTTGCACAAGGTTGGATACCAAGCTAGCCATGTCCTGTTCCTTGTCCTCACTGATGTCATTGAAGGTCTCTTCCTCCACCCAGCCACCAAGGGTCCCCGAAAGGTGACAACAAGCCCCCTGGGACGCCTGCTGTGTTTGGTCTTCCACCTCCTCAAAGCTACCTTCCTCCTCTGACTCCTCTTCTTCAGACTCCCAGAGTCTGGGGGCTTCCACTGCCCAGCATGGAAGATTATACACAGGTCAGAGTCTGGGGGCTTCCACTGCCCAGCATGGAAGATTATATACAGGTTAGAGTCTGGGGGCTTCAACTGCCCAGCATGGAAGATTATACACAGGTCAGAGTCTGGGGGCTTCCACTGCCCAGGATGGAAGATTATACACAGGTCAGAGTCTGAGTTATTATAAAGTGTGTACTGTTAAGTAATAATATTCCTATCGGTTTAATCACTGTTACATCCACTATCAGGGGACGTGTATATGGCATGGATTTTTGGAAGCGGGAGATGGAAAAAGATGCTTGGTCGGTCCTCCCACTTCAAATTTGGGGCACTGTACGTGCAATCTAAGGTGCCACCAGATATGAGTGTCACTGTGCACTGGCAAAAGTTGGCAGAGTAGATGCAATAGGCTTCACACACACTCCTGTAGGCAGGCAATTGCTATTCAATCTATTACAGTCAAAAAAGTGTTGTTTTATGTCACTGAGCACAATATAAGCTGTGAGCCTGACACAGGCAGGCAACTGAAATTAGATTACAGGAAAAAAATGGCTGTTTTCAATGTATGTTACACCAGCAGGTATGAGTAGTGAAAATAAGCACAATATAAGCTGTTAGGTGTTAGCCTGTCACACACACACGCTGTCAGGCATATATTACACACAAAAAATTATAAAATAAAATAAATTATGTTCAAAGTTTCCTCAATGATAAAGTATAGGGGGCGAATCGAAAAGCGCATGTTTTCGCTGATCGTTGCTGACGCGAACATGCAAAAATCGCCGTGAATAGTTCTCCGGCGAACTGTTTGGGACATCAGTAATCCTCAGATATCTGATTTTATTTATCAGAGGGAACACACATTAGTTCAATTATCACATATAATAGTTGTCAAACTGCAATTCGTTGTCACGCTTGCGACAAATCGCAGTTTGACAACTGCGCATTGCGCAACGGGCAAGAGACACAGAGGAGGAGAGACACAGAGGAGGGGGGAGAGACACAGGGGAGTGAGAGGAGGGGGGAGACACAAAGGAGTGAGAGGAGGGGGAGACAAAGGGGAGTGAGAGGAGGGGCGGAGAGACACAAAGGAGTGAGGGGGAGAGAAAAAGGGAAGGGAGATGAGTGGGGAAGAGACACAGGGGAGGGGGAGACGTACAGTGTTGGGAGAGGATGGGGGTAGACACACAGGGGAGGGGGCAAGAGACACAGAGGAGGGGGAGAGACACAGGGGAATGAGAGGGGGAGAGACACAGAGGAAGAGGAGAGGCACAGGGGAGTGAGAGGAGGGGGGGAAGAGACACAGGGGAGTGAGAGGAGGGGGAGAGACACAGGGGAATGAGGGGGGGAGAGACACAAAGGAGTGAGAGGAGGGGTAGAGAGGCACAGGGGAGGGAGAGGAGGGGTAGACACACAGGGGAGGGAGAGTAGGGGGGAGAGACACAGGGGAATAAGAGGGGGTGGGAGACACAGATTAGGGGGGAGACACAGGGGAGTGAGAGGAGGGGGGAGAGACACAGGGGAGTGAGAGGGGGGAGAGACAAAAGGAGTGAGAGGAGGGGGAAGAGATACAGAGGAGGAGTGGGGAGACACACAGGGGAGGGAGAAGAAGGGGGGATAGACAAAGGGGATGGGGGAGACACACAGGGGTTGGAGAGGGGGGTAGACACACAGGGGAGGGAGAGGAGGGGGAGAGACACAGGGGAGGGAGAGAAGGGGGGGAGAGGACACAGGGGGGGAAAGGAGGGGGAAGAGACACAGGGGAGGGAAATGGGGGGAACAGACACAAGGGAGGGGGAAAGAGACATGGGGAAAGAGGAGACACACAGGGGAGGGAGAGAGGGGCAAGAGACACAGAGGAGGAAGAGGGGGTACAAGAGATACAGGGGAGGGAGAGGTGGGGAAAGAGACACAAGGGAGGAAGTAGACAGAGGGAGAGACTCTCAATGAACGCCAAAGGCACTCATTGCTACGCCATTGTGTGGCAAACAGCATTGCCAGGATTCACATTTTATTGCCGTCATTTTTGAAGGGCAAGTTGCTAATAGAATTAATATTTCACATTTCTATGCTATTAGGGGCAACAGAATAACAAATTAGCTAATTCTGTAGGTGGTCAATTGTCTTTAATTAAAGGGCCAGTTACCTCACCATAAGTGCTCTTCATGGAGTGAAAGACCACATAATTTTATGTTAAAAGTATCTTTTTTTTTTCTTTAATTACACTTATAACAGTTAAAAAATGCAAGTTTTAGGTCTGTTTACAAACACACTGACTATTCCATGATCCATGACATCTGCTGACAACAGTCGTTGTAGCTCCAGTGCAGAGAATGATTTATATGTTTTTCTTGGCATTCAGGCATCCTACAGCCCAGCAGTTAACCCACAAGTAACTTATTTTAAAGATTCTAACACTCCTTTCTATGCACAGATGGATTTATTAATGGCTTACTGTAGTTTTCCTTTGCTAACTGCTGTCGAGCTGTCTGGCAGCTTGCCAGTGACAAATGTAAACATGCATTTAATCAATACATATCTCTGTGGAAAAAGAACGGATTTCACACACACGCTGGCAGGCATAGATTACACACAAAAAAATTATAAAATAAAATAAATGATGTTCAAAGTTTCCTCAATGATAAAGTATAGGGCACGAACCGAAAAGCGCATGTGTTCGCTGTTCGCGCCGGACGCGAACATGCGAAAATCGCCGCGAATAGTTCTCCGGCGAACTGTTTGGGACACCACTAATCCACAGGGGAGGGAGAGGAGGGGGGAGAGACACAGGGGGGGGGGAAAGGAGGGGGAAGAGACACAGGGGAGGGAAATGGGGGGAACAGACATGAGGGAGGGGGAAAGAGACATAGGGAAAGAGGAGACACACAGGGGAAGGAGAGGGGGGCAAGAGACACAGGGGAGGAACAGGGGGTACAAGAGATACAGGGGAGGGAGAGGTGGGGAAAGAGACACAAGGGAGGAAGTAGACAGAGGGAGAGACTCTCAATGAACGCCAAAGGCACTCATTGCTACGCCATTGTGTGGCAAACAGCATTGCCAGGATTCAAATTTTATTGCCGTCATTTTTGAAGGGCAAGTTGCTAATAGAATTAATATTTCACATTTCTTTGCTATTAAGGGGCAACAGAATAACACATTGGCTAAATCTGTAGGTGGTCAATTGTCTTTAATTAAAGGGCCAGTTACCTAACCATAAGTGCTCTTCATGGAGTGAAAGACCACATAATTTTATGTTAAAATTATCTTTTTTTTTCTTTAATTACACTTATAACAGTTAGAAAATGCAAGTTTTAGGTCTGTTTACAAACACACTGACTATTCCATGATCCATGACATCTGCTGACAACAGTCGTTGTAGCTCCAGTGCAGAGAATGATTTATATGTTTTTCTTGGCATTCAGGCAACCTACAGCCCAGCAGTTAACCCACAAGTAACTTATTTTAAAGATTCTAACACTCCTTTCTATGCACAGATGAATGTATTAATGGCTTACTGTAGTTTTCCTTTGCTCCCTGCTGTCGAGCTGTCTGGCAGCTTGCCAGTGACAAATGTAAACATGCATTTAATCAATAAATATCTCTGTGGAAAAAAAACGGATTTCAAAAATTCTAAAAGTTTTTAAACATGCTGTTAAGAGATTTTTACATTAGTGTGCTCCACATTGTACTGAATTAAGTGGCCCTCTGTGGTCATATTTTTAAAATGTACTTTTTGAAGAACTACAAAAGACAACATGTTTTAAGAATATAAAAAAAAATGCAAATGTCCCGCCGTGGGACCTTAAAGGCAACGCGGCACACCAATGCACAATCCTGGCCACAGGGGTACTGAATGTACCACCACTGCACCTAAAATTAACCCACCCCTAATGCTAAAGATCCCCAATGGGACTCCTGCTGAATTTCAACTTAAAAAGTTCTACCTTGCGGCTCCTGAAAGGACCTGCTTTGAATACACAAATTAATTAATTAATTCCTGGCATGGGGGTACTATAAGTAACTGCCCAGCACCTAAATTAACTGCATCACTCATGGGGGTCAATATAGACCCTCATGAGAATAAAATTAACCCACTCAGTCCAATAGCGGTCTATATAGACCCCTATAGGACCTATTAACCCTGATGTTAACACTATAAGTGCTAATAGGGTCCTCCAGGACCTATATGATTTAAAGTATAAGCACTACACTACACTATTACTGATTATTATTACCTAACTATACCAGATTAACCCATTAACGCTAACTGTACCCCATTAAACCCAATTGTTCCCCTTTAACTCTAACTGGGCCTATTTAACCACATCTAGTCATATTTAACCCCATATAGTCCTCTTTAACCCTATCTAGTCCTCTTTAACCCTATCTAGACCTATGTAACCCTATCTAGACCTATTTAACCCCATCCATTCCTATTTAACTTCATCTAGATCTATGTAACCCTATCTAGTCCTATTTAACCTTAACTTGGCCTATTTAACCTCATCTAGTCCTATTTAACCTCATCTAGACCTATGTACCCAGTAAACCCCTATCCTATAAACCCCCTTCTACCCTACCCTATTAACCCCTACACTACCTACCCAACTTTTACTCTAACCTATTAACTCTTACACTACCTACCCAACTCCTACCCTACCCTATTAACCCCTACACTACCTACCTAACTCCTACCCTAACCTATTACCCCTACACTACCTACCTAACACCTACCCTAACCTATTAACCACTACATTACCTACCTAACACCTGCCCTAACTTATTAACCCCTACACTACCTACCTAACACCTACCCTAATCTGCAAGAGCTAACGTGAGGACCCTCCGGGTGACCCGATGGGGACCCCGTAGCATGGGAGGTTAATGTTAGTTGCTGCGGGGGAACAGTAAGTGGGATAAACCATCAGTGTGCCACAGGCCCTTTAAGGACCCGTGGCAGGGAATTTAAAATGTTTAATTACTGCAGAGGGATCCACTGCAGCAAGGGGTTGATGTGGGGACCCTGCGGGGGTCCCGATTGGGACCCCTGCATGAGGGTGGTTAGATTTGGGAGCAGTGGTGAAGATATATAAGGGCTTTGCAAGCCCTTGCGACACCTCCTTGATACCAGTAAGCTGGAGTTGGCTTTTTGCCTTTTATGGGCTTGGCGGAAGAGGAGCAAATAAATAGTGAAGTGGTGATTTTTTGCAGCCGTGAAAGATCAAAGGTTTTTAGGGATGTAACTTGCACTTGTAAGGAAAGTAAGGGAAAGTATAGCACAGAAAGTAACCCTATGGGAGCCCTCAAGTAGAAGGCATTTGAATAGGGAAGTAACTTGCGACCACCACTTACTACTGCTTTTTGGATATAAGTAGCAATTGAATGAGGCCCTTAGCCACAGCCTCATTCAGTTCTTCTATATCTGATTCTAATTAATTTTCATTATGTACCATGCGGTACAGAGCTCATTACTCATTCAGGCTGAGGCAACACACTGAAATAGCCTGACATAGTTTCACTGGAAAAATTCTTACTGTATTTTTAAATTACACCTCCAATTTTCTAATAGTATGCAAAACTTCAGCTATCATGATGATATTATTACTGATATCATTATTTGGAAGAAGACATTAATGTAGAGTTTAATTTTAAAATCCAATATATTACATTTATTTTTTGGATGTATATACATACTTTCATTTGGAATTAAATAATAAATTGGATTGAAAGTACCTATTATAAAAATACTTTTAGGATGGGGCATTGTTATTGGTATTGCATTGAAAGCAATTTTAACTACATTATTACTTTGCAGATGTAACCTGGGCTATCATAATTTACTGCATGTCTTAAACTTGCCCTTTTTAAGATCTTTATAAATTCCTATTCACAACAATCAAATTGTATAACAAACAATATAAATTCAGTAGCTCAGTTTACACCAGAAATCCTGAATGACAATAACCAATCATGGAATATTTTCTTGTATAGAAAGTAGATAACAATATTAAAAATATCACCCAGCCACCTATTATCCAGAACTACAAGACAAAAATAACTATTCAATGGGAAATAAAATCTAACAAATGTAAATATTATTGGCCAAATGTATTAAGCAATATCTGGGCAGTGAGGAGTAACATTTAAGCAATCATCGAAACGCTTCACAGCTTAGTACATCTAGGAGAATTAATCTTTCAATTTTGATACAGCTATAAGGTACAACTTTAATACATGTTAGAGCTTATTTGAACATAATTAAACACCATTATATCGTTGTGTATATTTTCCCGAAAAAAAATATCACCATATCCTTCTAAAACTATTTTTACAGAACCTGAAAAAAACTATTCAGAGTAATAGTATTTGCCAGATTTTTTTGCTAATACTTTATATAACAATCTCTCTGGGTTTATTACAAATTCAACATGTATTTGTTTGCAAAATCCTTTAAAACAAAATCAATAGTAAATCTCTCCAATGCCTAAGGCAAACAGAAATCTATGTGACATTTCCTGTTTTCAAAAATACTGAAGCTATTATGAAAGTATGCAGAATAGCTATTTGGAATAATAAAATGTAGCCTTAATAAACAAATGTTACTATCTTTAACCATAAAAAAAAGATTTTTATACATAAAAGAACTTTGTGTACATATGAAAATAATTAATTAGCACCATGTGTAGAAAGTTTACTATAAAGCTTGTAATTTTGCTACTATCATAAAGTGTAACCATAAAATCAATAGGCAACATTTTGATTGCAGCCATAATTCTTTTGAACACATAATGAAGGTAGTGCAACATTGTTTTTAGTGAGAAACCTATTGAGACATGCTTTCATTGTGTGTATGCCTGGTTGGCATGCATATCTGAAAATAATATACTATATGAACACATCTCAATATAAAACCCTTTTCTCATTAAAAACTTCTTAAAATTCAAAAAATACAGCGTATTGACCATTTTTGCATAAAAATTCCAAGCCAGAGATTGTGTCTGGAATTGTATGTATTATATACATATATATATTTGTACATGCTCACTGAATTTAAATCATTTAGATTAGTCTCAAAGGGGTTAAAGTATAGTTAGTTTTAAGATTCATCCTTCTATCCTTAGAGTAAGTCTGTATGTGATCAGCTTTATGGGTCATAGGTTTAACAGTTAATGTTCAGTCATCCATGAATGAAGTCAAAATGAGGATGACATTAATGCTGAATAATCCTTCTGAAAGTCTGACCTTCTGCACAGACAATCTTATTTGGAGTCAGAAACCAAACTAAATCACTCAGACCACATCTTTTAAATGGTAAACTTGAGAAAATAACTCTTCTTATTCCCTCTGTTCCTGCAAAACGGATGGAGCCTTTTCTTCTATTTTAAAGGAGCTGACAGAAATATTGTTTCAAATACCCTTTCATTATCATTCTTAATGTAAAGAAAAATAAACGTACTGTATATCATAATATAAAATTAAATGCTATATTATTGTATATAACACACAAAAGTCTTGTCTTTACATACCTACAAAAAGGTCTAAATACTTATTATATGGTGTATTGCAGCTTATTTGATAATCTTTCTAATATAAGTATATAGGCTGTGGAACTTTCAAAATAATACAATAGAAGAATGCATAAATCATACAATACAAAGCAAAGATGGCTAGTTATTATGTGTGAGTGAAAAAACACTCCAGAATTTGCAACAAAAAAACCCCACATTTAAAGCTATTAAAATGTAAAGACATTACACTATCAACAAAGGTCCACATAAATAGAACTGAGGTATTCCCAGTAGTACCATGGATGTGAGAGCTGGACCATAAAGTACCATACAATTAATGCCTTTGAATTGTGGTGTTAGAGAAAACTGCTTAGAGTCCCTTGGACTGCAAGAAGATCCAATCAATCAATACTACAGGAAACAAGCCAAACTGTTCACTGAAAGGTATGATCATGAGGCTACAGTTTAAATATTTTGCCCATATCATGAAAAGGCAGGATTTTTTAGAGAAAAGAAGGCACCTGAAGAAGGGGATGGCGGAGATGGAGACAAATAGAGAAGTTCACTGAAGCAATGAAAATGAGCATGATGGAGCTCAGAGTAGCATGCTGCTGTCCATAGGGTCAAGTAGAGTTTGACCTGAATGAATGATTAAACAACTATATACTTGAAAAGTATAATAAGAAATATCAAAATAACAATTATCATAGTGTATGAATTCATGTTTATGAATTAATTTAACAGGGTATAGATATTTAAATGATTACGACCAACTTGACATTAGCAGATGTTTGCTGTATTTCACATGTAGCGCTGCCAGTTAAATGCTAAAGAAAATTATGCAAACTATCCACTTTTAAGATTAGGTTAAGATTAGGGAAGAATTTCAGAGGGGCCTCTCTTGAACCCTGTAGAGTTGGGGGGAGTAACTCTTTGTCTTGGTCATCAGTGGCTGCCTGGCATATGGCCATGGCCAGGGGATTCCAGGATTGGTAAAGCTTCCACATATTGAAAGGAAGGACTTTTTGTACAATATTTACCATATCCAGCCCCACTATAGTGTCATTCAGTTTCCTGATGATAGTATGGGATCCATCCCACAAAGCTTGCAGCTTATTTTGAGGGTGGATACAAATACTGTCAGAACTTTTTATATAAATACATTATTTGATATATTTCCTTTAATATAACCCATTTGATGTTTACATGATTTATATATATATATATATATACTAGCGACTTGCCCGTCAAAAAATGACGGCAATGAGATGTGTATGTTTGGAAAGTTGTTTAGTTATCACATATATAGTTGTGAGCGTACGAGTTGTTGCTAACGCGCAGCGAGACGCGGGCCTCGCTTCGCGAGGGCACTGGGCCAGGCGCTTCATGCCAGCACCTGAGGACCTCGCAAAGCAGCGAGGGTACTGGGCCAGGGTCTCAGTTGCTGGCATGGAGCGCCGCAGGCGCTCCATGCCAGCACCTGAGGACCTCGCAAAGCGAGGGCCGCAGTTGCAGCAACTGCGACCCTCGCAAAATTCACAACCCAAATTCGCAACCCAAAGAGTACGACACACACATTACGACACTCGCAAAATTCACGTCGCAACCGAAATAGCACGACACACACATTACGACACTCGCAAACAACATACGACACACGTTCACACACATTACGGCCTCGCAACACTCGGACCCAACTCGCGAACATTACAAAATTAAAAACACAATACATACACACAGCACATACATAAAAACCTTACCTACAGAAACAGGAAGCATCCAGGACCTCAAAAATGCAACTTACAACTTAATTGCACTCAAAATAAAAGAGTTTAGACACTGGGGGCCTCATTCAATTGCAATTTGGCTAATTGAATAGGGCTCTAAATAAGCACATAACATTATTTTTAAATAAGTTTTTAGTTAGTAAACATCTATCCAAAAGCAAGATTTGTACTAACTAAAAACTTTTTTAAAAAAAATATGCCATGTGATTATTTAGAGCCCTATTCAATTGGCCAAATCCCAATTGAATGAGGCCCTAAATAATTTGCTAAGCGACACAAAAAATGGCCGACGAACAAAACGAAAACGAGGCTACACACGCAAACACCATACAAGACACGTTACCACACATTATGACCTCGCAAACATCGGACGCAACACGCCGACATACAAACATTTTAAACTTAATAAATACACACAACAAACACATAAAAAGCTTACCTACAGCAAGAGGAACCATCCAGCACCTCAAAAAAACAAGTTTCACCTACATTTAAATAAAAATAAAACACTTTAGACACTAATACCATCGCTAAGCGAGAGAAAAAATGGCCGACGAACAAAACGAAAACGAGGCTTCAGACGTAACTATACTACACTTACTCGCAATAATGAAACACATACTATGCGGAACGGATCACAATCATATTAAACACCATTTTGAACAGTACTACGCACAAAATGGCGAATGGAACGCAAATTGTAAGCTGGAATGCAAATAGCGCATGCGTATTGCGTTCTAACGGTCTCACTTTCCAGAACTTTCTACAAGTTTATAAATACTGCCTTTTTTACTGACAAAAATACATTTCTCCTCAGGTGATGAACGGAGTGACTTCATACATAACTGCTGCTTTTGCTTGAGAAGACAATTCTTTACTAATTTACTACTTTACACTGTGCAAATTACAACTGAGAGGTAAACTATAATATATTACATTTTATTATCAGGACAGGACAAAAAAAAGTAAAATAAACTACTAAAATGTGATTTATGTAGTGACATGTCACACACACATTTATGTGTATAGGCCCACAAAAAAAATAAGGTTCATTTAACAAAACAACAAAAAAACATAATTCAATATCAAAAAGAGGTTTATGTATAGTGACATGTGACACGCACATATATGTCTATAATGTATAGTGCCATGTGACACGCACATTTATGTGTATTGTCCCTGCAACAAAATGATCTTAAAACAAAATCATTAAACAACTACATTTAAATGACATTATATGTCATGTATACTGATATGTGACACGCACATCTATGTATCATCTATAGTTACATCTCACACACACACATTTATGTGTGTTGGAAAAAAAAAAATAAGGTTAATTTAACAATTTAAATATGATTCATGTATAGTGATATGTCACACGCACACAAAATAATTACATTAAACCTTTGGAAATGTGCTTCATGTATGTGACATATGTGCGTAGCCCCCACCAAAAAATAAGGTCAATTGAAAATAATTACAGAAGTATATTTAAATGACATTACTTTACTGCAATTCAATAGATCACATAAAGCTGAATCTTTCTACTTCTTTTAATATTCAAACAGACTCTGCATTAACAGCGTCACTCAACAATTTGCACCGTGCATTGTGAAGCACAATCCCTTTTAAAGAACACCAACAAAGAAGAACAGGTAAGATAGAACAAGACATTACATGCTGAAAAGGACATGCTTTGCTACATGAAAAATTAAAAATATACAAATAACTATTTCACTTTCTTTTTCAAACAGACACTACAAGAAGACCGGCGGATTAAGATTGGCAGGAGGGGACCCTCTGTCATTCGACACTTCAATCAAGGTAAAGTATTAAGTATAAAAAAGAAACGAACCATGAGCCTAATTCAATTGCGAGTTGCCCAATTGAATAGGGCTCTATATAAGCACATAACATATTTTTTAGACATAACTTTTTAGTTAATGAACTTCTATCCAAAATCAAGGTCTTCAATAACTAAAAACTTCGCTCAAAAAATATGTTATGTGCTTATATAGAGCCCTCTTCAATTGGCAAAATTGCAATTCAATGAGGACCTATATATGTTTAATGGCCAAGGGCCTCATTCAAATGTGATTTGCCCATTTCAATAGGGCTCTATATAAGCACAGAGCATATTTTTTTATGGAACTTTTTATTTAGTGAACACGTTGCTTTTGGATACAAGTTCACTAAATAAAAAATTCGGTAAAAAGAAATATGCTCTGTGGTCATATTGAGCTCTATTCCATTGGCCAAAACACAATTGAATGAGGCACCGACAATATAACTAATGCAGCAACCAAAGCCTCTCATTCAATTGCTATTTTGGCCAATTGAATATGGCTCTAATTAAGCACATGTAGGCCCTTATTCAATTGCCATTTTGCAAATTCAATAGGGATCAAAATAATCACATAACATATATTTTTTAAAGAACTTTTTCGTTAGTGAAAACATTGCTTTTGGATACATGCTTAATAACTAAAAACTTCTTTAACAAATATGTGTGATGTGCTTATTTAGACCCCTATTCAATTTTCAAAATTGCAATTGAATGAGGGACTTAGAGTACTATTACATTGGAAAAAATGCAATTGAATGAGGGGCAAAATATGCAACATATGGTACACACAAAGTGCTACACACAAAACAGGATTGGAACAAACTCACACAAACACATAGCAAACTAAATTAACTTTCTTATTCAATGTTTAACAACCTATAAGCCTTACAAAGAAGCCTAAATAAGAATAACAAAAGTGGTGCGCACCTAAAGGATTGTACAAAAAATCACACAAACACATAGGAAACTACATTAACATTCTTCTTTAATGTTTAACAACCTATAACCAGTACAATCAAGACTAAATAACTTTACCACAAGTGGTGTGCACAAAACAGGATTGTAACAAACTAACATAAACCCATAGCAAACTACATTAATAATATTATTTAATGTTTCACAAACTATAACCATCCCAATAAAGGCTCAATAAGTATACCACAAGTGGTGCGCACAAAATAGGATTGTACAAAAACTACCATAAACACATAGCAAACTTAATTCATATTCTTACTTAATGTTTAACAACCTAGAAGCCTTACAAAGAAGCATAAATAAGTATAACAGAAGTGGTACGCACAAAACAGGATTGTACTAAAACTCACACAAACACATTCGAAACTACATTAAGAATCTTCTTTAATGTTTAACAACCTATAACCATTACAATGAAGCTTAAATAACTATAAAACAAGTGGTGTGCACAAAACAGGATTGTACAAAAATAAAGACACAAACACATAGCAAAATAAATTCATATTCTTCTTTAATATATCACAACCTACAAGCCTTACTAAGAACCTTAAATAAGAATAACAAAAGTCGTGGTATTGTACATAAAGTTTAAAAAAAAAAAAATAGAAAAAAATAACCATAACAGATACAATACACCCAAATTAATACATTTTTGCGTTATTTAAAAGACATTTCACTCAAACAACATTTTCTATTTTATATTACAACAGATACTGCGTGAAGACAATCGGACGAGGACTTTCAGCACAGGACCAGACCATCGGACGAGGACTTTCACCAAAGGACCACAACATCGGACGAGGCTAGGACCAGACCAGTGGACGAGGACTTTCAACACAGGACCAGACCATCGGACGAGGACTTTCACCAAAGGACCACAACATCGGACGAGGGCTATCGCCAGAGGACCACAACATCGGACGAGGGCTATCGCCACAGGACCACACCATTGGACCACGACTTTCAACAGAGGACCAGACCATAGGACCAGGATTTTACACAGAGGACCACACAGAGGACGAGGACTTCCAACAGAGGACCACACCATTGGACAACGATTTTCAACCCAGGACCAACAAACATTAGGATTTAAATCACACTTCAACCAAGGTACAGTATAATAAGTACAAAAGGAGAAAAATAAAGAAACATCTTTCATTTGCATCCGTCTCAACAGAAAAAAATATAAAAATAAATTTACTATCTCCCTTATTCTATTTAAATTGCCACTATGCAATACATAGCTCAATAACCACATCAATTTTTTTTCTAGCAAAAAAGTTTTGTAGTGGTAAATATCTATCCACAAACAACGTTTTCAAGAAATAAAAAATTATTTAAAAAAAATATGTTAAATGCTTATTTACAGCAGTATTCCATTGGCCAAATTGTTATTCAATGAGGCCAGGAATTATAACTTTTAACTAAATATAACTGATACATTAATGATTTTCATTTCATTTCACCAATTGTGCACAATAATCTTTAACAGGAATTACAAATTTAAATATACACAATTACATTTCTTTTTTTGCCTTTACAGATTAATATGGCTGATAACGAGACCAAAGAAGAGAAGAAAAGACGTCAAACTAGAGAAAGACAAGAGAGATGGGCCACCCAGCAGACACCAGAGGAGAAAAAAAATTTGACGAGAAAAAGAACGCAAAAGACTTGCAAATAAAAGACTATCAGCTGCAAAAATGAAAGATACGACAAAAAAAAAAAAAAAAAGCAAATAAAGCATTTACAACCTGTTCCTCAAACATCAGATGACATTTTACAAGATACAATTAAAGACAGACCAAAAAAAGCAACTACAAAAACAAAGCATTTACAACCTCTTACTGAAACCTTACAGGACATTTCATCAAAACAAGGACAACATATACCAAGAAAAGCCACGAAAAAAACTAAACATTTAGAACCTGTTGTTAAAACATTTCATGACTTTTCACCTGATGAATATGAAAGTCAAAATCCTATATGCTTTGCAAATTGTCCTTTACTCAAGTCTTTAGCAGTAGAGGTTCATAGTTGTCGGGACTTGAGAACTCAATGTCAATTTGGTGAGGCTTATTATTTTAAACAGAAGAGACCCAGAGATGGACAATTTATTGGTTGTTGTCAAAAAGGCAAGTTCAAATTTCCAGAAAGGAAAGAATTTCCAATCTATTTACAAAATATTATGACTGAACCTACTTTTCCAAACTACAAAAATGTTAAGACAAACATAAGATCCTACAATAGTGCCATGTCATTTGCATCTATGGGGGCAACATTAGCTGCTAATGTACCAGGACATGGTCCTTACTGTTTTAAAGTCCAAGGACAAATTTATCATCGGACTTCACATTTACATCCAGAGGAAGGAGAGCAAAGAGAATTCGCTCAACTATATGCCCTAGATACAATGGAAGCTGTTGACCAACGTATGCAGATGGAAGAAAATAAAAAATGCTTACCCAGTGTTTTCATAGAGCTAAATAACATTATGGACAACAATCCCTACAGTAAAGCTTACAAAAAATTGGCAAAAGTAGAAAATGAACCACTACTTCATGCACAAAGACATCAATTACCCATGCCAAAGGTTAATATGGTGCTTAAAAGAGACAGACATACTGATAAACGTCGTTATAACTTGCCAACATCAAAGGAGGTTGCAATGGTCTTTCAGAATGATGAAGGAGAACCACCATTTCAAAGAGACATTAGAATATATCCCAGAAATGAGGAGCAACCATTCATTAATATGTCTATCTTAAGTCCAAATTTAGATCCAATGACATATCCCATCTTTTTCCCACATGGAGAAGCAGGTTGGCAACCAAAATTAACACTTCCCAGTTACCCAAATGCTAAAGCCAGAATCCGAAATAATGTTTCTATGCTTGAATTTAAAGTAGCTCAAATTGCCATTCGAGATGAATTTAATCCTATTTTATGTGGTGGAAAACTAACACAACAATGGAATATTGATTCCTATTTGCAAGTTGAGGCAAATAATTTAAACTTTATAAAATATCAACAAGATAAACTACGTGTAGAACAATATTCTGGACTCATGGACTATGTTGCTGACGTGGCTACAAGCAGAGACATGACAGCTGGCAAAGCCATCATTTTACCATCTTCCTTTCAAGGATCTCCTCGAAATATGAGAGAAAGATACAATGATGCTATGGCTATTGTGACAAAATTTGGAAAACCAGATTTATTTCTGACATTTATATGTAATCCACAATGGCCAGAAATTAATCAAAATTTACTTCTTGGACAAACTGCTTCTGATCGACCAGATTTAGTAGCCAGAGTTTTTAAGATCAAATTAAATGAATTAATACGTGACTTCACTATAAATAAGTTATTTGGCAAATGTCTTGCTTATGTATATACTATTGAATTTAAAAAAAGAGGCCTTCCACATGCACATCTTCTGATAATACTTCAAGAGAAAGATAAATTAGATACTTCGGACAAAGTGGATGCAGTCATAGTTGCTGAACTACCAGATCCAGAACTATATGGTAGACTATATGAGATTGTTACTCATCGCATGATTCATGGACCCTGTGGAAACCTTAATCCACAATCACCATGTATGGAAAATAATAAATGTTCAAAAGATTTTCCAAAAGATTATAGAGACAAAACATATGCAAATTGTGATGGATATCCACTTTATAAAAGAAGAGAAGGAGATAGTGCCATTATTCGTGGAAAAAAAGTGGACAATAGATATGTAGTACCCTACAATCCACATTTACTCATGAAGTACAACGCCCACATCAACGTGGAAGCCTGCACTTCCATCAAATCCATTAAATATGTCTACAAATATATTTACAAAGGCTATGATGCAGCTACTGTAGTCGTCAAAAGTGCAGACAACCCTGAATGTAGTGAGTTAGTACATGATGAACTTGCATCTCATGTAGATGCTCGCTATGTCAGTGCACCAGAAGCTATGTGGCGGCTTTTAAAATTTGAAATGCATGATAGATCACATGCAGTATATAGATTAGCAGTACATTTGCCACAACGACATTTAGTCTATTTCCATGCTGGAAATGAAATGAATGTATTGGCCCAAAGTGAAGATCGTCACACTACACTAACTGCATGGTTTGCATTAAATTCAAATGATGCTCAAGCAACACAATACTTATATATTGAAATTCCATATCACTATGTTTTTGTGAATGGATTATGGAGACCCAGAAAAACCAGAGGCAATAAAATAATTCCACGAATTTACACAGTCACTCAAAGAGATGTTGAACGTTTTTGCTTACGGATATTACTTTTAAATGTTTCAGGAGCACAAAGTTTTGAACAATTAAGAACTGTTAATGACATTGTATATGAATCCTTCCATTTAGCTGCAAGACATAGAAACTTACTCGCTGATGATACAGAGTGGGAAAGATGTTTAGAAGAAGCAACACAATGTCAAATGCCACGACAGATGAGAGAACAGTTTGCTTTTATTTGTATCTTCTCAAATGCTCCAAATGCATTAGCTTTGTGGGAGACTTTTAAAATTAATACGGCTGAAGACTTTATGCGATGATACAATGAACCCATTGCACACTTAAAAGCGTTAATGGAAATCCAAGAAGTATTTTTAACTCATGGATTAAGTTGTGCAAGTTTTAATTTGCCTGATCCAGGTCTTATAGATGACATAAACTTTGAAGACTATGACATTCAACTACAAGCAGAAAGAACACAAGAAAGATTTGCAACTTTAAATACACTACAATTGCAAGCATTTCATGCCATTAAAAATGCAATAGATGATGACATGGTGACAGAGCGTTATTTCTATCTTGATGGACCTGGCGGATCAGGAAAAACCTATTTGTACAATTTATTAATGAGTTCAGTACGAGCACAAGGACAAATAGCAATGGCTATTGCCACTACTGGAATTGCTGCACTTTTATTAGAAGGTGGAAGAACTGTTCATAGTGGATTTAAACTGCCAGTGCCTATTTTAGAAAATTCTGTCAGATATTTGCATGACATCATTACAAGCAAAGAAATTGAACAAATGTAAATTAATTATAATAGATGAGGCCACAATGATGTCATGCTATGCCCTCCAATGTATTGACCGTTTGCTTCGTGAAGTCATGGATAATATTTTTCCATTTGGTGGAAAGGTAATGTTGTTAGGTGGCGATTTTAGACAAACATTACCTGTTGTTGTACATGGAAATCAAACTGACATTATCGAAACCTGTATAAAGTCAAGCACAGTATGGAAACATTTTAACCATCTTCAACTGCAACAAAATATGAGATCAGAAGGACAAAATGATTTAAATGATTGGCTTATTAAAATTGGAGAAGGCAGAACAGAAAAAATACTACATTTAGCTGACGACACTGTAGAGATCCCACCTCATATGATTTGTCAAAAAGATATTATATCGGCTATATTTGAAGGGAGCATAAATAACGAAGAATATTCCGAGCTTGCCAACCAAGTCATACTGACGTGTAAAAATAAAGATGCATTTATCCTCAATAATGAAATCTTAAAAAAAAATAATGCACCACAAAGAAATTATCACAGTGCTGATTCTGTACTTGCTGATGACAATGAAAGTCAGGCTAACTTTTCGACTGAATTCATAAACTCTCTAACTCCTTCTGGAATGCCACCACATATTTTGCAGCTAAAGAAAGGTGCAATTATCATGTTACTGCGAAATATGAAACCCAAAAAAGGCCTATGCAATGGCACGAGATTAATTGTTCAACAATTAAAGGACCATTTTATAGATGCTGAAATTTTAACTGGGACCCATAAAGGAGAGAGAGTTTTCATACCAAGAATAGATTTAGCACCAAATGAAAGTAGTCTCCCTTTTATACTTCAAAGAAGACAATTTCCCATTATTATGGCATTTGCCATGACCATTAATAAATCACAAGGTCAAACTTTCAAATCTGTGGGTATTTTTTTGGAAGAACCAGTATTTGCACATGGTCAATTGTACGTTGCATTGTCACGGTGCAAAAATCCACAGGCTATTAAAGTTTACATTGAAAACAATGAAATTCAAGGTGATTTATTAGAAGATGGACGTATTTTTACTAAAAACATTGTCTACTATGAAGTACTATAACTTTGCAGGATACAAACTAAAGCCATGCAAACATTTTTTTAAAGCATTCAAAAATACATAACAATTTGTTGTTTAATTCAGTCATAATTAATGGAAGTAATGTTTATGAATAATTCACCTCACAAAATACTTGCCTTGCATTTTTAAGAAAAATTATGTTACAATGTTAAGTTACTGTGTTAATGTTTCTAATGTTACAAGTTTAAAAACAATATTTACAAGTTATTTCATCAAACAGATTATAAAGATCATGTTAAGAGCTCAAGCACCTTTTAAGTCACAATGTAAATATTGTCTGTTATCTTAAGATTACTACCTACATTAACGTTTATCGCCAGTTTATGTGGTCAGTAAGGAATTACTTTCATTTGGTACTTTTTAAGGAGAGTTTTTACTGTATGCCTTCCTCTACATTCAATGTATATTCAACTTAAGAATTATTCTGATACAAATTGCATGTTAATACTTATTAATTTAAAGTTCAACTGTTTTTACATTCAAATGTTAATACTTTTAATACAAAATTAAGTTACAAAATGTATTCACTGTGTTCCTGTTTATAATGTTCCAAATTAGACAAATGTTTTGTCAACTTCCAAAGTTACATAAAAAATAAAGTTCAAGTTTAAAAATATATACTTTGAAGGTTATTGCTTACATATATTTTAAACTTCATGTTAAAATTAGGGACGTTTCAACAAGGCTTTTTACTTTTTGCTTTCATCTGCATTCAATGGCCCTCATTCAATTGCGATTTGGCCAATTGAATAGGGGTCTAAATAAGCACATAGCATATTTTTTTAAAGATGTTTTTAGTTAGTAAACATCTATCCAAAAACAAGGTGTTAACAAACTAAAAACTTCTTTAAAAAAATATGCTATGTCCTTTTTTAGAGCCCTATTCAATTGGCCAAATTGCAATTGAATGAGGGCCAATGTATATTAAAATTAACAATTCTTCAGATACAAATTTCATGTTAATAAACCATTACATCAACATTTTACAAAAATACACGTTCAGATCACAATACTTACAAGTGTCAAAAATCTATATTAATAACTAAACAACTTGACAAACATATACATCACATTGCCGTAATTTTTTGACGGGCAAGTCGCTAGTTAATATATATATGTTACAGATGTATTGTGATATGAAAACATGTTTAGTTCTGTAAAATGTTCTTTTGGTGAACAATAATTCTTAAAGCATTTTGTATTAACATTTGAATGTAAGAATAGTTGAACTTGAAATTAATCATTATTGTAAACTTTAGGCAATGGTTTCTTAACGTGCAATTTGTATGTGAAGAATTGTTAACTTCAATATACAGGAAATCCTGAGGAAAGCAAACAGTAAAAACCCTTGTTGAAACGTACACAATTTTAACCTGAACTTTGTAATATATGTAAGTAAGAAACTTGAAAGTATATTTTTTTAAACTTTAACTTTATTATTTGTGTAACTTTGGAACTTGACAAAACATTTGTATAACTTTGAACATTATAAACAGTAACATAGTGAATACATTGTTTAACATAATTTTGTGTTAAAAGTATTAACATTTGAATGTAAAAACAGTTTAACTTTAAAGTAATAAATATTGTAAACTTGAGGCAATGGTTTTTTAACATGCAATTTCTATCGGAATAGTTGTTAACTTCAATATACATTGAATGCAGAGGAAGGCAAACAGTGAAAACTCTCTTTAAAATGTACCCAATTAAATAAATTCCTTCCTGACCACATGAACTGTCGATAAACCTTAATACAGGGAGTAATCTTAACATAACAGAGAATATTTACATTTTGTCTTAAAACGTGGTTGAGCTCTTAACATGAACTTTGTAATATGTTGAAGTAAAGAACTTTAAAATATTGTTTTCCAACTTGTAACATTAGAAACAGTAACATAGTTAATTAACATTTTAACATAGTTTGTATAAATAATGCAAGGCAAGTGTTTTGTGAGGCGAATCATCCATAAAGAGTCCTTCCATAAATTATGACTGAAATTGTTTATTGTTTAGTATTTTTGAATGCTTTTAAATTTGTTTTGCTTGTGTTTTATTTCTTTACTGAAAAGTTATAGTACTTCATAGTAGACAATGTTTTTAGTAAAAATACGTCCATCTTCTAATAAATCACCTTGACTTTCATTTTTTTCAATGTAAACTTTAATAGCCTGTGGATTTTTGCAATGTGCAAATACTGGTTCTTCCAAGAAAATACCCAAAGATTTGAACGTTTGACCTTGTGATTTATTAATGGTCATGGCAAATGCCATAATAATGGGAAATTGTCTTCTTTGAAGTATAAAAGGGAGACTACTTTCACTTGGTGCTAAATCTATACTTGGTATGAAAACTCTCTCTCCTTTATGGGTGCCAGTTAAAATTTCAGCATCTATAAAATGGTTCTTTAATTGTTGAACAATTAATCTTGTCCCATCGCATAAGCCTTTTTTGGGGTTCATATTTCGCAGTAACATGATAATTGCACCTTTCTTTAGCTGCAAAATATGTGGTGGCATTCCAGAAGGAGTTAGTGAGTTTATGAATTCAGTCGAAAAGTTAGCCTGACTTTCATTGTCATCAGCAAGTACAGAATCAGCACTGTGATAATTTCTTTGTGGTGCATTAATTTTTTTAAAGATTTCATTATTGAGGATTAATGCATCCTTATTTTTACACGTTAGTATCACTTGGTTGGCAAGCTCGGAATATTCCTCGTTATTTATGCTCCCTTCAAATATAGCCGATATAATATCTTGTTGACAAATCATATGAAGTGGGATCTCTACAGTGTCGTCAGGTAAATGTGGTATTTTTTCTGTTCTGCCTTCTCCAATTTTAATAAGCCAATCATTGAAATCAGTTTGGCCTTCTGATCTCATATTTTGTTGAAGTTGAAGATGGGTAAAATGTTTCCATACTGTGCTTGACTTTATACAGGTTTCTATAATGTCAGTTCGATTTCCATGTACAACGACAGGTAATGTTTGTCTAAAATCGCCACCTAACAACATTACCTTTCCACCAAATGGAAAAGTATTATCCATGTACATTGGAGGGCATAGCATGACATCATTGTGGCCTCATCTATTATAATTAATTTACATTTGTTCAATTTCTTTGCTTGTAATGATGTCATGCGAATATCTGACACAGAAGTTTCTAAAATAGGCACTGGCAGTTTAAATCCACTATGAACAGTTCTTCCACCTTCTAACAAAAGTGCAGCAATTCCAGTAGTGGCAAACGCCATTGCTATTTGACCTTGTGCTCGTACTGAACTCATTAATAAAATATACAGATAGGTTTTTCCTGATCTGCCAGGTCCATCAAGATAGAAATAACGCTCTGTCACCATGTCATCATCTATTGCATTTTTAATGGCATGAAATGCTTGCAATTGTAATGTATTTAAAGTTGCAAGTCTTTCTTCTGTTCTTTCTGCTTGTAGTTGAATGTCATAGTCTTCAAAGTTTATGTCATCTATAAGACCTGGATCAGGCAAATTAAAACTTGCACAACTTAATCCATGGGTTAAAAATACTTCTTGGATTTCCATTAACGCTTATAAGTGTGCAATGGGTTCATTGTATCGTCGCATAAAGTCTTCAGCCATATTACTTTTAAAAGTCTCACACAAAGCTAATGCATTTGGAGCATTTGAGAAGATACAAATAAAAGCAAATTGTTCTCTCATCTGTCGTGGCATTTGACATTGTGCTGCTTCTTCTAAACATCTTTCCCATTCTGTATTATCAGATAGTAAGTTTCTATGTCTTGCAGCTAAATGGAAGGATTCATATACAATGGGCCTCATTCTATTATCGGCCGTAAATCGGCCGTAAGGCTGCGATTCCTTGCGGGGGTTCTGTTAACTCGCGATTCTATTATACGGCCCCGCAAGGATCTCCTTTTACGGACGGCCGCATATCTTGGAACCGGCCGTAATCTGTGAAATATAAAAACTGAAAAATAAATTCAAGCCTGCACTGTACAGCTCTGTAAATGCTAGGGATCATATTGGGGGACATGAGGATTAAAAGGAACCCACTCTCAAGCTTGCACATCTGCCCAAACCCGAGTTCAAATTAACTGTTTATTTGCCGGCTGCGGCGGGGGTGTGTCTGAGGTGCTCCAAGCACTCTGGACTTTTTACATGGATATTTTACGGATATTAAAAATAAAATATTTTACGGATTTGAGTACAGGATAATTATGTGCTATTTTTTCTAACACCTAAAATCACTTTATAGTCTTCTCAAAGTGCAGGATGGCTTTATTTGAGCTATTTTATGTGCTTAATTGGTGCTAGCGAGACCTTTTTCCTGCAAGTAACTGCGGCTCGTTTTTAGCCTTGCAGAGAGGTTTCCCGGAGCAATTGAATTGCAAATCTCTTGCGGCCGTTTTAGATCAAAGGCTTTCCTCCGGCGCGATCGGCCGCAAGAGATAGCAAGGCGCCGGCCGCAAGCCTGCCGGAATCCCCGGCCGTAAGGGAATAGAATAGCCGAATAGCTTGCGGCCGGTCCTTGCGGCCCCGCAGCGGCTGCGGCCGATAATAGAATGAGGCCCAATGTCATTAACAGTTCTTAAGTGTTCAAAACTTTGTGCTTCAGGAACATTTAAAAGTAATATCCGTAAGCAAAAAAGTTCAACATCTCTTGGACTGACTGTGTAAAATCTTGGAATTATTTTATTGCATCTGCTTTTTCTTGGTTTCCATAATCCATTCACAAAAACATAGTGATATGGAATTTCAATATATTTGTGTTGCTTCTGAATCAGTGGAATTTAATTCAAACCATGCAGTTAATGTAGTGTGACGATCTTCACTTTGGGCCAATGCATTCATTTCATTTACAGCAAGGAAAAAGACTACATTTCGTTGTGGCAAATGTACTGCTAATCTATATACTGCCTGTGATCTATCATGCATTTCAAATTTTAAAAGCCGCCACATAGATTCTGGCGCACTGACATAGCGAGCATCTACATGAGATGCAAGTTCATTATGTACTAACTCACTACATTCAGGGTTGTCTGCACTTTTGACAACTACAGTAGCTACATCCTAGCCTTTGTAAATATATTTATAGACATATTTAATGGATTTGATGGAAGTGCAGGCTTCTACATTGATGTGGGCGTTGTACTTCATGAGTAAATGTGTATTGTAGGGTACTACATATCTATTGTCCACTTTTTTTCCACGAATAATGGCACTATCTCCTTCTCTTCTTTTATAAGTGGATAGCCATCACAATTTGCATAGGTTTTGTCTCTATAATCTTTTGGAAATTCTTTGGAACATTTATTATTTTCCATACATGCTGATTGTGGATTAAGGTCACCACAGGGTCCATGAATCATGCGATGAGTAACAATCTCATATAGTTTACCATATAGTTCTGGATCTGGTAGTTCAGCAACAATGACTGCATCCACTTTGTCCGAAGTATCTAATTTATCTTTTTCTTGAAGTATTATGAGAAGATGTGCATGTTGAAGGCCTCTTTTTTTTTTATTCAATGGTATATACATAAGCAAGACATTTGCCAAATAACTGATTCATAGTGATTCATATTAATTCATTTAACTTAATCTTAAAAACTCTGGCTACTAAATCTGGTCGATCGGAAGCACTTTGTCCAAGAAGTAGATTTTGTGTATTTTCTGGCCATTGTGGATTACATGTAAATGTCAGAAATAAATCGGGTTTGCCAAATTTGGTGACAATTGTATCTTTCTCTCATATTTCGAGGAGATCCTTGAAAGGAAGATTGTAAAATGATGGCTTTGCCAGCTGTCATGTCTCTGCTTGTAGCCACGTCAGCAACATAGTCCATGAGTCCACAATATTGTTCTACACGTAGTTTATAATGTTGATATTTTATAAAGTTTAAATTATTTGCCTCAACTTGCAAATAGGAATCAATAATCCATTGTTGTGTTAGTTTTCCACCACATAAAATTGGATTAAATACATTTCGAATGGCAATTTGAGCTACTTTAAATTCAAGCATAGAAACATTATTTCGGATTCTGGCTTTAGCATTTGGGTAACTGGGAAGTGTTAATTTTGGTTGCCAACCTGGTTCTCCGTGTGGGAAAAAGATGGAATATGTCATTGGATCTAAATTTGGACTTAAGATACTCATATTAATGAATGGTTGCTCCTCATTTCTGGGATATATTCTAATGTCTCTTTGAAATGGTGGTTCTCCATCATTTTGAAACCCCATTGCAACTTCATTTGATGTTGGCAAGTTATAATGACGTTTACCAGTATGTCTGTCTCTTTTAAGCACCATATTAACCTTTGGCATTGATAATTGATGTCTTTGTGCATGAAGCAGTTGTTCATTTTCTACTTCTGACAATTTTTTATAAGCTTTACTGTAGGGGTTATTGTCTATAATGTTATTTAGCTCTATAAAAACACTGGCTAAGCATTTTTTATTTTCTTCCATCTGCATACGTTGGTCAACAGCTTCCATTGTATCTAGGACATATAGTTGAGCGAATTTTCTTTGCTCTCCTTCCTCTGGACGTAAATGGGAAGTGCGATGATAAATTTGGCCTTGAACTTTAAAACAGTAAGGACCATGTCCTGGTACATTGGCATCTAATGTTGCCCCCATAGATGCAAAGGATATGGCACTATTGTAGGATCTTATGTTTATCTTAAAATTTATGTAGTTTGGAAAAGTAGGTTCAGTCATAATGTTTTGTAAATAGATAGGACATTTTTTCCTTTCTGGAAGTTTGAACTTGTCTTTTTGACAGCAACTAATAAATTGGCCATCTCTGGGTCTCTCCTGTTTAAAATAATAAGCCTCACAAAACTGACATTGAGTAGTCATGTCCCCACAACTATGAACCTCTACTGCTAAAGACTTGAGTAAAGGACAATTTACAAAGCATATAGGAGTTTGACATTCATATCCTCGTCCGATGGTCTGGTCCTCTGTTGAAAGTCTTCGTCCGATGGTGTAGTCCTCTGTTGAAAGTCCTCGTCCGATGGTCTGGTCCTCAGTTGAAACTCCTGGTCCGATGGTCTTGAGGAAGTTCTGTTGTAAAATAAAAAATTAAATGTTATTTGATTTGAATGTATTTGTAGTAACTAAAAAAATGACATTATTTTTGTGTTTTGTATGTGTTATGGTGAATTTTTCTGCTATTTATTTTTTTGTGCAACCTTTTCAAAATAATTAAAATGTATTTTTCTATTCCATATATAATTTTTTTATACTGTAATAATTTTTTTGTAAATTATTTGGTATATGATTGCAATGGTTTTAGCATTATCCTATGTTGTGTGCAACACTTTAGTTATGCTTATTTCGGCTTCTGTGTAAGTCTTATAGGTTCTTAACCATTATTGAAGAATATTAATGTAGTTTGCTATGTGTTTGTGTGAGTTTTTGTACAATCCTGTTTTGTGTGTACCACTTTTGGTATGCTTATTTAGGCTTCTTTGTAAGGCTTATAGGTTCTTAAACATTAAAGAAGAAGATTAATTTAGTTTGCTGTGTGTTTGTGTGATTTTGGTACAATCCTGTTTTGTGTATACCACTTTTGGTATGGTTATTTAGGCTTGTTTGTAAGGCTTATAGGTTGTTAAACATAAAAGAAGAATATTAACTTAGTTTGCTATTTGTTAGTGTTTTTTTAGTACAATCCTATTTGTGTGTACCATATGTTGCATACTTGGGGCCTCATTCAATTGCGATGTGGCCAATTGAATAGGGCCCTAAAGAAGCACATAGTATATTTTTATTAAAGAAGTTTTTAGTTAGTGAAAACCTTTCTTTTGGATAGATGCTTGCTAACTAAAAACGTATTTAAAAAATATATGTTATGTGCTTATTTAGGGCCCTATTCAATTGGCCAAATTGCAATTGAATGAGGGCCTTGATTTACTTAATTAGACCCTCATTCAATAGTGATTTGGCCAATTGAATAGGGGTGTAAATAAGCACATGACATATGTTTTTTAAATAGGTTTTTAGTTAGTAAGGCCCTCATTCAATTGCAATTTGGCCAATTGAATAGGCCTCTAAATAAGCACATAACATATTTGTTTTAAAGAAGTTTTTAGTTAGTAAAAATCTATCCAAAAGCAAGGTTTTCACTAACTAAAAACTTCTTTAAAAAAATATGCTATGTGCCTTTTTAGGGCCCTATTCAATTGGCCAAATCGCAATTGAATGAGGGCCAATGCATCTATCCACTAACTAAGGTCCTCATTCAATTGCAATGTTTCCAATTGAATAGGGCTCTATATAAGCACATAACATATTTTTTTGACAGAAGTTTTTAGTTTGTGAAGACCTTGCTTTTGGATAGAAGTTCATTAACTAAAAACTTCTGTCAAAAAATATTCTATGTGCTTATATAGAGCCCTATTCAATTGTGCAACTCGCAATTGAATGAGGCTCCAAAAACTTATTTGAAAAACATATGGGGCCTCATTCAATTGCAATCTGGCCAATTGAATAGGGTTCTAAATAAGCACATAGCATATATTTTTAAAATAAGTTTTTAGTTAGTGAAAACCTTGCTTTTGCATAGATGCTTACTAACTAAAAACTTATTTTAAAAATATATGTTATGTGCTTATTTAGACCCCTATTCAATTGTCCAAAATAGCAATTGAATGAGGGCCTTTTCTTGCTGCATTTGTTATATTGGCGGCCATTAAAAAATATCTAGGTCCTCATTCAATTTGAATTTTTGCAATTGAATAGGGCTCTATATAAGCACATAACATATTTTTTTGACAGAAGTTTTTAGTTAGTGAAAACCTTGGTTTTGGATAGAAGTTCAGTAACTAAAAAGTTCTGTCAACATTTTTTGTATGTGCTTATATAGAGCCCTATTCAATTGGGCAACTCAGAATTGAATGAGGCTCATAGTTGGTTTCTTTTTTGTACTTTATACTTTACCTTGATTGAAGTGTCGAATGACAGAGGGTCCCCTCCTGGCAATCTTAATCCGCCGGTCTTTCTGTTTGAAAAAGAAAGTAAAATGGTTAATTGTATATTTCTTCTTTTTGATTTAGCAAAGCATGGTCTTTTTCAGCATGTAAAGTATTTTTCTATCTTACCTCTTCTTCTTTGTTGGTGTTCTTTAAAATGGATTGTGGTTCACAGTGCACGGTGCAAATTCTTGAGTGACGCTGTTGATGCTGAGTTTGTTTGAATATTAAAAAAAGTAGAAAGATTGAGCTATAGGTTATATATTGAATTGCAATAAATTAATGTCATTTAAATGTACTTCTTTAATTAGTTTCAATTAACATTAGATTGTTTTCGGGCCTACACACATAAATGTCACATACATGAAGCACATTTTCAGAGTTAAGTGTAATTTTCTTTTTGTGCGTGTCACATATCAGTATACATGAATCCTATTTTAATTGTTAAATGAACCTTATTTTTTGTTTGGGCCTACACACATAAATGTGTGTGTGACATGTGACTATAGATGATACACAAATATGTGCGTGTCACATATGAGTATACATGAATCATATTTTAATATTCCAATTTTTTTTTTTGTAATGCCATTTAAATGTAGTTGTTTAATTAGTTTGTATTAAGATCAGTTTCTTGCAGGGCTTATACACATAAATGTGCGTGGCACATGTCACTATACATAAATCACATTTTGATAGTTCAAATGTATTTTTTTTTTTTTGTTAAATTAACCTTATTTTTTTTTTTGGTCCTACACACATATATGTGTGTGTCACATATCAGTATACATGACTCATATTTTAATATTAAAATACATTTTTTTAATGAGATTGAAATATAGTTGTTGAATTAGTTTGGTTCAAGATCAGTTTGTTGCAGGGGCTATACACATAAATGTGCATGTGACATGTCACTATACGTAAATCACATTTCCATAGTTAAATTTTTTTTTTGTCCTGTATTGATAATAAAATTTAATATATTATAGCTCACCTCTCAGTAGCAATTTGCACAGTGTAAAGTAGTAAATTAGGAAAGAATAGTCTTCTCAAGTAACAGCAGCAGTTAACTATCCAGTGACTCCGTTCATCACCTGATTAGAAATGTAGAAATGTGTTGAAAGTAGGCAGTATTTATAACCTTGTAGAAATTTCTGGAAAGTAGGCAGTATTTTTTTAAACTTTCAAGTGCCTCAGACCGTTAGAACGCAATACGCATGCGCTATTTGCGTTCCAGCTTACAATTTGCGTTCCATCCGCCATTTTGTGCGTAGTAGTGTTTAAAATGGTGTTTAATATGAGTGTGGTACGTTCCGCATAGTATGTGTTTCATTCTTGCGAGTTCCTGTAGTGTAGTTACGTCTGAAGCCTCGTTTTCAGTTTGTTCGTCGGCCATTTTTACTCTCGCTTAGGCGATTTTCGGCAGATTCAACTCTTTTTTTTGGACTTAAATGGACGTGTAAGTTAACTTTTGGAGGTGCCGGATGCCCCCCTTGCTGTAAGTAAGCTTTTTATGTGTTCGTTGTGTTTATTTCTTGTGTTTGTGATGTTTTGATGCGCAGCGTTTGGAATGGGTCGTTTCTCCGCCGTATTTTTTTGCGATGCGGCCGTATTTTGTTGCGATGCTGCCGTATTTTTTTGCAAGAGACGCAGTTGGCTTTTACGTGTACGACGCAGTGTATTTGTTTCTAAGTTGTGCGTATGTGTGTTAAGAGCGTGTGAGGGGCCTTTTTGGTGTTTTTTTTTAAGTCTTGCGTGTCTGTGTGTAAGCAGGTGTGAGGTGCCTTTGAGTTTTTTTTTGTTAAAAAGTCGTGTGTGTGTATTAACACAGCCGACGTTGGAGCCTCCACCTCCGCAAATGCGGACCCTCGCTTCGCGAGGATCCGCATTTGCGGGGACGTTACGTTGGGTTTTTGTTGGCTGGGAGGTTGGGTTTTTTTTGTTAAAAAGTCGTGTGTGTGTCTGTGTTAACACAGCCGACGTTGGAGCCTCCACCTCCGCAAATGCGGACCCTCGCTTTGCGAGGATCCGCATTTGCTGGGACGTTGGGATGCTCCCACCACCGCAAATGCGGGCCCTCGCTTCGCGAGGCAGTTCTTGCGGGCTCGCTGCGCGAGCCTGCAAGCGTGAGCAACGGCCCGTACGCTCACAACTATATATGTGATATATATATATATATATATATATATATATTCTTACAATTAGCGCATTGTGTCATACTGTCAAATATTATATCACGAGTTTCAGTACATGTCCTTTTTACCCATATGGGTTTAGAATGAACAACAGGGGGTAAACTTAAAGATTGACTTATATATATATATATATATATATATATATATATATATATATATATATATATACTGTAATTAGCTTAGAATGAAACAATAGCTGGTCATCGAATATTCACAACCTCTGTTTGAGTAGCATGAGTCCTCACTTGAGACAATGGTGGAATAGGATTTTATTTACTGGGCCCAAATACTAAAAGTGTATCTAAAATATACACTCTAGTATTTGAAATAATTTCCCAAATACAGCTGTGTCACCTAGCCATTACATTTTAATGTGTTGATGTCTGGGAAAAATAACCAGGTGAGGTTTCCCAAGGTAGTAGGGGATCTCAGTATTTAATCAAACAAAACTAATAGATAAGGATTTTTTTTCTATTTAAGATAGCTCTGGACACATTAGAATCCACACATGACAGGACAGGACAGAGAGAAAAGAGAGAGGAGACTTTAAATGATATGATAGACACTTTATCTGTTTTAACTTCTAAACAGAAGATATAAAATGAACCTTATTGAAACCATATTGATAATTGCAAAATTAACATTATATATTAATAATTTAGTAAATACAAAATGTATTTTTTACTTTAGTTCAAGATAGATAAATTGATCTTATGTATTCTATTAAATCAATTGTAACACAAAAAAAATGTTATAATTACCAATATATTTAGATATTGGTCAAACTGTTATATCATCTATTATTATATATTTTCTTTGTGCAAGTATTTTATTATTCCCCTATATGGTTATTAGTATCATTCCTTTGATAGCTATATAATCCTACTAGGTGTAAAATATATATTGTCAATATATTGTTGTGATTTGCTATATTGATAAGACTGATTTTTGTGTTGAGTAATAGTATTTCATTGTTATTTTAATAATTATCCTAGAAGAGTTTTGTTGGTAGATATGATAGCATGGTTTATTTTTCATAACATTTAATCATATTAATCTTGCAATTTATTGAATTGGTTTATTAACATCTGTAAATCATATAGTATTGTTTAAAAAAAAGTATATTATAACTTGATTGTGTTATTGATAATAAACGCTATTTTGTTTATAAGCTATATTTGTCTATGAATTGACGTTACTCAAACAGTAAATTATATTGATTATTTTTAATATCTAGACTACAAATACCATGGCCCTCATTCAATTGCAATTTGGCCAATTGAATAGGGCTCTAAATAAGCACATAACATATTTTTTTAAAGAAGTTTTTAGTTAGTAAGCATCTATCCAAAAGCAAGGTTTTCACTAGCTAAAAACTTCTTTAAAAAAAGTATGCTATGTGCTTATTTAGAGCCTTATTCAATTGGCCAAATCACAATTGAATGAGGCCCCATGACAATACTAGAATTTTTTTGCTTGGAAGAACCTCCCTTGCATGGGCCTTGTGGTTGTACCTGATTACTAGATTTTTTTGATTTTTTTTTATTGATACGAAAAATAAGTTACATACTGAAGTCTCATTAACATAAATATTACAACAAAACATTACATTAAACAATTTACCATTCTTACTCATTCATTCCTCATTCATTCCTTGAAAGAGAAAAGGAAAAACCAAAAATAATTAATTAGTTGTTTCTTGTTTTTGGTCCCATGATTTCCATTTCAATGGATCAACTTTAATTAGACCTCTTTGTATATAGTTCCTTTCCAATTCACGAGTATGTTTTATTTTCCAAACAATGTCAGAAAAGAGTGGAACAGTCTTCTCTTTCCAATTACTGATTATTATCTTTTTTGCTATTGAAAAAGTCAAAATAGCAAAGGCTGTTTTCTCCATACTGACATCGCTTAAAAAAAATGTAGCAAACTGCATTCTCCTGTCATTGGGAAATTAATTTCCACAATCTTAAATAACAATTCATAACATTTTTTCCAAAAGGAGTTTAATTTAGGACATTCCCATAGGATATGTAATAAATGGGCAGAATTGCCACACTCCCTCCAGCATAATCTGTCCAAAGGAGAGTGTGAAATCTGCGAGATTTTCACCTGGTGTGATATACCAATTATTAATTATTTTAAAATGCATTTCTCTATGTGATGATTGTTTGATAAATCTATTGGTCAGATTAAAGGCTTTATCCCAGACTTTTACTTCTACTGCCAAATTTAAATTCAGTTCCCATTGATTCATACTGCTCGTTTTAGATTGTTCTCCTAAGGATCTTATGATATTAAAACATTTAGATATCAAATGTTTTTTCTCCAGTTTAAGGAGGATTTTTTTCCATAGGTTTTAACTCTTTATCATTTTGTGAGCCAAAGTTAAATTAGCTGCAGGCCGTTCTATAAGCTTCGTACGTTAGCCATCCTTCTGCTGCAATGTTAAATTTGTTTCTAATTTATTTGAAGGACGCTATTGACCCTTCAATCAAAGTGTCTTTAACACGTTCTAATCCTTTATTGTTCCAAGCTTTGAGCCTACCTGCCATATTTGGATGTAACAAGGCTTTCACTGGCGTGACTACACTGCCCTTGGGAATCAAATTTTTTCTTTTATTAATCTGTCTCCAATTTTTTAAGATTTCTTTTACCACAGTTGATCCAATCATAAGATCCTTATAAAAGGGGTTTTCCCCAAACACCAAAGCTGATGGGTGACAGTTTGGGAATAAAGATTTTTCAATATTCATCCATGGGAGTTTATCTGCTGATTCCAGCCATTTCAATGTATGTACTATACAATTAGCTTCTTGATAGAGTTGCAGTGAGGGGTAGGAGATTCCTCCCTTTAGGAAGCTTCTTCCCATAACTGCTTTTTTCACCCTCATATATTTAGAATGGTATATAAAATAATCAATTGCCTGTTGCAGTTTCTTTAACCAATACCTAGGGATATTATAAGGGATACATCTCAAAATATAATTCATTCTTGGGAGTAGAATCATTTTAACTACAGCAATTCTACCATAGAGGGAAAATCTATCTCCTCTCCATTTCTCTATAATATTTTGAAACTTGGCATATAAATCCTTATAGTTTTTATCTACCATTCCCTGTGAGTTACCCAAAAATATGATGCCATGATGTTTAAATGATTTGGAGTTCCAGTCAAAGGGATAAATAGCTTTCAGCTTAGATAACAGGCTTACTGAAAAATTAGAAAACAATGTTTCTGATTTCCTATAGTTCAACTTATAGTAAGAGATTTTGCTGTAGCTTTGTATTAAATTTGACAAATAATGACGTGATACCTCAGGACTGGTAAGTGATAAAACAACATCATCTGCATATAAACTAATTTTGTGTTCCCTCTCTCCCACCCTGATCCCATGAATTTGTGGACATGATCTTATGGCTTCCGCCAATGGTTCTATTATCAACGCGGACAAGGTGGGAGAGAGGGGGCAACCCTGTCTAGTGCCATTTGATATTCCAAAGGGAATTGTCTTACATCCCAAACCTGTTACTTCTGCCAAGGGAGATTTATACAGAGCCCCTACCGCCCGGGCCCCAAATTCCCCAAATCCAAACTTGGACAGTGTTAGTCGCATGTATTCCCACCCTATTCTGTCAAATGCTTTTTCAGCATCTAAAGACAAGAACAGGGTGGGAATACCTTTAGCCCTTGCTACTTCACCCAGGTTCATAATCTTCCTAATGTTCTCTGAGCCTTGCCTTCCAGCCACAAAACCCATTTGTTCTATTGCAATTAATTTCTTTACATATTTTTGAATTCTAAGTGCCAGAATCTTCGCGTACAATTTAGTATCTGCGTTTAATAGGGAAATGGGTCTGTAATTGGCGCACAACTGTGGGTCCAGATTGGATTTAGGGATCATTATTAATGCTACTTTTGTCCTTTCCCTTGGCATAGTACCTCTTTTTTTAATTTCATTGAACATTTCTGTTAAATAGGGGCTGAAAATTTGACAAAATGTTTTGTAAAAAGATTAGTATATCCATCTGGTCCTGGCGTGGTGTAAGGTTTCAGTTGCTTAATCACTTGTTGGACTTCCTGAATTGTAATTGGATTGTTCAGGTCCATTTGGTCATCTTCTGATAATTTAGGTAGTTGAATACCATCCAAAAATGTTTGTATTTCATCTACTGATGGTTTACTGAAGGTAGCATTTTTTTCCAGATTGTACAGATCCTGGTAATAGTTCAAAAATGCTTGTCCTATTTCTTGAGGGGAGGAGAGATATTTACCCTTTTCCTTTTATAACTACTATTCTTTTCTTTTCTTTTTTCTTTCTCGCTTGAGTGGCAAGTAGTTTGCTATTTCTATTATTTTGAAAGTGGTATATCTGTTGGTAACGCCAAAGTGCTCTATCTTATCTTTGTTGATTGATCTTATTTATTCTATTTTGTATTAATTTAATTTCCATCATAATCTGCGGTTGCGGATCCACCAAAAATTTGGATTCCAGTTTATTCAAATCTATATATAATTTTTTAGTGGGTCTCCTCTCTGTTTTATCAACTGAGATTTAAGTTTGATAATCAAACCTCTTATGAAAGCTTTTTGTGCATTCCAAATCATGCAATAAGAAGGGACAGTGTGATTACTTAAATCAAAAAATTCAGAGATTTCTTTATTTACGATTTCCTTATTTTTTTCTATTTTTATTATAGTGTATCTAATCTCCATTGTGGTCTATCTAATTTTACTTTATTTATTTCAACCATTAGTGTGGTGTAAGCGTGATCCGATATTACAATATTACCTATTTCAGTGTGTGTTATTTTGTCAATTATTTGCGAATTTACTATTATTAAATCAATTAGTGAGTGGATTTGAATAAAATGAGGATTCATTTTGATTTGGGTGTTGAACTCGCCAGGCGTCAAATAAATTGTTATTAATAATCCATTCTGTAAATACTTGAGCAACTTTGTTCACTCTTTTTAAATTTTTATCCACCAATATTTTAGACCTATCCAGATTTATGTTTGAAACCAAATTGAAATCCCCTGCCATAATAAGCGGGCCCTGTGCATATTTCTTAATTAAGTTTCCTACTTTTTTTATAAATTTCATTTGCTTCTCATTAGGGGCGTAAATATTAATCAAAGTTATTTTCTGATTATTAATCTGACCATTCCATAAAATGTAACGTCCATCTGGGTCTGTAATTGAAATTACTTCCACTATTTCTAAATAATTAGAAAAAAAATGATACT
The DNA here is from genome assembly GCA_027410445.1 of Discoglossus pictus. Taxonomy (NCBI): domain Eukaryota; kingdom Metazoa; phylum Chordata; class Amphibia; order Anura; family Alytidae; genus Discoglossus; species Discoglossus pictus. The sequence continues at coordinate 64,310,037 of CM050167.1, read as the reverse complement.
CCTCTCTTTTTGTTTCCCCCCGTTGAATGGTGTCTAAGATCAAAATAACCTTCCGCAAACCCCGGTATTTTATCTTTCCCCCAGTGAGTTTCCTGGAGAAAAATCAGATCTACTTTCTCATTTTTACAATGTCTGTAAATAGTTTTCCTTTTACTGGGTGAATTTAAACCCCTAACATTCCAACTTAATAGTTTCAAAGCCATTTATGTTGGGATACTTCTTTAAGAATACTGTTATTTACCAAACAATTACTTGAGAATACTTCCTTTACTATAAATATATAAATCAAGAAACAAAAACCTTTCTTACTAACATTCATACATACATTCATACTATTGAAACAGATAGGGTTGTACTGCATTCTTTTCCCAGTTCTGTTCCACAGGGATTTAGCCGTTGTTCAAAAATGGGTAGCGGTATATTGTGGAGATGGCAGTGCCATTTACTTAACTTATTCGCCTTTTATTTGACCATGATTCTATATCTCCTTTCTAGTGACTATTATTTAATAGGCAATATCATTTCTAATCTTCCCATATCCTTTTGCTACTTTCCTCTTTATAAAAGAGGGTATAAGTAATTACTTTGGACTGCTTTAACTATTAATGCTATCGTTTCTTAATCTGTATCCCCAAAAAAAAAGACCCTCAAAGGAAACACCCCCCCAAAAAAAGACCCTCAAAGGAAAAACAGAAATTTTTTAGACAAGTTATACAGTAATTAGTCCAGATAAAGATATAAGCCATTATTCCGCTTATTTTATCTCTTCATTGGGAGTCATTTCTCCTGCCACTCTGGTGTTGGAATTTTCAGTTCAGGAGATGAATCTTTTAAGTCTCGTGAATTGATCTTCAAGTTTCTCAAAAAAGTTTCTCCTTCTGCAATGGAACTGATCCTATGCCAAGAGGATCCTTGTAAAATCAGTAAACCTACTGTAGAAATCCATTTATAAATAAAATTATGCTTCCTTAATTCTTGCGTTATGGGGCTGAATTCCTTTCTTCTATTAATTGTCGCTTTTGACAAATCTGAAAAAATGTGTATTTTTTCATATGGAGTTTCAAATATCTTTTTTGTATAACTTGCTTTAGAGATTGCTTCCTTTGTCGGTAAATGGTGGACTATGCCAAGAGGATCCTTGTAAAATCATTAAACCTACTGTAGAAATCCATTTATAAATAAAATTATGCTTCCTTAATTCTTGCGTTATGGGGCTGAATTCCTTTCTTCTATTAATTGTCACTTTTGACAAATCTGAAAAAAATTGTATTTTTTCATATGGAGTTTCAAATATCTTTTTTGTATAACTTGCTTTAGAGATTGCTTCCTTTGTCGGTAAATGGTGGATTTTAACGATCACATCTCTAGAGGTTCTGTTTTGTAAATGTATTGGTAAAGGGATTCTGTGAACTGTATCAAATTTCTGATCCAGTTGTGAGAAGGATGGAGTAATATTAGTAAATAGGTCTTTGAGATATGTTGAGAGATCTTCTTTTTTTATAGCTTCTGGAATTCCTCTTATATAGAGATTATTTTTCCGTTCTTTATCTTCCATTTTATTTATTTGATCATTCAAAGTTGTAATTTGAGCAGACATTTTTGAGGATTGCTCCAATAGCATATTATGATCCATAACTAATTTATCAAATTTGACTTCCAAATCTGCTGATCTTTTATTCACTTGCTTTATTGATTTGGCATTTTCCATAATTTGAGTCTTGATCTCTGCCAGAAATTCTGCTTGAAAGTTCTTTAAGATCTCTTTCATTTTGTCAATAGTAAGCAAGTTCTCTTCTTGACACTCCAATTCTCTACTTGGTGAGTTGGGAGAGGGAAGAGCAGTACTTTGGTTTAACCCTTCTTTCGAAGTTTGTTTTTGAGTCAAATTAGATGAATTTTTGAGGGTAAAGAAGGGGGATGACTCTGAGGTCAAACTCTTTCTCGCTTTAGCTTTGTTTTTCGTAGCCATCTTGTCCCCTATTTTCCTCCCTTCTTTCACCTTTTCTTCCTTCCTCTATTTCTCTTTTCCTTTAAACTCCTTGATTTAGGGTTAATACCAGATTTTGATCCTCCGTCTCTTTTACTTCTTTCCTCTTCCCTACTCCTCTTTCCTTTTTTTTTTCTCTTTCCCTTTCCTTACAGGTGTGCTTTTATTGTTATGTTTAAAGTTCCATATTAATTCCAAGTTTTTCACTTACAGATGTTTCATCTCTCCTAGACTCGGTATAACTTGAATGAGCCTCATATGTTTCCCGAGTTTCTACAGTGATATCCAGAAAGTTCCTTCCACCAAAAATGGTGGACATGTATCCTTTTAATTGTTTAAAGGAGATTAATATAATCTTATCCCCTTGCTTTGGCAGATTATTTACTAGACAGACCAGATGGTTTCCTTAACAGTGTGCACAGTCTTTTGAGATTAGTTCTTTATCAGGCCTCTGGGGCAAATTTACTTTCTTATGAAGTAATATTGTATTTAAAAGTGTAGCTTTCTACACACCTTTGCCAATATTACTTTATATATATTCTTTATAGGGGTTAGACCCAGTCGCCCAGTCTCATATCATATATTACTGCAAATGCCAGTTTGTGTTCCCCTTATCAGAAGAAGGAGAGTAATGTTTTACTTATCTTTATTTAGCTTGTCTCCTGGTTCCCATTGACCTTAATGCTGGCTCAGCGTCCATCGCAGTCTCTATGCCCCAAATTTCTTGAGCTTGTGCTGCTGAGATCCGTAGTCCTGGAGCTGCACTCTTGCCTGTGAGGTCACAATTTTCACCGTAAAGCCTGTACTCTGCAGACCTCTGTCTTTTTGTGCCTTCTTGCACTTTTATAATCAGTAATGGAAAACCCTCCTGGGTATGGGCGCTCTCTGTCGCTTCAGTTTACCCTTTCTTAGGGTTGTCGAATCTTTGCTGCTCACTGCTCTGCGTGGCCGCATTTTTTTTTTACTCTCCTTCTCCTTTCCGGGTTATGCTTAGAGGGCTATGCTTTACTCGCTCGGCACACGTACCATCGGTCCTCTCTCATAGACGCCATCTCCACCCGCAAATCGACGACCTTCGCGACTACATTACCATTTCCGGTCACTCCCCCAAAATGAAACCCTGATTACTAGATTTCTTACGTGGCCAAGGGATGCACTTTAGCCAATCCAGTCAGGACTTTCAGTCTATCTCTGAAACTCAGTCCCCTATTCAGTGAAACTGGGTGCCCCAATAAGATAGGATCTTACACCATTCATCTAGCATGTCGAAGCTTTTAGATGACCTCATAGAAAGTGTTTCTCTATGCCTTAGCCACCTCCAGATCTCTGGAGTAATTGTATACTGGGCTGGCAGAACTCCGTTCATCTCTTCATCGTCCTTGAAATCTCCAAAGGGATGGCATGGTATTCTGTGCTGGCTTTTCTCTCATCAGTCCAACCAAGTTTCAAACCAATTCTTCTGGTTCAATTTGATGAAGCCTGCATTGCAAATTTCTTAAGGCTATGACATGAAAGTGCTTGACCACTGGATCCACTCCCACCTGGAGTGGTATCTAAAAAGTTTGCACTTGCTGAACGAAAAGTTCCTTTTCAACCTTAGTTACCAATTACTAATTGATTACTATTATTACATAATAATATGTACCTTGAGTAATGAATCTGTGATTAAAGATACATTTTTGACTCAAATTAAATTGTACTAAATTTGTTAAATGCTTGCATGTTTTTGGCAAAAGTAGCCGAGAACACATCACAAGTGATCTAAAAACACTATGATGTCGACATATTTAATTCATTTTCTCAAATGATAATGCAGATTTTTTCATGACAGATAATAAACATGCATGTTTTATTTAAATTAGACAAAATAGTTAATTACATTGGGTTCTGATGGTTCACACTATTGTTTATTTCTTAAACCTATTCAGAATAATTAAAAATAGTAACATTTGTTGTTTTATGTTCTCAAAAACTTTCCTCTTTCTGTCAGAATTTGCTTAATATTATAGTATGCTTTGTGTTTTTCATTCTCTTTTTCATCGAACAATAACAGTTATATGCTTCTGTTTTATTGTTTTGTTCCCTCTTGAATTCATCTTAAGATAAGTATTCATCCTCTGATTACAATTCTTCAGAGTTTTCATTTCATACCTAGTGAATTTCTCTAACTCAACATTTAAATACCCTCATTGAAAGATTAGTTCACCATTTTCTCCCTTGGGGTATTGTATTCTTTAACTACAGCAAAATGATATGTTTTTGTATAAAGCAACTTACTCGTTCAGTCAATTATCTCTTCAGTCTATTGCCTAATTTCCCTAAGGCCTCATTTCATAAGCAACTCTGTGTAAATGAATTTTATCTTGAAACAAAAGTGACCAAAATATGAAGAAACATTTTATATGTATTATTTAAACACATATGTTGGAATACATGATTCATTCATCTATTCATTCACCTACCTATATTTCTATAGATATACTTATTATAAAAGTATTAGTTTAAGTAATATTTCAAACTAGCGACTTGCCATAAAAAATGACAGGGCAATAAAATTTGAAGCCATGGGAATGCTGTTTGGCACACAATGTAAAGCTTTTTGTACTCTGAGGACCTTTGGAGCTCATTGCGAGCCTCTCCTCTTGTAATTTTGCTCCTCTGAGCACCTCGTCACTCATCAGAAAGAGAGATATATATTTATCTATATTTAGTTAACTAATAATGAATGAATTAGTTCTTGAATGCATTAATATACTTTACCTATTTGTAATTAATATATCCAGCAATCAATAGCCTGAAAAGCTAACAATCTGTTTGTATTTTCCGGCACCATACAATGTACAGTTTGAGTGTTGGTGCCCTGATGATAAAGTGTAATGAATGTCCCGACTGTGCATTAGAAATAGGTTGGGAGGGAAAACCATTGGTTTAGTTGTGTAAAGCGCCATTGTAGATTCGTAATGTTATTAATGTTACGCTGCTCGCAAGCATTTTCCGTCAATTGTAATAGTGTATTTTGTACCTCCTACATTGCTGTGTGCAAGTTCTACATATTGTTCAGTGTTTTGCGCAGTCCGGGGTTATGTAGCCTCGTTTTCATTTTTTTGGGAGGCCATTTTTTCCTTGCTTAGGCGATTTTCGAGTGGCGAAACTTGTCCAAATTGCCTTAAATTCGCATTCCAACTCACTCCCAGGCGTTGGCTCTTCCCCCATGCTGTGTCTGATTTTTTTGAAGTATGTTTTAGTGTATTTAGTGTGTTTTTATTGTTTTTTGGTTTTCGCAGCTGTTAACCTCGTGTTTTTCCTATCTCGTATTTTTTTCTAAGTCCCGCGTTTGTCAACTGGCGAAGTGTTTGGTAGTTAAGTCCCCGGTTTTTCACTTCTCGCCTCGCTTTGCGAGGTGGGCAGGCAATGAGCGCCTTCGGCGATCATCGCCTTTGTGCTGCGAGTTTTAGTGCCTTAACTGCTCGCCTCGCAAGCGATGAGCGCAAGGCTTGCAAGCAATCACTAATCGCCTAGCTCGTATGCACCACGCAAAGCCTGATGATGTCTCGTAGTTTGACAATTATTATATGTGATATACATTACTAAAAGATTACTAAAAAAATGGAATACATTGCTTTGAAACAGGTAGAAATCTGAAGTATAAGTGAAGACCAACACTTTAGTCCTAATTGGACATCCATCAATAAAATGGAATAAACGAATGGATTAGACATTATGTAGAGATCTATTTAGCAAAGTTTGTGGGGAAAAAAACATGTGCCTTACAACCTCACCATCAGTGGCAGAGCTTTTTTTTTTGCACTTCCCAGGCCCCCTCAAATATCAACTCACACAGTACATATATATATATATATATATATATATATATATATATATATATAGACAGGTATACCCTAATTAACACTACCTTTTTGAGGGATGCTGTATCACTTTTATCCGTGTAATTCCTCGCTTAGCTCTAAACCTTGCAATAGAGCAGTTTTTGAGAGTCAAATCACGTTTAGCCCTTTAAATTCCTGCTCGTCTCTCTCCCATTTGCCACAGCGCTGTCTGCGCACTATGGTGATAAAATACCACATTTAGCTCTGTTTCATGTGGAGCACTAAACAGGTATTGCTGTATATATATATATATATATATATATATATATATATATATATCTATATTTATTTATTTTATTTTTTTTGTTACAATCTGCTTTCTTCAGTCGGGTTTGATAAGACTATCAAACCTACCCAGCAGATCTTCCAGATTATTTTTAATAGAAATGCAGTATTTAAAAATGTGAGCACACAGTAACAGCATACAGGATACTTCATCTGGACAAGTGGTGTTGGAACTGTTTTTATTGTGGTAGAACCTTCATGACAGATACACCTTTTTATGTATCAACCATCAGACCCAAATTTAATAACTGACTGCTTCACAACATGACAGTGACAGATTACATCACTACATCCTAAATTAGTTAACTGTTCATGAACCAAATATACAACGTACAGATTCTAACATCATAAGTCAAAGACACATAGAGAAGCAATGTGACATACATTAATTATCATCCATAGGTTAATCCACATAATTTAAAGACATATTAAATAGCTATAACAACAACTGAGCCAACTACCTGTGCAGGTGGTTCAGACAAGGTACAATTTTCCCCATATGCATGACCACACACCTCATATTTATAATAGGGAATATGTGTACTAGGTCAGTCTGTCATGACTATAATAGTTCAATGTTCATGTGTCCATGGCCCCAGTATCAAGGCAACAGGGAATATTGACCTTAAAGACCTACTATGGTGTGTAGCTTTACCCAAAAATAAATTGAATAGAGACTCTTTAATAATTACAATTTTTTGAAACTTTTGGGTCAATTTAACAAGTGGGCCTTCTAGCTGGTTTTATTATAATAGATTAAAAACGTCATTGTATAAGTCAAATTATAACCTCAAACAATGTAGATCTTTGACTAACTTTGAAAAATTGTTTAACTCCAAAAATAAAAAACACTAAATATCCAGATGTTTTGATATTCTAAAAAACATTATAGATAGAGGACAAATGTCCAGAATGGTCTCTTGGGAGAAAGACATTGGACACATTTGGCCTATATAAACTTGGTTTAACAGTTTAGAGTTTGCAAATAAAATCATTAAATATTCACCTTTTAGAGAAGTGTATTTTAAAGTCCTTAATAGATGGTATTTAACACCATATCAATTGTCTACATTTTCATATAATTCTAGCAATGGAAACTGCTGGAGAGGATGTGGTACAGAAGGGATTCCCTTTCATATTTGGTGGGAATGTAAGAGAGTACTTTATTTTTGGGAGCTCTGTTTCAGGGAAATTTCTAGTATAGCTTAATCTGATATGAAGCCATCTCCAGAGATTGCTCTTTTGAATATTTTCTTGACTCCAACAAAATGGAGGATTAAGGCAATGAGTATCCAAATAGGTACCATAGCCAAATGGTTGCTAGCACGCAATTGTAAGCAACTGCAGTCCTCAACATGGACTGAAATTTCATCAATCATGGATAGAAATGTTGCCCTAGAGAAGGATCTTTATGATATGGGGATTGGAGGATTCTCACTGCATAAGTGGGATTTGTGGCAAAAATTTGAGAATGACGAATAAATAAAGTGATATACGGTTTATCTTCTCTTCTGTCATCTTTTACCCTGCTTACTAGACATCAATTATTGCCCTGACACTCTGCACCCTTGCCTTATGTCTCTATTCCGACATATTAAATGTCTTTACTGTTAGGTATTATATGGAATTTCAGGCAATCTTATCTTTACTAAGTAAAGTAATGATTAATAACCAGAGAGTCTAATTGCCAATTTACAAAATTTATAAGATGGTATGAAATCATTTCCGAAGAGTTTGTAGTGTCCATATTGTCTCCTTTTGCCTTTTTTTGTATGTTGTTAAAAAACAAATAAAAAAAAGGCAACAGGGAAAATTCTATAAGCCCATAGGAGTATCATGTGGGTTTTAACTGTTGCCAGCCCAGAGCGCATAGCATTTTACTAACTCTATAGGCCCCCTTGAGTATGACAAATATACATATACATATATATACATTTACGTCTATCTATCTTCACATTTTCATATACATATATATATATATATATATATATATATATATATATATATATATATTGTGGTAGTTTGACCTGCTACCTTCTAGAGTGACAGCAAGAAGATCATGTATTCTTTTAATCTTTTTATTAAAAGTCCAAAAATCACACAACATAATGGCTTACATCAGCCAAAGGTATAACAAAAACACACAGTTCTCATGTAAATAACTTTATCAGTAGACAGTGGAGTATTCGGCCCGCCCTTCTATCCGAAATGCTCCAACTTCCAGGGACCCTTAATATGCCTTTAAGAAACAGCGCTGGCAAATCATCAGCTATACTGCTGCCTTCTCCCTGGGGTTAATTTACACAGTCTTTACATTTGGAAACCGCTTTCTCTGTCGCCAGCTTCCAGGCAAAAACAGTTTTACGTTTAAACCACTGTGCAAACCGTTTTGGCTCTGCTCTGTAGAACGACTTGGCTCTGCTCTGCAACCCTTCTTGGCTTTGCTCTGCTCTGCAATCCGACCTTGGCTTTGCTCTGTTCTGCAATCCGACCTTGGCTATGCTCTGCTCTGCAATCCGACCTTGGCTTTGCTCTGCTCTGCAGTCAGAAGACAGCTGTGTTCCAGAGATTGCAAAGAGCTTTCTCTGAGAGCAATCTCTGGAACACAACGGATTAGAGATCCAAGCAGGAAAGTTAGCAAGCGTCTCTCTGTAGCTTGCTCTTTTGCTGCTAACAGCAGATCACCAACAGGAGCAGATTCCACACACTGCTCACGCTCAAGCCTAAGTGAGAGAGACTCCACCCATCTCTCTGCTGTGGTCTTAAAGGCAATCCACAGCTGGGCTTCAATTAGCCTCTGATCACTGCCCAGAGTTAACTCTTTCTTTCTCCAGAGAAATCTTCCAGCTTCTTTAATTAAACCCACCTCTAGGGGCATTCTTTGCTTCACTCTGTTACAATATATATATATACACCTGCACCGGTGGTAGCTCCTACAGGCATTCATTGTTCTTGTGTACCTATTTAGCTTCCATATAAATAGTTACAAAGACAGCAGATGGTGTAGAATGGTGCAGAATTCTGCTCGTTCACATAACAGCAAACCTTCGTTCTCTGCACTGCTTGTATATCAACGTGTGAATTCATTTCAAGGTTCACTTGCTGACTTTCTAAGCTCTAAACAATTAGGGCTAGTATACCTCTATCTTGGTTCTGTACTCTCCTATGTGTATGCTTTGATCAGCAGGTGCATCACAGCTAAATGTACCATGAGATCACTTTGCATAATTCTGTGCTAGAGTCTTCAGTCATGCAGCTCCATTTGTGTGGAACTCTATTACCTAACAATTCCAGAGTTCCCATCATCTACAAGAAAAAGTTACTATCTACTATCAAGTAATAAGGTAAAATAATATCTATTGAAGAATCATAATGCACTGATTTCAGACAGGAATAAAGTAGTATATAAATGTTATTATTATTATTATTATTATTATTATTAATAATAATAATAATAATAATATTATACTAGTAAATTGCCCATCATAAATGACAGTGTCATATAATGTTATCTTGAATTGACTGTCCTGTCTCTCTCTCTGATGTCTCTCTGTCAGTGTTATGTGGTGAGAATGCTGCACTCTCTCTCACTCTGTGCACTCTCTCTCCCTGAGCTCTCTCTCTGTGCTCTCTCTGTCTGTAAGGTCTCTATCTTTCTCTGCACTTTCTGTCTGTGCGCTCTCTTTCTTACTCTGTGAGCTGTCTCTCTCTCACTCTGTGGGCTGGGTTCTCACTATGTGCACTCTTTCTCTCTGTATGCTCTCTCTCTCTCTATCTCTCTGTGGTCTATCTCTCCCTATGCACTCTCCCTCTCTGTGTGTTCTCTCTATCTGTGCTCTCTCTCTCTCTCTCTCTCTCTCCATGCACAGCCTTCACCACTGCAGTCTCTCCTGCCACAGTCTCTCCCTTCACAGTCTCTCCTGTCGCAGCCTCTCCCAGTGCTGTTGCCGTTATGTCGCCAGTGAGTGGCGGTTATATGGTACTGTGCATGCTGGCATATCCCAACATTATAGCAAATATGATGCCTGAGCAGAAAACACTGTCTATTATTATAGTTACTATGTTACCTTGAAGTATGGGCAAGGATGCGGTTTAGTAGTTATGGGCTGAATTTAAAATGAGGGCTTGTTGAACAACAACAAAAAAGGATTGTCCTTGAGCATGAGTAACATATATGTATCCAGGTGATTCTGGAATTTGGAGAGGAGCCTGGCCCATAAACACTGAGCTCAAACCATCTTACCTGCCAATGTCAAGTCATTGCTTGTTGGCTGCAGAGCTGCATGTCCTGTGCTGCTCTCCTCCTCATTAACTTTTATTATCCAGCTTTGTTTTCCAGAGTCCATGGTAAGCTGTCTCCAATCGAGCCACTGCTGCTTTTCCTTCTCCTTTGTGCCTGTTCCCCTCCATATATTTCTTCCACGTCCCTCTTCCTCTCGCTCCCTCTTCAGGACCTTCTTGGCCTTCCTTTGCCTCCAGAGGCTTCCTGCCCTCCTCCTTGACCTTTGCATAGCAATATGGATTCCTTCTTAATGAAACTTATTCATAAAGAAGACTATATCAAAACAGACACAGCTTGCGTTTTAGGGGGCGGGAGCGGGGCACAGCTCAATTTATTAAGCATTCATTTGAACGGTAATTAAAAAAATGCAAATAAATATATAGGTGCTTGCCCACCCATCACTGAATTGGAACCCTGCAAGTAATAAAAACAAAACAGAAACACTCCCCAATCCTCGTGCACGGCTGCACACCCCTATTATGGAGCTCTGTTACTTATTAAAAAACGTCAATAAGCCTACTAAAATGGTGCACTATTATATCATACCTAATTATAATGCTCCATTTAAGGCGTGGGACGATTTCTGACCAGACTACAATCATATTGGGGTATAATTGCAATAATCACAATAATCTATCCACATTTCTAACCCTTAATTAAACTGTATAATTAAAACATCTTGGGGGGGGGGGTATTCTAGTATATTGAACCACATTAAGACTATAAGACTCTTTCCCACTTTAAGCCTCTTTTTCCCAAACATCAATTTTCCAGCTCATTTTGGTCAAATCCTAACTGAAGCCCATTCTCTTTTACTGCTGCATGCGGGCCCAGTGTATGTAGGAATGACCTATCCATGCCCTTCGAGGAGCCGAACCTGTGAACATAAATAAAATCACTTTAGGAATAACTATTAACTTGCAACTAAAATATAGTCACCCATAAATATTCTCTTTAGCAACCGAAGGGGTGGGGGAGGGTGGAGGTGGGAGGAGACCTTGATTGTTTAATATAAAGCCAGTATAATATCCCACACAGCATAGGCTTAGGCAACCAGGGAGACTAATGACTTGCCACACTGCTCGAAACTTAGACAATTGATATCCACTTGTAAGATTGACACCTGCCACACCACTATCCGTTTGGCAAACTAATCCTCTTGATCCCAGTCTATGTGCCACAGCTAACCACTTAGGCAATTCATTTTATTGTAACTTATGACAACTCACATTCGACCTGTAATGTCTGATATGCCACACAGTAACATGCCTTTGGCAATGAAACTAATTAACTGAAAACGTATGCCTCACAGCTTTCGCTTAGGCAGTTTTACCATAATCATACTTAACGACTTGTCATACCGCTAAACTTAGGCGCCCATTCATAGTTGACAATCAATGTTTTATTACATTGCTCTAATGTACTTTAACATAATAGATAATGACTCATTGCTAACAGCCTAGACAATGAACTTGTATAACTGCTATTTCTTTTTAACACATCTCATCTAACTGTGATGCTAAACTCCACTTAGGTTAACTTGACTTCTGCTATAATCTGTGACTTGCCATACTGCTAAGCATAGGCAATAAACTTTTATTTACAACTGACTCTATATGAATTATAATAAACCTTCTTCTTGGTCATATGACTAATTTAGATTAGCATCTGCCTTTTAGAATATTAAATGGATTAACCATCTCTTAACTTGCACAATTGCTCGAGAAAAATAGTAGGCCGTTTACATGCCTCTGGCGCATTGAACCAAAAACATTCCCACTGCCTTCTGGATAATGCATCTGCAATAATATTACTATTACCAGACACATGAATTGCCCTGCAAAAATTTTTTTTCTGTAAACATGTTAACCAATTGTCTAAGAAGATGTACTACTGGTAGTAAAGAAGATGTTAATTTATTAATAGTAGTAACTGCAGCCATGTTGTCGCAATTCAAAAACAACATGCTGGTCCTTCAATAGGTCTCCCCAAATATATAATGCAATTACTATTGGAAAAAGCTCTAAAAAAGTCATACTCTTCAACATTTTTGAACCTACCCAATTTTTGGCCACTCCTCTGCACACCACAGTCCATTGAAATAAGCTCCAAAACTTCACCTTTCCTGCAGCATTGGTTAAAAGAGTGATCTCATCTGAATTCACCCTATCCGCCATAAAAATTGATTTTCCATTATAGTGCTACAAAAAATTTTGCCATATGAATAAATGTTCCTTCATACCTTTGCTGATCCTAATAAAGTAATGAGGTTTTTTATCCCCAATAATAGCTAGAGACAATTGTCTCCCAAATATTCTGCCCATGGGCAGGGCCCTGCAGGCAAAGTTAATCTTACCTAACAGTGACTGGAGTTCCCGGAGCGTAACCTTTTTTGACGAATCACCTTTATAATCAGTCCACGTTAGTTAATAATCTTTGATATTGAAAATGATGATTGCAATTCTGCTGAATCTATCAAAATCCCAAAATTGTAAAGCTCTAGCTGGACCCTCCATTTTTTTTATCTTCCAATGGAATACCGAAATCTCCTGCCACTTGAGTAAAACAATTCATAACCTTTAAGCATTGATCAAAAGAAGGAGCCACAATCAAAAAATCATCCAAATAATGAACCATAAGCACAAGAGATTGAGCAATCCATTGGTAGACACAAATCTATGAAATATTCACACTCAAATTTACATCCAAGCAGATGGTGTGAAGAAGGATGCACTGGAAGTAAACAATAAGCTGATTCAACATCAAATTTAGCCAAAAAGGACCCACTGCCACCTTTCTTAACTAAATTAATGGCCTGACTGAATGAGGCATAATGCACAGATGATAAAAGCTTGAAATGTGAAAATTTGGTGAAATGTGCAATTTCAACATTGGAGATTCCCTAAAAGGTCCCGCCATCCTTCCAAAAAAAAAAACTTCTTTAGCCAATTTTTTATGGACAATACTTTTGTTTCCTAGCCAAAATTAAATTACTTGGACATTTTAAACTAGCAGATAAAATTGAAGGAATAACGAAACTGGAACTAAAACCGCATAATAACAAATTGGCTTTAACTGAGTAGCCTGGCTTTTTAGCGTATCACTCTTTAACCAAGGTACTATCCTTTCTACCCGGATCGGTGTTGGTGCTCTTGAAAGAGGGATCTGCCGCAGCTCTAATCTTTTTGTAACACCTAAAAGACGGGTGTGGGTAACTGCACTTTGAGCACTCATGAGGGAAGCTACAAGAGGAACCCCATTTACAGGTACTTTTGTTGAATTGAAAACAATATCCCTTTCTATTCTGGCCTGATTGCCCCATTGAACTTGATTTATTTCCGAAAGAGGAACCGTCTGTTTTTGATGGTGTCACAATCCTTATCCATGAACCCATGTCCCGCTCTTCCAATCTCATATCCTTCATTATCGCCATCTGCTGTCTAAAGTGCTCATCATAAAGCCACCAGGACATCCCTCCATAAATCCTATGAATATTCTCGATCTCATCCAGGTAGCAGAAAAGGGCCAAGCAGTTTTCTGGAAACCTTTCCCCTATAATACTGGCCATGATTACATATGCTTGTAGCCAGTTGAAAAGGTTTTTGGACTTCTATGATACCGCTTCTTCCTTTCATCCTCTTCTTTCTTAGTTTCCTCCTTCCTTTCTTTTACTTCAAAATAATTACCCAAAGGAAGGAGCAAAAACATCTTAATAACATCTTCTCAAAATGTTTTCCCCAACCTCCATGGGAACATGCATGCCAATTGGCCCAAGTTGACACAGGGAAGGCTTTCCTTTTGCCTTATTGGCCAAAATGAAAACATCCCCTTTCTTTTTCTTTTCACCAGGCTCTGCTGAAACCTTCATATAATCCTCAATATCCTCTTGTACATCCTCTTCCAAAACCTGTTCCGAGATCATGGAAGTTGGCTGCACAATCAAAGGAAGGGAAACAACCCCAGGTGCAACCCAAACATTAGCAATGTTATTACCCTTACACTCCAATTGATCTAAGATCTGTTTTAAATACATGATTATTTATTATTCATAAAACTGTGACTCACCCTGCCTCACGTAAATCTCTTTTGACAACTAAGGTTTATTTCATTGTTCGTCATACTAGGACCTGCCTTGTTTTCCATTCTTTCACTACCTTTTTTATCAGCCTTTTATCAGGTCTCCAACTGTGCTTCTCAGTCACGCTTAGCTAAAAATCCTCCTCAAAACTAGAAGAATCTGCAATAGATTAATTATTAGAGAGACAAACAGAGTCAAGAACATCAGCTGAGGAGAGATTATCCCTTGTTTTAACATTATCAGTCCACGTACCCTCCTGCGGATCTGAAAAAATTAGGTCTTATTCCAAGTCACTAGCATTAGAGGCAGTCATAACATTCACATTACTTTGTCCTAAAGACTCATCAATATTTGTTGACATTTTCTGACCGTAGGCAAGCATCTGTTGAAATCCACAAGATGAATGACTGTGTGTTGTCCCTATTTGATAGTCACCTTTCTTATCCCTTGTGTAGTCTACTACCCTGATAGGCTCACCCTTCCTTCTTAAACTGTCTATCTCATTCCCAACCAAGTCTCTTTCTTTACTATTCCCTTTCTCCTTGCACTAATTCTACTCTATTTCTTATTTTTATCCCACCCTTCCAATATTCCCTTTTTTCTTCCTCCCCCCTTCTATTCATAAAGCCCTTATCCTTGGGCTTCTTCCACCCTTTTATAGCCCTTCTCCCCCTTTTTCCTTTACAGCTTCCCCTTCAGTTTTTATTTCCTTTGATTTCCATTTATGTCCCTTTGAAGTGACAGACCTCAGATCTGCAACCCGTCACTCCCCAGTCTTCTTCCTGACATAACGTTCGCAACTCTAGCAAGATGACACTGCTGCTACCGGCACAGCTTCAGACTGACTTCTTCCCGGTTTGCAACGCTCCTTACCGACATGCAGACTTCCTGCGGCTCCTTCTCCACCTCTGTGTGTCTGTCAAGCCACAAATCCCCTCTTTTTCTCCAGCTCAGCCATTGAAGAGTGGGTAGATCTTGAACTCCTCGGGGGGAAGGACTTAAACGCTGGGGTGGCATAGAAAGCCTGGGTGGTCTCATAGGGGTTAATATCATTAAAGTTTGACTCATCAGCTTAAAAACAGACAGATGGAAGATTCATGTCTCCTTGCAGCACAGCTGATCCATGAGGCTAGTAACAAGCAGAGCCTGACTATTAATATTAACAAGCCATGATTTACCCCTAACTAACACTTCCTCCCTAATTTTTTCCGCAAGCCCATTATCAACTGGAGATGCCATATTCAAATATTACTTTAACCAGTGATGTGATGAGGTATCAAGCAAATCTGTTATAAATGGAGACAAACAGCTTATATATATATATATATATATATATATATATATATATATATATATATATATATATATATATATATATATGCTACTGATTACATAACTATCACCCCCCTGTTAACTCCTCCGACTTTCAATTAGATTCATCCCATAACTCGTATGGTAAAAATGTTGACCCACTTTGACCGTGTGGCCGTAAAATTATTTTCCTAATTTTGCCATTTCTGGGTCCTGTTGCTCCACAGCGGACACCTCCCTAGCAACACTACCCTCGGCCACCAACACTGCACCATGAAATGCTGGACACTAACATAAGACGCTATAAGAAACATTACAGGAGCAGCTTTGTTTAGTTCCTCGTTTGGCCTGTGCCAGCAAACACACAGACCTTAAAGAGACAATAGTTCTTAAATCTAATTTATATAAATAAAAGTTTATATTTCCACACAAGCACAGTCACCTAATTATCCCCTCACTTCCCAATCACCTATTTAGATCTGTTTAATAAAATGAGATGTAGATAAGCCCTTTTTCATCTGTCCAAGTTCAAACTGAATCCTTATCTAGTTATAGTCAGAATAAAGACCATCTTTTAATATTGTAGCTTCCCAATAGAATTATAACACCATACATACTTTTAAGAGGTACATACACCATTTCCTTTCTCTAGAATGGACACTATACCCACGGCCGGATTAACATTTTCGGAGCCTCTGGCAGTGGACTCCAAGGCGCCCCTGTGCACATGTAGTGTGCACTACAGTTTTTTGAATGCTTACATACATCACACACACACACATCACAAACAGGTACACACATCACACATAGAAACACACATCAGAGACACACATTAAAGACACATCACACACATCACAGACACACCACACATACATCAGACACTCACATACACACACATACATACAGTGCCTTGCAAAAGTATTCACACCCCCTTAACTTTTTAAGTATTGTGTTATATTATAGCATTAAGTTCAATGTTTTGTTAATCTGAATTTTATGTGATGG
Organism: Discoglossus pictus; assembly: GCA_027410445.1. NCBI lineage: Eukaryota > Metazoa > Chordata > Amphibia > Anura > Alytidae > Discoglossus > Discoglossus pictus. Next base: position 64,293,202 of record CM050167.1, on the reverse strand, counting down.
ATCAGAACACAATAGTCTAAGTTGGTGAAGTGAAATGAGAAAAATATATACATAAAACTATTTTTTAGAAATAGAAAAATTGGCATATGCATATGTATTCACTCCCTTTTTTATGAAACCCATAAAAAGCTCTGGTGCAACCAATTACCTTCAGAAGTCACATAATTAGTGAAATGATGTCCACCTGTGTGCAATCTGTGTCACATGATCTGTCATTACATATACACACCTTATTTGAAAGGCCCCAGAGACTGCAACACCTGAGCAAGAGACACCACTAACCAAACACTGCCATGAAGACCAATGAACTCTCCAAACAAGTAATGGACAATGTTGTTGAGAAGTACAGGGGTTAGGTTATAAAAAAAAAATCTAAATCTTTGATGATCCGTAGGAGCACCATCAAATCTATCATAACCAAATCGAAAGGACATGGCACAACAGCAAACCTACCAAGAGATGGCCGCCCACCAAAACTCACGGACCAAGCAAGGAGGGCATTAATCAGAGAGGCAGCACAGAGACCTAAGGTAACCCTGGAGGAGCCACAGAGTTCCACATCAGATTGGAGTATCTGTACATAGGATGACAATAAGCTATATGCTCCATAGAGTTAGGCTTTATGGCAAAGTGGCCAGAAGAAAGCCATTACTTTCAGCAAAAAACAAAATTGGCACATTTTGAGTTTGCGAAAAGGCATGTGGGAGATCCCAAAATGTATGGAGGAAGGTGCTCTGGTCTGATGAGACTAAAATTGAACTTTTCCGCCATGAAAGAAAACGCTATGTCTGGCGCAAATACAACATCACATCACCCAAAGAACACCATTCCCACAGTGAAACATGGTGGCAGCAGCATCATGCTGTGGGGGTTTTTCAGCAGCCGGGACTGGGAAACTGGTCAGAGTTGAGGGAAAGATGGATGGTGCTAAATACTGGGATATTCTTGAGCAAAACCTATACCACTCTGTGCGTGATTTGAGGCTAGGACGGAGGTTCACCTTCCAGCAGGACAATGATCCCAAACACACTGCTAAAGCAACACTTGAGTGGTTTGAGGGAAAATATGTAAATGTGTTGGAATAGTCTAGTCAAAGCCCAGACCTCAATCCAAAAGAAAATCTGTGGTCAGACTTAAAGATTGCTGTTCACAAACGCAAACCATCTAACTTGAAGTAACTAGAGCAGTTTTTCAAGGAGGAATTGGCAAAAATCCCAGTGGTAAGATGTGGCAAGCTCATAGAGACTTATCCAAAGTGACTTGGATCTTTGATTGCCACAAAAGGTGGCTCTACAAAGTATTGACTTTTGGCGGGTGAATAGTTATGCACATTGACTTTTTCTGTTATTTTGTCCTATTTGTTGTTTACTTCACAATAAAAAAAAATACATCTTCAAAGTTGTGGGCATGTTCTGTAAATTAAATGATGTTAATCCTCAAACAATCCATGTTAATTCCAGGTTGTGAGGCAACAAAACACGAAAAATGCCAAGTGGGGTGCAAGGCACTGTTCAAACATCACTTACATACACATCACACATCACATACACACATAAGCACACAGGGCAAGATTTACATTTTAAGTGCCCTTAGGCACAAAAGTGAAAAAGGTCTACCAAAGCACATACACATCTACCACCCCCTTCAATCATATGTTGGTGGGAAAACTCCCATTTGAACAAAGAGATAGCTGAGAAAGTGAAACATTTAAAAATTAAGTTCATTTAAGGAGCAGGCAATTTGCTAAGAAATAGAAATGCGTGCATGTAAAAATAATATTATATTATATATATATATATATATATATATATATATATATATATGTTTGCATCTATTTATTATATGTATATATTATTATATATGTGTGAGTGTATGTATGTATATCCAACATCATTATTTTTTAGCTCTCTGTGTGTACAAGACATGCAGTGGTGTGTTTAGGTCTAGGCCAGCAAATTTTCATGGATCAGCTTATATAGGCACATAAATGCTTGTTTATAGTGATATTTCTGTCTGTAAGTGTACCTAACACTTTCTGATATACATAAATAAATACTCATAAACCTATGATTTGGGATATAGCAAGGGGAAATGAGGAGTTCCAGGAGTTGGATGTGGGTGGGCTCAAGTTAATGAGGGATGGGGGCATATAAATCTGAATTGGCATAGGATATCCACGTATACAGACATAGAACAAAGGATTTCATAAAGTCCAGGATTATCTTATAGCAATCCGGGATGCAAGTTGTATAGTGAAAGATACAATATTAATGTATGAATAAAGTAGCAGATACAGTATATTTAAAAGCCATCTAATGTAAGTGGTGGGGACAAATAGTTAAGGAATTCATGCATTCCTGGAATAAGGACTAATTAAGGAAAACTTTTTAGGTAGACAGATCAGAAGCCAGGTGGTCTATGCCTGGTGAAGTTAACCCCTTCCCTGCCACAAACAAAAAGCAAACAATACAATTAATCAATTTCTTTACATTCTATTCACACCATCACTTTTATTACCCTGCCACTGTTTGTTCATCTCCATTTTACATTTCAGGCTTTAATTTTTTCTACTTTCACACAACTCCTTCCTTCCATTTACACATACTCACTCTAAATTACATTTTCACCCATCCCATCCTCAACTCTTTTACCTCTCATTTTCCACTCCTCTTCATCATAATTGCTGTTTTGCTTGCCTTTCCTGATGCTCCCCCTTCCATCAGTCTTCTAATGTGAGGCAAAGAAGAATTCGGGGGAGGGACACACATTCCAACAAACTGGCTACGCTAACGCATCTCATACCACAGAGGGAGGAAGAGAGGGGGTAGATAACAAGTGAGAGAGGGAGCAGGTGCCTGTGCAGTCAAGATGCAGATCAGTAATAAATGAAGCAAAAATAAAGTGGTAGGCATTGTAAAATATACTTAATCCTTTGCTGATCGAAGGACTTCATAACAGACAAACCTTTGTAATCCACCCCCCCCCCCCCCATTGTACAGGCGACAGCCGTGTCACTGATTTGATTTTAAAAATACCTCAAGCTCAGCAGTCTGGGGACATTATGATAACCTCACTGGTCATATCCGTATATTGCAGAGGAGTATGTGAGGTACCAGTAGAGTGTCTGATTATTTCATGAACAATCCACTGCCCACACAACTCCCTCCTAGGGAAAAACAACTATTGAAATAATTATTCTGTCTAGTCACAAATGAGCAGAAGAAATAATACAAACATTGAAAAAAACAGAAAAAAGCATTTATTATTAAAAAAAGGTGCCCCTGTTACTAATGCGCCCATAGGCGTCAGCCTACATCGTCTCATCAGTAATCCGGACATGACTATACCCCTAGTTATCTGAGTATATCCAACTTAAATTCACCTGCTTCACAAACCCACTCTGTACTTATCTCTTACCGCTATCCACTTAAGTCAATTCCTCTTTTTTTCACTTCTCGCCTTCATCATTCGTCACACCCCATAGGTTTCTCCATTTTTTACCTACCTTCTCCTTTCCAGACTACTGCCGCAAGTACCCTATACCTCTAACATTTAGGAATCCAATAGTTATCTCTACTCCACTTCTCCCAGTTAATCCCTCTAACAAATCACTAATCATGAAATTCACCATTAATCTCCCACATTAGACTAAATATCTGTCAAAGTCCAAATAGTCTAAAACGTTATTCAGAAATCACTATGGGAAAGCTACCTTCTTATCATGAATCACACCAATTCTCTTCACTCCAGTTTCCTCCTTTACTTCACATCATCAGGGACTTATCCATCCCTTCATTACCTTCAGGGAAGCTACAAAGCCATACAAACCAGTGATCTACTCGAACTATAGACAATGACCCTCAAGCTTCCCATGGAAGCTTTGACACCTAACTATTAACCAATACTTCTAACTAATTTTCTCATCCTAAGGCATATTTGAGGCTCAATAGCCAATCAAGAACACTCTGATGCAGTAAATGTACCCTTTCAAGCTGCATCTTCACCAGTCAGACCACCATCCGTGGCTGGTAGCAGCTCTTCTTATGCCTCTGTACCATGCCCAGGATTATCCAGGGGTGTAACGACAGGGGCATTCCTTATGCCAGTAAGGCCAAATTATTTTGCCTCCTTCCAAGCAACAGAAAACCCCAATCAGCAAATGCACCTCCAAATGAGCCTATCACTCAGACTTAACAGCCTCCAATAATTTCATGGGAGGCCACATGACCAGATATGAGAAAAGACTCTGACCACAAATATATATAGTGTTAAAAGAGAGCCCTCAAACTGAGAGCCATAAACAAAAGGTAGAATACTGCACAATAATAGAACAAAGTAATACGATTTGCACATTTACCAAAATAACAACCATAGAAGTGCAGATAACAACATAATGTGTGGCCACACTGTCTAACTGGTAATTGATATCCAAAGAACAGTATATTAAATGTGATAAATACAAGGTTTATAAATAATACATACTCAATAAATGATTTTTGATTCACCACATGTCAGTCCACTTTAATTTTGAATTCTCTGTAAAAATCTTATTGAGTATGATAGGTTTTAAAATTAGAAGCATAGTTTATTTTTTAAATAAAAAAAATAATAATAGCAATAATTCTAATAATAATAATAATAATAATAAGGAACTCAGTTAGCATTTGCCTAATACTAAATCTTCAGTTTAATATTTACAAATGGTATTTTTATTCCGTTCCTCATTTAGAACCGCAGAAATGAAAAAATATATAATTAAAGAAAAAATATATCTCCAAAAGTTAATTAGATAGGAGGGAATGTATACATTTTAATTAAATAAAGGATATTATTAAATGTCCCAATGTACCCACAGTACCTTGGGGTAGCACAGGTGGACTGCTACATAGACATATAAGGATTGTTATATCCCCATGTAGAAACCACCTACTGCACTCTCCCCTGCAGCAATTCTCCTTCCCCTTTACTAACCGACGCCTCACATCACTGTAACTCCCATGGCTATGATTCTACCCCCTGTGGCCTATGGCTAGCCCTTAGTACATCAACGAACCAATGTAGAGGCTGGCCATCAACCCCCAACTCCCTTTTGGTAAACTCACAATTCTGTCTTTATCAAGCTCCCATGTCAAGGGATTGCATGCTCTAGTAGAGTGGGGATTTTAAAAGATACAAAAGCGTGTGAAGACACACACAATTTGTGTGTATGCAATCAATAGATATTAGATATTTGTATTGAATATTCTGTATAATAAAGCATCAAAATAAGCACAGTAAATGGTGTGTAGGACAGCCCAAATATCTCATGATCCTTTCATAAGCAAACTTCTGTTCATAGCAAGTCATGTCCAATCATCCAAATTTATGGTAACAGAATATTCACAAATATTAATGCATAGTCATCCATTTTATGCCTTAGTGTGTAGCTCAAACTGCATTATATTATAATGTGACTGGATAGAAATTATGCACAAATAATAAAACAAATAACAAACATAATATACCATAATACAATAATGTATATTAGTAATTTGTTATTCCCCATATAAACATGATGCATGTATCTAAACAAAAGCAGCCCAATATATATTGCTTCATAATCACATCATGCATTTCAAATATTATATAGGAGAGTAATACTAATACAACTACATTAAATCTATCTCATGAAACCTCACATCCTTATCAGCTGATAATGGTATAACCAAACAATATAAATATATACTATATTGTTTTCAGAAGAAACATATCCCATATACAAAAACATATCATATCTTCATTACATACAAATAGATAAAAAAAAATCACCAGAAATGTAAGGAGAGACACTTATCCAAGGACAATTCAATGTTTCCAAAAATATGTTTCCAAGAAACAAAATAATCATAACATATTTAAAATCCCTCCTTTTGACATTACCTACAAGACATTCAACATACATACTAAAGGTCTGTACAGAATTGAGACATAACCTTTAAAGATCTCTCCTTAAGAATTTCGAGAGGCATTTGTTCACAATAGAATTAACTTCCATTGTACTTAATATAAATGTCGTAAACTATAATTCCTCCCAATATAATGATCCCAAATATACCATTGTGTCAACAGGCCCTTCTTTTTACCTTGTTCAAAGTGGTTTTGGTTAATTTGATCAAACTCTCTGTTTCTAATAATAAATCAAATTATTTCTGGAATTGAGGGCATCATGTTTGATTTCCAAATTTTACACCACTTAATCACCAATAAAACATGAGATAATAGAAGATATTATTTCAGAATTGTTTCCGCAAGATGTAGGAGCAGAATTATAATTTCTGGGTTATATGGAAGTTCTGCTCCAAATACATCTGAAAGCCAAACAATGCATTTTCTCCAAGCATGTTTCGTATCAGCTCTCGAACCGCATTCTTTCCAACATAGTATAGTACCTTTTTGTGAGAATTTATTAATGGATTCTGGCATATAATGCCACATATTAACCACTTTGAAATATAATTCAAAATAAGGGGTAGACCTAGCAGATGTTTTAACATTTTTATGGCTTTCAACCATTCCCCTATATAACAGGTACATTTAAGATGTTTCTCCCACGCTAGCATTCCAGCTGTTTAACAGCTCTTTTCACCTAATGAGAGAGTCCTTTGGCATTTCAATATTCTATGACTAATATTCCTATCATATATTAATAGTTCAAATGAAGTTAAAGGTTTCGTACTTTTTTCTTAAATCCTCTTTGTTTTAAGGAGCTCCTAGTAGACATGAATTGCAACCACATATTTTTATTTAATTTATGCTTATCTCGGATTCTCGACCAACTTAGCAATGCACCACCTTTATATAGGTCATTTATATAATTAATACTGTTTGTGTTCCACTTCTCTAAACTGAATTTCTCCTGGCTCAATTCAATATTTATATTGGTGTACCCAATGAAAGGTATTCTGATAATTTAGTTTTAGTCTTAATTTTCATCCAAAACTTCAGTAAGGAATTAATATTTACTGGAAGAAACTTATTTTTTACTTCATCTAAATTGAAAATCCAGATTAATAAATGAGTAGGAATGTTCTCCAAAAAGTTTTCCTCCATTTGATTCCAATTAGAGTTTTGATATGGTATACTAGATATAATTTGGGATAACGCAAATTATGTATAGATATCCTTTATACATGGAGTAGCTATGCCTCCTGCCTCAGTCCTCCTCTTGGCAACATCCCCAGATATCCTGGCTATAAGTCTATACTTTGTTGAACTTTTTTTAACCAATATTCAGGAGGAACCCCAGGTATAGATCTAAAAATATACGTTAATTTAGGGATAAGTAATACCAAAAGAGAGAAAAAAGATCCTTTTTTAGGGCACACCTGGGAAATCCAATTCTCAGAAAAAGAGAATGAACTAAATGTTAAAACTTAACTTTTAATAGTAATAATAAAATCCACTTAAAATACATAAACGTAGGTTGCAGAGAGTAAATTATATGAAGTTTACTGGGAAAAATGCCACTGTTGTGGAAAATGCCACTATGAGGTAGACCATATAAAGTGCAATGTGCTAGTATAGTCACTGATAAAGTGGCTAGTATATAAGAAATAAAGTGCTATAAAGTGCTACTAGTGATAAGGTGCCAAATGCTATGACACAAATAAGAAATATATGTGAGTGAAGCAAGTGTATCACTTGAATATGGTTGCCTATAAGGTGCACTATAAGTAAATATTAACAGCTGTTTGCTGAACAAAAACCAGAAAACCAAATGATAAATGTGGCAAGGGGTAAAATATCTTCAACTCCTATCTTTTACCCCTTGCCACATTTATCATTTGGTTTACTGGTTTTTGTTCAGCAAACAGCTGTTAATATTTACTTATAGTGCACCTTATAGGCAACCATATTCAAGTGATACACTTGCTTCACTCACATATATTTCTTATTTGTGTCATAGCATTTGGCACCTTATCACTAGTAGCACTTTATAGCACTTTATTTCTTATATACTAGCCACTTTATCAGTGACTATACTAGCACATTGCACTTTATATGGTCTACCTCATAGTGGCATTTTCCACAACAGTGGCATTTTTCCCAGTAAACTTCATATAATTTACTCTCTGCAACCTACGTTTATGTATTTTAAGTGGATTTTATTATTACTATTAAAAGTTAAGTTTTAACATTTAGTTCATTCTCTTTTTCTGAGAATTGGATTTCCCAGGTGTGCCCTAAAAAAGGATCTTTTTTCTCTCTTTTGGTATTACTTATCCCTACTATCCTTAGGAGCACCCTGGCATCATCCATTTGAATTTGGCACTTATCAATTATACCTGAGCCACCGTCCCTTTACTATTTATTTGTGAATTTATGAACATAGTTCTATCTTGGTGTTAAGCCCGGTATATTATCCAGGATTCTTATATTGTTACAATGACGGGTTTCCTCTCACAAAATTGGAACCCAGAATCATGGGAAAAAGATGTCCAACTAGTATTTACTAGTGACATGAACAAGATAAGACCAAATGAATCCAACCTCAGAAATCAGTTTTCTGATCTCAATACATTGTATAAAAAACAACATCAAATTAGATGGGAAATAGCAAGCTTAGAAAACTATCTAAGGAATAAATTAGTCCCTAGAGGACTCAGAATCAACCTCTTTCCAACCATTCAAAATCTATCTGAGGACTTTGTAAAAAAATGGGATCAAATATTAATAAAATGCTCTAATGAACTAATGAGCATGATCCTAGAGTGGGAACAACACCAACTAACAGAAATACAGAAAGTGTTAAAAACAAAAGTAGAAAAAATAAAAGAATTCTCTGAGAACCCAATATTTACAGAGTCTGAAATAAGATTACAGAAAGATATAGAAACCTTTCAAAAAACTTTAATGGAAAGAAAACAAAAGAAATTCCAAAGAGATCTCAATGATTTTCAAACTGGTAACATCTTTAGAAGACCTAAAAAATACAGAGAACCTAGACAAAGAAATGATGATTCATATACATCAGAATCAGAGTGGTCAGACATAGACACTAGACCCAAAGAAACATCAACAATGGAGACTAGGTCCAATATGAATTTTTTAGATGGAAAGCAAAGACTAGGAGGGGTAAGAAAGGCCCCAAGCATATTCAAACCACACAAGAGAAGCAAAAAGAACTAAATTCTCTACAGGTGTTTAACCTTTCACATTTTGAACTTTCAGTCCATCATATATCTGTATTACAAAAAGGATTAAACTTCTCTCCCTCAGATGATTTTAACTTATTTGAGTGGATTAAAGATGTACATTTATTTGCCAGGAAGCTTGCTTTGAAAAAACATTTCTCAAGAAAAGGTACTAATACGTACCTAAATAGTGAGGACCAGAAAACTTTGAAAACATTAGAATGTCTATTAGCCGAAAATGAAGGATTAGAGCTTAAAGGACCCTTTTCCCAACTCAAAAATAAGAGAAAATTTACTCCGCCACTGCATATTAGCCCTAACATTGAACTTTTTGTTAAAAACATGGAAAAGGATCTTGAACAATTAGCTCTATCTAAGACTAGATCTTCAAATCTTACTAAACAAGAAACACAAGCCCTACAAGAATTAAAAGGAAATAAAGACATCATCATAAAAAATGCTGATAAAGGGGGCAATGTTGTTATCTTAGATAAAAAAGATTATATTGAAGAATGTCTTAGACTGCTTAATGATATGAATTGCTACAGTAAATTAAGCTGTGACCCCACAGAAAGATTCATAGAAGTACTATCAGAGATACTACACAAAGGCCTAGTCAATAAAACCATCAGTAAACAAGAATTTGAATTTATGCTCAAAAAAAATCCTAAGGTAGCAACCTTTTACACCATACCTAAAATCCACAAAAATCCCCAGAAACCCCCTGGAAGACCGATAGTATCAGGGATTGGTAATCTAACGGAAAATTCCAGTAAATATTTGGATCAAATTCTAAGGGAATTTGTGTTTAGCCTTTCATCTTACGTTAAAGACTCTAAAGAGGTATTAACTAAATTAGATGGCATACAATCTAAGGAACACACTATCTTGGTGTCACTAGATGTGGAAGCTCTTTATACTAGCATACACCATGATAAAGGTATAAATGCAGTAAGATTCTTCCTTAACAAACAAGGCAAGCAATATGATACTCATAACAAATTCCTTTTAACACTATTAGAATTTGTTCTAAATCATAATTATTTCATCTTTATGGATAGATTCTATAAACAAATTCGGGGAACAGCGATGGGCACAGCTTGTGCCCCGACCTACGCTAACCTGTTTTTAGGCTGGTGGGAGGAGCAGATAGTCTTCTGTGAAGAAATGGAGAAATACACCTCACATATAGATCTCTGGGTCCGCTTTATCGATGATATTTTAATACTTTGGAATGGCTCAACTTCCCAGTTAAAGGACTTTATTAAGACTCTGAATATTAATAATTTAGGTCTTTTTTTAACATCTGAATCCAGTTATGAGTCTATCACATTCTTAGACTTACTGATATATAAAACACAAGATGGCATTGTGGGCACCAAGACCTACAGGAAACCTACAGCTACTAATAGCTTACTCCACGCCAAAAGCAGTCACCCAAAAGCATTAATTGAAGGCATACCAATTGGCCAATATCTAAGAATAAAAAGAAATTGTTCCAATGACTTAGATTTTGAGAGGGAATCTCAAGAGTTACAATCCCGCTTTTTGGAAAGAGGCTATTCTAAAAACAGCTTAAAAAAGGCCTACCAAAGAGCTAAAAACACTAAGAGGGAAGATCTTCTAAAAGATAAAACAAGAGAATCAGAAAATACTATTAGGTGCATTGGCACGTTCAATAGTAAATGGCATGAGGTTAAAAAAATCTTTAATAAGCATTGGGGTATTTTATTGGATGATAAAGACCTTAAACCATTTCTACCTACCAATGCGGCCATTACTAGTAGAAGATCTAGAAATTTAAGAGATCACTTATCTAGAAGTCATTTGGACACAGACAAAAGCCAATCATGGTTACACAAAACAAAAGGCTGCTTTAAATGTCACTCATGCAAAGCATGCCAATATGTAAAACCAACTAAAAGCTTCTCTTCAGAAAAACATACTTATAAAATTAAGCATCTTATTACATGCAAAACAGAGGGTGTTATATATCTAATCTCATGTGTATGTGGAGCCAGATACGTAGGTAAAACCTGTAGGGAACTCAGAAGACGGATTCTTGAGCACATCTATAGTGTCAAGAAAGAATTTGACACCCCTATAGCCATGCATGTTAATAACAAACATAAAGGCGACACTAAAGTCCTAACATTTACTGCTATAGATCATGTTGAGAAAACCATAAGGAGAGGAGATATAGACACAGAGCTATTAAAGAAAGAAGCCAAGTGGATTTATCTATTAGGCACTAAAAAACCTAATGGCCTGAATGAAGGCTTCACCTTCACTCCCTATATCTAATCTATTTCTTTAGATCATGTCATTCCGTACTTTCCAGTAGCATTCTTATAAGGAGGCCTTTTATTTAGGCCCATTATCAGACAAGCTCACCATGATGAGACCACCATCTGTACTCCAAATATAGCTCATTATTGAGACCTCAATCTATATATTTTTTACGTTGATAATAGATAAGCCCCATATATTGATATTATTCAATATACGCTGTTACTAAGATATATAGAGTCAACTAACCATTTATGTTTATAATATATGCCTATAATGAATATTCAACTTATTTCTCAATGTAGACATGGATTAGATTTACCATATATGGGCTCTCTATTAACTCAGTACAATTATAGGTGGAATATATAGTACTGACATATTCACCTATATTACATATATTTGAGATCAATAATTTACTTCCTTGATCAGTACCATCATGGCACTATTCAGCTTTATTCATTCTTTGGAATTTATTTCCATCTTTTAAGAGATGATCTATTAGTTTTTTAATGGTGCACAGTGATATTCGTTCACTGTTTTGCTTTTAATCCCGTTTTTTGCATTGCCATGACAACGTCTGCCTTTAAAAAGGCCCATAGGAAAGGCAGGCGTAACCCCTGATGAAATTCCAGAAACGTGCGTCGGGTGCACGTAGGAACGCCGTCGCGAGTCTATGACGTCATTACCTTGCGTCTAGACCACGGCGTGACTAGCATAGAGTCAGCGTTTTCAGCTTCAGGCCCATAGCATAAAGCCCCTTCACCACTGCATTAGTTAGGCTATTTCAGCAATAGTTTAGTGGATTTGGAAGGTAGTAGCTACTGGTTATGGGTATATCCTGAAGGCTACGCTGTTATTTGGATACTAGGGTATTTGAGATACACAGATATTGAGTACATTACCTAAGATGATATCAGTACTCTAGGGGCATTTACTTCTCAATATCTTCAACTCCTATCTTTTACCCCTTGCCACATTTATCATTTGGTTTACTGGTTTTTGTTCAGCAAACAGCTGTTAATATTTACTTATAGTGCACCTTATAGGCAACCATATTCAAGTGATACACTTGCTTCACTCACATATATTTCTTATTTGTGTCATAGCATTTGGCACCTTATCACTAGTAGCACTTTATAGCACTTTATTTCTTATATACTAGCCACTTTATCAGTGACTATACTAGCACATTGCACTTTATATGGTCTACCTCATAGTGGCATTTTCCACAACAGTGGCATTTTTCCCAGTAAACTTCATATAATTTACTCTCTGCAACCTACGTTTATGTATTTTAAGTGGATTTTATTATTACTATTAAAAGTTAAGTTTTAACATTTAGTTCATTCTCTTTTTCTGAGAATTGGATTTCCCAGGTGTGCCCTAAAAAAGGATCTTTTTTCTCTCTTTTGGTATTACTTATCCCTACTATCCTTAGGAGCACCCTGGCATCATCCATTTGAATTTGGCACTTATCAATTATACCTGAGCCACCGTCCCTTTACTATTTATTTGTGAATTTATGAACATAGTTCTATCTTGGTGTTAAGCCCGGTATATTATCCAGGATTCTTATATTGTTACAATGACGGGTTTCCTCTCACAAAATTGGAACCCAGAATCATGGGAAAAAGATGTCCAACTAGTATTTACTAGTGACATGAACAAGATAAGACCAAATGAATCCAACCTCAGAAATCAGTTTTCTGATCTCAATACATTGTATAAAAAACAACATCAAATTAGATGGGAAATAGCAAGCTTAGAAAACTATCTAAGGAATAAATTAGTCCCTAGAGGACTCAGAATCAACCTCTTTCCAACCATTCAAAATCTATCTGAGGACTTTGTAAAAAAATGGGATCAAATATTAATAAAATGCTCTAATGAACTAATGAGCATGATCCTAGAGTGGGAACAACACCAACTAACAGAAATACAGAAAGTGTTAAAAACAAAAGTAGAAAAAATAAAAGAATTCTCTGAGAACCCAATATTTACAGAGTCTGAAATAAGATTACAGAAAGATATAGAAACCTTTCAAAAAACTTTAATGGAAAGAAAACAAAAGAAATTCCAAAGAGATCTCAATGGTTTTCAAACTGGTAACATCTTTAGAAGACCTAAAAAATACAGAGAACCTAGACAAAGAAATGATGATTCATATACATCAGAATCAGAGTGGTCAGACATAGACACTAGACCCAAAGAAACATCAACAATGGAGACTAGGTCCAATATGAATTTTTTAGATGGAAAGCAAAGACTAGGAGGGGTAAGAAAGGCCCCAAGCATATTCAAACCACACAAGAGAAGCAAAAAGAACTAAATTCTCTACAGGTGTTTAACCTTTCACATTTTGAACTTTCAGTCCATCATATATCTGTATTACAAAAAGGATTAAACTTCTCTCCCTCAGATGATTTTAACTTATTTGAGTGGATTAAAGATGTACATTTATTTGCCAGGAAGCTTGCTTTGAAAAAACATTTCTCAAGAAAAGGTACTAATACGTACCTAAATAGTGAGGACCAGAAAACTTTGAAAACATTAGAATGTCTATTAGCCGAAAATGAAGGATTAGAGCTTAAAGGACCCTTTTCCCAACTCAAAAATAAGAGCAAATTTACTCCGCCACTGCATATTAGCCCTAACATTGAACTTTTTGTTAAAAACATGGAAAAGGATCTTGAACAATTAGCTCTATCTAAGACTAGATCTTCAAATCTTACTAAACAAGAAACACAAGCCCTACAAGAATTAAAAGGAAATAAAGACATCATCATAAAAAATGCTGATAAAGGGGGCAATGTTGTTATCTTAGATAAAAAAGATTATATTGAAGAATGTCTTAGACTGCTTAATGATATGAATTGCTACAGTAAATTAAGCTGTGACCCCACAGAAAGATTCATAGAAGTACTATCAGAGATACTACACAAAGGCCTAGTCAATAAAACCATCAGTAAACAAGAATTTGAATTTATGCTCAAAAAAAATCCTAAGGTAGCAACCTTTTACACCATACCTAAAATCCACAAAAATCCCCAGAAACCCCCTGGAAGACCGATAGTATCAGGGATTGGTAATCTAACGGAAAATTCCAGTAAATATTTGGATCAAATTCTAAGGGAATTTGTGTTTAGCCTTTCATCTTACGTTAAAGACTCTAAAGAGGTATTAACTAAATTAGATGGCATACAATCTAAGGAACACACTATCTTGGTGTCACTAGATGTGGAAGCTCTTTATACTAGCATACACCATGATAAAGGTATAAATGCAGTAAGATACTTCCTTAACAAACAAGGCAAGCAATATGATACTCATAACAAATTCCTTTTAACACTATTAGAATTTGTTCTAAATCATAATTATTTCATCTTTATGGATAGATTCTATAAACAAATTCGGGGAACAGCGATGGGCACAGCTTGTGCCCCGACCTACGCTAACCTGTTTTTAGGCTGGTGGGAGGAGCAGATAGTCTTCTGTGAAGAAATGGAGAAATACACCTCACATATAGATCTCTGGGTCCGCTTTATCGATGATATTTTAATACTTTGGAATGGCTCAACTTCCCAGTTAAAGGACTTTATTAAGACTCTGAATATTAATAATTTAGGTCTTTTTTTAACATCTGAATCCAGTTATGAGTCTATCACATTCTTAGACTTACTGATATATAAAACACAAGATGGCATTGTGGGCACCAAGACCTACAGGAAACCTACAGCTACTAATAGCTTACTCCACGCCAAAAGCAGTCACCCAAAAGCATTAATTGAAGGCATACCAATTGGCCAATATCTAAGAATAAAAAGAAATTGTTCCAATGACTTAGATTTTGAGAGGGAATCTCAAGAGTTACAATCCCGCTTTTTGGAAAGAGGCTATTCTAAAAACAGCTTAAAAAAGGCCTACCAAAGAGCTAAAAACACTAAGAGGGAAGATCTTCTAAAAGATAAAACAAGAGAATCAGAAAATACTATTAGGTGCATTGGCACGTTCAATAGTAAATGGCATGAGGTTAAAAAAATCTTTAATAAGCATTGGTGTATTTTATTGGATGATAAAGACCTTAAACCATTTCTACCTACCAATGCGGCCATTACTAGTAGAAGATCTAGAAATTTAAGAGATCACTTATCTAGAAGTCATTTGGACACAGACAAAAGCCAATCATGGTTACACAAAACAAAAGGCTGCTTTAAATGTCACTCATGCAAAGCATGCCAATATGTAAAACCAACTAAAAGCTTCTCTTCAGAAAAACATACTTATAAAATTAAGCATCTTATTACATGCAAAACAGAGGGTGTTATATATCTAATCTCATGTGTATGTGGAGCCAGATACGTAGGTAAAACCTGTAGGGAACTCAGAAGACGGATTCTTGAGCACATCTATAGTGTCAAGAAAGAATTTGACACCCCTATAGCCATGCATGTTAATAACAAACATAAAGGCGACACTAAAGTCCTCACATTTACTGCTATAGATCATGTTGAGAAAACCATAAGGAGAGGAGATATAGACACAGAGCTATTAAAGAAAGAAGCCAAGTGGATTTATCTATTAGGCACTAAAAAACCTAATGGCCTGAATGAAGGCTTCACCTTCACTCCCTATATCTGATCTATTTCTTTAGATCATGTCATTCCGTACTTTCCAGTAGCATTCTTATAAGGAGGCCTTTTATTTAGGCCCATTATCAGACAAGCTCACCATGATGAGACCACCATCTGTACTCCAAATATAGCTCATTATTGAGACCTCAATCTATATATTTTTTACGTTGATAATAGATAAGCCCCATATATTGATATTATTCAATATACGCTGTTACTAAGATATATAGAGTCAACTAACCATTTATGTTTATAATATATGCCTATAATGAATATTCAACTTATTTCTCAATGTAGACATGGATTAGATTTACCATATATGGGCTCTCTATTAACTCAGTACAATTATAGGTGGAATATATAGTACTGACATATTCACCTATATTACATATATTTGAGATCAATAATTTACTTCCTTGATCAGTACCATCATGGCACTATTCAGCTTTATTCATTCTTTGGAATTTATTTCCATCTTTTAAGAGATGATCTATTAGTTTTTTAATGGTGCACAGTGATATTCGTTCACTGTTTTGCTTTTAATCCCGTTTTTTGCATTGCCATGACAACGTCTGCCTTTAAAAAGGCCCATAGGAAAGGCAGGCGTAACCCCTGATGAAATTCCAGAAACGTGCGTCGGGTGCACGTAGGAACGCCGTCGCGAGTCTATGACGTCATTACCTTGCGTCTAGACCACGGCGTGACTAGCATAGAGTCAGCGTTTTCAGCTTCAGGCCCATAGCATAAAGCCCCTTCACCACTGCATTAGTTAGGCTATTTCAGCAATAGTTTAGTGGATTTGGAAGGTAGTAGCTACTGGTTATGGGTATATCCTGAAGGCTACGCTGTTATTTGGATACTAGGGTATTTGAGATACACAGATATTGAGTACATTACCTAAGATGATATTAGTACTCTAGGGGCATTTACTTCTCAATATCTTCAACTCCTATCTTTTACCCCTTGCCACATTTATCATTTGGTTTACTGGTTTTTGTTCAGCAAACAGCTGTTAATATTTACTTATAGTGCACCTTATAGGCAACCATATTCAAGTGATACACTTGCTTCACTCACATATATTTCTTATTTGTGTCATAGCATTTGGCACCTTATCGCTAGTAGCACTTTATAGCACTTTATTTCTTATATACTAGCCACTTTATCAGTGACTATACTAGCACATTGCACTTTATATGGTCTACCTCATAGTGGCATTTTCCACAACAGTGGCATTTTTCCCAGTAAACTTCATATAATTTACTCTCTGCAACCTACGTTTATGTATTTTAAGTGGATTTTATTATTACTATTAAAAGTTAAGTTTTAACATTTAGTTCATTCTCTTTTTCTGAGAATTGGATTTCCCAGGTGTGCCCTAAAAAAGGATCTTTTTTCTCTCTTTTGGTATTACTTATCCCTACTATCCTTAGGAGCACCCTGGCATCATCCATTTGAATTTGGCACTTATCAATTATACCTGAGCCACCGTCCCTTTACTATTTATTTGTGAATTTATGAACATAGTTCTATCTTGGTGTTAAGCCCGGTATATTATCCAGGATTCTTATATTGTTACAATGACGGGTTTCCTCTCACAAAATTGGAACCCAGAATCATGGGAAAAAGATGTCCAACTAGTATTTACTAGTGACATGAACAAGATAAGACCAAATGAATCCAACCTCAGAAATCAGTTTTCTGATCTCAATACATTGTATAAAAAACAACATCAAATTAGATGGGAAATAGCAAGCTTAGAAAACTATCTAAGGAATAAATTAGTCCCTAGAGGACTCAGAATCAACCTCTTTCCAACCATTCAAAATCTATCTGAGGACTTTGTAAAAAAATGGGATCAAATATTAATAAAATGCTCTAATGAACTAATGAGCATGATCCTAGAGTGGGAACAACACCAACTAACAGAAATACAGAAAGTGTTAAAAACAAAAGTAGAAAAAATAAAAGAATTCTCTGAGAACCCAATATTTACAGTCTGAAATAAGATTACAGAAAGATATAGAAACCTTTCAAAAAACTTTAATGGAAAGAAAACAAAAGAAATTCCAAAGAGATCTCAATGGTTTTCAAACTGGTAACATCTTTAGAAGACCTAAAAAATACAGAGAACCTAGACAAAGAAATGATGATTCATATACATCAGAATCAGAGTGGTCAGACATAGACACTAGACCCAAAGAAACATCAACAATGGAGACTAGGTCCAATATGAATTTTTTAGATGGAAAGCAAAGACTAGGAGGGGTAAGAAAGGCCCCAAGCATATTCAAACCACACAAGAGAAGCAAAAAGAACTAAATTCTCTACAGGTGTTTAACCTTTCACATTTTGAACTTTCAGTCCATCATATATCTGTATTACAAAAAGGATTAAACTTCTCTCCCTCAGATGATTTTAACTTATTTGAGTGGATTAAAGATGTACATTTATTTGCCAGGAAGCTTGCTTTGAAAAAACATTTCTCAAGAAAAGGTACTAATACGTACCTAAATAGTGAGGACCAGAAAACTTTGAAAACATTAGAATGTCTATTAGCCGAAAATGAAGGATTAGAGCTTAAAGGACCCTTTTCCCAACTCAAAAATAAGAGCAAATTTACTCCGCCACTGCATATTAGCCCTAACATTGAACTTTGTGTTAAAAACATGGAAAAGGATCTTGAACAATTAGCTCTATCTAAGACTAGATCTTCAAATCTTACTAAACAAGAAACACAAGCCCTACAAGAATTAAAAGGAAATAAAGACATCATCATAAAAAATGCTGATAAAGGGGGCAATGTTGTTATCTTAGATAAAAAAGATTATATTGAAGAATGTCTTAGACTGCTTAATGATATGAATTGCTACAGTAAATTAAGCTGTGACCCCACAGAAAGATTCATAGAAGTACTATCAGAGATACTACACAAAGGCCTAGTCAATAAAACCATCAGTAAACAAGAATTTGAATTTATGCTCAAAAAAAATCCTAAGGTAGCAACCTTTTACACCATACCTAAAATCCACAAAAATCCCCAGAAACCCCCTGGAAGACCGATAGTATCAGGGATTGGTAATCTAACGGAAAATTCCAGTAAATATTTGGATCAAATTCTAAGGGAATTTGTGTTTAGCCTTTCATCTTACGTTAAAGACTCTAAAGAGGTATTAACTAAATTAGATGGCATACAATCTAAGGAACACACTATCTTGGTGTCACTAGATGTGGAAGCTCTTTATACTAGCATACACCATGATAAAGGTATAAATGCAGTAAGATACTTCCTTAACAAACAAGGCAAGCAATATGATACTCATAACAAATTCCTTTTAACACTATTAGAATTTGTTCTAAATCATAATTATTTCATCTTTATGGATAGATTCTATAAACAAATTCGGGGAACAGCGATGGGCACAGCTTGTGCCCCGACCTACGCTAACCTGTTTTTAGGCTGGTGGGAGGAGCAGATAGTCTTCTGTGAAGAAATGGAGAAATACACCTCACATATAGATCTCTGGGTCCGCTTTATCGATGATATTTTAATACTTTGGAATGGCTCAACTTCCCAGTTAAAGGACTTTATTAAGACTCTGAATATTAATAATTTAGGTCTTTTTTTAACATCTGAATCCAGTTATGAGTCTATCACATTCTTAGACTTACTGATATATAAAACACAAGATGGCATTGTGGGCACCAAGACCTACAGGAAACCTACAGCTACTAATAGCTTACTCCACGCCAAAAGCAGTCACCCAAAAGCATTAATTGAAGGCATACCAATTGGCCAATATCTAAGAATAAAAAGAAATTGTTCCAATGACTTAGATTTTGAGAGGGAATCTCAAGAGTTACAATCCCGCTTTTTGGAAAGAGGCTATTCTAAAAACAGCTTAAAAAAGGCCTACCAAAGAGCTAAAAACACTAAGAGGGAAGATCTTCTAAAAGATAAAACAAGAGAATCAGAAAATACTATTAGGTGCATTGGCACGTTCAATAGTAAATGGCATGAGGTTAAAAAAATCTTTAATAAGCATTGGGGTATTTTATTGGATGATAAAGACCTTAAACCATTTCTACCTACCAATGCGGCCATTACTAGTAGAAGATCTAGAAATTTAAGAGATCACTTATCTAGAAGTCATTTGGACACAGACAAAAGCCAATCATGGTTACACAAAACAAAAGGCTGCTTTAAATGTCACTCATGCAAAGCATGCCAATATGTAAAACCAACTAAAAGCTTCTCTTCAGAAAAACATACTTATAAAATTAAGCATCTTATTACATGCAAAACAGAGGGTGTTATATATCTAATCTCATGTGTATGTGGAGCCAGATACGTAGGTAAAACCTGTAGGGAACTCAGAAGACGGATTCTTGAGCACATCTATAGTGTCAAGAAAGAATTTGACACCCCTATAGCCATGCATGTTAATAACAAACATAAAGGCGACACTAAAGTCCTCACATTTACTGCTATAGATCATGTTGAGAAAACCATAAGGAGAGGAGATATAGACACAGAGCTATTAAAGAAAGAAGCCAAGTGGATTTATCTATTAGGCACTAAAAAACCTAATGGCCTGAATGAAGGCTTCACCTTCACTCCCTATATCTGATCTATTTCTTTAGATCATGTCATTCCGTACTTTCCAGTAGCATTCTTATAAGGAGGCCTTTTATTTAGGCCCATTATCAGACAAGCTCACCATGATGAGACCACCATCTGTACTCCAAATATAGCTCATTATTGAGACCTCAATCTATATATTTTTTACGTTGATAATAGATAAGCCCCATATATTGATATTATTCAATATACGCTGTTACTAAGATATATAGAGTCAACTAACCATTTATGTTTATAATATATGCCTATAATGAATATTCAACTTATTTCTCAATGTAGACATGGATTAGATTTACCATATATGGGCTCTCTATTAACTCAGTACAATTATAGGTGGAATATATAGTACTGACATATTCACCTATATTACATATATTTGAGATCAATAATTTACTTCCTTGATCAGTACCATCATGGCACTATTCAGCTTTATTCATTCTTTGGAATTTATTTCCATCTTTTAAGAGATGATCTATTAGTTTTTTAATGGTGCACAGTGATATTCGTTCACTGTTTTGCTTTTAATCCCGTTTTTTGTATTGCCATGACAACGTCTGCCTTTAAAAAGGCCCATAGGAAAGGCAGGCGTAACCCCTGATGAAATTCCAGAAACGTGCGTCGGGTGCACGTAGGAACGCCGTCGCGAGTCTATGACGTCATTACCTTGCGTCTAGACCACGGCGTGACTAGCATAGAGTCAGCGTTTTCAGCTTCAGGCCCATAGCATAAAGCCCCTTCACCACTGCATTAGTTAGGCTATTTCAGCAATAGTTTAGTGGATTTGGAAGGTAGTAGCTACTGGTTATGGGTATATCCTGAAGGCTACGCTGTTATTTGGATACTAGGGTATTTGAGATACACAGATATTGAGTACATTACCTAAGATGATATCAGTACTCTAGGGGCATTTACTTCTCAATATCTTCAACTCCTATCTTTTACCCCTTGCCACATTTATCATTTGGTTTACTGGTTTTTGTTCAGCAAACAGCTGTTAATATTTACTTATAGTGCACCTTATAGGCAACCATATTCAAGTGATACACTTGCTTCACTCACATATATTTCTTATTTGTGTCATAGCATTTGGCACCTTATCACTAGTAGCACTTTATAGCACTTTATTTCTTATATACTAGCCACTTTATCAGTGACTATACTAGCACATTGCACTTTATATGGTCTACCTCATAGTGGCATTTTCCACAACAGTGGCATTTTTCCCAGTAAACTTCATATAATTTACTCTCTGCAACCTACGTTTATGTATTTTAAGTGGATTTTATTATTACTATTAAAAGTTAAGTTTTAACATTTAGTTCATTCTCTTTTTCTGAGAATTGGATTTCCCAGGTGTGCCCTAAAAAAGGATCTTTTTTTTTTCTCTCTTTTGGTATTACTTATCCCTACTATCCTTAGGAGCACCCTGGCATCATCCATTTGAATTTGGCACTTATCAATTATACCTGAGCCACCGTCCCTTTACTATTTATTAATTTAGGGATAGCTATAATTTTTGTTACAACAATTCTTGCCGACCATGAGAGATGAATTGTTCTCCAATCTAATAGTATAGCCAATATGGCTCTATATATTAGCCAGATTGTTTTTCTAAATATTTTTTACTCTAAAAGAGAGATGTATTCCCAAGTGACTTATCTCTTTAGCGTTCCTATTGAATTGTTTAATTTAGACTTTAATTCTGGGTATAATCCACTGGTAGTAATGTCTGTTTTTTGTCTGTTGACCTTAAAGTGAGATATTCTGCCAAATTTACTTAGCAGTTTATCAAGGTTAGATATTGATTTTTCTGGGTCTATAAGGGTTACAATCATATCATCCACATATATAAAAATTTTATATTCCCTAGTACCTATTCTAACCCCATTAATATCTTTTGTGTTTCTTATTTTTTCTACTAATGGTTCAATAAAAATAATAAACAATAGTGGAGACAGGGGACACCCCTGTCTCATTCCGTTTGTAATAGACAAATAATCTGTTTCAAAATTTGTGCCCACAATTTTTGCTTTAACATTACTGTAGAGAGTTTGTATTGCTTTACTGGCAAAGTCTCCCATTCCATATTTCTGAAGATCTATTTGAAGGAAGTCCCAGCTGACAATATCAAATGCTTTTTCAGCGTCTAAAGACAGGGTCAGCATGGGACCTCTGTTTTTAACACTATAAGATAGAAGATTTATAAGACTCCTAATATTATCACTTCCCTGACGCGATCTCACGAACCCTACTTGATCTGGGTTTATAAGTCTAACAATTATTGGGTCAAGTCTGTTCGTTAATATTTTGAAATATATCTTTATCTCAAAGTCTATTAGGGATATTGGCCTATAACTCTTTCTATCGGCAGGGTCTTTACTCTCCTTCAAAATATTTATCATTTTTGCTTCTGTCAGCTCAGCTAAGATATTCCCACTATTTTTTATTTAATTGAGCATCTCAACCAAAGCAGTTTTAAATAAATCTGGAAATATTTGGTAGAAAAGTTTATTCAACCTTTGGTGCTTTGTTATTTTTGCTTCCTTTTATCACATCTTCTACCTCTTTTACCGTTATATCATTATTTAAAATATTCAATTCTCCTCTGAGACTTTGGTAAGATTGATATCTTTTAGGATTTCTTCCATTTCAGCTAAGTCCAATTTGTATGATTCTTTCTGCTGTTCTAAATTGTATAGCTTAGAATAATATTTGTAAAATGTGTTACCTATTTATTTTGGATGCATGTGCAAAGTACCATCCTTTCCCCTAATCTCTTGAATAAAATTGGATATTCTCTGTTTTTTAATTTTATTTGCCAGATATTTATCAGTCTTATCTCCCATGGAATATTTATTTTATTGCATCTTCCAAATGAGTCTGTCTAATTTATTTTGTTCGATCTTTCTTATCTGTTGTTTAATTTCATTAGTTTTTTATAAGATTTCCACATGTGAAGATTTTTTATTCAATCTATTTTGTTCCTCTAATTTGATATATAGTGTTCAAAGTTTTTTACCTCTTTCTTTTTTTAATTCTATTGCTTTTGCAGTTAATATGTCCCTAATATAAGCTTTCATAGAACACCAGAGAATTGGTGACGATTGAACTGAATTCGTATTTATATCTAAATATTCTACCATAAGCATTTTAATCTCATCTACCTTTATTTTATCTTTCAATATGGTTGGTTCTATTCTCCACTTTTTATTTATTGTATAGTTTCCTGTAGTTTTAAGTACTAAGCCTATCTGAGCATGATCTGATATTGCACTAATGTGGATGTTTGTTTCTACCATATTATTCAAAATAGACCCGTCTCCCAGAATGT
Source organism: Discoglossus pictus (assembly GCA_027410445.1). Taxonomy (NCBI): domain Eukaryota; kingdom Metazoa; phylum Chordata; class Amphibia; order Anura; family Alytidae; genus Discoglossus; species Discoglossus pictus. The sequence continues at coordinate 64,269,133 of CM050167.1, read as the reverse complement.
AATCTATTCTCAAATATGTATTAAACCTCTTCGAGAAACAAGTATAATCCTTTTCCTGAGGAAACTTTATTCTCCATAAGTCAAACAAATTCATGTCTATCAACAGCTCCTTTATCCTTTTTGAACTGAGAATATATATTTTTGTTTCAGATGTGTTTCTTGTAGGCATAAGATGTTTGTTTCCAATTTGGCATATTCTAAAAAGGCAATTTTCCTTTTTATTGGAGCATTTATGCCATTAATATTATGAGAAACTATTCTTAGAGACATCTATTATACTATATTAATTCTCTATTGATCCTCTTTCTTATTCTTTCTATTATATCCCATCTTGTTCCTGACTTTTCCTTCCCAAAAACATTCATACTTTCTTTCAGACTTATCATTCACCCGCACATTTATACTGTCTTTCAAACTTTTGACTGTATTAGTTCTTCTATACAGTCTTTAAACTAGGGTATCTTTTGCCGATTTTCAGAAATGGTTGGCGTTAATCCATAGTAGTGGGATTAATTTGATCTAAAACTTTCTCCATTGCCTATAAAGCCTATTATCTAAGCTTTACCTCTCTTCCTGCCCCACTCCCCTCCCCCTCCCATTTCCTCACTTTCTCTTCAAGCGTAGTATAAAAGAGAATTGTGCATTTCATATTACTTTCTCTATAGCTTAAATATTTTTCCCTACACCTAATTTTTTTTTTAAGTGCAGTCTAGTACATAATAATGAAGAGGGGATTAGTACTGTATTTTATCTTCATATTTTACTGTTTCCTTATTGCTCAACCTCCTCTAATATCTACCCTTTTCTTATCTGCATTAGTGTACCCTTATTTTCTATACTTCTCAATTATAACTATCACTAATAATTGCAATTATTACTTTTAACCTGATAGGTTCCAATGACGTGATAAAAGAGTGAATTTTCCCTTTCACATAACTTTCCATATAGTTCAAATATTTTAACACAAATTCCCAAACAGCATTTTAATGTGCAATCTAATAAACAATTATATAGTAAAAAAAGTGAGTTTTCCTTTCATACTACTTTCTATATAATTTCAATATTTTAGCAGCAACACATAAGCAATCTAATATACAATATTATAGTAAACAGTGTGAGTTTTCCATTTCATACTACCTTCTATATTGTTCAAATATTTTAGCACAGATACCCAACACTTAATTTTAAAGTGCAATCTAGTATATTGGAGAAAGTGAGTGAGGGGCAGTTCCTAACTATCAATATATTGACTCATCCTTATTTTAAAAACAAAGCAGTATGGCTGGAAAAAAAAAAGTCAGGAACAGCACCAGGGCAAAATGTTATCACAAAATCCATATATGGTTCAGATGGAAACACTACTTTTGTTGCCAACTAGCAGAGTCACTTTTTGCGGGAGGATCAACTGGCTCTCTACCTCTATACTCCAGGGGCCTCATTCTATTAGCGGCCGTAAATCGGCCGTAAGGCTGCGATTCCTTGCGGGGGTTCTGTTAACTCGCGATTCTATTATACGGCCCCGCAAGGATCTCCTCTTACGGCCGGCCGCATATCTTGGAACCGGCCGTAAGCGCAGAAATCTAAAAACTCAAAAATAAATTCAAGCCTGCACTGTACAGCTCTGTAAATGCTAGGGATCATATTGGGGGACATGAGGATTAAAAGTAACCCACTCTCAAGCTGGCACATCAGCCCAAACCCGAGTTCAAATTAACTGTTTATTTTCCGGCTGCGGCGTGGGCGGGTCTGAGGTGCTCCAAGCCCTCTGGACTTTTTACATGGATATTTTACGGATATTAAAAAATAAATATTTTACGGATTTGAGTAAAGGGTAATTATGTGCTATTTTTGCTAACACCGAATATCACTTTATAGACTCTGCAAAGTGCAGGATGGCTTTATTTGAGCTATTTTATGTGCTTAATTGGTGCTAGCGGGACCTCTTTCCTGCAAGTAAGCTGCGGCTCGCTTTTAGCCTTGCAGAGAGGGTTCCCGGAGCAATTGAATTGCAAATAGGAATTTCTTACGGCCGATTTCCTTGCGGCCGTTTAAGATCAAAGGATTTCCTCCGGCGCGAGCGGCCGCAAGAGATAGCAAGGCACCGGCCGCAAGCCTGCCGGAATCTCCGGCCGGAGGGGAATAGAATAGCCGAATAGCTTGCGGCCGGTCCTTGCGGCCCCGCAACGGCTGCGGCCGCTAATAGAATGAGGCCCCAGGTTTTTAGCAGATCTTCACCTTCTTGTGTGGATTTTATTTTATATCATCTAGAATCTCTGCTTATAGTTAGCCCTATAGGCGTGGTCCATCTATATATCAACTTTTCACTTCTTAACTATTCCGTAATTCTTGAAAATTCCTTACGTTTGTTCAGCGTGAAAGCTAAAATATCTGAAATGATTTTTATATTTACATAAGGTGTCTTCATATTTTTCACCTGAAACCTGGCTTTGATTATAGCATCTTTCATTGATAAATGATGAATCTTCACAATTACATCCCTTGAAGCTTTGTTTTTCATATATGCAGGAATCTGAATCCTATAAAAGGTATTAAATCTATTTTCTACTTGGGAAAAATTTGGAACCATAGATGAGAATAAATGTGTTAAATATTGCCCTAATCCGGCATCTAAGATGGTTTCAGAGATTCCTATAATACAGAGGTTATTTCTTCTAACTTTATCATCGAAGTTAGAGATTTTATTATTTAAAGTTGGTACTTTCTCTTCCATGTTTTTGAAGTGTGTTATAATCCAATACCAATTTATCTATTTTAATATCTACCTCCAAAGTTCTGATATTTACTGCTTGCATTTCTTTTGAATTGTCCAGAATTTAATTTTTAATTTCGGACATAAAATTAGTTTGGAACTCTTGAGACTGTGAGTATTTCCTCATCATGTATAATTAATTCTTTACTGATAAGGCTTTCATTCAGGCTCCCCATACCCTGACTGAGAATTTGTTACATGTCTGGGGAAACTGGGAGAGGAATTTCCTGTGGTTTTTCTTTATTTTTAGGTAAAAAAAATTACTTGACTTTTGATGGTATGATTTTTTTATCTTTGGTTTTTGGTCTTGCAGGCATGATGAGCTTTCCCTTGATTTCTCTTTTCAGTATAGCTAATTCCAACTTCTTTAATAAGCTTAAAGAGTATGTGAACAGAGGGAAGATAAATAACGTTTCCTCCCAAATATAAGCTCTTACTTTTATCCTTTTTCACGTAATGTTATCCAATTTTATCCTATGTGCTCAGTTTATACAAATTCCAAAATTATCTCCTCCTATTATCCCCTTTTCCAGCTACATACTTTTCAACATATGCTAGTTTTTTGGGGGGCCTTTCAATCAATTACTATCAATGTCCTTTGCCAAATCACCAAATTCAAAATCCCAAGGTTTACAATCCCAGTACATAAATAATGCTACATGTCCTCTATATAAATATGTTCCCCAGAAAAAAGGGAAAATTAGACTTTTTCACATATGCAAAGTTGTATTTGGAGGCTATCAATCAATTAATTACTGTCAGTGTCCTTTTCAACATCACCAAGTTTGGAGTCCCAAAATTCACAGTCACGGTACATAAGTAATGCTTCATGTCATCTATATCTGCATATGTTCCCCAAAAGAAATGGAAAATGTACTTGTCTCTCACAGGGCTTTTATATATTCTGGAGTGTCCAGCTTACATCATACACAATTGATATTCACAGATCTTGAGCTTTTAAGCTTTAGCTTTTACCGAAAAATGGGAGCAGAAAAAGGACCAATACTGTATAACATTTCAGGAAGTCAGTTTAGGGATTATATCAGATTTGTATTTTCCCCTTTGCCAGCTTCATACTTTCCAACATATGCAATTGTAGTTAAGGCCTTACAGACCATTAGTCTCAATTACCTTTGCCAAAAGGATCAGTGGAGATTTAATGGACTAGCTGTATTTGCCTTCCAGATCATCACTCACTCTCTGCACATGTGTCGGCGTATGTCCCGCAATGCAGTGTGGCTCTCCGCTAGTCAAACTTCTGGGGATTACCGTACCGATGGTTGTGGTCCAGTAAGCGCAGCTCTGGAAGAATTTGCTCTCCTCATATAGATGTCACTTGGGGTCTGAGAGATGCACACTGGCACTCATCACACTATGCGGTGCCCACCCTCTGCGTGCTTGACCCCCTGGGATAGCTGCACAGAAGCTTGTGGTGCAATAGGCAGCAGCTCCCTCAGCGTTTGCTCTCCTCACGTGGGTAGTAATTTTTGGGAGTCTAAAAAGGCTGGGGGGAGCTGGAAAAAGGCAGCTTGCTTCTCTGCTACCACTCCATTCGCCAGAATGGCTCCAGAAACCATTTCTGGTCACACCCCCAATACAAATATATAAATGATTAGATGTCTAACCCTACACATACCTTCAGGTGTTAAGTTTCCTAATCAATTGTGCTTCCTTCCTTTATAGTAATTGCAACCTTCTCTAAGATGGCATTTACTATCAATAATCTAAGACCTAAGTGTGATGGTTAGACTCAATAAAATAATAAGGATATTACAAAAAAGTTAAAAAATATTACACCGAAGGGGTAAAGGAGCATACATTATACATAATTACTTGAAGAAATTGCTCATCTTTTCAGCCCACGGAGAGGGTCTCTACCAAAATATTGGCTATATTCTATAAAATACAATAACTAATGGAGTGTCCCCCCCCCCCCCCCCCCCCACACAGAATAATGCATTTTGGCAGCACCTTCAACTTATACACTATTTTTCTCAGTTTCTGTCTGGATAATATATGTACCAATCATATTTCAGCCAATCAAGATTAAGTACACGGATGAGGGTTACTGACCCTTTTTCCAACCAATTAGATGGCATGTATCAAAATCTATGCGCTCTGATTTGTTACACCTTTAATCAGAGGGATCTATGTGTCCCTATTCTAATTGAATAACATAACAGCCAAAATGAATGGGACTTTATAATAGTGTACCCTTCGATGATTGACTATTGTCAGAGGTAATGGGTTATGTTTAGGGTACATGTGGGTCCATATGGTCCGCCATGGAGATAGGATTATTTTGTAATTTATAGGGACTCTTAAGGTAGTCGGTTAAGTTTTGATCCCTAATGGAGAAAGGTATTAATTTTACAATGAAAGCTATGTAACTGAGCCCGAAATCAGTTTCTTGCAAGGACCTACAATCTACAGCCTTATTAAATTGCGATTTGGCCAATTGAAAAGGGCTCTATATAAGCACAGAGGATATTTTTTTTACAGAAGTTTTTAGTTGGTGAACTTCTATCCAAAAGCAAGGTCTTCACTAACTAAAAACTTCTGTAAAAATATATGCTCTGTGCTTATATAGAGCCCTATTCAATTGGCCAAACTGCAATTGAATAAGGCTGCAAATATATATTTAACATTGTGAGCCCAAGTATAATGAAGTCATTTGAATGAGATATTTCTGTTAAAATATGCATTTTCAATTATTTATAAATTAACTTTAAGATGGGACAATATCATGGTACTGATAAATACCAACTGAGTTTAATAATTTCCACAAGGAACTAGTAGTCTGAACTGATATTACCTATTGCAGAAGATGACTGATAATCCTGGCACAGACTGTCCGCTTTGTAAAATTAAAATACTTATTTTTGGAACTAAGCGATAGAGAATTACCAACACAGAAAAATAGGCAGGGTTAACTATTTGACATCATTTGATCATGTTTTAGTGGGAAATTTAAACATATTTTAAAGAATAGGAATACATAATGCATAACATACTGTTAGAAATCAATTTTTATTATCTGATTTACTATGCATAATTGCCATGTTGGGCAGTGCAAATATTGTTTCTAAGACAGCCCTATACTAGTCCTTATCCGTCTTGTGAAGTGGTAAAACACATATGCCCTCATTCAATTGCGATTTGGCCAATTGAATAGGGCTCTAAATAAGCACATAGCATATTTTTTTTAAAGAAGTTTTTAGTTAGTGAAAACCTTGCTTTTGGATAGATGTTTACTAACTAAAAACTTCTTTAAAAAAAATGCTGTGTGCTTTTTTTGACCCCTATTCAATTGGCCAAATTGCAATTGAATGAGGGCCATAGGAAGCTGAAATAAAATATAATCGTTATGTAATTATTCAATGTAAACATAAGTTATTAGCACATTAATCAATAGGTGTTGACTTTTTCTAACTTAACAAAAACAAACTTGACCATAATCTGTCAAAATCTTTCAGAAAGCCATAGTGTAACTACGGAATTTAGGTGACATTTTAATATAGGGTAAATAAGTAACAATATTCACCAAAATGCCTATTTAAATAAATAGGTAGGCAAAGGCCTTTTTCTACTTGTATAAACTAATTGAGAATGTGCTCACAAATATACTTCCTAATGCCTCTAAAGGGAATCAGTTAAAAAATGTCAACTTAAATAAAATATTACATTTTTTGCAGCTAAAAATAAAGATTGCAATGGCATGAACGCAGTATATTTTACAGAATAATTTTACAGCTTTTCCTATCTCCAGCATGTCTCATCCAAACTGATTTATATACAATAGAAAATGTGTTTTCTCAAAAACTAACGTAGATTGCAGGCCAGCAGACAACTTTTAATCAGGTAAATGCTTTTTTGTTTTGCTCTGATGAAATTATATTTAAAACAGAGCTCTTATGATGAAACATTGACAGTTTCTATAAAAAATATAACAGCTACATTCATAGATTTATGCCATAAATATAATTTCTGTGAGCTGAATAAGGCTCAATGAGAATATACGTTCCATGTCACTTCACTACTTTTGTCAGAAACAAAATAATTGCTTTGTTCCATTTTTCACTTTAGTTTATAAGCATTAGCATTGATAAAAACACAGAACAGCATTTCCATCTCAAGCCATGAAAGATTGGAAGTGCAAATCATTCATATCAATACTCTATTTCAAAAAAAGAACTTGGCTAAGATATGTGGATACATGTTATCAATAACATTCCAGTATTGCTTAAGAAATCTATCTTAATGGAAAAAGGTGTGTCATTATTTTAAAGCAAATGAAAATGTGGTTATTTTTCTTTGACTCATTTACTGCATACATATAAGCTATGTGGAGCAAGACAAAAATAACAATGATAAGTTAGAAAGGGCTCCATATTTTTTTTTTTAAATATGTAGGAGAATGTTGTTCTTATAAGCAGTATATTTTAGATATTAGCTCAATTTTTAATTAAGATATACTTTGTATGTGTTACAAAGTGGTTTGGTTGTGTTTTATACCTTCAAAGGCTTGTGCCAAAGTTTTGAAGTGGATATCTCATGGATTGATGAATTGCATGATGATTTGCTGGATTTCTGGATACTCAAAGGGTTTTCCGGGTCACAGCTACTGTAACCAAAACTAAGTATAGGAAATAGTTTATTATGAAAACACGCCATATACAATGAGACAATTTACAAAAAAAGAGGAAAGTATGAGATGCCTATGTTCCTTACAAGGGTGTCTCTTAAACTGGAAGGCTACATGCTAGTTTCAACCCTAAAAGCTTACTAGTAGCCCTAACTAATACGAAGTTGATGATATAATGGATAACATGTTTGTAAAAAAAACCTTCCCAACAACTGCTATTAGCCATTTGAATTATTTCAAATCACAGTACACTTCACCAGGTAACTGATAACTGATTACAAATGTATATTTCTCTTGTAATTTTGCATTTTTTTTAAATATTACATTGAGTGCTTTCCTTATTTTACTTCTCCTAAATCCACAATAGATACAATTACTTATATACCCAAATTCTTGCATTAAACTCTGTACCCCTTATTTGTGGTGTACAATTGCTGCTAAGGATAAGCATCTTACAATTTATCTATAAATAATGATAAACAATAATAAGATAAATGACCCTTTAATATTGCTAATCCTACATAGGATGCAATTTGTAGCAAACTATTCCTCAATTGTTTTTTTAAATTAAATAAAAATAAGCATTAGCCCCAATGAGGCGAAACCAGGCCTAATAGTAAACACTCTGGGCCCTATTAAATTCGAGCTGCGGATGAAATCGTATCTCGCAAATGCACATCGTAACTCGATTTACGTAATACGAGTCGACTTGCGATTGACTTGCGATTGACTTGCGTAATTTCGGACTACTTTGCCGAGATTTGCCTCCGATAAGCGCTACGTAGTAAGTAGCGGAAAAGAATTCCTTGCGTAGACGCTTCTATCTCGCAAATTCGCTAAGTGCACAAAAAACACACATAAAATGGTTTACGCATTACGTACAGACAACTTAAAAATATAAAAGTGAGTTTAACAGAGGAAAAGCATGGAAGGCCATTACACTTGATTTCACCATCCCCTCCCCCCACCAAAGCAAAGGCATTATACAACCAATTAGTTGTTACATTTTGAATGAAAAGCCATGCTGCAGCTTACATAAAGCAAAATTAAAGACACACTACCAGATTACATAAAAACACAAAAACCTCAAAATAATGCCATATTAACCCTGTTATTTTGTATACATGTTGCTCATCACATCTACATTTGGGAACACAAATATGGGGCACATGGAGTATGTGAATATGTCCTGTTCAGTCTTTCGGTCGGGTCTGTCTGTGACCCTCTGTCACTGCTTTCTTACAAGGTTCCTATGCTGGTGAGACTGGAGTGGGTTGTCAGTTCCTTCCCCAGTGGTTTGGGATTTGGCCCTACACTCTGCTTTCACTCTCACACCCACAATGACCCTTAATGGGATAGCTCACAGCTTCATTGAAATACACAATACCTCTTGTTTGGTCTTTCGGTCGGGTCTGTCTGTAACCCTCTGTCACTGCTTTCTTACAAGGTTCCTATGCTGGTGAGACCGGAGTGGGTTTTCAGTTCCTTCCCCAGTGGTTTGGGATTTGGCCCTACACTCTGCTTTCACTCTCACACCCACAATGACCCTTAATGGGATAGCTCACAGCTTCATTGAAATACACAATACCTCTTGTTTGGTCTTTCAGTCGGTCTGTCTGTGACCCACTAACACTGCTTTCTTACAAGGTTCTTATGCTGGTGAGACCGGAGTGGGTTGTCAGTTCCTTCCCCAGTGGTTTGGGATTTGGCCCTACACTCTGCTTTCACTCTCACACCCACAATGACCCTTAATGGGATAGCTCACAGCTTCATTGAAATACACAATACCTCTTGTTTGGTCTTTCGGTCGGGTCTGTCTGTGACCCTCTGTCACTGCTTTCTTACAAGGTTCCTATGCTGGTGAGCCCGGAGTGGGTTGTCAGTTCCTTCCCCAGTGGTTTGGGATTTGGCCCTACACTCTGCTTTCACTCTCACACCCACAATGACCCTTAATGGGATAGCTCACAGCTTCATTGAAATACACAATACCTCTTGTTTGGTCTTTCGGTCGGGTCTGTCTGTGACCCTCTGTCACTGCTTTCTTACAAGGTTCCTATGCTGGTGAGCCCGGAGTGGGTTGTCAGTTCCTTCCCCAGTGGTTTGGGATTTGGCCCTACACTCTGCTTTCACTCTCACACCCACAATGACCCTTAATGGGATAGCTCACAGCTTCATTGAAATACACAATACCTCTTGTTTGGTCTTTTGGTCGAGTCTGTCTGTGACCCTCTGTCACTGCTTTCTTACAAGGTTCCTATGCTGGTGAGCCCGGAGTGGGTTGTCAGTTCCTTCCCCAGTGGTTTGGGATTTGGCCCTACACTCTGCTTTCACTCTCACACCCATAATGACCCTTAATGGGATAGTTTACAGCTTCATTGAAATATACAATACCTCTTGTTTGGTCTTTCGGTCGGGTCTGTCTGTGACCCTCTGTCACTGCTTTCTTACAAGGTTCCTATGCTGGTGAGACCGGAGTGGGTTGTCAGTTCCTTCCCCAGTGGTTTGGGATTTGGCCCTACACTCTGCTTTCACTCTCACACCTATAATGACCCTTAATGGGATAGCTCACAACTTCATTGAAATACACAATACCTCTTGTTTGGTCTTTCGGTCGGGTCTGTCTGTGACCCTCTGTCACTGCTTTCTTACAAGGTTCCTATGCTGGTGAGCCCGGAGTGGGTTGTCAGTTCCTTCCCCAGTGGTTTGGGATTTGGCCCTACACTCTGCTTTCACTCTCACACCCACAATGACCCTTAATGGGATAGCTCACAGCTTCATTGAAATACACAATACCTCTTGTTTGGTCTTTCGGTCGGGTCTGTCTTTGACCCTCTGTCACTGCTTTCTTACAAGGTTCCTATGCTGGTGAGACTATAGTGGGTTGTCAATTCCTTCCCCAGTGGTTTGGGATTTGGCCCTACACTCTGCTTTCACTCTCACACCCACAATGACCCTTAATGGGATAGCTCACAGCTTCATTGAAATACACAATACCTCTTGTTTGGTCTTTCGGTCGGGTCTGACTGTGACCCTCTGTCACTGCTTTCTTACAAGGTTCCTATGCTGGTGAGCCCGGAGTGGATTGTCAGTTCTGCTGTCACTCTCCCACCCACAAGGGCAGCAAACACACACAGAGGGTTTGCAGAGGCACAATGAGCACCAGCCAACTCACCTCCATCAGGGGTAATCGCCACTACTCTTATCCAAGGAAGTCCCACGCCATTGCTGGTGGCCATGTGCCAAGATGACCATTTATTCCTATTTGGTGACCTCCCATTATGTTCTGCTATTCATCAATTTAAATTATTTTCGATTGCTAAGTGATGTTGGGGAAGTGCGTGTGAAAGCAGAATGGACGGACAAATCCCAAATCACTGGAGAAGGAACTGACAACCCACTGCAGTATCACCTATCATTATCCTTTTAGGCCCTCAGGGGAATGTTCCTACTCCCCAGTCCCGCTAATTGTACTTGGCCTGTGCATTAACCCTTTATTATGCCTAGATTGTAGATCAATTAGATGCATTATTTGATATCTAATGCTATTAGGACTATTATTCCTCTTAGTATGTATGGATCTATTGCAGGTTAACTAGTGCTCATTAGTTTACAGCTATAGTAATGTGACACTAATGTGATGCATGTGGATGTCCCCTAACCCCAACCATTGAAAACACACCAACATGGGGAGAACAGGATAACACAGCTTTATTTTTGGACACAGACCACAATCAGCAGTGGTCAAGACTGTGCATTCACAGAACGGTATAACCAAACTTTATTTTTGGACACAGACCACAATCAGCAGTGGTCAAGACTGTGCATTAATATCATGGGTGTGGTGTGGGCGGGTCCCGAGAGAGCAAGGGGCTAAATAAAAAAAAGGGGATACCTACAGGGGTCAATCTAATAGTCTAGAATAAGCATGATGCATAGCACCTACCAGAGTCACATGCGGTCAGTACACCGCTGCCACCGGAATATGATGGGAAAAAGGATCATCACAAATCACTCCATTTAACTGAAGAAACCATTAAAATGCATGGCACTTACAACTTGTCTGGATCTGTTCAATGGAACAAATGATTCAACCTCTGGACTGTGTAATCCAATCCAGTTTCACACATACAGTGTGGTGTGTGAAATTGCCCACAAAAATGAATGGTCAAAAAAAAACAAAAAAGGCGGAGGAGGATAAAAAAAAACTAATGACAATGCATGTACAGTAAAGTGCTAAATACTGTACCAATATACCAACTTACCTGATTCCCATCTGCAAACATTACTAACTATTAGCTAGGTCTCTGGATAATGAGTAATATGGGCAAATACCCATTAATATGGAGAGGACACAAAGGTCAGCAGCCACATTCACTGTTTCTTACATCAGACCCAAGGATCTGTTCTCAGACCGATATTGAGGTCAGGATTACATGCTTTATTAGTGCATATATTAATGCTGGCTGTCATTAACATGCCATTGTGAGACTTTGCAAGTCCACCGCCATAGCGGTATTAGTCTACATTTCAGCTAACAATAATCATGTCTGAGATATCTGGCAATATGATAGCTTGAAGATTGTGGGAGCTACATGTTAAGGAGGGGGCTGTCATTGGAGTAATGTATACCTGAGAGGCACTGGGAAAACCTTACGCCTCATATAATTCCTCCACAATGCTTGCAGATGCAGGAGATGCCTGAATTGTACCTAAAACAAAACAAATGGAAAGAAAAACAGGCTAAATGAGGTCAGCATTGTGACCAATAGATTGTCACTGAGGAGTGCTGTTGAGAAGGCACAATTATATCCACAGCCCCTAGGTCCTCCTCCGCCTGGGCACAGGACCTGCATCGTCCGCGGCCGGACGCCGTCTCCTTGTTGGTGGTGGGGGAGCGGGAGGAGGTAGTGGCACCACGGGTGGTGGTGGCGGCGGAGGCATGGTGAAAGGAGAGGAGGGGCCAGGCTGCTGTTGGCTGGTGACCTGCCCCGTTCCCAGCAGCCTGACCAAATGCTGCTCCAGCCTCCGATGATGGCTCCTCTCCTTCCTAAAGCGCCTGTCCAGGCTGCGCCTCATGCCAGAGATGTTGGCATCAATCCTCCTCACAACGGCCAACAACTCCAGCAGCGCAGCCTCGGTCGTTGGTGGTGGGGGGGGCTGGGGTCCTGCTGGCAGGGCCGGGTGGGAAGATGGCGGGGAGAGAGTGGGGAGGATCTGGGACCCAGCTGGAGACAGGGTCTCTGACATTGGTGCCCCCGGTGGCTCAGTGTGTGGGGAAGGAGGAGCTGTGGCATATTCCACTACTTCTAAGGGCCCTGGCGAGATGGCAAGTCTTTGGAGGAGGGGGACAGTCGGGCTCTGGACAGGGGGGCTGTCAATGACCACGACCTCCCCTTCCGAAGAGCCAGGGCCCTCGGATGAGCCTGTAGCCTCCTCCCCCTGAGCGGTCTCCTGCGGGGCGGGGGCTGACGGCCCCGCTCCTGGCTCATCTCTGGACCCAGACCTCCTACTGGATGCTGAAATAGAGAAAAGAAAGGTACATGTCATTAGTATGCTGATCAATACATTGATATGTTTTCACTCCTAACTATCTGACATCTAGGCCTGAACATGGATGATTCTCCTAATTGCAACTCACATTAGCTGTCATTTGCTAGATTGGATCTATTCTTTGGTTTCTTGTCTTGACCTCTCCTGGCTCATAACACTGTCTGGATTTTTTCTGCAGTTTCACTCCTAACTATCTAACATCTAGGCCTGAACATGGATGATTCTCCTAATTGCAACTCACATTAGAGGTCATTTGCTAGATTGGATCTATTCTTTGGTTTCTTGTCTTGACCTCTCCTGGCTCCTAACGCTGTCTGTGTTTCTTCAGCGGTCTGTAACTGCATAGTCTGCATTGGGCGCACCAGTACATGGACTCTATAGCTTAATTACTCTTGGGGTGTCCAGGAATGACAGTGATTTGTCAGCTTCATGGATTAAATGACACTTCCATCCATCCCTTGTTAATTCCATGGAGCTGACATGTCAGTGTCCTTGTTGGTCACCATGTGTAGTGTGTGTGATGCACATGTGGTGGCATGTTGGTGTATGTGATATTCACCTGAACTGGAGGCTGGGTCGTGCTGGGCCTCCAGCTGTGGGCGATGGTCCTAGAAAGTCCCTTGCGATCCTCTCCCACTCATAGGCGACACTGTGTCCCTCAGCTTCTCTGGCCATCTTCCTCTTCACCGTGGCCCTGATATCCACATATCTGTGCTTCAAGGACCTCAAGCCCCAAGGAACCGTGGACACCTCCTTCATCACTTGCACTACCTCCTTCCAAGCCTGAGCCTTAGGCCCAGGCTTCGCTTCCCTTGCAACAAGGATGACGGGCCGGTCACAGATCGCACCCAGGAGGACCATATTCTCCTGGGGCGTATAATTACGGGCCCTGCTCCTGCCCTTGCCAATAGCCCCTTGCTCTCTCGACTGTGCTCGGGGACCCTGGCCTCCCTGCACTCTTCCTGAGGCCTGTCCCTTCCCCAAACTACCCCGCCCCCTGGGAACAGGCCCCTTCCCCTCTGTCCCTCCTCTATTAGTGCCTCTGTCTCCCTCCTCCTCCTCCTCCCCCCCCCTCTGGGGACCACTCCTCCTCCTCCAGGGACACCTCCTCCTCCTCCAGGGACACCTCCTCCACCCCCTCCGCGGACACCTCCTCCACCCACTCCGGGGACACCTCCTTCACCTCACCTCCACCCTCCACTACACTCTCCTCACTCTCCTCACTCTCTACTCCTCTTCTCTCCTCCTCTCTCCACCTATCTCCTCCCTCCATGCTGAAATAATAACAAAATAAGGATAACTCAAAATTAGTGTAACTGTTATATAGGTGATGAAAAAAAAGTGTATGTACTATGTGTTTTTACTAACTGTTGGGGGATGCGGTGCAAAGGTTGGGGGGGGGGAGGTGTGTGGTGTGTGTCCTAACACTATGTATGTCTCTATGTGTCTTTAATCTATGTGTCAGGCAAATATGTGTAATGTTTAAATATGTGTAACTCTTACGTGTTAATATGCTAGTAATAAAATCCAAAACAATCAAAAAGAGTGCGCCTACAAATCAAAAGAAATATAAAGAAATAAAAGTATTACTGGAATGTCTGTTGGAAAGAAAAGATGCGTGTGCTATGTGTATTTAATAAGTGGTGGGGGTTGGGGTGTGTTGGGGGATGGGGTGTGTTGGGGGATGGGGTGTGGTGGGGGGGATGGGTGTGTGGGGTGTGTGTCCTAACTATATATATGTCTCTATGTGTGTTATTTAATCTATGTGTCTTGCAAATATGTGAAATCTGTAAATATGTGTATTTCTTAAATGTAAGTACTTAGGAAGTAAACAAGAAACAAGACAAAAAAGTAATCTACCTCTCTCCAAACCACTAATCTCACAACTCAAACTCTCTCCCACCTGCTCCTGGAACTGCGTGCTAACTCCAATGGCTCTTACAACACAGTCAGCGCATGGGTTTGTATCAATCACATTTATAAGCTCATACTGTCAATCAAATTCTTAGCTCGTACGTGATTGGCTGAGAGGCGTGTCTCGCTAGGACGTCCCCTTATCAGCTTGCGAGCGACCCAACAGACTCAGCCAATTACATACGCACTTATAGTGTCAGGCCGCCAAGTGCGTATGTAATTGGCTGAGAGTCCCAACGCGGGCCGCCCAGTGCGTATGTAATTGCCTGAGAGTCCCAACGCGGCCCGCCAAGTGCGTATGTAATTGGCTGAAAGGCTTTTGGCGGGTTTTTGCTCCATCGCCATTGCCACGTTGGCCCGCCAAAAGCCTCTCAGCCAATTACATACGCACTTGGCGGCCCGCATGGGACTCTCAGCCAATTACATACGCACTTGGCGGCCCGCGTTGGGACTCTCAGCCAATTACATACGCACTAGGCGGCCCGCGTTGGGACTCTCAGCCAATTACATACGCACTTGGCGGCCCGCGTTGGGACTCTCAGCCAATTACATACGCACTGGGCAGCCCGCGTTGGGACTCTCAGCCAATTACATACGCACTTGGCGGCCCGCGTTGGGACTCTCAGCCAATTACATACGCACTTGGCGGCCCGCGTTGGGACTCTCAGCCAATTACATACGCACTGGGCAGCTCGTGTTGGGACAGCCAATTACATGCGGCCAAGTGCGTATATAATAGGTTGAGACGCTTCTTGACGTAAAATCATTAGCTGGAATGCCATGTAAAGATCCACAGGTGACCAATGGCAAAGCAGAAATGAACGTGCCTAATACCTGGTCATGCAATCACCAAGCTATATAACCCCATCCCCAACAAGTCATCAGCATGTCTGAAACAGCATGGATGATCATGTGAGAGGGATGATGGCCAGGATGAGTGGGCGTATGAGGTTGATATGCTTTTGTGCAGCTCACCTAGCACAGTATGAAGACCAGGAAGCAAGGTGTGTGATTGAGGGGGTGATGGGGAGTGGCAGAGAGGAGTGTCTGGGAGTGAATAAGGGTGTGAGTGGTGATGTGATCCATGCTGGGGCAGAACCAAGCCAGGCAAGGGAATTACCACAGGCCATGCCTAGTATCGTGGGCATGGATCAGGGAGGAATGAGAGTTCCAGTAGCACATGGACAGAGGGATATAGGGCCACCTGCACACAGGGAGGCTGACAATGTTGTCGGTGATCAGCTGCTGGGGGGAGTACAGGATGTGGTGGCTCAGGCAGAAGGGGGGGAGCCTGACCAGGAGCCTGACCAGGAGCCTGACCAGGAGCCTGACCAGGAGCCTGGCCAGGAGCCTGTGAGGAGACGAAGGGCACCCAATGTGTACAGGGAGAGACTCACATTAGAGGGGTTAACTGATGGGGAGGTGTATGAGTGTTTTCGGCTGACCCGTGCCAGTCTTGGGGAGCTCTATGAGGTTCTCAGAGAGGACCTTGAGCCTCGCTCAGGGGCAAATAGAGCCATCCCAGGAATGACACGGATGTTAGTTGCAATACACCTCCTTGCTTCTGGTCGCTTTCAGACCACCCTGAGCATAGCCGGAGGAATGTCTCAGCCAAGCCTCTCGAATTGTCTGAGTGCATTCCTCCGTGCTATTGGTCGGAGAGCTGCCAGATACATCAGTTACGCTAACACTGCTGAAGAGATCTCGAAGGTGAAGTTCGATTTCTTCCAATTAGGAGGTATCCCCAATGTGCTTGGTGCTATTGACTGTACACACGTGGCACTGATACCTCCTAGAGAGCAAGAAGCGCTGTACAGAAATCGTAAGCATTATCATTCAATCAATGTCCAGGTTGTTTGCGATGCGAACATGCGCATACAAGGTGTGTATGCAGGCTTCCCGGGAAGTGCTCACGACGCCTATATCCTGCGTGCATCCGGAATATCTGACATCTTTGAGTCCGGCAGATTTCCATCCGGATGGCTACTGGGTGAGTACACATTAGTAATGGCAGTCAACCATATCTTACTATGACTGGATACAATAACACATACGGTACATCAAATTTCCCGCTATTGCTATGATGTTCACATGTGCATTACGGAGTAATACTCCCAAAGCAAGAACATAATAGCTCATTGCTGGCCAGAACCCTGTGTTAGCTTGGCCAAACAGTATGCAGTTCACAACAACATATGACAAAAACCACAACTGATTAATCATTAGGTTTATGTTCTGATGCATTCCCTTGTATCCTGTGACATGAACATCTCTAGCCTTCATAACGTGTTGTGTGTTCTTGTACGGGCTATGTAAGTGAGATGACTTCAGAATTCATCTGATAGAGGAGAATTAATAGTGTTTGGCAAACTTTTTCTTGCATGAATATATCCCGGAATAAACATGAATTAGCTTACCTTGAAGTTATCAAAATCTCCAAGGTCTTTTGGCATTTGCGTTTGATCGTGTACGCCCCTGGGAAATTCCACCTGAATTAGCATCACATTTACGTTCACAAGAATACACTATCACGCTTCACCTCAGACCTCTGGCATGTGCTCGGTACAAGAACTGCAACAGTGACTTCCTGCTCTCTACCAGAAGGGTCGCAATATGTACCCTGTTGTATTTCCCTTGTATCTCCGCCTCATGTAAGCGTCCTGTGGGTGTGAACATCTGGATTTTACATTTGTGGAAATCACATTGTAATTGATCTGAAGCTTCATATAGAATACATGTGTTAATACACTACTAATTATCCTATCAGATGCATTCATGATCCATCTCCCTTACATATATCTTTAACTGTGTATTAGCAACAGGGATGTGTTGATCGGTCATGATGACGATATTTGGGCATATGCTTTGTCAAACATCACAACATCCTATTCATGTCAACATCATATTTTATTTCCACCAGGTGATGCAGGATATGGGTGTTTGCCGTGGTTGTTAACCCCTGTGAGCAATCCCCATACTCGGGCAGAGGCGCGGTATAATGCTGCGCATAAAACCTGCCGGAATGTAATTGAGCGCACCTTTGGTGTACTAAAGATGCGCTTCAGATGTTTACATTCCACTGGGGGTGCTCTACAATATAAGCCCCAGAAAGTTTGTCGCATCATCGTTGCCTGCTGCTGTCTGCACAATATAGCAGTACAGGCCAACTGTCTGGGGGACATTGATGCGGCTCCACCATATGTGGAGGAAGAGCCTTTATTTCCCCCTGAAGTGGATAATCTGCAGGGGTCACAACAACGTGCCCGCCTAATTCTTGAGTACTTCACATGTAAGTACATACCCAATATGCATGGAACACAGTCTAATGTATCTGGATTATGCCTAACTCCCAAATCCACCTTTATCCGACGCCATTGTCATACAGAATTCCAACCAGTCCACAGTAATGGAGAGTTCCCTGACGTTGTCGATGTTTGTACACTGGAACAAGCCACATGATCAGTTACAGGTAAGTAAGCACACATTCCCATACACATCTTAAGTACTGACGGTTATAAACATCAATGGCATACATAATTTGAGTGGATTATATATCCTACGTTTGTCTGAAATGAGCAACATATATCGGTACAGTGGATCGAAAAGTTCTAAAGTCTACACACCCCTGTTAAAATGTCATGTTTCTGTGCTGTCAAAAAATGAGACCAAGATAAATAATTTCTGAACTTTTTCCACCTTTAATGTGACCTATAAACTGGACAATTTAATTTAAAAACAAACTGAAATCTGTTAGGTAGAGTGAAGAAAAAAATAAAAAAGAAAATCACACGGTTGCATAAGTATGCACACCCCTAAACTAATACTTTGTTGAAGCACCTTGTGATTTTATTACAGCACTCAGTCTTTTTGGGGATGAGTCTATCCGCATGGCACATTTTGACTTGGCAAGATTTGCCCACTCTTCTTTGCAAAAACACTCCAAATCTGTCAGATTGCGAGGGCATCTTCTGTGCACAGCCCTCTTCAGATCACCCCAAAGGGATTCAGGTCTGGGCTCTGGCTGGGCCATTCCCAAACTTTAATCTACTTCTGGTGAAGCCATTCCTTTGTTAATTTGGATGTATGCTTTGGGACATTGTCATGCTGAAAGGTGAAGTTCCTCTTCATGTTCAGCTTTCTAGCAGAAGCCTGAAGGTTTTGTGCCAATATTGACTGGTATTTGGAACTGTTCATATTCCCCTCTATCTTAACTAAGGCCCCAGTTCCAGCTGAAGAAAAACAGCCCCAAAGCATGATGCTGCCACCACCATGCTTCACTGTGGGTACTGTCTTCTTTTGGTGATGTGCAGTGTTGTTTTTGCGCCAAACATATCTGTTGGATTATGGCCAAAAGGTTCAACCTTGGTTTCATCAGACCATAACACCTTTTCCCACATGTTTTTGGGAGACTTCAGATGTGTTTTTTGCAAAATGCAGCCTGGCTTGGATGATTTTCTTTGTAAGAAAAGGCTTTCATCTTACCACTCTACCCCATACGCCAGACATATGAAGAATACGGGAGATTGTTGTCACATGTACCAGACAGCCAGTACTTGCCAGATATTCCTGCAGTTCCTTTAATGTTGCTGTAGGCCGCTTGGTAGCCTCCCAGACCAGTTTTCGTCTGGTCTTTTCATCAATTTTGGAGGGAGCTCCAGTTCTTGTTAATGTCACTGTTGTGCCATATTGTCTCCACTTAATGATGACTGTCTTCACTGTGTTCCATGGTATATCTAATGCCTTGGAAATTCTTTTGTACCCTTCTCCTGACTTATACCTTTTAACAAGGAGATCCCTCTGATGCTTTGGAAACTCTCTGTGGACCATGGCTTTTGCTGTGGGATGCGACTAAGAACATTTCAGGAAAGACCAACTAGAGCAGCTTAACTTAATTTGAGATTAATCAGAAATACTTTAACTGATGGCAGGTGTATGCTGACTCCTATTTAACACAATTTGGAATGTGATTGCTTCATTCTGAACACAGCTACATCCCCAGTTATTAGAGAGTGTGCAGACTTATGCAACCACATTAGTTTTCTTTGTTTTTTTCTTCCCTCCACCTAAAAGATTTCAGTTTGTTTTACAATTGAGTTGTACAGTTTATATGTCACATTAAAGGTGGATAAAGTTCTGAAATGATTTTTCATCGGCTAATTTGTTTACAGGAGTGTGTAGACTTTTTATAACCACTGTAAGTGACGAAGTAAGCGCTCCGGGAGCATGTGCAATGTAAATATTGACATGTTCCTTTTATGTTTCAGATCGCAAAGATGAGTCCCTTTCCACGGTCAGAACAAGGAATGATGAGCATTTCCACGTTCCAGGACTATGCTATTGTCACATTGCATCATGTATGTTCATATGTCAGTCATCATGTGTTGCATCGGGTGTGATATCACATCCTCTACATCGATTTATATGTACCTATTGCTTTAGATATGCCTTTCTCTCCTCTACTTGGACTATTGGGAAGCCTGTATCATACTTCCTTCCAGATCTCTTCCTCAGTGCTGATGTGATCCTCCCTTTACATATGGGGAAGAGTAACTCTAGCCTTGGAACATAACTGTTAATGAGGTTCCGTTTACCTTCAGTTATGAATATGCAACAGCAGATAATAGAGATGCTCATTCACAGAACAGAATACACCTCGAACTGGCCAGTGTGTTGGTAGTTCTGCTAACACATGAAATTAGTTTGAACACACTGATATGGTCCTGGTCAGGTTCCCATCTGAGTGTCCAAACTTAGGTATGTAGAGTCTTCTCTCATAGTGCCATTTCCAGCGACATGACCTACGGGGGTTCTAACATTGACTGATTGAGCACTTCTACCTCTGCAGTTGCATAGGAGTGTGTGTTGCGCGCACACACAAGACTACAGATTACTTCTCCCCATGAGCATATCTCCTTCTGTATTGTTGGGTTTGAATATTGAATGTTATCCTGATATATTTAACAATATAACTGATATTGCCTCACGTTGGATGATGCACTGTATATCCCCCCCTCAACTGATCATCTATACCAATGTCATCCCCCCTGCGTGCATTCTGGCCCCATGTCCCTATTTCCGTGTGTTACTGGAACGCTGTATCCTACCCACCTCCACCATGATACTGAGCAGGCCTGTGTTAATTTGTCACTGTGTGGCTTTGTGAACAATTAAACCGTTTTTTTTCACTCAATGTTTGTGTAATCCTGGATATTTACCATGTAACAAGTAAATTACCTTGAAAGTCAGATGTGCTCAGCACCATCAGTTAGTTGTGTAACTATTCTGTCCAATCTGCGTTTACATTACTACATAATCAGGAATGTCGATTCATATCATTCAAGTTGAGCCCTTCAAGTCATTATATACAACCCTGCATGTCTATAGACATGATTTCAGAATTCACACCCCTCTGACTTGCACCTACATGTATATTGGCAAGGTACAGATTAATGTAGCATATGTATCTATGTAAACACACACAGATATATGTATTGAACAATGACACTTCATTCTATCTGTATTCTCTCAACTAGAAAGCATGATATGGTACAAACACACAGAAACAGTGATAACAGTATAACATAATCATACTTTATTTCATACACAGAGTACAAACAGAAATGGACAAGACTGTGCATTAATATCATGTGTGTGTTGTGAAGAGATCCTAGTATGGCAAGGGGCTGTGGCAAATCTGAGGACATCTGAAGAGGAAACAGACAACATCATGAGGGTAATGCATAGCATCTTCTAGGGTCACATGTGGTCAGGACCCCACAGTAACCAACAGCATATAACACAACATTTAATCAACATAACCATTAATGCGCATACAACAACCATATGGTTGCCAGAATAAACAGACACTATAAAACAGGGATCATGTGATACTAAGCAATTTCACACACAGTGTGAATTGGTCAATAGATGATGTGAATCTGGAAAACAGAGGTAGGAGGTGTTAGAACAATCATAAGCTGTTATTAGAGTACATTGTTTTTGCTTTTGACACTACTATAAACCAACTAACATGAACATTATCTCCGAGCAGTAAGAACCATATTTATTCTATCCTGTTCAGTCAGCCTTCCAGGAATATGCTTAGGATGTGGAATACGACAAGGCATGCTTCACTGTGAACACAATCCTTCAGCAAAATGTACTCTCACTATCTATATGGAATAGTTGTGCCATGCCGATATCACATCTCACTTCTAAATGGTGGTACCAAGGCCAGACAGATTACACTGGTCACATTACCCCTAAACACATGCACATTGATCATGATGTCAAACCAAGGAAATTGCCACTTTGGTTTGGATGACATGAAAAAACTGAATCCAATTTCATAATGTCAACGGGATGGAATGCTACAAAAACTTATGTGGAATTGCTGGTTTGGATTAGCAGATAGTAATGGGACTATGCAACTCTATAGCCTGGACACTGATCATTATAATGGAAGATCACACAGTCATGTTTCTTAGTGAAAAGATATGTAGTCATATATTGCATTTCAGACCCATCTGCAGTGGGGAATAATCCTGATAGAATGCCCGTTGTGAACTGGGTTGAGTGTTTACTCACATGATGGTATTGTACTGCTCGAAGATGAAGAAAATGTCTTCATAGTTGTGAGAGTTGGCTATTAACACCTACAAAGACAAAAACAATGTCTCATTCCGAACAATATTATGATTAAATACAGCATTTAAGCTCAAGGTCAATCCACATTGAACATCAATTGTTAAAATGTTAAAATGTAAAACATACACACTCTGTAGCCAATACTATGTCAACATCTATAACAATCAGTATTCTGTGAGGAGTGGTCAGGAGGCCCTCTCGGATGGTCCTAACACCTCCTACTCCGAGGTAGCGGTCCCCTACCGTCTGTGCCCGCGGCCCGTCTCCCTCTTCCACGACGTGGTGTGGGAGCAGGGGGTGCCACTACAGCAGGTGGCTGTGGTTCCAAAGTGGGCGATGTCTGAGATGAGGAGGCAGACATCTCAGGTTGCGATTGGACAACCGAAGGCTGGAGAGGTATGGGCTGGCGACGTAGTTGACGCAACAATGCGCGTCTCTCCCGGCTTGTGCGTTCCTCATATCTCTCCATCCTTCGGTTGTGCCTCCTCATCTCAGCATATATAGCACGTGTGGTGGCTGAGATCACCCTATTTCCAGCCAGGATGGCACTACTAACAGCCAATTGTCTTTCGCTTATGTCCAGCATTTGCTGTGCTCTCTGGCTTTGGGCCTGGTCCTCTTGTTCTATGTGTGCCATGATATTCCGTAATTGGCCAGGGAGAGGTGGCAGAGGGCCTGTAGGTCTGGCTGCTGCCGACTGGGCGGCCGGCGACTGGGCGGCCGGTGACTGGGCGGCCGGCGACTGTGCGGCCGGTGACTCCGCGGCCGGCGACTCCGCGGCTCTTCCTCCCGGGGCCGGGGCACTTCCTCCCGGGGCCGGGGCACTTCCTCCCGGGGCACTTGGGGCCGAGGCACTTGGGGCCGGGGAACTTCCTCCCGGGGCACTTGTGGCTGGGGCACTTCGTGTCGGGGCACTTTGGGCCGGGGCACTTGGGGCCGTGGCACTTCCTCCCGAGGCATTTGGGGCCGGGGCACTTCCTGCCGGGGCACTTGGGGCCGGGCACTTGGGGCCGGGGCACTTGGGGCCGGGGCGCTTCCTCCCGGGGAACTTGCGGCTGGGGCACTTGGGGCCAGGGCACTTCCTCCCGGGGCACTTGGGGCCGGGGCACTTGGGGCCGGGGCACTTCCTCCCGGGGCACTTGGGGCCAGAGCACTTCCTGCCGGGGCACTTGGGGCCGGGGCACTTGGGGCCAGGGCACTTCCTCCCGGGGCCCATGGTGGTGCCCAGGCTGAGGGCGGTGCCCAGGATGAGGCCGGTGCACCAGATGAGGGCCGTGCCCAGGATGAGGGCGGTGCCCCGTATGACGGCGGAGCCCAGTATGAGGGAGGAGCCCAGGGTGAGGGCTGTGCCCAGGGTGAGGGCGGAGCCCATGATGAGGGCTGTGCCCAGGATGAGGGCGGAGCCCCAGATGAGGGCGGAGCCCATGATGAGGTCTGTGCCCATGATGAGGGCGGAGCCCCAGATGAGGGCAGAGCCCAGGAAGAGGGTGGAGCCGCTGAGGTTGGAGCTGCTGAGGGGGGAGCCGCTGATGGGGTAGCTGCTGAGGGAGGCACAGGATGGTGTGGCTGGTGCAGGCCCTGAGGTGGCCATGCCGAAGAGGGCCTGGGCATCACTTCCCGCTCCGTATAAGCCAGTGATGTGGATGGTCCCGGGCCCTCCTGAATGTCCTGGCCCACTTCAGCCCTTCCTGCCTCCTCCTCTTCTGAATCTGTGGATACTGCAATGGAATAAACATATATTTCAGTTGGTTGCCATACACAATTGCCAGCTATGCATTTACATATCATTGACATCATGGTCACCTGTGAGTGACTGTGGTGCTTGTGGTACACAGATGAGCCACGTGCTGCATAATGAGCATTGTGGATCATGGCTCATATGAATGTGTACTGCATGTGCCTCAGACACGTGCTCTGCTGCATCTGCTGTGCAGTGTGTGAGACTGACCAATCTGACAAGTTTCCAGCAATGGTTGTTAATATGCAGCTGAGACATGGGCCAGGTTAGGACAGTATATGACACACATGCAGTGCTACAGAGTCTGTATCCACATATGCAGCACAGCCAAATTTTTATTCTCTATCGCAGTGGAGGCAAAAGTCAGGCCTGCATTTGGGGATAGCCATGCTGCACCCAGCTGAGAATATCATTCTCCAAGTCATTAAGTCTAATTGACTCATCTGTTCACATAAAGGAAATCCACATATCCAGGCCTGTGCGCAGCCCAGCAAGTTTGACTTTGGACACCCTGCTCTATTGCAATCAATCTGGATATAATTAGAAATTGATATATCAGGGAGACAAATTATGAACATGATAGGTTTGCTACCAGGACTGAAATGGTTATTGTCGCCCCATAAATTTTTAGTCAACCATAGGGCTTACAGTGCTATTGGATGTGAATTATCCCTGTGTGTGGGCAGGGGTGTAGGAGGCCATATAATTCTGGAGCAAGGGTGGGCAGGTTCGGGCCTGGAGGGCCACACAGGTGAGCCAATCGCCTTTTCAGTCATCCGGATTGACTCACCTGTGCCCAAAAAGGATATCTTGAAAGGCTGGCATGTATGTGGCCCTCCTTACCCACCCCTGTTCTAGAGGGATACAGCTCATATCATACAACAGCCAGAACACAAGCCTATTTATACATACATACATACATACAGCATGATATCTTGAAAGGCCGGCATGTATGTGGCCCTCCTTACCCACCCCTGTTCTAGAGGGATACAGCTCATTATATACAACAGCCAGAACACAAGCCTATTTATACATACATACATACATACATACAGCATGATATCTTGAAAGGCCGGCATGTATGTGGCCCTCCTTACCCACCCCTGTTCTAGAGGGATACAGCTCATTATATACAACAGCCAGAACACAAGCCTATTTATACATACATACATACATACATACAGTATAATATCTTGAAAGGCCGGCATGTATGTGGCCCTCCTTACCCACCCCTGTTCTAGAGGGATACAGCTCATTATATACAACAGCCAGAACACAAGCCTATTTATACATACATACATACATACATACATACAGCATGATATCTTGAAAGGCCGGCATGTATGTGGCCCTCCTTACCCACCCCTGTTCTAGAGGGATACAGCTCATTATATACAACAGCCAGAACACAAGCCTATTTAGACATACAAACATACATACAGCATGTTATCTGCAGGCTTTTGGACAGCCCATCCCCCACAATCTCAGCCAACCATGTGTGTGATATGATACTTACGTTGCAGGGTGTTAGGACGATCTGTGTCCATCTGTCCTGGTATTCCCACCACAGATTCACAAGGGATGAAGCGCATCACTGTCCTCTCCCATTCCTTGTAAACAAAAGGGACCGCTGGCCCACCACCAGTCTGACATGCTGCTGCTGCCTCATCGGACATCTTTCTTTTCACAGCAATCTTTAGATCATCGAACTTGTGCCGCAGTGCCCTCCAGTCCCTATTAGTGACCCCTACTGCCGACACAGCTCTGCCAATTTAGGACCAGGACTGCTGCCTCTGGCTGGCATTAATGTCTCTGCCACCACATATGATCCCCTGGCGGGCACAGATTTCCCTGAGGAGAACCTGGATCTCCTCTAGGGTATAATTGGGGGCCCTGGGCCTTGCCACAACCCGTTGCCTTACAGACGGTGCCTGGTCTTCCTGTTCTATCCCTGGGGCCACTCCCTCATCACCACTACCTCCCACCAAGGGATCAGGCCCCTGACCCTCTGCCCCTTCCACTTGGATTTCTAGCTCTGGGGGCACTTCCCTCCCCCCCTGCTCTCCTCCTTGCTCTCCTCCTCCTCCTCTCCCTCCTCCTCCTCCTCCTCCTCCTCTCCCTCCTCCTCCTCCTCCTCCTCCTCTCCCTCCTCCTCCTCCTCTCCCTCCTCCTCCTCCTCCTCTCCTCCTCATCCTCCTCCTCTCCTCAGATGTTCTCCTCACTCTCCTCCGCGCCTCTCTTGCCTTACCACCTCCTCTCCTCTAAACTCCTCTGAAAATAAATTAACGATAAATCAAGATAATATGTGTGTTGGTTTAGGAGGTAAAAAAAGATGCAAGTATTATGTGTAGTATTATCTGTGGGGGGAGGGGGGTAAGGTCTTGAGGGGGGGGGGTGTAGGTGTGCAGTGGCCTACCACTAGGTGTAGCTATGTGTACGTATTAATCTATGTGTGTGAATTATGTGATATCAGTAATTATGTGTATTGTAAACAAAGGGTTAAATTATCTGCTAGTTCAAAAGATAAAAAATTGAAATTCTCTCCTCTCTCTTCTCTCTCTCCTTGCTCACCAAAAACCCACCAACGCCTAGACCTGTGTGTCTACTTGCAAAAGCTCCAGCACAGTCAATTATTTTCTGTTTTGGCTCCCTTTTAAAGGCATACTGACGTCTGGTTAAGTGGTACGTATCACGTATTTCGCGCTCTTTTCATACGCAAAGTGATCCGAGATATCGTACCTCATGTGCAAATATGAACGTGTACGCATTCGCATCCATCGCTCGTATCTCGCAGCACTTTGAATTTAATAGCGTCGGAAATGGTTTCATTTTTAAACTACGTAGGATTTGCGTTTTCACCTATTATCAATTACGCAGCTCGATTTTAATAGGGCCCTCTGAATTTACTAAATCTTAAAAGGACTTATCTTTTGCAGTCTAAATGTGGTTTGGAAAGTTATTGTATATAAAGATTTAAAAATTTGCCAGCATACAATAAACCTTAATTGTCCAAAAATATGTTTTATTGTAATGGATTCAGTCAAATATATTGAATGGTTACCTCCTGGTTATATTCTTTATAATTCCACTATATACAATGATTTTCTTTTTGTTTCATCCCTAGCTTAGATCCATATATTGTTTTTAGCTATTTACATCCATGGGCGCTAAAAGTAATTAAGGACGCTATTATTGTCATGGAGATATTTGCCACGTTTGGTAGGATCTTATCATCGATAGAACAATCAACATTTTAATACATCACATTTTTTATTTACATAGCAGACATGAAAAATGTAATTGTTTTTGAGTGCTTTAACAATAGCTGTTTGCATCCAAGGACAACAACTAAACTCAATCAGTTTTTAAATGCACATCAATGTAGAAATGCTGTTAATATCACTGAGACGCTTATTAACAACAGCTAAGGACACTATTGTTGTAAATATAATGCCAAAAAATATGATTATAATTTGTTGGTAATAAAGTGGAAAAAAAAAATTCTCAGTATATATCAATATAAAAATACTTGTTTATAGTTTCAATTAAATTTAGGCTTCACCCATAATCACCACAGACATTATAAAAATCTATGTTTTTATGTGACAACACAGCTTGTGGTCACAGATCTTTGTGCGTACACTTTAAATGTTAGAGAGTGTCAAGAAATAGCGGAACAGACCATGGTCCAGAGCAATTGAGAGTTACACATAGTTAGAACTATATTTAAAACTATTAAAATAAGTATTACAGTGTAAAAAATTTATATTTGTTCTACTCTTCCTGTAATGTGACCTGGCTAATGGGAATCTGGAAAGATCTAAAATAACTCCAAGGGTCTCTGGTAAATGTGCTTTACCACTATAGAAGTGACCAATGTTTAATTCTTATGGACCACGCTTGGTACCTCATTTTAATCATTTAACCATGCAGTCTTATGGACCCCCTTACCATGGGAGTTTCATTCACCAAACTCTTTACTGGACCCACTGTAATCTGGTTCAGTGTGCAACACTCATCTGACATGGCACTTTCTAAAGTAACACTATTCTCAGCTTTTCCTCCTGGACCTCACCACTGCCTTTAACACAGTGGACCACTCACCTTTTTTGTCTGCAACACTTGAGTTTCTTGATTACAATTTTATATATCAAGCTAGTCATTTAGTGTTATATATTTAGGTTAAACTTCATCACCATTACCACTGCCTGTTGTGGTACCCCAAGGCTCTGTTTTAAGTCCCTTGCTTTTCTCAATCTACACTGCATCCCTTGGCAGACTAATACATTTATTGGATTGCAGTATCATCTCAAGGCTGATGATCTCCACATCTACATCTCCTCTCCTAACTTATCTCCCTCTCTATTAACTTACATCACCACCTATCTATCTAGCATCTCCTCCTGGATGACCCCCCAAAACCTACAAAATAGATCTCAATTAGTGATGTCCCGAACAGTTCGACGGAGAACTATTTGCGGCGATTTTCGCATGTTCGCGTCTGCCGCAAACGGCGAACACATACGCTTTTCGGTTCACCCCCTATACTTTATCATTGAGGAAACTTTGAACATCATTCATTTTATTTTATAATTTTTTGTGTGTAATCTATGCCTGCCTGCCAGCGTGTGTGTGTGACAGGCTAACGCCTAACAGCTTATATTGTGCTTATTTTCACTAGTCATACCTGGTGGTGTAACATACATTGAAAAAAACATTTTTTTTCCTGTAATCTAATTTCAGTTGCCTGCCTGTGTCAGGCTCACAGCTTATATTGTGCTCAGTGAAATAAAACAACACTTTTTTGACTGTAATAGATTGACTATCAGTTGCCTGCCTACAGGCTTGTGTGTGAAGCCTATTGCATCTACTCTGCCAACTTTTGCCAGTGCACAGTGACACTCATATCTGGTGTCACAGTAGCTTGCACGCATAGTACCTCGAATCGAAGAAAAAATGAAAGGCAGAGGCAGGCCACCCCGCAGGGGCCGTCGTGGTCGTGGTGCTGTGATTACCTTTGGCCCTAGAATAATGCCCAGTTTTCAGAGGCAACGTACCCTGAACTTGAAAAGTTCTGAGGACATGGTTGACTGGCTAACACAGGACACCCAATCTTCTACAGCTTCCGCTCGGAACCTAGACGCACCATCCTCCTCCAGCTTAGCCTCGGGCACCTCTCCAGTTACCACTCGCCCGCCTGCCGCCACCACCAACACTAGCACCACAGCCGCTCCACTTGATCCGTCAGCAGAGTTACTTACACATCCGTTGGAAGAAATGAGTGATGCGCAAACATTAGTGCCAGAGGATGTAGATAACAGGGATATGTCCCAGTCAGGCAGCATTACACACATGGACGTACGGTCTGATGATGATGATGTTGTACCCGGTACTGCTTCCTTTGTTGAGTTGTCTGATACAAGTGAAGTGGTTGTTGATGACGATGCATTCCTGGATGTCACGTGGGTGCCCTCTATAAGAGAAGAAGAACAGGAGGAAAGTTCAGATGGGGAGACAGAGAGGAGGAGGAGACGAATTGGAAGCAGGGCGAGGTCGTCGCAAGTAGCTAGTGGCACAGCCAGACAGCATGCATCGGCACCCGGCATCAGAAAGACAGCACGCCAGTCAACGCATGCTGTTGCCACCACCAGAATGCCATCATTGCAGAGCTTAGCAGTGTGGCAATTTTTGGGTGTGTCTGCCTGTGACAACAGCGAAGCCATTTGCAACCTGTGCGAAAAGAAACTGAGTCGTGGGAAGTCCAACACCCACCTAGGTACAACTTCTTTGCGAAGGCACATGATGTCACATCACAAACGCCTATGGGATCAACACATCAGTACAAGCAGCACACAAAGTCAAAGCCGCCATCCTCCTCCTGGTCCAGCATCTTTAGCCACGTCAACCACTGCTGCCCTGCTTGCCCCCTCTCAACCATGCGCCACTCAGTGTATCGCCCTGAGCAGTCCCTGCTCATCTGCCCACAGTCAGGTGTCTGTCAAGGACATGTTTGAGCGTAAGAATCCAATGTCACAAAGTCACCCCCTTGCCCGGCAACTGACAGCTGGCTTGCCGGAACTCTTAGCCCGCCAGCTATACCATACAAGCTGGTGGAGTCTGAGGCGTTAAAAAAATGTGTAGCTATTGGGACACCGCAGTGGAAGGTACCCGGCCGAAATTTCTTTGCACAAAAGGCAATCCCCAACCTGTACTCGATTGTGCAAAAGGAAGTAATGGCATCTCTGGCATACAGTGTTGGGCAAGGGTCCATCTGACCACTGATACCTGGTCTGCAAAGCATGGTCAGGGCAGGTATATCACCTACACTGCGCATTGGGTAAACCTGGTGACGGCTGCCAAGCATGGAATACATGGCTCAAATTTGAAGTGGGAGGACCGAACAAGCATCTTTTTCCATCTCCCGCTTCCAAAAATCCATGCGATATAGACGTCCCCTGATAGTGGACGTAACAGGGATTAAACCGATAGGAATAGTACTACTTAACAGTACACACCTTATAATAACGCAGACAGAGGCAACGCGTATAATCTTCCATGCTGTGCAATGGAAGCCCCCAGACTCTGACCTGTGTATAATCTTCTATGCTGGGCAGTGAAAGCCCCCAGACTCTGACCTGTGTATAATCTTCCATGCTGGGCAGTGGAAGCCCCCAGACTCTGGGAGTCTGAAGAAGAGGAGTCAGAGGAGGAAGGTGGCTTTGAGGAGGTGGAAGACCAAACATAGCAGGCGTCCCAGGGGGCTTGTTGTCACCTTTCGGGGACCCTTGGTGGCTGGGTGGAGGAAGAGACGTTCAATGACATCAGTGAGGACAAGGCACGGGACATGGCTAGCTTGGTATCCAACCTTGTGCAAATGGGGAGTTTGCGGTTGTGCAAAGGGACTGTTTTCGTTGCATTAAACAAGGAGATTGGTCTGTTACTGTGAAGCGGGTGTAACCCTTACACTACCTGATCGATACAACATCAAACCTGATGTTTTAAAGCATGTTATTCCAAACAATTTAGGAATGTGAGGTGATTTATGCCCTTTATGGCTTAAAACCAGACTCTGCATCAACTATGTAATTTTCCGTGGGAGTTTTGCCATGGATCCCCCTCCAGCATGCCACAGTCCAGGTGTTAGTCCCCTTGAAACAACTTTCCCATCACTATTGTGGCCAGAAAGAGTCCCTGTGGGTTTTGAAATTCGCCTGCCTATTGAAGTCTATGGGGTTCGCCGATGTTCGCCCGTTCGCAAACATTTGATTGAAGTTCCCGTTCGCTGTTCGCGAACCCAAAATTTGATGTTCGTGACATCACTAATCTCAATAATCCCACTTCTACCTTTTCACCAGCTTCAGGCATCACCCTTACAATAATTAACTGTACTACCACACCTATACCACAAGTCTGCTGACTTGGGATTACTCTAGACTCAGTACTCTGTTTCTCTCTTCATATCCAATCACTTAAAAAAATCTTCCAATTGCCCAAATGAACCATCTTCAAAAAACATTATTTTCTCACACAAGAAACAACCAAAATCCAAACTAATTCACAGTTCATTTCCTGCATAAAATACAGCAACTCACTCCTCACTGGCCTTCTCTTTACTAGATACTCAAATCCATCTTAAATGCCTCTGCTGGACTGATATATCCAAACAGCTGTATCTTATCTTTTGCAATTCATTTACTGGCTACCCATGGCATCTAGAATTAATTTAAACATCCTGACACTCACCTACAAAATCCTCCACATCACTACACCCTTCTACATATCAGATCTAATCTCCAGATACTTTCCTAACAGAAAGTAGAAATAGAACATTTGATGCCACACATTGTGAGTCTAGTAAATGCAAATGTAATTTTAGAAATTGGGTTCTGAATATAATGAGAGTAGCAAGACAATTTTCATATTCCTATATGATATGCACTGGTATATTATCTTTGGCGGCTGAGCCTATCCTAAACTAATGGCCAGAATATTTCCTTTTCATTGAGTTTTTGGTTTTAGATAACAGAAGATGAATTGGTTAAAGGCTTGTTGTCAACAGGGAGTAACAGAATATTATTGTTTATTTTATTTTTTAATATGTCTCTTGTTATTGGGAGTATGGTCTGCATCTCAATATTCTTTTAAAAGAAACCTTTAAGAAATTATTTAACTCCATGTCAATTTCTTGATTGCTTTTCTGCCTGGCTCCCTCACTTTCTTTCCTCCAACATTCCTTTACTCGTACTTGGAGATTTTAACATTGCCGTTGACACTCCCACCTCCCCAGCTGCAGCCACATTGCTTGCACTCACCTCTTCCCTTGGCCACTCACAACTTACCGATTCTTCTACTCATCATGCTGGACATTCTCTAGACCTTATCTTCACCAATCTCAGCACAACCTCCAACCCAGTCATCCACCATCTCCCTCTATTGGACCATCACTTCCTTACCTTCAAATTCACCACAAATTCCTCTCACCGCCCTTCTTCAACCCCTGCCACCATCACCCACAGAAACCTGCTAGCACTTGACCCTACTTCCCTAGCTCTCCACTGTGCTCCAACCCCTTCTCAGCCACATCGCTGACCTAAACTGCCCACTGCCACCTCACACTTCAACTCTACTCTGTCTTCCACCCTTGACACCCTTGCCTCCATAACTACACGCAGACTCCCTCGCTCTCATCCACAACCATGGCACACTACACAAACACGATACATACAGGGGTGCTCTTGCACTGCTGAATGACTATGGAGGAAATCATGCACTTCTGAAGATTTCCTCCTCTACAAATTTATGCTTCGCTCCTATTCCTCTGCCCTCAACCTCACCAAATAACACTACTTCACATCACTAATATCAGCTCTGTCCTCTAACCCCAAGCGTCTGTTCGCCACTTTCAATACTCTACTCCAAACTCCACCTCCTCCCACCCCGTCCTCTCTCACAGCTGAAGACTTCGTCAACCATTTTATTCATAAAATTCAAAACATCCGCAATGAACTCTCATTTCATAGTGGGTCACATACTCCACACTCTCAACTAACCAACAACACCCAATCTTCTCCTTTCCCCAGTCCCACAAACACTTTGAACTGCTTTGACCCGACTACAGAGGACAAAGTCTCCAGCCTGCTATCATACACTCGCCTCACTACCTGTCCTCAGGACCCTTTTCCATCTCAGCTTATCCCTCCCCTCTCTACCCCATTAATCCTAGCTCTCACACATATTTTCAACCTTTTCCTAAATACCGGCATGTTTACATCTTCTCTAAAACATGCCATAATTACACCCACCCTCAAAAAAACCTCATCTGACTCTGACGTTGCATCTATCTTCCGCCCTATCTCTTTACTACCCCTGTCTTCCAAACTGCTGCTACGGCTCGTCTATAACCGCCTTACCAGCTTTATTTCCTCCAACTCCCTTCTTGACACTTTACAATTCAGCTTCCAGCCCCAACACTCCACTGACACAGCTCTGACTAAAATAACCAATGACCTGCTTACCGCAAAGTCAAAAGGTCACTTTTCCATTCTTCTTCTTCTAGATCTCTCTGCTGCCTTTGACACAGTCGACCATCCACTTCTACTCCATATTCTTTCCTTCCTCGGTATTCAAGACACTGCTCTCTCATGGTTCTCTTCATACCTAGAAAATCAATCATTCAGTGTCTCCTTCTCCGACACCTCTTCTTCTCCTTACCCCCAAGGATCAGTCCTAGCCCCCCCCCCCCCTCTTCTCCATCTACACATAGTACCCTAATAAACTCTTTCGGGCTTCAGTATCATCTCTATGCAGATGACACCCAAACCCAAATCTACCTTTCACCATCAGATCTAACCCCGTCTCTTCTAATACACCTCTCCAACTGCCTCTCTACTATATCCTCTTCGATGTCCACCCACCATCTCAAACTCAACATGTCTAAGACTGAACTCCTAATCTTCCCTACCTCTCCCACAGCATCATTTCTTCACATCTCTCTCACTTTCAAAAACAACATCAGGACCCCCACCTCCCAAGCCCGTTGTCTTGGGGTTCTACTGGACCCGCCCTGTCTTTCATCCCCCAGATACAGTCACTAACTAAATTTGTCTTCACCATCTAAAAAACATCTACAGAATTCGCCACTATCTTACACAAGACACAACTAAAATCCTAATACACTCTCATCACCTCTCGACTGCAACTCGCTTCTTGTTGGCCTACCCAACGCCCGACTATCTCCACTTAAATCCATTATGAATGCCTCTGCTAGACTCTTCCGTACACAATGTTCAGTGTCAGCATCACCTCTCTGTCAATCACTCCACTGGCTTCCCTTAGCCTCTAGAATACAATTTAAAATCATGGCCCTAACTTAGAAAGACCTTAACAGTGATGTCGCGAACATAAAATGTTCGGTTCGCGAACCGCGAACGCAAACCGCCGCAAATGTTCTCGACCCTGCGAACCCGGCGAACCGCCATAGACTTCAATGGGCAGGCGGATTTTTAAATCCACAAGGACTCTTTCTGGTCACAATAGTAATGGAAAAGTTGTTTTAAGGGGACTAACACCTGGACTGTGGCATGCCGGAGGTGTATCCATGTCAAAACTCCCACGGAAAATTACATAGTTGATGCAGAGTCTGGTTTTAATCCATAAAGGGCATAAATAACCTAACATCCCCCTCCATCATCATCCTCCCCTGTATCTCTTTACTCCCTCCCTCATCATCCTCCCCTGTGTCTCTTTCTTCCCTTCCTCATCACCCTCCCCTGTGTCTCATCCCACCTCCCTCATCATCCTCCCACCTCCCTTATCATCCTCCCCTGTATCTCTTTACCCCCTCCCTCATCATCCTCCCCTGTGTCTCTTCCCCCCTCCATCATCATCCTCCCCTGTGTCTCTTTCCCCCCTCCATCATCATCCTCCCCTGTGTCTCTTTTACCCTTCTCACATTCTTCACCTGTGTCTCTTCCCCCCCTCCCTCATCATCCTCCCCTGTGTCTCTTTCCCCCCTTCCTCATCACCCTCCCCTATGTGTGTTAGGGTTAGGGTGAGGGGTGAGGGATGTTATGGTTAGGTGTTAGGGTAAGGGCTGTTAGGGACAAGTGTAAGGGGGTATTAGGGTTAGGTGTTAGGGTGAGGGGTGTTAGGGATAAATGTAAGTGGTGTTAGGGTTAGGTGTTAGGGTGAGGGATGTTAGGGTTAGGTGTTAGGGATAAGTGTGAGGGGTGTTAGGGTTAGGGTAAGGGGTGTTAGGGATAAGTGTGAGGGGTGTTAGGGTTAGGGTGAGGGGTGTTAGGGATAAGTGTGAGGGGTGTTAGGGTTAGGTGTTAGGGTGAGGGGTGTTAGGGATAAGTGTAAGGAGTGTTAGGGTTAGGTGTTAGGGTGAGGGATGTTACGGTTAGGTGTTAGGGAAAAGTGTGAGGGGTGTTAGGGTTAGGTTTTAGGGATAAGTGTGAGGGGTGTTAGGGTTAGGGTAATGGGTGTTAGGGATAAGTGTGAGGGGTGTTAGGGTTAGGTGTTAGGGTGAGGGATATTAGGGTTAGGTGTTAGGGATAAGTGTGAGGGATGTTAGGGTTAGGGTAAGGGGTGTTAGGGATAAGTGTAAGGGGTGTTAGGGTTAGGGTGAGGGGTGTTAGGGATAAGTGTGAGGGGTGTTAGGGTTAGGTGTTAGGGTGAGGGGTGTTAGGGATAAGTGCAAGGGGTGTTAGGGTTAGGGTGAGGGGTGTTAGGGATAAGTGTGAGGGGTGTTAGGGTTAGGTGTTAGGGTGAGGGATGTTAGGGTTAGGTGTTAGGGATAAGTGTGAGGGGTGTTAGGGTTAGGTGTTAGGGATAAGTGTGAGGGGTATTAGGGTTAGGGTAAGGGGTGTTAGGGATAAGTGTGAGGGGTGTTAGGGTTAGGTGTTAGGGTGAGGGATGTTAGGGTTAGGTGTTAGGGATAAGTGTGAGGGGTGTTAGGGTTAGGGTAAGGGGTGTTAGGGATAATTGTGAGGGGTGTTAGGGTTAGGGTGAGGGGTGTTAGGGATAAGTGTGAGGGGTGTTAGGGTTAGGTGTTAGGGTGAGGGGTGTTAGGGATAAGTGTGAGGGGTGTTAGGGTTAGGTTTTAGGGTGGGGGATGTTAGGGTTAGGTGTTAGGGATAAGTGTGAGGGGTGATAGGGTTAGGTGTTAGGGATAAGTGTGAGGGGTGTTAGGGTTAGGGTAAGGGGTGTTAGGGATAAGTGTGAGGGGTGTTAGGGTTAGGTATTAGGGTGAGGGGTGTTAGGGATAAGTGTAAGGGGTGTTAGGGTTAGGCGTTATGGTGAGGGATGTTAGGGTTAGGTGTTAGGGTAAGGGCTGTTAGGGATAAGTGTAAGGGGGTATTAGGGTTAGGTGTTAGGGTGAGGGGTGTTAGGGATAAGTGTAAGGGGTGTTAGGGTTAGGTGTTAGGGTGAGGGATGTTAGGGTTAGGTGTTAGGGATAAGTGTGAGGGGTGTTATAGTTAGGGTAAGGGGTGTTAGGGATAAGTGTAAATGGTGTTAGGGTTAGGGTGAGGGGTGTTAGGGATAAGTGTGAGGGGTGTTAGGGTTAGGTGTTAGGGTGAGGGGTGTTAGGGATAAGTGTGAGGGGTGTTAGGGTTAGGGTAAGGGGTGTTAGGGATAAGTGTGAGGGGTAGTAGGGTTAGGTGTTAGGGTGAGGGATGTTAGGGACAAGTGTAAGGGGTGTTAGGGTTAGGTGTTAGGGTGAGGGATGTTAGGTTTAGGTGTTAGGGTAAGGGCTGTTAGGGATAAGTGTAAGGGGGTATTAGGGTTAGGTGTTAGTATGAGGGGTGTTAGGGATAAGTGTATTAGGGTAAGGGCTGTTAGGGATAAGTGTAAGGGGTATTAAGATTAGGTGTTAGGGTGAGGGGTGTTAGGGATAAGTGTAAGGGGTGTTAGGGTTAGGTGTTAGGGTGAGGGATGTTAGGGTTAGATGTTAGGGATAAGTGTGAGGGGTGTTATAGTTAGGGTAAGGGATGTTAGGGATAAGTGTAAGGGGTGTTAGGGTTAGGGTGAGGGGTGTTAGGGATAAGTGTGAGGGGTGTTAGGGTTAGGTGTTAGGGATAAGTGTAAGGGGTGTTAGGGTTAGGTGTTAGGGTGAGGGATGTTAGGGTTAGGTGTTAGGGATAAGTGTGAGGGGTGTTATAGTTAGGGTAAGGGATGTTAGGGATAAGTGTAAGGGGTGTTAGGGTTAGGGTGAGGGGTGTTAGGGATAAGTGTGAGGGGTGTTAGGGTTAGGTGTTAGGGTGAGGGGTGTTAGGGATAAGTTAAAGGGGTGTTAGGGTTAGGTGTTAGGGTGAGGGATGTTAGGGTTAGGTGTTAGGGATAAGTGTGAGGGGTGTTATAGTTAGGGTAAGGGGTGTTAGGGATAAGTGTAAGGGGTGTTAGGGTTAGGGTTAGGGGTGTTAGGGATAAGTGTGAGGGGTGTTAGGGTTAGGTGTTAGGGTGAGGGGTGTTATGGATAAGTGTGAGGGGTGTTAGGGTTAGGGTAAGGGGTGTTAGTGATAAGTGTGAGGGGTGTTAGGGTTAGGTGTTAGGGTAAGGGGTGTTAGGGATAAGTGTAAGGGGTGTTAGGGTTAGGTGTTAGGGTAAGGGCTGTTAGGGATAAGTGTAAGGGGGTATTAAGATTAGGTGTTAGGGTGAGGGGTGTTAGGGATAAGTGTAAGGGGTGTTAGGGTTAGGTGTTAGGGTGAGGGATGTTAGGGTTAGATGTTAGGGATAAGTGTGAGGGGTGTTATAGTTAGGGTAAGGGGTGTTAGGGATAAGTGTGAGGGGTGTTAGGGTTAGGGTGAGGGGTGTTAGGGATAAGTGTGAGGGGTGTTAGGGTTAGTTGTTAGGGTGAGGGGTGTTATGGATAAGTGTAAGGGTGTTAGGGTTAGGTGTTAGGGTGAGGGATGTTAGGGTTAGGTTTTAGGGATAAGTGTGAGGGGTGTTAGGGTTAGGTGTTAGGGATGAGTGTGAGGGGTGTTAGGGTTAGGTGTTAGGGTGAGGGGTGTAAGGGATAAGTGTAAGGGGTGTTAGGGTTAAGTGGTAGGGTGCGGGATGTTAGGGTTAGGTGTTAGGGATAAGTGTGAGGGGTGTTTTATAGTTAGGGTAAGGGGTGTTAGGGATAAGTGTAAGGGGTGTTAGTGTTAGGGTGAGGGGTGTTAGGGATAAGTGTGAGGGGTGTTATTGTTAGGTGTTAGGGTGAGGGTTGTTAGGGATAAGTGTAAGGGGTTTTAGGGTTAGGTGTTAGGGTGAGGGATGTTAGGGATAGGTGTTAGGGATAAGTGTGAGGGGTGTTAGGGTTATGGTAAGGGGTGTTAGGGATAAGTGTGAGGGGTGTTAGGGTTAGGTGTTAGGGTGAGGGGTGTTAAGGATAAGTGTAAAAGGTGTTAGAGTGAGGCATGTTAGGAATAAGTGTGAGTGGTGTTAGGTGTTAGGGATAAGTGTGAGGGGTGTTAGGGTTAGGTGTTAGGTTGATGGGTGTTATGGATAAGTGTGAGGGGTGTTAGGGTTGGGTGCTAAGGTGAGGGGAGGATGATGAAAAGGGGGGGAAGAGACACAGGGGTGTCCTTGCAGCAGAGATCAAAAGAGTCCTTCAGGACTGTATTGCACACTGTGTACAGTAGCCTAGCTATGGTTTTCCCTATTGATGCAGTATCACCTACACTCAGCCTCCTCTCAGTAAGACTGCAAGTTAGTTATGATTCCATAATGGCTGCTGTCCATGAGTTAGAAGGGTCTGGAAGGCAGGGTATGATGCTGATTGGCTGGAATGTGTCTGCTGACTGTGAGTTGCAGGGTCAAAGTTTGCTCAATGATAAAGTATAGCTGGCGGGTCGAATATAGCATATGTTCACACTTCGCCGCGAACGCGAACATGCTATGTTCGCCGGGAACAGTCCGCCGGCAAACTATTCGCGACATCTCTAGCCCTTAACAATAGCGCACCCCGTACATTTCTGCTCTTCTCTCCAAATACTCCCCCACCCACCCTCTTTGTTCTGCTAATGACCTTCTTTCTACAATTCTTGTCATCTCCTCTCACTCTTGCCTTAAGGACTTTTCTCGTGCTGCCCCTATTCTCTGAAACTCCTTGCCTCACTCCACCAGATTATCCTACTGCCTAAAAACATTCAAAACTTCACTAAAAACGCATCTCTTTAAAGCAGCGTATTAAATTCCACCCTAACATGCTCATCACCTCTCTCTCCCCTATTTGGGAACAGCACCTTGGATACTTGATTCCAAACTTAAAAACAGGGCCCTCCTTGCTTTGCTATGTGTTAATTTGTATTTATCTTTGTCTTGAACTAAACTTATTGAACAGTGCTACGGAATATGTCGGCGCATTATAAATAAACAATAATAAACAACAATAATATCAAGAAGGTATTTTGATGAAGGATTAGATTTCTAAATATCATGTAAGAAAAGGTCCCATGCCATGTCATACATTCCCCTAGTGTTACTGAAATAGTTCAGTTAATAATATGTTGAGCCTGAATAAAATGTGTATTTATAGTGGTATTAAATCTTGATAGGCTGGAAACAGTTTGTCATAAATCTTAAGAAATTTCAATCTTTGGTTGAGTGTCTGTAAAGTAAAATATATAGTATGATTTTTTTTTTTGTTATCATCAGTTGAGCAGGATAAGAGACAATGCAGAGTACTGGGCAAGAAGTTTTTTTGCTAAATGGGAATCTGTTCTCATTTTTTTTAAATATTGTTGCATGTGATTTTATTGGAAATGACAATTCTTATTGTGTGTTTAGACAAACTATTTCCTCCTCATATGAAAATAACACCTAGAATAAGAAAGTTTAAAGAGTCTTTAAAGGTTATCAACTCAGTTGGCCAAAAGGAAGAATTTAAAAGATTATTGAATAAAATGAAGAATGGAATTTCATCATAGCATATAATTATTGAAGGTTTAATAGCATTTGGTAACTTAAAGGATAATGACTTGCCATTCCAGGAATTAAAAAATGTGAACCGCACGAAGAGGTCATCTTTAATTTCTTGGTTAATTCCAAATGTGTTATTTTGATTCAGACACTGCAGTTCAAGGATGCACCGAATTAACAATATTAGCTGCTGTTTAAGCCTAGGCATACCGCATTTTTATGGAAAATCTTACATTACATAAGTTCTTTGAAGCTTAATCACATGGGTGTGTGTTTTAGCTATCAGTGGAGACAGTTTAGGGGAAGGAGGGAACAGAGAGTTAATAGTGTAAATTCACAGCACTGAATTTCTCTCACTGGGCCAGAAACAGACCTATTACATTATTCACTTCAATAATAACTTTTCAGAAATGTAAACACCCTCTCACCCACACAACATCCACTGATTGATCAAAGATCTCTCCAAGGTCATGCATAGGCATAAAAATATATTTTTTCTAATGTAAGAACTTGATGTACAACTTTTTCCTTTATGAAAACTTATGCAGACAAAGTTTTCTAACAAATATTTTATTTTTCATTGTGTGGTGGTCCCCACATTAACAAGAGGATTTTGAATAATGGGCAAATACAAGAATGATCAAGAGGATTTTAGCCACAGGATTCAGGTGACCAAGTAAGAATTGTAACTTGTTTTTAAATTTTGTTTTTTGAGTTTATGACATTTTTTTCTTTAGCATTGAGCTTGATACCTCAAAATTACAAATTATGGGACTGGCCTTGTGACTTTTCAGGGCATGTTACAACTGCTCTAGTGTTTTTTATAGTCTAAAAGGATTACGTATGAAAGATTCTATTAATAGGAAATAGTGATGTCCCGAACAGTTCGCCGGAGAACTATTCGCAGCGATTTTCGCATGTTCGCGTTCGCCACGAACGGCAAACATATGCGCTTTTCGGTCCGCCCCCTATTCTTTATCATTGAGGAAACTTTGACCCTGCACATCATAGTCAGCAGACACATTCTAGCATATCAGCAGCATACACTACCTTCCAGAGCCTTCCATCTGAATGACAGCCTCCATTTTAGAATCGTTTTGTAGCTGCATTCGTGGAGAGAGGAGATATATTCTACCTGCTCTTTATTTATTAGGGAAATAGATAGCCAGGCTGTGTATTTAGCTTTAACTACACACCTGAAGGACTCATTTGATATCTGCTGCAAACACAGCAACCCAAAAAGCCCTTTTTATTTTATCTTATTACTTTTTTCTGTGTAATCTAATTGCATATACCAGCCTGCTAGTGTGTGTGTGAGGCCTATTGCATCTAGTCGGCCAACTTTTGCCAGTGCCCAGTGTCACTTATATCTAGTGCCACCGTAGTGTGCAGTGACATAAAACAACCCTTTTTTTACTGTAATCGATTGAATATCAGTAGCCTGCCTACAGGCGTGTGTGTGAGGCCTATTGCATCTAGTCGGCCAACTTTTGCCAGTGCCCAGTGTCACTCATATCTAGTGCCACCATAGTGTGCAGTGAAATAAAACAACCCTTTTTTTACTGTAATCGATTGAATATCAGTAGTCTGCCTACAGGCGTGTGTGTGAGGCCTATTGCTTCTAGTCTGCCAACTTTTGCCAGTGCCCAGTGACACTCATATCTGGTGTCACAGTAGCTTGCACGCATAGTACCACTAATCGTAAAAAAAATGACAGGCAGAGGCAGGCCACCCCGCAGGGGCCGTCGTGGTCGTGGTGCTGTGATTCCCTTTGGCCCTAGAATAATGCCCAGT
Source organism: Discoglossus pictus (assembly GCA_027410445.1). Classification (NCBI taxonomy): domain Eukaryota; kingdom Metazoa; phylum Chordata; class Amphibia; order Anura; family Alytidae; genus Discoglossus; species Discoglossus pictus. The sequence goes on along the minus strand of CM050167.1, from coordinate 64,227,169 downwards.
TTTCAGAGGCAACGTACCCTGAACTTGAACAGTTCTGAGGACATGGTTGACTGGCTACCACAGGACATCCAATCTTCTACAGCTTCCGCTCGGAACCTAGACGCACCATCCTCCTCCAGCTTAGCTTCAGGCACCTCTCCAGTTACCACTCGCCCGCCTGCCACCACCACCAACACTAGCACCACAGCCGCTTCACTTGATCCGTCAGCAGAGTTATTTACAGATCTGTTGGAAGAAATGAGTGATGCACAAACATTAGTGCCAGAGGATGTAGATAACAGGGATATGTCCCAGTCAGGCAGCATTACACACATGGACGTATGGTCTGATGATGATGATGATGTTGTACCCGGTGCTGCTTCCTTTGTTGAGTTGTCAGATACAAGTGAAGCGGTTGATGATGACGATGCGTCCGTGGGTGCCCGCTATAAGAGAAGAAGAACAGGAGGAAAGTTCAGATGGGGAGACAGAGAGGAGGAGGAGACGAGTTAGAAGCAGCGGGAGGTCGTCGAAAGTAGCTAGTGGCACAGTCAGACAGCATGCATCGGCACCCGGGGTCAGCCAGACAGCACGCCAGTCAACGCATGCTTTTGCCACCACCAGAATGCCGTCATTGCAGAGATCAGCAGTGTGGCAATTGTTTTGTGTGTCTACCTGTGACAACAGTGATGCCATTTTCAACCTGTGCGAAAAGAAACTGAGTCGTGGGAAGTCCAACACCCACCTAGGTACAACTTCTTTGCGAAGGCACATAAAGTCACATCACAAACGCTTATGGGATCAACACATCAGTACAAGCAGCACACAAAGTCAAAGCCGCCATCCTCCTCCTGGTCCAGCATCTTCAACCACGTCAACCACTGCTGCCCTGCTTGCCCCCTCTCAACCATCCGCCACTCCGTGTCTCGCCCTGAGCAGTCCGTGCTCATCTGCCCACAGTTAGGTGTCTGTCAAGGACATGTTTGAGCGTAAGAAGCCAATGTCACAAAGTCACCCCCTTGCCCGGAAACTGACAGCTGGCTTGTCTGAAGTCTTAGCCCACCAGTTTTTATCATACAAGCTGGTGGAGTGTGAGGCGTTCAAAAAATTTGTAGCTATTGGGACACCGCAGTGGAAGGTACCCGGCCGAAATTTCTTTGCACAAAAGGCAATCCCTAACCTGTACTCGATTGTGCAAAATAAAGTAATGGCATCTCTGGCACACAGTGTTGGGGCAAGGGTCCATCTGACCACGGATACCTGGTCTGCAAAGCATGGTCAGGGCAGGTATATCACCTACACTGCGCATTGGGTAAACCTGGTGACGGCTGCCAAGCATGGAATACGTGGCTCTGCAGAGGAGTTGGTGACACCGCCACGACTTGCAGGCATGCCTGCTGCCACCTCCTTACTCCTCCTACTCCATCCTCTTCCATAACCTCCTCGGCTGAGTCCTCTTCTGCTGCTGCTATGTCTTGCTCCACATCAACGGCACCCCCCCAGCTCCACAGGTTCTATTCCACATACTGGATATGGCAGTGTCACGCCGTCTTGGGGTTGACTTCCCTGAAAGCAGAGAGTCACACCGGACCAGCACTCCTGTCCACCCTGAATGCACAGGTGGATCAGTGGCTGACTCCGCACCAACTGGAGATCGGCAAAGTGGTTTGTGACAACGGAAGAAATTTGTTTGCGGCATTGAATTTGGGCAAGTTGACACATGTGCCGTGCATGGCACATGTGTGTAATCTGATTGTACAATGCTTTGTGCATAAGCACCCAGGCTTACAGGACGTCCTGAAGCCAGGAAGGTGTGTGCCCATTTCAGGCGTTACTACACGGCCATGGCGCACTTTACAGATATCCAGCGGCGAAACAACATGCCAGCGAGGCGCTTGATTTTAGACAGCCCGACACGTTGGAATTCAAAACTCCTAATGTTCGACCGCCTGCTCCAACAAGAAAAGGCTGTTAATGAGTATTTGTATGACCGGGGTGCTAGGACAGCCTCTGCGGAGCTGGGGATTTTTTTGCCACGTTACTGTACGCTCATGCGTAATGCCTGTAGGCTTATGCGTCCTTTTGAGGAGGTGACAAACCTGGTTAGTTGCACCCAGGGCACCATCAGCGACATCATACCATTTGTTTTCTTCCTGGAGCGTGCCCTGCGAAGAGTGCTGGATCAGGCCATAGATGAGCTTGAAGAGGAAGAGGAAGAGTTGTGGTCACCATCACCACCAGAAACAGCCTTATCAGCATCGCTTGCTGGACCTGCGGCAACGCTGGAAGAGGATTGTGAGGAAGAGGAGTCAGAGGAGGAATGTGGCTTTAAAGAGGAGGAGGAAGACCAACCACAACAGGCGTCCCAGGGTGCTCGTTGTCACCTATCTGTTACCAGTGGTGTTGTACGTGGCTGGGGGGAAGAACATTCCTTCAGTGAGATCACTGAGGACGAGGAACGGGACATGACTAGCTCGGCATCCAACCTTGTGCAAATGGGGTCTTTCATGCTGTCATGCCTGTTGAGGGACCCTTGTATAAAAAGGATGACGGAGAACGACCTGTACTGGGTGTCCACGCTACTAGACCCCCGGTATAAGCAAGAAAATGCCTGAAATGTTACCGAATTACCACAAGTCGGAAAGGATGCAGCACTCCAAAAATAAATTAAAAAGTATGCTTTACACAGCGTTTAAGGGTGATGTCACAGCACAAAGGCAATCTATCAGCGGAAGAGGTGAACATAATCCTCCTCCTCCCACGACCACGCCGGCAAGGAGAGGACGCTTTATAGACGTGTTGTTGATGGAGGACATGCAGAGCTTTTTAAGTCCTATGCATCGCCACAGCCCTGAAGGGTCCACCCTCAGAGAACGACTCGACCATCAGGTAACAGACTACCTCGCCATAACTACAGATATCAACACTATGAGGATCGATGAACCCCTTGACTACTGGGTGTGCACGCTTGCCCTGTGGCCCGAGCTATCCCAATTTGCCATAGAACCTCTGTCCTGCCCCGCTTCAAGTGTCAGAAAGGACCTTCAGTGCAGCAGGAAGTTTTATCACTGATAAGAGATATCGCCTAGGTCAAAAAAGTCTAGATTTCCTCACCTTTATTAAGATGAATGAGAGATGGATCCCGAAGGGACTGACAGTGGGCGATACATTCGATTAAAAAAGGCCTGATAGATGAGCTGCCTTGAGCTAATAATGGTCCACACGCTGCTGTATTTTATTCCTGAATGCTGGATGACTTATCCGCCACCAACTAGGGTTCAAGGCGCAATGTTTTAGGGCACTTTCTGCCTGGCAAACTAACATCAATTTTTCTAGTCGCTGCAACTATACCTAATTTTTGCATTTAAATTATTTTATTTTAGAAGGCGTACAGCATGTAATGAAAAATAAAGCATTTTTGAACAGTCTTGCATAACAGTTGTGCAAAAATACATATTTACAATAGAGACATTTTGTGAAAGTTAGCTGGCTATTCCTTCCCTTTTTTTACTTTTTAGGTTAATAATTTTTCTTATTTTTTACTGTGATTGCAATTTAAGAGATACCTAAAACATGGTAAACAGACAATAGTAAAGAGTATATCTGCAGGAGACACCAAAGTCCTATTAGCTATCATCGCTCCAGCAGTATTAGCTTACTATTTACAATATCTAACCTGTGCAATCACCCTTGGGTTACCCTAGGGCAGGCTTCAGTAAGCGACCTCTCCTTTCCTGGGATGATGAGGTGAGCATCTGGCCCTTTACTAACCAGTCTCCCAGTCTATCTAGTTTCCTTGACCTCCACCAGTGTTGTGATGTTGTGCTCATGTGTTTCAGGGCCTGAGGGTGGTCAAGAATTGGGGTCATTTGGGTGGATCCAGGGAACAAACCCGTGTGTTTCTTGGCCCATTTCCAGTATGATAGTGAGTGTCTGATTAAGGGGTTTGGCGAAATTTTAAGGCTCTGAGGCAATTCTGATAGCCAAGCCACCTTGTCCCAGTTTAAGGGCCCTAAAGTGTGGTTCTCTAAATACAAGCAGGCCGGTTGATGACATATAGAATGTGCTATTGGGAGGAAAGATAGGTGACGGAACAGGTATTAAACTGAAAGGAATGAGTATTACAACTTAATACAACTCTCCTATCTGGTGGCACCTTATATTGCATGTGCAGTGCCCCAAATTCGAAGTAGGAGGTCCGACCAAGCATCTTTTTCCATCTCCCTGTTCCAAAAATCCATGCCATATACACGTCCCCTGATAGGTAACGTAACTTGTATTAAACTGATAGGAATGAGTATTACAACATAATACAACTCTCCTATCTGGTGGCACCTTAGATTGCACGTGCAGTGCCCCAAATTCGAAGTAGGAGGTCCGACCAAGCATCTTTTTCCATCTACCTGTTCCAAAAATCCATGCCATATACACGTCCCCTGATAGGTAACGTAACAGGTATTAAACTGATAGGAATGAGTATTAAAACTTAATACAACTCTCCTATCTGGTGGCACCTTAGATTACACGTGTAGTGCCCCAAATTCGAAGTAGGAGGTCCAAACAAGCATCTTTTTCCATCTCCCTGTTCCAAAAATCCATGCCATATACACGTCCCCTGATAGGTAACGTAACAGGTATTAAGATGATAGGAATGAGTATTACAACTTAATACAACTCTCCTATCTGGTGGCACCTTAGATTGCACGTGCAGTGCCCCAAATTCGAAGTAGGAGGTCCAACCAAGGATCTTTTTCCATCTCCCTGTTCCAAAAATCCATGCCATATAAACGTCCCCTGATAGGTAACGTAACAGGTATTAAACTGATAGGAATGAGTATTACAACTTAATACAACTCTCCTATCTGGTGGCACCTTAGATTGCACGTGCAGTGCCCCAAATTCGAAGTAGGAGTTCCGACCAAGCATCTTTTGTCTCCGGGGATCATGCTCTGCTTCCATATGTCACAGTACATGTTGGCATTCATGGTTCCCTAAATTAACATTAGCTCCAAATACAGTATCTCACAAAAGTGAGTACACCCCTCACATTTTTGTAAATATTTTATGACATCTTTTCATGTGACAACACTGAAGAAATGACACTCTGCTACAATGTAAAGTAGTAAGCGTACAGCCTGTAAACAGTGTAAATTTTCAGTCTCCTCAAAATAACTCAACACACAACCATTAATGCCTAAACTGTTGGCAACAAAAGTGAGTAGATCCCATAAGTGGAAATGTCCAAATTGGGCCCAATAAGCCATTTTCCAGTGTCATGTGACTCGTTAATGCTACAAAATCTCAGGTGTGAATGGGGAGATGGTGTGGGAAATTTGGTGTTATCATAATCTCTCATACTGGTCAGTGGAAATTCAAAATGGCACCTCATGGCCAAGAACTCTCTGAGGATCTGAAAAAAAGAATTGTTGCTCTACATAAAGATGGCCTAGGCTATAAGAGGATTGCCAAGACCCTGAAACTGAGCTGCGGCACAGTGGGAAAGACCATACAGCAGTTTTACAGGACAGGTTCCACTCAGAACATGCCTCACCATGGTTGACCAAAGAAGTTGAGTGCACATTCTCAGCTTCATATCCAGGGATTGTCTTTAGGAATTAGATGTATGAGTGCTGCCAGCATTGCTAAAGAGGTTGAAGGGGTGGGGGGTCAGCCTGTCAGTGTTCAGACCATACTCTAAAACTGCATCAAATTGATCTGCATCGCTGTCATCCCAGAAGGAAGCCTCTTCTGAAGATGATGCACAATAAAGCTTGCAAACAGGTTACTGAAGACAAGCAGACTAAGATAAACTTATTTGGTTCAGATCGTGTCAAGTGTGAGTGGCAGTAACCAGGTAAGAAGTACAAAAACAAGTGTTTCTTGCCTACAGTCAAGCATGGTGGTGGTAGTGTCATGTTCTGGGCCTGCATGAGTGCTGCTGGCACTTGGGAGATACAGTTAATTGAAGGAACCATGGATGCCAACATGTACTGTGATATACTGAAGCAAAGCATGATCCCTTCCCTTCAAAGACTGGGCCGCAGGGCAATATTCAAACATTATAAAGAATACACCCACAATACACCTCCAAGACAACCACTGCCTTGCTAAAGAAGCTGAAGGTAAAGGTGATGGACTGACCATGCATGTCTCCAGACATAAACCCTATTGAGCATTTGTAGGGCATCCTCAAACGGAAGGTGGGGGAGTGCAAGGTCTCCAACATCCACCAGCTCTGTTATGCCATCATGGAGGAATGGAAGAGGACTCCAGTAGCACCCTGTGAAGCCCTGGTTAACTACATGCCCATGAGGGTTAAGGCAGTGCTGGAAAATAATGGTGGCCACGCAAAATATTGACACTTTGTGGTGTACTCACTTTTGTTGCCAAAAGATATTAATGGCTGTGTGTTGAGTTATTTTGAGGGGACAGAAAATGTACCCTCTTCTACAGGCTGTACACTACTTTACATTGTAGCAGAGTTTCATTTCTTCAGTGTTGTCACATGAAAAGATATAATAAAATATTTACAAAAATGTGAGGGTTGTACTCACTTTTGTGAGATACTGTATATATAGTTACATAGTAATTGAGGAAGACAAACAGACAGAAAACCCATTGAAACATTGCCAGTTATCTCACAAGGGGAAACAAATCCTTTCTGACCCCTTATATTGGCAGTTGGATTACTCCATGGATCAATACTCTTCCTTCTCTAGTTATCCAGGATAACCATGAAATCCCCATTTATTCAAAAATAAATCCAACTCGTGTTTATAGTTATTTATTGAATCTGCTGCCACACCTTCCTTTCACAGTTTAACCACCTACCTTCTTACTGTGAAGAACCCTTTCCTTTCTTTAAGGTGAAATCATTTTTGCCTAACCGCAAAGGATTTCCTCTTGTCAGTTGAAAACATCTTAGCACAAAAAGTTTACTTGACAAAACATTATATTGACCCTGGATGTATTTATATTAGGTAATCATATGCTCTATTAGGAGTCTTTTTCCAGAGAAAATACGTTTCATGTGGTTAGTCTTTCTTCATAGGGTAGGGATTTATATAATGGAAGAACTCTATTTGTCTCTTGCAGTTCTATACCCTTATCTACATATTAATATTTGACATCCTTTGCGGATGCAGATGCTGTTCGGCATTGTCTACAAGCAATCTTAAATCCCTTTCTAATTCTTATAACCCTAGATTTTTTCCATTTAAATGATAAATTGCATGCTTATTTTTCTTTCCCAAACATATAATCATACAGTTATTTGTGCTAAATCTCATTTGCCATTTAATTGCCCATTCTTCTAATTTATGGAAGCCCTGTGGAGGGATATTACCTTATTTTCTAATTTAACTACTTTTCACAACTTAGTGTGATTGGCAAAAATGGATATAATACTTTTTAGTATGACTTTTAAGACATTAATAAATATGTTAAATGGGGAGGACCTAATACTGAACCGTGAGGTACCTCACTTACCCCATTAGTTCAAATTGAGTATGTTACATTTACAGCAACCCTTTGCTTCCTTTCTATCTAGTTCTCACTTAACATATATATATTTACTTCAATTCATGCATTCCTTAGTTTGCACAATAGCCTGCTATGTGGCACTGTACCAAAAGTTTGCAAAATCAAAAAAGACTACATATACTGAGTTGCCTTGATAAAAGTTAGTACTAACCTCCTTAGAGAAACAAATTACATTTGTTTGAGATGGCCTATTCCTCTGTGTTTACTATTACCCTTCTTGTTAACATGGATATATCCCTGGTATACTATCCATTATTACCGCTTCCGTTACAGAAATGAGGCCAACAGGTATATAGTTATCTGGATTTGCTCTTACTTTCTTTCTTAAATATAGGTACTAACAGCCTTATTAAATTGCGATTCGGCAAATTGAAAAGGGCTCTATTTAAGCACATAGCATATTTTTTTTACAGAAGCTTTTAGTTCGTGAACTATTCAAAAGCAAGGTTTTAACTAACTAAAAATTTCTGTTTAAACCTTTTAATTCTATTTCCATATGGTATTAAATAAAAAAAATAATTAGAGAATGAATTGATGAATGGATGAATAGAATTAAATAATTAAACAAAAGGAAATTACATGAGATGATAAAGAATTAATAAAATGATACCGCTATAAAATGTAAGGTGAATGTGAAATGATAAGAAGCATACGTGTAGCAGAGAAACAGGATTGCATGAAGTCAAGGACACAGCTTGCATGCACTTCAAAAAATGAAAACAAATTCTGATGTGAGAAAGCTGAGAATAGGCAAGGGTTTTTAAACCATTAGTCCCTCACACAAGTAAAGACCATAAGACATTTATACACACTATATATATATATATATATATATATATATATATATATATATATATATATTGTAACAAGGTACCCTTTGGTAGACTGTAAATGGTAGAGACTTCTGGGCTCTTTTTATATATTTTATTGAGTAGTTACAAAAACACAAATTAAATAGCTTATAGTCAGGAAAATAAACATCTACGTAAACAGGCTTACTTATACTCTGGAACACCCTGACTATAACCTGAGCAGCTTTTCTACTACAGGTTAAATTATAATTCATAAAGAAAACAAACAGTCTCTTGTAGTGCCAATTTGTGGCCAGGATACAAACAGTCCCTTATAGCGCCAGCTTGTGGCCCAGATACAGATAGTCTCTTACAGTATCCGTAGTCTTGTATATGTGGTATAGTGCCACCTTGTGGCCAGGTTACGACTAGTCTCTTATATAGTGCCAGCGTGTGGCCTTTCCACATCTACACTTAAATAACCTTGGATGAAGCATAGGGCCCGCCCTTCTCTCCCATTTGCTTCACCCCAGGGACCCTTTGATATTGTAATAGGAACACTGCAATTTAACAGGACAAGCAATCAGCCTCTTCCCTGGGGTATAATAATTGAAGTAAAAGGTTTCTGACCTTATGGTAAATGGAGTGTCCGTCTCCTCACTAACTTCAGTCTGCCATGCAGCTTCCTCCAGTCAGGTAACTCAGCAGTGTTCCACAGGTACTTAATAAGGATTTCATTGCAGATCCAGCAAGACCTTTTACTTGCTGCTCCAGAAAAACAGCACTCCAGCATTCAGTATTGCAGCTTCTCAAAAACAGCTCTCTCTGCTCAAGGTTTCTTCCAGGCTCCTTATCTCCTGTGTACTTAGCTCGCCCCCTCTCTGCTCACACAGCAGCCTTTTAAATCCTCCTGACTTAGATCAGGTGTACTGGCTTGATTAGGCCGCAGCTCACACGCTCCCCTTCTGTTCAAGCATGGATGTACAGCCCTACTCATTCTTCTGCTTATGTAGATCCCTTGCTGGATTCTAGTTCAGGTTATCTGTCCTTGCTGGACACCGTTACAATATATATGTATGTAAATATATATTAGTTACATAGTAATTGAGGAAGGCAAACAGACATGGATATATCCCTGTATTCTATCCTTTATTAACACTTCCATTACAGAAATGAGGCCAAGAGTTATATAATTATCTTACTTTCTTAAATATAGGTACTAAGGCTGTGGTTAGTCGATATTGAAAAATTAGATATAATGGTTTTGCTATTACATAAGTCAATTCCCTTAGTACCCTTGGATTATTCCATCAGGATCTTGTGCTTTTTAAAAAAAAAAAAAAATTCAGCCTCTTTTGGATTTATTGACAAATTCTGTTGTATTGTCCCAACCACTGGTACCTGCCTTGTGTATAAAGAAGAAAATAACGTATTTAGCTCATCTGCATTTTCCTGGTAACTATTTAACAGTCTGTTTCATTGTAATGGTCCTATAGCTTATTTCCAAGAATTGTTCCACTTTTTAATATTTTTTGAAATGTTTTACGTTGAGTCTTTTTCTACTTTATTATTAACTTTTCATTTTCTGTTTTAATCAATAGCTCCTTTGCAAGCCTTGCTATATTCCTTGTACCAAGGTTAAGCAGTCTCTGTTCCCATTTTCTTGCATAATTTAAATGCCTACTCTTTACTCCTAATCTTGATTTTTAAATCACGGTTAAGCCACTTGGGATATGATTTACACCTTTTACTTGAATTTCCATGGTATTTGCTGATATGGCTCTATATTTAGTAAGGCTTTAAATGTTGTCCATTTATGTTCTGTAAGTTTGCCTGTTAGTTTGTTGTACCAGTCTATCAGCCACATAAAATTCCCTCTACGTTGAAACCCGTAGCCGGTAACGTAGTCTGCATGACTTACAGCTATTGAATTGGCCTCTTAACACTACCCACAGACGACTTGCTGGTTAGGTGCGAAAAAAACCCACGGGACGTGGAAATTTTAACTGCACAGCCGCAAATCCTTTGTTCTCTCAAACCCGTAACTGCTACATTCCAATTTCCCTATTAAATTCACTGGCTTTCAATCCCATAATCCGCAAATGGAGCCAAGAAGCCAACGGTTGCTAGAGGGGACCCACAAGGGGCTAAAAGCCCTATCAGTAGCACTGTAAATGCAAATAAAAACACACTACTGTAATTATACCGAAAGGCAAAGAGATGTTAGTCATTAAAATTAATAGCACAACATTCTCAGGCTTGCAAATCTTCAATATAAAATAGTTTTATTTTTGTCTAATTTTCGTGCTATATCGATCCGGTAATCAATGTGTTTATACATATATTGGAAGTCGCACGGACTCGAATACCTTATTTAAGGTTTTATAAATATTACATTAGTTCTGGAATGCAGGTTCGATCGTACCCCGTAATTGAAACCCGTAAGACTTTGAAATCTAATGGCCACTTTTCGGTGACATAATCTGACGATCTATTTTACCATTGGCTCAATCTAAACCAGTAACTACGGGTTAGACTAATTGATCGTGTGCACGGTCACAAATACGGACGCAAATCCTAGTGCAACTTAAAAATGATATGTAATAGTGAAAGTACAAAGAAAATAGATCCGCTCGCATTTTCAAACCTCATCAAAATGAGGTATATTTTGCGCCTCACGGGGAAATCCCTCCTATAGATGATCCCAAAGATCTGTCGTAGAAATAGTGGTGTCCTCGATGATCTATCTCTCAAAGACGAGATGCCACCACCAATTACATGGTATCTCACCAGATGAATCCCCTACAGGCTGACAATGGTAGGTCACCAGTCATTTATTTGCATATATATGCATATAAAAAGCTCATAAATCTCATCAGAAAAAGTGCATATATAAAAAACAAGATAAAAAGATAAGATCAATATAATAAACAATCTTATCAACAGTAATAATCAAGCTTATCAAACGTGTTTTCACCACAGCAGTGGCTTCCTCCATGATATAGTAGTTTAAGAAGTGCTTGTTTACACTCACAGCACTGTGTCCATAAGAGAAAAAAGATTATAAAGGGAGGCCCACAGCCTCTTTAAAGTAAAACTGAAAACAATCACATTCGGAGCTGATGTCACGTGACATAATGACATCATCACATTCGTCACGTGATCACCGTCCCATATAGTTGCCAAACAACGATTTCAATATGCTATAAAAATATCCCTCAATGATATAATAATTAAAGAAGTGCTTGTTTGAACTCGCAGCACTATATGCATAAATGAAAAAGCTTATAAAGGGAGAATGTTAAATTATAAACCCCTTAAAACCAAACAAAACTAGGACCAACCCTTTTTGGAGCTGGTGTCACGTGATGTGATGACATCATCACGTTCGTCATGTGATCGGCGTCCCATATAGTTGCCAAGCAACAGTTTCAATATGCTATAAATACATCCCACTTACAGATATATAAAAAATACAAGTTAAAAAGCCAGCATAATACAGAAATAGACTATTGTTCAATAAAACTATTAATGATAATGAAATAATGTATATCTTAAGGATCAAAATCTAAAAACAGAGAAAATGTAAAAACTATATATAAAGATAAAAGCATCATGAGCAAGTTAGGCCCCTTTATATGATTTTTTTGTTTATAGATATAGTGCTGTGAGTTCACACAAGCACTTCTTTAATCATTATATCATTGAGGGATATTTTATAGTATAATGAAATTGTTGCTTGGCAACTATATGGGATGGTGATCATGTGACAAACGTGATGATGTCATTATGTCACGTGACACCAGCTTCGAACGTGAGTGGTTTCAGTTTTACTTTAAAGTGGCTGTGGGCCTTAGATTCTCCCTTTACAACCCTTTTTTTATCTTATGGACACACTGCTGTGAGTTTACACTAGCACTTCTTAAACTACTATATCACTGAAGAAGCCACTGCTGTGGTAAAACACATTGAATAAGCTTGTTTATTACTGTTGATAAGATTGTTTATTATATTGATCTTATCTTTTTATCTTGTTTTTTATATACATATTCACTTTTCTGATTGGTTTTATGAGCTTTTTATATGGATATATATGCAAATAAATGATTGGTGACCTACCATTATCAGCCTGTAGTGGATTTATCTGATGACATACCAAGTAATTGGATGTGGCATTTTGTCTTGGAGAGATAGATCCTCAAGGATTCCACTATTTCTACTATGGATCCTCGTGATCATCTACAGGAGAGATATCTCTGTGAGGTGCAAAACATACCTCATTTTGATAAGGTTTGAACATGTAAGTGGATCAATTTTTTTGTACTTTCAATATTACATATCATTTTTAAGTTGTACGTAGGAACTTATAACTTAATTTTTTGATTTTGCAAAGGCTTTTGATACAGTCCCACATGGAAGACTACGGTGCAAACAAAGCGTTATAGGAATTGCAGTAAATATCTGCTCATGGGTTGATATCTGGCTAAAAGACAAGAAGCAAAAAGGTTGTTGTAAATTGAACAAACTCAAATTGGACTAACGTGGTAAATAGGGTTCCTCAGGGTTCAGTATTAGGTCTTTTCCTTTTTAACATATTTGTTAATGAAGTGTCTCCACTTTTACTTAATTACTTCTATTAAGTTGTGGAGGTAATGAAATCAGAAAATTATGTATTTTCCATCCAAAGGGACTTTCATAAATTGGAGAAAATGGCAACTAAATATAAGATGAGATTTAATACAAATAAATGTAAAACTATGCATTTAGGAAGGAAAAATAAGCATGACATTTATTAGATTAATGGAGGAAATAGAAATAGATTTAGGAGTGCTTTTTAACAACCACCTATGTAACCTATGTGTCAAGCAGCATCTTTAAAGGCAAGTAAAATATTAGCATGCATTAAAAAAAGGTAGCAAAGGATGCAAATACAATTCTGCTACTATACATTTGGAATATAGAGTACAATTTTGGGCACTGCTTCATAAAAGGACATTTTAGAACTGGAGAAAGGGGCAACACAGCTAAAAGGGGGAATGTATGGACTAAGCTATGAAAACAGACAAACTAAATTACATTCTTTTTCTCATGAAAAAAAGGCTCCTAAGAGAGGATATGATTACTGTGACGAAGTGCCCTTCGCCACTTTGTCTTGGAGAGGACTGTTTGCCAGCCTCCTGCCCTGCGACTATAGCCCTGGGACATATTGCCTTTTAAACACAGTATTCGGCCATACCAGAGTGTATGTCACTCATTCTGGCCCTTTACATACAGGGGGTCATTTGGTACTTGCCCTGTGGGAGCGGTGATACCCCAGATAGCTATGCCATGGAGCCCATTCATATAATGAAAAACTATGGGAAAGACTTTAGCTACATGGCAATTGCACTGTGTGAAGAGGATCTGAGCGCTATTCGGTAGTTTTGTGCGCTCAGATCCCAGCTATCTGGGGATATGTGAAATGTGAGTCAATGTGAATTGCAGTAATGCTGATGGGTTGTCAAACTAGAGAATTGACCAACAAATACTTTTGTCCGGACATCCCCAAGCCGATCCGTTGGGATCAGACCTTGTATGCCGGCTTATGGTCACGGGGGAGGTGTGTAGCGGAACCCATCACTGTTTTACCCTGTTTTATGATTATTATGGTTAAAATATGATCCTACTATATGTATGTTGGTTTATGCTCTGCAGAATATTAGCCAGACTTTTGCAGACCTAGGCTAATAGATAATCCTATTACAGAGACTCAAGAGATAAGGGAGTCGAGTGTATAAACTGTTTTCATTCTCAGATAAGAACAAAGAAGGCTGATTTAATCATTGTCTGATTATATCAAGTTGCCTCAGGGAGGGGTGACCACACCTATTGTCCTATATGTGTATTGTGTGGGGAATATGTGAAATATCTGTGTGTTATGTGAAAAACATACTGTTACTAACTTTTGAACCCCTGGTCTGATTCATGCCATTTTTTAATATGGTGTTCCCCTGGGTGAGAGATATTGAACAGTGCTGGACTTAAAGGTGTACCCCCTGTTTTTGGGGTACATCCAGAATGTGGTTAAAATTGTGTCTGTTTTAATTGTGTTACCTGTTATCTGAGGGGAGGAGACGTGGGGGTTGAACCATGTATATAATTGGCTGGGATAATTATGTGGGTGTAGCCCTTCAGAGGGCACCATTGCATAAAAGGAGATCCCCTGTTATTAAAGTTTTTAGTTCTACTTGACCTTCAAAACGTAGTCTCGTCTCGTTATTGGAGGGGATCGCTATCATACTGGGGATTGCTATGCTTTTGCATACTCCCTTGAGCTGTAACTACTGAACGCTTGTTCCTGATGTACTATCCTTGGAGTCTGTGGTGGTTTTGGTGTCCGGTGCAGTGCTTGTAGGCCTCGACGCAAACTAGGACGCGTCCATCAACGGAGGTACCCGGTCGGGTGCCAGTAGATCCGTTACAATTACCTTATATAAATAAATCCAAGTTCAATATAGGACTTTGTCAAGTTAACTTTTTGTGCCAGGGTTTTTTTAGCTGATAAGAGAACACCTCTTGAGATTAGAAGAAAAAAAAATCCACCTTAAATAAACAAAAGGTTAAATTGTAAAATTCTATACCAAAGGAAGTGGTGACAGCGGATTCCATAGATAACTTTAAAAAGAGGTTGGATATATAATTGAATACGATGCACATTCAGGATTATCCACGATAACTAGAGAAGGAGGACTATTGATCCAGAGAGGAATTGCCAGTATCTTGGCTCAGGAAATGATTTTATATATTTCCACTTATGAGACAATTGGCAATGTTTCAGTTTTTTTTTCTTTTTGCCTTCCTCTGGATCAATAAAAAATTAATCCAAATATTGTAATGATCAGAGGAGATCTAAAAAGGTTGAACTTCATGGACTAAAGATATTTCCCTTTTTTGTGATTTTTTTTTTTACAAAGTTGATAGAGACAGATCACTGAATACATAAAGCAAATTAAAATTTTAATTTTGGTGACAATTTTCACTCCGGAGTTATTGCAAATGTTTTCCACTGATGGAGATAGAATTTTCTTTTGTAAAATTAGAATTATTTATGTTTAGAGTCTGGTCTCTTTCTCTCCCAGTAAAATCCACATGCACTGTTCACTTGCAACACACAGAAAACATTATAACATTCTCACACTATTTTTACTGAATGTTCAGCATTATGGTGAGCAGTTTAGTTTAAAAAAAGAAATACGTTTAAAATAAAATAAAATGTAAAATAAATGTAAAATAAAAAATAACAATCACTTGCTATCTTCAGTAAATAATTGCCATTATAAGCAAATGAATGTACTAAAAAAATATTTCCACGTTTAAATTAAAAGAATGTTACACTATAAATAAAAATCAGCCATTGTAAACATTGTTACATAATTAAATATTCACTCACCACCACTGGTTATTATTATCTACCTGCAAAACCTTTTTCAGTATAAAGGGAAAATCATCTAAAGGAAAAGACTTCCTTTGCAAGCAGTAGGGTCAAACACATTTAAATACTGTATGACTGCCTAGCATAAGGCTTTTCTCAGGCTAAATTAGGACAAACATTTAGGTATATAGAATGGGCACAGCAGATGGCCATGTTGTTTTTATCTGCAAAGAAATCCATTTTTCTATGTTAAACAAAATAAAATCTACACATTGATTAGTCCGAAGTCGCAACCAATACATGTTGAATATGAGAAAACAGACCAGTACATTTCACTTGTATAATAATGTATATTACTTAATACATACATTGAGACAAATAACTTTGGAGAGTATGGTGGTTTCTTTAATAATACTGTAATTGAATGTCCCAAGCGCACATCGATTAATATCTAGTTACTCAATTTAGTTGCTCGAGTCTTGAAACAGTCCTGTCTGTGGAAAATACTATCCGCAAGCAGTCATAGTGAAAATGTAATCTCTTAACAAATAAAACTAACCCCAAATGTCCCACAATAAAACAAAGAGGTTCACGGAAATTAAATAAAATAAATTTGCTTTGCCTATGTTTATCTGCATTTTTCCAGTTCAAACAGACAATAGACCTTCTGTTCTAATGAGGCATAACTTACATACACTCCCCTTATTTAATTTGTAAGTTTTGTTTTCATCAAAAACAACTATGTGATAATATTTTATCTAATTCTACATTTAATGATGATATCCTTGGTAGCCAGCCATGAATACTATGCATAACTTTTGATTATTTAGCACTGTTCCCTGCATGGATCTGTCTCTGTTACTTCAAGGACCTTATGGGATGTTAAAATTTTTGCCTTAAATATGGAAGCATATATGTTTATGTGTTTGTTTAAGAAAAGTAACATTTGTACTTAGTTACATAGTTACATAGTTACATAGGGCCTCATTCTATTAGCGGCCGCAGCCGTTGCGGGGCCGCAAGGACCGGCCGCAAGCTATTCGGCTATTCTATTCCCTTACGGCCGGAGGCTCCGGCAGGCTTGCGGCCGGTGCCTTGCTATCTCTTGCGGCCGCTCGCGCCAGAGGAAAGCCTTTGATCTAAAACGGCCGCAAGAGTTTTGCAATTCAATTGCTCCGGGAAACCTCTCTGCAAGGCTAAAAGCGAGCCGCAGCTTACTTGCAGGAAAGAGGTCTCGCTAGCACCAATTAAGCACATAAAATAGCTCAAATAAAGCCATCCTGCACTTTGCGAAGACTATAAAGGGATTTTAGGTGTTCTCAAATCCGTAAAATATTTTATTTTTAATATCCGTAAAATATCCATGTAAAAAGTCCAGAGTGCTTGGAGCACTTCAGACACACCCACGCCGCAGCCGGAAAATAAACAGTTAATTTGAACTCGGGTTTGGGCAGATTTGCAAGCTTGAGAGTGGGTTACTTTTAATCCTCATGTCCCCCAATATGATCCCTAGCATTTACAGAGTTGTTCAGTGCAGGCTTGAATTTATTTTTGAGTTTTTATATTTCTGAGATTACGGCCGGTTCCAAGATATGCGGCCGGCCGTAAAAGGAGATCCTTGCGGGGCCGTATAATAGAATCGCGAGTTAACTGAACCCCCGCAAGGAATCGCAGCCTTACGGCCGATTTACGGCCGCTAATAGAATGAGGCCCATAGTAATTTAAGGTTGAAAAAAGACTTTCAGTCCATCAAGTTCAACCTGTTAAGATCTCCTCTGATCTGCAATATGAGGAATTAGTTATTAATTAAATTATTGATTAAATAATTATTAATAGTATAGTATTGGAGGATGAATAAATTACTTCAAATAATGTAATGGTACCTTGATAAAATCAGTTGTGTGTTTTTACTTTATTTCAAATAAAACTAATAAATTAAAATGTACTTGTACATTTTTTTTATATTTTCACTATAATGAGACGGAGAAATACATTCGATCCATTGTATTAATCTATAGATAAGGTTGCTGCACAGCATGGGTAGGAAGGCTGAGAAAAGAAGGAAAATTAGGAATTAAGGCTGCATTTATGAGATAAATACAGAGTACACAACCTGTTGAATAGTAATTGTCACACCTATACTGGCACAGTGTTAAACCTAAGACAAGGGATTTAATTCACTACAGCGTGCATTAAAGAATTTAGATTATTTGATAAAAGTATATTAGCTCTTTCTGTACTCATGATTTCATGTATCAAGTACTATTATAAAAACTACACTTTAGTGTATACTATATATTTTACTATAAACAAATTAGGATTAAACAACAAAATTATGTTATTTTTAAGACACAGCATCTGCATTTTGTTAGCACAAGCCCAACATTTTAACAAAGCTGTAAACCTAAGAAGTATGTCACAAGTAAAGCATACATAAACAAACCATTTTAACAAATAACTATAATGACTATTTTTAGCCATATACATTATTTTAACAAGTATTTCAGAGGGAAGTTCTTAAACCTTCAAAGCTAATAGTTTAAGTAAGTGTACAATTAGAAATGCATTACATGACATCATAAATAGTCTAGTGTGGTATCATAAATTATATCAGTTTTTATATTACGTGTGACATCATGAATGATGTCATTATTGATGTCATAATTTATATCATGTGATGTCATGGATGATGACATACAATGTCATATTATGTCATCAGAATAAGATTCCCCACATTGTTCAGGCCTTAAATTGCCCCATCCTGCATTGCAACATTATAGATAAATGTAGTTTATGACTATACATATATACTAGTGACTTGCCCGGCAAAAAATGATGGGGCAATAAAATGTTAATGCTGTTAAAACTGTTTGCCACACAATGTGAGTCTCTGACATTCTTAACCTTTTTGTTATCTACAAAGTACAACATTTTCATAACACTTTTTATTTTTTTGACTTTCAACTTGTATTTCACTAAGAGGTAAACCATAATTTTTGAACAATATTAACAATTTTAATTTTCATATATGCAAGAATAATATAACAATTGCTGAAGTTTTGAAGAATACATGTTGTAAACTATTACATAAAACTTTGTAACATGCAACTTATATTTGAAACAATCTTGAACCATTTTCTTTAACAATACTAACATTTTTAATTCATAGGTATGCATGACTAACATAAGAATATGTAAACCTTCTGTGATTAAGTATGTGCAACAATTGCATAATGCTTTGTAACATTCAACTTTTATTTAAATTACTGGTAAACCACATAGGTATTGAATGCAGAGGAAGGCGAACAATAAAAACTCCCATTGAAACTTGGCCAATTGTATCAAGGATGGAAACAAATAAATTATTTCCTGACCCCATTAACTGGTGATCGGATTACTCCCTGTCAATACTCTTTATTTAATTTCAATTTATTAACAAATGGTTATCCTCCAACCAACATAAATCCTTAAATATATACAAAAAACAATGAACCAACTGTGCACACCTTTTAAAATACGATGTTAACATGTCAAATAGTAACTGAAAATACTAACATTGAACAAAATGCCACCTAATTGTTTTGTGGGGCCAATCATATAAAAAGGTAACATCTAACACATTCCAATATGTTACTTGTTTTTTTTATTGTTGTAGTTCTTGAAAATGACACATAGAGTTTCCTATGTGAAAAAGTGGTCTTCTAAAAAGAGTCCGCCAGACATAAAAGTTTGTCCACGGGGTATAACCACTGTTCTCTATGTTTTTAGACATTTTATAGAGTTTATTAGTGAAATAGTAGTCCTCTAAAAAGAGTCCAAGTGACATAAAATTTCGTCCTCAAAATAAAACCACTGTTCTCTTTTTTTGTTGTGGTATATCTTCTTTGATATAAGATAAGTGTTTTTTTTTTAATGTTGTTATATATGAAGACATTGCATTTTTATTATTTGGTATGTCCAAGCAGACTTGTAATTTTGTCTATGGGATATAACCACTGTTTATTGTTGTTGTTTTTGTTTTGAACTTTTTGTTGTTATTCTTGTAGTTTGTGCAAATGGCACATAGAGTTTCTTATGTGAAATAGTGGTCCTCTGAAAAGAGTCCCAGTGACATAAAAGTTTGTCCTGGAAGTAAAACCACTGTTCTCTATGTTTTTTGGTCATTTTATAGAGTTTCTTAGTGAAATAGCGGTCCTCTAAAATTAGTCTGAGTGACATAAAATTTGGTCCTTGAAATAAAACCACTGTTCTCTATGTTTACAGAACCACATAGTACACAATGTTTTTGCTAAAAATGCATTCATCCTCCAATAAATCAACTTGACTTGTCTTTTCTTCAACATGTACTTTAATTTCCTCTGGATTGCTGCATCTTGAAAATGCAACATAGAGTTGTCCATGTGCAAAGACAGGTTCCTTCAATAAAATACCCACAGACTTAAAAGTTTGTCCTTTATTAATGGTCATTGCAAATGCCAGGATAATGGGAAATTGTCTCCTTTGAAGGACAAAAGGCAAACGACTCTCACTTGGAGCCAAATCAATTCTTGGTATAAGAACTGATTCACCTTTATGGTTACCATTCATAATTTCTGCATGTATAAAATGATCCTTTAAATCCTTCACAATTAATCTAGTCCCATTACAAAGTTATATTTTGGGATTTATATTTCTCAGTAGCATGACAATTGCCCATTTTTTAAGTTAAAAAATATCTATAATTAATAAATTCCATAGTAAAGTTAGATTCACTGTCTTTGTCATCAGCCAGAACGGAATCTGCACTGTAATAGTTTTTTTTGGGTGCATTGATTAATTTAAACATTTTGTTATTTAGATTCAAGGCATCTATATTTTTTGATGTCAATATGACTTTGCTTGCAATGTCTGAGTAATCCTCGTTATTGATGGTATTGAGAAAGATTGTCGTTATTAGTGATTCTTTGCAAATCATTTCTGATGGAATTTCTATAGTATCATCAGGGAAATTAGTTATTTATTTATGTTTTCCTTCTCCAGTCTGAATTAGCCAATTAATTAATTGATTTTGGCCTTCAGATCTCATGTTTATTTCTAATTTAAGGTGTGTAAATATTTACTTCTCTTTATACACGTTTTGCCAATGTCAGTCCTATTGGCACATGGCACCACAGGTAATGTTTGCCTAAAATCTCCTCCTAACAACATCGCCTTCCCACCAAATGGCAAATCATTACCCATAACTTCTTTTAATAATCGATCAATACATTGCAGGGCATGACATGACATCATTGTTGCCTTATCTATTATAATTAATTTACTCTTGTGAAATTTTTGGCTTGTAATCAATTAATTCTATATCCAACACTGATGTTTCTAGAATGGGAACTGGCAGTTTAAATGCACAGTTCTACAACCTTCTAACAAAAATGCAGTAATTCCAGTGGTTGCAAATGGTAGGCTATTTGACCCTGTGCTCGAATGCAACTCATCAATAAATTATATAGATACGTTTTTCCTGATCCCCCAGGGCCATCTTGATAGAAATAACGTTTTTTGAGCATGTCATCATCTATTGCATTTGTGATGGTGTTAAAGGCTTCCAATTGTAATGCATTTAAAGTTCCAACTTTTTCTTGTGTTTTTTGGTATTCAATCTCAGTGTCATACTCGTGAAAGTTAATTTCATCTATAATTCCTTTATCGGGCAGATTAAAATTTGCACAATTTAATCCATGACAAAGAAATATTTCCTGAATTTCCTTTAATGCTTTTAATAGTGCAATGATCTCATTGTAACGTTTCAAGAAGTCTTCACACATATGTAATTTAAATGTTTCCCACAAAGCGAATGCATCAGGTACATTGCAAATGAAGGCACATTGTTCTCTCATTTACTTTGGCATTTGACATAGTGCTGCTTCTTCTAGACATCTCTACCATTCCGTATCATCTGGCAGGAAGTTTTGATGTCTTGCAGCTAATTGGAAAGTATCATAAACGATGTCATAACTTTGTGCACTGGGAACATGTAAAAGAAGTAATCTGCAACTGAAACGTTCAATGTCTCTTGGACTAACGGTATAAATTTGTGGGATCATTTTATGACTATGTTTTTTTCATTGTCGCCATTGGCCATTTAAAAATACATAGTGATATGGATGTCAATGTATAAAAATTGTCTGGCCTCAGTGTCCTGACAATTTATTTGAAACTAAGCAGTAAGTGTTGTTGCTCTATCTTCACTTTGTGCTAAAGCATTTGTTTCATTCCCTGCAGTGAAGCAAACAAATTGACTTTGTGGCAAATGGACAGCTTATCGATACACAGCATGTGACCAATCATGCATCTCAAATTTGAGAAGACGCCACATTGCTTTTGGAGCACTTACATAGCGAGCATCAAAATAAGATGGAAGTTCATCATGTAAATTGGATTGTCTTGTTCATTTTGTGCACCTTGCACAACAACAGTTGCTGCATCATATTCTTTGTATATCTATTTATACATATATTTGATGGATTTGATAGAAGTGCAAGCTTCCACATTGATGTGTGCATTGTACTTCATCAGCAAATGTGGATTGTATGGAACCACATATCTATTATCGACCTTTTGGCCACGGATAATAGCTGCTTGTCCTTCTCTTCTTTTATACTAAGGGTATCCATCACAATTTGCATAAGTCTGCATTTGAAATTGTTTTGAGAACTCTTTTGTGCATTTTTTATTTTTCATAAATGGTGAATTTGGATTGATATCTCCACATGGACCATGAATCATTTAATGAGTTACAATCACATAAAGTTTTGAATGTTTTTCTGGATGTTGCAGTTCAGCAGTAATTATTGAATCCACTTTGTCTGCCGTATTCAATTTATCTTTTTCTTGCAGAATGTGGCAGGCCTCTTTTTTGAAAATCAATGGTATAAACAAAAGCCACACATTTCACAAATAAGTGTGCTTTAGTTATATCATAAATTAATGAATTTAATTTTATTTTGAATATGCTAGCCACCAAATCTGGTCGGTCAGAAGTATTTTGGCCAAGTTTAAAATTTTCTTTGATCTCTGGCCATTGTGGCTTACATGTGAATGTAATTAATAAATCTGGTTTGTCAAATTTAGTGACAATAGCCATGGCATCATTTTATCTTTCTTTCATACTGTGAGGAGATCCTTGGAAAGAGGATGGCAAATCATTCCAGCAGGAAGTTGAGCTAGGACAAATGCCTCGCTCTTCAATCCTTAGCCATTATCAAACATGGCTTCCTTTAAGCTTATTCATGCTGTATTACACAGCTTTAATGCAAAGCCAAGGTTGGATTAAACACAGGCTGAGTATCCTATCCATGTACAGCTGTGTCAAGCTTACTGGCTATCATCAGCATGGAACGGGAGAGAGCAAGGCATTTGTGGGCAGATTTGCAAGTCCCAGCTCAACTTCCCAGAATGCAGTGTATTAACTATTTTTCTCGGAATTCTGAGCTGGAAGCAGGTTTTTTAACTCTTTTTAGACATTCAAATGTGAACACAAATGTTCTATTTATTTACTGTACTACTGTATGGTGGAGGGCTTCTATCGCTCTTTTGCCCCCCATATTATAAATGATATATATATATATATATATATATATATATATATATATTTTATACTGAATTATGAAGTACTTAATACTTGAATATACATTAATGAAGTAATCTAAAACTGTCATGACTGCAAAACATAAACAAGTAATCATGTGTTCCTAAAGAAGGGCAAACCCAAAGAGCTATGAGCAAACTCTAGATTGGTGTGAAAAAGATTTGTAATGTTTTTATTAAATTCATTAATCAATAAATCAAGTTATGAGGAGTAATTGTCATTCATTAAAACATAAATGGCTAAGCATGTATGTATTCATAATGTCTTTTTTTTGTTTTAATTATTGATTAATAAAATAAAATACGTTAATTAATTAATCAATATCTGTCATCAATGGGAAAAAAAGAGACTTTATCCTCTTTTGCTAAAGAATGTCATCATTAAATCATATACCTGTCAAGTATATGTTATATCAGCTCAAATCCTGCAGAGGTCACTCTCTGTCTTCAGGCAGATGCAGATATGAGGAATCTGTAAAATGACGTAAAAAGCATTTTTAATGTTTTGTTTGAATGAATTCATGAGTCATTGAATGTATCCTTTTTAATTGGCTTACATGCAAAACGTACTATAAAATATTAAATGTAGCAGGTGTTATAATATAATAAACTTATTTCAATATTTAACTGCTTTAAAGGATCCTATTCCTTTCAGACAATGAGCAGCAACATAAAAATATAAGTGCACTGTAAAATGTACATATATTTTGAGGCAGTTTAAACATGTTTTTTTATTATGACTAATTAATGACTAATGAAGTAATTCATGAACATTAATAATTGAGCATCAACACAAAAATCTAAGTGCACTGTAAAATGTACATATATTTTGAGCCTTCGAGCATTTTGCGTCTTTTCCAACAGTGTATTTTTGTAACTCGTACGTGCCTGGCAAAGTCCTATGTTTCCTAAGTGTCCTAAAAGTTTATCTGAAAATCAGAGGACTTTTCATCACCGACAGACTATTTGTTTTCCCCAGTTGTCCTAACAATCTTCTAAGCTGTCCTAACAGGCTACAATCATACCCCTGGATGAAGTGTTTAAAAATTGGACTGTTCATAAAACTGACCCAAGGTAGTCCTCCTTGTCTCCAGAACCTCGTACTGTAAAGGCTATTCCCCTAAGTGGCTAGATTACTGGAGCCCATTCCCAGTTTTCACCTCTGATGTACTTATTGTTTTATTCATAATGTGGTTTTAAGTGTGCTTAATAGATAGGCTTAATTTAGACATAAAGCATAGTTAACTAGTTTATTAAACAAGAATTAAAACACTTTGTTTCATTAGACAGAGGTCGAGAGAGGTCAAATGCTTTGTCAAGTACTTTCTGATAAGTGATTTCCAGTTTATACATTGTCTTGCTGTTAACCACTAAAATGT
Source organism: Discoglossus pictus (assembly GCA_027410445.1). Lineage (NCBI taxonomy): Eukaryota > Metazoa > Chordata > Amphibia > Anura > Alytidae > Discoglossus > Discoglossus pictus. The sequence continues at coordinate 64,202,444 of CM050167.1, read as the reverse complement.
ATGTGCTTGAGGGTATCAATCAGCCCCCATGTACTCTGTGGAAGCCCTGGTCTTCTTCCTATAACCCCCCCCCCCCCCCATTTAGCCTTAATCCATGGATTCCGAGGATGCCAACTTTCCCAGTGTAGTCACCTCCTCAATCCCGTGGAGTGCCCATATGCTGTACAGAAAGGTCTGACCATTTGGTGGGGAGATAAGCCAAAAGCTGTTTGGGTTACTACCTGGATTACCAGATAGCCAACTTCCTCAGTGGAGACAATGCCTCAACCCCCTTGAGAGCCCAGACACTATATGAAAGGTCTGACAATTTGAAAGGGAGATAAGCCAACACCTGGCAGGGGAAGTAGATATTCTGGCACCCCTGCCGGAAACTTTGTAGACTCCTCCCCGCTCCTATACTTCCCTCCAATCAGCACTCATCAAGCTTGCTTCCTGATCTGTTTAGGACACGCTTATGTGTTTCATTGTTTTATAGTATGGGGGAAATTTATAGTCAAGACCCAAGGAATAAAGATTATGCTCTTTCTGGTACACAAAGAAATTGTGTGTTTTATTTAGAGGGAATGCTTTTATTATTTTGACAGGGCTATAATCACTTTGTATTGTGAACCTCTGCTGCTACCATAGAAAAGGGAATTGAAGAACTTTATTGGATTTTTGGGTAGAATTGGTCTCCTTGGCCTTTTCAAGCTCACTGAAGAGCAGATCATGACCTTATGCTGATCCAGTGATCCTGTTATCCTGATGCTTCTGCTGATGATCCTGATATGACTGACAGACATGAGCAGCCCCCCCCCCCCCCTCATGATCCTGGAGAGAATTCTTGAACTCAAAGGCATGAGTTTTGTGGGTAAAACAGACCACATCCCCTGGGTTGTGACATATTGAAAGGAGAACAAATAAACTATTTAAACTATATAAACATTATTTTGACAATGTATAAGAAACTAAAAGCAGGGCATATCACACCCATGCAAGAATGGTCAAACTGTGGAATCTTCCAGACTATTAGCGGTGAATCATATTAAATATACATGATAAGATGAATTGACAGGGGGAACAATTCACCCCCAGAATACAAGTACTGGCTTAATTTGGCATATTTGCATATGACTACTCAGAGATTTATTTGTTCATAGCCACAAACGGAAGTGTCCTTTGAAACATGTTGTATGGGCTCCCATGGCACATAGAGGTTAATTTTAGGTACCATGGGGTTCCATATGGAGCTTCATGGTAGAAGAGGTTGATATTTGGTACTATGGGTTCCTCTGTGGATCCCCATGGCATGGGATTAATGTTAGATCCAATGGGGGCCATTGCAGGACCACATTGGCTTAGGGCTTCATTATAGGTGCCATTATACGTGCCATGGAGGTCCTTTCAGAACCTTCATGGGAGGGGGTGGGTAATGTTAGATGCCACAGGATCTCTGTAGCAAGGGGGTTAGTTTTATAGGGATATTCTTAAAAAACAATATGCAGTATCTACACCTTACTGGATATAAAAGACTGTAAGAACTTGTTTTCTGGAAGAAAACCGGAGAGCTCATGTAGCCAAATATAATGAAGTATGTAATGATAATTTATTTAGACACAATAACATTTTACTTACAGGATTTAAACATATGCCATAGTGAAGTTGTTCCATATAGATCACATATATAGTTGTGAGCGTACGAGTTGTTGCTAACGCTGAGGGCTCGCGTAGTGAGCCCGCGGCCCTGACGAAGCGAGGGCCGTGGCTCGCGTAGCGAGCCCGCGGCCCTCGCAAAGCGAGGGCACTGCGCCAGGTTCTCAGTTGCTGGCATGGAGTGCCGAAGGTGCTCCTTGCCAGCAACTGAGGACCCTCGCGAAGCGAGGGCCTCAGTTGCTGGCATGGAGCGCCGCAGGCGCTCCATGCCAGCACCTGAGGAACCCCCCAAAAAGAGAGGGCTTCAGTTGCAGCAACTGCGACCCTTGCAAAATTCACAACCCAAATTCGCAACCCAAAGAACTGCGAACCTCGCAAAGTTCACGTCGCAACCCAAACAGCACGACACACACATTACGACACTCGCAAACAACATATGACACACGTTCACACACATTACGGCCTCGCAACACTCGGACGCAACTCGCGAACATTACAAAATTAAAAACACAATACATACACACAGCACATACATAAAAACCTTACCTACAGAAACAGGAAGCACCCACGACTTCAAAAATGCAACTTACAACTTAATTGCACTCAAAATAAAAAAGTTTAGACACTAAATAATTTGCTAAGCGACACAAAAAATGGCCGACGAATAAAACGAAAACGAGGCTACACACGCAAACACCATACGAGACATGATACCAGACATTATGACCTCGCAAACATCGGACGCAACACGCTGACATACAAACATTTAAAACTTAAGAAATACACACAACAAACACATAAAAAGCTTACCTACAGCAAGAGGAACCATCCAGCACCTCAAAAAAACAAGTTACATCTACATTTAAATCAAAATAAAACACTTTAGACACTAATACCATCGCTAAGCGAGAGAAAAAATGGCCGACGAACAAAATGAAAACGAGGCTTCAGACGTAACTAGACTACACTTACTCGCAATAATGAAACACATACTATGCGGAACGTATCACAATCATATTAAACACCATTTTGAACAGTGCTACGCACAAAATGGCGGATGGAACGCAAATTGTAAGCTGGAACGCAAATAGCACATGCGTATTGCGTTCTAACGGTCTCACTTTCCAGAACTTTCTACAAGTTTATAAATACTGCCTATTTTACACAAAAAAATACATTTCTCCTCAGGTGATGAACGGAGTGACTTCAGAGATAACTGCTGCTTTTACTTGAGAAGACAATTCTTTACTAATTTACTACTTTACATTGTGCAAATTACAACTGAAAGGTAAGCTATAATATATTACATTTTATTATCAGGACAGGTCAAAAAAAAAAAAAAAAACTAGGAAAATGTGATTTATGTAGTGACATATATGGCACATTTATGTGTATAGGCCCACAAAAAAAATACGGTTCATTTAACAAAACAACAAAAAAACATAATTCAATATTAAACAGAGGTTTATGTATAGTGACATGTGACACGCACATATATGTGTATAATGTATAGTGACATCTGACACGCACATATATGTCTATAATGTATAGTGACATGTGACACGCACATTTATGTGTATTGACCCTGCATAGTGACATGTGACACGGACATATATGTGTATCATGTATATTGACATGTGACACACACATTTATGTGTATTGCCCCTGCATAGTGACATGTGACACGCACATTTATGTGTATTGCTGCCACTGCAACAAAATTAGCTTAAAACAAAATCATTAAACAACTACATTTAAATGACATTAGATGTCATGTATACTGATATGTCACACGCACATATATGTGTATCATCTATAGTTACATCTCACACACAGACATTTATGTGTGTTGGAAAAAAAAATTATAAGGATAATTTAACAATTTAAATATGATTCATGTATAGTGATATGTCACACGCACACAAAATAATTACATTAAACTATGGAAATGTGCTTCATGTATGTGACATATGTGTGTAGCCACCACCAAAAAATAAGGTCAATTGAAAATAATTACAGAAGTATTTTTTAAATGACATTAATTTACTGCAATTCAATAGATCATATAAAGCTGAATCTTTCTATTTCTTTTAATATTCAAACAGACTCTGCATCAACAGCGTCACTCAACAATTTGCACCGTGCATTGCGAATCACAATCACTTTTAAAGAACACCAACAAAGAACAACAGGTAAGATACAACAAGACATTACATGCTCAAAAGGCCATGGTTTGCTAGATGAAAAATTATAAATATACAAATAACTATTTCACTTTCTTTTTCAAACAGACACTACAAGAAGACCGGCGGATTAAGATTGGCAGGAGGGGACCCTCTGTCATTCGACACTTCAATCAAGGTAAAGTATTAAGTATAAAAAAGAAAGAACCATGAGCCTCATTCAATTGCGAGTTGCTCAATTGAATAGGGCTCTATATAAGCACATAACATATTTTTTATACAGAACTTTTTAGCTACTGAATTTCTAACCACAATCAAGGTCTTCAATAACTAAAAACTTTGCTCAATAAATATGTTATGTGCTTATATAGAGCCCTCTTCAATTGGCAAAATTGCAATTCAATGAGGACCTATATATCTTTAATGGCCGAGGGCCTTACTCAAATGTGATTTGCCCATTTCAATAGGGCTCTATATAAGCACAGAGCATATTTTTTAAAGGAACTTTTTATTTAGTGAACACGTTGCTTTTCACAGAGCATATTTTTTAAAGGAACTTTTTATTTAGTGAACACGTTGCTTTTGGATACAAGTTCACTAAATACAAAATTCGGTAAAAAAATATGCTCTGTGGTGATATTGAGCTCTATTCCATTGGCCAAAACACAATTGAATGAGGAGCTGACAATATAACAAATGCAGCAACCAAAGGCCCTCATTCAATTGCTATTTTGGACAATTTATTATGGCTATAAATAAGCACTTTTAGGCCCTTATTCAATTGCCATTTTGCTTATTCTATAGGGATCCAAATAATCACATAACATATATTTTTTAAAGAACTTTTTCGTTAGTGAAAACCTTGCTTTTGGATACATGCTTAATAACTAAAAACTTCTTTAACAAATATATGTGATGTGCTTATTTAGAACTCTATTCAATTTTCAAAATTGCAATTCAATGAGGGCCTTAGAGTACTATTACATTGTAAAAAATGCAATTCAATGAGGGGCAAACTATGCAACATATGGTACACACAAATTGCAATTTGCCCAATTGAATAGGGCTCTAAATAAGAACATAACATTTTTTTTAAAGAAGTTTTTAGTTAGTAAAAATCTATCCAAAAGAAAGTTTTTCACTGACTAAAAACTTCTTTAAAAAAATATGCTATGTGCTTATTTAGGGCACGATTCAATTAGCCAAATCGCAATTGAATGAGACCCAAAGTGCTACACACAAAACAGAATTGGAATAAACTCATACAAACACATTGCCTGAAAATCTACGTCGGGAAAACGAGCAGAGAATTCAGACGTAGGATGGGAGAACACATCTGCTCAATTACGAATGAATATGATACACCAATTGCACGCCATGTAAAATTAAAACACCAGAAAGACACATCTGTCTTAAAATTTCTGATAATAGATGGAGTAAAATTGGGCCCAAGAAAAGGGAACCTGGATGACATACTACTTAGGAGGGAATCTAAATGGATTTATGAATTACAGGCCCAAACACCTAAAGGTCTCAATGAAGGATTCTCCTTTAAGGCATTTTTATAGGCAAGAAGTGACACACTTTATCAAACAGTACACCCTCTGAGAAGGGAACAAGATAATCCCAAATCAAGACAGAAACTTTTCTGGATTTCCTCATATCACACCAAGATATAGATATACCATAACCTCTAACCTCTCCAATTAGAGGAGGAATTGTATATAGATCTTTTTATTATTAAATTCACCGTAACACATACATCATACACAGTCTGTATATAATTTCTGATTATGTGTATCCTCATAGTATATGAGGACATTAGCACCAATACATGTTATATAATTAGGACACAGTTCAACGTTTATTGATTCACTAAGAATTAGACTTTAGTTTAATACACACATACAGGAATATTGTTTTTTGGTTTTTGGTTTCGGAATATATCCTTATTATAGATTAGTTATATAACCAAGCACGATAGGAGTTATACTAGTCACACCTTACACTATATATTTTATATGATCTATATAATACAATTAAAACTATAGTATGGATAACCATAAAAGAGGAATTATATGGGAGATATATCTTTGTTATAATGACAACGGAGGAATAATCATTTAATAAAGATCTTATTAATCCAGTGGAAGAGATAGGGATATACCTCAGTGGAGTATAAAAGTGTTATAATGTAAATAGTACCCAAGTTTTCTGCTGTGACTCTGCATGAAAACTATAGATATCCCTCTGGTATAATGGGGAATAGGAGATTGACCCCATATATGGAAGTTAGACATAACATACTGGATATCAGAATATGTGGAACTATGGATGGATATATAGTGAACTATATCTAAAGATATATCATCAGCCTAGATTAAACTGGCTAAATAGCATACAAATATTATAAATATATGCAACTCAGACATAAATAAGTAAAATAATCGGAATTTGCTTCTGTTTTTAAATTTGTGGGATCTGTCATACCAGACCTATACATATTGCCCCTTCACTTGCTAATAAAGGCAAAGGGTAACCATGACTACTGTCCTATTATAAATAGGAGGCATCGTTGAGGAGATCGCCTTCCCCCTTTGAGAAAGTCACTCCCACGTGACGAAACGTACGTCAGGGCAGCGTCTGACGTCAGACGCTAACGTTGTAACAAGCAAGTGCTTCCCATGTAGCTGAACGCAGCTCCGTGATCTCTAAGTCCTTACCAGTCCTAAAACTGGTGCTTTAGCCCTAGCACACGGTAGTGTCCGGTGCTAAGTTAAAAACAAACAGAGCAGACCGATATATCACAGGACATTGCAAATTAGACCTTTAAGTCCTTGTTAGTAATATATCTGGCGCTTGAAGTGCAGTGCACAGGTATTGCCCGGTGCTGAGCTGTAACAAGCAGCATAGGCTGTGTCAAATAACAGGACGCTGCAAACTAGATCCACATTGAGCCCTAACAAGCAGCATAGACTGTTTTAAACCACAGAACGCTGCAAATTAGATCAATGCAGACAATAATGTGGATATAAAGATAAATGTCATCTTACATATAAATGGTGAACTACTCTGTATATAAGAACTGTAAATTAGATCAGACACAAATATTGTAACCCACATATAAAAGGGCATGATAAGCTACCAGATTCATATATGGACTAGGAATTTGTAGGACTTACTGTTTTGGATATAAATTAAGTAAAACCTCTTTTGAGATACACATATATATACACCAGGAAGCCAGCTTTACAATTGTAAAAGCACCTTATAAGACATAATAGAAGAGATTATAACACTGAATTTATCTCTCAGTAACTGGTCTAGGGTGCAATATAAAGGGAGTCAATATTAATTGTTTTTAAGGAATTATTTCCTATTCCCTTGATTTTAAACAAGTTTTTAATCGACGTTGTCTTCAAGTAATTAAATAAAGATTTATTGTTTTGATTTCTCTGGTTCTTTAATATTATATATGAATAGGTGTTATGCACCGAGAGAAATAATAACTATTATTTCCCAACACTACAAAGAATATATATAAGTGGTTCAATCCACAATTTTGGGTATAAATTGAATTCAGGATCTAAGGCTATCCTCCCTTAAAACTGTGTATTCCAAACAAGATGGCGAGTCTAAATATAGATAGTTGGAAATTCACCAACTTACATAATGAAGCAGCAGAAAGTTTCAACTTTAGAGCCATAGAAAAGGAAGATGAGGATATTAACATCAAAATTGCATTTAGAGACCTGAATAAAAATTTGAAAAAGCAAGTGAAAATAGTATGGGAAATGACAAGCCTTGAAAATTACATAAAACAAAAGATTATTCCGAGAGGCCTGAGGATTAAAATAATGCCAGCAACAAGTTTAATCAATGATGATTTTTTTTAAAAATGGACAGACATTCTATCACAATGTTCATTAGATTTAATGGACTTAATAGTGCAAACAGAAAAAAAGCACTTAGAAATGTTCAGCAATGACCTAGACAAAAGCCAGAAATTGGTTGAATCCTTTAAAGAAAAACCAGAATATGAAACGAATTGCCAGAAACTGACTGAAAATCTGGAGAGATTTAAAAATGAAATAAAATCTAGAAAGCAGAAGAAATTCATGAGAGATCAGGGTGATTATAAAAATAACAGGGTATATAAACCCACCCAGAGGCAAAATAGAACTAAGATATCCTCTGACATAAGCTCATCAGAATATGAAACTTCAGATATTGAAGACCCAAACATGAGATTGGGAACTGGTACAAGTACAGATGGAATACAAAGAGGTTTAAGGACTAGGTCAATGCAGGAACATGAACAGAGACAAGAGAAAGCTTTTTTAGACAGAGGCCAATATATCCTAAGAGGAAAAAGGAAAGCAACCAATACACAGATAAGACCAAATCGATATCAAGGACCACCACATTAAGTCCGAATGCCTCTGATTTAGAAGATTCCCTACAAATAATAAATCTATCAACTTTTGCACTAAATGAAACACATAAAGCTGTCCTAAAAAGAGGCCTCTCTTTTGTTCCATCATCCAAAGTAGAACTTTTTACAAACATAAAAGATTTAAATCTCTTTGGAAGGAAATTGGCACTTCATAAATTCTATAAAAATAAAAACATGAAAGAGTATGCCTATTTAAACATTGATAAGGAAGATCAAGACACATTTATGGATATGATGGCCCTAATAGAGGAAAATGAGAATGCATCCATATCAGAATCAGGAACACCAAAAATATGGAAAAAAAAGAGTAAATTCACTCCTCAAATTAAGGACTATCCAAATATTAGTGTCTTTATACAACTAGTTACAAGAGAATTGGAAAATCTATATACATCTAAGCAGAAAACCACATACAATCTAAGTAGAAAGGAAAATGCAGCATTAAAGGAGCTCCAAGATTGTAAAAATATACAAATAAAACCAGCGGATAAAGGGGGAAATATTGTAGTAATGGCAAACGAAGACTACAAAAGAATGTGTGAGAAGATTCTAAAAGATAAATCAACTTATGAAACACTGAGTGCAGACCCTACAAACATATATAGAGAAGAACTTGAATCAGTGCTTGATAAAGCATTGCTAGAAGGAATAATAAATAAAAATACATATGACTATCTACTACCAAATAACCCCACAATCCCTACTTTCTATGCACTTCCAAAAGTGCATAAAAAGATGTCACCAATACCTGGTAGACCAATTGTATCAGGGAACAATAATTTATCCGAAAATATCAGTAGATTCCTGGATTACCATCTGAAAGATCTAGTCACAGGTCTTCCCTCATATATCAAGGATACAACAGATATATTGAAGCAATTGGAAGACATAATAGTACCAACTAAAACATGGCTCGTGAGCATAGATGTAGAAGCACTATATAGCTCTATACCACATATACAAGGCATTGAAGCTGTGGGCTTCTTCCTAAGAACCAAAGGAACGAAAATGGAACAATTCAATAAGTTCCTATTAAATCTTCTTGAATATATACTAACTAGAAACTACTTCATCTTTGCTGATAAATGGATACATCAAATTAAGGGCACAGCAATGGGGACATCATGTGCCCCGAATTATGCAAATTTATTTCTAGGGTGGTGGGAAGAAAGATGGGTATTTGAGGAAACCAAGAAAGATATGACAGATCATATACTAATGTGGAGACGATTTATAGATGACATAATTATCTTTTGGACCGGAACAAAGGAGGAACTATCTCTCTTCATAGATACCCTTAATAACAACACCTTAGGCCTAAAATTTACATATGAAATAAACTCAACTGAGTTGGCCTTTTTGGACTTAAAAATAATGAAGGATCACCTGGGAAATATCAGTACGACCACATACAGGAAAGATACAGCATCCAATAGTTTACTAGAGTGGTCAAGTCAACATTATGAACCCCAAAAAAGAGGTATACCAAAAGGCCAATATCTACGTATCCAAAGAAATTGCAGTGATGACATCTCTTTCAAGTTAGAGGCTGACAAACTTAGGAAACGTTTCAAAAGTAGGGGATATTCAAACAAATGCCTTAAAAAAGCATATCAATATGCCCTGAATGTTAAAAGAACAGATCTCCTAAATATTCAAGGAAAATATACACGAAAGACAAAAATGGAAGAATCACAAATAGAGAAAGAGGAAAATTCCAGTGAAGAAGAAGACCTAATACGATGTATACTTACATATGGATATAATGCAAGAGAAATTAAAGACATCTTCTCTAGATTTTGGTATCTATTAACGGCTGATGAGGACCTAAAAACTAAGGTCTCCACGAAAAGTTCAATAACATATAGACGGAGCCCAAATCTGAGAGACCTGCTTGTACATAGCCACTTCTCAGAACATAAACAAAATGAACAAACATGGCTTAAACCTTTGATTGGATGTTATAGATGTGGACGGTGTAAATATTGTAAATTTATAAAACCTTGCAAGGAATTTATCCACCCAACATCAGGTAAAAAATATCCTATAAAAGAGTTCTATAACTGCAAAACCAAAGGAGTTATTTATGTGATACAATGCATTTGCCTGAAAATCTACGTCGGGAAAACGAGCAGAGAATTCAGACGTAGGATGGGAGAACACATCTGCTCAATTACGAATGAATATGATACACCAATTGCACGCCATGTAAAATTAAAACACCAGAAAGACACATCTGTCTTAAAATTTCTGATAATAGATGGAGTAAAATTGGGCCCAAGAAAAGGGAACCTGGATGACATACTACTTAGGAGGGAATCTAAATGGATTTATGAATTACAGGCCCAAACACCTAAAGGTCTCAATGAAGGATTCTCCTTTAAGGCATTTTTATAGGCAAGAAGTGACACACTTTATCAAACAGTACACCCTCTGAGAAGGGAACAAGATAATCCCAAATCAAGACAGAAACTTTTCTGGATTTCCTCATATCACACCAAGATATAGATATACCATAACCTCTAACCTCTCCAATTAGAGGAGGAATTGTATATAGATCTTTTTATTATTAAATTCACCGTAACACATACATCATACACAGTCTGTATATAATTTCTGATTATGGGTATCCTCATAGTATATGAGGACATTAGCACCAATACATGTTATATAATTAGGACACAGTTCAACGTTTATTGATTCACTAAGAATTAGACTTTAGTTTAATACACACATACAGGAATATTGTTTTTTGGTTTTTGGTTTCGGAATATATCCTTATTATAGATTAGTTATATAACCAAGCACGATAGGAGTTATACTAGTCACACCTTACACTATATATTTTATATGATCTATATAATACAATTAAAACTATAGTATGGATAACCATAAAAGAGGAATTATATGGGAGATATATCTTTGTTATAATGACAACGGAGGAATAATCATTTAATAAAGATCTTATTAATCCAGTGGAAGAGATAGGGATATACCTCAGTGGAGTATAAAAGTGTTATAATGTAAATAGTACCCAAGTTTTCTGCTGTGACTCTGCATGAAAACTATAGATATCCCTCTGGTATAATGGGGAATAGGAGATTGACCCCATATATGGAAGTTAGACATAACATACTGGATATCAGAATATGTGGAACTATGGATGGATATATAGTGAACTATATCTAAAGATATATCATCAGCCTAGATTAAACTGGCTAAATAGCATACAAATATTATAAATATATGCAACTCAGACATAAATAAGTAAAATAATCGGAATTTGCTTCTGTTTTTAAATTTGTGGGATCTGTCATACCAGACCTATACATATTGCCCCTTCACTTGCTAATAAAGGCAAAGGGTAACCATGACTACTGTCCTATTATAAATAGGAGGCATCGTTGAGGAGATCGCCTTCCCCCTTTGAGAAAGTCACTCCCACGTGACGAAACGTACGTCAGGGCAGCGTCTGACGTCAGACGCTAACGTTGTAACAAGCAAGTGCTTCCCATGTAGCTGAACGCAGCTCCGTGATCTCTAAGTCCTTACCAGTCCTAAAACTGGTGCTTTAGCCCTAGCACACGGTAGTGTCCGGTGCTAAGTTAAAAACAAACAGAGCAGACCGATATATCACAGGACATTGCAAATTAGACCTTTAAGTCCTTGTTAGTAATATATCTGGCGCTTGAAGTGCAGTGCACAGGTATTGCCCGGTGCTGAGCTGTAACAAGCAGCATAGGCTGTGTCAAATAACAGGACGCTGCAAACTAGATCCACATTGAGCCCTAACAAGCAGCATAGACTGTTTTAAACCACAGAACGCTGCAAATTAGATCAATGCAGACAATAATGTGGATATAAAGATAAATGTCATCTTACATATAAATGGTGAACTACTCTGTATATAAGAACTGTAAATTAGATCAGACACAAATATTGTAACCCACATATAAAAGGGCATGATAAGCTACCAGATTCATATATGGACTAGGAATTTGTAGGACTTACTGTTTTGGATATAAATTAAGTAAAACCTCTTTTGAGATACACATATATATACACCAGGAAGCCAGCTTTACAATTGTAAAAGCACCTTATAAGACATAATAGAAGAGATTATAACACTGAATTTATCTCTCAGTAACTGGTCTAGGGTGCAATATAAAGGGAGTCAATATTAATTGTTTTTAAGGAATTATTTCCTATTCCCTTGATTTTAAACAAGTTTTTAATCGACGTTGTCTTCAAGTAATTAAATAAAGATTTATTGTTTTGATTTCTCTGGTTCTTTAATATTATACAAACACATAGCAAAATAAATTAACTTTCTTATTCAATGTTTAACAACCTATAAGCCTTACAAAGAAGCCTAAATAAGAATAACAAAAGTGTTGCGCACCTAATAAGATTGTACAAAAAATCACACAAACACATAGGAAACTACATTAACATTCTTCTTTAATGTTTAACAACCTATAACCAGTACAATCAAGAATAAATAACTTTAGCACAAGTGGTGCGCACAAAACAGGATTGTAAAAAACTAACACAAACACATAGCAAACTACATTAATTATATTATTTCATGTTTCACAAACTATAACCATCCCAATAAAGGCTAAATAAGTATACCACAAGTGGTGCGCACAAAAGAGGATTGTACAAAAACTTACATAAACACATAGCAAAATAAATTCATATTCTTATTTAATATATCACAACCCACAAGCCTTACTAAGAACCTTAAATAAGAATAACAAAAGTCGTGGGATTGTACAGAAAGTTAAAAAAAAAAAATAGAAAAAAATAACCATAACTGATACAATACAGCCAAATTCATACATTTTTTACTTATTTAAAAGACATTTCACTCAAACAACATTTTCTATTTTATATTACAACAGATACTGCGTGAAGACAATCGGACGAGGACTTTCTCCACAGGACCAGACCATCGGACGAGGACTTTCAACACAGGACCAGACCAGCGGACGAGGAATTTCAACACAGGACCAGACCATCGGACGAGGACTTTCACCAAAGGACCACAACATCGGACGAGGGCTATCGCCACAGGACCACAACATCGGACGAGGGCTATCGCCACAGGACCACACCATCGGACCAGGACTTTCAACAGAGGACCAGACCATAGGACCAGGATTTTACACAGAGGACCACACCATCGGACGAGGACTTCCAACAGAGGACCACACCATTAGACAACGATTTTCAACCGAGGACCAACAAACATTTGGATTTAAATCACACTTCAACCAAGGTACAGTATAATAAGTACAAAAGTAGAAAACTAAAGAAACTGCTTTCAGTTGCATCCGTGTCAACAGAAAAATAAAAAAATAAATTTAATATCTCCCTTATTCTATTTAAATTGCCACTATGCAATACATAGCTCAATAACCACATCAATTTTTTTTTTTAGCAAAGAAGTTTTGCAGTGGTAAATATCTATCCACAAACAACGTTTTTAATAAATAAAACCATTATTTTAAAACAATATGTTACATGCTTATTTACAGCAGTAATCCATTGGCCAAATTCTTAGTTAGTGAGGACAGGAATTATAATTTTAACTAAATATAACTGATACATTAATGATTTGCCTTTTATTTCACCAATTGTGCACAAAAATCTTTAACAGGAATTACAAATTTAAATATACACAATTACATTTCTTTTTTTTCATTTACAGATTAATATGGCTGATAACGAGACCAAAGAAGAGAAGAAAAGACGTCAAACTAGAGAAAGACAAGAGAGATGGGCCGCCCAGCAGACACCTGAGGAGAAAGAAATTTGACGAGAAAAAGAACGCAAAAGACTTGCAAATAAAAGAATATCAGCTGCAAAAATGAAAGATACAACAAAAAAATAAAAAGATAATAAAGCATTTACAAACTGTTCCTCAAACATCAGATTACATTTTACAAGATACCAGTCAAGACAGACCAAAAAAAGCAACTACAAAAACAAAGCATTTACAAACTCTTACTAAAAACTTACAGGACATTTCAACAAAACAAGGACAACATATACCAAGAAAAGCCACGAAAAAAACGAAACATTTAGAACCTGTTGTTGAAACATTTCATGACTTTTCACCTGATGAATATGAAAGTCAACATCCGATATGCTTTGCAAATTGTCCTTTACTCAAGTCTTTAGCAGTAGAGGTTCATAGTTGTGGGGACATGAGTACTCAATGTCAATTTTTTGAGGCTTATTATTTTAAACAGGAGAGACCCAGAGATGGACAATTTATTAGTTGTTGTCAAAAAGGCAAGTTCAAACTTCCAGAAAGGAAACAATTTCCAAGCTATTTACAAAATATTATGACTGAACCTACTTTTCCAAATTACAAAATTTTTAAGACAAACATAGGATCCTACAATAGTGCCATATCATTTGCATCTATGGGGGCAACATTGGCTGCTAATGTACCAGGACATGGTCCTTACTGTTTTAAAGTCCAAGGACAAATTTATCATCGGACTTCACATTTACATCCAGAGCAAGGAGAGCAAAGAAAATTCGCTCAACTATATGTCCTAGATACAATGGAAGCTATTGACCAACGTATGCAGATGGAAGAAGATAAAAAATGCTTACCCAGTGTTTTCATAGAGCTAAATAACATTATGGACAACAATCCCTACAGTAAAGCATACAAAAAATTGGCAGAAGTAGAAAATGAACAACAACTTCATGCACAAAGACATAACTTACCCATGTCAAAGGTTAATATGGTGCTTAAAAGAGACAGACATACTGATAAACGTCGTTATAACTTGCCAACATCAAATGAAGTTGCAATGGTATTTCAGAATGATGAAGGAGAACCACCATTTCAAAGAGACATTAGAGTATATCACAGAAATGAGGAGCAACCATTTATTAATATTAATATCTTAAGTCCAAATTTAGATCCAATGACATATCCCATCTTTTTCCCATATGGAGAAGCAGGTTGGCAACCAAAATTATCCTTTCCCAGTTACCCAAATGCTAAAGCCAGAATCCGAAATAATGTTTCTATGCTTGAATTTAAAGTAGCTCAAATTGCCATTCGAGATGAATTTAATCCAATTTTTGTGGTGGAAAACTAACACAACAATGGATTATTGATTCATATTTGCAAGTTGAGGCAAATAATTTAAACTTTATAAAATATCAACAAGATAAACTACGTGTAGAACAATATTGTGGACTCATGGACTATCGAAATATGAGAGAAAGATACAATGATGCTATGGCTATTGTGACAAAATTTGGAAAACCAGATTTATTTGTGACATTTACATGTAATCCACAATGGCCAGAAATTAATCAAAATCTACTTCTTGGACAAAGTGCTTCAGATCGACCAGATTTAGTAGCCAGAGTTTTTAAGATCAAATTAAATGAATTAATACGTGACTTCACTATAAATCAGTTATTTAGCAAATGTCTTGCTTATGTATATACCATTGAATTTCAAAAAAGAGGCCTTCCACATGCACATCTTCTCATAATACTTCAAGAGAAAGATAAATTAGATACTTCGGACAAAGTGGATGCAGTCATAGTTGCTGAACTACCAGATCCAGAACTATATGGTAGCCTATATGAGATTGTTACTCGTCGCATGATTCATGGACCCTGTGGAAACCTTAATACACAATCACCATGTATGGAAAATAATAAATGTTCAAAAGATTTTCCAAAAGATTATAGAGACAAAACATATGCAAATTGTGATGGATATCCACTTTATAAAAGAAGAGAAGGAGATAGTGCCATTATTCGTGGAAAAAAAGTGGACAATAGATATGTAGTACCCTACAATCCACATTTACTCATGAAGTACAACGCCCACATCAACGTAGAAGCCTGCACTTCCATAAAATCCATTAAATATGTCTACAAATATATTTACAAAGGCTATGATGCAGCTACTGTAGTCGTCAAAAGTGCAGACAACCCTGAATGTAGTGAGTTAGTACATGATTAACTTGCATCTCATGTAGATGCTCGCTATGTAAGTGCACCAGAAGCTATGTGGCGGCTTTTAAAATTTGAAATGCATGATAGATCACATGCAGTATATAGATTAGCAGTACATTTGCCACAACGACATTTAGTCTATTTCCATGCTGGAAACGAAATGAATGCATTGGCCCAAAGTGAAGATCGTCACACTACACTAACTGCATGTTTTGCATTAAATTCAAATGATGCTCAAGCAACACAATACTTATATATTGAAATTCCATATCACTATGTTTTTGTGAATGGATTATGGAGACCAAGAAAAACCAGAGGCAATAAAATAATTCCACGAATTTACACGGTCAGTCCAAGAGATGTTGAATGTTTTTGCTTACGGATATTACTTTTAAATGTTCCAGGAGCACAAAGTTTTGAACAATTAAGAACTGTTAATGTCATTGTATATGAATCCTTCCATTTAGCTGCAAGACATAGAAACTTACTCGCTGATGATACAGAGTGGGAAAGATGTTTAGAAGAAGCAGCACAATGTCAAATGCCACGACAGATGAGAGAACAATTTGCTTTTATTTGTATCTTCTCAAATGCTCCAAATGCATTAGCTTTGTGGGAGACTTTTAAAAGTAATATGGCTGAAGACTTTATGCGACGATACAATGAACCCATTGCACACTTAAAAGCGTTAATGGAAATCCAAGAAGTATTTTTAACTCATGGATTAAGTTGTGCAAGTTTTAATTTGCCTGATCCAGGTCTTATAGATGACATAAACTTTGAAGACTATGACATTCAACTACAAGCAGAAAGAACACAAGAAAGACTTGCAACTTTAAATACACTACAATTGCAAGCATTTCATGCCATTAAAAATGCAATAGATGATGACATGGTGACAGAGCGTTATTTCTATCTTGATGGACCTGGCAGATCAGGAAAAACCTATTTGTACAATTTATTAATGAGTTCAGTACGAGCACAAGGACAAATAGCAATGGCGTTTGCCACTACTGGAATTGCTGCACTTTTATTAGAAGGTGGAAGAACTGTTCATAGTGGATTTAAACTGCCAGTGCCTATTTTAGAAAATTCGGTGTCAGATATTCGCATGACATCATTACAAGCAAAGAAATTTAAGAAATGTAAATTAATTATAATAGATGAGGCCACAATGATGTCATGCTATGCCCTCCAATGTATTGACCGTTTGCTTTGTGAAGTCATGGATAATATTTTTCCATTTGGTGGAAAGGTAATGTTGTTGGGTGGCGATTTTAGACAAACATTACCTGTTGTTGTACATGGAAATCGAACTGACATTATCGAAACCTGTATCAAGTCAAGCACAGTATGGAAACATTTTACCCATCTTCAACTGCAACAAAATATGAGATCAGAAGGACAAAATGATTTCAATGATTGGCTTATTAAAATTGGAGAAGGCAGAACAGAAAAAATACTACATTTAGCTGACGACACTGTAGAGATCCCACCTCAGATGATTTGTCAACAAGATATTATATCGGCTATATTTGAAGGGAGCATCAATAACGAAGAATATTCCGAGCTTGCCAACCAAGTCATACTGACGTGTAAAAATAAAGATGCATTAATCCTCAATAATGAAATCTTAAAAAAAATTAATGCACCACAAAGAAATTATCACAGTGCTGATTCTGTACTTGCTGATGACAATGAAAGTCAGGCTAACTTTTCGACTGAATTCATAAACTCTCTAACTCCTTCTGGAATGCCACCACATATTTTGCAGCTAAAGAAAGGTGCAATTATCATGTTACTGCGAAATATGAACCCCAAAAAAGGCCTATGCAATGGCACAAGATTAATTGTTCAACAATTAAGGGACCATTTTATAGATGCTGACATTTTAACTGGGACCCATAAAGGAGAGAGAGTTTTCATATCAAGAATAGATTTAGCACCAAGTGAAAGTAGTCTCCCTTTTATACTTCAAAGAAGACAATTTCCCATTATTATGGCATTTGCCATGACCATTAATAAATCACAAGGTCAAACTTTCAAATCTGTGGGTATTTTTTTGGAAGAACCAGTATTTGCACATGGTCAATTGTACGTTGCTTTGTCACGGTGCAAAAATCCACAGGCTATTAAAGTTTACATTGAAAAAAATTAAAGTCAAGGTGATTTATTAGAAGATGGACGTATTTTTACTAAAAACATTGTCTACTATGAAGTACTATAACTTTGCAGGATACAAACTAAAGCCATGCAAACATTTTGGAAAAACATTCAAAAATACATAACAATTTGTTTTTGTTTTTCAGTCATAATTAATGGAAGTCATGTTTATGGATAATTCGCCTCACAAAATACTAGCCTTGCATTTCTATGAAAAATTATGTTAAAATGTTAAGTCACTATGTTAATGTTTCTAATGTTACAAGTTTAAAAACAATATTTTCAAGTTATTTCATTCAACATATGACAAAGTTCATGTTAAGAGCTCAAGCACCTTTTAAGTCACAATGTAAATATTGTCTGTTATCTTAAGATTACTACCTACATTAATGTTTATCGCCAGTTTATGTGGTCAGTAAAGAATTACTTTCATTAGTTACGGTTTAAGGAGAGTTTTTACTGTATGCCTTCCTCTACATTCAATGTATATTAAACTTAACAATTATTCTGATACAAATTGCATGCTAATACTGATTAATTAAGTTAAACTGTTTTTACATTCAAATGTTAATACTTTTAATACAAAATTATGTTACAAAATGTATTCACTATGTTCCTGTTTATAATGTTCAAAATTAGACAAATGTTTTGAAAACTTCCAAACTTACATAAAAAATAAAGTTCAATTTTAAAAATATATACTTTCAAGGTTATTGCTTACATATATTTTAAACTTCATGTTAAAATTCGGGACGTTTCAAAAAGTCTTTTTACTTTTTACTTTCCTCTGGATTCTATGTATATTAAAGTGAACAATTCTTCAGATACAAATTTCATGTTAAAAAACCATTACATCAACATTTTACAAAAATACATGTTCATATCACAATACTTACAAGGGTCAAAAATATATTTAAATAACTAAACAACTTCACAAACATATACATCACATTGCCGTCATTTTTTGACGGGCAAGTCGATAGTAATGATATATTCACTAGTTAATGAAGTATGAGCTTCAGATTATGGTCAGTATGCTCTTCTGTTTTCCTACAGTTTAAGACAATCATAATGGCTGAATTTGTGTTTGCCAAATCTATGCACAGGAATCTTGAAATTATGGCCTGTGTTCTGCAATCCAGAAGTGACATATTATTCTCTTAGCCGCTCATAGAAAATAATCCTACAAAAAAGGGTGCTACATAAATGAATCCTGTTGTTAATTATGCTATGCTTTACAATTCTTGGTGATTTATTTTTTCTGAGCAGTTACTCATTGAGGGTCTTGAAGATTTAGAAAGATTAGAGATTTCATAGGTTGTTCCCATTGTTAGTGCTGAGAACATGCTCACAATCAACAACACGAAGAATAGCATTCCTTGTATAATATGATTTCCACGATTGATATATATTATCTACAGCATTCCTTAACATACACAAAATAACTCTACAATCACAGCTCATCATAAAGGGTCTTTAAGACTATAGAAATAGAAATAGTAAAAGTTTGAGTTATTGCAGAAATGCAAATAACAAATCTAGATAAAAAAGAAAATATTCCACTTTGAAAATATTTTTTAATGTAATCAGATAACACAAAGCACTTATTGTCACTGATAATTTAATTAATTAAATTAAATATGTTACAACTGCAACTCTTTTTTCTTCCATTTCTCTGCCATTACTGCACTTCCATTACTTCTGCATAGCCCTGTATTAACATATTGAAGAGCTTTACAACTAAACCCACATCTAAAACTTTGAAAACATTTTTCTTGTGACTCTCCTTGTAACAATTTTATCTATGATATTTCTCAGTCTTCTGCTCCTACTCAAAATGCACATACTGAGACTGGATGTAAGTTAGCAAGTTTTCAATCTTATAAGATGTTTTGGAAAAAAGCATTATGAATCTAAGCTCAAAGACAGAGATCCCGATTCAAATGCAAGCCCGCAACTCGATCGTAGTAGGCTGTATGTCTGCAGGTGTTTTGTGGACTCCTGTTCTTCTCCGATTATGACGCTATTCAATTGCTAAAGTCCGCAAGTTACTGTCCCAAAGCCAAAACCGTAAACCCATGCACTGGTTCGTAGCAGTTCAGGGCGGGAACATGATCAATTAAGCAAGCCCGTAACCTCCCATTTTGAATCAGCTAATAGAAAATGAGACTGACATTATTACGGCAGTAAAACATGGAGGTTACATGTTAATCAATTAGGTTCGAGGTACGATATGCAATCAGACTCGCAAACCCGTAAAATAAAGAATATTGAAAATGAATGCGAACACTGTTCTACTCCATGTGGGTGGCCTGATATGTATTAACCCATTGATACCCGAGACCGATTTAACCCCGAAATGAAACATAAAAATACATTTAATTTCCTGCCGATTTGCAAGCTTGAGACTGCATTTACAGTGTTACAAATAGGTGTTTAACCCCCTTGCAGGTCCTCTCTAGCACTCGTAGGATTTTCTCCTTCTTTTGCCATTCAAGGGTGTGAAAACATTGAGAAGAGATCAAAACAAGAGAAAGATCAAAGGCTTCGGGAGACTGGAAGTTACGGGTTAAACATTACATTTTTTTCAAGGCAGTAACTCGTAAACCCGTTTGGAGCCTGCTAAAGATGCCAATTGATGCTAAACTAACTTGCAACCTCACGTATGGGCTATCGGATCGAGCGAGAGCTCAACTGAATCAGGCTCAGAGCCCTCATGCTTTGCAATGTTTTGTCTTAAGGCCAAAGTATATCCTGCTAGCTATGTTTATCACTCGTCCCGGAAACATTGCAAGAGAACAGATACAAGTGACTAAGGCACTACAGAGCCGAAAATTGTGACAAACTTTTCCATTCATTTTTGCACTGACAAAATATTACTAGTTACCCCATTAGACTGAAACTACCAAAACCCTATGCAACTAAGGTTTTACGGATAACTCGCAAAATAGGGCAGTGCCATAACATCAGAAATAATATCAGCCCCAATAAATTTGAAGCCTGTAGCCGAATCGGCACACTTGCAAAGGCTTCAGGCTTGAAATTCGGGTGTGTTACAGAGCTATTAAATTGAACCATGCCGCAAGTTACGGGCCATAGATGCAAGCCCATTAACTATTCTTGCGCATGTTGCATGTACCACCATGAACATGATCAATTAGTCAAACCCGTAGTTATGGGTATAGACGGAGCCAATGGCAGAAGAGATCGGCATCATTACGTCACTGAAAAATGTAGGTTAGATTTCAAAGCCTTACAGGTTTCAATTACGAATTTCGATCGGACCCGCATTCCAGAAATAATGCAATATTAATAAATCAGTAAATATGATATTCTAGTTCATGCGAGTTCCATTATATGTATTAACACATTGATTGCCGGGATCGATATAAGACAAAAATGAAACAGAAACAAATGTTTTTTATATTGCAGATTTGCGAGCTAGAGAAATGTTGTGCTAATAATTGTAATACCTAACATCACTTTCCCTTAAATTAAGAGTACAGTAGTGTGTTAATATTTGCATTTACTGTGTTACAGATAGGACCTTACCCCCTTGCGGCCCATTGGCTTTTTGGGTCCATTTGCGGATTACGTGTTTGAACGCCAGTGGGTTCATAGCAATTAAATAACAATTTTTGAACGTAACAGTTACAGGCTTGACAGATCAAACAATTTGTGGATGTTGAGTTCAAATTTTGACATCCCTTAGGGTTTTTTCACCTGTAACCCACAGCGTTGCTTTACGGGGCCAATTTAATAGCCGTAAGTCTTGCGGGCTACGTTACAAGCTATGGTTTTACACGTTGAGGGAATTTAATAGGGCTCTAACAGTCTAAAAACACTCATGAATGGTTTTAAAACCATTGTGGATTGCTGAAGCTGCAGTTAAAATGAAAAATAAATACATTTCAACATTATTTGACACTCAATAGTTTAATTTACACATATTTGTAATTAAGAAAATATGATAATGTATTATTATGTCAGTTTCAACCCAGTGCTCAAGGGGTTAATACATAGGAAACCATGTTGCCTCACAAATGCTCTAATGCATTGTCTATAAATATATAATACAAAACACAAAATAAACTATTTTCTATATATTTACTTTATTAATACAGTTGTCGCATCTATTTAATTAAAAAAATATAAAGAAATGAAAAGGTATTTATATATATATTTATATATATATATATATATATATATATATATATATATATATATATATATATATATATATAAATAAATGTAATGTTTTCCTGCTACAGTTACGGCACTTGTTCACACATCACACATTATAATAAACAATTTCTCCTGCTCTTTTGGGTCCTAGAGCTGCTTCTCATCCGTAAACCTTTGTTTGCGAACTCCCTACACTGAATTCTCTCCGGGATAAGGCTTTGGGTTACGGATATGTGCTGAGTGTCATAATGTGGGGATGCTAAAGATTTACATTGATGTGTATCATGGGGAAAAAAACTACTACAGACGATTTACGGCAATGCCGCTAATTACACTGCCCGATTAGCATGGGGGCCTATATTGGCACGTTACCAATAAAGGATAATCACATATAATAGTTGTCAAACTACGAATCATCGTCACGCAAATGGTGGAGGCTGCAACGTCGGCTGCAATGAGCGGAGGTGGAGGCTCTACGGCGCCTCACACATGGGTACAAACACCCACACAAGCGGCACTTTACCAAAATAGATCTAACGCGCAATCACTATATACGGACTTACACACAAAAATACGAACCGCTGTACTTTAAATTTACGGACTTACCAGACAAAATACGAGAAGCAGGACTTAGAACGCAAAATTTACAGACTTACCAGACAAAAATACGAGACGCGAGACTTAGAAAAAAAAACATTATGACTTCGCAAAAATACGACCTTAAGGGCCGAACCGCGCGCACCTAAAAACATTAAAAACACACACAAAATACATAAAAAGCTTACCCACAGCAGGGGGGGGGGGGCACCCGGAGCCTCTGCAAGTGAAGTTACACCTCAATTTAAGTCCAAATTCCCAAGTTCAGACACACAAAAATTTCCTAAGCGAGAGAAAAAAGGAAAAAAAACGAAAACGAGGCTACAGGACCCTTAACATGCAAACCACCACCAAGCACATACGGCTTTTTAAAAAAGATACACTCTTACCAAGGACGCAACATCATCCACAGCCGCTTACTACATACGCATTCGCCACCAATTTACATACACACAAAAAATAAATAAAAAGCTTACCCACAGCAAGGGGGGGGGCACCCAGGACCTCTGCAAGTGAAGTTACACCTCAATTTAAGTCCAAATTCACGAGTTTACACACACAAAAATCCCCTAAGCGAGAGAAAAACACACCAGCGTACCACATACACATTCGTGCCATTTCACAACCCTAACTTACACAATGCGAAAGTACACAGCTACACTAACGGCTTTACCTCGCGCACGCAGCATATTTACACTACACACTGCACACATTGCTGACACTTAAACCTCAGCTCCAGAACCGTGCAAACCTACATTGGATGCTGCAGGAACATAGAAACAGATTGTCAGCTCTTCAGCACAATGCTTCTTGCATATATAACTTAGAAATAGGTAAAGTATATTGATTTATTAATTTTTTCATTATTTCATTGGCATACAAGAACACATATACACAAAACATTTTTTACAAAATTAGTGCAATAAACACAAAAGACCTTCACCGTGCGCCTCACAACCAATGCAAATGCTGCTCATACCACACAAAATGCACCAGGGGACAGTCTTGCAATAAGCGCAAAAAACACATCACCTCTGACCTTACAATGATAGCAAAAGCCCCTGTAATAACAAAAACAAAACAACAGTGCCCAATAAGCGCCAAAAACACTCATTGTGAGGCATGCGATGAGCGCCAAAGGCGCTCAGCGCAAGCCTCGCAATGAGCGCCGAAGGTCCTCACGGTAAAAACTGTTTTACATTATGTCTAAAACAGCATTCCCTGGCTAACAATTTCATGCCCGTCATTTTTTGATGGGCAATTCGCTAGTAATAATAATAATGATAATAATAATAAAGTTAGTCAAGCACTGATGCAATATCAAGCCCTGACCATATACTTTATTGAGAGACTGACAATTTTATCATTAAATTAATTCAAGTTTTATACAGCAATGGGTTATGAAAATGTGTTCCTATCATGGCAATGTTTTATGAAAGTTATCTTGGTCATTAAAGTACATTTTCATAGAAGGAAAATCATGGAAGACAAGGTTCTGTAACCTAAATCTCACATTATCTAGAGTATTGACAGCATATTATATGAATGCTACACTAAGATGGCCTTCTGTATCTACACCTATCCTTATTTATTATCTCAGCAGTCAATGCAATATAAGTGGAGTAATAGGCATAGCTGGCATATCCTGTACTGCATATTGTGATCGACATGTTGTCAGATTCTTGCTGCTAAGTAAAACGCAATAAATAAACAGTGCGAAAATGCTGGAAATAATAAAGCCATCCAGTAAGTTCACCTGTGCATTTTTATACAGCCTCTGAAAAAAAGGACTGAAAGCTCAGAACTGCAAAATCAAAAAAATAAAATAAAAATAAATGTTGTTTTTGAGAAATTGAAAAAAAAACTTAAGTAAGTAAATTGATTAATATTTTAAAATAAAAAAATAATTATTTGGAGATGGACAAACTATGACTATTAGCATGTCAGCTAGTGCAAAATGATAAAAAAAAAAAAAGCTAGAAAATACATGTTTAAAAAGAAAATGAGAAGTGAAGAAAATAAGTTTTTGAAGTAGAGATTCTGACTGATATTGGAGATCTTAAGGAGAGCTTCTGTAGGTGATTGCGTGGGCTATGAAAAATATGTGAAACTAGGGTCAGATGTTTAGAGGATTAAAAAGGAAGAAGAAGTCTGGAATTGTTGATATCATATTATCAGTACACGAATAGACAAAAAGATCTACAAAGAATTTGTGTTTTATTCTCTTGGTTTATATTAACCTATTACATTGTTTTGTAATTGTCCATACACATATGTAACTATAAAAATGGTAAATAAGTATATGAGTAGCTAAGATTATATTAGATAACAGATTATACATTCCCCTGCCACATTTCTCATCAAATTAATTTAATTTTTAAATTTCAATGGCTTATGAAAATGTGTACAAGTGTTTTATGAAAGTTATTTTGGTCAATAAAGCAGATATGATGCATTTTTTTCTGTGTTTATAATTTGCTGAATTATTTTTTTAATGTATAATGTAATCTCTCTTTCTCTGCTCTCTCTCCCCCTTTCTCATCTCAATCCCACCTTCTGTTTCCCTCTCTCTCTATAAATATATATAGTGGTACCTTGGTTCTCATCCCTAATCCAGACCGCAGGATGAGTTTCATACAGGTTGAAATAATCTGTTCCAGACCCGAGATTTTTCCTATTTTAGTTTGAATTGTTTTTGGACATAAAACCTTAAAACTAAAGAAAAAAACAATTATTACATCAGATAACATAGATTTGTACTTCACTGATGATGAAGATGGTGATGTATAGTGGAGAAGGAGGAGACAGGTTATTGCTTGGAACTTTGGTTCTTACAGGCTGTGAATTGGCTTTTACAGACACAGGATGCACATTGGAAGTTACAGACACATGCTGTAACATTGACACTTACAGGCATATGATGTACATTGGCACCTACAGGTAAAGGATGTAGATTGGCTTTTATAGGCACAGGATACAGATTGGCACTTACAGGCACAGGTTGCACATTGGTGTGGGGCCATGGGAGGCAGTGGGGGCCGCAAGGGGTCAAAGGGGACCACAGGAGGCTGATTGGGTGGGTAGCAGGGAGCGTGAGAGGCCAAGTGGGGGCCGTAATTAGTGGTGAGGAGGGTGCAGCAGGCTGAGTGGGGGCCGCAGGGGGCTGCGAGGGGCTGAATGGTGGCTACTGGAGGCTGAGTGGGGCAGAGGGAGGCTGCAGGGGGCTGAGGGTGGCAAATTTGGGGGTAGAGGGTTGTGGCAGGCTGAGTGGGGGCTGCAAGGGGCTGTGAGGGGCCAAGTTTTTGCTGTGGGAGGCTGAGTGGGGGTCGAGAGAGCCGCAGGGGGCCAAGTTGGGGCCATGCGGGGCGAAGGAGGCCGAGTGGGGGATGCCAAAGGTTGAGTGGGAGCCCTGCTTCATGCTCTCAGATCCTCTCCCACTGGTGGTTCCACCCCTGCCGGCTCCTCCTCTCCTCTACAGGTCAGAGGAGGGAGCTGCAGCCAGGGAGGCATAGGAGAGCATTTTTGCAGCCCGCCTTGCTACGCCACTGTTGTCATGTACATGGAAACTCGAAATGTTTTGCTTTACATATAGTCAGTTGTTTCACCAATAGGAATACTGCCCTTTTCATTCAGTTGATACTGAGAATTCAGTTGATGTTTTATAACATTTTTAACATTGGTTTAAGTGGTATAACATAATGTATTAAATTGATACATACATTGTTTTAATAAGAAATGTTTACAGTAAATGTAAACTGTTTAAATATTACAATGATATAGAGTTTTTCACTAAAGAACTTACTGATGCATAACATGGGAAGTTTTGGCAAAAGAAAAGTAATTTAAGAGGGCTTTTACATGTTCGTAAGCAACTAACTGATGAGTCAATTAAGGAAAATAGCATATGGGTGGTTTTAGAGGTCGTTCCATCTAAATAGCAGATGAGGTTTAATAAGAATAAATGTAAAGTTTTGCATTTGGGAAGGAAAAATTGCCATGCAATTTATAATCTTAATGAAGCAAACCTAGGGGTATCAGATTTGGAAAAGGATTTGGGCGAGCTTGTGGACAACCACCAATAGAACAGTGCTCAATGCCAAGCAGCATCTGCTAACGCAAGCAAAATATTAGGATGTTTTAAGAAGGATATAGAAGCCAGGGAAGAAAATACAATTCTGCCACTATACACATCCCTAGTACGCCCTCATTTGGAATATGAAGTACAATTTTGGGTACTAACTACAAAGAAAGCGCAACAAAACTAATAAGGGGAATAGAGTGGCTAAGCTATAAAGAAAGACTAACCAAGTTAAACACATTTGGATATGGTTTTAAATAAAACGAGAATTCAGGGTTATCATGGATAACTAGAGAAGGAGTATTAATCCAGGGAGGAAACCGTGTGTCGTTATCTGGGGTCAGAAAGGAATTCTTATTTTTTTCCTGTTTGAGTTAATTGGCAAAGTATTAACAGGGTTTTTTTCTGTTTGCCTTCCTCTGGAAAAAATATTAATTAACAATTAATATGCATATTACAAAGATCAGAGGAGATCTAAAAAGGTTGAACTTGATAGACTAAAACTCTTTTTTGAACCTCAATTACTATGTAAATATGTAACAACGGGGCCAACGACCTTACTTCATACAGATTAACAATTGAACTAGAGTCAGAGCTAAAGACCCTCTTTATCTCACTTAGCAACTCAAATCAAATTATACAATGGCCTAAAAGATTGCTTTGCCATCTATCCCTTTCTAAAGTTAACTGTACCATGCTACATAAGCTAATTCACATGCCTCAGAAGTAGAGGATAGGATTTTCGTGCAGAGAGAGAAAAGGGGTTTGCTATAGAGAGAGTAGGAGGTTTGTAATGTGGTTCTACATAATGTGTTACACAAAAAATCACCCATAAAATTGTCCCATAGTCTACATATCCCCCATATAATTACATTTAATTACACTTTTACTAGGCCTTATGTTATCCTTATCCAATTTGCCCTATACCCCATAACCACCTACCTTAACTTATACCACTCTACCTGTACCCCCACCACATACAACACACATACCCCTATTGCATACTATATATGTATCACACATATCAAAACTACATAACTCATCCAATTACTCTATTACCCATGTACCCTACATCATTTGTAGAGAAACAAAATAAACACAAAGCACATCCATGTTTATTTTGTATAACACAATTTTCACACTTTGTTCATTTAATCACATCAGTGGATGGTAATAGTCCAAGATTCTGAGAGTGTGTTTGTGCATGTATCTGTAAGTGGTGTGACTGCTGTATCTGTTTTTTCATCCCAAGATTGATGGTGAAGTTAGAGGAGGAAGGGAGAAGATATGAGGAGGGGATGAGAGGAGGAGAGATAGGGGATGCCTGGGGTAGTGCAGCAGAGAGATGGACTGGGTGGGGGGAGTAGAGAGGGTGATGGTTGTAGGCAGGGGAAGAAGGAGATAGGGGGTGAGGAGGATATAGGGGGAGATAATTGGTGAAAAGGAAACATAAAAGGCCCAGATGTCCTTATTATAGGCACACAAGCCCTAGGGACAGTCTGGGCTATTGATGAAAGGGGGATCAGCACAGGCTTCAGGGCCAGTACAGGAAGGTCATAGGCACAGTCAAGTGGCAATGTGGCTGTCAAGAAGCACATAGTCTCCAATTACTCCCCTGGGAAGTTGATGGTCCTCTTTAATGTCCCCTAGTACCTATCCCATACCATAAATGAAGACTGTGAGGTCAGAGCTGATCCGAGGGCAAGGATGTGAAGTAGAGGTTAGCAAATGTATGCTGTCACATGACTGTAAGGCCAAACAATGAATATATCAGCGAGATGAAACTGTAAATTTTGTCATTCCCCAAACACATGATATCATCATTGGCTGGTATTCATATTATCAAAATGTCTCCTCATTTTTGCCTATGCAACGCACAGTTAAAGATGTACATACAAACACTAAATTATGCATTTGATAACTAGAAATTCAATTTATGTTGTTTTCCTTCTACAGATCAGTGTCACAAGACCTGTCACCATACCAAGAAAAGGAGGAATATATTTCTTTCCCACCACCACTAGCAATGGCTCCTGCATCACATGCCCAGCAGCATTAGTCACTCACCCAAAGCCATCTTCTCACACACTTGGATGAATAACTGGACAGACAAATACAGCAGCACCAACTGGAGATGGGTAGGTATTTTTAGTATATGGAGGGCCTACAGAGCGTGTTGCTCCTTGAGCTCAGACGGATCGGGCGTGAAGATTGGAGTCACCATTAACAAAAAGAGCTCCAAAGTCAATGTCTTCAATAACTGAAGAATGTCCAAATAAACTACCTCTAAAGTCACCACACAGGAGGAGAGGGTTGCCAAGGACGCTGGAGCTTCAGGCCTGGTGGCACAGCAGGACCCAGCCTCCATGTCAGGTGAATATTACATACACCAACGTGCCACCACATGCGCATCACACAAACTACACATGTACATGATGACCAACAAGGACACGGCAGCTCCATGGAATTAACAAGGGATAGATGGATGCATCATTAAATCCATGAAGCTGACAAATAATTGTCATTCCTGGGCACAACAACAGAAATCAAGCAATAGAGAGTCCATTTATTGGTGTGCCCACTGCAGCCTATAAAGTTACAGAACGCAGCCGGAATCAAGATAGAGTTAGGGGACAAGTACAATCAAGACCATGAACCACAGAATAGATCACATCTAGCAAATGATAGCTAATCTGAGTTGCAATTAGGAGTATCGTCCAGATCCAAGCGTAAATGACAGATAGTTAGAAACGCACACAAAACAATGTATTTTTCATCATACTAGTGACATATACCTCTCTTTTATCTCTTTCAGCATCAAGGAGGTCTGGGTCCAGTGGCGAGCCATAGGAGGGGGTGTCGGATCCATCAGTGCAGGAAGTGGAAGAGCAAGCCCTGCCCAGCAGGAACTGGAGGAGGATGTAATATGTCTAGTGTCTAGTAGGGTCACCATCCGGCCCTCCAGCCACACCACCAAGATTCAACCCCACTTTCCCCCTCCTCCAGAGACTGAGGCTGTCGCCAGGGCCCTCCAACTGGAGTGATGCCAGCAGTCAGCCACCACCTCCTCCCCCGAACAGCAGTGCGCTATATTGGCCGCCACCACCACCACCGGGCCCACCCACACCACCACCTGTATTGCCCCAAGCTCCAGATAGGGCCCAGACCCTCCCCACTCCCACATTGCCACCTCCCCACTGGGCCACACCCCACGGGCCTCCATCACCTACATCAGGGAAGGCTGCACAGATGGAGATGCTCGTCCTCATGCAACAGCAGGTGGAGTTGCTCTGGGGGATCCAGGCCGGCATCTCCGTCAATCATGCAGAGGTCATGCGCAGCCTGGCAAGGCGCAATAGGGAGGAGAGGAGGCATCATCTAATGAGTCCTACCTGGCCAGGCTGCTCAGGATTGGGGCGGACGAGAGTGCATTCCAGCGAGTAACAGCAAAAGCCATGAGATGCGCTCTGGTCCCCAGCCTGTCTCTTCCACCCTGGAGGCATCATCCAGCCATCCGCAGCAGGGAGACGGAGGCCAGCCACGGGGGATGTGGGCCCTGTGCCTAAGAGGAGGAGGACATAGGGGCTGAACATGCATGTTGATTTGTTTTATTAACCCCCTTTTCCTTTTTTTAGTTGAACACTTTTTTCAGATTTTTGTTTTTTTCACCACACTGTATGTGTGAAAGTGGATTGGATTACACAGTTCATAAATTGAATCATTTGTTTCATTGAGCAGATCTAGACAAGTTGTAAGTGCTATGCACATTAATAGTTTCTTCCATTAAATGGAGTGATTTCTGATGATCCTTTTTTTTCATCAGATTCCGGTTGCGATGGTATAGTGACCATATGTGACCCTGGTAGGTGCTATGCATCATGCATATTCTAGACTATCACATTACCCCCTTTAGGTATACCTCTTTTTCCCCAAGATCCTCTTGCCTTCCCAGGATCCACCCACACCACACCCATAATATTAATGCACAGTCTTGTCCATTTCTGATTGTGCTCTGTGTATGAAATAAAGCTTTGTTATACCGTTGTAACCTTGTCAGTATGTTTTCAATGGTTGAGGTTATGGGACATCCACATACATCACATATATGTCACATTCCTATATATGTCAACTAATGAGTCCTTGTTACGATGCAATAAATCAATACATATAACAATAATCACATATATAGTTGTGGATCTTGTGATGTTTGTGACGTTTGCAATGTTGGTAATGCACTTGCCGCCCTCGCGAAGCGAGGCAAGCAGTTGAGGCTCCCGGGACTTGGGCCAAAAAATGTAGCACTTTGCCACTGACCGCGAGGAAAGAAGTTTCCTAATTTAATGGCCAAACTTAATTCAAGTGTGTAACTCGAAAAAAAAAAAAAGCAAGCAAAATAAAAAATAACAACACTCACACACAGCACAGGGGGTGAGCCAGGATGCATTGGAGTGAGGTTGCAAGCACATTTGAGCTATATTTGCCATTTTTTCGGCAATCGAAAATCGACTAAGCGAGGGAAAAAATGGCGGCCGAAAAATGTAAAAAATCTGAAATGTGGGACTTAGAAAATACACAACGACAAAAACAGTAACACTTACATGAACAATGCCAGGCATGCGGGACTTTGAAAATAATACAAACGCCATTCAGCGTGTAACACGCAAACATTCAGCAGACACACAGAGGAGAAAGACACAGGGAAGGAACAGGGGGGAGATGGTGGAAAGAGACACATGTCATTCCCAAGAAAAAAACTTGCAGGTTAACGAACCCTGCAATGAGCAGCCTGTAAAGTAGCCAGGAGGAAAGGTTTACAATGAGCGACACGAGCTGGAGAGGCTCGCGGTGAGTGCTGAAGGTGATCATTGCAAAGCAGGAAAGTTGAAGTACATGGTTGGCTCCCAATAAGGGCCAAAGGTGCAAAAGCCTCACATTGTGTGACAAACAGCATTGCCAGCCTTACAATTTTTTTCCCGTAATTTTTGACGGTCAATTTCTTAGTAATAGTCAAAATTGCATTAGATATCATATAATAATAATTATAGGCCCCTGGACTTCGGATGCAAAATTATGGCCGTATGACTTAGGACTCGAATCACGTAGATGGACTGCGGTGCTCGCAAAAATACGTCTTTACCGGCCGAACCACTGAACTTGAAAAACCTAAAAACCAAATATGCCTCAAATTAACTTACAAATTCACACACAGCACAGAGGGAGAGTAAGGGAGCCTGTGAGTGAGGTTGCAAGTCAATTTGAGGCATATTTTGTCTTTTTTAACGATAGAAAATCGCACAAGCGGGGAATAAAATGGCTGCCAAAAAAACGTAAAAAATCTATAAACGAGGTTGAAGCACTTAACACTTACCCGAACAACGTCCAACTTAGAAAAAATTGGATTACAAAGGACGCAAGTTGCTCACGAGGCACGTAAGACATAGGCATTCGCCACCATTTTAGCGAGTAACTTGCAAATAACAACATTACGATTCTAAAATGGTGGTTTTCCCTCCACAAATAATGGCTTTGCCTCAATCATGCATGTTATATATAAACTGCACATTTCTCCCACTTTCACCTCAGGTGATGAATAGTGACAGTGTTAATTTTCTGATGCTGGAATATTTTATACTGCTGGCATAAAAAAAATAGATGCTTACCTGTTTATATTTTGCATATATGAAAATTAAATATAATTGATTGATTAATTAGTTTCTTCTATAAATTATTACAAATTAAATTACATTTGGTTAATTAGGACATTTTAGGGCTGCTGTAATAGATGTTTAGCTATTTTAAGTTTAATTATTAATACAAATTGAAAAGAAAAGGGAAAATTAAAATTGTTATATATTAGACTGCTCGCATTTACTTTACAAATAGATGCTTACACATTTAGGTTTTGCTTAAATGAAAAATAAATATAATTGGTTTATGTATTAATTAATTTATTTTAGAAATTAAGACAAATGAAATGAGATTTTGTCAATTAGGACATTTAAGCAGGACATAATTTAAGGACTGCTGTAATAGATGTTTAGCTCTTTAAGTTTGCCATGTATGCAGTATATTTTTGACATAATCATTCAAAATGCTTTTCATGTCATTTTACAGTTTGCCGCTCTCTGAGAACACTGCACCTGGATGAACAGAGAGTGTGAGCTCTGCTGCATTTCAACTGCAATTTTTTCAAGATTACAGGTATATCACATTTTAGATTTCATGTTGCCCTTATTTATGAATAGATGATTAGCTCTTTACGTTTTGCCTTGATTAAAATTAAACATAATACATGACTAAAAAAAAATAATAATAATTAATTGATGAGAAATTTTAATTTGGATGAGAATAAAACATAAGACCTAAACTAAAAAATAATTCGTAATTTATTAATTGTGTAAAATGTTCAAAGTTAACAAATATAGCATCATATTCTGAAAAAAAATATTTAAAACGTTTTTTCTCATTTATTATTTGCATCTTTCTCTTAATACGCAACGTGAAAGAAGACACAGTTTGTGATCTGCAGCATTTAACCTGCAATTACTACACTACATCACAGGTATATTGAATACAACTTTATTTTCAATAGTTCTTATTGTCACACATATAGCAGAACATCATACAATATGCATAGTTTGACACGCAGGTCAACAAGGACTTGATATGCAGTAATCTATAACCTTATTAAACAGCGTGTTCCATTTGCAAAAGAAGCTACCCACCCAGGGAAATGATTAATACAACGTTATAAGACATATATAGATTGCACAAATGAGAAAATAAGGAATTCATGTGAAAGTTTGGTGGTTAATTTTCACATCGCTTTTTTAATTAATTATTTTTCTAATGCTCACATGTATGATTAAATGTTTAGCTCTTTAAGTTTGGCATTTATGACAATTAGACATAATAGATAAAATAAAAATGTTTAGTCAGAAATTAATTAATGAAAATAATACAAATGAGCGTGTAATAGGTGAGAAATATTATTCATATAATACTTTAAGATACATTTGTCTGGAAAAATACATGGACTGAAATGTGAAACACATGGACTTAAATGCTCTTAACACAGATTAAATATATTAATTACATAGAAATACAACTTGCATAAGCAGTTAAGCAAAATAGTACTCATGTCATGTTTATTATTTGCTATATAATGAAACATGAAATAAACAAAATAAAAATGTAATCAAGATCTGTTTTTTTACAATTACAGATTACAATGGCAGACAACACAGAACAAAAAAAAGAATACAAAAAACAAAAGGCAAGGGAAAGGAAGCAAAGATCTAGAAAAAAACAGTCGTCAGAGACTTCAAGAAGGATAAGAGAAGAAGACCGTAAGAGACTTGCCAAAAAAAGAGCAATTACTTTAAAAGCACAAAATGAGCTTGAAGGAAAAACAAAGAAAATAAAAAGTAAAACTCATCATACAAGTGAAACATTGGAAAATGAGAGTAATGTGAATATAGAAAATAGAAGTAGGACATGTGCTTATGATAGTCTCTTATTTACATCTTTAGCTGTAGAAACACATTTTTGTGGGTTACTAAATGTGGTTTGTCAATTTTGTGGGGCATATCATTTTGACAAAGAAAGAGCAAGAGATGGTAAGTTTATTAGTTGCTGTCAAAAAGGAAAGGTAAGACTGCCAGAAAGACACACATTTCCACAATATTTAGAAATTATCATGAGCGATGTAATATTTCCAAATTATCCAAATTTCAAACAAAACATCAGATCTTATAACAGTGCCATTTCATTTGCTTCAATGGGTGCAACATTAGCAGAAAATGTGCAAGGTCATGGCCCTTACTGTTAAAGTTATATGTCCTAGATACAATGGAAGCAGTTGAACAACAAATTACGCTTCCTGAAAATAAAAAATGTTTAGCCACAGTTTTTAAAGAGCTTGAAAAGATTATGGAGAACAACCCATATACTCAAACATACAAAAAAATTAGCTGAAGTAGAAAGAAAACAACAGACCCATCCTAGAATAAATCATTTGCCAATGGTAAAAGTAAATATGGTTCTTAAAAGAGATTGTCATTGTGATCAAAGACGTTACAATTTACCAACATCCAATGAGGTTGCCATGGTGTTTCAAAATGACGAGGGGGAACCACCATTTGAGCGGGATATTAGAATATATCCCAGAAATCCAGAATAAACTTTAATAAATCTAAATATATAAAGTACTAATTTGGATCCAAAGAGATATCCAATTTTGTTCCCAAGCGGTGAGCCAGGATGGCAACCAAAATTACAACTGCAAAGTTATCTGAATAGTAAAGTTTGTGTCAGAAACAATATTTCTATGCTGGAATATAAAGTGGCACAAACTGCTTTTCGGGATGAGTTTATTCCAATTTTATTTGGTGGGAAACTCACACAACAATGATTTACAAGTTGAAGCCAATAATCTAACTTTTATCAAATTTCAACAAATAAGCTTTGTGTAGAACAATATTCTGGACTGATGGATTATGTAGCAGATTGGTTACAATCAGAGAACTGCCAGCTGGAAGAGTGATCATTTTGCCATCTTCTTTTCAAGGATCTCCTTGCAATATGCAAGAAAGATACAATGAAGCAATGGCTTTTGTCACTACATTTGGCAAACCAGATTTATTCATTAAATTTACATGTAACCCACAATGGCCAGAGATAGTAGAGGACTTGAAACATGGACAAAGTTCTTCTGATACATCAGATTTAGTGGCTAGAGTATTAAAAATCAAACAGCATTAATCCATGACATCACCATTGCACACCTATTTGGACAATGTCTGGCTTTTGTTTATACCATTGATTTTCAAAAAAGAGGACTTCCACATGCACACCTACTTTATATACTCCAAGAAATAGCGGAGAGAGTGGATTCACTAATTAGTGCTGAACTTCCACATCCAGAAAAATATTGTAAACTCTATGACATTGTTACACACTGAATAATTAATGGTCCATGTTGAGATATTAATCCCCAATCACCATGTATGGAAAATAAGAAATGCACTAAAGAATTCTCAAAAGAATTTAGACTGCAAACTTATGCTAATTGTGATGGATATCCTTTTTTATAACAGAACAGAAGGCCAAACTGCAATGATTTGTGGTAAAGTTGTAGATATGTTGTTATGTGGAATCTTGCACTTCAATCAAATCCATAAAATAGGTGTACAAATGCATTTACAAAGGATATTATGCAGCAACTGTTGTTGTGCAAGGCTCCCAAAACCAAGCAGAAAATCCAATTTTTCTGTACATAATACATTTTCATCAATGTGGCGTCTTCTCAAATTTGAAATGCATGATCGCTCACATGCTCTGTATCGATTAGCTGTACATTTGCCACAAAGACAATTAGTTTACTTTCATGCTGGAAATGAAAGAAATGCTCTGGCTCAAAATGAATACAGAGAAACAACACTTACCACATGTTTTAAATTAAATTCACAGGACATAGAGGCAAGAAAATGTTTATACATTCAGATTCCATATAATTATGTCTTCATAAATGGGGCATGGCGACAAATAAATAGAAGTGGAAAAAAATTATACCCAGAATGTATACTGTCAGTCCAAGAGACATCGAGCTTAAGATTACTACGTTTAACTGTTCCAGGTGCACAAAGTTATGAACATTTATTTACAGTCAATGACAGAGTTTATGCTACATTTCAATTAGCTGCCAGACATTGAAACTTCCTGGCAGATGATACTGAATGAGAGCTATGTCTACACGAAGCAGCACTATGTCAAATGCCAAAGCAGATGAGAGAACAGTTTGCATTCATTTGCATATTTTGTAATGTACCTGTTGCATTAGCTTTGTGGGAAATATTTAAATTAAATATATGTGAAGACTTTTTGAAATGTTACAATGAGTCCATAGCTGAGTTAAAAGCATTAATGGAAATTCAAGAAGTCTTTCTTTGTCATGGATTAAATTGTACAAATCTGCCAGATCCAGGACTGATTGATGAAATATACTTTGAAGACTATGATGCCGATATTGAGCAACAAAAAACAGAGGAAAATATAGCAACTTTAAATACATTGCAGTTAAAAGTATTTAACACCATCAAAAAAGCAATAGATGATGACATGCTCAAAGAGCGATATTTCTATCTAGATGGACCTGGAGGGTCAGGGAAAACTTATCTATATAATTTACTCAAAAGTTTAATTCGAGCTGAAGGTGAAATATCTCTGGCCTATGTAACAACTGGAATTGTGGCACTATTGTTAGAAGGTGGGAGAACTGTGCATAGTGGCTTTAAACTGCCAGTTCCCATTTTGGAAACATCAGCTATTAGAATTGAATCATCACAAACTAAAAAAACTACACAAAACAAAATAAATTATAATAGATGAAGCAACAATGATGTCATGCCATGCCCTGCAATGTACTGATCATTTGTTGCATTAAGTCATGGCTACAGATTTGCCTTTTGGCGAAAAGGTGATGTTGTTAGGTGGAGATTTTAGGCAAACATTACCTATGGTTATCCATGGAAATCGGACACAGTATCTTGAAACATGTATAAAAGCAAGTCCACTATGGAAAAAACAAAATTAGAAAAAAATATGAGATCAGAGGGCCAAAATTATTTAAATGATTGGTTAATTAAGATTGGTGAAGGAAAAACACAGGTTATAAGTAATTTACCTGAAGATACTGTGAAAATACTCCAGGAAATGATTTGTAAAAAGTCACTAATATCAGCTATATTCAAAAATGGGATAATTCCCAATGAAGAATCAGACATTGCACAAAAAGTAATATTAACATCCAAAAATAAAGAAATATTGAAATTAATCAATGCAACACAGAACAATTATTACAGTGCAGATTCTGTTCTGGCTGATGACGAAGATAGTGAGGCCAATTTTACAACTGAATTTATCAATTCATTAACACCATCTGGAATGCCACCACATACAGTATTTTACAGCTAAAAATAGAGGCAATTGTCATGTTACTGAGAAATATGAACCCAAAGAAAGGACTTTGTAATGGGACCAGATTAATTGCGCAGGATTTAAGAGATCATTTCATATATGCAGAAATTCTGAATGTACCCATAAAGGTGAATGAGTTTTATACCAAGAATTGATTTGCCGGCAAGTGAGTGGTTTGCCTTTTGTCCTTCAAAGGAGACAATTTCCATCATCATGGCATTTGTTATGACCATTAATAAATCACAGGGACAATTTTTTAAGTCCGTCCAAGTCTTTTTAGAGGAACCAGTATTTGCCCATCTCTATGTGGCATTTTCCCACTGCAAAAATCTGGAAAACATTAAAGTTTTAGTGAAAAAAAGGAAAGTCGGGGTGAGTTGTTAAATGATGATAGAGTTTTCTCTAAAAATGTAGTTTATTATAAGGTGCTGCAAGTTCAACTACTAAAGGAAAACAAATAAACACAGGCAAATAAGAAATTTGAAATAAACATTGACAAACTGGAAAGTCTGTTGGACTCTTTTTACAGTAAACACTATTTGACCAGAGACCACTCGATTTCCCATTTACACTACAAATTAACATTT
Organism: Discoglossus pictus; assembly: GCA_027410445.1. NCBI lineage: Eukaryota > Metazoa > Chordata > Amphibia > Anura > Alytidae > Discoglossus > Discoglossus pictus. The sequence goes on along the minus strand of CM050167.1, from coordinate 64,163,579 downwards.
GGACGTGAGCGTCAGTTATTAAAGGATGGGAAAGTGAAACACTATTTGCACCACAACATTTCATACATTTCAAGTTTAGCGGTTATTAAAGAATGTTACTGTTTGTACTGTAAATATTGTATCTTAGAAGAAGCTTAATAAAAATAGTAAAACCATTACCCAGTGCTTCCCAAACAGGTTGGCAAAACACCACAAACAGGTTCAGAAATGAAGACAACACTGTGTAAACATAGGTGAGGCACAGAAAGGCTGAATGCACGGTCCACCGACATTGGCCCTACATGTTATAGCTCACAGCTTCATTCAGTTACACAAGCCCCTTCACCACCACCACTTAGCAATCCAAAAGGGGACCAGGGTAACATACACCACACTAATGTAAATTGATGAATAGCTAAACATAATGGGAGGTCACCAAATGGGAAGGGGTATACATCTTGCACATGGCCACCAGCAATGGCGTGGGACTTTCCAGGATAGGTGTAGTGGAGATTATCCCTGATGGAGGTGAGTTGGCTGTTGATCCACATGCCTGTGCACAGCCTCCATGTGTTTTTGCGGCCCTTCCTGATGGGTTAGAGTAGATTAGTGTGGTGTATGTTCCACTGGTCCCCCTCAGGATTGCTAAGCGGTGGTGGTGAGTGGGCATGTGTACCTGAATGAAGATGTGAGCTATGCCATGTAGGGCCACTGTAGGTGATCAGGTCCTAACAGAGAGGTCAGACAAATCATAGTCAACTAGAGAATGAACTGGCAACCCACTCCAGTATCTTTGGCATGCAAACCTTGTGTGCTGCAGTCCATAGGGTCACAGTGAGTCGGACACAACTGAGGGACTAAACAGCCATATGTGAAACGTTTCCCTGGTACTCAGTATATGCCATGTTGCAGTGTAATTTGTCCACTATTTGTTTTGCCAATGTAGATGTGATGAGTGATATGTATATAAGATGATCTTTGCATTTTTAGGGTCCACATTAGAGCCTCTGTAAGGTGTGAACGGGTTAATATGTCAGCCATTTGCATGTATTTGTGTTGCAATTTAATGAGGTAGTGTGTCTTTAATAACTTTCAGCATGTTGCAGCATGGCTTTTCATATTGGCATATGCATGACCATTACAACCTATGTAGAAAATTAAATTTTAATTTTTGCAATATTTGATATTTGGGAGTTATTGTCCATGTAATTGTAATGCCGTCCATTGCTTTCACCATGTTTTAAAGTATATTGGTGTCTTTATATTATCATTTGCAGTGTTCCAAACTAGTCTGTAAACTCTTTGCAGATCCTATTTGGAACCCGTAAGCCTTGGACCGCCATTGAAAGTTTGATTGCTGCTGTGGTGTTGATCAATTTTTGCAATTGAATAGCAATTAGAGATTTTAGAGATCATAAGTCTTGCGGCCTTGAAAGTTCAAAGACTTCGGGCGGCTGTAAGTTACGGGTTTAACCATCGTCATTCTTTCAAGGCCGTAACTCGTAAACCATTCGGAGCAAGCAAAAATACGCCAACTGAATAGCAACATAGCTTGTAACTTCACTTACAGGCTACCGGATCACCGAAACTCTCAATTGAATGGGGGCCTTGTACTTTTTCACTGTGCATCTCTAAGTTGCCGGTTGCCTTTGGCCAGTGGTGGCCAACCAAATGATAATTGATCCCCACCCCTGAGAAACAAAAAAAACTATGCACTGATTCTTTTAGCATCAAAATATTTACTAGAATGACTTGTAGCTAATGACAAAAAAAAGCATAATAGCACAACACAGATGATATGATAATAAATGTAAATATGTTCAACCGTGGTGAGCTGGAGATATAAAAGTCAAAATAAATCATGGACATTCTTTCTAGTAAGAACAGTATCTCAGGTGTTTATGTTATTCTGTAAAACATTTTCACTGCAAGATTCAAGGACTTAGGTACATCTGAGGAAGGGACACAGAGGTTTTTGATGAATAAGGGAATGTTTTTTTTGTATGAAAACACATATTTATTAAAGAAGCCACACTATTGTGAACAATGGATAATAAGGGGCACAACTTTGGAGCCTGCAGGCTTTTCTCCATTGAAATCAAAGAAGCTGAAGGTGGTTGCATTTAATGAGGAAATTGGGATTACATTTGATGATGTGCTGCAAGGTTGATATACCTTTTAAGAAGTATAAACAGTACAAAACCTAAGCACAAAAACAGTAAATTCTAAAGTGATGTTTCATTCCTTTAGCAATTATTTAATCATATAAGACTTTAACATTGTTAGTTACCATAAGCATCTATTTGAAAAACTGTTTATTTCTTTTCACACATCACTACAGTTACAAATATGACATTACGTTAGATAAACTAACACAAATCTGTCTAGCTAAAAGTATACTGTGTAATTTACGCATTCTTTGGTTATGTAAATTAACTAGAATAAAATGACTTTATTTAATCCTGACTTGAATTAGAACAACTATATTATGGATAAAACAACCATAATATTTAATTCTATGAATTATTTAAATGATGAACTTATTTGTCATATTCACATTTATAGGCTATCATTAACATATTCTCCACTAATGATCCTTGTCCAAATCTTTTTTCACATCTGACCTTGGTAAGCACTGTACAAACAATGTAACAATTTATTTTTACAAAAATTACATCATGTCTTATATGACAAAGTGTAAACCTTTTCTTCTTAAAGGACATAAATGCATCAGTTGTGCAAGTCATTACATGCACTATGCTCTAAGAAATGAACATAAGTTTAATTGATTTTCCAGAAAAATATTGTCATATGATCTATTATGCTTTCAACAATAATATTTTCCAAAATGGAGTCATTAGCTTTTCCCACGCTCAGCATAAACAGAGGACATTAGATCATAACACTATAATAAATATAGGAGGGTCATCTAGACCCCTCTGTGGAAACAGGCATTTTCTTGATACTGGCATGGTGTTAACCACATATTATAATTGTCGAACTACAAGACATTGTCACGCTTTGCATGGTGCGTATGACTTAGGCGATGTGCGCCAAAGGCACTTATCGCTTGTAAGCCTCTTGAAGCGAGGCAAGCCGATAAATCTGGCGCTCATCGCCTGCGAGCCTCGCATTTCGAGGCAAGCCATTAACTCACACCACTTAGGCTATGAGCACCAAGGCGATCATCACCTGCGAGCCTTGCGTAGTGAGGCGAGCCGTTAAGGAACTAAAACTCGCAGCAAAGGAGAAAACACGAAACACACGCCAAAAAATACAACAAAAACATCACACACAGCACGGGGGAACAGCCAGGACATCTGGGAGAGAGGTGCATAGCGAGTTTAAGTTCATTTTGCTGAGTTTCGCCACTAAAAAATATGCTAAGCGAGAAAAAAAATGGAGGCCAAAAAAAATGAAAACGAGGCTACATGACCCTGGACCACGCAAAACACTGCCAACCGCGTACCACTTTCACTCAGGAACGTACAAGCTACAAAATACTCTATTACAAAGGACGGCAAATTCTTGCGAACCAAGTAGCACATAGACAAACAACGCTATTTTACAATCCTAACTTGCCGCTAACAACATTACGCATCTAAACTAGCGTTTTACATTAATAAACCAACGGTTTGCCTTCGGGCACGGAGCCTATTTCTAATGCACAGTTGGGACATTCATAAAACTATCTCCTCAGCACAGCAACAGTCCCACTGTACATTATATGCTGCAGGAAAACAAAGAGATTGTTGTCTCCTCAGGCTATTGATTGTTACATATGTTAATTACAGATAGGTAAAAAAATATAGAGAGGAGCCAAAGGACACGCGAGGAGAGGCTCGCAATAAGTGCCGAAGGTCCTTAGAGTATAAAAAGCTTAACATTGTGTGCCAAACAGCATTACCATGGCTTCAAATTTTATTGACGTTCAGTAAAATATAAATTATAAGCTACATGCCTTGGATCCTTCAGGGATGCCCTAATCCACTGTCTTAGATTAATCAAAACCCATCCCAATCCCTCACAAACTATTTGTAGTTCTCCGCCAATGTGCTTAATAAATTAGTATTATGGATATAAAATATTTTACTATAGATACTTTAGTCCTGTTATCATGGAATGTTGCATGCCATCTCTTAGAATTTGTGGTTTTATAGGGTCCCTGCATGTTTTTTTTTAATTTAATTTTAATATTACATTTTAAAATGCAAAGCTAACTTCTTTAAAAAGCAGATATATTTATGATCATTTCATTGCCTTTGCTATGGGGTGGGCATATTTAAAAATTTAGTAACTTTAGTAACTTGCGAGGGGGGCTTTTGGAATCCCGTCCCCTGGTACTTTGATATAGTGGGTAACATAAGTAGCCCATTCTAGGCCCGCCCCAGCACCTATTTGGGCTCAGATGAATCTCCCTAAACTACCACCTCTGGCCTCTACTGGCCAAATGGACTAGTGGGGGAAACTATTAAACAAACCTTTTAATCTCTATGGGCCTCATTCTATTATCGGCCGTAAATCGGCCGTAAGGCTGCGATTCCTTGCGGGGGTTCTGTTAACTCGCGATTCTATTATACGGCCCCGCAAGGATCTCATCTTACGGCCGGCCGCATATCTTGGAACCGGCCGTAAGCTGTGAAATATAAAAACGCAAAAATAAATTCAAGCCTGCACTGTACAGCTCTGTAAATGCTAGGGATCATATTGGGGGACATGAGGATTAAAAGAAACCCACTCTCAAGCTTGCACATCTGCCCAAACCCGAGTTCAAATTAACTGTTTATTTTCCGGCTGCGGCGTGGGTGTGTCTGAGGTGCTCCAAGCACTCTGGACTTTTTACATGGATATTTTACGGATATTAAAAATAAAATATTTTACGGATTTGAGTACAGGATAATTATGTGCTATTTTTTCTAACACCTAAAATCCCTTTATAGTCTTCTCAAAGTGCAGGATGGCTTTATTTGAGCTATTTTATGTGCTTAATTGGTGCTAGCGAGACCTCTTTCCTGCAAGTAAGCTGCGGCTCGCTTTTAGCCTTGCAGAGAGGTTTCCCGGAGCAATTGAATTGCAAAACTCTTGCAGCCGTTTTAGATCAAAGGCTTTCCTCTGGCGCGAGCGGCCGCAAGAGATAGCAAGGCACCGGCCGCAAGCCTGCCGGAGCCTCCGGCCGTAAGGGAATAAAATAGCAGAATAGCTTGTGGCCGGTCCTTGCGGCCCCGCAACGGCTGCGGCCGCTAATAGAATGAGGCCCTATATCTCTATGGCCGAATGTCACAATGAATCTTAGTAAATTACCCTAATTGTTTTGATTGTGCACAACTATAACAAGAGGAATACAAAAAAATTGAAATGCATTGAATGTAGTTTTTAATACAGATTATTGACTACCCTGTTGATTTATTATGGCTTCTTTCTTTTGTTTTATTTCAAAGGGTATCTATGTCATTATGCTTTCACTAAACAATTACTTTTTTATTTGTCTCATATTTTAGTTGCAAAACTTTAGTTAGATTTCTGTTTCAGATAGAGTTTAGTTCTTGTTTATAATTATCATGTGTTGAGGATTTGAGAAGTTTCTTTTGTAAAATAAAAAACGTCAAGTGCCTTAGGTGAATTCATTGTGCTTTGACCTAAAAGTAAGTATTCTCCTGTGTAATCATTTTTCTATTGTTCAATAGTACCATGCCTTAGCATAAAATAACACAACAAATTCAAAAGTTTTATGAGGTTGTAACGTTTTATGAGGTGGACGTTGTAGCTTTTTATCCAAGTAAAATTACAATTCTTAGCAATTCTATATGCAATAATGTAATTATGTAGATGTTTCTGCATACATTATTGTTCAATGTATTTGACTTTTTTCTATACCTAAAATAAAGATTTGTATGAAATAAAATCCCCACTTCCTTATTTTTTTTATTTGCGCTATAATTGTTATTTATTGCCATACTTAGAACTTTTATTTCACATAAAAAAATCTATGGCCAATTTAGATTTAACAAAAAAAATCTAATTAATTAAATTAACTGTAATGATATGTTACATTAATGTGAATACATTTTTAGATAAAATAACTATACATTAATCTTAGAAGTAGACTAGTGATGTCGCGAACATCAAATTTTTGGTTCGCGAACCGCGGACGCGAATTCCATCAAATGTTCGCAAACGGACGAACATCGGCGAACCGCCGTAGACTTCAATGGGCAGGCGAATTTCAAAACCCACAGGGACTCTTTCTGGCCACAATAGTGATGGGAAAGTTGTTTCAACGTGACTAACACCTGGACTGTGGCATGCCGGAGGGGGATCCATGGCAAAACTCCCACGGAAAATTACATAGTTGATGCAGAGTCTGGTTTTAAGCCATAAAGGGCATAAATCACCTAACATTCCTAAATTGTTTGGAATAACATGCTTTAAAACATCAGGTATGATGTTGTATCGATCAGGTAGTGTAAGGGTTACACCCGCTTCACAGTAACAGACCAATCTCCCAGTTTAATGCACCACAAACAACCGTAAACAGTCCCTTTGCACAACCGCAAACTCCCCATTTGCACAAGGTTGGATACCAAGCTAGCCATGTCCCGTTCCTTGTCCTCACTGATGTCATTGAATGTCTCATCCTCCACACAGCCACCAAGGGTCCCCGAAAGATGACAACAAGCCCCCTGGAACGCCTGCTGTGTTTGGTCTTCCACCTCCTCAAAGCCACCTTCCTCCTCTGACTCCTCTTCTTCAGACTCCCAGAGTCTGGGGGCTGAGTCTGGGGGCTTCCACTGCCCAGCATGGAAGATTATGCACAGGTCAGAGTCTGGAGGCTTCCACTGCCCAGCATGGAAGATTATACACAAGTCAGAGTCTTGGGGCTTCCACTGCCCAGCATGGAATATTATACACAGGTCCGAGTCTGGGGGCTTCCACTGCCCAGCATGGAATATTATACACAGGTCAGAGTCTGGGGGCTTCCCCTGCACAGCATGGAATATTATACACAGGTCAGAGTCTGGGGGCATCTACTGCCCAGCATGGAATATTATACACAGGTCAGAGTCTGGGAGCTTCCACTGCCCAGCATGGAATATTATACACAGGTCAGAGTCTGGGGGCTTCCACTGCACAGCATGGAAGATTATACTCGTTGCCTCTGTCTGCGTTATTATAAGGTGTGTACTGTTAAGTAGTACAATTCTTATCGGTTTAATCCCTGTTACGTCCACTATTAGGGGACGTGTATATGGCATGGATTTTTGGAACAGGGAGATGGAAAAAGATGTTCTGTTGGACCTCCTACTTCGAATTTGGGGCGCTGCACGTGCAATCTAAGGTGCCACCAGATAGGAGAGGTGTATTAAGTTGTACTACTCATTCCTATCAGTTTAATTACTGTTACGTTACCTCTCAGGGGACGTGTATATAGCATGGATTTTTGGAACAGGGAGATGGAAAAAGATGCTTGGTCGGACCTCCTACTTCGAATTTGGGGCATTGCACGTGCAATCTAAGGTGCCACCAGATAGGAGAGGTGTATTAAGTTGTACTACTCATTCCTATCAGTTTAATACCTGTTACGTTACCTATCAGGGGATGTGTATATGGCATGGATTTTTGGAACAGGGAGATGGAAAAGGATGCTTGGTGGGACCTCCTACTTCGAATTTGGGGCACTGCACATGCAATCTAAGGTGCCACCAGATAGGAGAGGTGTATTAAGTTGTAATACTCATTCCTATCAGTTTATTACCTGTTATGTTACCTATCAGGGGACGTGTATAATGCATGGATTTTTGGAACAGGGAGATGGAAAAAGATGCTTGGTCGGACCTCCCACTTCAAATTTGGGGCACTGCGCATGCAATCTAAGGTGCCACCAGATAGGATTGGTGTATTAAGTTGTACTATTCATTCCTATCAGTTTAATACCTGTTCCGTCACCTATCTTTCCTCCCAATAGCACAATCTATATGTCATCAACCAGCCTGTGTGTATTTAGAGAACAACACTTTAAGGCCCATAACCTGGGACAAGGTGGCTTGGCTATCAGAATTGCCTCAGAGCCTTAAAAACTCGCCAAACCCCCTAATCAGACACTCACTATCATACTGGAAATGGGCCAAGAAACACACGGGTTTGTTCCCTGGATCCACCCAAATGACCCCAATTCTTGACCACCCTCAGGCCCCAAAACACATGAGCACAACATCACAACACTGGTGGAGGTCAAGGAAACAAGATAGACTGGGAGACTGGTTAGTAAAGGGCCAGATGCTCACCTATGAGGAACTGAGGGACAAGCATGAGCTACCGCTGTCAGAAAATTACAATTACTGTAGGCTGAGGCATTTCACACACTCCCTGACCCAGAAACAGGGGACACCGGTCTTAAATTGGTTCTCCAAAATTTGTAAAGATAAACCTTTATCAAGGGGGATCATTGGGTCGCTTTACAAATATAAAACATTTGTTACTGGTTGAAGTGACACTGGGGGAAGGACCGGAGTGGTGGAGCCCTGGAGACCCTTCAGAAGCAAGCAGCGGCAAAATCATCCCAGGAAAGGAGAGGTCGCTTACTGAAGCCTGCCCTAGGGTAACCCAAGGGTGATTGCCCAGGTTAGATATTGTAAATAATAAGCTAATACTGCTGGAGGGATGATAGCTAATAGGACTTTGGTGTTTCCTGCAGATACTCTTTACTATTGTCTGTTTTACCTTGTTTTAGGTATCTCTTAAATTGCAATCACAGTAAAAAAAATAAGAAACATTATTAACCTAAAAAGTAAAAATATGAAGGAATAGCCAGCTAACTTTCACAAAATGTCTCTATTGTAAATATGTATTTTTGCACAACTGTTATGCAAGACTGTTCAAAAATGCTTAATTTTTCATTACATGCTGTACGCCTTCTAAAATAAAATAATTTAAATGCAAAAATTAGGTATTGTTGCAGCGACCAGAAAAATTGATGTTAGTTTGCCAGGCAGAAAGTGCCCTAAAACATTGCGTCTTGAACCCTAGTTGGTGGCGGATAAGTCACGCAAGTCATCCGGCATTCAGGGATAAAATACAGCAGCATGTGGACCATAATTAGCTCAAGGCAGCTCATCTATCAGGCCTTTTTTAATCAAATGTATCGCCCACTGTCACTCCCTTCGGGATCCATCCCTCATTCATCTTAATAAAGGTGAGGTAATCTAGACTTTTTTGACCTAGGCGACTTCTCTTATCAGTGACAAAACCTCCTGCTGCACTGAAGGTCCTTTCTGACAGGACACTTAAAGCGGGGCAGGACAGAAGTTCTATGGCAAATTGGGATAGCTCAGGCCACAGGGCAAGCGTGCACACCCAGTAGTCAAGGGGTTCATCGCTCCTCATAGTGTCGATATCTGTAGTTATGGCAAGGTAGTCTGTTACCTGACGGTCGAGTCGTTCTCTGAGGGTGGACCCCGAAGGGCTGTGGCGATGCATAGGACTTAAAAAGCACTGCATGTCCTCCATCAACAACATGTCTTTAAAGTGACCTCTCCTTGCCGGCGTGGTCGTGGCAGGAGGAGGATTATGTTCACCGCTTCCGCTGATAGATTGCCTTTGTGCTGTGACATCACCCTTAAACGCTGTGTAAAGCATACTTTTAAATTTATTTTGGTAGTGCTGTATCCTTTCCGACTTGTGGTAATTCGGTAACATTTCAGGCACTTTCTGCTTATACCGGGGGTCTAGTAGCGTGGACACCCAGTACAGGTCGTTCTCCTTCATCCTTTTTATACGAGGATCCCTCAACAGGCACGACAGCATGAAAGACCCCATTTGCACAAGGTTGGATGCCGAGCTAGTCATGTCCCGTTCCTCATCCTCAGTGATGTCACTGAAGGTATTTTCTTCCCACCAGCCACGTCCAACACCACTGGTACCAGATAGGTGACAACGAGCACCCTGGGATGCCTGTAGTGGTTGGTCTTCCTCCTCCTCCTCAAAGCCACATTCCTCCTGTGACTCCTCTTCCTCACAATCCTCTTCCAGCGTTGCCGCAGGTCCAGCAAGCGATGCTGATAAGCTGTTTCTGGCGGTGATGGTGACCACAACTCTTCCTCTTCCTCTTCAAGCTCATCTATGGCCTGATCCAGCACTCTTCGCAGGGCACGCTCCAGGAAAAAAACAAATGGTATGATGTCGCTGATGGTGCCCTGGGTGCGACTGACCAGGTTTGTCACCTCCTCAAAAGGACGCATAAGCCTACAGGCATTGCGCATGAGCGTCCAGTAACGTGGCAAAAAAATCCCCAGCTCCGCAGAGGCTGTCCTAGCACCCTGGTCATACAAATACTCGTTAACAGCCTTTTCTTGTTGGAGCAGGCGGTTGAACATTAGGAGTGTTGAATTCCAACGTGTCGGGCTGTCTAAAATCAAGCGCCTCGCTGGCATGTTGTTTCGCAGCTGGATATCTGTAAAGTGCACCATGGCCGTGTAGGAACGCCTAAAAATTAGCACACACCTTCCTGGCCTGCTTCAGGACGTCCTATAAGCCTTGGTGCTTATGCACAAAGCGTTGTACAATCAGATTACACACATGTGCCATGCACGGCACATGTGACAACGTGCCCAAATTCAATGCCGCCAACAAATTTCTTCCGTTGTCACAAACCACTTTGCCGATCTCCAGTTGGTGCAGAGTCAGCCACTGATCCACGTGTGCGTTCAGGGCGGATAGGAGTGCTGGTCCGGTGGGACTCTCTGCTTTCAGGGAAGTCAACCCCAAGACGGCGTGATACTGCCGTATCCGGGTTGTGGAATAGTACCTGTGGAGCTGGGGGGGTGCCGTTGATGTGGAGCAAGACATAGCAGCAGCAGAAGAGGACTCAGCCGAGGAGGTTATGAAAGAGGATGGAGTAGGAGGAGTAGAGGAGGTGGCAGCAGGCCTGCCTGCAAGTCGTGGCGGTGTCACCAACTCCTCTGCAGAGCCACGTATTCCATGCTTGGCAGCCGTCACCAGGTTTACCCAATGCGCAGTGTAGGTGATATACCTGCCCTGACCATGCTTTGCAGACCAGGTATCCGTGGTCAGATGGACCCTTGCCCCAACACTGTGTGCCAGAGATGCCATTACTTCCTTTTGCACAATCGAGTACAGGTTGGGGATTGCCTTTTGTGCAAAGAAATTTTGGCCGGGTACCTCCCACTGCGGTGTCCCAATAGCTACAAATTTTTTGAACGCCTCAGACTCCACCAGCTTGTATGGTATAAGCTGGCGGGCTAAGAGTTCAGACAAGCCAGCTGTCAGTTGCCGGGCAAGGGGGTGACTTTGTGACATTGGCTTCTTATGCTCAAACATGTCCTTGACAGACACCTGACTGTGGGCAGATGAGCAGGGACTGCTCAGGGTGAGACACGGAGTGGCGGATGGTTGAGAGGGGGCAAGCAGGGCAGCAGTGGTTGACGTGGCTGAAGATGCTGGACCAGGAGGAGGATGGCGGCTTTGACTTTGTGTGCTGCTTGTACTGATGTGTTGATCCCATAGGCGTTTGTGATGTGACATCATGTGCCTTCGCAAAGAAGTTGTACCTAGGTGGGTGTTGGACTTCCCACGACTCAGTTTCTTTTTGCACAGGTTGCAAATGGCATCACTGTTGTCACAGGCAGACACACGAAAAAATTGCCACACTGCTGAGCTCTGCAATGACGGCATTCTAGTGGTGGCAAAAGCATGCGTTGACTGGCGTGCTGTCAGGCTGACCCCGGGTGCCGATGCATGCTGTCTGACTGTGCCACTAGCTACTTTCGATGATCTCCCGCTGCTTCCATCTCGTCTCCTCCTCCTCTCTGTCTCCCCATCTGAACTTTCCTCCTGTTCTTCTTCTCTAATAGCGGGCACCCACGTGACATCCACGGACGCATCGTCATTATCAACCGCTTCACTTGTATCTGACAACTCAACAAAGGAAGCAGCACCGGGTACAACATCATCATCATCATCAGACCGTACGTCCATGTGTGTAATGCTGCCTGACTGGGACATATCCCTGTTATCTACATCCTCTGGCACTAATGTTTGTGCATCACTCATTTCTTCCAACGGATCTGTAAATAACTCTGAAGACGGATCAAGTGAAGCGGCTGTGGTGCTAGTGTTGGTGGTGGCGGCAGGCGGGCGAGTGGTAACTGGAGAGGTGCCCGAAGCTAAGCTGGAGGAGGATGGTGCTTCTAGGTTCCGAGCGGAAGCTGTAGAAGATTGGGTGTCCTGTGTTAGCCAGTCAACCATGTCCTCAGAACTGTTCAAGTTCAGGGTACGTTGCCTCTGAAAACTGGGCATTATTCTAGGGCCAAAGGGAATCAAAGCACCACGACCACGACGGCCCCTGCGGAGTGGCCTGCCTCTGCCTGACATTTTTTTTATGATTAGTGGTACTATGCGTGCAAGCTACTGTGACACCAGATATGAGTGTCACTGCGCACTGCCAAAAGTTGGCAAACTAGATGCAATAGGCCTCACATACACGCCTTTAGGCAGGCTACTGATATTCAATCGATTGCAGTAAAAAAAGGGTTGTTTTATTTCACTGCACACTACGTTTCTACTAGATATGAGTGTCACTGTGCACTGGCAAAAGTTGGCAGACTAGATGCAATAGGCCTCACACACACGCCTGTAGGCAGGCTACTGATATTCAATAGATTACAGTAAAAAGGGTTGTTTTATTTCACTGCACACTACGGTTGCACTAGATATGAGTGTCACTCCGCACTGGCAAAAGTTGGCAGACTAGATTCAATAGGCCTCACACACACGCCTGTAGGCAGGCTACTGATATTCAATCGATTACAGTAAAAAGGGTTGTTTTATTTCACTGCACACTACGGTTGCACTAGATATGAGTGTCACTCCGCACTGGCAAAAGTTGGCAGACTAGATTCAATAGGCCTCACACACACGCCTGTAGGCAGGCTACTGATATTCAATCGATTACAGTAAAAAAAGGGTTGTTTGATTTCACTGCACGCTACGGTTGCGCTAGATATGAGTGTCACTGCACACTGGCAAAAGTTGGCAGACTAGATGCAATAGGCCTCACACACACGCCTGTAGGCAGGCTACTGATATTCAATCGATTACAGTAAAAAAAGGGTTGTTTTATTTCACTGCACACTACGGTTGCACTAGATATGTGTGTCACTGCGCACTGGCAAAAGTTGGCAGACTAGATGCAATAGACCTCACACACACGCCTTTAGGCAGGCTACTGATATTCAATCGATTACAGTAAAAAAAGGGTTGTTTGATTTTGCTGCACACTACGGTTGCACTAGATATGAGTTGCACTAGATACGGTTGCACTAGATACGGTTGCACTGGCAAAAGTTGGCAGACTAGATGCAATAGGCCTCACACACACGCCTGTAGGCAGGCTACTGATATTCAATCGATTACAGTAAAAAAAAGGGTTGTTTTATTTCACTGCACACTACGGTGGCACTAGATATGAGTGTCACTGCGCACTGGCAAATGTTGGCAGACTAGATGCAATAGACCTCACACACACGCCTTTAGGCAGGCTACTGATATTCAATCGATTACAGTAAAAAAAGGGTTGTTTGATTTTGCTGCACACTACGGTTGCACTAGATATGAGTTGCACTAGATACGGTTGCACTAGATACGGTTGCACTGGCAAAAGTTGGCAGACTAGATGCAATAGGCCTCACACACACGCCTGTAGGCAGGCTACTGATATTCAATCGATTACAGTAAAAAAGGGTTGTTTTATTTCACTGCACACTACGGTGGCACTAGATATGAGTGTCACTGCGCACTGGCAAAAGATGGCAGACTAGATGCAATAGGCCTCACACACACACTAGCAGGCTGGCATATGCAATTAGATTAAAGAGAAAAAAGTAATAAGATAAAATAAAAAGGGCTTTTTGGGTTGCTGTCCTTGCAGCAGATATCAAAGGAGTCCTTCAGGTGTGTCGTTAAAGCTAAATACACAGCCTGGCTATCTATTTCCCTATTAAATCAGCAGAAAAAATAATAAAATGATGTTCTAGCCCTAAAAAGGGCTTTGGGGGTTGCTGTCCTTGCAGCAGATATCAAAGGAGTTCTTCAGGTGTGTACTTAAAGCTAAATACACAGCCTGGCTATCTATTTCCCTATCAAATCAAGAGCAGGTAGAATATATCTCCTCTCTCCACGAATGCAGCTACAAAATGATTCTAAAATGGAGGCTGTCATACAGATGGAAGGCTCTGGAAGGGAGTGTATGCTGCTGATTGGCTGGAATGTGTCTGCTGACTGTAAGGTGCAGGTTCAAAGTTTCCTCAATGATAAAGAATAGGGGGCGGACCAAAAAGTGCATATGTTCGCCGTTCGTTGCGAACGCGAACATGCGAAAATCGCGGCGACCTGTTCGGGACATCACTAATGTAGACCATATTTACAAGAACTAACAAATTAGAAATATTGCCACTCAATTTTACTGGGTATTTAATTTAGAGTGACAATTCTTTTAGAGCTACCTAACTATTTTCCAAATCAAAACAATTAGCATAAAATGTTAAAATTGATGCAATATTTATAAGCCATGGCATGACAGTTGATCACTATGAATATTATATTGCACATTGCAGTTAGCTTTACCAAGACTATGTACGAGATGGCAAAAGAACATTGCATAAATAAATATTTCCATGCATAGATTCAACTAGGAAAGAGAAGAGGGGGGAAAGCGACACAGGGGACTGAGAGGGGGAAGAGACACAGGAGAGGGAAATGGGGAAAAGACAAAGGGGAGGGAGAAGAGACACAGGGGAGGGAAAGAGAGATATGGGAGGAAGAGGGCTGAAAAAAGACACAGGGGAGGGAACGGTCTGAAAAGAGACACAGGGGAAGGAGACAGAGGGAGAAGAGACACAGGGGTGGGAGTGGGGTAAAATAGACAAAGAGGAGGGAGGGGGGAAAGACACAGGGGAGGGACAGGGGGGCAAGAGATGGAGGGGAGGGGGAACAGACACAGGGGAGGGAGGGGGTCAAAGGGAAGAGAGAGGGGGAAGACACAGGGCAGGGAGAGGGGGAAGAAGAGACACAGGGGAGGAAGAGAGGGGGAAAGAGAGATATGTGAGGAAGAGGGCTGGAGAGGGAGGGGAAGGAGACAGAGGGGGGAGAGTCACAGGGAAAGGGAGAGGGGAAGAGACACAAGGGTGGGAGTGGGGTAAAAAAAAATGGGAGGGAGGGGGAAAGACACAGTGGAGGGACATGGGGCAAGAGACACAGGGGAGGGGGGAACAGACACAGGGGAGGGGGAACAGACACAGGGGAGATAGAGGGGGAGACAAAGGGAAGTGAGAGAGGGGGGAAGAGACACAGGGGAGGGGGAAGAGAAACAGGGGATGGAGAGACACAGGGGAGGGGAAAAAGACAAAGAGGAGGGAGAGGTAGGAGACACAGGGAAGTGAGAGGGGGAAAGAGACACAGGGGAGGAGAGAAAAGACACAGGGGAGGGTGAGGGGGAAAGAGACACAGGGGAGTGGAGAACAGACACAGGGGAAGGTGAGGGGGGAAGAGGCAAAGGGGAGGGAGGGCAGGGGGAAAGACACAGGGGAGGGGGGAAGAGGCACAGGGAAGGGAGGAAAGAGACACAGGGGAGGGGAGAAGAGACACGGGGGAGGGAGAGGGGGTAAAAACACAGGGGAGGGTAAAGGAGACACAAGGGAGGGATAGGAGGGGGAAATTAAAAACAAGGGAGGGATAGGAGGGGTGAAATGAGACAAAAGGGAAGAAGTAGACAGGGGGAGAGACTCGCAATGAGCACCGTAGGTGCTCACATTGTGTGGCAGACAGCATTGCCAGACTCTTCATTTTATTCGCTGCAAAAACATGTTGCATTCCATCATATTCACTAAGTTTGCAGGGGCTTTGAAGTAGTTCACTTGAGGCTGTGGTGGATATTTCCTATGGGGAAGTTTTACAGAATAGTCTGAGCAAAGCAATTTTACAGCACATGCTAAACTTAATGAATCAACCTCACTATGGGCCATATTCAATTGAGGTTTTTGGAGATCCGGTAGCCCGTAAGTGAGGTCGCAAGCTAATTTGCTATTTAATTGGGGTATTTTTGCGGGCTCCGAGGGGCTTCCGAGTTACGGCAGTGAAAAAATGGTGATGGATAAACTCATAACTTACAGCCTCAGGAAGCCTTTGATCTTTCACTTTTGCAAGGCTAAAATCACAAATTCAATTGCTCAATTTCCCCAAGCCCGCAAATGTTTTCACACCATTCGTAGCACTGTAAATGCAAATAAAAAATAACTACTGCACTTTAAATAACGGGGAAAGTGATGATATACATTAGAATAAATTGCACAACATTCTCAAGCAATTTTGAGGTTAAATCAATCTCGGGTATTAATGAGTTAATACATATCAGGCCACCCATATGGACTAGAACAGTATTGGCATTAATTTTCATAATGCTTTATTGTTTGGTTTTGCGAGTCTGATTGCATACCGGACCCCTGAACCTAATTGATTGACATGTAACCTCCATGTTTTATTGCCCTAAAAAATTAAAGTCTCATTTTCTATTGGCTAATTCAAAATGGGAGATTACGGGCTTGCTGAATTGATCATGTTCCCGCCCTGAACTGCTACGATCCAGTGCATGGTTTATGGTTTCGGCTTTGGGACAGTAACTTACGGCCTTTAGCAATTGAATAGCATCGCAATCAGAGACGAACGAGAGCCTGCAACACACTCGCACGCATTCAGCTGTCTGTGATAGTTGTGGGCTTTGAATTGAATATAGCCCTATGTTTAGTATGGATAGATATGTTTATTTAAATAAAACTGAAAAACCCACATAATGCTTGATTCTGCATCTTAGTGTTGTTTCACTCTATATATTAAAAAATAAACCAACTACAAAATGAACAATATTATGGTATTAATATGACTTTACAGAGAGAATCAAATTCTTAGTAGATGGAAAATCTGACTGCTGATTAGCTGGAGATATAGCAAAAATAAAAATCGTGGGTTACCTTGGAAACATATTACTATTTTTATCACATCTTACTAAAAGATTAGAAACCCCCTTTACTGAGTTTCAATATTTTACAGATTATTTTAAAACGATGCCTTCTTGTAAAATCCATTTTTATATCAAAGCTTTACCTGCATACATCTCTATACATGTATTTAAGTTTTGGACAATTCATTTTCACAACCCTGTTGGAATTTTTGATTTTTCTTTTGCAATTTTTAATTTTTCATACTGCTGTTATAGAAAACTACTTTTCAAATAATTAGGTGAATTTCTGCCAAATATGACAGGTTAAACACACATGGCTAAAACTGTACATACAATTTCTGCCAGAGGATGATGTGACATTTTATAGATACATTAACTAATATTATAATACTCAATTACAATTGTTCAGTAAGAAGAACTAAGATATCAAGTATACCTAATATACCTAATATTAGGTCAACTTTACTCCATTTATAAATATTCTAAAGGTAAACAAGGTTACATACCAAAACATTTGAAATTCTGTAATTCTGAGGAAATTATTTATATCATTTTATGTATACAGTGGATATAAAAAGTCTACACGCCCCTGTTAAAATGTCAGGTTTCTGTGCTGTAAAAAAAATGAGACAAAGATAAATCATTTCAGAACTTTTTCCACCTTTAATGTGGCCTATAAACTGTACAACTCAATTGAAAAACAAACTGAAATATTTTAGGTAGAGGGAAGAAAAATTATAAAAATAAAATAACATGGTTGCATAAGTATGCACACCCTTAAACTAATACTTTGTTGAAGCACCTTTTGATTTTATTACAGCACTCAGTCTTTTTGGGTATGAGTCTATCAGCATGGCACATTTTGACGTGGCAAGGTTTGCCCACTCTTCTTTGCAAAAACACTCCAAATCTGTCAGATTGCGAGGGCATCTCCTGTGCACAGCCCTCTTTAGATCACCCCACAGATTTTCAATCGGATTCAGGTCTGGGCTCTGGCTGGGCCATTCCTAAACTTTAATCTTGTTCTGGTGAATCCATCCCTTTGTTGATTTGGATGTATGCTTTGGGTCATTGTCATGCTGAAAGATGAAGTTCCTCTTCATGTTCAGCTTTCTAGCAGAAGCCTGAAGGTTTTGTGCCAATATTGACTGGTATTTGGAACTGTTCATAATTCCCTCTATCTTAACTAAGGCCCCAGTTCCAGCTGAAGAAAAACAGCCCCAAAGCATGATGCTGTCACCACCATGCTTCACTGTGGGTATGGTGTTCTTTTGGTGATGTGCAGTGTTGTTTTTGCGCCAAACATATGTTTTGGAATTATGGCCAAAAAGTTCAACCTTGGTTTCATCAGATCATAACACCTTTTCCCACATGCTTTTGGGAGACTTCAGATGTGTTTTTGCAAAATGTAGCCTGGCTTGGATGTTTTTCATCATAAAAAAAGGCTTTTGTCTTGCTACTCTACCCCACAGCCCAGACATATGAAGAATACGGGAGATTGTTGTCACATGTACCACACAGCCAGTACTTGCCAGATATTCCTGCAGCTCCTTTAATGTTGCTGTAGCCCTCTTGGTAGCCTCCAAGACCAGTTTTCTTCTCGTCTTTTTATCAAATTTTGGAGGGAGCTCCAGTTCTTGTGCCATATTTTCTCCACTTGATGATGACTGTCTTCACTGTGTTCCATGGTATATCTAATGCCTTTGAAATTATTGTGTACCCTTCTCCTGACTGATACCTTTTAACAATTAGATCCCTCTGATGCTTTGGAAGCTCTCTGTGGGCCATAGCTTTTGCTGTGGGATGCGACTAAGAAAATTTCAGGAAAGACCAACTAGAGCAGCTGAACTTTATTTGGGGTTAATCAGAGGCACTTTAAATGATGGCAGGGGTATGCTGACTCCTATTTAACACAATTTGGAATGTGATTGCTTAATTCTGAACACAGCTACATCCCCAGTTATAAGAGGGTGTGCAGACTTATGCAACCACATTATTTTTTTAATTTTTTTTTCTTCCCTCCACCTAAAATATTTCAGTTTGTTTTTCAATTGAGTTGTACAGTTTATAGGTCACATTAAAAGTGGAAAAAGTTCTGAAATTATTTATCTTTGTCTCATTTTTAACAGGGGTACATTTTTATTTTAACAGGGGTGTGTAGACTTTTTTATATCCACTGTATATACATGAAAGACAACACTTTGTCACGTTATTTTTATATTTGTTTCACCACATTAGCAATTGAGAAAAATCTAAAATTAGGGTAATGACAATTTCCAAATTTAATTTTACAATATCTTAGTAAGCATCCATTCAATATATATCCCTGATACCATAGTATAAAAACATATGTACACAACAACTTAATAGTGGATATGTTGCAAGTGTGCATATATGAAAATGGATACTGATTCCTAAGAGAAGTTGCCTGTCACTAAATTAGAGGCTCAGGCACCTGTTAAATGTTGTACATGACCAGTCCATCAGAATACACAATAAGACACCCTAGGCATTACCTTGCTGTGGTGTGCTATGCTGAAATTGTATAATTAAGATGTAATTCTGTTTTTAACTGTCATAAACCTGTGTGATTTGCAACTCATTGGGATGCTGAACTGTAGATTTTTGATTGGTCAAGAGTAAATCACATCAGGGAGAAATGATGCTGAACTAATAGAATAATGAGGCAGAGTGCTCCGAGCAATAATTTATCCATTTACACAGAAAGGTTTAGATTAATTGAACAGTCCATGATAAGTGTGGCCTCTGTTTTACGTGACTATTTTATTTACAGTGCATTAGACAAAATAATTACATACTTTAAGATGTGGAAATGCCTATATAATGCAATGTATGCTGACAAGTCAATGCAAATCAGTCATAGGCAAGTTGATTTTTTTAAACAATCTAGCGGAACAGCATATGGCTACCACTGAAAAATTATTAGCAGGAATAATAACTTTACATTACAAGAATAAAACTTCTGACAATCACTGTAAGGTTTACACACCTTTTATGCCTAAAGTGCTAGCCAAAGCAACATGTGAACAAAATGCTCTAGGGGTCTGTAATATTTCCAGAGGTAGCTTAAAAAAAGAGATGAACAAAGGAGAAAACATAACTTCATATCTTTTCCATGGAAACTATTGCTTAAAGACAGGAAGATTCTTTTCAACACCCATTGTTTATAAATAGAAAAACTGCTGCAATATAAAGCACAAAGGCTCTGTAATAAGACTTTGTGCAAACTTTAATGCTTTTGTTCGAGCAGTCCAGATATACCGTTCTTATATTGTATTATATTATGTATGTAGTAAATCATTTGTGAAGAATATATATTGTTCTTGAATTCCATGTTTTTGTAGACAATGTGGACATCTTTTATTTAATTGCTATACAAATCAATGCTTGAAGAAAAAATATGACACACGTATGCTTTCATAAACAACAAAAAGCAAAAATATATCCATATTTATTGCATTCGTCCTGTAAAATCCATTGTATAAATTAAAGACTAATTAAAGTGTATTTTAAACCACTGCTTGAATGCCAACCATCTGATGAACTCTAATTCAGGAAAAACATCACTTTTATGAAGTATGTAGAAACTAACACTAACAGTCATATTACCAATAAAAATAAAAGCACTTTCAAAGAATTTGTTTTGCACTTGTGGGTGGAAGGTTGTGGAAGGAGGGAAAAGTGAGGGGGATAGTATAACCGCAGGCACTTTTCTTTAGAAATGTAAATGCCACTCTTATACAGGCAATCTTCACCAAAAAAGAATAGAACACCTCAGAAGGCCACCAAAGTGACCAAAATATAATATATGATATAGTAGCTTTAGGATAGTTTTGTTCTTAATAAATATATATACACGCACATGCATAATCTACATGTATTAGAAAAGTAATAATAATCATAAAATAGTTGTAATTACCCTTGAGGTTAATAAGTGGGACATCATATTTATATTATATATGCCATTACATTTAAATAATACAAGAAACAATGGATTAAATTAAATTAGGAATGGAAAACATTCTGCAAGTGGGCATGGTGTCTGTTCCTCTTTCCGGACCAAACATTCCCACCAATATTTTTCAGCTTTTTTAAACTTTTATTTACAGAAACAAGGGTAGACAATTGAATTATAAAATGGGGCAGAAAATAGGAAACTACCATCTAGATATCAAGATACAAACTAGGACACATGAACCTAATAATCTTATGACAAGGAGGATCTACTCATGGTGGCTGCTATACTCAACAATGACCCCACTAGAATAAAAAAGGAGCAATTGCTAATGTGGATGCATGGTGGATAATAGTAAAGAGTAGCTGCTCATGTTCATACACAAGAGAACAATGCTTTTCAATGTTTACAGTAGAAACATATATTTACCACATATTATAATACATATCATTAATAAATACTCAAAGATATATATGTGTTTCCTGTTTTTCACATTTTTTTTTTTAAGAATCAGGCAGTGATTATCATAAAAAGATGTGTAAATTTCAGCTTTCCACACCCAGAGGAAGCTTGCATTACAAAGTATGCACAGGAAATGCATCTAGGTATGGAGTTTGACCTTTCAAAGGAAGTACTTGGTGCTGGATGGCATCACATGGTTGGGTGGGGTCTGAGTTTACAACTGAATCAAATCAGAAGGATATAGAGAGAAAGAGACAACATATCCCAGACTTCTTTGCAACACAGCCAAAACAAATTATTATGATCTTAGCAATGATTTTCAGGGTTGTAAACTGACAAAAGCTGCAACTTGCAAACTGAAAAGATTTAGCAAATATCAGGGTAAGATTGTAAATGTTTATCTTGTTATTTAAAAAACAAATGTTTTCATAAACTACTGATTGTCCTCTATCAGATCCATTCATAATCCAGGAAACTTAAATATGCCTTTAAGTATATTCATCATCTCCAGGTGATTAGCATTGTAATAGAAAATTATATAAAGGATTTTACATCTCAGTTTTATCATAATAGAAATATTGGGGAAAATGATTAATCAAATTAAGCAAATGTGTTTACTGATGAATTATGTTAATATACATAAATACAAATTAGTTATAATTATGGGAGTAGGTACTTTATGCACATCGTAATGGAAAGGTTGATTAGCATATTTTTAAGAGTAAAATGCTCAGTGTGTTTCGTGAAGGGGGTCTTGCAGGGGTGTAGAAACCATAATAATTATAGGGGGGGGAATACAGCTCATTGTATACACAGGCCATAAAATAGCTTATATATACATACATAGAAACATAGAATAATCCAGTTCCTACACCCATGGGTATCGGGCTATGATTTTCAACACACCTATATGTTGAAGGCTTGCAAAGTTAATGGGAAATATACATTAGTTTAGTGAATACTAAAAAGATTTTGATACTGCAAAAGCAGGTATCACTGTCCCTTTTTAGGCACATTGAAGCTTGGTGAATCTGGTCTGTTGCTTCCTTTGGTTTTGTTTTGATGGTAGAGGAGTTTAGTATCTTTTTATTATGGTCATTTCAGAACAATTCCAATGAGGTTTTTTCCAAGAGTTTATTTATGAGAAAATTATTTTATGTCCCATAAAATAAATGAAGAATAGTAGAAAAAGAAATAATAATAAAATTCTGAAAACGCTTTCTACTTTTCTCTGTGAGAGTTACTATTTATAATAGCTTCACATAGCAGAGTTTATGCAATTAAAGTGATACATAACTAATAAACTGAAATGTATCCATATTGTACAATGCTATATTGTACGCTTCTGTTTGATTACCTCATAAAAATACCACTTAAAGTGTGATCCCTGTTTATATTGTACTGTGTTTTCAAATTCAATGATAACTAGATATATGTAAATTTGTTGAAAGCACAGTCACAAAATTTAGCTATAAGCTACCATTTGCCTTTTCATTTTCAAATGTTGTTAAATTTTGCAAAATGATACCCGTAATTTTAACAAGACAATGACATTTATAGTAGATATAGGAAAGATTACGTGATCAGCTACATTCCTTCTTTTCTTGGTTGGTGTAATAACTGTAAAGGCTAGAGGAAAGCTTAGAGGAAATATTTTTTTGAGATCTTAGAAGGCACTAATTATTTCCTTTTATTCTTTGAAATAAAGTATTATTTTCAGATAAACAGCTGAATGTTGAGCCTTATTTCCCACCCTGGAAAGACAAGGAGAGTATATGTAAAATGCAAAGCAAGTAAATAATGCATTGTGGTTTCATTTGCAAATCTCCAACTCAAGTCTCAAATATACATTGGAGAATGAACATTTTGAGATTTTGAGCTGGAACATTGATGTGCTTTAAGTACAGTGCTTCATTCAATCCTTTGACCTAGAATAAGCTTCATGGTTTTTTGGCGAAAATGAAAAGCAGAATATTTGGGACTTGAATAGAGCAAAGTATGGGAAAGCAAACCATTTTTTAGTTAAGATTAAGTGTAGTATTGTCTTTGTATTACACTACATTAAAGGGTGAGAAGCAATATTAGGAGACACATATCTTGATGCTTAGAGATTAGATCCAGTCACTCCAAAACAAATAAATCTGACTTGGAAAGAGTACTTGTATCACCTCCTGGGAGGGAGCTATGGTTTAGGAAAATTCACTAGGAACATATATGCCTTCAAAATAGAATACAATGGGTATGCTAATTGACCCTGTCAACTTCTTCAGTAAAAGGATGGAGGGTTCTGTTATAAATATATGAGTATTTAACCAATTTTGGAGCTGTAATGAAGAGGTTAATATGCTTGAATGTCTTGCTTGTGGATGTCCAGCTATCTGTTATGTTAGAAACAAAGGAAAGCTAACTTTCCCGAATGATACCCTGCTGGTGATCAAACAACAAAGCAAAGAAACTTCTTGAATAACACCCTGGTGATAATTAAACAGAAACTGGTCTTTACCAAAAGAAGCCACAGGGGTGTATTTGCATCATGGACACAAAGCAGTGGAATCAACCCAAAAGAGAAAAGGGGTCGAGAAAAGGTGAAATGGATAATTATCTTGGACTACAGTAACATCTAGTGATCATTACCTTAAGGACACTGGACATGAGATTTGGTTGGCTGGAACAATCTACAAGGTGTGGCTATGATGTGTATAACTTGGCCACATGGACTTGCTGGGTGGTAGAATTATCTTAGGAAAGGAACAGAGGAATTAGGAGGAATACTCTACACTCTTGCATACACATATTAGTATTTACAAACATTAGTATTATATAGGTAGAGCCTTGTATTTCAGATGACAATCTCACCACTACTCTTGTATGTTAATAAACCCTTTAACTTATAAGTTTCCAGTGTATTTGGAGTTCTTATAGCAGTCAGATGTAAGTTAACTGGTTAGGATATACGGTTAGAATTCCAGTATAAAAGGACTATATTTAACAGGTTCCCTGTGTTTAATATTAAAACAAACTAATAACGCATCTATTTGCATATTAAAGCTCTATTTTTGCTCATTGAAACATTCCACAGTACCTGAATATGAATATATATATATATATATATATATATATATATAGTGACTAGGAATGTGTGAACGAGTTTACTCCTGGAGCAGAGTTTACACCACAGGAGATGTGAGAGAACTCCTGAACAATTTTGATAAGCAAATAAATAGTAAGAAGTGCTCGATCTGAGAAAGAACAACACCTAAGTAAGTTTGTTCTAAAGGTTTGGTTATCTACTCAGACAGCAACCTCTTTGAGATCATTTGTGCCCTACACAGGGAGAAATATCCTGTAGTATATCAGTCTAGCGTCACTCAAAGGAGTGATCCAGCCCCAAAATAACAGGCAATTTCACCCTGAACAGGAGGAACAGAGTTTTAATTACCCCGGCTGTGTACAGACTTTAAAAGAGTAAGCCAAAGGGATTGATGAGCCCTCATTGATGGCTTGCTACAAACAGTAATCTGGCTATGTTGGGCCAGAAGCTTGCAAAGACTATGAGAGAGCAAAATAAGGAAAGTTTGCTATAAGCATTTATACAGACTATTGGGAGTGTATGCTGATTGTGAGAGAATCAGTCTGTGCAAGTTAAAAAAAACAGAACAGTGTTTACTAAAGCTGGGACAAGGCAAAGACAAAAATACAGAAGCATGGGAGTTTATCACCAAGTTGCAAACTGGAAATTTGCCAACAGTCACACCCATATGTGCATGTTGTACATTTCATTTTAAACCATAAGTATTATTATGGAGTTCATGTTCTCTTTGCTGCCATAAAAGCCTCTCTTTTTCTTGGAAGGATTTCTCTAAATTTTCACGTATGCATACATGGAATTGCTCCCATTCAGCCACAGTAGCATTAAGGAAGTTGGGTACTGATGTTGGGCACGAAGGTGGTCAGGGTTCCAATTTATTACAAAGGTGTTCAATGTGGTTGAGGTCATGACTATATGCAGACCAGTCAAGTAATTACACAGGTCAACAAAATAAAACTTTATTCTTTCATCATAAACAAAAACATATTTTTCTAGATCAATTTTTCATACTGATTCCACGTTTGGTGTGTGAAATATGACCAACCCTTGGGTTTGATAGATATTATGTATATTTCAGAAATGTGCAGGGAATATAGTTGTACCAAAGTGCATCCATATTATTGTTGTAACTTACATATATCATGAACATTTATCGACAATTTAATCAATATTACACCACTTTTACAATTAAACATCAAAATCGTTGTGAATATGATTTTCTTTTGTACACTTTATCTGGTTCATTACGATACAGCATCCAACAGTAATCTGCCATCATGCTTTCATTCCAGAAACCTTGGTAGCGATTTTTCATCAGTTGAATGTCTTGATGAAATCATTCGCCTTGCTCATCACTCATTGCTCCGAGATTTTCAGGAAAAAAAATTGAGGTGCGAATGTAAAAAATGCAATTTCAAAGACATACAACATCCCATTTTTTGCATCTGGGGCCCTCGCGAAGTACTACACATGTAGTACTCTGGTTGTCTTTTTCCTCCTATGCATGCTCTATCATTACACATGTAGTACTCAGGGTGTCTCTTCCATGCTATGTATGCTCTATCATTACACACAGACATCATGTGATAGCGTCGCCGGCAGTGTAAGGGTTACCTGCTATCTGTGACACAAAGGCATCAGTAACGAGGGACATGACTCCACCGGCACTGACCGACACATACACCCAGACACTTCCTACTGCACATACAAGGTTAAGGTCACAATAACAGGATGTGCCGTATATCACAAGACGCAAGCCCCCTCCATGCCTAACCTCTGCAGGTCCTGGAAGGACAATAAATACACAATCATGTTTAACGAGCATCTTTGCCATTTTAATCTCTACACATACATCCTCTTCTCTTCCCATTAATAAGATCTGAAGGCACTTAAATACCTAATTTCACAAATGTATAAAAAGGAAGAATATAATGTAAGTGTAGAGATTAGCTAGAAAAAATATATATTTTAATTTGCATGGATATTTTAATATTATTATTAAGGTCCTTCAAGGACCTTCAAAAGTTACATGGCGAGAGCTGGTTCTTCACTGAAGCACAGTAGTGCGTTACAAACTTCGCACGTGACGTCAGCAGTACGTGAGAGATGCAACCGCCATTTTTACTTTGGGCAAAGGGACAGCTGTCAATCACATATATAGTTGTGAGCATGCGAGCCCGCTCGAGCCGTTGCTCACGCTTGCGGACTCGCGCAGCGAGCCTTGGCCCTCGCAAAGCGAGGGCCTCAGTTGCTGGCATGGAGTGCCGTCGGCGCTCCTTGCCAGCAACTGCGACCCTCGTAAACTTTACGTCGCAACGCAAACAACATACGAGACATGTTAACACCCATTACGGACTCGCAAAAATCGGCCGCAACCTGCGGACAGGAAAAAATGAAAAACACAATAAATACACACAACACATACATAAAAAGCTTACCTACAGCAAGAGGGAGCATCCAGGACCTCAAAAAATGAAGTTACACCTTAATTTAACTCAAAATAAAAGAGTTTAGACACTAAAAAATTATTTAAGCGAGAGAAAAAATGGCCGCCAAACACAACGAAAACGAGGCTACAGCACTCTAAACACGCAAAACACCACAAGAAACATGAAAAACACCACAAAACACCTACGAATATTCCGCTACAGACGCATACCACACATTTGCCGCCATTTTAATGCGGAAGTACACAGCTACGCTGTTTGGTCTCACGCACTCTCACTATTACACTGCACACATTTATCACGCTTACACAGCATCTCCACAGCACTAATGCTTCAGCAACATCAAAACAGATTGTCAGCTCTTCAACAGAATGCTTCCTGCATATATTACTATTATTATTAGGTAAATATATTAATTTATTAATTTATTATTTATTTCATTGTTATACACCAAACAGCATTAGCTCACTTACAATTTCATTGCCGTCATTGCAGGCAATTCTCTAGTTAATTATAAGACCTAACATCAGTTTAACTTTTAATAAATGTACAGTAGTGTGTTTTTACTTGCATTACATGCTAGACTTTACCCCCCTTGCGAGTCCTCTCGAGCTTTGGGCTCCATTTGCATGTTACAGGCTTGCTCACGAGTGACTTCTCTGCAATTTAAAAGCATGATTGGAAACGTAGCAATTACGGGCTTGTCTGATCAAAGGATTTACAGCCGTAAAGTTCAACAAAGTTCAAATCGTAGGCAATTTTTATCCCTCCGTCTTAACCCGCAAGTCCTTTGTGGGCTGTGTTACAGGGCTAATTTAATAGCCGTAACACATAAAAATTGGGGTACCGGCTACATTTTAAAACATAGCCCCAATTTAATAGGGCTCAAGGTTCTTCCCGGTGCTCTTAAGAATCACATGTTATTACAGAGATGTTTTCTCCGAAGGGGTTACTTTTTCCCTTGTGATGAAATTGGGGTATGGCAAAATGTTTGTGGTTCTGGGTACCAGAAGACCCCATATATTTTAATATCTTAATTTGCATTGCCATCATCACATTATTCATTTTTGGATGTAAAACATTTTCTGCAATTATTGTATGTGACTGCTAGCTCGAATAAACTAATTTGTGGTTAACCCTTTCATCCACACCTATGCAATCTACATTACACACACACACATTTGTCAAATAAGATGTATATAAGAAAACAAGGCAATGTGCTACAAAACATATTTGAAATAAATTGATTTTAAGTATGGTATGTTTCTTTTATTCCGTGTAGCAAAAAGATTAAGATATATCACTATGCTCTGCTTTGCTGAACCAATTCAAAATGGCATTCTGTCTCACTCCAGTGGTTTCTTGGAGATGGGAATTGATTGGTGAACCTCTTGCATGATACATTTGAAATATATATCTGAAGTTCAATTGTCAGGTGTTGGCTAGCTTTCATTATGAAGCAGTAGAGGGAGACAAGGCTGCCAGACAGATATCATGTTTAAGATATGACTCTTTTTGATTTCTTTATGGCCAGCACAGCATTGTTGTACCAGCTGTATGCAAGGGGCTTGATTTAAACAGCAAAACTGTCTTAACAAAAGCACATTACTTCATATTTGATGGATAAGTGATGGATATATCTACTACTTCTGAAAATATTCCGAACAGTGGGTATTTCCAGAACATTAGACAAAACTGAAGCATATGTAAAATTGCTTTTAATTTAAAATACATTTTAAGGTATCAGGTACATAAAATATTTTGCCAATACTTATTTTAAAGATGTGAATACTTAAATATAAATATTCTACATAGGTATAATGACTGTATTATGATAAGATTATTTATTTTACCTCTAATCATGTTCCCTTTTAAAAGTAAAAAACATGGAAAAAAAAAAGAAAAATTGGTAACTTAAACCTTGAGAACCGTCAACTGATTCAATGTGAATATTTTTATCTTAAAAAAGTTAGTGGGTATGTTCTGTTATATGTGTACTATTGAGTAGTCTTACAGATACAAATAGAATATAAAAATATAAGGACACAGCAAAAAATAATCGTTTGTTATTTATTTTCCCCAAAAATGTTTAAATTCATAATCAAAAGAATACTAGAACTGATAAAACCTAACCCAATAAATCAATAGGAAACTGTAGTCAAGACTATAATAAATAATAGTGCTTCTCCTATTGAAGTAAATGTATATCTTATTCACATCTAGGTTTCTACCTATTATGCTTGTTTAATACATATTCTCTTTGCAAGGGGCCTCTAGGTTAAGGAATTCATTGTACTGGTGGTACCATGTTCATCTCTGGGTATTTTCACTGTACTATAGAGGTGGTTTCCCTGTACTGAAATGCTTATATTTGTGCATTATATTTGTGTTTAACAGCTTACTATAGTGATCACATAAATAAAAATGAAACATGCCTGATATTTGTATGTACTGTTTTATAAACAGATTTGCGGTAATTCAAGGTATACAGAGTGACCTGGTCTATGGTGGTGTAATCAAATTATTCTTTGCAAAGGCAGATATAAGTGGCCCTTTGTGAAGCTTACACAATACTACAAATGGGACAGTTCATCATTGAAGGTCTCTTGTGGAGAAATGCAAACAACCAGCTTACTTCATAGAAGTGGCGGCTGGTGACTTTTCAACTTGGTGGGGCAGAAAACAGATACCTGGCCCCTCCCCTTACATTGACTCCACCCAGCAGCATAAACCCTTTCCCCTTCACAACATGTTAACACAACATGTATAGACCCTGCATTGTGACACAGTCTCCACCCACAAAAATGATCCCTTAAAGAAAGACAGGGATAGAGATAGAAGGGGGGGACGTGAGAGAGGTGGGTAGAGAGTTAAAGAGAGGGATAGAGAGAGAAAGGAATAGAGAGAGAAAGGGATAAAGAGAGAGAGGATTTGATAGAGAGAGAGGTAGGGATAGAGAAAGAGGAAGGCATGGAGAGAGGGAGTTAGAGAGATACATTCTATGCATCTTCTTCTATCCCTCTCTCACCCTCTCTATCCATCTCTCCTTCTACCCCTCTACTCCCTCGCTCAATACCTACCCCCCCCCCCCCATCTCCATACCTCTCTATCTATCACTCTGAGCCTAGTTTAGATATTTTACGACTGGGCCAATAATGATACAAGCAGATACTATGATAGAAGCAAATATGCTGAGAGAGTAAAACTGCATAAATAAGTAATTTGTTAATTGAGCAAGTAGATTAATTAAACAAACAGAGACAAAATAGCAAATGTGAGGAACATCTTGCACCTACAGAAGGACAGGGTGATAATTCACCAACAACAGACCAGAACAAGAATGTTGCACTCCATGTTGGTTCTGCATGGCTCAGTACTGTTTTGTCTCTCCCTCCATTTTAAACATTATTATCTTTAAAAAATACATTTGAATAAATCTATGTGTTTGTAAAAATGATTTAAAAAAATAATTTTGTAGTGGTTAATTAGCATATATTTCTAATTCTGCTCCTTCACACACACATACATATATATATATATATATATATATATATATATATATATATATATATATATACACACATATATATATATATATATATATATATATATATATATATATATATGTACACATACACACTATATATATCTTACACATGTAATAAGAGATCTCGCCCAAAAGTAAGTATAATCTCTCTGTATAAATACATATGGACATAGAGAGAGACTAAGACACAGCAAACCTTCTAGATGGCTACCTTGTCATGGTGAAGGGGCTTGTTACCTCAATGAAGCTGTGAGCTATATCATGAAGGGTCATCCAAGATGGGCAGGTCATTTTAGAGAGGTCAGACAAAATGCAGTGCATTGGATTAGGAACTGGCAGGTCACTCCAGTATTTTTACCATGAAAACCATATGGATAAGCACAACCAGAAACACAGACAGATGTACCTTGTGTGCTGCATCCATGTGGTCACTGAGAGTCAGTCATGACTGAAGGACAGAACAACAATAGCAGGACACAGAGAGGGATATGGACTCACCTGAGCTCTGCAGCTGCTTCTGCCTGGTAAAGGCCGGGGTGGTGACAGGTCAAAAGCTTGGTGTGTGGAGCAGGGTAGTCAGAATCAATAAGACCACCAGAGTATTGAGAAAACCGAAGCTCTACACGCTGGTCCCTCTATCTACATGCACTTTTTTTTTTCCAATAAACTTTATTGAGATTGCACCAATGTATTCAATTCCAGGTGGACTGTGAGAGGTGCTATCCTTGTATGACACAGGACGTTTCCCTCACGGCCATTCAAATTGGGTGATGCTGCATTTGACAGGCTCAGATCTATCAGTTGGAGGACAGTTTGGACATAGACAGCATTGTGACCGTTTTTTTTTTAATCCTCACATGTGCCCTGATCTGTAGTATTA
Organism: Discoglossus pictus; assembly: GCA_027410445.1. NCBI lineage: Eukaryota > Metazoa > Chordata > Amphibia > Anura > Alytidae > Discoglossus > Discoglossus pictus. Next base: position 64,132,174 of record CM050167.1, on the reverse strand, counting down.
GACAAATCACCAGCAGCTGATGGATGTGATAAGTCAGTGTATTTAACTACAGCACAGAGGGTTTTGAAATCTAAAGTGACAGCTGCAGCTATTAAACAAATCGAATATTGAACATGATAAAACTTGAACATGAACAAGACAAAGAGAGCTGCAGGGTGCCGGTTACCTGGCAAAGTGGTTTGCAGTGTGTCGGTCCCACTTAAATGATCTGAAGTTCACTCATCTGATGAAGTGTGATGGTCCAGCAACAAAAGAACTGATCAGGAAAACAATTCACACCATCTAGTAAGAAAGGTAAGTCACCATATGTACTCTATACAATCATTTAGGAGGGTGGAAAACCACATGGAAAATATTTTTTATATTTTAAATAGATCCAGAATTGTTTTAGATATTACAATTTTAGTTTAGCTCTTGGAGCTTGGCCACAATAATCCACATAAGTCTGCAGTTTGTCACTCACTCTGGGCACCTCTATTGCGAGGTACAGGAATGAGATCATAGTGTGATGACATAACAGTGGAAGCTGCCTATAAAAGCCCAGACTTCAGGTCTTCTTATTCATTTCACAGGGACATCTGAAGATCATGGTTTACTGATAAAGAGAGCTGCAGGGTGCTGGTTACCTGGCAACGTGATTTGCAGTGTGTTGGTCCCACTTAAATCATCAGTTCCCTCATCTGATGAAGTGTGATGGCCCAGCAACAAAAGAACTGATCAGGAAAACAATTTCTGCCATCTAGTGAGAAAGGTAAGTCACCATATGTACTCTATACAATCATTTAGGAGGGTGAAAAACCATGTGGAAAATATTTATATATTTTAAATAGATCCAGAATTGACTTAGATATTGTAATTTTAGTTTAGCTCTTGGAGCTTGGCCACAATAATCCACATAAGTCTGCAGTTTGTCACTCACTCTGGGCACCTCTATTGCAAGATACAGAATTAGGTCATAGTGTGATGACATAACAGTGGAAGCTGCCTATAAAATCCCAGACTTCAGGTCTTCTTATTCATGTCACACGGACATCTGAAGATCATGGTTGACTGATAAAGAGAGCTGCAGGGTGCTGGTTACCTGGCAAAGTGATTTGCAGTGTGTTGGTCCCACTTAAATGATCTGAAGTTCACTCATTTCATGATGTGTGATGGCCCAGAAACAAAAGAACTGATAAGGAAATCAATTCACACCATCTAGTGAGAAAGGTAAGTCACCATATGTACTCTGCACAATCAGTTAGGAGGGTGGAAAACCATGTAGAAAATATTTATATATTTTAAATAGATCCAGAATTGACTTAGATATTGTAATTTTAGTTTAGTTCTTGGAGCTTGGCCACAATAATCCACATAAGTCTGCAGTTTGTTACTCACTCTGGGCACCTTTATTGCAAGATACAGGAATGAGATCATAGTTTGATGACATAACAGTGGAAGCTGCCTATAAAAGCCCAGACTTCAGGTCTTTTTATTCATTTCACAGGGACATCTGAAGATCATGGTTGACTGATAAAGAGAGCTGCCGGGTGCTGGTTACCTGACAAAGTGATTTGCAGTGTGTTGGTCCCACTTATTATGATCTGAAGTTCACTCATCTGATGAAGTGTGATGGCCCAGCAACAAAAGAACTGATCAGGTAAACAATTTACACCATCTAGTGAGAAAGGTAAGTCAGCATATGTACTCTATACAAAAAGTTAGGAGGGTGGAAAACCATGTGGAAAATATTTATATATTTTAAATAGATCCAGAATTGACTTAGATATTGTCATTTTAGTTTAGCTTTTGGAGCTGCCCACAATAATCCAGATAAGTCTGCAGTTTGTTACTCACTCTGGGCACCTTTATTGCAAGATACAGGTATGAGATCATAGTGTGATGACATAACAGTGGAAGCTGCCTATAAAAGCCCAGACTTCAGGTCTTCTTATTCATTTCACAGGGACATCTGAAGATCATGGTTGACTGATAAAGAGAGCTGCAGGGTGCTGTTTACCTGGCAAAGTGATTTGCAGTGTGTTGGTCCCACTTAGTCCCACTTAAATGATCTGAAGTTCACTCATCTGATGAAGTGTCATGGCCCAGCAACAAAAGAACTGATCAGGAAAAAAATTCCCACCATCTAGTAAGAAAGGTAAATCACCATATGTACTCTGCACAATCAGTTAGGAGGGTGGAAAACCATGTAGAAAATATTTATATATTTTAAATAGATCCAGAATTGACTTAAATATTGTAATTTTAGTTTAGATCTTGGAGCTTGGCCACAAGAATCCACATAAGTCTGCAGTTTGTCACTCACTCTGGGCACCTCTATTGAGAGGTACAGGAATGAGATCATAGTGTGATGACATAACAGTGGAAGCTGCCTATAAAATCCCAGACTTCAGGTCTTCTTATTCATTTCACACGGACATCTGAAGATCATGGTTGACTGATAAAGAGAGCTGCAGGGTGCTGGTTACCTGGCAAAGTGATTTGCAGTGTGTTGGTCCCACTTAAATGATCTGAAATTCACTCATCTGATGAAGTGTGATGGCCCAGCAACAAAATAACTGACCAGTGGCCTCATTCTATTAGCGGCCGTAGGCGTTGCGGGGCCGCAAGGACCGGCCGCAAGCTATTCAGCTATTCTATTCCCTTCCGGCCGGGGGCTCCGGCAGGCTTGCGGCCGGCGCCTTGCTATCCCTTGCGTCCACTCACGCCGGAGGAAAGCCTTTGATCATAAACGGCCGCAAGAGTTTCGGCCGCAAGAAAGCCCCGGTTGCTATTCTATTGCTCCGGGAAACCTCTCTGCAAGGCTAAAACCGAGCCTCAGCTTACTTGCAGGAAAAAGGTCCCGCTAGCACCAATTAAGCACAAAATAAAGCTATAATAAAGCCATCCTGCACTCTGAGGAGACTATAAAGTGATTTTAGGTGTTAGCAAAAATAGCACAACATTCCCCTATACTCAAATCCGTAAAATAATTTTTTTTTAATATATGTCAAATATCCATGTAAAAAGTCCAGAGGGCTTGGAGCACCTCAGACCCGCCCACGCTGCGGCCGGAAAATAAACAGTTAATGTAAACTCGGGTTTGGGCTGATGTGCAAGCTTGAGAGTGGGTTACTATTAATCCTCATGTCCCCCAATATGATCCCTAGCATTTACAGAGCTTTACAGAGCTGTCTTGAATTTATTTTTGACTTTGAAGATTTCTGAGCTTACGGCTGGTAGCAAGATTTACGGCCGGCCGTAAGAGGAGATCCTTGCAGCCTTGCAGCCGGTTTACGGCCGATAATAGAATGAGGCCCTAGGAAAATAAATACCACCATCTAATGAGAAAGGTAAGTCACCATATGTACTCTGTGCACTCAGTTAGGAGGGTGGAAAACTATCATAATTAGGAACCCATATAAGTATGTAGAGCTACCCCCACATAAATATATATATATATATATATATATATATATATATATATATATATATATTTTTATGTATGTATACGCTAGTATATAGAAGTTAATGATAAATCTTCCTTTTTTGTGTGACCACAATTATGACATTCATATACGTTTTGTTATTAAAGATCATCGTTGACTGACAAAGAAAGCTGCAGAGTGCCGGTCACCTGGCAAAGTGATTTGCAGTGTGTCGGTCACACTAAAATTATCTAAAAGTTTGTTCATCTGATGGGTGATGCCCTGCTGTAAAGAGATCATCCGGCAACAAAAGAACTGACCAAGGAATATTCTTACCATATAATGAGAAGGACGGGTAAGTCACCATATGTTCTCAACACAATCCGTTAGAGGGCGGAAATCATGTGGAAAATATTTATATTTTTAAAATAGTTCAAGATTTTAATTATTTATTGTCATTTTAGTTTAGCCCTTGAAGCCCTCCCATAAGAATCTGCAAAAGTAATAGGGCTGCAGTCTGTCCCACTGTTACACTTTGTATTACATTGACTTTAAAAGCAGGGTGGGGTCTAGGTGGTAACTTAAAGGCCATATCTCTGATTTTAAAACAATATTGAAAAAAATGTAAAATCTTTATCTGCACACTAAATACACTGTCAGGGAAAAATCTCTCATCCTTCCCCAGCTTCCCCTCTCGCATGCCTGACACCAAGGAAAACAGAGTATTTTGGTTATTTCTCATGATGAGTCTTTTAGAAAAGGAAATGTGGATTAGTAGCAAACCACATGGCTGTCACCAACTCAATCAGTTACTAAATTGCAACTGCAAAATCAGCAGCCACACTTTTATATCGGTTTACATAAAACAGTGAAAACAATCATTACACAGCCAATTACATTTTATTTATGATATCCAATAGGAATATGACACATACTTTGGTAAAATCTGTATATGATACACTTGTGCGCAGTACATAACTTTTTTTAGACCTTTGAATATGAGTGAAAAAACATATTTGCTTTGCCTAAACTTGTGTATTAGTTTCAAAATGAAATCGCTATGTCATAGGTTAAATATAGTTAACTATTTCATACCTAATATCTTGCAATGGAGAATTACTGATTCACAGCCAGCCAAGTATCACACTAACTGGAAAGAGTGCTAATTGTGTATATATATATATATATATATATATATATATATATATATATATATATATATATATTTATATACACTAAAAATTTAAGGTTATTTGTATAATTTTCCGCAACACTCCCCTCCTATGACAATGGAAATTTACATCAAAAGGAAAGAATGAATACAAATATGAGAGGGTATAATCTTAATGTATATTTTACACACATAAAGCTAAACAATAAAAAGATAAACTTATTAGGAAGTATAGGTAAGAAACTCAAGGCTTTTAAAAAAATATATCAGTCAGATGAGTTTCCTACAAAATGGAGATATTAGATCTTATCTCATGGAGTCCTTTGCACCTTGGACCTTACTTAATACCTTCCTAACAAGAACATTTAAAAAGAAAACATAATTATAAATAGAACATCTATATATATATATACTTTATGAAATCGCAAGTTTATTAATCCGATATGATTCATGGAATAATAAAAATAATCTTTCAAAAAATGGGATCCATAGCAGAAGTATCACAGTCCAGATATTATGGTCTGTTGAAGGAAAGCTTTTAAATTATTAGTGATTATATAGCAGGAGGAAGAAAAAATTAAAACTTGATGGTAAGGAAATACATTTAGGAAGATAGGTGAGCACCTGTTTGACGTAATCCATAGAAGAAAGAAAAAATCCAATGGGGTAGATAAGAAAAATCCATATATGCTGTTATATGCTACCAAGAGATAGTCCAGAAAAGCACTGGCATAGATATAAAGGTCCAGATTTGTAAAATAAAACACAATGGTTAATGCAGAGAAAATGGCCTTACTTAATTCTTCAACCAATTACCAATAACTAGGCCATAGAACCAAGTACCCTTTATACTTATTGTCTTATGAGACATGTATATGATAGATGTAGTTTAATAACCAATAAAGTTTGCTGTGATTATTACTAATAACCCAGAGTGAATGCATGATAACTTCTTCTTTCCCTAATTACTATTCCTTGTCAGATGTTAGTAAGTACTAGATCCTAGCAAGGTGATAGAACAAGGTGCAGAAGTGTTAGAAGCCAAAGGACAGTAAAAATAAAGACAGGTATAGAAAGGAGCAGAAAAAAGAAAAATGACAAAACAATGAACACATATGCTCAGACAAACTTCATACAGGCCCATCTTACACATCACACTTAGGTAGGCCCCTCTTTGTCCATACGGTAAACAGGTGGATCACTTGCATCTGGATGGTGAGATCCTCTGGTTTTATCATGTGCATATATTCAGGCATAAGACAAGGAGTATGTGGTGTTTTAACAGGTCTTTACGTTTTTTGTTTTTTTTCCAGATATATGTATTAGCATATTGTCATGTCAATGAGCAATAGTTTGACCTTTCCCCTTTTTTCTTGGGTGCAGACAAGATTTCTGTCTGGGCTTTGTCTTTAGTCAGCAAACTCTGTATCTCTATCTTCATCTGTTAGTAACTGTTGTCATCGGGATAGGTACTTTGTAGAGACTTTCTCTCATCATATATTAGGGCACAAAAAACAAATAGAGGGGTGGGAGGGACAAGCGCAAAGCCAAACCAATTGTGAAGTATGTACATCAAGGTTTATTATAACAAATAATTAAAACTATTACCCTCACATTTAATATGATATCAATTCACGTTTTATATGAGATGTCACAGATATTGTCCTGTCATCCTTATGTTGCTTGGTGTTTTTAATCCAGACGGCCCAATGTTCAGTATCTCAATAGTCCAATATCCAATATATCAATTGTTACAGGGATACTTTTACAATTAAAGACAGAAAACAAATAATAGAAACTTTCTTAGTGCTTCAGTGTCCACGCACAGATCCAGACTTCACTCCCCAGACTGAAACATCTATTGTTGAAGTTAGCAAGCCTCACATAAAATGCTCCAATATAAGTGAGTTATGGTCAGCACAAATGACAATTCATATCATGTTCACATGACATGCTCCAATATCAGTAAGTTTAGGGTCAGCAGGAATGACAATTAATATAATGTTTACTCTATTCTGATAATGGTGAATCTAATTACGACTCATCGATGGGGCTTCTCACATCAGGGAAAAATAGGACCAATATGGTGAAAATAGGCAAAATAGCAGCAACAATAAAATAAATAATGTAATTATAATAAAAGATACAAAGATCAAATGATATCCTACCAGATATATATGTATTAGTGTATTGTCAGGTCAGTGAGCAAGAGTTTGACCTTTCCCCTTTTTTCTTGGGTGCAGACAACATTTCTGTCTGGGCTTTGTCTTTAGTCAGCAAACTCTGTATCTGTTTCTTAATCTGTTAGTATCTGTTGTCATCAGGATAGGTACTTTGTAGAGACTTTCTCTCATCATATATTAGGGCACGCTTGTGTTTTGTCCATCTCCCCAGGCACCCACTCGCTGTTATCATCTTCTGGGGTAGGCAAGTGTGACAAAAATCCAACCATACAAGATCTATCTATCATACACAAACTTCCATACATATTTAACTAGATATCCTCAGATCATATACATCTAACCTAAATTTTCCCTAATTGTAACATAAATATAATATATGCATAACTCTATAATAAACAAGGGGTGTTATAAACTAATATTAAGTTATAATATAAATTATGCAAAGCTAATGACGATATTAAATACTTGTAAAATGTATAATGAACCATTATTTTTTACTCCTGCTAAAGCAGCAAAAATTATCATTAGAACAGTTAAAATAGTACTAATTAGGTCTTTATTTGTTATAAGACATTACTTCATTTATCTTGTAATAGTTTATATATTTAAAAGGAAATTGCTAATTTTTTATGTAATCCACCTCTTATCACTTTACTTTCTCAGAGGCCTAGAAATAAATACCTTGAAAAGATTTTCATAATTCTCTACTCATTTGCACCATGGCCATCATCTGAGCTGGTGATGGCCTGGAAGAAGAACTGGTACAATATTATAGTGTTTATTCAACATGAATAAAAAAACATAACACAAAAATAATGCAGAATTGGTATGATAAGGTTCTTTAACCAGATAATATATCATACACTGATTTCTAGTGATATGTTTAAACCCCTGTGATTAATTAGTAGACAGATATATACTCTTATTCTGTTGACATTTCTGACCATCCTATACACTTAAAATAATTGTACCTTGTTAAACCTTAAAAATAATTAATTCTATTGCACATTTTAAAAAGATTACTGAAAAAAATGTACTGTGCTACTATTATTTTCTCAAAAGAGATATTTTGGGTTTGTACTTGCATTCTTATCAGAATGTTTTCCATATACGACCTTGAATGGGAACTATCAGTTTCATAATATTGGATCCTGACAGTGTGTCAGTGTAATTAATAAATAGAGCTTCACTGACTTTAATATAATGTGCACATTATATGCTTTTAAAACCTTAAAATCTTTTCTTTGTATTTTACAAATTACTATTTTTACTCACAATTAATGTTTTCACTTGCAATTAATTTTCACAAATATCAATCAATGAACCATCTTTTAACAAAACCTTAATTTTGATTATCCAAAATGTCAGACAGTATAAAAAAAACACAAATATTAAAACACAAATATCAATTTGAAATTGGCCAGATTTCAGATTATATAGTATAAAAAAACACACATATTAAAACACAAATATCAGTTTGAAATTGGCCAGATTTCAGATTATATAGTATAAAAAAACACACATATTAAAACACAAATATCAGTTTGAAATTGGCCAGATTTCAGATTATATATTCTCTGTAAGAAATGTTATTATACTGTGGGTCAGATATAATGGACACTCTTTGCACAATATTCATCATACACCATTCTAGGAGATCAACAACAGATCTCTCTTACAAACACCACAAATTGACATGACAATCAGTACATACATGATGACCTCACACATAGTCAAATCGCAATCTTGCTCACACACTTCATAACACTGGAAACATATGGTTCAACACACTCAACAATAACACATTCATAGGACCAATCTTCCTTTTTCTTCAATTTCTTCACACAGCACCCACTCACTGAACAGGGTACTCACACTCAATACTCACGGTACTGACACTCAGTACTCACACTCACATTCAAGGGCCCAGTTCATTCATTGTTCACTCCTTCTGCCATATTGTTTACTACAACGCCGTTCAAAATTAAAGTAGCAAATTTGAATTCCATTGTCAATCCATCAAATCAGCACCGCTATGCAGAACCTAGTCTCAGACATGACTCGCCTTTAAATGGAAGGCTCTCCGTTTGCCTTTCTAGGAAGGCTCTCCTTTATTCACCTTATTTACCCTATCACCTTTCTAGGCAGGCTCACCTATTTTAATCTTTATTATCTTATTATCTTTATCTAGAAAGGCTCACTCACCTCTGTTAAGCTATATCTACTTTAATTAAAACCTACAGCCCTTTTTAAAATAATACGTTAGGTACAACATCTCTATAATATCTCTTAATCTTAATCTCAGTGGCTAAACACCTTTACATGTTAACTATATCTAAATCAATTATACTTTAATATCCACTTCAACCACAGTATCTGATAATATAGAAAAATCCATATACGGAGATACACATGATCATCTATAAACTCTGTATTACACACTTTAAACCAGACCGCCCTTTCTCTTTGCTTCAATTGTCATATGCATTCCAAAACCCTCCTCTCTCATCCTTAGCAAAAGGCCTTGGCTTGTATCAGAAGAGGCTGGTTCCTTTGACATAGTCTGTGAGGTGTCAGGGGGTGGAGTCGGAAGAAGTGGGGGGGTCATTAGACATTACATTTTTCATGTCACTAAGCTCTGCCCACTTATGGGGCTAGTGTGAACACTCTTCAATTTCAGACTGTTCTAACTCTCCAAGAGTACAGATCTGTTTAATATTTACTCCTTCCTCCCTCAATCACCGATATTTAACACAGAGTCTTTTTATTGCCGGCATTAACACATAAACACATAAGCATAGGATTTAGACAAATACAGACAAGACGATACATAACATATTGTTGTGAGCTCACAAAATTTTCATGCGCATAAATGATTTTAAACACTTGTAACAACCAACAAACAAAAAAATAAATAAATTAAATTTAAAAATGTAAAACAATTCTTGATCCTTGAGGAATTCCTCCTATCTGGAAAGTTAAAACCTTGGGACTAGGATGATACCCAAAATATGGCCTCAAATTCCTAATGTATCAGACAGAGGAGAAAAGTATGGCATCTTAAACTCTACAAATACCCCAAATATGGCTAAAAAACGTGCCTAATATAACCAGAAGGAGGAGAATGGTATGGCGTCTTAAACTCTCCAAACATGCAGTAGTATTGTGCTCAATTTGAATCATAATTGCTTTGTATATCAATAAAGCAAAAGGATGCTGGATTTAAAAAAAAAACAAGTGACATAATTCAAAGGAGCAGCATAGATACAAATTATTTGAAATCAATGGTTCAAACTGCTCAAAATAGGGCAAAAAATTAAGCTATGGGCTCTGTAACTACTGGCGTCCTAGTCAAATACCATGGATTAGTAGCCCTCAGTCAATACCATGGATGAGTGGCCCTAAATGACATATCCTAGTCTATCATATTATCTCAATATACCACTGTGTAATAGTTCCCTGGTGCCTAACACCTTATTATTGTATTCATATAATTGTGAAAAATAAGGGAACAAAAATAGCTTATGGATGGGTAAATTACTCTTAAAGAGCTAATAACATATGATGTTCCATATTGATGTCACATGAAATCTTCCCTCATATGGCAAAATTACTTTGCTAATCCTTGGGAAGATATAAAAAATGTGTTTATATATAGCTCCAAAAAAGTTGTAATCTAGAGAAAAGCACATCCTCAGTACTCTTTTTGGTTATCAAAAAGTATTATCATTAGTTGTTGTTGTATAATAATAATTAATATTTATACGGGAAGTATCTAAAATGACTTGTGTAAGGGTCATTAAATACTAAACTCCTTATTGCCATAGACTACTATATGTCATTAAAGCAGACTTGCAATTCAAAGTAGTCAAAGGATATACCATATATTCCCAATAATTGTAATATTGTATAATGATACTCCCCCAATACAAAAATCCACATAACCAGAGTACTTGCGCTTCTGTAGAGATAGGATCTCCACCCTTTCTGGGAAGCCCTGAGGAAAGGTTTGGGAATCACACTGGTCTATAAGCAAAGTTAGAAACTGGAAACAGTCTACAATTTCATTTTGGAATATGGTACAAAAAATTGTTAAAAGGAATAAATTGGTAGAAAACTATTTTTTTAAATCCACTAATCATATTACTGAGAAATCCATATTGAAATGGAGGATGTGGGATCAGCATTTATTAGTTTCCCTAAAGGATGGTCCTTTTCAGCTTCATTTTCTTTGAATTACCTCTTGTTTCTAACTATGCGATAAAATGGAACATAGGCAATAGTGAAAAATATATATGAATAGCTTATTGTTAATTGTATTTATATTTGTACTTAATGTGTTTAGTTTTTACCTAATGTAACCTTGTTTACCTCACAGAATCAGATAATTCTGATTTCTACAATAAAAATATCATTCAATTAGACTTGAGTATGTGACTTTTGTATCATAATAAGAATGGATGAATGATTCACACTAAGGTTTATGGACATGGAAAATTTATAAATGAACTTTGTACCTCTTCTTGACCATTCATGAATATTTTCCCTATGTGGAGTGGGAGCTAAACAATCAAAACACATGCATACACATAAACAAACATCTACATAAATGCACTCCGCTATACTGCTTGATAAGGCCAAATACTCTATGCACAGATATTAATACATCACATGTATAGTTGTCAGTGTGCGTCACGTCGCAACAGCGAGCCACGTATGGCAAAGGACTTATGCTAGATGAGCACTGAAGGAGCTCACCTGTGAAACGAGGCAAGCCATGTACGGCACAGGACTTAGCTTAGCCAAAGGCGCTCATCTGCGAAGCGAAGGGCTAAGGCTGAGTGAGCGCTTATGCACCCCGCATCTTTTTAGACCAATGGACAGGTAACGTGGTCTATCATCCATATCAGTATTTACCTATGGTGGGCTTCTGCATGGTGAAATATTTTAATGCCTGTTGAGGTGGGACCCTACAACCTGCAATGTTTTAATTTGGAAATTGTATATATACTCAGCATGACTATGCAGTTTGACCAGTCAAGGTTCTGCTCACTTCAGGCACTATGATAATACAAGCAGTAATTGGCACCGCCCATGTGAGTTTAATGGGGTAGCTGCAAGGAGGTTTTACCAACAATACCTCTTTGTGCAGCAGGAGCAGAGCCAATTACATCATTTGATGGGGTCAATAACATCATAGCCCAGCCTGCTACCAAGCTACTACAGCATAGGCCAGCCCTCAGGCAGAGTTGTCTATGCCACCTGACAAGGCACTGGGAGGAATAAAAAGCAGCTTTGCTTGTGGGGAAAACAAACAGTTTAAAAGTAAGAACAAATATTAAGCTTTATTTATTTTATACTGCACTTTATTAATGTCTGTCCAACAAACAAACGTATTTAATCACAAATAACCATAGCCCATGGGTTGTTATGTGTGTACATAATAATATCCTTTATTTGTAATGCATCAACGTGTTCTGTAGCGCTATAAGGGGGTTAAGAACAAGGCAAAAACAATATTAACACATTGCAGAAGAATTGAGGGCTCTGTCTTTGAGCTTAAAATCTAACTTACATAGTATTTTTTTTAGCATTCTAGAAAAAACAAAATAGCAAATACCTAGAAGGGAATTACAGGCAGGCATTATTAACCTTTATTTATAAAGCAATAATACTTTACTCATTTCTGTATACAAGCGATTTACTGACCTCATAAAGTCTTCTAGGATATAGGGCAGATGTGCTTAAATTAAAGGACCACTGTAGGGCACTCACAAGTAAAGCTCATATGTTTGAACCACTGTAGGGCACTCACAAGTAAAGCTCATATGTTTGTTTGGACCACTGTAGGGCACTCACAAGTAAAGCTCATATGTTTGTTTGGACCACTGTAGGGCACTCACAAGTAAAGCTCATATGCTTGTTGTGCATACATAATCAAAAACAGTGTGCAGTTTAAAAATAAACAAGTTAACATTCAAAGGGTTTAGGTTTGGGTTTAAGATTAGGGTAGTTACAGCTAACACATAGTAAAATAGTGGCGCGCTCAGTTTCATGCAGCAGGAAGGAAACAGATGGCACGACGATGGCAGACAGATAATATGAAAAATCTATTTATTTTTAGTCCAACACACAGGAAGAATTGGTCACGCCTGTGATAGGCACAGGTAGGAGGAGATATGCATCTCTATCTGAGGATAAAACAGATATACTAAAAGCCAAGAAGAAATGTTAACTTCCATCCATTTCAAACTACACACTGTTTAAATATCCTATTCCCAGCCCCACCTGTAAATACAGTACAGTGTGTTGTAGAAATACCCATACTTACATACCACTTTTTACTCCAAGACCCAGTCATGATATTAGTTGTCATATTGTCATATTATTAGTTTATTTAGACAAAACGTCATCCAAATATGGCTATTCACTGAATCCCAGAAAAACACTTCGGCGCTCATCGCTTGCGAGCCTCGCATAGCAAGGTGAGATATTAACTCCGAGCCAAAGGCGCTCATTTCCTATGAGCTTTGCATAGCGAGGCAAGCCCTTAACTTGCAGCTCCTCACCTGCGCGAGCTGTTAAGGAACTAAGACTAGCAGCACTTGGGCGATGAGCAGCGCTCATCGCCTGCGAGCCTCGCAGCTCCTCCCCTGCACAAGCTGTTAAGGCACTAAAACTTGGGGGCGCTCATTGCCTGCGAGCCTTGCAGCTCGTCGCCTGTGCGGCACTTGTTAACGACTGAACCACAAAAATATAACAAAAAAATACAACAAAAATATCACACACAGCACCGGGAAACAGCCAGGACATCTGGGAGTGAGGTGGAACGCGAATTTAAGTCAATTTTGCTGAGTTTCGGCACTCGAAAATCATCTGCCTTATGCTCTAAAACTCGCAGTACTTGGGCGATGATCGACGAAGGCACTCATTGCCTGCCGTAGCTAGGCGAGCTGTTAACTGGAAGCTCCTCAACTGTACAAGCCATTAAGGCACTAAAACTCGCAGCACTTGGACGATGAGCGCCAAAGGTGCCCATTGCCTGCGAGCCTTGCGAAGCGAGGCGAGCAGTTGAGGCAATGCAACATGTGGGTCTTAGCCTCCAGGAAAAGCGGGATTGCCTTAGGCTGCAAGAAGTTAACGAACGCAGGAATTAAAAAAAAAAATACCAGACGCAGTTAACGGCCGAACTGTTTCAAGCAAAAAACACGAAAAACACAAATAATACAAAAAAAATACAACAAAAACATCACACACAGCACGGGGGAACAGCCAGGACGTCTGGGAGTGAGGTGGAACGCAAATTTAAGTAGATTTTGCTGAGTTTTGGCACTCGAAAATCGGTTAAGCGAGGGAAAAAAAATGCCTGCCAAACAAAATTAAAATGACGACAATTAAAACACAGCCAACCACTTACCACTTTTATACAGGAATGTACAAGGTACAAAATACACTATTACAAAGGACGGCAGATGCTCGTGAACCTTGTAGCATATAGACAAACAACACTATTTTACAATCCTAACTTGTAGCTAACAATATTACGCATCTGAAGTAGCACTTTACGCAAATAAACCAATGGTTTGCCCTCGCACACGCAGCCTATTTCTAATGCACGTTGGGACATTCATAACACTATCTCATCAGGCCAGCAACAATCCAACTGGACATTATATGCTGCAGGACAATAAAAATAGATTGTTACCTCTTCAGGCTATTGTTTGTTCCATATATTAATTAGAAAAATTAAACTATATTAATTTATTATTCAATTAATTAATTAATTAGTTTTTAAAAAATATATAGAGCGGAGCCAAAGGACAAGCAAGGAGACGATTGCAATGAGCACCACGCGATGAGTGCAAGTCACACAATGAGATTAAGAGAGTCACAGAGAACAAGAAACAGAAAGAGAGAGAATAACAGACAGACAGACAGAGACTACTTACCCAGTCCTGAACAGCTCTGTCAGTATGGCAGCCCTCACTGAACTACATCTCCCATTATGTACTGCCTACTGCAATTTAGCAGTCCTAATTGGCTGGGGCAGTGTCAGTGATTAGCTGGGGTTTGCCCCAATGGTTTTCCACAGCTTCAGCTCCTCACAGTCATTCTGATTGGGTGATCCCTGAAAGGTCCCACACCTTCAGCTCCCTTCCAGTCATTCAGATTGGGTAATGCTGTGTGTGACAGATAGGCTCATTGCTTCAGATCAAGCACAGGCAGCATTGTGCCCTGATCTGTCACCAGGAGGGGGGGATATGATAAGGGGATAAGTCAGTGTGTTTAACTGCTTGCCAAAAAAATCATCATATAAAGTGACAGCAGCAGAAAAATTAAATAAAATATCGAACATGATATAATACATTTTTATATTATTTAAATTAAACAAGTTAGTGTTGGGGGATTAAGTCAGTGCATTCATCTGGGTGGGCGGTTGCCCATTTGCCTCTATGCACCACTGCTAAACAGTCACATATTTTGCAATAGCCCTGAGTAATTAGGCTAACTTGGCCTTCTGATCTAGTTTAATTATGTTACAATGTGATAGTCTTAATTAATTTTTGGTAATGTCTTTAGATGCCATTGTATTTTTTCTAAAAATATGCTCTACCCTCTTCAATAAATCTTCTGGTTAAGACTTGGGTATTAGAACTATATTCTTTCTTTGGATGCTGGCATCTTCATGCTCTGTTTGTGGCTGATCTGATAAAAGGCTACCAAAATTCTGCTCCAGCTGATGAGGTTAAAATGTTCTGCTCGCATGCTTTTGAGTGCTTTCTTATTTTTACTGATTTATGTATTTGATTTTACAAAATGCTCTTTCTTATAAACCTTGAAGACATTGCTTTTAAGAGATGTTTGAAGAAATGTATTAAGACAAAACATGAATAAAAAAGTAATTGAAACTGAATTGTTTTTGTGTTATTGAACTGTATCTATATAAAATGGTCTTATCTAAAATAGAAGCTTTAAAGAGAAGTAATTAATGACACATTACACAATTATACAGTATGTATCCTGCATCAACTGTTTATATTCACTCTATTTATTCCTTGAGTGATGCTAAAAACAATTCAGGTCTTTGCCTCATCACATGCAAATAAATAGTACATACTTGAATACGAGCAATATAAATTAGTAATTCTCTCAAGGCAAATCTATTTTTACATTTTCCAAATATATTGCAAAAACACTAGACAACAATGGTTACGTTTTCTTTCTGTATAAACTAAATTACAAATAATTGCCATAAAGTGAGAAATAAAAACTATAGTTACCACGTAATCAAAACATAATAATAAAATGTGCATAAATGTCAATTTTTTAAACCTTCTTTAATAAGTGTTTAAGTATAACTATTAATATTTTATAATATGTCATAGGTGCATGTTATTCTAAAGTGTAAAAGTGTTTGAAATTGACTTTAAAATAAAATGTCAAAGTGCCTAAGATTTATAATCTGGTGCTAAAAACTGTGGTATTCTGTGCAATAACCTTTTCCAAAGTCAGTGGAGTTAGTATCCTAATTGTGGTGTGCCTTAGTGTACCTCAAAATATAAACAACATTTAATTTCAATTTAATTTTGTTTAATAATACTTCTTTCAAATAAGCCTTCTATTAAATTGATAAAGATACCTTACTTATTTGCTGGTATAAGAGAAAGCTAAAAAGAGTACCGTATATACTCGAGTATAAGCCGACCCGAATATAAGCTGAGGCACCTATTTTACCACAAAATGCTGGTTAAAATGAGTGACTCGAGTATAAGCCGAGGGTGGGAAATGTGCTGTCCCCTGTGTCCCTCTTGTGCCCTCTGTGTCCCCCTCTTGTGTGCCCCTCTCTCTCCCGTGTCTCTTCTCCCCTCCCCCTTCCCTGTGTCTCTTCTCCCCTCTCCCTTCCCTGTGTCTCTTCCTCCCTCCTCATCCTCAACCTCCCTCCTCAACCTCCCTCCTCATCCTCAACCCCCTCCTCAACCTCCCTCCTCATCCTCAACCTCCCTCCTCATCATACACCCCCTCCTCATCCTCACCCCCTCCTCAACCTCCCTCCTCATCCTCAACCCCCTCCGCAACCTCCCTCCTCTTCCTCAACCTCCCTCCTCATCCTCAACCTCCCTCCTCAACCACCTCCTCAACCTCCTTCCTCATTCTCCCTCCTAAACCCCCCATCCTCAACCCCCTCCCTCAAACCCCCCTCCTCAATCCCCCCTCCTCAACCTCCCTCCTCAACCCCCCTCCTCAATCCCCCATCCTCAACCTCCCCATCCTCATCCTCTCTCCTCAACCTCCCATCCTCAACCCCCCTCCTCAACCCCTCCTCCTCATCCTCAACCTCCTCCTCATCCTCAACCTCCCTCTTCATCCTCCCTCCTCAACCCCTCCATACTCAACCCCCACCTCAAACCTCCCTCCTCAACCCCCCCATCCTCAACCCCCTCCTCAACCCCCCATCCTCAACCCCATCCTCATCCTCAACCCCCCATCCTCAACCTCCCTCCTCAACCCCCCTCAACCTCCCTCCTCAACCTCAACACCCCTCAACCCCAACCCCCCTCCTCAACCTCAACCCTCTCAACCTCCCCCTCAACCCTACTCCTAAACCCCCTCCGCAACCTAAACCCCCCTCAACCCCCATCCTCAACCTAAACCCCCATAAATACCTCACCCTCTCTCCTCACTTACCTGCTTCTGCTCTGGCCTTTGCTCCTTGACCCGGCGCCCATGTGACGTCACATGCACGCCGCGTCATTAGCATATACCGGGTGCCGGCACCCGGTATATGCTAATGCCGTGACGTCACATGCGCGCCTGGTCAAGAAGGAGCGGAGGCCAGAGCAGAAGCAGGTAAGTGAGGGGAGAGGGGGAGGTATTTAGAGGGGGGTTGGAATGAGGAGGGGGGTTTAGGTTGAGGAGGGGGGTTGAGGAGGGAGAATCAGGAGGGGGGTTGAGGAGGGAGAATGAGGAGGGGGGTTTATAATGAGGAAGGGGTTGAGGATGAGAGGGGGGAGGGAAAGAGACACAGGGGGGATAGAGAGACACGGGGGGATAGAGAGACATGGGAGGTTAGAGAGACACGGGGGGAGGGTGACTCGAGTATAAGCTGAGGGGGCCCTTTTTAGCCTTAAAAAAGGGCTGAAAAACACGGCTTATACCCGAGTATATACAGTATTCAGATATTTAGTTCATTTTTAAAAATCGTGTTATCATTCTTAAACTTGCATAGATTTTCAAAGATTATGGCCCCTATTTAATTGAGCAAATTTTAATTTCTGGAGCTTGTAATGGAGCCTGTAAAAGTTAGTGATATTTAATTGACCTCTTCTAACTATCTGCAATCGATTTGCAGGTTACAGGCTGAAAATTCCTGTGGTTATCAAAATCGTAACTCTGACCCATCTAAGCCTTTGATCTTTCAAGCCCGCAAATGTTACAATTGCTAAAATCGCAAATCACAATTTTATTGCAACAATTCCAAAAGCCTGCAATTGCCTTCAAACCTCGTAAATGGCAAATGTAGCAAAAAACGCTTCGAGCACTAGAAAGGGGGTTAAAAACCTGTTCTTAACGGTATAAAAGCCAATAAAAACGCTATACTGGACATTAAACTACAGGGAAAGCAATGAAAGACATTAGAATGAGTTGCACAGCAGTCTCAAGCTTGCAAATCTGCAATCAAAAATGTATTTTTTTTTACATTTAATTTTCGTGTCATGCCACCCACATGGACTATAACAGTTTCTTCATTCATTTTTATTGATTTTTAAATTGCTGCATTGCGAGCCAGATTGCATATTGGACATCTAAACTCTAATTGATTGATGTTTAAATGCCACGTTTTACTGATGTCATGATGACGGTCTCATTTACTATTGGCTGTTTCTAAATCGTTACTTATCGGCTTGCTTAATTGATCATGATCTTGCGCTGAAATGCTATTTACGGTTACATGGTTTATGAATTTGGCTTTCAGCCATGTAATTGTGGCTTGTTTAATTAAATTGCTCTGTAACTGTTACAAATTTCTAACCCGCAGACTTTCAGCCTGTATGAAGACAACTGTGGGCTTGGAATTTAATAAGGCCCATAGTTTTTCAGTATGCTCTTGATTTATATTCCACTCTTTAAAAAAAAAAAGAATCCATCAGTAGTGTAGTTTATACTTAAACTAATCATACAGATTATTAAACTCATTTGGTGCTTAAAAAAATTAACAAATCAGAATATGGACCAAATTCTAACTTTTATTGAATAAAGATTAAAATTAATTTAAAATAAAGTAAAAAATGGGTAAAAAAACATACTTTAGCAGCCAGTTTGCACATAATTGAGTTAGTCCAAAACATTTTAACAAAAAGTGGGAGAAGACTCATTGTGTTCCGGTAAAAGTACCTACATAGCAAGGTTATAAAAACATATATATTTACAGCCTTATTAAATTGCGATTCGGACAATTTTAATTTTGCTTTTGGATAAAAGTTCACTAACTAAAAATTTCTGTAAAAAGAATATGCTGTGTGCTTATATAGAGACCTATTCAATTGGCCAAATCACAATTTAATAGGGCTGTAAGTATGCTATGGTGGAAAAAATGTGTTTGAAAAACCTTTCCCTGTATATTCATCTCAGTTCATTATGCTATTTACTAAATCATTTTGCCTTCTAAAAATACACCCCAAGATGGCAATCACAAGCCATACCAAACTTGTCGTATTGTGGGCATGCTAGTAGTTGAGTGTTAGAGTACTCTTCAGCTTTGCAAACCTCCAGCCCTGCAATGTGAATTAACCACAAGCTTAACAAAAATAAGCCCTCCCGATCTAATTTTACCTTTATGTGTCCTGAGGTTCAGGTATTGAACACCTAGTTTTAGTAAAAAGAAATGTTTCTATAACCCCAAAAGGGGTTCCTCTTTTCTGTAAGTTGCCCCAAAACAGGCTCAATTCCTTATTAATAATAAGTAAAAATTGTTTTATTGTACTTATATTGTACCAAAATTGGCTGTTAGTATGGTTGGAGTTTGTTATCCATGTTCATTTGGGTTTGATTCTTAGCATTAAAGTTTTACATACACTCATTTAATAAACTTTTTTCTATTGCTGCTCTGTGCTCACAGACAGTGCCTTGTTGTTCGTGTCTTGTCAGACCCACCCTGACAAATGTTTTCCTGCTGTAACGCAGCTTTGTCAAAGGGGAAGGGTTGCATACCCATTGTCAAATTATTTTATTTGTTTCTAGTTGCCATATGTAAGACATTAATATATCATTTCCATAAATTATAAGTTCTTTTGGACAGGTCAAGAAACAAGCAGACCAATAAGGTATAATTAAAAAGATATATTTTACATAAATCAAGATACGGTTACACAATGGGTTTTAGACAAACAGACAAAAGGAATAATATGATATTTGCAAAAGGATACTTATTCTATATACTACATTACTATATAAAGGTAAATTTTCTTAAAATGTTACTAAATACTACCACAAAAAATAGCATTATCTTCAGGGTATCAAACTCTTAAATCCTCTGGTCAGCGTTTACACCATGGCTTCTGCTCATCTGGGCACTCCTTCCTCTTTTGCTCTTCCAACTAGACTGACCCACTCTGGCCTTGTATTGTCTTTCTTGGACACTCCCCTCAACAGAGACCCTTCTCACCTCCCCCAAACTCCATAAAAACAGGTTATTTCTATGAATTGCTGAAGATGGCAATCTAACACACACCAGTTGCTTTGTTTATACATAAACACCCTGGGCCAGAAACCTTTTGTTGTAGTATCCATAGTCTCTATTTGTGAGAAACTACACATCTGAAGCTACTCAATAATTCAGTTTGTTTGTGATGAAGTGGGGGTGACAGATCAAACTCAGTTCATCATAAAGACTATTCAGAAACCAATTGCTAATAATAAGATTTATACAATTACACATATTTTATAAGATACACTTATTTCTGTCATAATGTTTACAGATTGCCTAAATAGTATGCACAGGTGCACTAAGTATAATATATTTATTTTGGTTCTTTTCTGTGCAGACATTTTTTTCATACGCTACTGATTTTCCTCAGATGCATTCATAATCCATGAAACTTAAATATGCCTTTAAAGTCGTGCACTGTTGATATTTTGAATTTATAGCTACTTTGGCAGCAACAAAATGTTATTACTTTGTATATAATGTTTGTTTATGTTTCTTTAGCATATGGACTAAATTAATCCTTGCTTCATAGTACTGAGTTAGGACACTGAGTCCTTTAATACTAATGTTTGTTGCTAACCAATACTCACATCTAGATATTGTCTGCATGTTATTTATGTATAAGAGGTGTTTATATTTGTATTGTCTGATATAAATGTCCTTTGCTATTTATATTTGTTTGAAGTTGCCTTGACAACCAATTACAAATTATATGCATATCCTTTACTCTTTATATTTGCTTGAAGTTGCCTTAGCAATTAATAACAAAGTATAAATTATTTATTGTTCTGTTTCAAGTATTTATAGCACAGTCTATATGTGCAACACCTAAATGTGAAATACATATATACATTACAAATTATGATAGAGCTATGCTCATCCCATAGGCCATAACAGTTAGACAGTGTCTCAATACCCTTATCCCTATGTCAGTTTGAGAGACTAACAGGCAATCCCAGCTACAACATTATGACAATGAAGGAAGGGAAAGGTTACTAATCACTCAGGGTTAGAGTCCCTAATTACATGTATATAACCCACTAACAGAGGTTTTTAAGCTTTTAATACAATCATACACTTATATTTAAATTTAGATTAAAAATATAATATACAAAGTCAGCAGCGTCCACCAATAATATCTGGCAATGGAAGTCTTTGTGAAAAGGCCAGTGAATTTCTGGACACTAAATTGAGACACATAGGGCCTCATTCTATTAGCGGCCGCAGCCGTTGCGGGGCCGCAAGGACCGGCCGCAAGCTATTCGGCTATTCTATTCCCTTACGGCCGGAGGCTCCGGCAGGCTTGCGGCCGGTGCCTTGCTATCTCTTGCGGCCGCTCGCGCCAGAGGAAAGCCTTTGATCTAAAACGGCCGCAAGAGTTTTGCAATTCAATTGCTCCGGGAAACCTCTCTGCAAGGCTAAAAACGAGCCGCTGCTTACTTGCAGGAAAGAGGGCCCGCTAGCACCAATTAAGCACATAAAATAGCTCAAATAAAGCCATCCTGCACTTTGAGAAGACTATAAAGGGATTTTAGGTGTTAGAAAAAATAGCACATAATTATCCTATACTCAAATCCGTAAAATATTTTATTTTTAATATCCGTAAAATATCCATGTAAAAAGTCCAGAGTGCTTGGAGCACCTCAGACACACCCACGCCGCAGCCGGAAAATAAACAGTTAATTTGAACTCGGGTTTGGGCTGATGTGCAAGCTTGAGAGTGGGTTACTTTTAATCCTCATGTCCCCCAATATGATCCCTAGCATTTACAGAGCTGTACAGTGCAGGATTGAATTTATTTTTAAGTTTTTAGATTTCTGCGCTTACGGCCGGTTCCAAGATATGCGGCCGGCCGTAAGAGGAGATCCTTGCGGGCCGTATAATAGAATCGCGAGTTAACAGAACCCCCGCAAGGAATCGCAGCCTTACGGACGATTTACGGCCGCTAATAGAATGAGGCCCATAGTGTGGGACCTTCCATCATATGTGAGAGATACCATGTTCTCGCTGGATTTGGAGGGACGGACCCCGCACCGATGCTCAGGTCGGCATGGCCCCTGAGGCTGAGAGCTGTGTCGGTTTAATTCCGGGGGACCTCCACGACAGAGAGTGCCGATTCCCTCGGGTGGCCATGCAGCTATTCCTTATCTCAAGTGGTTTGTGATAAAACAATTTGTGCATACTATGCACATAGTATACTGCAGTGCACTATTGGCAGTTTTGTGTCTAAAAAGAGGTCTTAATCAGTGCTGCAAGCTAGGGCTGAGTGAGAGCTTGGATCATTCACTTATATGTGGACAGGACTTCTATCGTGTCAAGATTCAAGGTTCTGTGAGTAACTTTGTTTGGGCTATAAGCCCTTTTTTTTACTCTTTCTTAATATCAACTCACACCCAATATTCCATGCCTCTCAGCTCTCCACATTGCATTATTCCTCAATTGGCTACACAAAGGATTACTATTTAAAGCCTTTTTGTTTATTGCTTTCCTGTATACCTAATTGTGTACACACCGCTGCAGTACCTCTTTTATATCACTGAATCAGTGCAAATCACTTGGGGCCTCATTCTATTATCGGCCGTAAATCGGCCGTAAGGCTGCGATTCCTTGCGGGGGTTCAGTTAACTCCCGATTCTATTATACGGCCCCGCAGGGATCTCCTCTTACGGCAGGCCGCATATCTTGGAACCGGCCGTAAGCTCTGAAATATAAAAACTGAAAAATAAATTCAAGCCTGCACTGTACAGCTCTGTAAATGCTAGGGATCATATTGGGGGACATGAGGATTAAAAGGAACCCACTCTCAAGCTTGCACATCTGCCCAAACCCGAGTTCAAATTAACTGTTTATTTTCCGGCTGCGGCGTGGGTGTGTCTGAGGTGCTCCAAGCACTCTGGACTTTTTACATGGATATTTTACGGATATTAAAAATAAAATATTTTACGGATTTGAGTACAGGATAATTATGTGCTATTTTTTCTAACACCTAAAATCCCTTTATAGTCTTCTAAAAGTGCAGGATGGCTTTATTTGAGCTATTTTATGTGCTTAATTGGTGCTAGCGAGACCTCTTTCCTGCAAGTAAGCTGCGGCTCGCTTTTAGCCTTGCAGAGAGGTTTCCCGGAGGAATTGAATTGCAAAACTCTTGCGGCCGTTTAAGATCAAAGGATTTCCTCCGGCGCGAGCGGCCGCAAGAGATAGCAAGGCACCGGCCGCAAGCCTGCCGGAGCCTCCGGCCGTAAGGGAATAGAATAGCCGAATAGCTTGCGGCCAGTCCTTGCGGCCCCGCAACGGCTGCGGCCGCTAATAGAATGAGGCCCTTGGACTATATGTGTTATAAGTCTCAATTCAAGATAAGCTTCTTATGGTATATTTACTATTCACATTTATTTGCTAAGTGTTTCTTTTTTGTCCTTTGTGGACTATTATGTATAAGTCCTAAATGAACATAACCTTCAGAATTCTATATGCCCCATTGGCCTGTTGTCAATAGTTCTATATGATCTACACAAAATAGAGGGAATTCCGCCTCACTTTTTCCTATCAATTAAGACAGGAGAAAAAAGGGAAAAAAATAAAGAAACAAAGCACAAAAGAAACAAGGGAAGTCTTCTTTAAGTAACATTCATGCCGGCAAGGAACAAAAATAAAGATAAGAAGCTCCCCCAGAAAACTAATGCTTTTTTTTTAACCTAAAAGATCCAATAAGTTACAAGAGGTCTCACAACCAAACTCGCCTGATAACAATAAAACATCAGAGTCAAACTCAACAATGTTATCTGAAAGTTCTGAAATTAGTGACACAGAAATCTTGAATGATGATCTATTAACTCCTTCTAAGATGAAAGAGCTTCTCCACGACTTTCAGCTCAGCCTAATGGCTGATGTAAAACATCAAATCATGGAAAATGCTCTGGCTATTAAAGAGCTCAACTCCAAAATATCACAAATTGAATCGCGGTGTAATAATTTGACTGTCGAGTACAACTCTCTTCTATCTCACTCTCAAAAATAATAAGATAACCTAAAGGAAATGAACATCAAATTTGCAAGTATGGAAGACAGGATGAGAAGGTCTAACCTCAGATTTAGGGGTATACCTGAAAACATCTTTTTTTTTTTTTTTTTTTTAGTTGTCAGTGTCCGGGTTGCTTACGATGTTGGTCACTCTTTTTTTTTTTTTTTTTAATTTATTTTGTTATATAAAACATAAATATCAACAGTACAAATACACATAAAACAATTCGTATTCAATATCGGAGAGATGGGAGACAAAGGAAATATAATAAGTTCGTAAAGATCATTTCTAATTTCTCCTTACCTTCTTCTAGTGATTACTCACTTTTTACCCTTATTTCTTCTCCCCCTTCCCCTTTTTTCTTTCCTTTACTTATAGAATACGACATAAAAAACATTTACATATATCACATATATAAGCTTTCATTCAACTCCCAAAATAGAACTTGTGGTATTCTATTCACCTTGTCTCAATCTTCCTCACCATCAATCGATAATGAGAAATGAGAGACGCAAAGGATATAGAGGATGGAAAAGAGAAGGAAGAACCTAAAGGAATTAGCCAATTCCTATAAATATAATCCCCAAGGGAGTTTAATTTTGTTTGTCATATCTAGTGTTAATGACTATATTGTTCCCATGTATTCCAATTGATTTTATTTTTATCTCTAAGACCATAGATATAATTCGACTTCATCAATTCTTTATTGTAGTTGATTTTGTTAGAAACTTCGCTCCAAGGTGGAGTTGTGGGCAGTTTCCAATATTTCACTAACAGGTATTTCATAGTTAATAAAATATGTGACATCAGTAATTTATCCCTTGGAAAAATTTTATCTAATTGGAAATGAAATAGGATTACTTCTGGTATACATGGGAAGTCAGTTTTTAGCATAGTTGTTAAATGACTACAGCATTCTTTCCAGAAGTTTTGAATTTTTGTACATTCCCACCACATATGAGCTGCAGTACCAATTTGGTCGCAGCCTTTCCAGCATAGTGGGGAGGACAAATGATTAAATTTATTATTTGAGGTCGGAACAAGGTACCACTTTTGAGTTAGCTTGAAATATAATTCTTTAAGGGAACTGTTTACCGAGGATTTCTTAATTAACCTTAAAGCTGTTATCCAATCATTGTCTACATAATGTATTTTAAAGTCATTTTCCCATTCCTTTACCTTCTCTGATTTTATATATTGCAAACCTTTTTCCCTTATTTTATTAATCTTAGAGATAAGATGAGTCACATGACCCTTAATTAAAAGTGACTCTAACTCATACATTTTATCTATATTTATCAAAGGATAGCCCTTCTTTTTTAGTACTTCTACAATGCCTATATAATTTAACCATAATATCTTATCAGTGGAATATTTCTTCCTAAAGTCTGTAAATTTTAATAGGGAACCTTGATCATATAAATCTATGACATTATTAAGTCCGGCTTTCTCTAGATCTGCTATAACTTTGTTAATATTTTCGTTCTTCAGAATGTCTATTGGAGCTGATAGAGACGGAAAATGGAAGAGTCCTAGTTTAACTTTATTATTATCCCAAAATTTTAGTAGTGATCTTATCCCCTTTGGTAAATTGCCCCATTTATCTTTTCTGTCTATAAATTCCCCCAATAGTGATCTAATTGAGGGAGAGCCCACAAGATCTTCCTCTATATTCTTCCAGCAAGTATTCCTATTTTTAATATTCATATTGATTATATGGGATAATGCGATATTTTAACAGATTTCTCTAATATCCGGTGATCCAATTCCACCAAGTTCAAAGTTTCTATTAGCTATTATCTTTTTTACTCTCACTTTTTTATTTTGATAAATAAAGCTATCAATTAATTTCTGAATATTTTTAATGACCTGACCTGAGTTTTTTTCTGGAATACATCTGAATAAGTAAGTTAATTTAGGGATTATACTCATTTTAACAGTTACTATTCGGCCTGACCATGATAATCTTATATTTCGCCACTCATAAAATAATAAAGTCTAATTTATTTGATTAGATCTGGTATATTCTCTTCTATTATTTTATCAATATGAAATTTGAATCTTATACCTAGATGTGTTATACTTCTTTGATGCCAGTTAAAAGTATAACTATTTTTTAATTTGATTATATCATCAAATTGTACACCGTTATGACTTTAATTGGTTTATTTTAAAGTATGAAGCTTTCCCAAAATCAGTCAGTAATTCCATCAGGTTATTAATAGATTCAACTGGGTCTGTTATAGTCACTATGATGTCATCCGCGAATAGCATAACTTTATATTCTATTTGTCCTATTGTTAAACCTCTAATTTTATTATGGCATCTAATTCTTGAGGCCAATGGTTCTAAGAAAAGTAAGAATAATATGGGAGAAAGAGGGCAGCCTTGACGGGTCCCGTTAGAAATTCTAAATTTTTCTGATTGAAAATTTGGACCAACTATATATGCAGATGTTTTTTCATATAATGCTTTAATTGTTTTAGATATAAAGTTGGTCAATCCAAACTTATCTAATACTGCTTCTAGGAACTCCCAGCTGACCCTGTCAAATGCTTTTTCAGCATCTAAAGACAGGATCAGCGTAGGAATTCCCATTTTTTTTGCTTGGAATATCAAGTTTACTAACCTTCTAGTGTTATCTGACGCCTGTCGACTTTGGACGAATCCAGATTGGTCTATATGTATTAATTTCGGCAGTATCTTATTAAGCCTATTAGCAATTATTTTCGCATATATTTTTAGATCTATGTTTATAAGAGAAATTGGTCTATAACTTGTAATTTCCTCCGGGTTTTTCCCAGGTTTTAGAATATTTACAATTTTGGCCACAACCATTTCCTCCTCTATTGTTCCTGAATTTTTAATTTCATTAAACGTCTCTAGAAGACCAGTTCTAATTTCTTTCCCAAGGAATTTGTAAAACAAATGGTCAAACCCATCAGGTCCTGGGGCTTTATTGGATTTGACCTTTTTTATTACTTCTTCTATTTCCTCAGGAGTGATTTCTTTATCAAGATATTTATAGTCCTCCCTGTCGATTGTGGGTAGAGTTGTTTTGTCCAAGAATGTATTTATATCATCTCTATTAAGATTTAATTTATTTTCATTATTATAAAGAGATTTATAAAATTTTGTAATGATTTCTCCTATTTTATCTGGGTGATTATAACTTTTACCATCTGGTCCCTTGAGACTTAATATTTTTCTTTGATTAGTTTGTTTCTTAAGTTTTTGTGCTAAATATTTACTTGTTTTGTTCGCCAATAAGAAGTGGGTTTGTTGAAATCTCCACACCAAAGAATCTGCCTGACTTTGCAGAGCCTTATTTATTTGCTTGTTTAAATTAATAATTATACTTGTTCCTTCCTTGTTCGGGCAAATTTTTTTTTTTTATTGATTATTCAGCTCTATATATAGTGTTCTTAATAGTTTACCTCTTTCTTTTCTAATATTGGCCATTATAGAGATTATCTGACCTCTTATTACAGATTTATATGCACACCATAGGGTAACATTTGACTTGACCGTATTTGTATTAGTTATAAAGAATTCTCTGGTTTCTTTTTTTATAGATTCTAGTATTTCGTCATTCTTAAAAATTATTGGGTCAATCCTCCAAGTATTTTTTAGGGAAACGTTGTCTTTTCTATCTTCTATAACTAATGATAAGATGGAGTGGTCAGACGAAGTGGTCGGGATTAGATCAATATTTTTTGTTGATCTTATTGTCTTTATATCTAAAAAAAAGTAATCCAATCTTGAATAAGATCTATGGCGGTTAGAAAAATGAGAAAAGTCTTTTTCATGTGGATGGAATATTCTCCAGCAATCTAATAAATCATATTCGCCCATCTTTTTATTAAATTCTGTAGAGGTCTTAGTGATTTGATTTATTGTTTTTTTTGTTAATCTTACCTACTCTGTCATTTATAGGATCCATAATCATATTGAAATCCCCACCTATAATTATCTTCCCTTTTCTAAATTTGGTCAATTCTTTAAGGATTTTTTTTAAAAAGCTAATTTGATTGATATTTGGAAAATATAAATTAACTATGGTCATATACTTGTCATTAATCTGACCGCCCCAGATTATATATCTCCCTAACGGGTCTATGCTTCTAAACTCTTCTATTATTTTTAACTCTTGGCTGAAAATATCGATACACCTCTAGATTTTTTATTAAATATAGAGTCAACTCTGAGGTTATTTTTTTTTTTATCCATATATTTCAGTGCCTCTTTATTCCAGTGTGTCTCCTGTAAGAGCAATATGTCTGCCTTCCTTTTTCTATATTCTTGGAAGGCCAAGTTTCTTTTAGAAGGGGAGTTTAGTCCATGAACATTATGGGATAGTAACTTAATCATTTATGCTTCAATTATTCTAATTACTATTTCCCTTAATATCATTTTTATTCTTATCCTATTTTCCCCTTTGTTATAAATATGATTTTTAAATATTTGGAATTTCTCCTCCAATTTCTTCCTTCGTATCCCCCCTACCAATTCCTTTCAACCTACTATTATTTTTGGGAGATCCAAACATACTCACATTCATACAACTAACAAACAAACTCGG
This sequence comes from Discoglossus pictus, assembly GCA_027410445.1. Taxonomy (NCBI): domain Eukaryota; kingdom Metazoa; phylum Chordata; class Amphibia; order Anura; family Alytidae; genus Discoglossus; species Discoglossus pictus. The sequence continues at coordinate 64,103,108 of CM050167.1, read as the reverse complement.
GAATGGACTTAAAATTATGTCCATCATGGTTATAGGGCAATTATGCTGATATTAGGAAATGTTAGGAGATATTAACATCAGGAAATAGTCATGAAGTCATACTAATACAATATCAAATTTTCATATACCGCAGATATATTACCTTTGTTGTCAATAATACATATAGGTTTAAATAAATAGAAACCATAAAATCACAACAAATTTCATGTTAATAGTAGTAGCTTAGAAGAGAAAAGAACAAAATTTATCATTCCAACATCTTAAACATTTTTCTGTGTATTTCTATTTGATGGCTAAATTCCATACTCAATTCTTAAAAAAAAAAAAAATTTCATTCTATGTACCCAGAATTCTTTGTAAGTCTTAATCCCTTCTTGTCTCATCACCTCCCCTTTCTACTCCCCCCATCTCCGTGCCTACAAAGTGCAACTGTGCTATTATTTAAAATCTCTCTTCCCCTGTCAAGTGTATTTCTTATTGTGAATGTGATATTAATTAAGGGCTAATATTGTCTTCCTTAGGTTTTATATATCTTTTAGTTGTAAACGTGTTGGTGTTAGAGAGTTGTGGTTATACTAATCCAACTATAAATTATAATTCATTGTTATATCCGTGCATCATTTCATCCCAACTATTTTTAAAGTGCCTATGTGCTAAAGCGTAAATCCTTCTTCCCCTAAAAAGATTTTTTATCTGTGTGATTGTTTATTGTAAATTACAAAGAGACAAACTATATGTCTTAATTTACGTAAATTCTAATTATAGACTGCTAATTTTATGATTCATTTTCCTCTTATATCCATAGGTGTATTATAATATATTGTGTTATAAATAAAACTCCTTATCTATTAAATTCAGTGAATCGACTCTATATTATCTTACATCTTTCGGTAATATGAATAAATGTGAAGAAAAAGAAGGGAAGGAAAAATTAAAAGGGAGAAAAAAAAAAAAAGAAGAGTACGCAAACATCAAGTATCTCAGGTAACTGGAAGAGGGGTCAATTATTAAGGGTCCATTCCACTTGTTTATGTTACAAATTCGATGTTGCTTCTTTATTATATGGCAAGTCAATTTTTATATCCCACTTGTGTAGTAAAGATTGTCCTTCTTTTAATGAATCCACTTTATGCCACTTTGCATCTTTTAGTATAATAATACCATGAGGAAATTTCCATCTGTATAAAATTCCTTCTCTTCTCAGACTTGCTGTTATAGATGAATATTCTTTCCTTTTTATTAATGTTTGTGATGACAAATCATGAAAGAATTTTATTTTTTCATATGGAAAGTCTAGAGTCTTTTTTTGATGCATGGCTTGTAAAATAGCATCTTTAAATGGTAGAAAATGGATTTTGACAATAACGTCCCTTGATAATGCTTTGTTGGAACCCTTAGGTAGAGGAATTCTATATACAGTTTCAATTTTTGATTCTTCCTTAGGGAAATGGGGAATTAACCCGCTAAACATTTCCTCCACAGCTTTCTTCAGCTCTTTATCTGGTATTTTTTCTTCAATTCCTCTTATTCTCAGGTTTTTCTTCTTTGATCTGTTTTCCATATATATAATTTTATTGGAGAGATCTTCTATTCTATTTTCCAGCTTTTGTATGGAATTTAAGAGAGTAATATTGTCAGAAATTAACTTGTCACATTTTATCTCATTTTCATTTATTCTTATGGAGTTATCTTGAATTGTTTTTGTATTAATCGCCATCTGTTTTGTTAGATCAGATGTAATTTTTATTTGAAAATCATTTAGCAGGTCCTTCATTTTAGTATAGGTCAGAAGTTCTTCATGGGATTCTTCTCCGCCATCTAATGATGATTGTGAAGATAGTCCTGAAGATTTATTTATATTTGGTTCCAATATTGAGGATTCTGCTTGAGGGATTTCTATAGGAGTTAATTTGTTCTTTGGGGAAAAGAATTGCAAGTCAGGGTTTTGTTTTTTTTCCCCCCTGTTATTCGGCTTGGAAAAGGCTGTATTTTTTCTGTTAGCCATTTTTTTCTTCCTTTTCTATACCTTGTATCAATTATCCTATCAGGATTCTTGGAGTCTTAATCCTTGTCGCTTGGATATATGGCTTGGTCTGTATACTTGCTCTTTATCTCCTACTAGTTAACCACTAGTATTTTTTAGGCAGTTAAAAAACATTTTCTCCTTGTATTGTAGCAATCTTTCTTCCCCCTTTTAGTTCTACTTGATCATATATATAGAACTATCTTCTTGGCTCTATGGCCTATCTCTTATTGGGGGGTATTAAGAGCAAGTAATCTTCATAATTGTAGATCTCTATTTCACCATTTATAAGTCCCGGTATATCCAAGTATATATTATATTTTGTGTCTATGTATATTTATACTCCAGTTGCTTCCCTTTAGCTGGTTTTAGTCTTTTTATAAAAAAAATAAATGATGTTTTAGCTTTTTAAATATATATTTACTGCTTTTAGCCACAGACTTTACATTGATGTTGCATATAATGTCTTTGGTGGCACTAAGTGTCTGGGAGTGTGGCTGTTCTTATAATGCAGGTATCTGGTCGGTCTTCAATCTTTAATTATAAGTGAGTAATCCATTATACCTCCATTCACGATTTTATGTCCGATAGTATAGAGGCCTTAACTTGATAGTAGTATTATCAAACTATAAGTTTCTGAGACTGTTCATATTGATAAAAATCTTACTACCATATCACGTATCTCATTTCTTGATCCCAAAAGGAAGCCTTATATATCCTGCTATAGGCAGTTTATGGTATGTATATATATATAGTAACGCTGTGGCTTATTATTTCCCCACTTTGAATGGCATGTTATATCTATGGTGACATACCTTCTGGGGATCTTCCATAGCCTGAGCCACACATCAGCGTTTCAGCGTTTTCAGCGTCTCATCCTTTAGCCTCATGTCATCTCTCCTGCCTTGTAGCAGCTTGTAGCAGCTTGTAGCAGCCACACTCACCCTTAGACACCGTCTCCGTGTGATCATACGTCGCTGTGTAGATGTTTGCAGCTTCAGCTCTTCAGAGAGCGATAACATCAAGTGCAGCTCAAACGCATCGATTCTAAGCCGTTTGGTAACTTCAATAGGCGCATATACCTGCAGCTATGCTGGTCATGACTTCCTGACTCTCCTGGCTCCTACCACAGACTCATTTTCGTGCCTGTGGACTGACCATTTCCGGTACAGCCCTCTCCTGGTCACCTCTGATGCGAGCACCTCCTGCTGGACTCATGATTGAATCAATTCTACCTGAAAACATCTTAAATGTAAATCTTGACTCTTATTTACAAAAATTGTTTAATATACTTGTTCCAGCACTTTCTCATCATGATCTTAGACTGGACTTGTACCACAACATTTCTAGACCATCACATTTTGACTCCTCTTGGTCTAGGGATGTTTTAGTCAAGTTTCACTTCTTTTCATCTAAACAAGCAATCAGTAAAGCTTGTTACACTCTGAAGTCTCTGCCTTCCCCTTATCAAGGCATACATTTTTTTCAGATATTTCAGCACCAACATTACTCAAACGCAGAGAATTTTCATCTATTACTCTGACATTGAGGTCAAACAATCTTCCATACAAGTGGACATTTCCAGTGGGTTTATCGATACTAAAATATTCAAGATTGTTTAAAATTAAATCACCATTAGAAGGGCGAGCCTTGTTATCTAAATGGGGTATTGTTACTAAATCACCCCCTGGAGATGTTAAAGCATTAAAACTATTGAGACCAGAGTGGCAGAAGGTATAGACCCTTTCTCTCTGAGAGACTGGTTTTCCTTTTTCTGTTGATGAAGATAAAAAGAAAGGGGAAAGTAGGAGAGAATGGAAGAGGGGAAGAAGATAGGAAAATGGGACGATAATTGCCCCCCCCTTTTTTTTTGTTGCTGAAATGCTTTTTAAATTCATTTAATCAAATATTTGCACTCATTGCGTTTCATTATAATTTACTAAAACGTTTTCATTATTGCTAATTCATTTTAGCACCGAATAAGTGTTCTGATATTCAATAGTTAAAGTTTTTATTGTTTTGGTTTTGTTTTATTGGTAATTGACACTTATTTTTGTGCTACTTACTGTTTTGTATTATCACTCACTAGGGTTAGGCTTACTAGTCATTGGAAACACTACTAAAACTAAATTAGTTCTTTAATCAACTTTTATTTTTAAACCCTCTCCTCTATAGGAGTGGTCACATTAATTAATTTTTATAAATATTTAAAATTTGTAGAATTTTATAGATAAAAATTTGGTTCACTTATTTCTAGTAGTAAGACACTATTTTTGTTAAATCAGCATGTATAAAATGTTAGTTTCACTAAAGAAAAAAGAAAGGAAGGAATTAGGAAATTCCATTTTTTTTTCTTTTCTCCCTTTTTTCACTTTAGCTATGTAGCTTACAGCTGGTTAAGATTTCTTTTATTTCTATAATAGTTGCTTTGAACAACAAATTTTGAAATTATCATTTATTTTTTTATTTTTTTATTGACAATACAATTACTTATCCTCACCTCCTTCAGCCTATATTGGCCTCACACTTCTTATTATCGGAGTAGAGCCTAGTAATAGGTTCCAAATGTTGTTTTTTATGTTTTTGATAAGTATGCATGTTAGTATGAATAGTTATGTAACTAAAAAAGTATTTATGTATTTCAGAGTTCCTAAGAATAGGATAAGGCTGGGTTGTTTCCATAAACAATTTCTCACTATTTATCTGTATGCACCAATCAGAACTAAGCACAAAGTCAGCAAAACCAGCACTTTAAATGTCAGTTAAATGTATTACTTTTAATGTAAAATGTCTCAACTCCCCTAGTAAGAGGAGCTCTTTACTAAGACTTATGAAACAACAAAGCTGTGATAATTTGTTTCTTCAAGAAACGCATTGGGGCGGGAACAGGATACAAAATTTTGGTTCTAATCATTATCACTAGAGATGTCGCGAACAGTTCGCCTGCGGACTATTCGCGGCGATTTTGGCATGTTCGCGAACACATGCGCTTTTCGGTTCGCCCCCTATACTTTATCATTGAGGAAACTTTGACCCTGCACCTTACAGTCAGCAGACACATTCCAGCCAATCAGCAGCATACACTCCCTTCCAGGGCCTTCCATCTGAAGGACAGCATACATATTAGAATCATTCTAAAGCTGCATTCGTTGTGAGAGGACAGATAGTGTAGCTGCTGGAGATTTAATAGGGAAATAGAGAGCCAGGCTGTGTATTTAGCTTCCACTACAGATCTGAAGGACTCATCTGATATCTGCTGCAACGACAGCAACCCAAAAAGCCCTTTTTAGGGCTAGAACATTATTTATTTTATTTTATAATTTTTTTCTGTGTAATCTAATTGCATATGCCTGCCTGCCAGCGTGTGTGTGACAGACTAACACCTAACAGCTTATATTGTGCTTAGTGAAATAAAACAATATCTGGTGCAACCGTAGTGTACAGTGACATAAAACAACACTTTTTTGACTGTAATCGATTGAATATCAGTTGCCTGCCTACAGGCGTGTGTGTGAGGCCTACAGCGCCTACTCTGCCAACTTTTGCCAGTGCACAGTGACACTCATATCTGGTGGCACCTTAGATTGCACGCGCAGTGCCCCAAATTTGAAGTGGGAGGACCGACCAAGCATCTTTTTCCATCTCCTGCTTCCAAAAATCAATGCCATATACACGTCCACTAATAGTGGACGTAACAGGGATTAAACCGATAGGAATAGTACTACTTAACAGTATACACCTTATAATAATGCAGACAGAGGCAATGCAGAGAGAGGAGTCTGAAGAAGAGGAGTCAGAGGAGGAAGGTGGCTTTGAGGAGGTGGAAGACCAAACACAGCAGGCGTCCCAGGGGGCTTGTTTTCACCTTTTGGGGACCCTTGGTGGCTGGGTGGAGAAAGAGACCTTCAATGACATCAGTGAGGATGAAAACTTCTTCCCTTTTCTCAATAAAAAAAAAAAAAAGCTTGGGATTTAAACTTTTTGTTGGTTAACATATAAACAATTGAAAGTATGGGTAGATAAGCATATAACTTAATAAATTATTTGGCAAGCAGTTGAACTCAATTGAACTGCTTGTTCAAAAAATGGACTTCTCCCACTTAGTTTCTAAGGGCCTCATTCAATTGCGATTTGGCCAATTGAATAGGGCTCTAAATAAGCACATAGCATATTTTTTAAAAGAAGTTTTTAGTTAGTGAATAGCTTGCTTTTGGAAAGATGTTTACTAACTAAAAACTTCTTTAAAAAATATGTTATGTGCTTATTTAGAGCCCTATTCAATTGGCCAAATTGCAATTGAATGAGGGCCTAAATGTTTTCATATTATACGATCCAATATTGAAAAAAACAAGTCCGCTTATTTGATGCTGTGGGAGCAAAACTTTACCACTACAATTTACCTAAGTAGTTGCAAAAAAAGCTTCTAGAGCTACTAATACATTTATTAAAAATGCTTCCCAAAGGGAGGTATGCTTTAAGAGTTTAAAAAGATGGTATATAGTTCCTCTTAGAGTATACCAAATCTCCCACTACATCAAAAATAAACTTTGTTGGAGAAATTGTGGTGTGAATGAGGCTATATCTGTTTCTTTTTTTCTCTCTCTTTTTTATTATATAATCATTTATTATACTTTTGTTTAAATTATCAGGCATAGTCTTGTCTGTTTTGTTTTGTGCACTTCAGTCATTTGAAAAATTAATAAAAACTAAAACAAAAGCAAAAAAAATACACCCTATCTAAAATACATACATACCCCCTATCTAACATACATTAAATCCTATCTACATACACAAACCCTAAATCTAACCGAAAATAAAATAATTAAGACCACTTACCCTTGCAGATGTCCCTTCAGATCGCGCCCTATAAAGAAAAGGAAAAAAGTTAGTATAACACAGTACATAGTAAAAATAAACATTCTAAATATTATTCAACGTACCTTTACAGCATGTTCCCATCCTTCTTATTTTCTTCTCCAGCATAGCCCCTGTTAAAAATAAACATTAAATTACTACAAGATATGCACACAAAATAAAATATAATAGGTGCGATGTCCCCGTGCTCCTTCTCTTCTGCCCCGGGTGGGCCCTGGAAGAATCTGCACTGTCACTGTCAATTAGATGGCAGCCAATCAGAAGGCGCAGATGCCTCCAGCCAATCACTCCATGGGGTTGTAATTGTGATTGGCTGAAGGCAATATAGCCTTCTGATTGGTTTAAAAAAGATTGACAGGTGCATTAACCAATCAGAATGGGATATGGAGGTGTATCCCATTCTGATTGGCTCAAACCTTGGCACCTTCTGATTGGCTGAAATTTGATTGACAGTGTTTTTAGCCAATCAGAAGGCGCCATTGCCACTTTTCTTGCGGAAAATGCTCTAGGGGCCTCAATAGCGTCGGGGAGGTCCGCAAGTGCGAGGAACCATTATTTTTTGTATTTATTTGTTTTAGAGCGCAGATTCTTGAAGGGCACAGTCGGGGCAGAAGAGGAGGAGCACAGGGACATTGCGCCGAGGCAAGTTCAATGTATATTATGTTTATTTTATTTTATTTTGTGTGTATATATGTTGTACTAATCTAATGTTTAATTTTAAAAGGGGCTTCGCTGGAGAAGGAAATAAGAAGGACGAGGACATGCTGGAAAGGTGAGTTGAATATTTAGAATATTTAGAATGTTTATTTTTACTATGTACTGTTTAGGGGTTATGGGTGCTTCATTGAGTTCCATTATTAATTAAGGTATTATGAGGTCTGTATTGTCCCCATGAGTGGCATGATTTTTTAGGGGCTCATGGGGCTCTGTATAAAGCCCCTTGACTGATAGGGTTCATTTTAATTTATCGCGGGTCCTTTAAGGACCCACAAGGCAGGACATTTTAATTTTGATTGCAGCGGGGGTCCCTGATTGCGTGTGGGAGGAGAGACACAGTGTAAGGAGGGGAAGAGACATGCAGGGTAAGGAGAGGAGGAGGGGAAGAGAGACACAGGGTAAGGAGAGGAGGGGAAGAGAGACACAGGGTAAGGAGAGGAGGAGGGGAAGGAAGGGAAGAGAGACACAGGGGAGGGAGAGGAGGAGGGGAAGAGAGACACAGGTAGAGGATGAGGAGCAGGGAAAGAGAGACACAGGGGAAGGAGAGGAGGAGGGGAAGAGAGACACAGAGTAAAGAGAGGAGGAGGGGAAGAGAGACACAGGGGAGAGAGAGTAGGAGGGAAATTGAAACACAGGGTAAGGAGAGGAGGAAGAGAAGAGATACATCAGGGGAGGGAGAGGAGGAGGGGAAGAAAGACACAGGGTAAAGAGAGGACAGGGGAAGAGAGACACAGGGTAAGGAGAGAAGGAAGGGAAGAGAGACACAGGGGAGGGAGAGGAGGAGGGGAAGAGAGAGACAGGGTAAAGAGAGGAGGAGAGGAAGAGAGACACAGGCTGTTTAATTGTCTCGCAGACGATGTGCTCCTTTGACGTTCATCTCCTAAGTGCTAAAATCACGCACAGAGTGGTACAGGTTTTCTCAAGAATATCCCTATATTTAGCACAATCAATCTTTTCCTCAACTCTGACCAGTTTCCCAGTCCCAGCTGCTGTAAATCATCCCCACAGCATAATGCTACCACCATCATGTTTCACTGTGGGGATGGTGTTCTTTGGGTGATGTGATAGCATTTTCTTTGATGGCCGAAAAGTTCAATTTTAGTCTTATCAGACCAGAGCACCTTCTTCCATACATTTTAGAAGTATCCCACATGCATTTTCACAAAACTCAAAACATGCTATTTTGTTTTTTTGCTGAAAGTAATGGCTTTCTTCTGGCCACTCTGCCATAAAGCCCAACTCTATGGAGCGTATAGCTTATTGTCGTCCTATGTACAGATACTCCAGTCTCTGCTGTGGATCTCTGCAGCTCCTCCAGGGTTACTTTAGGTCTCGGTGCTGCCTCTCTGATTAATGCCCTCCTTGCCCGGTCCGTGAGTTTTGGTGGGCGGCGTCTCTTGGCAGGTTTGCTGTTGTGCCATGTTCTTACCATTTGGTTATGATATATTTGATAGTGCTCCTGGGGATCATCAAAGATTTGGATATTTTTTATAATCTAACCCTGACTAGTATTTCTCATCAACATTGTCCCTTACTTGTTTGGAGAGTCCCTTGGTCTTCATGGCAGTGTTTCGTTAGTGGTGCCTCTTGCTTGTAGCCTCTGGGGCCTTTCACAAAAGGTGTGTATATGTAATGATAGATCATGTGACACTTAGATTGCACACAGGTGGTCATCATTTTACTAATTATGTGACTTCTGAAGGTAATTGTTTTCATACGCACATACGCACATGACAATTTTCTGTTTTTTATTTCTAAAAAATAGTTTTATGTATATATTTTTTCTCATTTCTCTTCACCAACTTAGACTAGTGTGTTCTGATCCATCCCATAAAATTCAGATTAACAAAATATTGAACTTAAGGCAGTAATGTAACAAAATAGGTAAAAAGTCAAGGGGGGTGAATACTTTTCAAAAGCACTGTACATAGTTTAGTGAATACAACTCCTTTCTCTAGAATGAAACATGTATTGTTTCCAACAAATTTGCCTTTTAGAGAAAAAAAGGTTTGTAGAAGCTCTTTTTTTATATAATTTCCTTTAGATGTGTGCCCCTTTAGGTACTCCTTCAACAAAATGGAAAATATTTGTCCTACTCATTCCAACTCATAGCTCCATTCCATCCTATCCCCATCTATGAATTGATTGCTGTATAAAAACCCAAAGATTCAGCTTTGATTTTATTAACAGGAAAAAAGGAAGTGAAGCATAGAAAGAATGTCTTCAACTAATAAAGTGTTATCAGAAAAAAATATCTGTTTTGTAAATTTTATGTTACGTTTATTAGGAATTGGAAAGATGAAGGTTATTTAGAGCTAGGATTTGGTGCTCTGGGGGTCATCCTACAAACATCACTTCTCCTGGTTTGGTAAAGTTAAAATCACACAGGCTATTCTTCTAAGCCTCTGCCCTACAAGGTCTTACACTATGTCTTGATAAGTTCTATTTGTTACTTGGGTTTGATGGTAGACGCAAGAGTCAACATTGGCTAAGAATAAGAGTAAAATAAATGAGAAGCAAAGGGTATACAGAGAGAGAGAGAATTTAAGTGTAATGTTTATAAGTGTAAAGGTAGTATCAGTAATTATAATTAAGCTGATTTATGTTTTACTCTATTAATGTCAATAATGCCCAATAAACCCAGCATGTTAAAATGATAGTATATATTTCTGATAATTATTAGTATGATAGTAGGATTTACAAAAAAGGACCTTGGTGTAAAGTATGTCCTTTTTTAACACAAGCTTGAATTAGATTCATCAAAGAGTGACGTCTTTCTCACAAAAAAAATGTTTTGATGTTCCTTGCAGGTTGGGACAGGTTCATCAAACATGGGATATTTTAGATCCTTTGATGTGTTAGTCCCATTGAATAGAAAATCAAAACTTTTTTTCACTGATTCTGTACCACATTTACCATGAACCAGATACTAGCTTCTATTCATAAATTGTTCAAACTGTTATACTTTATGTTATATACCTAATTCAAATTAAAAAAAATTCTAAATAAGTTCAACTTAAATTTGACTGCATTAAAAACATATGTTTTTTAAATGCTGTATATGCATATTTAATAATATTCTTTAAGTTACAAATATACAAGAAAATATATTGCTTTGCATGAAAGGGTTACTGGTCCTTGGTAAACTGCCTGTCCTATTTCCAGTATAAGTTGTGGTATGCAAATTATTTTTTTAATCCTATACCTGGCATTTGCATAGATGACATAAAGCTATCATCCAAAAAATGTTACTCGACTATAATGTGTACTTTAATTTTATTAATACCACTTGGACCACAACACACCATGCTGACCACTTGGTATTCATAGCAGAAATACTTGAGTGGATTGCCAGTTCCTTCTCCAGTAGGCCACAGCGTACAACTCCCCGCTATTCCTAGGTGGTCTCCGATCCAAGTACTGATAGACCCAATCCTGCTTTGCTTTTGGGTGGTGTGAACTCTCATATTCTTGACTGCAATCAAACCCAGGTCACAGCGGTGAAAGCACTGAATCCTAACAAGTGGACCACCATGGAACCCCATATGTTCATGTTCTAATAATTGGAGATTTTAACTATCCTTAAATAAACTTAATGAATGTTCAGCTAAGGGTAGCAGTTTTTTTTTGAACATTTATTTTATCAAATGTTTTTCATACATACAGATAATAATACATAAACACAAAAGATAACAGTACAAACAGTAATGTGTTGCTTTGCATTACATGACAACATATCATGAACTTATGAAATCTCTATATCTTACATAAAACATTAACTTTATATTAAAGGGAAAGAGTATTACCAACATGTTGTTAAATCTGAATTATTATATTCTGCCCATGGTTTTCAAATACAGTAAAACTGATCTTCCTGCTTCAGCCTTTTCTTCAATCAGAATATTTTCCAAACTTTTTTTCTGGTCAACTAATGTTTAGTGTTTGCTTTTACAGATAGTGAACATCTATAAAAGTTCTAGCCGCAGTTAATATTTGTATATCTAGTTCTCTATAACTCTCCCTATAACATCCAAAGATCCATTTAGAAGCAGCAAATGACTAGTCAGCAGCAGCGGGCAATTAAGAACAGGAACCAGCGCACAATTGGTGGTGAATGCTAAAACTTGAGCAGAGTAGTTGGTGCAGAGATAACCCATGCAGACAGGAACAGAAGTTAGCAGCAGTGTAAGACTACAGTAGTGTTAGAAGCAGACTAAAGAAACAGGAAAGATCAACAGAGTCTTGCAGGGCAGAAACTAAAGGCAGGAGAAAGGTAAGTGCCTTTTCTCTTTACAGAAGTCAACCTTCCTCTGGCCTTCCAACTGGGAAATCTTGTTTCAACACAACAGCATGTTTTACTTGTCCAAAAAGTGTTTTCTGTTAACAATGGCATAGAAAAGCAGTTTTTCTTTATTCATTATGCTTCCTTTGACCAAGCCATTGAGTTCGTTTGTAAGCCTGGACAGGGTGCCTAGCTGGCTAAGTTTAACATTGAGTAAGCCTTTAGGCTGCTCTTGGTTCAGCCAACGTCTCATCATTTGAGATGTCGCGAATAGTTCGCCGGCAGACTGTTCCCGGCGAACATAGCATGTTCGCGTTTGCGGCGAACTGCGAACATATGCGATGTTTGATCCGCCCCTATACTTTATCATTGAGCAAACTTTGACCCTGCAACTCACAGTCAGCAGACAAATTCCAGACAATCGGCAGCATACACTCCCTTCCAGAGCCTTCTACCTCATGGACAGCAGCCATTTTGGAATCATAACTAACTTGCAGTCTTACTGAGAGGAGGCTGAGTGTAGGTGATACTGCATCAATAGGGAAAACCATAGCTAGGCTACTGTACACAGTGTGCAATACAGTCCTGAAGGACTCTTTTGATCTCTGCTGCAAGGACATCCCTGTGTCTCTTCCCCCCCTTATCATCAATCTCCCCTCACCTTAGCACCCAACCCTAACACCCCTCACACTTATCCATAACACCCATCAACCTAACACCTAACCCTAACACCCCTCACACTTATCCCTAAGACCTAACACCCCTCACACTTATTCCTAACATGCCTCACCCTAACACCCCTTACACTTATCTTTAACACCCCTCACCCTAACACCTAACCCTAATACCCCTCACACTTATCCCTAACACCCCTCACCCTAACACCTAACCCTAATACCCCTCACACTTATCCCTAACACCCCTCACCCTAACACCTAACCCTAACATCCCTTACCCTAACACCCATCACACTTTTCCCTAACACCCCTCACCCTAACACCTAACCCTAACACCCCTTACCCTTATCCCTAACACCCCTCACCCTAACACCTAACCCTAACACCCTCACACTTATCCCTAACACCCCTCACCCTAACACCTAACCCTAACACCCCTCACACTTATCCCTAACACCCCTCACCCTAACCCTAACACCCCTCACACTTATCCCTAACACCTAACCCTAACATCCCTCACCCTAACACCCCCCACACTTATCCCTAACACCCCTCACCCTAACACCTAACCCTAACATCCCTTACCCTAACACCCATCACACTTATCCCTAACACCCCTCACCCTAACACCTACCCCTAACACCCCTCACATTTATCCCTAACACCCCTCACCCTAATCCTAACACCCCTCACACTTATCCCTAACACCTAACCCTAACATCCCTCACCCTAACACCCCTCACACTTATCCCTAACATCTAACCCTAACATCCCACACCCTAACACCCCCCACACGTATCCCTTACACCCCTCACCCTAACACCTAACCCTAACATCCCTTACCCTAACACCCATCACACTTATCCCTAACACCCCTTACACTAACACCCCTCACACTTATCCCTAACACCCCTCACCCTAACACCTAACCCTAATACCCCCTTACACTTATCCCTAACAGCCCTCACCCTAACACCCCCCACACTTATCCCTAACACCCCTCACCCTAACACCTAACCCTAACACCCATTACATTTATCCCTAACACCCCTTACCCTAACCCTAACACCCCTCACACATATCCCTAACACCCCTCACCCTAACACCCCTCACCCTAACACCCCCCACACTTATCCCTAACACCCCTCACCATAACACCTAACCCTAACATCCCTTACCCTAACACCCATCACATTTATCCCTAACACCCCTTACACTAACACCCCTCACACTTAACCCTAACACCCCTCACCCTAACACCTAACCCTAATACCCCCTTACACTTATCCCTAACAGCCCTCACCCTAACACCCCCCCACACTTATCCCTAACACCCCTCACCCTAACACCTAACCCTAACACCCCTCACACTTATCCCTAACACCCCTTACCCTAACCCTAACACCCCCCACACTTGTCCCTAACACCCCTCACCCTAACACCTAACCCTAATACCCCCTTACACTTATCCCTAACAGCCCTTACCCTAACACCTAACCCTAACATCCCTTACCCTAACACCCATCACCCTTATCCCTAACACCCCTTACCCTAACACCCCTCACACTTATCCCTCTGTCTCTTCTCCCCCTTATCATCAAGGGAGGGGGGAGGATGATGAGAGAGGGGTTAGGAGACACAGGGGAGGATGATGAGGGAGGGGGAAACAGACACAGGGGAGGATGATGAGGGAGGGGGTAAAGAGATACAGGGGAGGGTGATGAGGAAGGGGGGAAAGAGACACAGGGGAGGATGATGAGGGAGGGGGGAAGAGACACAGGGGAAGATGATGAGGGAGAGGGAAAAGAGACACAGGGGAGGATGATGAGGGAGGGGGGAAAGAGACACAGGGGAGGATGATGATGGAGGGGGGAAGAGACACAGGGGAGGATGATGAAGGAGGGGGTAAAGATATACAGGGGAGGATGATGAGGGAGATGGGAGGATGATGAGGGAGGGGGGATGAGACACAGGGGAGGGTGATGAGGGAGGTGGGAGGATGATGAGGGAGCGGGGATGAGACACAGGGGAGGGTGATGAGGAAGGGGGGAAGGGACACAGGGGAGGATGATGAGGGTGTAAAGAGATACAGGGGAGGATGATGAGGGAGGTGGGAGGATGATGAGGGAGGGGGGATGAGACACAGGGGAGGGTGATGAGGAAGGGGGGAAAGAGACACAGGAGAGGATGATGATGGAGGGGGTAAAGAGATACAGGGGAGGATGATGATGGAGGAGGATGTTAGATGTTATGCCCTTTATGGATTAAAACCAGACTCTGCATCAACTATGTCATTTTCCGTGGGAGTTTTGACATGGATCCCCCTCCGGCATGCCACAGTCCAGGTGTTAGTCCCCTTAAAACAACTTTTCCATCACTATTGTGGCCAGAAAGAGTCCCTGTGGGTTTTAAAATCCGCCTGCCTATTGAAGTCTATGGCGGTTCGCCGGTTCGCCAAAATTTACGGTGGTTCGCGTTTGCTGTTCGCGAACCGAAAATTTTATGTTTGCGACATCACTACTCATCATCTGTTGGGTTCTCATTTTCAAGGAAAATACTGTGTTAATAGAGGCCTGTCTATGCGATTTTCTTTTTCTTGACGATTTTGAGAGGGTCGACTTGTCTGTGTAATGGGTGATGGAATGTGAAACTGGAAGTAAGGCTTTGATTCACTAGTTTGGACAATTTCTTACTGGAAGGTGCTTGATTTTTTTCAATATTGGTTCATAATGAGTTCTTTTGTGAATGTGGCACAGGATTTGGTTATCCCTTTAGCTAAAGATAAGACTGAAGGCCCTACTACAATTCTTAATTTTTTTTGGTATATCCATTTATTTGGTTACATTTGGCAGTTGATTTGCACACTTCACAAAAAGTACCCTTTGGAATTACAGTTGAGAGACCAGAACATTATGTTTCATAGCCGATAACCTTGGAGTAGTTCTAGCAATCAATAATCTTACAGCATCATCCATCATCTACCAGTGGTGAACCTTCCGAGATGGTTAGTGCTGGTTTGCATCAAAAGAATGTTATGTGCAGGGTGGTGCATTTGACAAGTTACCTTAATGTTAACGCTGACATGCTATCTCGCTGTTAGGTGCATCAGTTCATGGAGCTGGCTCCAAAAGCCAGTACATGACCTTCTGCTTGTCTAGATCATCTGTGGAGCATAGCTGTTATGCCTTCACTCCTTGGCACAATCCCATAGCATAGCCCACTCCGTAAATGGGTAAAGACACAGTTGGGCATCATCTACCGTTGCCAAGGTCAAAAACTGTGAGGCAGGTATTTGTTTGGCATTGCAAGGAGGAGAGTGATCTCCTTCTGTGGTGTAATGTTCCTGGGTAAAAAACACACGTTGTTAAAAATGCATTTCACTAGGTAGCTGGTAGATTTATATTTGGAAAAATAGTAGTTGATGTTGCTAGAGAAGATCTTAAAGAAATTGAACTTACACTCTAGATGGCCCTGTTTGCCCCCTCCCCCCCCCCACAATGAGTAACTATTACTTCAATCCCTATGTCTGTATCTTACCAAGAGCACATAGCCTTTAACATCTTGATTTATAATGCATTCCTACATTTATTGGGCCTAAAAAACAGCAGCAGTGAAAGACAGCGGTCTTCAGTTGGGGTTTGCTAAGAATTAATTAGATTAAAAATGGTTTGGGAAAAGAGGTTTGAAATGGGAATGTATTTTGCTGGAGGTAGTGCAATATGCACGGTCAGTTGCCACAACTGACATTTTGGTAATTTACGAGAGTAGGGATGATTTGGGAGTGAAACCTTTAAAAGAGTTGATTTATAGGATGAAAAGAGTTATTTCTAGACGATGTCAGTTATTCCCTAAAATTTTCATTATTTGGTAAGAAATGGCTCCCCTCCAAAAATGGCATCCCTTAACTAACATTTCCATTATGTCAAATTCACACAAAAAAAAATAAGATTATGTTGTTAAATTTGCAAATTGGGAGGATTATCCTTATGGAATACAGATTTGGAGGGCCCAGAGGCAGCAGTTTATTATCTAAAAAATGGGGTACATCTGGTTAATCTGTACATCTGGGGTACATCTTGGTTAATCAAGTTGTGGTAAATAAAGGACCTGTGGCCTTATCTTAAAAAAATCAAACTGGTAGGATAATTCACACTCTGCCTGTCAGTTGGAACTTTGTTACAGATCACAACTAGCTTGCACCCTCTCTAGGACAAAAAAAGAAGAAAAAAAAAGAAAAACAGTAGAATAGAGTTCAAAGGGTTACTAAGTGTTGGCCTGGTCACAGCTAATGAGGGATGCAGGGGTGCTTGCGCACGTATGTATATGAGCATCAACATACACTCATGGTGATGTCAGTATTCCTGTGGCATGTTGTATCCTTGAGTTCCAGTGTGTGGGTAGGTAAGCACCGCTCATGGTTTTCTTCAAAACTGTTGGTCAAACTGGTTAATCAAGTTGTGGTAAATAAAGTAGCTGTGACCTTATCTACCAAAATATAGAATTCATTTTAATAGTGAAGACAGAAGGAAATATGTGAAATGAGAATGAAATATTGTATAAACAGTGAATCTTGGTACTTTCTTTAACATAAACAACCTTATTAAATTGTGATTCAGCAAATTTAAAAGGGCTCTATTTAAGCACATAGCATTTTTTTTTTACAGAAGTTTTTAGTTAGTGAACTTCTATCCAAAAGCAAGGTCTTCACTAACTCAAAACTTCTGTAAAAAAATATGCTATGTGCTTAAATAGAGCCCTTTTAAATTTGTCGATTTGCAATTTAATAAGGCTGAAAATTATTAATAACACTAAGAAAATATATATTTAATTATCTGATCCAGGGTGCAGTGAGCTTATGTCTATGTACACCAATGAGAATTTAAGCAGGACCACTAAGCAAATGATACTGAAACATTAACTTTATGAATAGTGTACAGTATGTGCTGAACTCCATTTGACAATAAGAACATTCTATACACAGTTTGCACATCAAATGTTATTCTGACGTTATAGTTGCTGCAGAAATATGCATGTTTTTGGTGGAGAAAAACTTACCACACACTCGTTCCAATGAATAAAATGACAATATTTTATAAGTACTGTTTTAGCAGACAAACAATGAGCCCAATTCAGTTGAGCTATCGCAAGTTACTGTAGCCCGTAAGTGAGGCTGCAAGTTTATTTGCTTTTCAATTGGCGTCTTTTTTTACTCCAAACGGTTACAGGTTAGGGCCTTGAAAACTTTGCGATGGTTAAACTCGGAACTTACAACCTTCGAAAGTCGTTAATCTTTCAATTTCACAAGAGTTACGATGGCAAAAATCGCAAATTGCTATTCAATTTCTCTAATTCCCCAAGGCCGTAAATGGTTCCACACCCATAAATGGAAAATGAAGGAGAAAATCCTACAGGTGCTAGAGAGGACCTACAAGGTGATTAAACACCTGTTTGCAGCACTGTAAATGCAAATAAAACATCAATACTGCACTGTAAATAATGGGGAAAGCAATGAAAGACATTAGAATGAATTACACAACAGTCTCAGTAAATGAAATTTATTTTTATGTTTCATTTTGGGGTTATATTAATCTCGGGAATCAATAATAATAATAATACATATCAGGCCACCCATATGGACAAGAACAGTATTGGCATTCATTTTTATAATTCTGTATTTTGTTAGTTTGCGAGTCTGATCGCATATGAGACCCCCGTGTAACCTCCGTGTTTAACTATCGTAATAATGACAGTCTCATTTTCTATTGACTGATCTGAAATGGGAGGTTACGGGCCTGCCTAGTTGATCATGTTCCCTCCATGATATGCTACGAACGAGTGCATGGTTTACGTAGTCGTCTTTGGGAAGGTAACTTGCGGGCTTGATCAATGGAATAGCTCCGGAATTGGAGACGAACGGGAGCCTGCAGCACACCCACAGAAATACGGCCAGGATTGCAACTGAATCAGGCCCATGATTTTCTAACATTGAAATCAGGCCCATTATAAAAAAAGAGCAGACAATATTCTTATAATATTTTAGAACAATGTATATACTTTCCTCTTGTAACATCACCAATTGAGATTTCCTGGAAAACTATACATACATTTGCAAATATAATATTACCCATTTTCCATAATATAATTATCAGTTCCAGGTTCAAATAAAATATGCAATCTCTTACAAACTTTTAAGGACTGTGTAGAAGTGAATGCAAACATATTAAAGGTTAGACTAAAGAAAGGAAACCATGAGTAGCTACCATTTGTTTTTTTTTTTCACTTTTTCTTAGTGAGCATTGGCATCTGTAAAATCACAAAATCATAGTGCAGAAAATAAATTTCCTTGTACAGTCTTCCTATATCTAAGTTATCCGGTTTTCATCTTTTTCTAATTCAACACATACTGCTTATACAGTATCAGACACACTCATTACATTGAGTCATTCTATAAACATATTTTATTTTAAAAAATGTTTCCGCACCTCCAGAGTTGCTTACATAGGCCTCTGGTGCCTACCAATACGAACACTGCATTCAGGTACATTTTTAACCCTATATTAAGCTTCAAGCCAACAGCAGCACATGAACTCCTCCTTGCGTCCTTGACAAGGGGAAAACAAGACTACACATTCCATGATGCTTTGCTGCACCTCCTGGCTTCCCAGTAGTTGAACACTATTAAAGCTAAGGTTTTTAAAAGGGCAAGCCTTCTCACAATCAAGAAACTTTGAGAAATTTAAAATATCAGGGTAAGTTTGTTAATGTTTATCTTGTAATTTTTTCATGCAAAAAAATGTTTCCATACACTACTGATTCTCCTCTGTCATATGCATTCATAATCAATGAAACTTAAATATGCTTTTAAATACTCAATCATTTCAATGCAAATAACATCTTTTCTTTAAAAATATCCCCTTTTTTCTCTTTTCTTTATAGTTGAGGAACCTTGTATTTTGTGTCTTTCATATATTTATTGACTTGAACTATAGCTCTATCCTGATATTATGATTGGAATTATCATGTTATGAAATGCACTGCTTTTTCAGGACTTCATCATATTTATTTAAATAAGTCAAACTATGCAGAATCTAATAAGAGAGAGGCTGCCTGGAGCCTTAGTTGCTCAAACTTGTCTGAAGACGACTCGGCTCCCAGGTCTCTTCTCTGGTGCCCCTCATTTTACCCTTCAATCATCATCTTTTACAGTCCCGTGTAATTTCTTTTCTGTATTTCTGTGACTTGTGTGACACAATAAGGTACCTCTAAAGAAAAACACGAGAGTTCTTCTTTATCTCAAAGAAATGTTGCTATAGTCAACAAAGGCATGAACAAAATCAAAATAAAAATGCTACTGTATACTGCTAACCTCAGAAATGTAATTGAGGAAGGTGGCACATGTTTTTTTTTTCTTGAGTTGGAGTGTCATACAGCTTGATTGCTAATTATAAGGATACCAATCAGCAATATCAAGAGTAACTATTAAAACTCCAGCAAAAGCTAAACTGAGAACCGAAAATGAGTGTGCCTTAAAAAACGAGAATCCCCTATATTCACTATGATCTGGACATGGTGATGTACTTCAATTAAACCTTGACAGCTTTTTTTCTATGTTAAAATTTCTAGCTCTTGTGAAGCTTAGTAAATCTAAAGAAATGTCTGAACATTTCATTTTTTTCTGTTACTTATAAACTAAAATCCCTCCAGATTGTATTATCAAAACAATATTTTGTGTGGTACACAAGAGAAATATGCACTACATTACTTACTTTAAGGAAATAAACCATTGGATCAAGTAAATTACATAAAGTATATATTCAGCACAATGTGTACCACATCACCGTAATATCCTAACAGCATGTTGAAATACTTAGAATGTTTGAAATATGTGAATCTTCACTGAGAAATCCCATAAAATCAGTGTTTACATGTGTAGTAGACTGTCCACTTGCTTCTGCATTACTGCAGCTAATGCAAGGGGTGTGTTTCTCATTCAAGTCAGTGGTAAGACTGCTTACATTTCCAGTTTGAAGGGAACAGACCTTGTAATTTTTCTAATTTCTTATGGCAGAAAATTCAGGTTATTGCTCTTCTGCCTCTCTGGAATTTGAACAATGCAGTACTCTGATAGCTCCAGTGCTGTCTGTGTAGAGAAAGAAAAAAAAACTTTGATAATTGCTGAACTCACCTAAACAGATTAGCTATGGGTTAACTAGGCAGTGCAGGGAAACAGTGCTTTTTCTTACCTATGGACAATTACCACACTGCAAGCTGCTATCAATTATTACTTATGCAACAGCCAGTAGGCAATATACACTTTGGCCCACATTTAATTCCAAGCTCGTAATTACCTTATCACTGCCCGTATGTCTGCGGGTTAGAAATTTGTCACAGTTACAGATGTATTTAATTGACTCAAGCCCGCAATCACAGGCTCACAGGCACCACAATCAAACCCTGAACCCGTACATAGCATTTCAGGGCATGATCATGATCAATTAAGCAAGCCCTTAAGTTACAATTTAGACAGAGCCAGATCCGTAAAACAAGGAGTTTAAACTACAATCAATTTGTGCTTAGAAGTACGATTTGCGATCAGACTCACAATCCAGAAATGTAGGAATCAATAAAAATCAATAAATCAAGTGTTCTAGTCAAAGTGGGGTCCATTATATGTAATAACTCTTTGATTCCTGGGATCGATATAACACGGAAATAAAACGTAAAAAAAAAATTGATTGCAGATTTGCGAGTTTGAGACTGTGTGCAATTCATTCTAATGCCTTTCATTGCTTTCCTAATATTTTTAAGTACAGTAGTGTTTTTATATTTGCTTTTGCAGTGTTACAAACAGGTGTTTAACCCATTTATAAGTCCGATTTAGTAGTCATAGACTTTTTTGATACATTTGCCATTTAGGGGTTTGAAGGCAATTTCGGGCTTGTTGAATTGTTTTAATTAAATATGTTTTTTGTGTCTTTATCACTAGAACATTTACGGGCTTGAAACATCAAAGGAGGAGATAGGGATAGGAGTCACATTTTGACAAATGCAAGGATTTTGAGCCTGTAACTCACAAATTGATTGCGAGTAGCAAAATGTAGCCAATTAAATATCTTTAACTTTTATGGGCTCCATTACAGTTTATGTAATTGTGATATAAACAATTGAATCGGGGCCTATGTATGTAAACAGAGACTTAAAACGTTAGATTATAGTTTAAAAGACGTTCAATAATATTACATTTTCTCTTTTTATAGTGTTAGTGATAGTTATCTTCATATCTTATTTGAACATCCTTATTCCTACTCAATTTCATTCTTTTTGGTGAAACAAAGTGGATTTATCAAATTTATATATTATTAGCCTTATTAAATTGCGATTCTGTAAATTTAAAAGGGCTCTATTTAAGCACACAGCATATTTTTTGTACAGAAGTTTTTCGTTAGTGAACTCCTATCCAAAAGCAAGGTTTTCACTAAAAACTTCTGTAAATAAAATATGCTGTGTGCTTAAATAGAGCCCTTTTTTAAATTTACCGAATCGCAATTTAATAAGGCTGTATATCTCTTAAACATGATTTACTATATGTATAACAAACATATTAGGATAAAAAGTTCACTCTTTAAATAATGTCTAAGCTCATAGATAATAAAAGCCTATAGTAAGTAACTACAAATCGATTTGATTAAAGGTACTGTACATACAAGTGAGTTGGGTTATGAATGCATCTGATAGAGGGGAATTAGTAGTGTATGATTAAATTGATTTGCATGCGCTATGTTATTTTAGCTTTGTGTTAAAAAAAATCTCTTGCAGGTGATGTTTACACCCCCAGGATTGAGCTAGGCTCCTGAGAGGGTTCATTTTTCTAAAAGTGTACCCTGTCGAATGTGAGCATGCTCAGCTTTTGCAGCCAATCAGCAATGCTGTATGCAACCAGATGTGGCTTCTACACTGGGTCCTTAAATGACTATAAATTGACATTCAAGTAAAAATGCTTGAGTGGTTACATTACTGTTCTTTAGACATACACCCTCTCCTTAATAAATTCTGACAAATTATAATTGTACTGAAACCAAACATTTCAGCTTCTACTATTCAAATTTGTCTCTTAGGCGAATGAGCATTTATGATTGATTTGTGGTCCTGCAATGACCTGCAATGTTTTCTATTCAGGTGTCTCTGTGTGAGTGCATGTGTCTCTGTGTGAGTGAGTGCATGCAATTCACTGGGGCTGAGATATCTCAGGGGCAATTTACGGGGACTGGGGGAGGTAATGAGGCAATTCACTGGTGCTGGGAGAGGTGATGGAGCAATTCACTGGGGCTTGGAGAGATCACAGGGGCAATTCACTGGGGGTGGGGGAGGTGATGGGGTAAATCACTTGGGCTGGGGGGGTTACAAGGGCAAATCACTTGGGCTGGGGGAAGTTTCACCTGGGATGTAGATAAAACAATCAGTGAATGAAGGGACACAGACCTTGTTCTGGGTATTACAGAAATATAAAGGAAAGGTGCAGCTCAATTCACAGACAAAAAAGATACAATGTATTATGTATGCTAATTTTCACTAGGATATTCAGGGGGTGTCAACATTGATAGAAAACAATGCAAGAAATTCAGCAAACTTTAGAGTAACTGTTTAAATGTTTATTTTGGTATTTATTCATGCAAACAATTGTTTTCATACACTACTAATTCTCTTCTATCAGATGCATTCAAAGTCCAGCTTACTTGCATATACCTTTAAGGGGTTGTATACATCAAAACATTAGTTATTTTATAATATATTTATATTTTGTGGCATATAGACATGTGTTTAAAACAAATGTTTATTGTTCACATATATTAAAATCAAGTAAAATTATGGTGGGGCACTGTTATACCCATTATGAGAGATCAATGTATTAGTTCATCTGAGTATAGTTATTGCTCTTCCAAGTACATGTTAGAACTTCTAGGCAGTCCACTTATTTCCTCAAATACAGGGTGAAGGGCAATAATACTTCAGTTTAAACCAGGTGTGATATTGTCTTATAGTCTGAACTCCCATGCATGGTACCAATCATACAACACCTTAAGTAATTATAATTGAGCTCTAGGATATAACTATAATGAAAGCCGAGATAGAATTAATCTCACATGTCATTACACTGAGAAATACAACTGAGAAATGAGTCCCACTCCAAGTTACAGCATTAGAAAACATACAAGCACATGCAAGGCCTCAAAGACTGTGAAATACGGATAGTGGTTTGCTTACAATGTTGCAACTCTGTAATTAGTGCTCCATATGTCCCTTTGTTTCTTTTTTTCACAGGGTCTCAAATCAGGTTCACCAATTACCACCTACAATTACACATTTCTAGTGAATTTCCATACATTAAAAAAAAAAAGCTATTTCATATTTACTGTAAACATCAGACGTAGATATCTTAGAGAGTGTCAATCTAGTTTTATTAGATAGTGGTCACAATTAATATGATATTGTTTATTCCTCTAGGATAAACTAAATGTGACGTTTCAGATAGAGACACATGTATATATTTAACAAAATAGGTATATATCAAAATGCTTCATTAATCAATAGTTGGTAAGATTATTAGATACACCTCTGATAAAAGTAAAGCTTAGTGTAGACCATTTAATGTCTTAGACTACTTTTTCTGATCTATCTTAGATTTCTCACCAGAAATCTGTCTTTGTCTCTGTGCCATATAGATGTCGATAGTATCTATGATGTTAACCCGATGTTAGTAGGATACATCACTTGCATCAATATAACAAAGATTTGAGAGATGGTTGTAATTCGATCCATCTGACAGTCCATACAGTACAATTTATACTCTCATTAAGACCTTTCTGGGAGACAGTATCCAGTAAGAAGATCCACCTACTTTCAGCTTTTCGTAGAGTGTATTTGATGTTACCTTCCCTTATTCTCAATTTTACTTGTTTTAGAATACAACATTTGAGTCTCTCTTTGGATTCATGATAGATAAGAAAGTCACACTTGTTAGTGTTTCCCTTTAGCCAGATCATCGTGGTTATTTCTGGGGGAGGGAGGACTATGTCACTGAATCACATAAACAGCTCAGAGATAAGACTTGCTATAGGAAATTAGCAGGAGATCCCACTGATGAATTTTTGGCTAAATACCACACACCTATAGATATTGCCTGGAAAGCCAATTTAATAAACACTAAGGGCCTCATTCTATTATCGGCCGCAGCCGCTGCGGGGCCGCAAGGACCGGCCGCAAGCTATTCGGCTATTCTATTCCCTTACGGCCGTAGGCTCCGGCAGGCTTGCGGCCGGTGCCTTGCTATCTCTTGCGGCCGATCGCGCCGGAGGAAAGCCTTTGATCTAAAACGGCCGCAAGAGATTTGCAATTCAATTGCTCCGGGAAACCTCTCTGCAAGGCTAAAAACGAGCCGCAGTTACTTGCAGGAAAAAGGTCTCGCTAGCACCAATTAAGCACATAAAATAGCTCAAATAAAGCCATCCTGCACTTTGAGAAGACTATAAAGGGATTTTAGGTGTTAGAAAAAATAGCACATAATTATCCTGTACTCAAATCCGTAAAATATTTCATTTTTAATATCCGTAAAATATACATGTAAAAAGTCCAGAGTGCTTGGAGCACCTCAGACACGCCCACGCCGCAGCCGGCAAATAAACAGTTAATTTGAACTCGGGTTTGGGCAGATGTGCAAGCTTGAGAGTGGGTTCCTTTTATTCCTCATGTCCCCCAATATGATCCCTAGCATTTACAGAGCTGTACAGTGCAGGCTTGAATTTATTTTTGAGTTTTTATATTTCACAGTTTACGGCCGGTTCCAAGATATGCGGCCGGCCGTAAGAGGAGATCCTTGCGGGGCCGTATAATAGAATCGCGAGTTAACTGAACCCTCGCAAGGAATCGCAGCCTTACGGCCGATTTACGGCCGATAATAGAATGAGGCCCTAAATGAAGCAAATATCTACAGGTGGGGAAGCTAGGAGTAGCCACCTATTACTTGCTGCTAAAAGTTCATAAAAATCAGGTGAAGACTCCTGGTAGGCCTATAATTTCCGGAATGGGAGCCTAACGGAAAAAGCAAGCAGATATCTGGATGCTAGGCTGAGGAAGTTTGTGACTAGTCTTCCCTCTTATGTCAGGGATACAATGGACATTTT
Source organism: Discoglossus pictus (assembly GCA_027410445.1). NCBI lineage: Eukaryota > Metazoa > Chordata > Amphibia > Anura > Alytidae > Discoglossus > Discoglossus pictus. The sequence goes on along the minus strand of CM050167.1, from coordinate 64,077,356 downwards.
GAGGAGACTGGGTGATATATCCATTGGTCAGTCCACACTATTAGTGACCTGTGATGTGGAATCGCTCTACAAGTACATTGCCCATAAGATTGGATAGTCAGTGGTCAAATTATTTTTGGACATGGAAGTGAATAGTAATGGAGATAAAAATCTCTTAATTTTAAATTTATTGAAGGTTGTCTTAGAGCACAGCTGTTTATTTTTTGAGGAGAATTTTTTTCTCCAAATGAGGGGAACTGCGATGGGGGCATCATGCGCTCCCACCTATGCCAATATTTATTTGGGGTGGTGGAGACGTGAATATGTGTTTGTAGATAACCTCAAAAAATCTACTGGCAAAATAGAGTTGTGGCTCAGATACATTGACGATATTTTGATATTGTGGGAGGTGGAAGCAAATGACTTCCATTTGAAGTTAACATGCCAAGTGAGCCCCTCCACTGTTGATTTCTTAGACCTCACTCTGTCCAAAGTTACTCATGGGAATGTAGTCTCTGACATTATGAAAGTTCACACCGCCCAAGCCACTAAAAAAGCTATTCCCATTGGGAATTTCCTAGGGTAAGAAGAAATTGTTCAACGTTAGAAACTTTCAAAACCCGGGCTAAAGAGTTAAAAGAGAGAATCAGATTAAGGGGCTCTTAAAAATCTTTTAATATATTACTATAGTAATAACCTCCTTAAAAAAGTCTTCCATAAGGCCTTACATAAAGAGAGGGAGTCTCTCCTTGTCCTGAAAATGAAACAGGAGGATCTGATGGGACAATACATTTTGTGAGCTGATTTAATGAACAATGTACTGAAATTAGTAAAATTCTTAACAAACATATGATCCCCAATGGGATGAAGTTGTGGGTAATCACATTCCGATTAGTTGGAGACAATCTTGAACTATTTGTGATGTGTTCGTTCACAGCCATTTTCTAGTGTTATTTCTACTAAGGGCTCTCTACCACAAGGTTCATATGGATTCAGGCACTGTAAAATGTCCCCACATATGACCAAGGTGGATGAGATACAAGACAGGCAAGGTAACAAACTTAAGATAAAAGTGTTGTGTATTGTTTACAATGTACATGCCATTTGAGGTATGTTGGCATGACGACCGGAAAGGTGAGGAGGACAATTGGTGAGCACCTATGTAATATACGCAATAGTAACAAGGATAAAAAAGAAGGAAAGACATTGACTACAGTGGCAAAGCATTTTTTTACATACCATCAGTCTAAACCAGAGATTAAATGTTTTGTGTTACAACAAGTTAAATTGGGGATTAGAAAAGGTAATTTAGAAACTGACTTACTCAGAGCAGAGAGTTAATGGATAACCATTCTTAATACGACTATGCCATATGGGCTTAATGAGAAGGTGAATTTCACAGTTTTCACATAAGAACACTGTTTGATTTAATAGGTATTCTTCTTTTGTTATTTTTTTCATCTGGAGTTAGAAGAAGCATGTGTCATCTGATAATAAGTTGGATGATAATGTAAACTGGACTTCCACAACTTATCTGTAATCTATACAAGATAATACAATGATACTGTTATATGGAAAATACTACAAATGTACCATTTTTGTAGAAGAAAGAGCAGGGACATTATAGCCAACATTAGCTATATTATTGTATCTCCGAATTATGCGTTAAAAATACCATTTTGAGTTGAGTATATTAGGATTAAGTACCCATTAAAATATACAGAAGGGTTAAGTTGAAGCAACACAACTTGTATGAGAAGTATTTAATTTGCATATGTATCTTGTGCTAATATCCCGCTCTATGTAATATCTAGATTTTCAGATCTACTGGTATAGGGGTTTTGGGGTACCAGTCCACACATGTCTGTAAATGCCTATAATCTTTATTTAGTACCTATATTATCCCCTCTATACATATAGATCTCTCCTTGATATCCTGCACATGTTTCTGGTACATCAGGGGTTAACATGGCTAGGTATTGCACCAATTGAGTGTTGCACATTGACTTTATTTATATATCTATCATATTTATATAGAGAAATATATGTGTATTGATTACAAATGTGAATCATTTCAGCTTAAATGGGCTAAATTGCGTTTAATAAGTCAGAGAGCATACCTTGTTTAGAAATCTCAACTAGTGCGTTTATATTTTGTGAAATATTAAAAAGGGTTCATAATTCATGATTCATTGTGTTTGAAAAAGGTTAGCAGATCATTTTGGTTCATTAGAGTGTTTTTTTTTTGTTCTTATAAAAAAATATAGCATTAATAAATCCTGAAGCATTGAGGATTTATTTTATGAGTAGTTAGGAGTTCATACAAAATTAAAATATTCAACAACTCACCGGCTAAGGATACAAGGATTCAGGATCTAATATATTACTGAACTGACATTTTTCTTTTTGACCTTTTGATAGTTGAGTTCCTAGTGTTTCTTACATGGAAATGAAACAATTTTAATCTGCATTCTGAGAGAATTGTGTAATGTGCACCTATAAATCTGCTTAGCAATTAAATTGTGTGAATAATTAGGACAACGTTGACTGTTAACCTGTCCCAAAAGTTCTGGCAGTGTATGGTTATGAATCTGTGATGATCAAATCCAATCTACACTGATTTTCAATTTCAATTAGATAAGAAAGGAAATTGATTCTTCTTACCCAGAATTATACAGTTCTGTTCAGTGATATATATAAAGTGGATAATAAGAAGATGTGACTTTCAATTCTAGATCATATGAAAAGATCTCAGTTAGTCTACATCTATTCTCATAGAATGTCTCCTTAAAAGTTATTTGCCATGTATTTTTATGATAGGCGTAACTATAGTTAATACAATTTATGAAAACAGTAATTGTAACCGTATGCAGATAAATATAGTGGGTAAAGCTTACACACTTCCATCACATGATTCCTGGAATGTTTTAAGTTTGAGCCATAATAATAATAATAATTATATTAATATATATATACATTTTATTACTGTTATAATTATGATTTATTTTATTTATAGGGTAGTAGTAGCTCAAGGGATATGAACATAATCTGAAAGAAAAGACACATATATATTCACGGTATCCTCCTCAGGGATATGAAACGTATAATATGAGTATGTATCTGCAATTATCAAATGATACAACCATAAAATTGAAATTGAATAAAAACAAAAACTAAATTACGACAATTAAAATAATAAAATCTGAAAAAGCCCAGACAGTAAATGACAAATTTACAATATCAGAATCTCCATAGACATAATTTAGTCATCACAAAATAGGATTGCACATGTCCACAAAACAGGAGAGAAAATAACAGTCTTACAAACATAAAATACATTTACATATATTAAATACTTTTAAAGTGCTGATTAGAATAAAGTGCTGACAAAGTGCAAAGTGCACACCTAATGGTGAATACCATATTATCTTTGATGGTAGCGGAGCCCACCACTTACTCCTTACTCCTATCTACCACAATTCTACCCTTAATCTTGTGGTGAACCCGGGGATCGACCAATTACCCCATCAACTAGAACCCACCAAACTAAACTACACTAACACTCCTATCATATGGAACAAATAATTTCAATTATAGTTCTTAGTGCGAAATTGATTAACCTCATGAATTCTGTGACACATACAACATACTAGAGAGCATTTGACATATACCTGAGACAAATCAAAGTCAACACAATTAGAAATCTTCATTAACATTAAAAACAAAAAAGGTCCGGATTAGGATTAAAATAGTTTCTAAACAGTAACTTTTATTAAAACATAAACTGAAAAACAATAGTTTGGACTAGCAAGGGAAAGGGGATGGATGGCACTTTATATGACTTATACTTGTCATTTACCAGTCATAAATGACAGTATATTGCATGTGTCTTTCCCCCCCCCTGTGTCTCTTCCCCCCTCTCCCTCCCCTGTGTCTCTTTGCCCCATCTGCTTCTCCTGTGACTCTTTCCCCCTGTCCCCCTCACCTGTGACTCTTTCCCCTCCTCTACCCTGTGTCTCTTTCCCCCTCTCCCTCCCCTGTGTCTCTTTCCCCCTCTCCCTTCCCTGTGTCTCTTTCCCCCTCTGTCTCTAGACCCCTTTCCCCTGTGTCTCTTTCTCCCCTCCTCCCTATCCTGTGTCCCTTTCCCCCTTTCCCCTGTGTTTCTTTCCTCCCTCCCCTGTGTCTCTTCCCCCCTCTGTCTCTTTCCCACTTTACCCCTCTGTGTCCCACGAGAGAAAGAAAATCATAGATATGTATATATAAGCTAGGTCCTTAATTATTGTAACATACATGTTTGGAGAATACCATAGGAATTTAGTGATTGCAATACTATACAATTTAATAATGAGGAATTCTGCAGTGCTCCAATTAGGGGGTGAGTGCCAAAAGAAAGAAATATGGTAATCGCAAAAGATGAAAATCAGTGTGAAGGGACTTTGTTGCATGCCAAGATGTAAAAATAAAATTAACATATGTGAACAAGACCCTTAATTGTTGTGTAATTTATCTATAAAAGGTGACATTGCTATTTGATGGTTGTCATATTATATATAAAGCATAACATCAACTTGAAAAGTATTATACTCCAATAGGCTGACCTCTAAGGCCAAAAATATTAGTGCATTATATATATATATATATATATATATATATATATATATGAACATCATCAGCTTTATTAAATTCAAGCCTCGTAGATAAGAGGCTTTTACTTAAATACTACGTGCTGCAAATTTATAAAAGTTACAACGCTATTAAATTAGAACGGCAGTCCGTTTCAACACAGAGAAAATGTACATGAGGAGTGACAGCCTGCGAGATGATCTTGCAGGCTCCAAAACCTCATCAATTGCTGCGGAGGTCCTAAACGGGATCTCCGCGGCAGTCCCACACATAAGCCATGCCGTGGGGGGTACTTCTAACATAAAATAAAATAATTAAGACCACTTACCTTTGCAGATGTCCCTTCAGATCACCATCCTAGGGAAAAAACAAAAAACAAATTAGTACAACACATTTACATACAATAAATAAACATTATAAACATTCTCCATATTCTACTCACTTTTCCAGCATGTCCCCGTCCTTCTTCTTTTATTCTTCTTTAATTCTGTTAAAATAAAACATTACATTACATTAATACAATATACATATAAACATAAAACAAAATAAAATAAACATAATATACATTGCACTTACCTCACCGCAATGTCCCCAACCTCCTCCTCTTGTGCCCCGGCTGGGCGCAGACCTCCCCGACACTAATGAGCCTCCTAAAGCCTTTTCCGGAAGGAAATAGGCAATGGCGCCTTCTGATTGGCTGGAAACGCTGTCTATCAAATTTCAGCCAATCACAAGGCACCAATGTGTGAGCCAATCAGGATGGGATACACACCAAAATCCCACTCTGATTGGCTAACACACCAGTCAATCTTTATTTAAACCAATTACAAGGCTTTGATGCCATCAGCCAATCACAATGGGATACACCCCCACGTGGTGATTGGCTGAAGACATCTGCTGTAATACTAATTGACATTGACAACAGCCAATCAGAAGGCACAAATGTCTTTAGCCAATCACTGCGTGGGGTTGTATCCAATTGTGATAGGCTGAAAGCAATAGTGCATTCTGATTGCTTTAAAAAAGATTGATAGCTCTTCCAGCCAATCAGAATGGGAGATAGGGGTGTACCCCATCCTGATTGGCTCACACATTGGTGCCTTCTGATTGGCTGAAATTTGATAGACAGCGTTTTCAGCTTTGAGTAGAATATGTAGAATGTTTATAATGTTTATTTACTGTATGTAAATGTGTTGTACTAATTTGTTTTTTTTCCCCCTAGGTTGGTGATCTGAAGGGACATCTGCAAAGGTAAGTGATCTTAATTATTTTATTTTAGGTTAGAATTAGGGTTTGTGATTTATTGTATGTTAGATAGATAGGGGGTATTGTATTTTATTTTATTTTTATTGTATTGTATTTATTGTATTGAATTGTATTGTATGTATTGTATTGTATTGTATGTATTGTGTATGTCTTTCCTTTTCAGGTGTGTAATTTTTTTCTGTAGGGGGGGATTGTAATGTATTCTTTTTATTTTCTGTAATGCTCCTTTTTTTTGTGACTTAGGTTTTTTTATTTTCTGTAATGTAGATTTTTTATTTTTTGTGACTTCGTTTTTTTTATTTTCTGTAATTAGATGGGTGGGGGAGTTTATTAGCGGGTAGGTAGTGCAGGTAGGTAGTGTAGGTGTTAATAGATTACTGTAGAGGGGGTTAGTTTAGATTTAATGGTTTATTGGGGGGTATAGTGCAGTGTAGTGTTTGTAGTTAGTGTCATGGGGGTCCTTGAGGACCGTTATGGCACGTATGTGGTTAATGTTAGGGTTGTAACCACCCTATAAGGGTCATAAAATATCCTTATGGGATTGATGGGGTTACTGGGGTCTGTATTGACCCCTGTAAATTATAGGGTTAAATAAGGCTTATGGTGGTCTGTATTGACCCCCATGAGTTATAGGGTAATTAATGGCTTATGGGGGTCTGTATTGACCCCCATGAGTTATTGGGTTAATTAAGGGTTTATGGGGGTCTGTATTAAGCCATACCGTGGGGGGTACTCCAACTACCCCAGGGCACCTAAAGTTAACCCCCCTCTATGCAGGGGTCCCCATTGGGAACCCTGAAGTGACCCCACATTAACCCCTTGCTGCAGGGGTCCATAATTAATGGCTTATGGGGTCTGTATTGACCCCCATGAGTTATGGGGTTAATTTTATTTGCCTGGGGTTAATATTTTTTAGTGCAAGTCCTTTCAGGATCTTTACATTTTAAATGCAGCGGGGTAACGATTGGTGCCAATCGGGGACCCCCGCTGCAAGGGGTTAATGTGGGGGGGCTGCGGGGGTGCCTATGGACCCCTTCAGCAAGGGGTTAATGTGGGGACACTTCAGGGGTCCCGATGGGGACCCCCAGCATAGAGGGGGGTTCATTTTAGGTGCCGCAGCGAGGATTGCTGATGCAGTGTGCCGCGGGCCCTTTAAGGAGCAGGGCGGGGAATTTAAAAGTTTTAAATGCAGCGGGGGCCTGAACTATGCTGATCGGGACCCCCACTGCAAGGGGTTAATGTGGGGCCCCTGCAGCATGGGGATGTGTATAGGGAGCAGGGTGAGCATCACACAGCTGTCTGGGGTTGCTCCGAGGCAGCAAGTAGAGGCTTTAGGATCCCTTGCTAGCAATTTTTTGTGCCTGTAGGGATTCTTCCAAGATTCACCTCATAGATTTAAGGCTGCTTGTTAATCCGTAGCTCTCTCGGAGCCTTTTCTCAACCATTTTTTGGAGTCATCTCGCAAAGCAGGCTGCGAGGGACATATTGGGGATTTGGTCCCCGCAAACAGCAAAAAACTGCCTTTTACAAGGACCGAGGGAACTACGAGGGCTAATTTAATAAGGCCCGATATATTTGGCAGAGACCTGATGCACCATGTCATTTGTGTAAAGATAATAGAACTGAATCCCAGTATGTTGCTGCAAATATATAATACTAACAACTTGCCAGTCAAAAAATTACGGTCAATAAAAGAAAGTGTTGAAATGCTGTTTGCCACACAATGTGATTGTATTGTGTGCCTCAACTATATAGACCCCTCTAACACACTAATGAACGCATGTAATAACACTATAAGTGCCATTAGGGTCATGCAGGACTCTCATGACCCAAAGTGTAAGCATTACACCATTTTAACCTGGTCACTTATGGGGGTCTATCCAGACCCTAATAAGCCTCTATTTAACCCCATCAGTCCCATAAGGGTATATTATGACCATTATGGACCTGTTACAACCCAACATTAACCACAAAAGTGCCATGACGGTTAGGGGTGTATTGTATTTAATTGTATTGCATTGTATTGTATTTAATTGTATGTATTTCATTGTATTATATTGTATGTATTGTATCGTATGTATTATATGTATTTCATTTTCAGGTGTGTCATTTTTTTTTCTGTAGTGAGGGTGGGGGGTTGGGGTTGTAATGTATTTTAAATTTTCTGTAATGTTCCTTTTTTATTTTTTGTGACTTAGGTTTTTTTTTAATTTCTGTAATGTACATTTTTTATTTTTTGTGACTTAGGTTTTTTTTTTTAGTAATGTAGATTTTTTATTTTTTGTGACTTTAGGCTTTTTTATTTTCTGTAATTAGAGTGTTGGGGGTTATTAGGGGGTAGGGTAGTGTAGGTGTTAATAGGTTAGTGTAGAGGATGTTTAGTTGATATTTAATGTTGTATTGGGGGAGTATAGTGCAGTGTAGTGTTTATACTTAGTGTCATGATGGTCCTTGAGGACCGTCATGGCACTTATGTGGTTAATATTGGGTTGTAACAGACCCATAATGGTCTTAATATACCCTTATGGGACTGATGGGGTTAAATAGAGGCTTATGAAGGTCTGTATGGATCCCCATGAGTGACAGGGTTAATTAGCAGTTTATGGGGGTCTGTATTGACCCCCATGAGTGAGGGGGTTAATTAAGGGCTTATGGGGGGCTGTATTGACCCTCCTGAGTGATGGCGATAATTAAGGGTTTGTGGGAGTCTATACTGACCCTCATGAGTGACAGAGTTAATGAAGGGCTTATGAGGGTCTGTATTGACCCCCATGAGTGACACAGTTAATGAAGGGCTTATGGGGGTCTATATTGACCCCCATGAGTAATATGGTTAATTAAGGGCTTATGGGGGTCTATATTGACCATTATGAGTGACAGGCTTAATTAGGGGTTTATGGGGATCTGTATTGACCCCCATGAGTGAGGGGGGTAATTATGTGCTTATGGGGGTCTGTATTGACCCCCATGAGGGACAGGGGTAATGAAGGACTTATGGGGGTCTATATTGACCCCCATGAGTGACAGGGTTAATTAATGGTTGATGAGGCTCTGTATAGAGCCCCATAAGTGATAGTGTATATTTTTTTTTATAAAGGGTCATTTAAGGATTTTTACGGTCCTTAAAGGACCAGTAACATGTGAAATTAGAATTTTCATTGCAGCGGGGGTCCCCGATCGCGTGCGATCGGGACACCCACTGCGATGGTTAATGTGGGGTTAATGCAGGTCTCCGAGCTTATCTCGGATCCCGTGGGGTTAATGCGGGTTTCCGAGATTATCTCGGATCCCTTCTTGGGCAAGTTGTATGTGGCTGGGTTTTGAGCCTCGTTTTCGTTTTAGGGGATCTTTGTGTGTCTGAACTCGTTAATTTGGACTTAAATGGAGGTGTAACTTCACGTTCAGAGGTCCTGGGTGCCCCCCCCCCCTTGCTGTGGGTAAGCTTTATATGTACAGTCAGGTCCATAAATATTGGGACATGGACAAAATTCTAACCTTTGTGGCTCTATACACCACCACAATGGATTTGAAATGAAATGAACAAGATGTGCTTTAACTGCAGACTTTCAGCTTTAATTTGAGGGTATTTACATCCAAATCAGGTGAACGCTGTAGGAATTACAACAGTTTGCATATGTGCCTCCCACTTTTTAAGGGACCAAAAGTAATGGGACAGATTAACAGTCATAAATCAAACTTTCACTTTTTAATACTTGGTTGCAAATCCTTTGCAGTCAATTACAGCCTGAAGTCTGGAACGCATAGACATCACCAGACGCTGGGTTTCATCCCTGGTGATGCTCTGCCAGGCCTCTACTGCAACTGTCTTCAGTTCCTGCTTGTTCTTGGGGCATTTTCCCTTTAGTTTTGTCTTCAGCAAGTGAAATGCATGCTCAATCGGATTCAGGTCAGGTGATTGACTTGGCCATTGCATAACATTCCACTTCTTTCCCTTAAAAAACTCTTTGGTTGTTTTTGCAGTATGCTTCGGGTCATTGTCCATCTGCACTGTGAAGCACCGTCCAATGAGTTCTGAAGCATTTGGCTGAATATGAGCAGATAATATTGCCCGAAACACTTCAGAATTCATACTGCTGCTTTTGTCAGCAGTCACATCATCAATAAATAATAGAGAACCAGTTCCATTGGCAGCCATACATCCCCACGCCATGACACTACCACCACCATGCTTCACTGATGAGGTGGTATGCTTTGGATCATGAGCAGTTCCTTTCCTTCTCCATACTCTTCTCTTCCAATCACTCTGGTACAAGTTGATCTTAGTCTCATCTGTCCATAGGACGTTGTTCCAGAACTGTGAAGGCTTTTTTAGATGTTGTTTGGCAAACTCTAATCTTGCCTTCCTATTTTTGAGGCTCACCAATGGTTTACATCTTGTGTTGAACCCTCTGTATTCACTCTGGTGAAGTCTTCTCTTGATTGTTGACTTTGACACACATACACCTTCCTCCTGTGGAGTGTTCTTGATCTGGCCAACTGTTGTGAAGGATGTTTTCTTCACCAGGGAAAGAATTATTCGGTCATCCACCACAGTTGTTTTCCGTGGTCTTCCGGGTCTTTTGGTGTTGCTGAGCTCCTTTGTGCATTCTTTCTTTTTAAGGATGTTCCAAACAGTTGATTTGATCACACCTAATGTTTTTGCTATCTCTCTGATGGGTTTGTTTTGTTTTTTCAGCCTAATGATGGCTTGCTTCACTGATAGTGACAGCTCTTTGGATCTCATATTGAGGGTTGACAGCAACAGATTCTAAATGCAAAATAGCACACTTGAAATTAACTCTGGAGCTTGTATCAGCTCTTTGTAAATGGGATAATGAGGGAATAACACACACCTGGCCATGGAACAGCTGAGCAGACAATTGTCCCATTACTTTTGGTCCCTTAAAAAGTGGGAGGCACATATACAAACTGTTGTAATTCCTACACTGTTCACCTGATTTGGATGTAAATACCCTCAAATTAAAGCTGAAAGTCTGCATTTAAAGCACATCTTGTCCGTTTCATTTCAAATCCATTGTGGTGGTGTATAGAGCCAAAAAGGTTAGAAATGTGTCCATGTCCCAATATTTATGGACCTGACTGTATATTTTGCGAGGGATGCAGTTCTTGCATAGTATAAGTATTAGTATTAACTAGTGATGTCGCGAACATCAAATTTTCGCGAACGGACGAACATCGGTGAACCGCCATAGACTTCAATGGGCAGGCGAATTTCAAAACCCACAGGGACTCTTTCTGGCCACAATAGTGATGGGAAAGTTGTTTCAACGGGACTAACACCTGGACTGTGGCATGCCGGAGGGGGATCCATGGCAAAACTCCCACGGAAAATTACATAGTTGATGCAGAGTCTGGTTTTAAGCCATAAAGGGCATAAATCACCTAACATTCTGAAATTGTTTAGAATAAAATGCTTTAAAACATCAGGTATGATGTTGTATCGATCAGGTAGTTTAAGGGTTACACCCGCTTCACAGTAACAGACCAATCTCCCCGTTTAATGCACCGCAAACAACCGCAAACAGTCCCTTAGCACAATCGCAAACTCCCCATTTGGTCTGTATTGACCCCCATGAGGGACAGGGGTAATGAAGGACTTATGGGGGTCTATATTGACCCCCATGAGTGACAGGGTTAATTAATGGTTGATGAGGCTCTGTATAGAGCCCCATAAGTGATAGTGTATATTTTTTTTTATAAAGGGTCATTTAAGGATTTTTACGGTCCTTAAAGGACCAGTAACATGTGAAATTAGAATTTTCATTGCAGCGGGGGTCCCCGATCGCGTGCGATCGGGACACCCACTGCGATGGTTAATGTGGGGTTAATGCAGGTCTCCGAGCTTATCTCGGATCCCGTGGGGTTAATGCGGGTTTCCGAGATTATCTCGGATCCCTTCTTGGGCAAGTTGTATGTGGCTGGGTTTTGAGCCTCGTTTTCGTTTTAGGGGATCTTTGTGTGTCTGAACTCGTTAATTTGGACTTAAATGGCGGTGTAACTTCACGTTCAGAGGTCCGGGGTGCCCCCCCCCCCTTGCTGTGGGTAAGCTTTATATGTACAGTCAGGTCCATAAATATTGGGACATGGACAAAATTCTAACCTTTGTGGCTCTATACACCACCACAATGGATTTGAAATGAAATGAACAAGATGTGCTTTAACTGCAGACTTTCAGCTTTAATTTGAGGGTATTTACATCCAAATCAGGTGAACGCTGTAGGAATTACAACAGTTTGCATATGTGCCTCCCACTTTTTAAGGGACCAAAAGTAATGGGACAGATTAACAGTCATAAATCAAACTTTCACTTTTTAATACTTGGTTGCAAATCCTTTGCAGTCAATTACAGCCTGAAGTCTGGAACGCATAGACATCACCAGACGCTGGGTTTCATCCCTGGTGATGCTCTGCCAGGCCTCTACTGCAACTGTCTTCAGTTCCTGCTTGTTCTTGGGGCATTTTCCCTTTAGTTTTGTCTTCAGCAAGTGAAATGCATGCTCAATCGGATTCAGGTCAGGTGATTGACTTGGCCATTGCATAACATTCCACTTCTTTCCCTTAAAAAACTCTTTGGTTGTTTTTGCAGTATGCTTCGGGTCATTGTCCATCTGCACTGTGAAGCACCGTCCAATGAGTTCTGAAGCATTTGGCTGAATATGAGCAGATAATATTGCCCGAAACACTTCAGAATTCATACTGCTGCTTTTGTCAGCAGTCACATCATCAATAAATAATAGAGAACCAGTTCCATTGGCAGCCATACATCCCCACGCCATGACACTACCACCACCATGCTTCACTGATGAGGTGGTATGCTTTGGATCATGAGCAGTTCCTTTCCTTCTCCATACTCTTCTCTTCCAATCACTCTGGTACAAGTTGATCTTAGTCTCATCTGTCCATAGGACGTTGTTCCAGAACTGTGAAGGCTTTTTTAGATGTTGTTTGGCAAACTCTAATCTTGCCTTCCTATTTTTGAGGCTCACCAATGGTTTACATCTTGTGTTGAACCCTCTGTATTCACTCTGGTGAAGTCTTCTCTTGATTGTTGACTTTGACACACATACACCTTCCTCCTGTGGAGTGTTCTTGATCTGGCCAACTGTTGTGAAGGATGTTTTCTTCACCAGGGAAAGAATTATTCGGTCATCCACCACAGTTGTTTTCCGTGGTCTTCCGGGTCTTTTGGTGTTGCTGAGCTCCTTTGTGCATTCTTTCTTTTTAAGGATGTTCCAAACAGTTGATTTGATCACACCTAATGTTTTTGCTATCTCTCTGATGGGTTTGTTTTGTTTTTTCAGCCTAATGATGGCTTGCTTCACTGATAGTGACAGCTCTTTGGATCTCATATTGAGGGTTGACAGCAACAGATTCTAAATGCAAAATAGCACACTTGAAATTAACTCTGGAGCTTGTATCAGCTCTTTGTAAATGGGATAATGAGGGAATAACACACACCTGGCCATGGAACAGCTGAGCAGACAATTGTCCCATTACTTTTGGTCCCTTAAAAAGTGGGAGGCACATATACAAACTGTTGTAATTCCTACACTGTTCACCTGATTTGGATGTAAATACCCTCAAATTAAAGCTGAAAGTCTGCATTTAAAGCACATCTTGTCCGTTTCATTTCAAATCCATTGTGGTGGTGTATAGAGCCAAAAAGGTTAGAAATGTGTCCATGTCCCAATATTTATGGACCTGACTGTATATTTTGCGAGGGATGCAGTTCTTGCATAGTATAAGTATTAGTATTAACTAGTGATGTCGCGAACATCAAATTTTCGCGAACGGACGAACATCGGTGAACCGCCATAGACTTCAATGGGCAGGCGAATTTCAAAACCCACAGGGACTCTTTCTGGCCACAATAGTGATGGGAAAGTTGTTTCAACGGGACTAACACCTGGACTGTGGCATGCCGGAGGGGGATCCATGGCAAAACTCCCACGGAAAATTACATAGTTGATGCAGAGTCTGGTTTTAAGCCATAAAGGGCATAAATCACCTAACATTCTGAAATTGTTTAGAATAAAATGCTTTAAAACATCAGGTATGATGTTGTATCGATCAGGTAGTTTAAGGGTTACACCCGCTTCACAGTAACAGACCAATCTCCCCGTTTAATGCACCGCAAACAACCGCAAACAGTCCCTTTGCACAATCGCAAACTCCCCATTTGCACAAGGTAGGATACCAAGCTAGCCATGTCCCGTTCCTTGTCCTCACTGATGTCATTGAAGGTCTCTTCCTCCACCCAGCCACCAAGGGTCCCCAAAAGGTGACAACAAGCCCCCTGGGACGCCTGCTGTGTTTGGTCTTCCACCTCCTCAAAGCCACCTTCCTCCTCTGACTCCTCTTCTTCAGACTCCTCTCTCTGCGTTGACTCTGTCTGCGTTATTACAAGGTGTGTACTGTTAAGTAGTACTATTCCTATCGGTTTAATCCCTGTTACGTCCACTATTAGGGGACGTGTATATGGCATGGATTTTTGGAAGCAGGAGATGGAAAAAGATGCTTGGTCGGTCCTCCCACTTCAAATTTGGGGCACTGCACGTGCAATCTAAGGTGCCACCAGATAGGAGTGGTGTATTAAGTTGTACTATTCATTCCTATCAGTTTAATACCTGTTATGTCACCTATCAGGGGACGTGTATATGGCATGGATTTTTGGAACAGGGAGATGGAAAAAGATGCTTGGTCGGTCCTCCCACTTCAAATTTGGGGCACTGCGCGTGCAATCTAAGGTGCCACCAGATAGGAGTGGTGTATTAAGTTGTACTATTCATTCCTTTCAGTTTAATACCTGTTACGTCACCTATCAGGGGACGTGTATGTGGCATGGATTTTTGGAACAGGGAGATGGAAAAAGATGCTTGGTCGGTCCTCCCACTTCAAATTTGGGGCACTGCGCGTGCAATCTAAGGTGCCACCAGATAGGAGTGGTGTATTAAGTTGTACTATTTATTCCTATCAGTTTAATACCTGTTACGTCACCTATCAGGGGACGTGTATATGGCATGGATTTTTGGAACAGGGAGATGGCAAAAGATGCTTGGTCGGTCCTCCCACTTCAAATTTGGGGCACTGCGTGTGCAATCTAAGGTGCCACCAGATAGGAGTGGTGTATTAAGTTGTACTATTCATTCCTATCAGTTTAATACCTGTTACATCACCTATCAAGGGACGTGTATATGGCATGGATTTTTGGAACAGGGAGATGGAAAAAGATGCTTGGTCGGTCCTCCCACTTCAAATTTGGGGCACTGCGCGTGCAATATAAGGTGCCACCAGATAGGAGAGTTGTATTAAGTTGTACTATTCATTCCTATCAGTTTAATACCTGTTACGTCACCTATCAGGGGACGTGTATATGGCATGAATTTTTAAAACAGGGAGATGGAAAAAGATGCTTGGTCGGTCCTCCCACTTCGAATTTGGGGCACTGCGCGTGCAATGTAATGTGCCACCAGATAGGAGTGGTGTATTAAGTTGTACTATTTATTCCTATCAGTTTAATACCTGTTACGTCACCTATCTTTGCTCCCAATAGAACATTCTATATGTCATCAACCGGCCTGTGTGTATTTATAGAACCACACTTTAAGGCCCTTAACCTGGGACAAGGTGGCTTGGCAATCAGAATTGCCTCAGAGCCTTAAAAACTCGCCAAACCCCCTAATCAGACACTCACTATCATACTGGAAATGGGCCAAGAAACACACAGGTTTGTTCCCTGGATCCACCCAAATGACCCCAATTCTTGACCACCCTCAGGCCCCAAAACACATGAGCACAACATCACAACACTGGTGGAGGTCAAGGAAACTAGATAGACTGGGAGACTGGTTAGTAAAGGGCCAGATGCTCACCTATGAAGAACTGAGGGACAAGCATGAGCTACCGCTGTCAGAACAGTACAATTACTGTAGGCTGAGGCATTTCACACACTCCCTGACCCAGAAACAGGGGACACCGGTCTTAAATTGGTTCTCCAAAATTTGTAAAGATAAACCTCTATCAAGGGGGATCATTGGGTCGCTTTACAAATATAAAACATTTGTTACTGATTGAAGCGACACTGGGGGAAGGACCGGAGTGGGGGAGCCCCGGAGACCCTTCAGAAGCAACCGGCGGCAAAATGATCCCAGGAAAGGAGAGGTCACTTACTGAAGCCTGCCCTAGGGTAACCCAAGGGTGATTGCCCAGGTTAGATATTGTAAATAATAAGCTAATACTGCTGGAGGGATGATAGCTAATAGGACTTTGGTGTTTCCTGCAGATATACTCTTTACTATTGTCTGTTTTACCATGTTTTAGGTATCTCTTAAATTGCAATCACAGTAAAAAATAAGAAAAATTATTAACCTAAAAAGTAAAAATAAGAAGGAATAGCCAGTTAACTTTTACAAAATGTCTTTATTGTAAATATGTATTTTTGCACAACTGTTATGCAAATGTTCAAAAATGCTTTATTTTTCATTACATGCTGTACGCCTTCTAAAATAAAATAATTTAAATGCAAAAATTAGGTATTGTTACAGCGACCAGAAAAATTTATGTTAGTTTGCCAGGCAGAAAGTCCCCTAAAACATTGCTTCCTGAACCCTAGTTGGTGGCGGATAAGTCACACAAGTCATCCGGCATTCAGGGATAAAATACAGCAGCGTGTGGACCATTATTAGCTCAAGGCAGCTCATCTATCAGGCCTTTTTTAATCGAATGTATCGCCCACTGTCAGTCCCTTTGGGATCTATCCCTCATTCATCTTAAAAAAGGTGAGGTAATCTAGACTATTTTGACCTAGGCGACTTCTCTTCTCAGTGACAAAACCTCCTGCTGCACTGAAGGTCTTTTCTGACAGGACACTTGAAGCGGGGCAGGACAGAAGTTCTATGGCAAATTGGGATAGCTCAGGCCACAGGGCAAGCATGCACACCCAGTAGTCAAGGGGTTCATCGCTCCTCATAGTGTCGATATCTATAGTTATGGCGAGGTAGTCTGTTACCCGACGGTCGAGTCGTTCTCTGAGGGTGGACCCCGAAGGGCTGTGGCGATGCATAGCACGTAAAAAGCTCCGCATTTCCTCCATCAACAACACGTCTGTAAAGCTTCCTCTCTTTGCCGGCGTGGTCGTGGGAGGATTATGTTCACCTCTTCCGCTGTTAGATTGTCGTTGTGCTGACATCACCCTTAAATGCTGTGTAAAGCATACTTTTTAATTTATTTTGGAAGTGCTGCATCCTTTCCGACTTGTGGTAATTCGGTAACATTTCAGGCACTTTCTGCTTATACCGGGGGTCTAGTAGCGTGGACACCCAGTACAGGTCGTTCTCCTTCATCCTTTTTATACGAGGGTCCCTCAACAGGCACGACAGCATGAAAGACCCCATTTGCACAAGGTTGGATGCGGAGCTAGTCATGTCCCGTTTCTCGTCCTCAGTGATCTCACTGAAGGTATGTTCTTCCCCCCAGCCACATAAAACACCACGGGTTCCAGATAGGTGACAATGAGCACCCTGGGATGCCTGTTGTGGTTGGTCTTCCTCCTCCTCCTCAAAGCCACACTCCTCCTCTGACTCCTCTTCCTCACAATCCTCTTCCAGCGTTGCCGCAGGTCCAGCAAGCGATGCTGATAAGGCTGTTTCTGGTGGTGATGGTGACCACAACTCTTCCTCTTCACGCTCATCTACCGCCTGATCCAGCACTCTTCGCAGGGCACGCTCCAGGAAGAAAAAAAATGGTATGATGTTGCTGATGGTGTCCTGGGTGCGACTGACCAGGTTTGTCACCTCCTCAAAAGGACGCATAAGCCTACAGGCATTGCGCATGAGCGTCCAGTAACATGGCAAAAAACTCCCCAGCTCCGCAGAGGCTGTCCTAGCACCCCGATCATACAAATACTCCTTAATGGCCTTTTCTTGTTGGAGCAGGCGGTTGAACATTAGGAGTGTTGAATTCCAACGTGTCGGGCTGTCTAAAATCAAGCACCTCGCTGGCATGTTGTTTTGCCGCTGGATATCTGTAAAGTGAGCTATGGCCGTGTAGGAACGCCTGAAATGGGCACACACCTTCCTGGCCTGCTTCAGGACGTCCTGTAAGCCTGGGTGCTTATGCACAAAGCGTTGTACAATCAGATTACACACATGTGCCATGCACGGCACATGTGTCAACTTGCCCAAATTCAATGCCGCCAACAAATTTCTTCCGTTGTCACAAACCACTGATCCACCTGTGCGTTCAGGGCGGACAGGAGTGCTGAACCGGTGTGACTCTCTGCTTTCAGGGAAGTCAACCCCAAGACGGCATGACACTGCCGTATCCGGGATGTGGAATAGTACCTGTGGAGCTGGGGGGGGTGCCGTTGATGTGTAGCAAGACATAGCAGCAGCAGAAGAGGACTCAGCCGAGGAAGTTATGGAAGAGTATGGAGTAGGAGGAGTAGAGGAGGTGGCAGCAGGCCTGCCTGCAAGTCATGGCGGTGTCACCAACTCCTCTGCAGAGCCACGTATTCCATGCTTGGCAGCCGTCACAAGGTTTACCCAATGTGCAGTATAGGTGATATACCTGCCCTGACCATGCTTTGCAGACAAGGTATCCGTGGTCAGATGGACCCTTGCCCCAACACTGTGTGCCAGAGAATCCATTACTTCCATTTGCACAATCGAGTACAGGTTGGGGATTGCCTTTTGTGCAAAGAAATTTCGGCCGGGTACCTTCCACTGCGGTGTACCAATAGCTACAAATTTTTTGAACGCCTCAGACTCCACCAGCTTGTATGGTAAAAGCTGGCGGGCTAAGAGTTCAGACAAGCCAGCTGCCAGATGCCGGGCAAGGGGGTGACTTTGCGACATTGGCTTCTTACGCTCAAACATGTCCTTGACAGACACCTGACTGTGGGCAGATGAGCAGGGACTGCTCAGGGCGATACATGGAGTGGCGGATGGTTGAGAGGGGGCAAGCAGGGCAGCAGTGGTTGACGTGGCTGAAGATGGCTGAAGATGCTAGACCAGGAGGAGGATGGTGGCTTTGACTTTGTTTGCTACTTGTACACATGTGTTGATCCTATAGGCGTTTGTGATGTGACATCATGTGCCTTCGCAAATAAGTTGTACCTAGGTGGGTGTTGGACTTCCCACGATTCCGTTTCTTTTCGCACAGGTTGCAAATGCCATCGCTGTTGTCACAGGCAGACACACGAAAAAATTGCCACACTGCTGAGCTCTGCAATGACGGCATTCCGATGCATGCTGTCTGACTGTGCCACTAGCTACTTTAGATGACCTCCTGCTGCTTCCAACTCGTCTCCTCCTCCTCTCTGTCTCCCCATCTGAACTTTCCACCAGTTCTTCTTCTCTTATAGCGGGCACCCACGTGACATCCACGGACGCATCGTCATCATCAACCGCTTCACTTTTATCTGACAACTCAACAAAGGAAGCAGCACCTGGTACAACATCATCATCATCATCATCATCATCAGACCGTACGTCCATGTGTGTAATGCTGCCTGACTGGGATATATCCCTGTTATCTACATCCTCTGGCACTAATGTTTGTGCATCACTCATTTCTTCCAACGGATCTGTAAATTACTCTGCTGACGGATCAAGTGAAGCGGCTGTGGTGCTAGTGTTGGTGGTGGGGGCAGGCGGGCGAGTGGTAACTGGAGAGGTGCCCGAAGCTAAGCTGGAGGAGAATGGTGCATCTAGGTTCCGAGCGGAAGCTGTGGAAGATTGGGTGTCCTGTGTTAGCCAGTCAACCATGTCCTCAGAACTTTTCAAGTTCAGGGTACGTTGCCTCTGAAAACTGGGCATTATTCTAGGGCCAAAGGGAATCACAGCACCATGACCACGATGGCCCCTGCGGGGTGGCCTGCCTCTGCCTGTCATTTTTTTTACGATTAATGGTACTATACGTGCAAACTACTGTGACACCAGATATGAGTGTCACTGTGCACTGGCAAAAGTTGGCAGAGTAGATGCAATAGGCCTCACATACACGCCTGTAGGCAGGCAACTGATATTCAATCGATTACAGAAAAAAAAAGGGTTGTTTTATGTCACTGAACACTACGGTTGCACCAGATATGACGTATCACTGTGCACTGGCAAAAGTTGGCAGAGTAGATGCAATAGGCTTCACACACACGCCTGTAGCCAGGCAACTGATATTCAATCGATTACAGTCAAAAAAGTGTTGTTTTATGTCACTGTACACTACGGTTGCACCAGATATGAGTGTCACTGTGCATTGGCAAAAGTTGGCAGAGTAGATGCAATAGGCCTCACACACACGCCTGTAGGCAGGCAACTGATATTCAATCAATTACAAAAAAAAAGGGTTGTTTTATGTCACTGTACACTACGGTTGCACCAGATATGCAGGCAGGCATATGCAATTAGATTACACAGAAAAAAATAATAAAATAAAATAAATGATGTGCTAGCCCTAAAAAGGGCTTTTTGGGTTGCTGTCCTTGCAGCAGATATCAAATGAGTCCTTCAGGTTTGTAGTGAAACATAAATACACAGCCTGGCTATCTATTTCCCTATTAAATCAGCAGCAGGTAGAATATATGTCCTCTCTCAACGAATGTAGCTTCAGAATGATTCTAAAATGGAGGCTGTACTTCAGATGGAAGGCCCTGGAAGGGAGTGTATTCACACATTATTTATCAATATATGATAAAAACTCCTCTCCTTCTCTCTTCTGGTGACATCTTCTCTCCTCTCCTTTTCTCTTTTCTTCCTCTTCCCTTCTCACTCCTCCCTCAGTACTCAAACTAAAAAACAAACAAATAATAAGCAAAATAAAAAAAAATTGTATATATAATGACAAAAATCAATGCATTAGTTATTTGTAATAATTAATATAAGGAAGTACGGTAGGGGTATAGGATTTATGGGTGCTGTAGTCTAATTTTATTTATGTAGCTATGTGTGTTATTAAACTAAGTGGTAGACTATGTGTAATATACACATTATGTGTACAGTAGTATAGTTATCAACAGTAAATTAGCAAACCTCCTACTACTTACTTGGTATCACTTTCCTCTCTCCCTATGTAATATTATCGCCCTACAACATCTAGAACCATGTGTTAGCGTTTTGGTTGGAAAAATATGCAAAATACCTCATGTGTAAAGCAAGGCTGGACAAATCCAAAGCCAGAGTTAATATTGCTTGGAGAAATATCAACAACCTCAGATACATGCATGATGCTACTCCTATTGAGGAAGGTGAAAGAAGAGAGTGCAAAACCTGGCCTGCTCCTCAATGTTACATAGACACAAATCATGGCAAACAGCAACCTCAGTCCTTGGCAAATAGATGAGGCAGTGATAGATTTTATTTTCCTGCACTCCAAGATACTTACTGCAGCAATGAAATTAAAATATGTTTGAGTCTAGGGAGGAGAGCTATGGTAAGTCTGTATAAATGATTAAAAAGTTTTAAACAGTAAAGATATTACAAATACTTGCATAGTTAGAACTATGGTATTCCCAGTTAAAGTTAGAACATAAATAACGCTGAGTTCTGCAAATTTTACACCTTTGAATTGTGCTGCTGGAGAAAACTATTTAGCATCTGATGGACTGCAAGAAGATCCAATCAAGCTATACTACAGGAAACATGTTGGCATTATCATGAGAGGACAGGATACCCTAGAGAAAACTATGATGGAGTAAGATTAAAGGCACACAAAGAAGGGGATGATAGTGGTGGAGATGAATAGATTAGGTCATTAAAACAATGAACATGAGCTTGAGGGCTGTTCATTGTTTGTGTCTGATAGATGGCCCTGGCGTGTTTTGGTCCCTGGGGTCATGGAGACTTCGACACAGCTGAACCACTGAGCAACGGCTATTAATGTGGTATGAATTGGAAGGCAGTTTTCCTTACTTCTTTTTGCCTTTTGGACTGTGCAATGCTTCAGTCCATGCAACATTAATTAATGATGTGCTCCATGATATACTGGCTGTATCAGTGGTGGTATACCTGGATGAAGGAAGATCAGCAACATAGGTCAAGGTATTATTTATTTTCTGCATGATTTTCCTCCAGATTTGAGAATTGTGTTTTAACAACTACTATTGTGGAATATCTGGCCTTTATCTCCAGGGGTATTTGCCATGGATCTTCATAAAAGTCTCAGCTGTGACTAACTGACCAGTGTCCAAAAGCCTCAAGAAGGTCCAGTGTTTCCTTTGCTTCACCAACTGTTATCACAGATTTATTGAGGACTTCTCCCAGATTTAATTTGCTGTCATGCAGTTGACATGCTCCACCAGCTCTTCCCAGTAGAATTCTCAGTCTCAATAAGTATGTGACTTATTGAAGACTCACTTCACTGAAGCACCATTTGCTTAGCTCACCCATCCCGCATTCAACCCTTTATTCTTGAAGTTGACACATCAGACTTTTGGTGTGTTTATTTTTTTATCTCAGCAATGGCACAAGAACCTCCTCTATCCTGTCAGTTTTTTTTTTTTTTGTAAGAAGTTTACACAACTTGAAAAACATTATAACGTGAGGAAGTAAGAGCTTTTGGGCATCAAAATGTAAACATTTATTGTAGTAGGCCACCCATATGATTATTGTGTAAAATGATCACAAAAATCTTGAGTAGCTTTGATTCTTACTGAAACAAATCATCCTGTTCCTGGGAGACAACAACCAGCTCCACCTAATTTTTCTATTGATGTCAGAGAATATTATAATGGTAACAGCATATTGGATTCCAGGATGAGATGCCACTAGTTGCAACATCTGATTAGGTGTGATAATCATGATCTTGATGATGGCTTTTTGGAATCTGTAGCCAATATTTATGACTGTGGTGTGATTCAAAGGTTTCATAGTGCCTGTTCTGGGTGGGAACTATGAGCCCAATTAAATTGTAAGCCTGCATCTTGACAGATACAGGCCATATGTCTGCAGGCATGCTGTAGGCTCCTGTTCGTCTATGATTCCGGTGCTATTCAATTGAACAAGCCTGCAAGATACAGGCTGAATGCCGAAGCCGTAAACCATGCACTCTTGCATAGCAGTTCAGGGCAGGAACATGATGAATTAAGCAAGCCCGTAACCTCCCATTTAGAAACAGCAAATAGAAAATGAGATTGGCATCATTATGGCAGTGAAAGGTGGAGGTTACATGTCAATCAATTAGGTTCGGGGTCCGATATGCAATGGGATTTGCAAACCCTCAATATACAAAATAATAAAAATGAATGCCAATACTGTTCTAGTTCATATGGGTGGTCTGATATGTATTAACTTCCCGAGATCAATAAAACCCAGAAATGACACATTAAAAAATAGGATTTTTTATTAGCGATTTGCGAGCTTGAGACTGTTGTGCAATTAATTCTATTGTCTTTCATCACTTTCCCCTTCATTTACAGTGCAGTATTGATTTTTTATTTACATTTACAGTGCTGTGGATATGGGGTTAAATCCCCTTGCGGGTCCTCTCTTGTACTTGTAAGATTTCCACCTACATTTGCCGTTTACGGGCATGAAAACATTTGCGGGCTTGGGGAATTGTATCAATTGAACAAAGATTTGAGATTTTTGTGATCGTAACTCTTGCTGCCAGGAAAGATCAAAGGCATCAGGAGGCTGTAAGCTCCAGGTTTAACAACTGCAAGGCCATTACCGGTAAACCGTTTGGAGCCTGCAAAAATACACCAATTGAATAGCAAATTAACTTACGGTCTGACTTAAGGGCTCCAGTACCTTACGATTGCTTGATTGAATCGTGCTATATGTTTACAGCTCAGTGACCCGTACACTGATCCAACAAGAACTGCATATTCTGTGGACTAGTGTTGTTTCTCTTAGCTCTATTCAAAAGGAGTATTCATCTTAGCCCTGAGTGAGTAAGTAGGTCCTGATTTATTTCATCTGCTGTTTATTCCTGGAACTACTTAAGGCAGCCATTTTTTCTGCCATGTACTTACATTCTGCGATACTATTTTGTTCTTAGATTGTTTCTTCTGCTTCTGAACCTGGCTTGGTTCACAGTTTCCCTTGATACAAGTTTGCTATTACAAGTTTAAAAAAAATAAAATAAATATTTCCATTTTTAAAGGTGTGTTATATTTTCCTTTGTGCAGGTGGTTCTATTAAAGTCAAAATTATGTGACAAGACTTTTTTCGAAAGCTATCATGGATTGTTTACTTCTGCTTGATTTCTCTATTCATTAAATCATCATGCATTGTGAATGCAGTTGAATCTAACCAAAACACTTGACAATTAAGGATGTTTCTTTTGTTGCTTCTCAGTTCACGTTGGGCAAAAATCCAAAACACCTTTACAAATAGAACAGCTCTTGGCAATCCAAGACAAGAAGTTGAAAATTGAGTACCATGGTGATAGAATTGCCCTTTCAGTGCTGTTTCTTTGTCCCTGCAGAACACAGTTTAAGAATATTTATAAACAGTAGGAGTAGAATTTTTTTACCAATGTATATTTCAACAGAATAAGAAAAATAGTGTTTGCATGTTTGTCAAAAATATTTGTCATTTGCATCACTGACAGCTAGACTGTATATATTAATAGCATAACAAAATGTATATAATCAACAAAAAATATGATTTATTAATGTTTATTTTACTTCCGTCTCTGCAAATTCTTCTATTTTTTACATTATATCAACAGTTCTATTTTTGTTTTTGTTTTAGTTTATGAGTTTCTCCTTATGCACTTGATATATTGTAAATCTGTCATTGGGGGGAATTTATTAAGCATCACAATTGGCTGATATGTGCATCCACGTATTTGCTATTCACTATGTCATAAAGAGAAGATTTAAGATCACAGCCCTCCCAGCTAGTCTCAGCCATTTCTAATGCTTAGTATATTCCCCCTATAATTTTAGTCTTTGAGGGATTTTTTTCCTCCCTTGTGTTTCATTTTCTAAGGTTATTTACAATTAGATCTGTGATTTTTTAATATAAGAGAGGTTGCAGTTGACCTAAATAAAAACAACATTTAAACACATAAATAACAAAATAATGTTAGGAAATCTTGGAAAGTGATAATAAAACCAATAGTTTGATTAATTGTGCATCGATTGAAAATTTTAAAAGAAAATGTTTGAAACCTGCATGATAGTAAACCTGTGAGTTTTCTGTGTCTTTAACTTGAATCATCATTTATACATCATTAGAATGCACTGATTATTGAAAAAAAATTTTAAGGATGTGTATTACAGTATATATTTAAAAGTACTCACATCTATTATAGGCAATGGCATGTATTAACTCTGTCACACAATATAAACATGTATTTTTGATTAACCGTGTCAAGAATATTCTTAATTTTGGAAAATGTATTGTAACCTTTTTATTGAATAAAAAAAAAGTTTGGTTTCCTTTATACCCATGTCAAAAAGAAAACTAATTCAGCACATGAGTAACTTATCGTTCAACATACTTTTGCATTTTCCAAGGGTATTTAGTAGAAAAAATGCCAACTACTTCTATCCACTGGTATTTTGCCAATGTAATTAGCTATGCACTCAGTCATTAAAACTAACACATTGTACATCCCAGAACATATCTAAATTATAGTTTTTAATTGTCCTGTGATTTCTCTGGCATATTTCCTTATCTTGTTGACTTATTTACTTTATTTTCTTGCTAAATATCAAAATGGGAATACCAACAGTGCATAATTACATTTCTATAATTTAAATACAAAATTAAATATAATTGATTATTTGTTAACATGGGTAGAAGACCAATAACATGAATATTCACAATTTAGGGAACTAGTATTGCCTATATTATTTTAATAATAATAATAATTTGCGCTGCGGAATATGTTGGCGCGTTATAAACAAAGGATAATAATAATCAATTGCACTATGTATATAGTTGCAGTGCTTTGCAAAAGTATTCACCCACTTGGCAGTTTTGGTGTCTTGTTGCCTCACAGACTGGAATTAACATGGATTATTTCTGGATTTGCATCAATTAATTTACAGAACATGTCCACAACTTTGAAGATGTTTTTTTTTTTTTATTGTGAAGCAAGCAACAAATAGGACAAAATAACAGAAAAAGTCGATGTGCATAACTATTCACCCCCTTAAGTCAATACTTTGTAGAGCCACCTTTTGCGGCAATCACAGCTCCAAGTCGCTTTGAATAAGTCTCTATGAGCTTGCCACATCTTACCACTGGGATTTTTGCCCATTCCTCCTTGCAAAACTGCTCCAGCTCCTTCAAGTGTGATGGTTTGTGCTTGTGAACAGCAATCTTTAAGTCTGACCACAGATTTTCTATTGGATTCATTTCTGGTCTTTGACTAGGCCATTCCAACACATTTACATGTTTCCCCTTAAACCACTCAAATGTTGCTTTAGCAGTGTGTTTGGGGTCATTGTCCTGCTGGAAGGTGAACCTCCATCCTAGACTCAAATCAGAGTGTTACAGGTTTTGCTCAAGAATATCCCTGTATTTAGCACCATCCATCTTTTCTCAACTCTGACCAGTTTCCCAGTCCTGGCTGCTGAAAAACATTCCACAGCATGATGCTGCCACTACCATGTTTCACTGTGGGGATGGTGTTCCTTGGGTGATGTAATGCGTTGTGTTGGGTTTGCGCCTGACATAACGTTTTCTTTCATGACCGAAAAGTTAAATTTTAAACTCATCAGACCAGAGCACCTTCCTCCATACATTTTGGGAGTCTCCCACATGCCTTTTCGCAAACTCAAAACGTGCCATTTTGTTTTGCTGAAAGTAATGGCCACTCTGCCATAAAGCCCAACTCTACGGAGCGCATGGCTTATTGTCATCCTATGTACAGATACTCCAGTTTCTGCTGTGGAAGTCGGCAGCTCCTCCAGGGTTACCTTAAGTCTCTGTGCTGCCTTTCTGATTAATGCCCTCCTTGCCTGGTCCGTGAGTTTTGGTGGGTGGCCGTCTCTTGGCAGGTTTGCTGTTGTGCCATGTTCTTTCCATTTAGTTATGATAGATTTGATGGTGCTCCTGGGGATCTTTAAATATTTGGATATTTTTTTTATAACCTAACCCTGACTTGTACTTCTCAACAGCATTGTCCCTTATTTGTTTGGAGAGTTCCTTGATCTTCATGGCAGTGTTTGGTTAGTGGTGCCTCTTGCTTAGGTGTTGCAGCCTCTGGGGCCTTTAAAAAAAGGTGTGTATATGTAATGACAGATCATGTGACACTTTGCACACAGATGGACATCATTCCACTAATTATGTGACTTCTGAAGGTAATTGGTTGCACCAGAGCTTTTTATGGGCTTCATAACAAAGGGGGTGAATAGATACACACATGTCAATTTTCTGTTTTCTATTTCTAAAAAATAGTTTTATGTATATATTTTTCTAATTTCACTTCACCAACTTAGACTATTGTGTTCTGATCCATCAAACAAAATTCAGATTAACACAACATTAAACTTAAGGCTGTAATGTAGCAAGATAGGCAAACAGTCAAGGGGTGAATACTTTTGCAAGGCACTGTATATGTGTTTATAATTGTTTTAGTCATATGTAGTCCCTACTTCACCTTCAGGATCGCTACCTTGTCATGGTGAAGAAACATGTGTACTTCAATGAATCTGTGTGCTATATCATGTAGGGTCACCCAAGATGGGTAGACCATAGCTGAGAGGTCAGACAATTAGAGGTCCAGTGGAGAAGGCACAGGCAACCCACTCCCATCTTTTCTAAAACTGTTTGGATAAGCACAACCATAGACATAACAATATTGCACCAGAATATGTGCCCCTTAAATCAGAAGGTGCCTACCACCTTACTAGGGAAGAGCAGAGGGGGAGAGCAAGTAGCACCAGACCTAATAAAATGGTTGGGTCAAAGTCGAGTGAACATCCTGGTGCAGATGTGTATGAAGGGGTAAGGAAAGTCCATTGCTGCAAAGAACAATTCAGCATAGGAACCTAGAACAAGGCAAACTGAATGTGGCAAAACATGAGATGACAAGAATAAACATTGATATCCTAGGAATTAGTGAACTCAAATTGACCAGGATGGGACTTTTATATTTGACAACCAACAGTTAATCTACTGTTGTCAAGAATCCCACAGAAGAAATGGAGTAGCCTTTCATAATCAATCACAGAGTGGCCAAAGTAGGGTTAGTTTACAACCCAATAAATGATAGAATGATTTCGATTCAAACTCAAGACAAGCCATTTAAAATCACAGTGATCCAAGTCTATGCTCCAACCGTGGATGCTGAAGAGGCTAACGTTGTCCAGTTTTAGATATTCAACACCTTCTAGATATAACACAAAGAAAAAATGTTACACTCATATTTAGATATTTGAATGCTAAAGAAGAGAACGAAAAGATAAATGGAATAACTGGCAAGTTTGGTCTTTGACTGCAAAGTGAAGCAGGTAAGAGATTAGTAGAATTCTGTCAATAATTCTGTTGTTCTGTTTTCGAACAGCCTCAGAGATGACTCTGCACATGTATAAGACTAGATGGATAATATAAAAATCAGATTGATTATAAACTTTGTGGTTAAAGATGGAGGAGCGCTATACAATCAGCAAAAACAGAAGCAGGAGCTGAATGCAGCTCAGCTTCTTATTTCAAAGTTCAGAATTAAACTGAAGAAAAGAGAGAATATCATTAGATCAAGCAAATACAAAAAAATGATATGCCCTGTGCAACCGGGGCACTGCGGCAGGAAGGAGAGGCTATGCAGTGTGTGTGTAGTGGTGTAGGAAATGCCCCCCTGCTCTTTCCTTCCCCGAGGCCCCAGCTCTCTCCCTCAGAGTTCTTTGACCTGGGAAAGGAGGAGCCACCAGGGGGAGGAGCCACCAGCAGAGAAGCAGCCAGAGAGAGGACAAGGGTGGAGGGAGAGAAAGAGGGAGAAATGTGCTCAGCAGCATGTGTCTCTACCAACCAATGCCCAGCCTGTGTATGTAATAGCCAAAGTGTCCAGCCCCTGCCTGTAATAGCCAATGTGATCAGCCTGTTTCTGTAATATCCAATGTGCCCAGCTTGTCTCTGTTATAGCACAAGTGGCCAGCCTGTAATAGCCAAAGTATCCAGCCTCTGCCTGTAATAGCCAATGTGCCCAGTCTGTGTCTTTAATAGCCAAAGTGTCCAGCCTCTGCCTGAAATAGCCAATGTGCCCAGTCTGTGCCTGTAAGAGCCAATGTGCCCAGTCTGTGTCTGTAAGAGCCAAGGTGCCCAGCTTGTGTCTGTAATAGCCAAAGTGTCCAGCCTCTGTCTGTAATATCTAATGTGCCCAGTATGTGGCTGTAATATCCAATGTGCCCTTCCTGTGCCTGTAATAGCCAATGTGCCCAGTTTGTGTCTGTAATAGCCAATGTGCCAAGCCTGTGCCTGCATTAGCCCATGTGCCCATTATGTGTCTGTAATAGCCAATGTGCCCAGCCTGTAATAGACAATATGCCCAGCCTGTGTCTGTAAAAGCCAATGTGCCCAGCATGTGTCTAAGTGTCTAAGTGCTTATGTGGGAGAGGGGGAGAAAGGTGGAGAGGGAGACACATAAGTAGGAGAGAGAGACGAGGGGGAGAGAGAAGAGTGAAGGAGGGAGAGGGAGAAAAGAAAAGGAGAGAGATGCAGGAGTGAGGAGAATGGAGCAGAAGAGAGAGAGGAAGGGGTGGTGTGAGAGAGAAGGAAGGGAGAGAGAAGGAGGGTGAGAGAGAAGGGAAGGTGGTTGGCTATTGGTCAACCTTAAAGTGGTACTAATTCAAAAATATTTTTATTTACCCAATGGAATAGTTACATTTCAAAACTCATTATGAACATGGAATATATGTCCATAAATTACAATAAAGACCCAAAGCCTTTTAGGCTCAAATGACCAGGTGAAAGGGACTCTTGGAGGCCTAGGGTATACATCCAGGGCTTTGATTTTAACATTACACAACAACATGAATTCACAAGTGACATATTCCTTTTCAAAAGGTTCTGATGGCCATGAAAATACCTCTTATGTTAGGTAACCACAGGGGCGAGTGTCCATCAATGTCTGCTTGACATCTCAAAAGATTCCATTATTCCAGGGGGGATATCAGACTCCAGAAAGAAAACCAAAAATGCATAATTACTGTTTGACAAGGCTTTTAGAGTCAACCAGAAAAGAAGAAAAGGAAAGGTTATTGGAGATAGAAAAATATTTGTCCAACTGAATGCAGAAATCTAAAGGATAGCAAGAAGAGACAAGGAAACATTATTTAATGAGCAAGGTAAAGAGAAAAAATAAGATAACAAAATGTGAAAGTCAAAAGATCTCTTAACCGCTTAAGAGGTAATCCTGAGAGTGGCTCAGGGTTGATTTACTGTTTCTAAATCGATAACCCAGAGCCACGCTCGAGGTTACCGCAGGGGGCCCAGTGCTGCCAAAATTGTCTGGGCCCCCTCAGCACACCATTTCTTCTCTTCCATCCTCCTCCTCCTTCCCTGTTATCTTCCTCCTCCCCCCTGATCATCTTCCCCCTCTTCCCCCCCTGATCATCCTTCTCCTGACATAATAATATTACCAGGCAGATTAAGGAGAATTGGTCATCTCAAAGTAACCTTTCATATGGAAGTGTGCTTGATTATAGAAAACGGTAGCGACTAAACAGTAGCAGATCAGATAAAGAAGAGGTGGTAGGAATCCACAGGAGATTCAAACAGGAAGGAGCTAAATGGCATTGATAACTTCAATAGTTTGTCCAATGAGCTGGAGTCAGAGAGAGAAGTGAGATGGGCCCTAGGAATTCTTGCAAATAACAAGGCTGCAGGAGATGATGAAATTGCAGCTGAACTGTCAGTCAGGTCAGTCTATATACCAACTGCACTCATTCATATGACATCAAGGTAATGCTTAAGATCCTCAAAGCTTGGCTCCGACAATATATGGATCAAGAACTACCAGATCACCAAGCCAAGTCAAAAGAGATCAAATTTCCAATATCCACTAGATAATAGAGAAAGCAATAGAGTTCCAGAAAAACATTTTTCCCAGCTTCATAGACTATTTTAATGACTTTGACTGTGTAGATCACAACAAAATGTGGCAAGTTCTTAAATAGATGGGAGAACCAGGCCATCTCATCCATCTCCTGAGGAATCTGTATGTGGACCACAAGTTATATATTGTCAACTTATTCATTTAATCTCAGATAGGTGGATGATACTACGCTGATGGCTGAAAATGAAGAAGAACTAAAGGGCCCAGTACCGGATCCACCTTTTTGGAGCCCCTAGGCAGTGAAGTGGAGAAATCCCTGCGAGTGAGTATGCAAAGTATGCACTGACCCATTTTTCCTTTTCTGTGCATGTAAGTTCCTTTCTCTGTTGTAACTCCCTTGTTCTAAGTGGCTACCCCATAGTAGCCAGTCTATGAACTGCAGCAATTCATTTTTTTAAGCCAGCAACCATAAAAAAAATTAAAAAAAAGTGGCACCTCTCACAGTGAAGTGCCCCTGGGCAGCTACCTAGTTGGCCTAATGTGTAATTCAGCCATTAAAGGGCCTATTCATGCGGGTGAAAGAAGAGAATGTAAAGGCTGGCCTGCCACTCAACATTAAAAAGATGAAGGTCATGGCAAAAAGCAATCTCATTTCCTGGCAAAAAGATTGGGGAAAAATTGTAGGCAGTGACAGATTTAATTTCCTGTTCTTTAAGATCTCTTCAGATGGTGACTGCAGCTATGAAATTAAAATACATTTGCTTCTAGGGAAGAAAAATATGACAAGTCTGTATAAGCTATTAAAAAGTAAATATATCAATATCAACAAACGTCTACATAGTTAAACCTATGGAGTTCCCAATAGTGATATACGGATGTTAGAGCTGGACACATTTTACTATTTTTTTTATTACATTGTGCTCTAAAATATTATATTAATATGTATTGACATATGAAAAATAAATAGGTAGGGAATTGCACCATTGTGAGCTTACTATTTGGTACACATGTTATAAAAACACTTATAGATTTAGTGAAGTATTAAAGTCCAGGCACTAAGATTTTTTTTTTTTTTATTCTATTCAAAAAGATGAATGTGGAAGGAGGGCAAAGTAGAGAAGAGGTTGAAGGAAGCAGGGAGAAAAAAAAATAGCAAGGAAGTAAAAGGTGATTGGAAAAACTGAGAAGAGGTGGAAAGCATTTAGCAAAAACATACTGGGAGGGGGCATATATTGTGTGGTCACGGGACAGTACACTGTTAATATATCAGTGTTAATATATGTATGGGAAAATGCTCATATCAGTACCATTGTTAGTTATTTAAGTTCTTCAGGATAATAAATAACAAGAATGTTCTGAATCAGTACTTAACAAAACAGATTTCCATGGGGTCATTAGTGACAAGCTGTATTTAGAATGTTTTATAGTTCATCTTAATTTTCCTGGGTATACAAAAATGATTAGGAAGTGGAGCATAGTGAAGATATGTTAGTTTACGATTATTATTATTTATATTGCAATGCTGAGAAAACTAAACAATTTTTGCTATCAATTTAATGTAAGAAAAGGTAGCTGAGCTTTCATTTGCAAATGCTATTTATTGTGGTAGACTTTATAAAATTTAGCTAGTGAAATGTAGCTAAATATTTCAACAGTGACAATCCAAAGTAAACCAAAGTTTATGAGCCTCATTCAATTACTAGCCTGCAAGTCGCGGGATGTAGGGCGTAAGTCTTCAAGCCTGCTGCGACTTACGGTGCTATTCCATTGGCCAAGCCCTGGCCCAATAGCACCCATTGTAAACCATGCTATCGTATCTAGCATTCACAAGTTGAACATGATCAGTTAACCAAGACTGTAACTCCCAATGCTGAAACAACCAGTAAAAAAGGAGCCCGTCATCATGAAGGCCGTGCAATATGGAGTTGACATGTGATTCAGAGTCCGATATGCGATCGACCCACAAACCCGCAATGTACAAAATAATAAAAATGAATGCCGCTACTGTTCTAGTCCATGTGGGTGGCCTGATATGTATTCATTCATTAATTCCCCGAATTGAAACATAAAACTAAATTAATTTTTATTGCCGATTTGCGGGCTTGAGAGTGTTGTACAATTAATTCTAATTCTCACTCTCTCCCTCATTTACAGTGCAGTACTGATTATATATTTGCATTTACAGTGCTCCAGACATTAAGCCCTTTGTGAGTCCTCCTTGGAACCCACAACTTGTGGTTCGACTTTTGCCATTTGCGGCGGGACTCTGAGCAATTGAATAGCGATTTGCAATTTTCGCCATCGGAACTCTTCCGGACGTGAAAGATCAAAGGCTTGGAGGGGAATTACCTTGCAATGTTAACCAGAGCAATGAATTGGAGGCCGGAGCCCATAATCTGATCGGAGCTCGCAAAAAAATGACAATTGAATAGCAAAATAACTTAAAACCTCCATTTCCGAAGCCTTGATCTCCTGATGCCTCAATTGAATGTATTTAGTTTCACAGTTACTACTAAAATACAATGCAGATACATACCCGAGTCAGTACAAAAAAATGAAAACTGCCAAAATATTTCATTATATATACATACATATTTATTGTCTTAAGCATTTTTCCTCTGTTTGAGGATTTGAGAATATTTAGACACCCAGGTTTAATATATCCCTAGTAAAATCCAGGAAGCTTACATATCTCTTTCATTGGTGAGCAGCATTTACAGTAGGTTCGATTTAAAAAAAATCTTGTGTGTGTAGTATACATTTGTGGGTATTTGAGGAGATGATACTGTATATCATATTCACCTGGCATGGTGCCTGTACCCTGCATATCCAACAGGTCATGAAGTCCTACAAAGGTTGCTGGAGTGATCTAGTCTCTCAGCATCCTCTCCCACTCTTTGAACTGTACAGTCACTGGGGGGGCACCACACTTAGCTCTTGCTACTCTGGTCTCCTAAGACATCTTCTGCTTGACCTTACAACAACAGTCATAATATAGGTGATTCAAAGACCTAAAATCCCGGACAGCAAATCCTAGGGCAGTAACCTCATCTGCTACCTCACTCCAATACTGGTCCTACTGGCCAGTTCTCACTTCCCTACCCCCATGTAGAATGTAGATGCGTGAATATGCCACATGGAGGATTACCATTAACTCCTCATTCATATAGTTAGAGTCCTTGTGCTTGGGTAAAGCATTTTGTCCTCCTAACTGGTCCTCTGGATCTTGACGTCACTGTCCCTTAGGTCTGTTCCTCGCCAGCCCCCAATGGGATCAAGCACCTCGCATTCTGTACCTGAGTCCTGTGTGTCTGCAATTGGGGACATCCCTCCTTCCCTTAACCTCTCCTACAGATCTTCCCATTTCAGAACTCCCACTGCTGCCTTTCCTGGCCCTATCTCTACCTATACCTCTCCCTCCCTCCTCACTACTGTCCCTCTCCACGTCTCTCCCTCCTCTTCCTCTCTCCTCAATACTATGTCTTTTTCATCCTCTACCTCCTTCCCTTTTCTTCCCACCTCTCTCTCTCTCCGCTGCTCTTCCTCTCTCTGCTCTTTTCTATCTCTCCACTTCTCTTGCAATTTCAACTCCTCTCTCGAGGACTCCCTGTCTCCTCTCCTCCATCCCTCCTCTTCCCACCTCCTCCCTTCATACTCAAACTCAAAAACAATAATTAATAAGGAAAATAAATAAAATGTATGCTTATATATGTGTGATGAAAAAAGATAAATGTATGTTTTATGTGTAATATTTAATGTACATTTTAGGGTGGGAGAGAGTATGGGTGCCTTGGCCTATTTTTATATATGTATCTATGTATGGATAATTTATGTGAATTAAGTAAAATATGTGTTCAGTTATTTACTTGTCTTTCAAAAAATGATAGGGCAAAAAAATTGTAAGGCAGGTAATGCTGTTTGCCATAGAGAGTAAGTGTTTTGGTGGTCTGAGATCCTTTGGTGCTCATTGCGACCATTGCGTCGTATGTGCTTGGTTGTGTTTTGCGGCTTTAGGGGTCGTGTAGCCTCGTTTTTTTCAGCAGCCACTTTTTTCTCGCTTAGGGGATTTTGGAGTGTCTAAACTTTGCAAATTGGACAGAAATCCAATTTGACGTCCTGTGTGTCCCCCCTTGCTGTGGGTAAGGTTTTTATTTTATTTTTGTGTGTATTTTGTATTTTTTATGTTTTCTGCTGTGTGCGGGTTGTCCGTTAAGGTCGCATTTTTGCGAGTCCGTAATTTGCGAGTGTCCGCATTTGCGATCCGAAAGTCATATGGGGGTCGCAGGGATGAGCGCCTACGGCGCTCCTCTTCACCAGCGCAAGGAGCACCTTTGGTGTTCCTCGTCAGAAACTGCAGCCCTCGCTTTGTGAGCCTGCAAAAGTTAGCAATGACCTATATTGCTGAAAACTATATATGTGATTATTATTATTATTTTTATTCAAGTATCTGAGTTACATACAAAACCGACCTAAAGATTTTCTCAGGAACATTTTTCGTCTGTAATCTGGGGACCAACTGTATTTAACAAAATTTGAATTTTGTAAACACATATATGAGTCTAAAATGCCAAAAAATGTGTTATTTATCCACAGCATTGGCAGAAGTACTGTATATAACATTTTAACCATAATCACTATTATTTACATATTTATGTTTTTTTTACCCCCTCATCACACCATTTTCCATATCTACTGGTAAAACCAGCTGTTGCCTGAAAACATCAGTTAAAACTATAGTATTGCTGCCTAAAACCTCTGTGGCTGTGTTCACTAAAATAAAAAAAACTACACGTTAGTAGTTTAAAATAATTTTACTTATATTTAGGTTGATTACTATTTAACTAGACTTTGCATATTCCTATTTTTAATATAAACAATGAGTTCTTTATACTGGTATTTTTCTATATTTATATTTTGAAGATCTTAATAATAAACAAAATATGTTTAAATGTTTTAAAATAAATAATTACTGTCTTTAATAATGGTAGCCATTGTGTCTGCACAATTAGAAACATTGGAGTGGGAGGAACAATGAATACATATAATAGTTTATAGCTCCTTGACAATAGCAGTCAATAACAGAGTAAAGTCTCATATAATACACCTTTCCCACAAGTTAGACAGACTTGTATTCTAATATGTGATATAAATCTAAGATTTAATTTAAATGCTTTTCTATTCATGTCTTGCATACTTGCTAACATTGTTACTTTGTTACATATTTCACAAGCAAGTTTATTATCCAACAATAGGAGTCGTTAAAATTAATTTTCAATCATCCTTGTCTACATATGTAATAAATAAAGTAATAAATGACATGCTTATGTGTTTTGAGCTCGGAATATCCCCCTGACTTTATAAAAATGTTTCTTATTGTTTATAAATAAATGATTTTATTTTTTTAACTTCCCCATAATCATCATAGTTGAAGGATAGTGTGAAGTCAAAGCAGTGCCTTAAAGCATATATTCTTCTGATGATTTATAATCCACATTGTCATCTGAGAATAAGCAATGCTCATCTCAAAGATCCACTGTGGTGTTTTTTCAAGGGCATACAAATTAAATGGTGTTCTCCATCAGTCACACTCTCTGTCTTCATTCACATCCTACACCATCTAAATAGAAAAGATATGTCGTTTCTGTTCCATTTTCATCAGAATGTACAGTATGAGTATGTAATATATTAATTGATGCTACTACTAGTTGAAAAAAATAACATGCTAGACCAGAAAATGATAGAACAAAAAATATAAAATTATACAAAACAAACCATAAGTAATTATTCTTGCATTCATATTTGTCTCACAATAATGGTGTACGTCTCAGAAGGATAAAAAAAGGAGACGTGTACAGTATACGATTTGAAAGTTAACATTGACAATATAGAACTCTACTATCACATATAATAGTTTTCAAACTACGAATCGTCGTCACGCTTTGTTAGCTTGCAAGAACTGCGTCCCTCTCGAAGCGAGGGACGCAGTTTGGTCCGCAAATGAAGACCCTCGCAAAGTAAGGGGCCGCATTTGTGGAAGGTGGAGGTTCCAACACGAAGCGAGGGGCCGCATTTGTGGAGGTGGAGGCTCTACTGTTCCTTACACGCGGTTACAAACACCCACACCAGTGGCACTTTAACAAAATAGATCTAACACGCAATCACTAAATACGGACTTACACAAAAAAGTACGAACCGCGGGACTTAGAACGAAAATGTACGGACTTAGCCTCAAAAAATACGAGCCGCGGGACTTAGAAAAAAGGCCATTATGACCTTGCAAAAATACGAACTTAACGGCTGAACAGCGCACACCTGAAAACATTAAAAACACAATAAATACACACAAAAATGCCATAAAAAGCTTACCTACAGCAAGGGGGGGAGCACTCAGGATCTCTGCAAGTGAAGTTACACCTCAATTTAAGTCCAAATTCCCGAGTTTAGACACACGAAAATCCCCTAAGCAAGAGAAAAAATGGCCACCAAAAAAACGAAAACGAGGCTTCAGGACCCTAAAGACGCAAAACACCACCAAGCACATACAGCTTTTCAAAAAAGCCGTACAAGGTACAAGATACACTTTTAGCAAGGATGCTAAATCATCCACAGCCGAGTACCACATACACATTAGCCACCATTTTACACTAAATTACACACTGCGGAAGTACACAGCTACCCTAACGGCATCCCTCGCGCACACAGTCTATTTACACTACACACTGCATACATTGCTGACACTTACACTTCAGCTCCACAACAGTGCAAACCGACATTGTATGCTGCAGGAAAAGATTGTTAGCTCTTCAGCACAATGCTTCCTGCATATATTACTTCTAAATAGGTAAAGGGTATTACTTTATTAATTTCTGAATTATTTAGTTAGCATACAAAAATACATATATACAACAACAAAAACAAAAAAAACACTTGCAATAAACACAAAAGCCATTGACCGCGCGTCTCACAACGAGCGCCAACGCTGCTCATAGCACACAAAGCCTTGCAATAAGCGCAAAAAGAAGATCATCTCAGACCACAAAAAAATGATTGTCTGTGGCAAACAGCATTACCTGCCTTACAATTTTATTGCCCCATCATTTTTAACGGGCAAGTCGCTAGTATAAGAATATTGATAATGACTGAATGGTAGCTCCTGGTTTACATTGTAGCAGGATTTTCATTGTAAAAACATGTTTTTTAAATTGTATATTTATATCACAACCCAAAGGGGAGGGGACCACAGTCACACCAAAACATCCTGCTGTCTGCTACAGGAACACCCCTGGATTGTGAGAGTTTGGTTATCTCATCACCTAGGATGCCAATTCAGATTATCCCAGTCACAGATATCAGGAAATCAGAATTACAGAATGAGCCCAGTCAATAGTTCCTTCCTTTAAGACCCAGCAGAATTTCAGGATACAAAAATAATAAAGAGCTTTGCCTTTAGAATTATATTCAAACAGAGCACATAGTGACAATGCAACCTATTTATGAATTAAAGTAGCCAATCAGGGTGGAGCCCCTGCCTTAGGTAAATAGCAAATTGACTAATCACATTAGTGTATTCCTTGCCCCATGTGGTATTCATGACACTAGGCTAACAAATGGACTATTAACTACCCTATAAGGTGAGGAGTCTACAAGTCTGAGAAAATTAGCCATGTGACAATCCTTGCATCTCTCTATTGCCCTGTAGCAGGTAATTAGTTTACCAAATGGACAGAGTCAGGAAGTCTGATGGCTTTTTATGATATCTAAGGTATTGGGTTAACCCTTCACTGTCATAGCCCAGAGCATGAGATACACTGTTACAAATAAGGGTTACAAATACATGTTAATAATGATAATAATAATAATAATAATAATAATAATGAATAAGGACCAATATATTCTGGTGGGGGTTGGTTGTGACAGCTAGTTATAGGGCAATGTATTATGAAAGCACACTGTACACTATGTCAGTGGTACAGTAGACATAAAATACAATTAATACAGGGGAACTGAGTGTACAGTCTGTGAGTGATATGTACTTGGCTGTGATATGTGTTTGAGATCTGGTGAATGGATGGTCCAGTGCAAAAAAAAATGTGGGCCTTCCTGGGGGTGTCAAAAGGTTTCTTTTGATCTTTTTCGGATCATGGTTTAATATCTGCAACTTTTATAGGAACAGCAGCAAATGCCCCTCCCTCTTGGAAATTGAAAAACTCCCCTTTGAAAGATCAGGAAAGTAATGTAAAAACAAGCTATTGATTAGTTGTTTACCCTTAATAGACAATCTGTACTATCCAATACAACTGAATGGTTGGCTCACAAGGCATACATATGGGAAGTTTGTATAAAAATTCAGGCCCAAAAGAAAAAAAATTAGAGCCCCTATCAGAGAATTATATATTAAGTTAACTAAAGCTGATAGAGAAAAAAAAAAACAACTAGTCAATTAAACATGTTACAGATCAAGAATTAAAAAAAAACAGAATAGGCTTATAGAGCAAACTAAAAAAAGATAATTCCATATGAGCTCTCCAAAAGCGCCTACACCATTTGGGTAACAAAGCAACTAAATTCTTAGCAAGTAAATATAGAGTCAACTCCACTAAAAAAAGAATTGATCAAATTAGGTACAAAAGTGAAATAATCTCAAATCATCTCAAAATAGCAGAAGCATTTGGTGCATATTATTTTGATTTATATAGAACTTCCCCAAAAAATTTGGAAGCATTAAAAAAACCTATATCTAAAAAAGAAATACTAGACGTTATCTCAAAATTAAAGATTTCCTCAGCTCCAGGCCCGGATGCCTATATCAATTTATATTAAAAGATATTCCAAAAATAAATTATCACTGACTTAACTAGATCATTTAATGAAATTAAAAAGCTAGGCACCACCCCAAAGGAAATGCTTCAAGCACACATTACAGCCATACCCAAAAAAGAGAAAGACTGTGCTGATTACAAAGACTTCCGGCCTATTTCCCTTATCAAAACAGATATTAAAATCTAAGCAAAAGTGCTTGCAAATATTCTGAACACAGTAATACAATTCCTTGTAGACAAAAATCAAAACGGTTTCATAGTAGGCATGCAAGGGACCGACAATGTCAGAAGACTAGTCAATCTTACACCAAACTAAACCAGAAGTCATCTGTCTTTCTATCCCTACACACAGAAAAGGCCTTCGACAGAGTCAGATGGGACTACATGGACATAGACTTGGCCAAATTTGGCCACTGTGATCTTGGGTCCAGGGCCATTAAGGCCCTTTATGTGGCCCTGTCCGCCTCTCTTGTGGGCCTTGGATTTAAGTTGGATAGTTTTAACAAATCCAATGGGACCAGACAAGAATGCCCCTTGTGCCCGCTTATCTAATGGAACCACTAGCAACTTCCATTACATAGTGCAAAGGCATTCAAGGCATAAAATTGGGGGATATAGAACACTCGAGGATCTCTCCCCTCTTGAGGATCCGGCCAACTCAATTACAAAATTCCAACATTGTATAGGGGAATTTAACAAAATTTCGAACTACAAACTAAATCTATCTGAAGCACTGATGATAAACCTGAAAGAGGAGGAAAGAATATATTTAAAGAGTAATTTCTTATTTAAATGGCAAACAAATATAAAACATATGGGTATTGAATTACAAACCGATTTCAAACAGATGATCGAACATAATTTTAAACTGAGACTTATAAATTTGAAAGCTTCGATAGGTGCAGTCATTTCAATGACTCTTGGCCGGGAAGAATCATAGCTACAAAAATGTTTTAGTGCCCAAAATAACATACATAATGAGAAGCATACCGCGCCATCTTTCAAGCCTCCAAATTAAAAAATTCCAAAATATTCTTGCCAAGTTTATTCTCATAGGTAAAAAAATGAGAATTAAAACAATCTAATTAATAAATTTAAAAAAGGAGGTATGGCATATCCCTCTGTTCAGAAATTTCAAGAGGCTATAACCATAGCCCATATTAATAGATGGAACAAACAAGCGGAATCCAGGCACTGGTTCCAAATTGAAAAGAAAATGTCAGCAAAAAGAGAGTTGCAAAGCTTTGTTTAAAAACAAAAAAATCTGATTCCATTAGTTCGGAAACAATGGGAGAAACATTAAGAAATAACTTTAAACAATGGGATAAATGTAATTTGAAATAAGCTTTAATCCCATTCCCTAGCCCTGTAACCCCATTGGCCCCATTGTCCAGGGTATTGGATATTCCCTTTTTGGAAATTCTAGCTAAAAATGGGGCAGGATATCTAAAAGACCTCATTCAAAATTGCTCTTTTAGTCCCTTTAGGAAACTACTTGTTAAATATGAATTACACAACTCTTTGTGCCTAGAATTTAATCAAAAGTGTAGCCCTCTTAGGTCTCTGGGGTTTATCCTAGAAGACCACAGAAAATTGACTGACTGCGAGAGATTAATTCTAGCGGCTGATAAATCTCGTTTAATGGCCAAGTATCATAATATCAAAAGCAAGCAGATTTTAGTTAAATCAGTTAGTTTTAAACTTTGGGAAAAAGAGATGAAAAAGGAGTGGTCTTTAGAGACATGGCTCTGGGCATTTCTTACCACCGACAAATTTTTGCAATATGCATCTCACAAAGAAACTTACTTTAAGATCACAAACACATGGTATTATGTACCGATAAAAATGTTTCAAATTAACAAAAGGAATGAAGCCAAATTTTGTTGGTGTAAATGTGGACAAAAAGGAACACACATACATGTCTGGTGGTAATGCCCAATGCTACAAAATTGGTGGTCAAAATACTTTTTTCAAATAAAATCAACATTTGAGATAGATGTTCCCTTTAATGCTGAAATACCCCTTTTTCAAATCTTTCCCAAGGATGTCCCGACAGAAACAAAAGCTCTTTTGGTACAGATCTTTATGGCAGCTAAAACCTCCATTGCATATTGGAAACAAGAAAAAGTTCCTACCTGGTCGGAAATCTTGGTAAAAGTTAACAAAACTCGTCTCCTAGAAAGAAACATCAAGGAAATTGGGATTTCCTAACTCCCTGCCAAAAAGTGGAAAATATGGAATCAAACGTATATATAACAACAATACATATGTTATATCATCTTCTTCTCCTAATTTATAGACCAATTACCTAAGTTTAACTAAGATTCTTTTGTGTTGACCCCACCAAGCCTCTGCTGGCCCCTCCCCCGGTGCTATGTGCTATGGAAGATTATACGCGTTGCCTCTGTTTGCGTTATTATAAGGTGTGTACTGTTAAGAAGTACTATTCCTATCGGTTTAATCCCTGTTACGTTACCTATCAGGGGATGTGTATATGGCATGGATTTTTGGAACAGGGAGGTGGAAAAAGATGCTTGGTCGGACCTCCTACTTCGAATTTGGGGCACTGCACTTGCAATCTAAGGTGCCACCAGATAGGAGAGGTGTATTAAGTTGTAATACTCATTCCTATCAGTTTAATACCTGTTACGTTACCTATCAGGGGACGTGTATATGGCATGGATTTTTGGAACAGGGAGATGGAAAAAGATGCTTGGTCGGACCTCTTACTTCGAATTTGGGGCACTGCACGTGCAATCTAAGGTGCCACCAGACAGGAGTGGTGTATTAAGTTGTACTATTCATTCCTATCAGTTTAATACCTTTTCTGTCACCTATCTTTCCTCCCAATAGTACATTCTATATGTTATCAACCGGCCTGTGTGTATTTAGAGAACCACACTTTAAGGCCCTTAACCTGGGACAAGGTGGCTTGGCTATCAGAATTGCCTCAGAGCCTTAAAAACTCGCCAAACCCCCTAATCAGACACTCACTATCATACTGGAAATGGGCCAAGAAACACACAGGTTTGTTCCCTGGATCCACCCAAATGACCCCAATTCTTGACCACCCTCAGGCCCCGAAACACATGAGCACAACATCACAACACTGGTGGAGGTCAAGGAAACTAGATAGACTGGGAGACTGGTTAGTAAAGGGCCAGATGCTCATCTAGGAGGAACTGAGGGACAAGTACGAGCTACCGCTGTCAGAACATTACAATTACTGTAGGCTGAGGCATTTCACACACTCCCTGACCCAGAAACAGGGGACACCGGTCTTAAATTGGTTCTCCAAAATTTGTAAAGATAAACCTCTATCAAGGGGGATCATTGGGTCGCTTTACAAATATAAAACATTTGTTACTGGTTGAAGCGACACTAGGGGAAGGACCAGAGTGGGGGAGCCCTGGAGACCCTTCAGAAGCAACCGGCGGCAAAATCATCCCAGGAAAGGAGAGGTCGCTTACTGAAGCCTGCCCTAGGGTTATCCAAGGGTGATTGCCCAGGTTAGATATTGTAAATAATAAGCTAATACTGCTGGAGGGATGATAGCTAATAGGACTTTGGTGTTTCCTGCAGATACTCT
The DNA here is from genome assembly GCA_027410445.1 of Discoglossus pictus. NCBI lineage: Eukaryota > Metazoa > Chordata > Amphibia > Anura > Alytidae > Discoglossus > Discoglossus pictus. Next base: position 64,034,111 of record CM050167.1, on the reverse strand, counting down.
TTACTATTGTCTGTTTTACCCTGTTTTAGGTATCTCTTAAATTGCAATCACAGTAAAAAAATAAGAAAAATTATTAACCTAAAAAGTAAAAATAAGAAGAAATAGCCAGCTAACTTTCACAAAATGTCTCTATTGTAAATATGTATTTTTGCACAACTGTTATGCAAGACTGTTCAAAAATGCTTTATTGTTCATTACATGCTGTACGCCTTCTAAAATAAAATAATTTAAATGCAAAAATTAGGTATTGTTGCAGCGACCAGAAAAATTGATGTTAGTTTGCCAGGCAGAAAGTGCCCTAAAACATTGCGTCTTGAACCCTAGTTGATGGCGGATAAGTCACGCAAGTCATCCGGCATTCAGGGATAAAATACAGCAGCGTGTGGACCATAATTAGCTCAAGGCAGCTCATCTATCAGGCCTTTTTTAATCGAATGTATCGCCCACTCTCAGTCCCTTCTGGATCCATCCCTCATTCATCTTAATAAAGGTGAGGTAATCTAGACTTTTTTAACCTAGGCGACTTCTCTTATCAGTGACAAAACCTCCTGCTGCACTGAAGGTCTTTTCTGACAGGACACTTGAAGCGGGGCAGGACAGAAGTTCTATGGCAAATTGGGATAGCTCAGACCACAGGGCAAGCGTGCACACCCAGTAGTCAAGAGGTTCATCGCTCCTCATAGTGTCGATATCTGTAGTTATGGCGAGGTAGTCTGTTACCTGGCGGTCGAGTCGTTCTCTGAGGATGGACCCCAAAGGGCTGTGGCGATGCATAGGACTTAAAAAGCTCTGCATGTCCTCCATCAACAACACGTCAGTAAAGCGTCCTCTCTTTGCCTGCGTGGTCGTGGGTGGAGGAGGATTATGTTCACCTCTTCCGCTGATAGATTGCCTTTGTGCTGTGACATCACCCTTAAACGCTGTATAAAGCATACGTTTTAATTTATTTTGGTAATGCTGCATCCTTTCCGACTTGTGGTAATTCGGTAACATTTCAGGCACTTTCTGCTTATACCGAGGGTCTAGTAGCGTGGACACCCAGTACAGGTCGTTCTCCTTCATCCTTTTTATACGAGGGTCCCTCAACAGGCAAGACAGCATGAAAGACCCCATTTGCACAAGGTTGGATGCCGAGCTAGACATGTCCCGTTCCTCGTCATCAGTGATCTCACTGAAGGTATGTTCTTCCCCCCAGCCACGTACAACACCACTGGTACCAGATAGGTGACAACAAGCACCCTTGTTGTGGTTGGTCTTCCTCCTCCTCCTCAAAGCCACATTCCTCCTCTGACTCCTCTTCCTCACAATACTCTTCCAGCGTTGACGCAGGTCCAGCAAGCGATGCTGATAAGGCTGTTTCTGGCGGTGATGGTGACCACAACCCTTCCTCTTTCTCTTCAAGCTCATCTACGGCCTGATCCAGCACTCTTCGCAGGGCACGCTCCAGGAAGAAAACAAATGGTATGATGGCGCTGATGGTGCCCTGGGTGCGACTGACCAGGTTTGTCACCTCCTCAAAAGGACGCATAAGTCTACAGGCATTGCGCATTAGTGTCCAGTAACGTGGCAAAAAAATCCCCAGCTCCGCAGAGGCTGTCCTAGCACCGCGGTCATAAAAATACTCGTTAGCGGCCTTTTCTTGTTGGAGCAGGCGGTTGAACATTAGGAGTGTTGAATTCCAACGTGTCGGGCTGTCTAAAATCAAGCGCCTCGCTGGCATGTTGTTTCGCCGCTGAATATCTGTAAAGTGCACCATGGTCGTGTAGGAATGCCTTAAATGGGCACACACCTTCCTGGCCTGCTTCAGGACATCCTGTAAGCCTGGGTGCTTATGCACAAAGTTTTGTACAATCAGATTACACACATGTGCCATGCACGGCACATGTGTCAACTTGCCCAAATTCAATGCCGCCAACAAATTTGTTCCGTTGTCACAAACCACTTTGCCGATCTCTAGTTGGTGCGGAGTCAGCCACCGATCCACCTGTGCATTCAGGGCGGACAGGAGTGCTGGTCCGGTGTGACTCTCTGCTTTCAGGGAAGTCAACCCCAAGACGGCGTGACACTGCCGTATCCGGGATGTGGAATAGTACCTGTGGAACTGGGGGGGGTGCAGTTGATGTGGAGCAAGACATAGCAGCAGCAGAAGAGGACTCAGCCGAGGAGGTTATGGAAGAGGATGGAGTAGGAGGAGTAGAGGAAGTGGCAGCAGGCCTCTGCAGATATTCCATGCTTGGCAGCTGTCACCAGGTTTACCCAATGCGCAGTGTAGGTGATATACCTGCCCTGACCATGCTTTGCAGACCAGGTATCCGTGGTCAGATGGACCCTTGCCCCAACACTGTGTGCCAGAGATGCCATTACTTCCTTTTGCACAATCGAGTACAGGTTGGGGATTGCCTTTTGTGCAAAGAAATTTCGGCCAGGTACCTTCCACTGCGGTGTCCCAATAGCTACAAATTTTTTGAACGCCTCAGACTCCACCAGCTTGTATGGTAAAAGCTGACGGGCTAAGAGTTCAGACAAGCCAGCTGTCAGTTGCTGGGCAAAGGGGGTGACTTTGTGACATTGGCTTCTTACGCTCAAACATGTCCTTGAGAGACACCTGACTGTGGGCAGATGAGCATGGACTGCTCAGGGCGAGACACGGAGTGGCGGATGGTTGAGAGGAGGCAAGCATGGCAGCAGTGGTTGACGTGGCTGAAGATGCTGGACCAGGAGGAGGATGGCGGCTTTGACTTTGTGTGCTGCTTGTGCTCATGTGTTGATCCATAGGCGTTTGTGATGTGACATCATGTGCCTTTGCAAAGAAGTTGTACCTAGGTGGGTGTTGGACTTCCCACGACTCAGTTTCTTTTCGCACAGGTTGCAAATGGCATCACTGTTGTCACAGGCAGACACATGAAAAAATGCCACACTGCTGAGCTCTGCAATGACTGCATTCTGGTGGTGGCAAATGCATTCGTTGACTGGCGTGCTGTCTGGCTTACCCCGCGTGCTGTCTGACTGTGCCACTAGCTACTTTCGACGACTTCCCGCTGCTTCCAACTCGTCTCTCCTCCTCTCTGTCTCCCCATCTGAACTTTCCTCCTGTTCTTCTTCTCTTATAGCGGGCACCCACGTGACATCCACGGACGCATCGTCATCATCAACCGCTTCACTTGTATCTGACAACTCAACAAAGGAATCAGCACCGGGTACAACATCATCATCATCATCAGACAGTACGTCCATGTGTGAAATGCTGCCTGACTGGGACATTTCCCTGTTATCTACATCCTCTGGCACTAATGTTTGTGCATCACTCATTTCTTCCAATGGATCTGTAAATAACTCTGCTGACGGATCAAGTGAATCGGCTGTGGTGCTAGTGTTGGTGGTGGCGGCAGGCAGGCGAGTAGTAACTGGAGAGGTGCCCGAAGCTAAGCTGGAGGAGGATGGTGCGTCTAGTTTCCGAGCGGAAGCTGTAGAAGATTGGGTGTGCTGTGTTAGCCAGTCAACAATGTCCTCAGAACTGTTCAAGTTCAGGGTACGTTGCCTCTGAAAACTGGGCATTATTCTAGGGCCAAAGGGAATCACAGCACCACGACAGCCCCTGCTGGGTTGCCTGCCTTTGCCTGTCTTTTTTTTAACTATTAGTGGTACTATGCGTGCAAGCTACTGTGACACCAGATATGAGTGTCACTGCGCACTGGCAAAAGTTGTCAGACTAGATGCAATAGGCCTCATACACACGCCTGTAGGAAGGCTACTGATATTCAATCGATTACAGTAAAAAAATGGTTGTTTTATTTCACTGCACACTACGGTTGCACTAGATATGAGTGTCACTGTGCACTAGCAAAAGTTGGCAGACTAGATGCAATAGGCCTCACACACACGCCTTTAGGCAGGCTACTGATATTCAATCGATTACAGTAAAAAAAGGGTTGTTTTATTTCACTGCACACTACAGTGTCACTAGATATGAGTGTCACTGCACACTGGCAAAAGTTGGCAGACTAGATGCAATAGGCCTCACACACGCCTTTAGGCAGGCTACTGATATTCAATTGATTACAGTAAAAAAAAGGGTTGTTTTATGTCACTGCACACTACGGTTGCACTAGATATGAGTGTCACTGTGCACTTGCAAAAGTTGGCAGACTAGATGCAATAGGCCTCACACACACGCCTGTAGGCAGGCTACTGATATTCAATCGATTACAGTAAAAAAAGGGTTGTTTTATTTCACTGCACACTACAGTGGCACTAGATATGAGTGTCACTGCGCACTGGCAAAAGTTGGCAGACTAGATGCAATAGGCCTCACACACACGCCTTTAGGCAGGCTACTGATATTCAATCGATTACAGTAAAAAAAGGGTTGTTTTATTTCACTGCACACTATGGTTGCATTAGATATGAGTGTCACTGTGCACTGGCAAAAGTTGGCAGACTAGATGCAATAGGCCTCACACACACGCCTGTAGGCAGTCTACTGATATTCAATCGATTACAGTAAAAAAAGGGTTGTTTTATTTCACTGCACACTACGGTTTCACTAGATATGAGTGTCACTGCGCACTGGCAAAAGTTGGCAGACTAGGTGCAATAGGCCTCACACACACGCCTTTAGGCAGGCTACTGATATTCAATCGATTACAGTAAAAAAAGGGTTGTTTTATTTCACTGCACACTACGGTGGCACTAAATATGAGTGTCACTGTGCACTGGCAAAAGTTGGCAGACTAGATGCAATAGGCCTCACACACACGCTAGCAGGCTGGCATATGCAATTAGATTACACAGAAAAAAGTAATAAGATAAAATAAAAAGGGCTTTTTGGGTTGCTGTCCTTGCAGCAGATATCAAAGGAGTCCTTCAGGTGTGTAGTTAAAGCTAAATACACAGCCTTGCTATCTATTTCCCTATTAAATCAGCAGAAAAAAAAAATGAAATAAATGATGTTCTAGCCCTAAAAAGGGCTTTTGGGGTTGCTGTCCTTGCAGCAGATATCAAAGGAGTCCTTCAGGTGTGTAGTTAAAGCTAAATACACAGCCTGGCTATCTATTCCCCTATTAAATCAGCAGAAAAAAATAATAAAATAAAATAAATGATGTTCTGGCCCTAAAAAGGGCTTTTTGGGTTGCTGTCCTTGCTGCAGATATCAAAGGAGTCCTTCAGGTGTGTAGTTAAAGCTAAATACACAGCCTGGCTATCTATTTCCCTATTAAATCAAGAGCAGGTAGAATATATCTCCTCTCTCCACGAATGCAGCTACAGAATGATTCTAAAATGGAGGCTGTCATACAGATGGAAGGCTCTGGAAGGGAGTGTATGCTGCTGATTGCCTGGAATGTGTCTGCTGACTGTAAGGTGCAGGGTCAAAGTTTCCTCAATGATAAAGAATAGGGGTGGACCGAAAAGCGCATATGTTCGCCCTTCGTTGCGAACGCGAACATGCGAAAATCGCAGCGAATAAGTCTCCGGCGCACTGTTCGGGACATCACTAATAATGTATATAGCACTACATTTAATAAATGTGATAAAAGTTAGATGTACTTTTCTTTTTGTAGTAATGTTTGCTGACTTGTTTTCAACACTCAATAAAGAATTAATTTCAAGCTACATATACTTTAGTATGACAAAAGTTTGAATTTTGTGTTCCTTTTATATTCAAAGCATCGTATTTCAAGAGTGGTGCATGACTTTTTTATACTAAAGCATCAAGAAAAATAAAACTCACATGATAAAATATATGGGTAACATTTATTCCAAAATAAATACCTTAATCCAAAAGGTAACATATTTTAGATAACTAGAAATTCTAATAAAGGGTTTTATATCAGAGGTCAAAAACTTTTGGCAGTGAAGTCAAACATGGGTCAAAACATCTTGCCATATGGCTCTTGCGTAATTTCTGTCTCATTCTGAGGTTGTAGAAAACAGGGCCATCATCAGAAATCTTGGTGCCTAGTTGAAATGTAATAGCCAGTGTCTCCCAAACTGATGCACACCTATTTCATCCCAATTCCCATAACCAGCCTTTACTTTCACTGCACATATATTTGTGAAATACATTGATTTGTTTCCTTATTAAATGAGTATATTTCATAGTCTTGATAATTATAGTTCATGGCTAATCTATCTATCTATCTATCTATCTATCTATCTATCTCTCTATGGACAAAAAAATCTAGAACTTAGAAGCGAGAGAGCCTGTTTTAGGAGTCTTGAACGAAGCCCTGATCACATACATTGCAGCACATAATATAAATGTCTGCCTGCATATGCTCCCTTCCAGGACCTGCACAAAACTACACCCTGCCTACAGATTTGCTGGAAAAGATAACAAACTTAAAACTAGTGTCAGGTGGGTTCATTCCTGAAGTGCCCCCTTCAATAATCCTGCAAAACAAAAATCTTTTAGATGAACAGAAGGCAAACTGAAACATTTATGAGACTTTTCTATACAATTTGATCTTTTCATTGCATTTTCCAACTTTCACAAGCAAAAGCAAAGCCAGTTTTCTATAAAATGATTTGATACTCATGGCTTACATAATTGCTACTGTTAGTTTGCTACATAATTTCCAAACTACAGTGGTCATTTAAATGATCACTGCAATGCTCTTAAAATCGTGCTATGCTCCTTTATTGAATAACTGATTAATAATAAAATAAGTATTTGAAGAACAAAATCAATCTAGCTGTCACAACCCAGAGGTGAGGGGACCATGCTCACCCCCAAACCTCCAGCCTTTCTATTACAGGAATCCACCCCAAGATTTCAAGATTTATATTTATTGCACCGTGTATTCAGATGGAAAGCCATGGAAATCAGGGAAGAAGTATTAAAGGATCAGTCTGGTCAGGAAAATGAACAAATTACAGGATTCCTGCATAAGGTGCAGCAATAATAATTCTCAAAAATAATAAAAGTCTACCCGCCATGTTGAAATACACACCCTGATGATGTGAATTCCAAACAGAGCATTCTTTAATGGCAAAACCACATCATATTTATGTAGTACATTAACCAATAATGATGAACTCCTTCCTTGAGCAAACAAAAAAGTTTATTAATCTTACCATGTAGGTCAAGTTAATGTGATGAGGTATTGGACTATTAACCTCCTAAGCTCGGCTGACTACCTGAGAGTCTGAGAGAGTTATCCATTTGGCTAATTAGCCAACAGAGGGTAAGAGATGGTCTAGGTGGCCATCTAAGTCATTTTAGAGACTTGTATAGACTATTAGTGATATGTGCTTGGTTGTGATAACAACGCTTGGGATATGGAGGCAGCCCCTTGTTCTATTACTTGTACATCTAATGTGAAGGTAATTGAAGATCCCAGTGAAATCCTGGGGGTCACATACAATTTAAACTGAATATTATCAGTCAGTACTCTAGATGGGTCATACAGATACATATACAATGCATCATAGCCCTTTCCAGCAACCTACTTGCCATACAGACATAGTAACTCAAATCTACAACAATTCAATACATTGATATCTTAGTCTTTTAGGTTCATGGACCAGTCTGTGGTAACAGTCCTTTAAAGGAAAAGCAGGCCCCACTGGCCCAGAGCCCACATCAGTCCGTGGTGGGTCCATAATTATATTTCTGTACAAATCTAAAAGAGAGGATATGAATTAGGACAGTAAAACTCTCTTATTATGCCACATGCTCAATAAAAACAGGATCAAGGAGACCAAAACCAAAAGCCAAGGGGGGTTAATTAGTGAGCTATTGTTAGGGGTAGGGTATTAAGATAGTTTTCAACAACTGACGCAGACAGCATTTCTGAGTGGGGGCCCTCACAGTAGTATGTGGACAGTAGCAGTAACAAAATAGAGTTATGTTAAAAATACAGTGTACTGGATACAATAATGGGAGAAACAGGGAAATTGGCAATTGTTTACTACACACGTTCAATTTTCCAATTAGCAACAATGTATTCCTGTTAGTTACCTTTAAAATAACATTAGTACAGTTCAGTAATCACTGTTGCTGCTACTAGCCTGCTCATGAACGAAAGCCATTCAGCCAGTGAAATTAAATAAATCACTCTTGTATCCTAAAACATATCTCTTAACTCACATCAGTGCTTTAAACATTATACAAATGAAACTGAGCCTGATAAGCTAAAATACTAACAGAAGTTACTTCCTAGAGGTCCAGGGTACAAGATCAGTGCCTGACACTCAACACTACATTACACTTAACTGGACAAAATGCCTAGTCCTTTTGAGTACTGTAAGTACACCTGCAGCAACTAACATTAACCCCCCATGCTGCGGGATCCCCATCGGGACCCCTGGAGGGTCCCCACATTAACCATTGCAGCATTGAACCCCCGCTGCATTAAAAATGCAAATTTCACATCTCGAGCTGGTCCTGAAAGGAAAGTGAAGGTCCTTAAAGAACCCGTGAGAAATAAAAAATTTACTCCTGCCGAGGGACTACTATAAGTTCCCCCCGGCACCTACAATTAACCCCATTACTCTTAGGGGTCAATATAGACCCACATGAGACCAAAATTACCCCCCTCAGTCCAATAAGGGTCTATATAGACCCCTATTGGACACTATTAACCCCTAGGTTAACCCTATAAGTGCCATGAGGGTCCTACAGGACCCTCATGACAAAGTCTAAGCACAAAGTCTAAGCACTACACTACACTATTAACCCTAGCTTGAATTTTGAAATCCCATAGATGCTGCTGGGGTTGCGATCGGTGACGATCGAGATCCTCTGCAGCAAAGCGTAATGTGGGGAGCCTGCAGGGGTTAATGTGTGCACATTGCAGGGGTCCCAGTGGGGACCCCTGCATTATAGGGTTAATGTGTGCACCCTGCAGGGATCGCATTTGGACCCCTGCATTATAGGGGTGATGTAGGGACACTGTGAGGACACGCCAGGGGTCATGATCAGGTCATGATCGGGACCCCTACAGCCAGTGAGGGGCTTAATTGGAGTAGTGACAAGGTCTTTACGTCCCTTGCAACGGCTCCAGGATGGAAGTAAGCTGCGGCCATTTTTGGCCATTTTGCGGGGATGGTGGAGGGGTGGCCAGAGCATTTGAATTTGGTCGGGTGGTTCTATGCGGCCGAATCTCTTGCGGCCGCATGGGATCAAAGGCTTTCCCTCTGGTAAGCTGAGGCACTGGTGCCCGCAAGCTGCCGGAGCCCACAGCCGCAAGGTAATAGAATAGCTAAGTAGCTTGCAGCCATCCCTTGTAGCCACGCAGTTCCTACGGCCATTATTATTATTTATTACTAATATCTTTATTTATATCTCTCCAACATATTCCGTAGCACTGTACAGGGGTTTAATGCATGACAAAAAACAAACTTAACACCTTATAAAGAATGGAGGGCCCTGTTTTTGAGCTTAGAATCAAATGTACATAGTGCTTGTTTCCAAGACACGGACACAAGATTTAAAACTTGCAAACTTACAATCTAAGGGTTTAGGTGTTATACAAGAGGGTGATAAATGCAAGATGGCAACGTGAAAACATGCTGTTTAGTCAAATGGAGGTGTCTGTTTGTTGTACTGTAGATCGTGGGTGCACGTGTTATCAAGCTGTGGAGTGTGCAGTTGTACATATTAAGGCTGAAGGTGATAAGATTTTTTAAACAGGTATGTTTAGTATTTTTTTTTAAGGTTTTGAGGCAGGAAGATAATCTAATGGAGCGAGGCAAGGCGTTCCAAATAGATGGGGCAGCACAAGAAAAGTCTTGAAGATGGGAGTGAGAGGAGGTGATGAGAGAGGAGGAAAGAAGAAGGTCGTTAGCAGAACGAAGGGAGCAGTTGTGAGAGTATTTTGAAACAAGAGCAGAGATATAAGGGGGCACACTGTCGTTGAGGGCTTTATATGTTAGGGTCATGATTTTAAATTTGATTTGGGAAGCTATGCAAAGCCAGTGGAGTGATTGACAGAGAAGAGCTGCAGACACTGAGCGTTTTGTATGGAACATGAGTCTAGTGGAGGCGTTCATTATGGTTTGGAGTGGAGACAGACGAGAGATGGGTAGGCCAGCAAGGAGTGAATTGCAGTAGTCGAGTCGAGATATGATGAGAGAGTGTATTAGAATTTTACTTGTGTCTTCTTTAAGATAATGACGAATTTTGAGGCCCCAAGTAGGGAGTGGGAAGAAGCAGTTCTGCTAATCACTAAAACTCTCAAGTCCTTTTTTTAAATATGTTTTAAGTGTTTTAAGGACCTAAGGCCATACCCACAAAGGGATGAGTATCACATGAACAATGTGTTATTATGTTGCAAGCAGAGACATGCAGCTAATAACAATGACTCTCATAATGTATATATAATAATTCATTTTAATGTTTAATGTTACATAATGTTCTTCATATGAAATACTTAAACTCATCATTCTATATATAAAATGTTGGAATACTTCACCAATCATTGACAAATGTTTAGTACAAAGGATTACAGCGGCAGTGATGTGCATCCTGATATTCAAAATATTCTGTTACCTAAATGGGAACATTGTCATCACAGCTCCTGTGTGATGCTCCTCATCACTGTCTGTTTGATAGCCTAGTAAATACCCTGAAGTGAGTCAGTCTCTACACCAATTACAAAAACATTCTACATATACTGTAAAAAAACACAAATATAATTAAAAGGTCTTACAACAAGAATATTGCTTGTTCTCTTCATTTTGGCATATGTTTGCAAAACTATAAAATTCTCAGTAAAACCTTCCAGAAAAGAAATTGCCAGATCACGCTGTGTGACCATATGTTTGTAAATCTGCCTTACAGGCCCACAGTTGTTTGCTTGCAGTCAAAATGGCAGCCTCTGATGCTATTGAGCCCAAAAATACTATAAAAGTACATTTGGAGATTATACTTACAGTGTTTTAAAAGTGTCAGGTTTCACAATTTCCTTACTTATAGCTGGTATAAGATTGCTTCTTGAAGGTGAAGAACTTAATAGTGGCAGCTGTCAACAAATCAAAAAGATAGTCAGCTAGAAAGGTATGCATCTATTTCAAATCAAACTATTTTCCAGGACATTTGCTGCAAGAAATACATTTTACAGATATTCATTTAACTGCAAATGTGCTTCATTGTTTTTTCACCTTCAGTCATTAACCTTAGAAATATTGATGAGTTCTTCCAAAAGCTTCACAGGATGATGGACTGTGGAATAGTTTTACAACACATTTACTATGAGATGTATAGAAGGTTAAAGTGCATTATCACATTAGCCATTCCTGCACCTTTTATTAATGTGCATCTTTATAAACAACACAATTAAATCATTATTCTGAAACGTGCTTGCACTCTTAATTGAGGTCTATCGAATTTGTTAACTTGTTTAGGGCTAGAAAGATTTAAATATTTAATCAAAACTTAAAAAAAAAACAATGTGATTCTATTTTTATAGTTGTAACTGCATTTGAAAATAGGAAAACTATATTTTGAATATAAAAAAATACAGTCTCTAATTTATAATCTTTTACATGGAATATAGTTTAATAGCATCTTCAATTGGATGGGGCAGACATCTCAAGTAGCTGCAATATGCATGCTTATATTTATTATACGCCAATGTAAAAATGTCTCATCTCATCTACACCATTTTAGAGACTTAGGGACTTTTTCAATTGCAAATTTGCAACAGTAACAGAGCGATTCCATTGAACAAGCCTGCAACTACCTGTCCGAAAGCCTAAACCGTAAACCATGTAATAATGGTTCATTTAGCATTTCAGAGCATGATCATGATCAATTAAGCAAAGCCGTAACTACCAATTTAAAAACAGCCAATAGTAAACGAGACCATCATCATGACATCATTAAAATATGGAGGTTAAACGTCAATCAATTAGCGTTTTGGAGTCCCATATGCAATCGGACTCGCAATCTGGCAATGTACATGTGGTTGGCCTGATATGTATTAACTCGGAAATGAAATATAAAAAAAAAAATTGTGCATATTTGCGAGCTTGAGCCTGTTGTGCAATTTATTCTAATGTCTTATATCACTTTCCCCATCTTTTCAATTGCAGTATTGTTTCTAATTTGCATTTACAGTGCTCCGAACAGGTGTCTAACCCCTATGAGGGTCCTTTCTGGTACTAGTAGGATTTTCTTATACATTTTCCATTTACGGTTGTAAGAACATTTGCAGGCTTAAGGAATTGGAGCAATTGTTTTAGGGATTTGCGATTGTAACATTTACAGGCTTGAAAGATCAAAGGCTTAGCTGGGTTGGAGTTCCGTTTTTAACAACTGCTGGGATTTTCAACCTGTAACCCGCGGATCGTTTACGGGTAGCGTAAAGATGCCAATTGAATAGCAAATTATTTTATGGGCTACATTACGGGCTCCAGTAACCAACAATTGTTCAATTGAATAAGGCCCTTAGTCAGTCCACCTCTCCTCCCCAATTGGTGAAGGGTTGTGATCTCATATTTCTCCCCATACAAAATAGGTCATAGTAAATACAGAGATGTAAATCTCAGTCACTTGAGATGCCTCATAAATACCCCTCATTAAGAGGTCATTAATTTAGAATGACATAACAAACCTAGATAACAACAGAAAGAGGAAATATAAACCTGTAGCAAATAATAATGTTGCATAAAAATGAAATATGCAGATTATCAAGTTTAATATATTAAATGAAGATATGAACATATAGACACAATTTGATCACAGAGCTTATTCAATTAAAATGTCAGATTTATATATCATATTTTTTTAACAAAATATCAAAAAGTAAGTATTATTTTGTGTTTAATATATAATTATTGCTGGTTAAAATTAAAGTGAACAATATTCAACAAAATTATCTGCAATTAATTAATTTAAAAAATATATATGGTTATCTATTAAATGCTGTTTTAAGACCTCCAGTCTAATTTTTTCCTTATTTCTGCTGCCTGTCTACATTTATTAGGGGAATTTTCCAAGTGTCTCAAGCTGCTTAGACTTGCATCCCTGTATTTACTGTGCACTATTTCCTATGCCAAATATTTAGCTCACAACTTTTCTCACCTAATTTCAGCCACCGGAATTATTAGTAAATCACCCTCATTATATATCCTTCCTGAAATGAAAGTATAATTTACTGGGGGGAATTTACTGAGAATCTCAAGTTGCTGACATGGGGTGAAAAATGCTGTGACCTCAATTTTCCCCACATAAATTAGTTCATAGTAAATACAGGGATCCACATTTAAGCCACTTGAGATTATGGGTGTAGGAACTGTGGGGGGGGGGGGGGGGGGGTATTTATATATGTATAAATCAGCAATTTTACCACCTTTGTATACAATGAGCTGTATCCCCTCAGAATTATTCTGGCTCCTACACCCCTGCTTAAAAATGCTTAGTAAATTCCCCACTATGTACATTTTATCTGCTCTTCTGCATGCTATAATAATAATAATAATAATAATAATAATAATAATAATATTATACTCTCATTGTTTTTAATAAATGCCTTTGCTTTTGAAATATGTAAGCTGAGACTGATATGTTGAAAAGTAAACCTCTAAAAAATATGTGCCACTGAATTAGTTGCTTCCATAGCTAAAAATATGTGTTGTAGATACCAGGAATACTCATTTAGTTTATAAGATCTAAAGATATGTTTCACAAGAAATAAAAGATGCAGGTTTTAAGTAGCCAGGAACCTTATGGCTCAGTGTATATACGCCTCTGCTTTCATTTGAAAAACTAGACTTTGGCCCCATTCAATTGGCCAAATTGTAATTACTGGAGCCCGTAAAGAAGCCCATAAAAGTTACTGAAATTCAATTGGCTACATTTTGCTACTCGCAATCCATTTGCGAGTTACAGGCTAAAAAGGACTGCGGTTGTAAAAACGTAACCCCATCCTATCTCTTCCTTTGATGTTTCAAGCCTACAAATGTAACCAGTGCTAATCCATATTCAATTACAACAAATCAACAAGCCCATGGTTTCCGTCATACCCGTAAATGGCGAATGTATCTAAAATTTCTACGAGTACTAGATAGGACTCGCTTGTGGGTTAGACACCTGTTTGTAGCACTGTAAATGCAAATATAAACACACTACTGTACTTTACATTATGGGGAAAGCAATGAAAAGCATTATAATTAACTAGCGAATTGCCCGTCAAAAAATGACGGTCATAAAATTGTAAGGCAGGTAATGCTGTTTGCCACACACTGTAAGGCTTTTGCTCCTCTGAGTACCTTTGGCGCAAGCCTTGCAAGCCTCACGCTGAGTGCCTTCGGCGCTCATTGCGAGCATCTCCCCTGGTGTACTTTTGCTTGTCTGAGCACCTTCGGGTCTCATTGTAAGCCCCGCACTGAGCGCCTTCAACGCTCATTGCAAGCCTCTCCCTTCATGTACTTTTGCTCATCTGAGAACCCTGTGCACTCATTGTGATCCTCGCACTGAACGCCTTTGGCGGTCATCACATGGCTCGTAATGAGCGGCTTCGGCGCTGATTGCGAGGCTCTCCTCTGCTATTTGTATTTTTTATATATATATTTTTTATAATAATTAATTAATTAATTAAATAATAAATTAATATACTTTACCTATTTCTAATTATTATATCCAGCAATCAATATCCTGAAGAGCTCACAATCTCTTTTGATTTTCCTGCAGCATACAATGTCCATTTGGACTGTTGCTGACCTTAGGTGTAAGTGTCAGCAATGTGGCAAGTGTGCAGTATAAATAGGCTGCGTGAGTGAGGCCAAATAATATGTTTAGTTGGGTAATGCGGCATTTTAGAATGGTATTGTTATTAGTTGCAAGTTAGTGTTGTAAAATGGTATTGTGTATGTGCTACACTGCTCTCAAGTATTTTCTGTCCTTCCTAATAGTGTATTTTGTACCTTGTACCTTCCTGGGTAAAAATCTTATGTGCCGGACGGTGTTTTGCGTGATTATGGGTTGTTTAGGTTTCTTTCGGCCTCCATTTTTTTGTCGCTTAGATGATTTTCGAGTGCCGAAATTTGGTTTAAACTTGCATGCAACTTCACTTTCAGACATCCTGGCTGTCCCCCTATGCTATGTGTGATGTTTTTTTTTTTTTGTTTTTTTGTTTTATTCGGATGTGTGTGCGTTTCGTCCGTTAACTTAATATTTTTCGGTCCTCGTTTTTTTCCTTTGTAAAGTGTTACGGGCCATAATTTTTCCACACAATTTTTTCAAACTGCTACGAGTCTCGCTTTTTTGCTTGCAGTTTTTTCAAACTGCTATGGGTCTCACATTTTGAATGGTATAATTGAGATTTCTGTTGATCTGTAGTCCTGCGGGGTCGTAGGGATGAGCGCCTATGGTGCTCATCTCCACCAGTGCAGTGAGCGCCTTAAGTGTTCACTGCCTAATGCCCGTGGGTCGTAGGGATGAACGCCTATGGCGCTCATCCCCACCAACGCAATGACCACCTTCGCCGCTCACTGCCTAAGTCATATGGGGTTTTTTTAGCGCAGATTTACGAGCGTGAGACTGTTGTACAATCACATAGATAGTTGTGAGCATTTCAGGTTGTTGCTAATGCCTTTGGTGCTCCTTGCCTGCAACTGCGGACCTCAGTTTGCGCAGTTGTGGCGGGCTTGCAAGCGTTAGCAACAACCCGCAATGCTCACAACTATAAATGTGAATGTACAACAGTCTCAAGCTTGCAAATCTGCACTAAAAAATATGTTTTTCACCTTTTATTTCCATGTTATATTGATCCCAGAGTCAAGGAGTTAACACATATCAGGCCACTAACATGGAGTAGACCAGTTGATATATTGATTCTTATTGATTTCTACATTTCTGGATTGCAAGTCTGATTGCAGATCGGACTTCTAAACACTAATTAATTGTAGTTTAAACTCCATGTTTCACTGGCTTCATGATAACTGTCTCATTTACTAATGGCTCTGTCTAAATTGTAATTTGCTTAATTGATCAGGATCATGCCATGAATTGCTACGTACAGGTTCATGGTTTATGGGTTTCGGCTTTAGCCCTGTAATTGCGGGCTTGAGTCAATTGAATACAGAGAGAATTGTAATAAATTTCTACCCTGCAGACCTATACCCACATGCATTATAATTACAGGCTTGGAATTGAATGGGGGCCTTTGTGTTCTTCCATTTTATAATACAATTTATCTCTTCGAAAGCTTAAATAAATCATAGAAGTGACTACTTTTCAAGTAATATTTCAATTACATTTAAATACATAGTAGTGTATTGCTTCTTAAAGCACAGCTGGATGATCACTTAAGTCAAAAGTTCTTCCTCCTTGTAGAACGTCATGTCCTTAAATCTGACTTCAACACTGTATATACAAAGATATATCTTTCAAGAGAAGAATTTTGAAAGAGAAAGTGTTGTAGAAAAGCAAGAATCTTCACGAAGCACACATTTATAGTCCTGATGGGAACCATAACCTCTATATTACTACAGTATTTACTCAACTAAGGAAAATGCATTTTGGAGCTATTCAAGACTTTTTCAAGCAATTCAATTTATGTAAACAAGACAGGTGTAAGTAAATAGTCATACTCTTTTACTTCAAAAAAACTTTCTATTTTATGGACAAACCAAAAGAAGGAAACCCAGATGTGGGCACCTTGCTCACTGTGCCTCAGGAAATCAGTAGGTTCCCATTTAAGAAAGCCATTTGCACCCTGAACCTTGCACTCTCTTGTGCACTGAAGACTTGCTTGACTTAAAATTAGGGACAGGGACAGTCTTCAGAAAATTTCTTCTCTGTAATGGAACAAATTCACTTAAAACAGACCGCACTCTGATTGCTGTCTTATTCTTAGGCATGTGTCCCACACTTTTTGGACAAACCAAAAGAATGTGAAGAAAAGTCTACCCCTTGGATATATATAATCACATAGAGGGTACAAAAACAGGGTCCTATTTTACAAATCCCATCTTATTATGTGTTGGACAGAAGTAAATCTGCGAATTTACCTTTAAAGAGAAATAAACTGGTGAACATTTTTCCTTAGCAAGTTTACTACAGTGCAGGATAATGAACATTAAACTCAGCACACTTTCAAAGAGAATTTGAAAATCTTGGGAACTTCTCATATGTTTTATGACATTCATGATAGCAGGTAGCAGGTCACATACAGTATTTTGTTACAAAATGACAGAAAGCTTGACACAAATCATTTTTATTACGCAACGGAAATTTGGGCTTGAAGTGCATTTCTTTTCATCATTTTTTTATATAAAAAGAGGATTAACAAAGATAATTTAGACAAAGTATGTGTTGTCTACATTAGCCCAGCATTGTGAAGGAGTAACTGCTGCTACACCTTCTGTTGACTGAATTTCCAATACCTCACAGATTAGATCTTCTATCTTAAGGTCAATTGTCTTTCTACAGAAGACTTGCAATTAACGGAGTGGAAATTGGAAGAAATTGGAAGAAATAGGGTTTAGTCCAAAGTGATTGGTACCTTACTCAAGGCCTGGAAAGGATATCCCTTGGTCGTATATCACATGAACTAGGAAAAGTTAATTGAATGGGCTAAGTCTGACACCAATGTAGTCATTTTAACATTAAGCTACCTCAAGTCCTAAAAAAATTACAAAATGTATTAGTCATGGCACAAGGTCACAGTATTCTGCTATTTCAGCTCTGTCAGGAATTCAATAGTCGATGAAAGACATATGCAAACAGTATGTAATTATGCTCACCAAGAAGACAAATGTCATCTCTGGAGGATCAAGCTGGTATTAGAAGTCCTTTCAAACCTTTGAAAAAAAATATTCCAGTGGAATCTGGTGGTCCTGAATAAGGTCTAAAAGGTTTCAAAATTGCACGCTCCATCTTATATACCCAGTATCCTTATATCTAAATTTCACATGAATTCAAATGTATGATTACCAGCCTATTCAAGGAAGAAAAGTCCTTCAATTATAATTTAGATGTGGTAGTCTAAATTCTACCATGTAAAAACTCATCAATGATGAAAATCTAGAAGATTATTCATTATATCTTATGGTTCCAGGAAACGTTATCAAGATCCATTAGGAAGTGGATTACGTTATCAAACACTAAGATCCATTAGGAAGTGGAAAAATGTATAGAAAAATGTATATAGGTTTAAAGTAAGTATGGAAATTGGAATGAGCAAAATAGTATTTACTGGCATTAAATTATATGAAATAGATTCGCTAGCCTTTACATGGGCTGCAAAGCAAAGATTCTTTCTTCACTCTGGCCCCCATAACCACAGACAGACATCTTCACTCTCATCCACAACCACACTTCACAAACATGCTGCTTCCAGAGGTGCTCCAGCTGAACGTCTATGGATGAATTGTCCACATCAGCAGACTTCCTCCAATACAAGAATATTTTGTGCTCCTACTTCTCGTCCCTCAATCTTGCCAAACAGCATTATTTTTTATCATTAATATAAAATCTATCCTCTAACCCCAATCGTTTGTCCGCTACATTCAAGTCTCTCCTCTGTCCACCCCCAGCTCCTGCCCCCTCCTGTCTCACAACTGAATCCAATTTAACAATAACATTGAAAACATCCAAAGCACACTCTACTCTCAACATGGCTCAAAAATGCCCTCTCAACAATCAGCTTTTACATTTCACCATTCTGACATCTTGTAACTGAGGATAAAGTATCTACTCTAGTATCAACCTCTTGCCTTATACCTCCTCCACATGATCCTATTCCATCCCAGCTAATTCCTACCATCTCTACCACACTTATCCCAGCACTCACACAAATAGTCAACCTCTAATCACTGGCAGTTTTCCATCATCTTTAAAACATGCTAGAATTATGCCCATTTTTAACAAAACCTCATTTGACTCTCTCACCCTCTCTCTCTACTTCACCTGGCTTCAAAACTGCTCAAGCAACTCATCTGCAATCATCTTACCAAAATGATTTACTTTCAACTGCCTTCTTGATCCCTTCCAATCTGGTTTTTAACTCCAACACTGCACTGAGACAACTTTCACAAAAGTCACTTATGACTGCCAATTCAAAGGGTCACTTCTCTATTCTAACTCTCCTGGATCTTTCTGCTGCCTTTGATGCAATTGAACACCCTCTTCTAATCCAAACTCTCCTATCTATTGGCATCCAACTCTGTGCTTTCTCATGGTTCACATCCTACCTAGGAGATCATACCTTTAGTGTCTTCTTCTGACTTGGCATACCCCAAGGTTCAGTCCTAAGCCCCCTACTCTTCTCCTTCTATACTATACTAACTCTGTACCCTAAAACAAACGTTTTTACTTCATTATCATCTATATGTAGATGACACTCAAATGTATCACTGAGCACCAGATCTTTCCCCCTCTCTTCTAGCATGAGTTGCCAACTGTCTCTCAAACATATAATCTTGGATTTACGCATGTCAACTAAAACTCATTATGTCAACGACTGAGCACCCATCTTCTACTACAGCGTCTGCTCCTCAAATATCTCTCACTGTTGACACTACCATCCTTACTCAAATACTGCAACTTGCTCCTTATTGGATTTCCTATCACCCGTCCATCTCCACTCCAATCCATAATAAATGCCTCTGCTGTAATCTCAAGATACTCCAGAAACCTCCCTCTTTGATGTGCTATTGATCTCCTTCTTTCCTCCCCTCTTATCACCTCTTCTCACTCCCACCTTCAGGACTTTTCTTGTGTTGCCCCTATTCTATGGAACTCATTGCCTCACTCCTCTGGACTATCTTTCTGCCTCAAGTCCTTCAAAAACTCACTAAAATGCCTCTATTTAAAAAAACCTTAATATGCACAACTGCATGTTCAATAGCATGTTGTCAGTCACACCTGCAACCTATAATGCAACACACAACCATCTCCACTTGCTTGAGCCTATTGCCTCAATCACTGCCATCCTGCATCTACCACTTTCCCCTTCACCTTTCCTAAACCAAAACCCTTTGGATTGTAAATTTGTGCATTTTCAATCTTGCAAGGTGCTTTGGAAATAAGCACTATGTATGTTTTATTTTAAGCTCAAGGATAGGGCCCTCCATTATTTTGCAATGTGCTAATATTGTTTTGCCTTTAAATTTATAGCACTATGGAACAAGTCTCACAATTTTGACGAGACAGGGAAATCAGAGCTTCAATGAGCCACACTGTGTGATGTAACCATGGGTACATCAGAAAGATGACCATCGGGATTATCATAAAAAACAATTTTAGTGGACATTATGCCTTTTAATGATTTACTGAGTAGGATTAGATTACAAGATTGCAAGGCCATAATCCCCTCATCTAAGAAGGCTCTTTAAAAACTTGCAATCTAATTCTACTCATTTAGAGTTAAAAGGAATCATCTCCACTGAAAACCTTTTTTTTGTTTTTGTTCTAAGGCTAGATTATGCCAATGCCCAGACCCATAATCTCATAATAAACTGTTCTAAATCCCATGCAGATGTCTTCTAAACCTTGCTCATTCCACACAAAATTGCCAGCAAAACATACAAACACAGAATGATGCTATATCCATGACTAGAAACAAAACAAAAATATATTTTCCCACAAATTGGCCTCAAGGGTGCTGCTCAACCATGGAGCAAGACCTTTACATGGACCTGGGCCAGTGTTCTTTGATCTCTGCTCTTCAGACAGCACAACAGCTAGTAGATGCACCAGCACCATCAGTTGCCACTCCCACATAGCCACCCTCTCCAAAACCAGAGGTGGAGGAGAAATTAGACATACAGCTGGAGCAGCATCATGAGGAAATAGACAAGAAATTCAAGGAAGTGGAGGGTTTCCAGAGAGAGCTGCTCCATGAGGTGAGAAGGATCAGGTGGGATAATAAAAGAGACCATAGGATCAGGTGAGATAATTGGAGGGATTTATTACAACTGTAGATGGCCCACTTTTCTGATTGTTTAATGGATAGCCAATCAGAATAAAGTCTATTCCAAAAGTCTTTGACTTGCTAATAGAACAGCTAAGCAGATATGGGAATATATACTCTATATGTACTTCTCTAATTGACTCTAACCAATAAAAGGTGGACAGATCTTTGACTATTTTTTATTCTAATATGCTATCCATTAACCAATCAGAGTAGAATCCAGAACCATGGGTGGGAGCCTGCATATATATATATATAAATATATATACATCAGAAAGATGACCATCGGGATTATCATAAAAAACAATTTTAGTGGAGATTATGCCTTTTAATGATTTACTGAGTAGGATTAGATTACAAGATTTCAAGGCCATAATCCCCTCATCTAAGAAGGCTCTTTAAAAACTTGCAATCTAATTCTACTCATTTAGAGTTAAAAGGAATCATCTCCACTTAGGCAAAGGGATGGGGTGAGAGTTGAAAGTCACTAGAGTATGCTGTGTAGGTTATTAGCAACAGCAGTTGAGGCCAAGCGAGGAGTGGTACTTAAACCTCTGCATACACTTTTATTATACTGTACAATTAACCCCTTCCGTTTATTGGATATAGGGATGGGTGGGACGAAGTTAGGACTGTTTAGAATGTTAACATTGTTAACAGGGTGGTGTTGCAAATAGAGATTACTTGTGCTTGATACTGTTAGACTCTGCATGCAGCAAACCCACAACAACGATTAGTGAGGACACCTCTATGTGTGTTAATGTTAAAAATAAGCCACAAGTATCATGTAATATTGCCACAATTTTGCTTGTAAAATCCAGGGCTGTGGAGACGGTAGATAAATGTTCCGACTCCAACCCCGACTCTGACTCCTCAGTTTTGTGTACTTCTGACCCCGACTCCGACTCCTCAGTTTTGTGTACTTCTGACTCCGACTCACGACTCCTCTGTATTAATGTACACATGTCTTCCCTCATACAAACAAGCAGGCATGCAGGTTTTAAAACAAATATAAACACTTACAATTGAATCCAAGAAGCTGTTCTGAGCTTGGTTGGATACATTTTTCGAGTCTACACCAAATGATTTCTACCAACGAG
Organism: Discoglossus pictus; assembly: GCA_027410445.1. Taxonomy (NCBI): domain Eukaryota; kingdom Metazoa; phylum Chordata; class Amphibia; order Anura; family Alytidae; genus Discoglossus; species Discoglossus pictus. Next base: position 64,012,150 of record CM050167.1, on the reverse strand, counting down.
GTATTGAAAACCTTGTTGAGCGTTAAAAATAAGTTGTAAACAACAAGGGAAAATACATTTATAAGTATTGGTGCTCCGAATTGTGCGTTGCGTAGCATAAAGTGAAGCACATGAAAAGCATACGTTTTCACGGTCACTTAAAGTGTTCGTTTAGCGGTTAGGTGAGGCACTGCATGCATGGGTCTTTATTCTTACAGTAGAAAAGTCATTAATTATAACTTTTTGTGAATTGGGATATTTAAACTTGCTTTTTTTTAAATTCCAATCTAAATTTAGTAGGAGTCGGAGTCTGTGTTTTTTTTTGCCGACTCCGACTCTGACTCCAGGTACCCGAAATTTCCTCCAACTCCAACTCCTTGACTCCGACTCCACAGCCCTGGTAAAAACACTCTCAAGGCGAAAGCAGCTTAGCAAGCTTTGAATCATGTATTCAAGCACAAGGTCAACTAAGAAACTACATGGAGAACTGTAGTAGATTATTGCCCACCACAGATATTAAGAAGTCCCCTTTCACAGTAGTCACACTTGGGCACTCACTTTAACTCAGCACCCATTTTTTCACTGTGCCTCTATAGTCATTGCAAGTACTCATGCATGATGATCACTGATGGAGAGTATTTGTTTACATGCAGAAGCAACTACATTACATTTGATTTATCCATCAGAACTGTATATTTGCCATACATTCTAATAAAACATTATGATATTTTTATCACTACATAATAATCTTCATCTGTCTTCTTTTTTTTTTTTTTTTTATTAATTATGATATTTTCATTTTAAACATAATGTAGAAAATTATAGAGATTAAAAATAGGCTTCCTTCTTTAACCGGCATTAAGATCCCTACCCTAGTGCAAGACATCCCGAGTGAATCTAGCCCTTTATCATAGTCAAATAACTATGTTGTGTTTAGATAGATATAGATAGATAGATAGATAGATAGATAGATAGATAGATAGATAGATAGATAGATAGATAGACAGACAGGTCATGGGCAGGTCATAGCAGATAGATCAGATGTGCCTGTAGTGCTGTGTAAATATGGTCACTGACAGTAGGACACAACTGAAGGACTGAACAACAACAATAACATCGTTTATAAAGTAATTTAGTTATAACCATTAACAAACAATTCTAAGAATCTTCAAAACCTCCTGCAGTTCATGTCTGGGTGAACAACAGATCAATATTTTTAAAACACAAAATGGAATATAGAAATCTGTTTATAACCTTCAATTTGACAAACACTCAGCTCTAATGTTGTTCTAGAGAATAGTTTATTAAAGGGTCACTGCGCAATGAAAATAATATATAAATGAATGAAAACAGTGAGTGTAACTAAGAGCATAATTAAGCAGGACAAAATGCATACAACTAGACTTTATTTAGAGAAAAAAATACATGTTGTTGTCTCTATTGGGTCCTAGATGATGCATGATACATTGGTAGAATTTTTGTATGAGAGAGAGCATTTACATTTCTGGAAATATATGATTGTATTCCATGAAGCAAAGAGTATTCTTCTGAACCAGGGTGGGGGGACAGGTGTGCTGTAAATTTCAGTCTTATCCAGGTATCTTAACACAGGCTTACTGTTCCCTCCTTCCTCACTTCTCCACTGATACTGAAAACACACACCCTCATCAGCTCTGAGGAAGTGATTAACAAATACAAGATGGCTTCCTGTACTCATAGTCATAGTCTTCACAAATTCAGATTTTCTTAAATTATTCTTAAAGAAGAGGAAAAACGGATGTACATTATATATGGCATTCTTTTCTAAACAGTATAATTCTTGAGATATCCAGCAATTATCAGTGCTGTATTATTATGAAATGAGATGCCCTGAATACCCATTACCTGCTTTGATGTGGTGCTAATTAGGATCACAGTCTGCTTGTCACATTTGTATGTGGTGCATGACACATATTTATACCATTATTTCTGACACTTTCCAAAACACTGGGGGTCACAGCAGTGACTGTCAATGGGTATTCTGAATATAACATAATGAGATGAATTTACTTAGCAATATATGGGCTGTGATATATAACCCTGTATTTACTTTGCACCAGTGGCGGAGCTAGGGAATGGGGAGGGCCCTAATGTGGAAAAGCATTTTGGGCCTTCCACCCCTTAGGAGGAGTATTACATTTTTTTAGCTGTTCCCCCCTGTTACCAGTTCACTCAGTGCCCCTCCATAAGATCCCTTCTCATAACAGTACCTCTCCCAAAAACCCAGAGGGCCTTATACTATATAAAAAATTTAATTCAAAACAATTTTAGACAGCACTGCCCCCCCCCCCCCCAAAAAAAAGGAGGCCCTGGTGCATTGCACCCCTTCTCCTACTGGTAGCTGCGCCCCTGCTTTGCACTATTTTCCATGGTGAAGATTTACCTTCACAGCTCATCAAACCTCATCAAAGCCCCTTTGATAGTTTAGTAAATACACCTCAAAGTGACAGAGATTTGGAGTTATTTTACGCTATATTTGCAACACTTACTATATCTATCATACTACATTACTGCAACCAATCATAAATATATGATAGATGATTGAAAGCATGTCACGGGACAGTCAAATCAGCAATCAGTACAGATCACATGGAGAATGCATATACTTTAACAGTGACATTTCAGGAAGAGTAAACCCAGTGTGTATTATCATTGCCTTATAATACCGTGTTGGTCCGAATATAAGCCGCACCAGCATATAAGCCGCACCTGTAAAATTCAAGGGGAAAAAATAGAAAAAAGATAGTACTCAAATATAAGCCGCACCCTTAAAATTGGAGAGAAAAAGACTCTCTCCAAGTGATCAGCCATTGCAAGAAATAGGCTTTTTAATTAGTACTGTAACTTCTTTTGCAGGTTACTGGCGTTACAGGATGTTAGAATCACTAAAACCATTAATCGCTATTCAATTGCTATAATACCGCAGTCTCAAGCACGCAAATCGGCACCCTTAACTCGCAATCCCGGAAATCGGCAGTAATTTTACGGTCGCGAATATAAGCTGCACATGTAATGCGCAAGCTCGCAAATCGGCAGTCATTTTTTTACGGTTGCGAATATAAGCCGCATCCGTAACTCGCAAACTAAAAAAACGGGAAAAAAGGCGCGGCTTATATTCGGAGCAATACGGTAATAACATATTAGATACTTTGCAGTCTTAGATACACATACCCTTCACAAGGCAGAGGAAAATATAAGATCATTCATAACACATACTATACAATAGGTATATATTTTAGTGGGTAAAAAACAGCAATAATAAAACATAAATTACTTGCTTTTTGTCAATACAGACCAATGTAAACACATATATAGCTTATGTAAATAACAATGTACCATAATGTATGTACTGATAATTACAGGGAGTTTGGGCATATAAATCATATATATTTTTTCTGATTTTTTTTAAAGAATATTATGAAAAACCACAGGCATATATAGTTTAGAGTAGGGGGGAGTTTGACTAGGCTTGGAGTAAGAAGACATGTAATTCAGTATAATTTTTTTATAAAATGGGAAGGGCTGGGGATAGTTATGGGAGAGTTATTATATAATTGTGCAAGTTCATAAATAGGGTAATATCACTCTCTTTGACAGTTGTAACATTAATACACAGATCACAACTTTTTTTTCCAGCTACTTCCTACTATGGCCCCTTTTTTTGGAGACAGTCATATTGAGAACTTGAGAAAGGAGACATTGCTAAGGGGCCAATCTTGGCTATCCTCTATCTTTCTAGCCTCAGTGATGTACAAAGCCTCTTCCCTTGCCCTTTTAGCCTTTTCCCTTGATCCCCCTGTCCTCCAGGACACCCCTTTGCATCTTATCAGGCACTATGGGGCACCTCAACACTTAAGCCCTCAACTCTCCTCTCCTGCCACTAGGGGGCACTCCTGTGCCATTTGCAATCTCTACAGGTCTGCAGCAAGAGGATCCACCACCCCATGCGTCTCCCCAGGCTTGTCTGCCACAGTAGAAGGATTCCGTCATTAGATCCCCTTCTCAGACTCTGCCGCATCATACATGCCATTGCTCAATGGTGATGTCACGCTGCCGGGCCGGGCTCAGTGGTGATGTCAAGCCACGTCCTGAGGTCTATGGTTGCCCCAAGCATGACGAGCAACAGGGTTGAAGGGCAGAGGCAAATTTTATACTGCTCAACAAAAGATGGCTGCTGGGCTTGAGAGGCACATCGGAAGAGGGAGATGGAGGGAAATAGCTACAGAGAAGGGGAGGAATAAGGAGGGGGGAAGGGATGAAATATGAGAAGGGAGGTGGGAGGGCATATGTGTATGGGACTAGGACACATGGGAGGGGGAGGGGGGAGACACTAGGCCTATGGCAGCAGCTGCCTGTAAAAGAGGTATAAAGGCATGAAGAGGTATAAAGGCTATAGTTTTACAGCTTAATAAACCTGCCAAACTCGCAATTAAATAGAAGGAGGTTGATGTATCTATACCTTTCTCGTTTCCCGCTAAAAAAAGAAAAGCGGCAGTGAGCGAGACTAAGAGGTAAAAAAAAAGGAGGAACCCCAAGTTAATACCGAAGATGGATTAGGTGAGGTTACTTCCATGCTGTGTGAGACTTAATGACTTTTCTATTTATACTCTATTTCTGATTGGATTTCAACTAATCCGGAAAACAGACCTTCTTGATTTCAAGATACCAAGAAGAGAACTCTAGGCAGTGATAGGATATCCCCTTTATCACTATCATCAGGAAATCATCATGTCCCTCCTTATGGAGATCGCAGATATCCACTTTGCATGGGAGTGTGAAGTGGAGGGTAAAATTCTGCTTGAGATCTAGGGAGCACAGCCAACAGGACAGGGAGGCATGGCCTAGGTGTGGGCCTTCAAACTCTGGTTATAGGCAGAGTAGACAAGATAGAAGGCAGCGGGAGTCTGGGGAAAGGGGCAGACTAGGGTAGCTGATGCATGGGTTCCGTCAGTTTCTGTCCTGGTAGGCCCTTTTCAGGTAGGGAGTGGATTACCCAGCCCAATAACAACCAATACAGAGATTTCTACTGTTCCAGGTGTTAATGTCTCAGAGAAAACAGAGACTGGGTGTCATGATCTGCTTCTTCAAGGGGGCTTGATATGAACCTAGTTCAAACCTACCCCAGCAGAATCATGTAGTTCCTGTTCTCTGTGGCACAAAAGATGGCTTCTGAAGAGGGCAAGGCCCAAAAGGTACAGGCAGAGAATATCTGGATCCAGGTTACTTAGTGGCCCATGGCAAGACCACTCCCCAAGTCAGGATACAACACACAGAAATAGTCTCACACCTTGTTTATGTGAAAACTATCTCTCAACCTTTATTGAATGATCAAAACAACATATTTATACTCTCCAATACCACACCCTTGTGTACATTTGTGTATGTGTGATGTCAGAACACCTGGCTTGCAACATTAGGCTATCAAAGCTCTTGAGATCAAATTAATTAGATATCTATTGAAAAAACCTTTATGTTAAACTCAAGTGTTTGCTTAGGACTACTTGAAGTATATGCATCTGGCTTGACCCAAGGTCTGTATGTGTGAGTGTGCAATAATCTGCAGCTGACTTCTATGCAGAGCATTTCTACCAATTCCACACATGTTCTATATAACATTTTCCCTCTTATAATATAGTATAACTAGGATACATAATAACCATGTACAGGCAACATATAACCACACAATAACACATAATCACAATGTAACAATGTCATGCATAAATTACTGACAATATGAGTCCTTAAACAATTAAATCATGACACTGGGGTAAGGCCCAGAAGTTGGAGTTATTAATGATTGCAAACACTGCAAAGTCTAGACCATCTTCTTGCCAGTTGGGTCCGATTGGCATGCATGTTCTGCTTGAGACAAAGGAAAAGATCTGGAAGAGGGAATTTCTAGAAATCTTTTCACTTCTTCCTATTGATAATTATTTTGAAATCAAAGAGAAAACTATGAAAAAAGAAGAGGAGAGAAAAATGGGATCCTACTTTACCTAATATGGGTAGGTGTTGTTCCCAAAAAAGAGAATGGAAAATGTTGCCTTATACATCATTTATCTTACCCCAAGGGAGTTTCTGTTAATGATGGTATTGAAAAGCACTTATTCTTTGTTCATTACGCATCCTTTGATCAAGCTATTGAGTTGGTTCAGAAGGCTGAGCAGATTGTCTGGCTGGCTAAGTTTGACATTGATTCAGTTTTCTGGCTGTCTAGGAGATGTCTTATTTCTTGCGTCTATTTCAAGATATTCATCTGTATTGTGCAATGGATTGTCGAATGTGTGTCCAGAAATAGGTCTTTGGTTAACTATTTTGGCGATGTCTTACTGGTGGTTTCTTCACTTTCTCAACCTCAGTACTTACTGAGCTTGTTTGTGCAGGTAGCACAGAATTTCAGTATCCCTTTACTAATAATAAGATGGCTCAACTACCGGTCTTGATTTTTGGGGGTATATCCATTGATTTGGTAAAAGTAGAATGCTCATTACCAACTGAAACAGTGGAATATTTGCGTGATTCAATTAAAATGGTAACCCCACAAAGAAAGATCACTTTTTGTGATTAATTTGTATGCAAAGTAGAAATCAAGGTAGATAAACACGGACACTGATATTGAAATAGAATAGTTATAATTTAGTATAATAGAATTGTTATGGATGGATGAGATTCAGCATATCAATTAATACAATAGAAGGATATTCTATATAAGAGGAATTAATATAATATCTTGGATAATATTAAAGAAATATATGATCATATACAATGCATAAAATTTAACATCTGTACCTTTAACCAAGATTATGGAGGCCCAACATAATAAGTAAAACAACCAACATCTGCAAAGCACTGGAAGTTAGGGAGTGTATCCATAAAACGTTAACTTTTCTGTAAATGCGACGGAACATATCCTATGATAAGGTAAATGATGCTCACAAACTAATACAAAAAAGGGTTACAAATGAGAAACGATAGAGATCAAAAGGAATCATAAGTTGTCTTGAATATGAGACTGACAAACGCATGATTGAATTAACAAACATTAATACATTGATGACAGCACAAAATTACAAACACAATAGTAAGACAACAATCAATTGATTTAAATATGTGTACTTTTATTAATATCTAATGTAAATAGATGCAATGGCTATCAGGAAGGTACCTCCTTCTATACTGAAAATAATTTTCAAAAGGAAACAGTTAAAAATGAATACAGCACATAACATGCACACCTCCTCTATAAATATCTCTCCTGCTGCCTAAAAGCGTTAGGCCAGTAGGGGCATGGATGTGTAACATCACACACCAACTCTCAGACCTTGGGATCGGACACAAGTTTTAGATACAGATAGACAGCCTTATTAAATTGCAATTTGGCCAGTTGAATAGGGCTCTATATAAGCAAATAGCATATTTTTTTTACAGAAGTTTTTAGTTAGTGAACTTCTATACAAAAGCAAGGTCTTCACTAACTAAAAACTTCTGTAAAAAATATGCTATGTGCTTATATAGAGCCCTATTCAATTGGCTGAGTCGCAATTTAAAAAGGGTGAGACTAAGCATTTTATAAGATAAAAAGGAATAAGAGAAAAGGCTAATTGAATGACAGAAATATATCAGTTTGGTTGTAACAGTGGAATAAAATAATTGAGATACACAAATACAGAAAGCCTGTCAGCATTGTCACAAGGTAACCAATTTAGTGTTACACAAATGATATGTACTTACTATTTCACTCTTCAAGCACTGGTAGCTTATAAACAGCTAAGAACTATGGTTATAAGCAAAATAGCAACTATGTCTTAGGAACTATCCAGAGAAGTGCAATAAACAAAAGTATAACAATCTAAGAGGAAAGGCAAGAAAAGTTATTCCCAAGCAGATAAAATTACCTGGTGATAACATTACACTTTATAACAGTTACTATATTCTCCTGACTTTCACAGTGCATAAAGGGTCACTATTGGAAAATAATTACAATCACAACAGTCACTGATGTAAAGGAGAAAAAAAACAGTACACAATAATATGCATTAGGGAAAGATAAGGCCATTCTGGTACTGGCTGATAAGTTGAAACATTATATCAGCCTCTATTGAGACAGAACTGTCAGGTCCATCAACTGAGTTTTAAATGGAATTATGTAATAAAAAGTATCACTCTTTACGGTAAATAAAGTAAACGCTGTGCAACATAAAGATTATTAGTATCCGTTTAAAAACAATAGTGTGAACTAACAACTGATTCCCTACAATAAAATCATGATACAAAATGTAACTTGTTAAACACTATATAAAGTAAACACTAATACCAGATAGGACCCGCAAATGGGGTTAAAGACATGTTCAAAGCACTGTAAAAGCAAATAAAAAATCAATATTGCACGTTAATTGACGGGGAAAGCTATGAAAGACATTAGAATTAATTGCAATTAATTAATTAACAGTCTCAAGCTCGCAAATCAGCAATAAAAAATAATTTATTTCTATGTTTCATTTCGGGGTTACAGTATATCGATCTCAGGAATCAATTAGTTAATACCTATCAGTCCACCCACATGGACTAGAACAGTATTGGCATTAACTTTTATTATTTTGTATTATGCAGGTTTGCGAGTTTAATCGCAAATCAGACCTCTAAATGATAGTTGATTGACATGTAACCACCATCTTCTGTTGCTGTAATGATGACGGCCTCAATTTCTATTGGCTGTTTCTCAATAGGTATTGAGGGCCTTGCTTAATTGATCATGTTCATGCTCTGAAATGTTACATATGAGTGCATGGTTTACGGTTTCGGCTTTCGACACGTATCTTGCGGGTTTGTTTAATGGAAACCCGCAGACATACGGCCTATATACCGTGAATTAAGGCCTTGCAATTGAATGAGGCTGTCCATATGTAAGCTAAGAATTAGCTAAAGGACCATTATTGAGAAAAGATCATTTAAAAAGTAAGAAAAGTAAAAAAAACAAGAACTCTAGGGCTCTAATAAATTGAACAATTGTTGGTTACTGGAGCCTTTAATGTAGCCAATAGACTATTTTGCAATTTAATTGGCTTCTTTTTGTGAACCTCAAATGATCTGCTGGTTAAAGACTGACAATCCCTGCGGTTGTTACAACCGTAACTTACAACCCATCTAAACCTTTTATCTTACAAGCCTGCAAATGTTACAACCCACAACCCACAAATGGCAAATGTAGACAAATATATTATGGGTTCCAAATAGGACTTGCAAAGGTTTTCCAGACTAGTTTGTAACACTGCAAAGTACAATTAAATCATACCAATGGACTTTAAAATATGGGGACAGCAATGAAAGGCATTACAATTCAATACACAACAATTCCCAAGGAACTAATAGTCTCTAAAAATTAATTTTAGTTATCATATGCTGGAATGGTCATGCAAATGCCAATATGAAAAGTGTGGCTGCAAGATGCTGAAAGCAATTCAAGAGACACCACCAGATTATATTTCAACACAAAAACATGAAACTGCTTGCCATATTATCCCTTTTTCACTCACATAATGTGGCCTCTTAAAATACAAAGCCTTATCCTTATCTACATCTCACTCATTAGATCTACATTGGGAAAACAAATAGTGGCCAAATTACACCACCACATGATATATATCAAGTACCAGGGAAACATATTATTTTTTGTTGTTCAGTCCTTCAGTCATGTCTGACTCTCTGGGACCATATGGATTGCAGCACACTTAGCTATGTCTCTGTCTGTGCTTATCCACAAAGTTGGCATGGCAAATATACTGGAGTGGGTTGCCAGTTCCTTCTCCAGTGGACCACAATTTGTTTGACATCTCTGCTATGACCTGCACACCTATAGTGACATTACATGGTATAGCTCATAGCTTTATTGAAGTACACAAGCCCCTTTACCACGTACAAGGTAGAGATCCAGAAGGGGACCAGGACAACATATCCCACACTAATATACACTAACTGATCAGGATGGGCCGCAAACACACATGGAGGCAGAGGCATTTGGAGCAACAGGCAACTCACATCCATGAGGAATAATCTCTGCTACACCCATTCTGGGAAGTCCCAGGTGATGGTGGCCATGTGCCCAGATGCATACCCATTATCATTTGGTGAAATCCCATCAAGTGTTTTCCTATCAATTAATTCACATCAATATCACCTGTCATGTTGTTATCAGGCCTACAGGGGAATGTTAATACTCCACAGCATCACAAATTGGACCTGTCAAGTGTATTAACCCTATATATATATATATATATATATATATATATATATATATATATATATATATTATTATATACGTATAAGTATTATTATTATTATTATTATATGTATTAATCTATTGCATAAAACTCATTGGTTTACAGATATAGGAATGTGACACAAATAAAATGTATGTGGATGTCCCAAAATGCCAACCATTGAAAACACACTGACACAATGATAACGGTATAAGAAAGCTGTATTTCATACACAGAGCACACTCAGAATAGTACAAGTCTGTGCATTAATATCATGGGTGTGGTGTGGGTGGATCCCAGAATTGCAAGATGCTTTTGGGGAAAAGGGGATACCTAAAGGGGGTAATGTCATAGTCTAGAATAATCATGATGAATAGCACCTACCAGGATAACATGTGGTCACTACACCTCTGCACCAGAATCTGATGAAAAAAAGAATCACTCCATTTAAGTGAAGTAACCAGTAATGCGCATAGCACTTACTTTTGGTTAGCATCTGCTCAATTAATCAGATGCTGTAAATCATGGATAATGGCATACAAAGTGTGCTTTCATATATTAAGTAATAATCGCAAATGGATGAGCAGAGTCTGGAAAACAGAAAGAGGAGGTTGAAGAACATGTCTTCATGGTTGTGAGATTGGGCTATTAAGATCTACAGAGACAAGAACAAGATATCAATCAGAACACTATTGAACATCAATTGCTGAAATGTTAAAACATAACCATACGTGAACACACTCTGTATCCAGGCAATAGTATGTCAACATTTATACTAATTAGTATTCATTGAGTAGTGTGGATGAGTAGGACTTAGGGGATGTTCCTGGCTACCTCCTCTTTCTCAACACTGAACAAGAAGTTGTTGGAGTGAGGGGTGCATCCACCTGGGGTGGCTGTGTAGAAGCTGACGTTGGTGGTATGGTGGTATGGTGTGGAGGCCCCAGGGTCTGGTTGCGATGGGGGTGGAGCCTGTGGAACCGAAGGCTGGAGAGATATGACCTGGCCTTCCGACAATTGCACTATCCGCTCAATGTGTCTTGTCTGGGTTTGTCTGTCCATATGACCCTTTTGCTCATACCTCTCCATCCTTCGATTTTGCCTTCTCACCAGATAGCGATGTGATGCTGTCAACAAGAGTGGTTGAAATGTCATTCTGCCTTTCCAGCTAGAATGACAGTCATTCCATTAGGGTGATATTGCTTTTGTCCTCCATCTGGATGTAGTGCATGAGTTCCCTCAAAGTGCTTTCTGAGGGGGACTGTCGATGGGCTGTGGTGATGACAGGGGTGCCAGTGGCGATGGTAATGCCAGAGATGCCAGAGGCAATGGTGATGCAAGAGGTGCCCGTGTCGATGGTGCCTGCCATGGCAATGGTGTTGGTGTGGGCCATGGCGGTGTTGTTGGTATCAGCCGTGGCGGTGGTGTCGGCCATGGCGGTGGTGTCGGAAATTACAGTGGTGTTGGTGTGGGCTGTGGCGGTGATGTTGATGTCAGTGTTGGTGGTGGTGTCGGCCGTGGCGATGGTGTTGGTGTAGGCCGCTGTGATGTTGTTGGTGTTGGTTTGGGCCTGGGTGGTGGTGTAGCCCATGTTTATTGAGGCCAGGTTAAGAGTGGGGGAGTGGTGGGGTCCTTCTAAGTCACCTATGGAACCTGGTCTCCAGTACCAGGACATCTGTGGAGGCGGTTGCTGGCTCCATGACATGTGAGGTGGATGAAAAGTCTGAGAATGTGCCCATGATTTGTGTGTGGGCCCGGGGGGTGTTTCCCACAATGGTATTGTGGGTGGCCGTTTGCTGCAGATGGGCCAGCTTCCTGTGATAATCCCGGGCCCTCTGGATTTTTTTCAGTTTCCTCCACCACCATTTGCAGAGGTGGCTGCGTCTCTGTTGTCAGCGTATGTCTCCTGGGTACTGAAATGAAAAGACAATAGTGTTTAAACATTGATTATCTAAACAATTGTTTGCTGTGTGTTTCCATATAGCTGACATCATGGTCACTTGTAATTGGCTGTGGTGATTGTTTTATGCAGATAAACATTGCCCTGCGTCATGAGCATTGTGAATCATTGCCCATATCAATATATGTAATGCTGGTGCAGTGTGCCATCTGCAGTTCATTAGGACACATGCTCAGCTGAATCTGCTGTGCAGTGTGTAAGACTGACCAATCTGTGACCAATTGTTGGTTGTTACCATGCAGATGACACATGGTCCAGGTTAGGCTAGTACATGACACACACATGCAGTCCTACAGAGTCTGTATCTGCATATGCCGCAGTGTGCACACCCACACATGTTCTCTCTTTTGGATGTCAAAACAATCTTGATCTATTTGGCGACTGCTACTTAGAATCAGAATATGCGGGTATGGGGTGATAAAGATGTGCTGTGGTTAGAGATGTCGCGAACAGTTCGCCTGCGGACTATTCGCGGCGATTTTGGCATGTTCGCGTTCACAGCGGATAGCGAAAACATGAGCTTTTCGGTTCACCGCCTATACTTTAACAATGAGGAAACTTTGACCCTGCACCTCACAGTCAGCAGACACATTCCAGCCAATCAGCAGCATACACTCCCTTCCAGAGCCTTCCATCTGCAGGACAGCAACCCAAAAAGCCCTTTTTAGGGCTAGAACATCGTTTATTTTATTTTATAATTTTTTTCTGTGTAATCTAATTGCATATGCCTGCCTGCCAGTGTGTGTGTGTGACACCTAACAGCTTATATTGTGCTTAGTGAAATAAAACTACACTTTTTTGACTGTAATCGATTGAATATCAGTTGCCTGCCTACAGGCGTGTGTGTGAAGCCTATTGCATCTACTCTGCCAACTTTTGCCAGTGCACAGTGATACATCATGTCTGGTGCAACCGTAGTGTACAGTGACATAAAACTACACTTTTTTGACTGTAATCGATTGAATATCAGTTGCCTGCCTACAGGCGTGTGTGTGAAGCCTATTGTATCTACTCTGCCAACTTTTGCCAGTGCACAGTGATACGTCATATCTGTTGCAACCGTAGTGTACAGTGACATAAAACAACACTTTTTTGACTGTAATGGATTGAATATCAGTTGCCTGCCTACAGGCGTGTGTGTGAGGCCTACAGCGCCTACTCTGCCAACTTTTGCCAGTGCACAGTGACACTCATATCTGGTGACACCTTAGATTGCACGCGCAGTGCCCCAAATTTGAAGTGGGAGGACCGACCAAGCATCTTTTTCCATCTCCCGCTTCCAAAAATCTATGCCACATACACGTCCCCTGATAGGTGACGTAACAGGTATCAAACTGATAGGAATAAATAGTACAACTTAATACACCACTCCTATCTGGTTGCACATTACATTGCATGTGCAGTGCCCCTATAAATTCGAAGTAGGAGGTCCGACCAACCATCTCCCTGTTCCAAAAATCAATGCCATATACACGTCCCCTAATAGTGGATGTAACAGGGATTAAACCTATAGGAATAGTACTACTTAACAGTACACACCTTATAATAACGCAGACAGAGGCAATGCAGAGAGAGGAGTCTGAAGAAGAGGAGTCAGAGGATGAAGGTGGCTTTGAGGAGGTGGAAGACCAAAGACAGCAGGCGTCCCAGGGGGCTTGTTGTCACCTTTCGGGGACCCTTGGTGGCTGGGTGGAGGAAGAGACATTCAATGACATCAGTGAGGACAAGGAACGTGACATGGCTAGCTTGGTATCCAACCTTGTGCAAATGGGGAGTTTGCGGTTGTGCAAAGGGACTGTTTGCGGTTGTTTGCGGTGCATTAAACGGGGAGATTGGTCTGTTACTGTGAAGCGGGTGTAACCCTTACACTACCTGATCGATACAACATCATACCTGATGTTTTAAAGCATGTTATTCCAAACAATTTAGGAATGTTAGGTGATTTATGCCCTTTATGGCTTAAAACCAGGTAACTGCGGGCTTGAAATTTAATAAGGCACTAAGTCTATACAATATTATCAGATAAGTTACAGAAATATTTTATATGGTGTAAAACCCCAAGTATATACACAATTAAATTGACAGTCTCTCCACTATCTGTGGGCCTCAGTTTCTTCTCTCACTCTCTCTGGATCTGGAACTACAATCAAACATACTGTCTGAACCTGTGCTAAAGTCTCTCCACTATCTGTGGGCCTCAGTTTCTTCTCTCACTCTCTCTGGATCTGGAACTACAATCAAACATACTGTCTGAACCTGTGCTAAAGTCTCTCCACTATCTGTGGGCCTCAGTTTCTTCTCTCACTCTCTCTGGATCTGGAACTACAATCAAACATACTGTCTGAACCTGTGCTAAAGTCTCTCCACTATCTGTGGGCCTCAGTTTCTTCTCTCACTCTCTCTGGATCTGGAACTACAATCAAACATACTGTCTGAACCTGTGCTAAAGTCTCTCCACTATCTGTGGGCCTCAGTTTCTTCTCTCACTCTCTCTGGATCTGGAACTACAATCAAACATACTGTCTGAACCTGTGCTAAAGTCTCTCCACTATCTGTGGGCCTCAGTTTCTTCTCTCACTCTCTCTGGATCTGGAACTACAATCAAACATACTGTCTGAACCTGTGCTAAAGTCTCTCCACTATCTGTGGGCCTCAGTTTCTTCTCTCACTCTCTCTGGATCTGGAACTACAATCAAACATACTGTCTGAACCTGTGCTAAAGTCTCTCCACTATCTGTGGGCCTCAGTTTCTTCTCTCACTCTCTCTGGATCTGGAACTACAATCAAACATACTGTCTGAACCTGTGCTAAAGGTATCTAAAGCCACCTTGAAGCCATTTCAACTTGTACTATATGTAATATTATCAATATTTGTATGAATGTTTCTGTGATATAATATTTGATGAGATAGAAACTTTTACCAAGCAAATCCATACTTGTGCATTTGTCTGAAACCCCCCTTACCTTGCCTGCTCCCCCACCCCCAAAGCCTGGTTTTATTGCTTCTTATCTCTGAAATAACATTTGTCCATCCTTCTCACATTCTGTTGCAGTCTCTCCACTATCTGTGGGCCTCAGTTTCTTCTCTCACTCTCTCTGGATCTGGAACTACAATCAAACATACTGTCTGAACCTGTGCTAAAGTCTCTCCACTATCTGTGGGCCTCAGTTTCTTCTCTCACTCTCTCTGGATCTGGAACTACAATCAAACATACTGTCTGAACCTGTGCTAAAGGTATCTAAAGCCACCTTGAAGCCATTTCAACTTGTACTATATGTAATATTATCAATATTTGTATGAATGTTTCTGTGATATAATATTTGATGAGATAGAAACTTTTACCAAGCAAATCCATACTTGTGCATTTGTCTGAAACCCCCCTTACCTTGCCTGCTCCCCCACCCCCAAAGCCTGGTTTTATTGCTTCTTATCTCTGAAATAACATTTGTCCATCCTTCTCACATTCTGTTGCAGTCTCTCCACTATCTGTGGGCCTCAGTTTCTTCTCTCACTCTCTCTGGATCTGGAACCACTTCCCTCCCCCCCTGCCCCTCACCCACCCGCCCCTTGTTTCTCTTGATTTATTGAGTCACTCAAATTTCCTACAGCTGATCAATTAGCAACATCTGCTAACTATACCTAATTAATCTTTTACACAATGTTTCCTCATGCCTTTTCCTTCCTCATTACATCCTGTTCTTTCCTCAAGCTTCTCTTCTCAACTTTGCCACATCATGTCTCCAACGTAACCATCTCACCTTACATGCTTTCCTCTCC
This sequence comes from Discoglossus pictus, assembly GCA_027410445.1. Classification (NCBI taxonomy): domain Eukaryota; kingdom Metazoa; phylum Chordata; class Amphibia; order Anura; family Alytidae; genus Discoglossus; species Discoglossus pictus. Next base: position 63,996,138 of record CM050167.1, on the reverse strand, counting down.
TCTTTTATGCTCCCATGAGCTACTCTTATTCCTCCATCCACCATCTCCTACCCCTTCTAAAGCTCATAAGCAGAAACACTCCTGCAAGTCCAAATCCCACTTCCTCTCCCTCTCTCTCTTTCTTCTGCTGGCTTCTTGGGACATACCTCCTAACACAGGCCCCTCACCTCCCACTCGCAGATTATACTATCTGACCACTAGGGGCAGATAACATATTACATACTAGGATCACTTACCAAATTACTTTCTCAGTTGCTTTCCTTTTCCTTCTAACTTTGCATACCCTCCTACCTAATGAAACTTCACTTTCTTCCTGACCCTTGCTATTTGTTATCTGCCTCTTCCATCCCCTTTAGATTGTAAGTAGAGAGTTTTCAATCTTGTAGAGTGCTTTGGGAAAAAGCACTTTCTTCAAAGATTCTAAGCTCAAAACAGGGCCCTCCAATTTTGCAGTTTGTTAAAATGTATATTTTTCCTTGTTCATTTCCTCTGTATAGCGCTATGGAATATGTTGGCGCGTTACAAATAAAAGTAATAATAATAATAATAACTCTGTTCAATATATCTTAGACTTTATGAAAGGGGGATTACATTGGTGCTAAATAACTGTCACTCATATAAAAGTAGACTTTAATCTTAACAGACCAAGCTGAGGCAGCCTGAAACAATGGATTTAGAATTGTTATTGTCATTTTAAGAGAAATTATGACTATAGAAAATATATAGTCATATTTTAAAACTTAAAAATAAAAGTTATATTTTAGTGAAAGTCCAGTATTATTTTTCTCTATGTCTGATATGTAAATATTAAAGGCTTAATTCTAGATTTACTAGTGTTCTTTTCTCTTTAATGAAAAATGGTCCAAAATTAGGATGTCTGGAATACCCTAACATTATTTGAAACATACTGTTGGGAACGTTTTATTTTGCTTGTACAGTTATTCCACTGGGGAGAATGTTTAGTGGACATTTATCGCTAGCTACAGCTGAAACTAAGCAATTTGAGACATTCTTGGAACATTTTAATTGTAAAGAATTGTTCAAGGCCAGACAGGTTTACTCTGTAGGAGGCAAGTAGGGAGGGTAGGTAGTAGTTAGGGCTTAAAGGGACGGTCACCTACATTATTTATTATGTAAATCCCTATGTTTCGGTTATTCCTCAGGCACATCTCCTCGAGCAGCTTAGATTATAGGTCACTACTACATATATTGTGCCCAAAGAACAGCTGCAGTGAAAAGCAATGGTCTTCAGTTGGGGGTTGCTAAGAGGGATATTGAGGTCTTAAGTGGGAATGTATTGTGCAGGAAGTAGTGCAATACGCACAGTAAATAATGCAGAAGAGAACAATTTGTGTGTGATACTTTTAAAGGAATTAATTTAGCTGATAAAAAGTAGCTGCTAGATTCTGCAAGTTATTCCCTAAAATATTTGGTCTGAAATGATTTCCCACAAGAATGTCAGTTACACTACATCATATATATTATAATTGCTAATCAATGTTGTGTTTTTAGTATTGTGGATAAAGCCTGTAGTTTCTCTCAGCATCACAGTATGAAAAGGAGGTATTTATGACCTATTTTTTATACCTTTGGCAAAAAATGTTTTTTAGATTTTTATTTGGATCCACATTGTGATGGCACTTATGGTACATTTACCATTGATAATAATTATTCTTTTTAGTTCTCTTGCTACAGGACCTCTTTTTCATTTTCTATTTATGACAGCAGACTTTAGCAAGCACTGGGACATCAATTAGTATGTCCATAGGTAGGGAGAACATTTGGCGGTCACATGCCTACTCTACTGCTATCCCTGCAATTATATAACCAATTTTTGTTTAACATATTATATTGCGTATTGAAAAAAGAGGTTCCTAAATCCTTATGAATCAAAATATAAATTGATGATTTATGGAAAAGTGACAACAAGACTTATGCATTTCTAAAGGGTTCCAAAGTACCATCAGTGTATTCAATTTGTATATGTTTTTTTTTTTTTTTTTTGTCTTTTTTATGGAATATTTCCCATGAATAAAAAGTTAACAGTGTTTAATCCTTCGATAAATGAGTAACAAGAATGATTATCTAAACATGGAGAATGATTATCTAAACATGGAGAAATCCACTGGTTGTTGACCAAACACACAGTGACCATTATTAACAGAGAACCACATAAATACATTGATCCACCAGTAACAAATAAGACTACCATTGATAAGTAAACAGCATGAGATTGCAAATGTATAAATACTAGAAAAACAAAACAAAAACAAAGTCTTTAGAAGAGGCACATATATGGGAATGTGGGTCTTCCAACAGTAGTTGCCATTTGTATTTTTGAGGTCTTGAAAAGGTTGTTCCGCAGAGTCTCAAAACAATCGTTCTACTACATACTGAACATACTATTACGTATTACTGACTCAAGTCATGTAATTTATTTAAAAGAAAAATACATTCAATTTGGACGTTATAGGCTGATATGAGGATTTATTTTACTATAGCTACTTTAGAACCAATGATTGCTATAAAGTGAGCTTTGCTAGTTTAAGAACAATCATGTTGGCACTGCTAATGTATTCCTGAATATACAGTCAGGTCCATAAATATTGGGACATTGACATAATTATTTTTGGCTCTATACACCACCACAAAGGATTTGAAATTAAACGAACAAGATGTGCTTTAACTGCAGACTTTCAGTTTTAATTTGAGGGTATTTACATCCAGATCAGGTGAACGGTGTAGGAATTACAACAGTTTGTATATGTGCCTCCCACTTTTTAAGGGACCAAAAGTAATGGGACAGATTAACAGTCATAAAACAAACTTTCACTTTTTAATACTTGGTTGCAAATCCTTTGCAGTCAATTACAGCCTGAAGTCTAGAACGCATAGACATCACCAGACGCTGGGTTTCATCCCTGGTGATGCTCTGCCAGACCTCTATTGCAACTGTCTTCAGTTCCTGCTTGTTCTTGGGGCATTTTCCCTTCAGTTTTGTCTTCAGCAAGTGAAATGCATTCTCAATCGGATTCAGATCAGGTGATTGATTGGCCATTTCATAACATTCCACTTCTTTCCCTTAAAAAACTCTTTGGTTGCTTTTGCAGTAAGCTTCGGGTCATTATCCATCTGCACTGTGAAGCGACGTTCCAATGAGTTCTGAAGCATTTGGCTAAATATGAGCAGATAATATTGCCCGAAACACTTCAGAATTCATCCTGCTGCTTTTGTTAGTAGTCACATCATCAATAAATACAAGAGAACCAGTTCCATTGGCAGCCATACATGCCCACGCCATGACACTAATACCACCATGATTCACTGATGAGGTGGTATGCTTTGGATCATGAGCAGTTCCTTTCCGTCTCCATACTCTTCTCTTCCCATCACTCTGGTACAAGTTGATCTTAGTCTCATCTGTCCATAGGATGTTGTTCCAGAACTGTGAAGGCTTTTTTAGGTGTTGTTTGGAAAACTCTAATCTGGCCTTCCTGTTTTTGAGGCTCACCAATGGTTTACATCTTGTGGTGAACCCTCTGTATTTACTCTGGTGAAGTCTTCTCTTGATTGTTGACTTTGACACACATACACCTACCTCCTGGAGAGTGTTCTTGACCTGGCCAACTGTTGTGAAGGGTGTTTTCTTCACCAGGGAAATAATTCTTCGGTCATCCACCACAGTTGTTTTCCGTGGTCTTCCGGGTCTTTTGGTGTTGCTGAGCTCACCGGTGCGTTCTTTCTTTTTAAGGATGTTCCAAACAGTTGATTTGGCCACACCTAATGTTTTTGCTATCTCTCTGATGGGTTTGTTTTGTTTTTTCAGCCTAATGATGGCTTGCTTCACTGATAGTGACAGCTCTTTGGATGTCATATTGAGAGTTAACAGCAACAAATGCAAATAGCACACTTGAAATGAACACTGGAGCTTGTATCTGCTCTTTGTAAATGGGATAATGAGGGAATAACACACACCTGGCCATGGAACAGCTGAGCAGCCAATTGTCCCATTACTTTTGGTCCCTTAAAAAGTGGGAGGCACATATACAAACTGTTGTAATTCCTACACCGTTCACCTGATTTGGATGTAAATACACTCAAATTAAAGCTGAAAGTCTGCAGTTAAAGCACATCTTGTTAGTTTCATTTCAAATCCATTGTGGTGGTGTATAGAGCAAAAAAGTTTAGAATTGTGTTGATGTCCCAATATTTATGGACCTGACTGTATATGCATTATTCACTTTATTTGTACTGTCTAATATTAGTCCACTGTATTTCAACATGCTTATGATCTGACTTTCATTTATTTAATATTTGCAGAGGAGGTTTTATAATTGAGTATTAAAAAAGGTTGCAGACCCTTGATGTAGGATAAGCAGACAAAACCTCAATGCTTTTAATTCCAATAATGGGAAGCACAAAAAAAAAAAAGCCATGTTATACAAATTAACTGTCAGATGTGGTCTTACATGCAGAAAAATTATAAGGTGAATAAAATCAGTAGCTGCGTACTGGTTAAAAGCATTGTAGCTTACTTACGTTAACAAAAATTTCAGTTGATTATTTGATTCAAGTATTTCATTTTATTTTGGTGACATTCTTAATGTTTTATTTGCATTATCGGAGTCATGAATCTATTATTACTAAGGCAACATGTACAGCTCTTGGATTTTTTGAAAGACAGTGCTTTTAACTTTTATTTCATCGTTTTGAATATAATATTGCAAAGGCAATTCTGAGCTAAAACATTCAAGAAAAAAGTTCCTCTTTACCAATCTATATTTATCTAATGCTTGGCAATATTAAGTGGCCACTACATATACATAAATTAACTTTTTTTGCTCCTGACATTTTAAAAGTGTATGAGATATCTATGCATCCAAAAACATTCAACCAAGAACAAGTGCAATATATATTTACTAGCGACTTGCCCGTCAAAAATTACGGGGCAATACAATTTTAAGCCATGGTAATGCTGTTTGACACACAATGTAAACCTTTTAGTACTCTGAGGACCTTTGGTGCTCATTGCGAGCCTCAGGCTAAGCGCCTTTGGAGCTCAAGGCGAGCCTCTCCTCTCGCCTACTTTTGCTCCTCTGAGCACCTTCGACACTCATCATAAAGAGAGATATAAATGTATCTATATTTAGTTATCTAATAATTAATTAATTAGTTATTGAATAAATTAATATACTTTACCTATTTGTAATTAATATATCCAGCAATCAATAGCCTGAAGAGCTAACAACCTGTTTGTATTTTCTGGCAGCATACAATATACAGTTTGAGTGTTGGTGCCCTGATGATAAAGTGTAATGAATGTGCCAACTGTGCATTCGAAATAGGCTGCGTGATCAAGGGAAATCCATTGGTTTAGTTGTGTAAAGCACCATTGTAAATTCGTAATGTTATTAACGTGTTACACGGGTCGCAAGTCATTTGTAATAGTGTACTTTGTAGTTCATACATTCCTGTGTAAAAGTGCTACGCGTTTGGCAGTGTTTTGCGCGGTCCGGGGTCGTGTAACCTCTTTTTCATTTTTTGGGGTGGCCATTTTTTTCTTGCCTTAAATTCACGCTCCAACTCATTCCCAGACGTCCTGGCTGTCCCCCCGTGCTGTGTTTTTTTTCTTTTGTGTTTGTTTTTGGGATTTTCGCGGTTTGGCCGTTAACCTTGTATTTTTACTATCTTGTATTTTTTTTTTAAAAGTCCTGCGTCTCATATTTTTTTTTCTAAGCCTGTGTTTGTCAAGTGCTTGGAGGCTAAGGTGGTCTCGCATTTACTAAGTGTTTTGGTGGCTAAGTCCCGCGTGTTTCATTGCCTTCACTGCTCGCTTTGCTTTGCGAGGCGAACAGGCAATGAGCACCTTCGGCGCTCATTGCCTTGGTGCTGCAAATTTTAGTGCCTTAACAGCTCGCCTCGCTACGAAGGATACTCACTGGGGATAAGTGCTTCCAGACCTAAGACAATTCAAACAGGGGAAATCATGGTTATTACAGGAATAGCCAGGGACTGGAAACAACAAATCTCATGGGTGTCATGTCCAGCTTTTGGTACCACAATACTTTATTACAGGCTTCTCATCCATAACTACTGAATTATGTTACCTTTGTTTGTGGTTTTCAGACTGCTTTAAAGATTTAAAATGTGATTGGAATGTGCTTGTAATGTGTTTGGAAGTGGAGATGATTTGAGTGAATAGGCTGTGTGTAATGTACATGTGTTCTGGAATTGTCATTTTGATGTTGTTGGTGAAAAACTTAACAGTAGCGTCTATATTTAACTTTAAGATGATGATGTATATACTCTGTGGAGTAGAAAAAGAAAATGCAAGGATTTATGGTTAATAGTGGTTTATAGTAAACAATGTGAAGGAAATTTTGTGGGGTGTGAGAAATATGCTTGTGTTTCGAAAGGAAGAAACGGAGGTGAGAGAATACATAGACATGATCTGTTCAGTCTATATTAATGCATTGATAAGAAGAGACTTTGAGTAGTTGAATCGGAAGGAAAAGTCAAATTATTTAATTTTGTAAAATGTGTTTATATTTAATTTAATTCGTTTTTTTTATAATTAATCTTTTATTGCATGAGACAATGTTAGAGTAAAGATTAGTAAACAAAAAAACTGTTACAGCATAGATAAGAATAGAGTTCATTTTGTCAATGCACATTTCTTAATTAAACAAAATAAATGTTTTTTAATATTAAAGGAAGTCTCTTTTTTAGTTTAAAGAAGAAAAACTACCAAGAAACTTGCTAAATCAACAAAATTGAATCATCTAAAGCAACTAAAATAAAAAAAATAAAATAAAGGGGGCTCTCAAATTTTGTAATACATTTTTATTGTTCCACGATGCCCATTTTTCTCATAAAGAGGTAAAAGGCCTATAATTTATCCAAATAGGCTATTTCATCAATCTTTTTGATGATCTAAGGTGAAGTAATACTTTTTTCCAGTTAGAAGCAATATGTAGTTTAACTAACTCAGAAATGCTAAATAATATTTTAATACTGACTATTTTCCGGGATTTTCTAGGAAATATACCCATAAGAAAGAGATGTGGTATATAAGTAAGCAAATTAGCTGCCTGCCATACATATCAGCAACTATGCATTCCAGATACATTTTAATCATTTCTGTATATAAATAAATTATGTATTTTTTTTCTATTAAAAAAACAGTACTGTCTGTGTGTATGTTTCCTGATACATGTAAATCCATCATTATCTTTGTTACGATCAAAACCTGTGTTATAATGGTGGCCATATGCTTTTAAAAAGCCATCTTTAAAATGGTTTTGGTTAAAGAGTGAACATTTGTTGTGGATTTGTGTGTCCCTGGTCAGTTTCCCAGAGCACAGTGCAAACTGAGTATTTCTTGAGATTCTGAAAATAAGTGTATTAACTTATTATTAGGCATCCAAATATACACATAAATGTGCAATTTATTTGCTGTACTTAGGCCCCTATTAAATTGAGCAATTGTTGGTTACTGGAGCCAGTAATGTAGCCCGTAAACGAATTTGCTATTCAATTGGTCTTTTAGCTTCCTGCAAACGATTTGCGGGTTAAAGGCTGAAAATTCCTGTGGTTGTCAAAATCGTAACTCCGACCCAACAAAGCCTTTGATCTTTCAAGCCCGTAAATGTTACAATCGCAAATCATTATTCAATTGCTACAATTCCTCAAACCCGCAAATGTTTTCACAACTGTAAATGGCAAATGTAGAAGAAACCATATAGGACTCGCAATGGGTTGAACACCTGTTTGTAGCACTATAAATTCAAATAAAAATACTGCACTTTAAAAGAGGAAAGCAAGATATTAAAATTAATTGCACAACAGTATCAAGCTCGCAAATCTGCAAAAATCTGCATTTCTATGTTATATCAATCTTGGTAATCAAGGAGTTAATACATATCAGGCCACCCACATGGACTAGAACATTTCCTTCATTAATGTTTATTATTTTGTACATTGCCGGATTGCGAGTCTGATCGCATATTGTACTTCTAAATGCTAATTGATTGATGTTTAACCTCCATGTTTTAAGGATGTCATAATGACGGTCTCATTTACTGTTATCTGTTGTTACGGCCTTGCTTAATTGATCATGATCATGCCCTAAAATGCTACTTATGGGTGCATGGTTTAAAATTTAGGCTTTCAACCAGGTAGCTGCAGGCTTGTGCAATTGAATCGCTCTGTAACTGTTGCAAATCTTGAATGCGCAGACTTACGGCCGGTATAAAGGCAACTGCAATTGAATAAGTGATCCTATTGTGGTGGATTGCTTCTATCACCCTTTAGGTCACCATAAGCTAAATTAATTCTAAATGCATTAATAACAATATTTTAGCATTCAAATACACAATATATACAAATAAACTGAAAAATACCTTTAATTATGCAAATAAATAAACATAAAATTACTGTATAAGTTAATAGTATTGTGTGCTTGGTTTTTACAATCTCAGATATTTTGTATTTACATTTAAATGTCCAGTCCTTGTAAAATTGTCCAAACAGATTATTGTCTCCAAGAAGAAACATAGACATTTTTTGCATATATCGTTCAATGTCCTAGACAAATGCAGGGTACATTTCTTAACACTGGTAATTTACTGTCGGCTTCTAGCTAAAGTGTTGTATGTTACAACCAGTGGCAACTGTTTTCCACCTGTTGGTTGTTTATGTCCAGCAAATCTTTTTTCCTGGTTTTCTATTATAATATTTAGAGTTACAGCAAAGATTATTAAGGTCAAAATGTTTCAATCTGTTTGCCAGTCTTTGATCAGATACAGTTGTGTCTAATACTTTATGTTCTAAATAAGAAAGTGTTTAAGTACTGCAACTATGAAATATGTAATGATTGTGAGTCTCTTTAATATATATTTAATTTGGTATTGTATATATTCAAATTACCCGTAGGGATTAGTCTCCCTAAGGGTGATAGGGTTCTCCAGAAGTGGACCCCTTGCTCACTGTGTCTTAGGGAGATATCATCACCTCACTGATGAAGCCCAATGCAGGCTGAAACGTATGTCTGGGGTTTGCTGTTTCTCCTGTTCAGGGTAGAATTGCCTGGTATTTCGGGGCTAGACCACTCTAGTGAGTGGGACCAGACTGATATACTACAGGATATTTCTCCCTGTTGAAGGCCACAAGTGACCTAATAAAGATTGCTCTCAGAGTGGGTTATCATGTCCATAGAACTAACCTATTAAGGTTAATTAATTCTCTACTTTGGTATTTTCTTTTCTTTAATATTTTTTTTATTAAGTATAATACCAACTCTATGTTGAAATGACTTTGAAAATGTTTATGTTTTGATAAAATGCTGCTGTTGACATTATGAAGAACATAAAACAGTAATAAATGTCAGTACTGCTATTGTCAATACTTGAAAAGGAACATGGAACATCACATGGGCTTTATTCCACATAGAGACCTCAATCACATTAATTTTGGCAAAGAAAATAAATTTGACAGCCTCTAGTTAAAACAACTTTGATTCACTGCACCTTACAACTGACACCTTATACTACCTAATAACCTTATGCCATAATTATTTTAATGTCAGACTGCTAAATTGTTCACTGTTGCCATAGCTATTATATTGGTATTGGTAAGTAGAGGTAGCAATAATGAAAAATCATAAGGGGTTATGTAAAAATAATCTTAAATAAACTGAAGAGCTCTAAAGGGAGCCCACCCTTGTACCACCCAAGGGGTACAGGCAGGGAAATAAAGTTTTGCTTTTTGTATTTCAGTGACTTTGGGAGAAGAAAAATATATAAAAAAGAAACATCCATACCAAATGTAAGTCATCATAGGCCTCCATGTAAATCAAGTGCTCTTTTGCTCCCTCCCCCAAGTTAGGGCACTGAGCCCAAAGCTGTAAATCCTGCCTTTCTGTGCCTTCCTGATTTCTGTGCAGGGAGTAGCCAAACCAAGCTTTATGGATGAGACATGGCTCTAAGATTTAATAGGTAATGTGAATCTCATGAATATTATAATGAGCAGGAAGAGCCATAACAAGTGCCATAACTAGGCTGAGGCAAAGAAACAGTGATATATATAAAGTCATTATTTTTTATTTATTAATATATTTTGATATTAAAAATATGTGACAATTGTATTTATAGCTTCGATAAATGTTTACTTTGTGTTGAAATATGCACTAGAACATTAGTTCCTAGGCAATGTGGTTTTGTGATGTGTATTAACCCATTGAGTACTGAGTTGTGTGTTAACCTGAATTTTGTATAATAAAATGGTCTAAATACCAACATATCTTTTTTAAATTACAGATATGTTGATATTGGATTGTTAAGTGTCAAATAATATTGACATTTCATTGGTTTGTAGTGCTTTTAGTGCTATACTATTGCTTAAAATGCTTTTGTGGGACTCAGCAAGGGTTTAAAAACTACTTGTGAGTGGTCTTTGATGCACTTAAATCTTTCTTCTGCTTTTTGCAGTTACGGCACTGCCCTGATTTGCCAGTGATCCATAAAATCTTATTAGCATAAGGTTTAGGTGTCAAAGTGTAAGAGAGTAACTCATAATTTATTGTCAGTGCAAAAATCAATGGAGATTTTTGTCTTGATTTTCGGCTTTGTCTTGAAGATCACTCCTAGCAATAACTTGTAACAATTCTCTTGCAATGTTTTAGGGATGGTGGATTAACATACCTAGGGAGATTTATTTGTGCTACTACAGCACTCACAATTGCTTTTTCTGGGATTAGCATAAGGCTCTTAGTTCTTAGTGGTGATCATAATTAATCCCTTTCCCGTTAAACTAAACCATAGCTAGATCCTACACTACCATGTTCAAGAAGCATTATCCAGCTGTTGAACATAGACCAGCCTGAAATCCTGCAAGTTGAGTAGCTGCATCACAACTCATACAACACCATCACCAAACATTTTTTTAAAACACAGAACTTTACATACATTGTTGAACATTTGGTGAATATAATACAATGTTACTGTGCCATTAAACGTATCATGTAAATGGTTATGAAGGTTTATGGCTTGGATAGTAGTAAAACCACTTATAAAAGATAGGATATTGGAAATGTACATCAATTTACAGTAAACTAGTGGAAGGCAAATTATTTCCCTTAAAGAACCACATATATGGCACTGGAGCCCTTAAAAGGGCTGTACAGTGTTTTTTTAGCTATTCTTTTTAAGTTGAGCAAAAATTGTAAAGTTCTTTGAGAGAGGGGTAGAGGTGGAGTGGTAATAGATAATGAGCATATGCTTTTTCGGAGTGATTTCCTAGTTATTGAGAGATACAATAGACTATTTTTTAAAAGGGACATTCTCTCCCAATATGGTGAACACAATGGGAGTCCCACAGGAAGGCAAGCTGTTGCCCACTACTGCTTTAGAATGTTGGAACATTATAGTGGCCCTTTACTGTTCTAAAAATTGATCCTTGTTTATAAATATATTATTGTCATGTTTTTAAACAATCGCATGAATCAAATTGTATCTATCTTGATTTTATCTGGACAATAGCCAATTCAAAGGGTGCAATTTCTGCAGAATGAAAAGTGTTAGATATTCTGAAAAGATAGATGGCACATTCCTATCACTACTATGAAATACGGTCCTAAGATAGTATATAATTCATTCCATTAGTAGTATCAGTAAACAATGGCTTATGAGAAAAGGTGCCTGATTTAGTGCTTTGGGTCATAACAACATTTTAACCTGATCTGTAAGTAAGTATTGCGTCATTTGTTTGTAAGTTATCTTACTTAACAACTTAAAGCACCACTCTAATTTAAAAGAAAACATGCAATGTTTGTGATGCCAAACAAAAAATTAACAACCGTTTCAGTCAAGAGCATAAAAGCAATTTAAACAAACATTACAGTTTTAACAGACTTTACTAGTCTATATTTACTGACATGCGAATAATCCTTCCTGAGTGGATGGGTGCACAGCCGAGAAAGCAGGATTTTCACTTTATAGTGTGACTATCTGCTTTTGAATATGAGCAAAGAAGGTGGGAAAGGCTTTAGGTGAAGAGACCACAGATTGTTCTCAGTCCATCCTCCCTACCCCTAAGTCCCAATATGTTGTCTAAAGGTCCAATATAGAAGATCAAGATCATGGCTACAAGCTCCTAGAATTTGCTAATATTAAGTTTTTCTCTGAACTTCTTTTATGCTAAAGTCTATATGGCTTTGTACGTAACAATTTGTTTTCAAACAATAAATATGTTTCTTCTAAGTCATGATTTCTTAAATGGCTTAAGAATTTGACTTTTATCATCACAAGTTATAACCTACTTAAGTTATCTTCAATCTAGTCTTTACAAATAGGGGGGGGGGGGGCTGCTACATTCAAAGCTACCTATACTTGTTTGTTTTTATCTCTCAGTCTGAATAAGAGCATGTAAGTGTCTGAGCGGGCACTTATTGTCCATGTGTTACAGTTACAGTTTGTTTAAGAAAAAGTTTAGGATTCTTTTGTGTTTTGCTGTAAAAAAATATGGTGATACATTTGCTTCAGCAAGGAAACACTATATATATGGTGGAATACAATTATCAAACATTAGCCACTTGAAGGCAATGCAAATCTAATTACTGCTTGTAGAAGAAGGCAGATAATTGGAGGTACCAGGGCATATAAAAACATAATACAAAAACAATATACTTTTATATCAACTTTTATTTACTTGTTTTTTTACTTAAAGTTTTATTTTTGGTTGTCTATGTTATTGTAGCTCTTCTCTTTCATTTATTGTAACTAAGGGTGTTCTGTGAACTAAATACTTTACATTGTAACCAAGGAGGGTGTGAGTAGAGAATAGCTGTTGCATATTCAGAAATAATTTTAATGATAGTACTAAAAGCATAAAAACCTCTTTTTGGCAGACCCAAATATATTCAAATACTATTTCTTTGTTCTTGCCCTGAACTTGATAGTGGGGTTTTATGAAAGCTTACCACAGTGCAAATTTAATGTCAGATAACACTTATGGATTACTTGGCTTGCACCAAAGATTAAATATTGATTTACTTACTGGGCACAATGGGAAAAAGTGTCCGATTACACTGGGCATGTGGAATAATTTTAATCTCGATTTAATTTAGTAAAATTTATATTGCAATACTGCTATAATTTATTTAATTCAGTAGTGCCTTTCTCTCCTTCTGGATCGCTACATTGTCATGGCGAAGGGCTTGTGAACCTCATCTGTGAGCTATAGCATGTAGGGTCACCCAAGATGGGCAGGTCATAGCAGAGGGTTCAGACAAATTGTAATCTACTGGAGAAGGAACTGGCAACCCATTCCAGTATATTTGCTAAGAAAAACATATGGATAAGCACAGCCAGAAACACAGACAGATGTGCATGGTGTGCTGTGTCCATATGGTCATCGAGAGTTGTACATGACTGAAGAATTGAACAACAACAGTGCCTTTCCGATATACTAATCAAGCATATTATCATACCATGCCAAAAATGAAATAATTGCACTGTGTTTCAGAAGTTAAAACTACTTTGGAAATAGAAGAAATAATTATGTAACACAGCAAAGTTACCAATGCTATGTCCTTCAAGAAACACTAGACAGTTTTATCATTATCATTAAATGATGGGTTTAATTTTTGTAATCGTTCTAGAGTAAGTTACCATCTTATTAATGTTTATAGGCATTTTCCTTAAATTCAAAACAAGATTTTATCTGAGAATGGTGTATGTTCATGGTTTAAATACATTAGCTTCTAATACTTTGAAAACATAAGGTTTTTCCTAAAATTAATCAAATTATATATTGGATATCTATCTTGTCAGTGCAGTGTATCCATTTTTGATTTGTCTGCAATGTATCCAGTCAGTCACACACTATTACGTTTAGTCATGAGAAGGATGACATAGCTGTCAATCTGTTTTCATATATTTTTTTCTTTAAAAAATAATAGTTTGTAAATTGCTGAAGAAACTAGACTAGATAGATTTAATACCATACTGTATATCTGACAATTGTCATTCAAAATGTTAATCTTCATATAATAAAAAATAATTAAAAAGTTGCATTTATTATCTCATTTTTAAATGTCAGTAAAAACAGCTTTTACATTCCTCCCTATATAAAATGTTGTAGAGGTACTCCACAATGGCTGCCATCACACAGCTTTTATAACACATTGGATTGTTCAGGTATAAACCAGGACCTGTTCTTATTTAACAAAATTAATATATTATTTTAACACAGAACCTTAAAGAGAGCGCAAACTTGTTTATGTAATGTAGTATTTTAAGATAGCTGTAGTGAAATCAATGGGCCTTATTCTATTGGTCAGATCATAGTGTTACACATACTTAAATCTGTAAGTAAAGTTGCCACATATTCTATTAGCTAATTGCACTATGTTTCAGAAGTTAAAACTACTTTGGAAATAGAAGAAATAATTATGTAACACAGCAAAGTTACCGATGCTATGTCCTTCAAGAAACACTGGACAGTTTTGAACATCTTAAGACATCTTTGTGTTGAGAAACTCCTAAATAATAGGACAATAAAACCATAAATATTACGGAACAACTGTTTATAATTGATCAGTTTCAAAATGTGTGCTCCTTCCTCACGATCTGGGTCTCATACACATTAGAGTACTATAAATGGTGAGGTAATGTTGAGTTATTATTATTTACTCTCCCAGCCACTCAAACAATGCATTCACTTCACTATGTCTGCAAGGTTCACTTAGTTTGTGAGGAGCATACCCTTGTCCTTTAGACATGGTCTATCTATTGATACTAGCTGCTTGATTTAGTGTTTGTGTGGTGGAAGAGAGCAGATATCAATTTGAAAATCTCCTATCATTTATCAAGTCCTCTGACCCACTCTTTGCTGCCATTTCCCTCACCTCTTACTCCACTCTTCAATAGATGACAAATGTCACTATTCTTCAAGCTTCCATGAAATGCTCAAGTAAAGCAAGATGGAGAATTGCTTTGCATAAAATAATTTTCAAAACGTTAGATTTTTTTTAAAATATTTTTTTATTGTAATAAAACAAAGTGCAAATAATGAACAATTATGTTATAGATTATATATAAATGCAGAAATGTATGTGTTATTTTATTTTTCATAACATTAACAGTGATAAATCAATACAAACAAAAAAAAAACAAGACAAGAAGAAGAGGAATAGTGGGGCAATTTAAGAAATTATTTGCTTTCTCTTTCATCAAAGTTAGTTAGGTTCTTATGCTATTAATTCATTTATTTTTGTCTATTTTCAATGTCCAAATGTTCCAACAGGTCATCCATTTTTTAAATTTTTCATCTGCAACTGCCGATACCATGTATGTTAGGTGCATATATTGAATTTGTTTTAACTCTTCCAATGTGGGTTTATTTGAATTCCAATTTTAAGTTACTATAATTCTAGTAGCTAAAAATATTTGATTTATCAGGAGTTGTGTGTCATGATATATTTGATATAGTAAATCCTAATAATGCCTCTTCTGTTTTTTTAGTGATAGGGAATCATGTGAGTGTTCCTATTACTGAATGTTTCTTCCCATAGTTGTGATATTTTAGGACATTCCCATAAAGCATGTTTTAAAGTTCCAGCCACACCACAGACTCTGAAGCATTTATCATTAAATGATGGGTTTAATTTTTGTAATCGTTCTAGATTAAGTTACCATCTTATTAATGTTTATAGGCATTTTCCTTAAATTCAAAACTTAAGATTTTATCTGAGAATGGTTTATGTTCATGGTTTAAATACATTAGCTTCTAATACTTTGAAAACATAAGGTTTTTCCTAAAATTAATCAAATTAATTTGCCACACTCATGTGAATAAATCAGAATATTTCATGAACAAATCTAGAATCATATAATTGACACTAAACAAAATATGTTTCCATGACTCCTTTATTCTGAATACAATTTTAGTTAAATATACACAGTTTTTGTAAGTTTAGGTCTTCTGCATTACATTTTTATTACAACTTTTGGTGCTTTTATTCTTTTATCGGCACCTCTAGTTGTCCAATTCTTTATTATTGTGCACTTATATTTGTGTTTATGAAGAAGGGGACTCTAATATATAACATAATCTGTAAAAAGTAGAGGGCCCTGTCTTTGGTTTTAAAATCTTACAAACATACAGCCTTATTAAATTGTGATTCAGTAAATTTAAAAGAGCTCTATTTTAGGTCTTCACTAACTAAAAACTTCTGTAAATAAAATATGATGTGTGCTTAAATAGAGCCCTTTTAAATTTACTGAATCGCAATTTAATAAGGCTGATAGTGTTTTTTTTTCAAGGCACATTACAGGATTGAAAACTTGCAAACTAACAATCTAAAAGGATTAATGAAACAAAAGTAAAGTAAGTGAAGTAAGTGCCCTAGATTCTGAGTGTGATAATTGTACAATAATTGATCATATGTAATATCTTCTTAAATTAAATATAACAGAAAAAAAACTACTGAAACATCTGATGTTTGTCAAAAGCAAGAAGAGTTTAAGTTTAATTCCTTTACTTTTTTTTTTGGAAACTATTCTTAAGAATTACTTCCAGAACATTTCAATAATTGCTTGATTATTAAAGTTTAATTATATGTTCACTCTTTCTTTTTTGTAAAACAACTTTAAATATAACATTAATTACTGGAACTAGGAGTACTTTCACACATTGATTTAGTGCAGTTTGCTGAACAGTGTCACATCACATATTTTCTTTGTGCTTGATCTGTAAGCTGTTATGTTTATAACCAGGAGCAGAGCCCAAGGGCATTTATAAAATGGCCTAGGGTGTATAATAGGCTGTAATAAGGTCTCTAAGGTACTGTTGCCTTCTAAATTAGTGATCACAATCCAAATGTCATCAGCTTGTGTCATGAAGCAGAGAATGGAAGATCAGATATATAATGAAGCTTGTAAACCTATTTTTTCTTTTCACCTCCTGCTGTGTGGGACATTCACCTATTTCATACCGTACTTACTTATATAGAGTGATTACACCTGTCACCATGATTCAAAAACTATGAACATTTACACATATATATTGGATATCTATCTTGTCAGTGCAGTGTATCCATTTTTGATTTGTCTGCAATGTATCCAGTCAGTCACACACTATTACGTTTAGTCATGAGAAGGATGACATAGCTGTCAATCTGTTTTCATATATTTTTTTCTTTAAAAAATAATAGTTTGTAAATTGCTGAAGAAACTAGACTAGATAGATTTAATACCATACTGTATATCTGACAATTGTCATTCAAAATGTTAATCTTCATATAATAAAAAATAATTAAAAAGTTGCATTTATTATCTCATTTTTAAATGTCAGTAAAAACAGCTTTTACATTCCTCCCTATATATAATGTTGTAGAGGTACTCCACAATGGCTGCCATCACACAGCTATTATAACACATTGGATTGTTCAGGTATAAACCAGGACCTGTTCTTATTTAACAAAACTAATATATTATTTTAACACAGCACCTTAATGAGAGCTTAAACTTGTTTATGTAATGTAGTATTTTAATATAGCTGTAGTGAAATCAATGGGCCTTATTCTATTGGTCAGATCATAGTGTTACACATACTTAAATCTGTAAGTAAAGTTGCCACATATTCTATTAGCTATTCACATCCTGATGGCAATTTACCTGCCCACAATCACTACTGACAAGACAAAAACATAACTTAGGGCTTACCTCTCCATTGATTTTTGGATATCTCAGACATTATGGCCCTCATTCAATTGCAATTTGCCCAATTGAATAGGGGTCTAAATAAGCACATAACATATTTTTTTAAAGAAGTTTTAAGTTAGTAAACATCTATCTAAAAGCAAGGTTTTCACTAACTAAAAACGTCTTTAAAAAATATATGTCATGTGCTTATTTAGAGCCCTATT
Source organism: Discoglossus pictus (assembly GCA_027410445.1). Lineage (NCBI taxonomy): Eukaryota > Metazoa > Chordata > Amphibia > Anura > Alytidae > Discoglossus > Discoglossus pictus. The sequence continues at coordinate 63,978,212 of CM050167.1, read as the reverse complement.
CAATAGGCCAAATTGCAATTGAATGAGGCCCCATGAGTGCAACTTACTTAAAATTACACCAAATCCATATTCTATTCTAACTTCACATTTAGCTCATAAATTAAGTCACACCCGCAACTAGAAAAAGTATGTAGGACTTGTAAAGAGTTTTAATGCCAGTTCTGATAGCTGTAGCAGCAATTAAACACACAGTACTGGAAATACATTAGAATTAGTTGCAGAACAATCTTAAACTCACAAATATGCTATTAATTTTGATCCTGATATTCAAGGGGTTAGTACATATCATGAAACCCACATGGACTAAACCAGATTCTCTAATGCATTGTCTAGAGTGCTAACCTGATGGGCAACATTACTTATTGGCTCTCATTAATGCTTAGTCTCCAGTTGCAGGTTATGTTTATATTCTATTATTTACTGACATCGTAATGACATTTTCATTTTCTATTGGCTGTGTCTAAGCAGTAAATTGCAAGATCTTATAATTATGCCCCCTGAAATCTTACTTAGGCATGGGTTATGCCTGTATGCTGAGAGACTTAAGTTTAAAATTGTATGTTTTAGTTAAGTAATGTTGCTCTGATAGAATAGGGCTCAATATTCTGAAAGTTAACATTCACAATATACAGTCATAGTATTAATATGTCCAGTTAATTTACAAGAGTCATGTATACATGCCAGGTAGTGATGTCGCAAACATAAAATTTTCGGTTCGCGGACCGCGAACGCGAACCGCCACAAATGTTCGCGAACCGGCGAACCGCCATAGACTTCAATGGGCAGGCGAATTTTAAAACCCACAGGGACTCTTTCTGGCCACAATAGTGATGGGAAAGTTGTTTCAACGGGACTAACACCTGGACTGTGGCATGCCGGAGGGGGATCCATAGCAAAACTCCCATGGAAAATTACATAGTTGATGCAGAGTCTGGTTTTAAGCCATAAAGGGCATAAATTACCTAACATTTCTAAATTGTTTGGAATAATGTGCTTTAAAACATCAGGTATGATGTTGTATCGATCAGGTAGTGTAAGGATTAGGCCCGCTTGACAGTGACAGACCAAACTCCCCGTTTAACGCACCGCAAACAACAATAAACAGTCCATTTGCACAACCGCAAACTCCCCATTTGCAAAAGGTTGGATACCAAGCTAGCCATGTCCCGTTCCTTGTCCTCACTGATGTCATTGAAGGTCTCTTACTCCACCCAGCCACCAAGGATCCCCGAAAGGTGACAACAAGCCCCCTGGGACGCCTGCTGTGTTTGGTCTTCCACCTCCTCAAAGCCACCTTCCTCCTCTGAATCCTCTTCTTCAGACTCCTTTCACTGAGTCCCCTCTCACTGCATTATTATAAGGTGTGTTAAGTAGTACTACTCTTATCAGTTTAATACCTGTTACAGCACATATCAGGGGGCGTGTATAAGGCCTGGATTTTTAGAACCGGGAGATGGAAAAAGATGCTTTGTTGGTCGTATCACTTCAATTTTGGGGCACGGCACGTGCAATCAAAGGTGCCACCAGATAGGAGTGGCGTGTTTGTAAGTACTACTCTTATCAGTTTAATACCTGTTACAGCACCTATCAGGGGGCGTGTATAAGGCCTGGATTTTTAGAACCAGGAGATGGAAAAAGATGCTTTGTTGGTCGTATCACTTCAATTTTGGGGCAGGGCACGTGCAATCAAAGGTGCCACCAGATAGGAGTGGTGTATTTGTAAGTACTACTCATATCAGTTTAATACCTGTTACAGCACCTATCAGGGGGCGTGTATAAGGCCTGGATTTTTAGAACCAGGAGATGGAAAAAGATGCTTTGTTGGTCGTATCACTTCAATTTTGGGGCACGGCACGTGTAATCAAAGGTGCCAGCAGATAGGAGTGGCGTGTTTGTAAGTGCTACTCTTATCAGTTTAATACCTGTTACAGCACCTATCAGGGGGCGTGTATAAGGCCTGGATTTTTAGAACCGGGAGATGGAAAAAGATGCTTTGTTTGTAGTATCACTGCAATTTTGGGGCACGGCACGTGTAATCAAAGGTGCCAGCAGATAGGAGTGGCGTGTTTGTAAGTGCTACTCTTATCAGTTTAATACCTGTTACAGCACCTATCAGGGGGCGTGTATAAGGCCTGGATTTTTAGAACCGGGAGATGGAAAAAGATGCTTTGTTGGTCGTATCACTTCAATTTTGGGGCACGGCACGTGTAATCAAAGGTGCCAGCAGATAGGAGTGGCGTGTTTGTAAGTACTACTCCTATCGGTTTAATACCTGTTACAGCACCTATAAGGGGGCGTGTATAAGGCCTGGATTTTTAGAACCAGGAGATGGAAAAAGATGCTTTGTTGGTCGTATCACTTCAATTTTGGGGCACGGCACGTGCAATCAAAGGTGCCACCAGATAGGAGTGGCGTGTTTGTAAGTGCTACTCTTATCAGTTTAATACCTGTTACAGCACCTATCAGGGGGCGTGTATAAGGCCTGGATTTTTAGAACCGGGAGATGGAAAAAGATGCTTTGTTGGTCGTATCACTACAATTTTGGGGCACGGCACGTGTAATCAAAGGTGCCACCAGATAGGAGTGGCGTGTTTGTAAGTACTACTCTTATCAGTTTAATACCTGTTACAGCACCTATCAGGGGGCGTGTAAAAGGCCTGGATTTTTAGAACCAGGAGATGGAAAAAGATGCTTTGTTGGTCGTATCACTTCAATTTTGGGGCACGGCACGTGTAATCAAAGGTGCCACCAGATAGGAGTGGCGTGTTTGTAAGTACTACTCTTATCAGTTTAATACTTTTTACGTCACCTATCAGGGGGCGTGTATAAGGCCTGGATTTTTAGAACCAGGAGATGGAAAAAGATGCTTTGTTGGTCGTATCACTTCAATTTTGGGGCACGGCACCTGCAATCAAAGGTGCCACCAGATAGGAGTGGCGTATTTGTAAGTACTACTCTTATCAGTTTAATACCTGTTACAGCACCTATCAGGCGGCGTGTATAAGGCCTGGATTTTTAGAACCAGGAGATGGAAAAAGATGCTTTGTTGGTCGTATCACTTCAATTTTGGGGCACGGCACGTGCAATCAAAGGTGCCACCAGATAGGAGTGGCGTGTTTGTAAGTACTACTCTTATCAGTTTAATACTTGTTACGTCACCTATCAGGGGGCGTGTATAAGGCCTGGATTTTTAGAACCAGGAGATGGAAAAAGATGCTTTGTTGGTCGTATCACTTCAATTTTAGGGCACGGCACGTGTAATCAAAGGTGCCACCAGATAGGAGTGGCGTGTTTGTAAGTACTACTCTTATCAGTTTAATACTTGTTACGTCACCTATCAGGGGGCGTGTATAAGGCCTGGATTTTTAGAACCAGGAGATGGAAAAAGATGCTTTGTTGGTCGTATCACTTCAATTTTGGGGCACGGCACGTGCAATCAAAGTTGCCACCAGATAGGAGTGGCATATTTGTAAGTACTACTCTTATCAGTTTAATACCTGTTACAGCACCTATCAGGTGGCGTGTATAAGGCCTGGATTTTTAGAACCAGGAGATGGAAAAATATGCTTTGTTGGTCGTATCACTTCAATTTTGGGGCACGGCACGTGCAATCAAAGGTGCCACTAGATAGGAGTGGCGTGTTTGTAAGTACTACTCTTATCAGTTTAATACTTGTTACGTCACCTATCAGGTGGCGTGTATAAGGCCTGGATTTTTAGAACCAGGAGATGGAAAAAGATGCTTTGTTGGTCGTATCATTTCAATTTTGGGGCACGGCACGTGCAATCAAAGGTGCCACCAGATAGGAGTGGCGTATTTGTAAGTACTACTCTTATCAGTTTAATACCTGTTACAGCACCTATCAGGGGGCGTGTATAAGGCCTGGATTTTTAGAACCAGGAGATGGAAAAAGATGCTTTGTTGATCGTATCACTTCAATTTTGGGGCACGGCACGTGCAATCAAAGGTGCCACCAGATAGGAGTGGCGTGTTTGTAAGTACTACTCTTATCAGTTTAATACTTGTTACGTCGCCTATCAGGGGGCGTGTATAAGGCCTGGATTTTTAGAACCAGGAGATGAAAAAAGATGCTTTGTTGGTCGTATCACTTCAATTTTGGGGCACGGCACGTGCAATCAAAGGTGCCACCAGATAGGAGTGGCGTGTTTGTAAGTACTACTCTTATCAGTTTAATACCTGTTACAGCACCTATCAGGGGGCGTGTAAAAGGCCTGGATTTTTAGAACCAGGAGATCGAAAAAGATGCTTTGTTGGTCGTATCATTTGAATTTTGGGGCACGGCACGTGTAATCAAAGGTGCCAGCAGATAGGAGTGGCGTGTTTGTAAGTACTACTCCTATCGGTTTAATACCTGTTACAGCACCTATCAGGGGGCGTGTATAAGGCCTGGATTTTTAGAACCAGGAGATGGAAAAAGATGCTTTGTTGGTCGTATAACTTCAATTTTGGGGCACGGCACGTGCAATCAAAGGTGCCACCAGATAGGAGTGGCGTATTTGTAAGTACTACTCTTATCAGTTTAATACGTGTTACAGCACCTATCAGGGGGCGTGTAAAAGACCTGGATTTTTAGAACCGGGAGATGGAAAAAGATGCTTTGTTGGTCCTATCACTTCAATTTTGGGGCACGGCACGTGCAATCAAAGGTGCCACCAGATTGGAGTGGCGTGTTTGTAAGTACTACTCTTATCAGTTTAATACTTGTTACGTCACCTATAAGGGGGCGTGTATAAGGCCTGGATTTTTAGAACCAGGAGATGAAAAAAGATGCTTTGTTGGTCGTATCACTTCAATTTTGGGGCACGGCACGTGCAATCAAAGGTGCCACCAGATAGGAGTGGCGTGTTTGTAAGTACTACTCTTATCAGTTTAATACTTGTTACGTCACCTATCAGGGGGCGTGTATAAGGCCTGGATTTTTAGAACCAGTAGATGGAAAAAGATGCTTTGTTGGTCGTATCACTTCAATTTTGGGGCACGGCACGTGCAATCAAAGGTGCCACCAGATAGGAGTGGCGTGTTTGTAAGTACTACTCTTATCAGTTTAATACCTGTTACAGCACCTATCAGGGGGTGTGTATAAGGCCTGGATTTTTAGAACCAGGAGATGGAAAAAGATGCTTTGTTGGTCGTATCACTTCAATTTTGGGGCACGGCACGTGCAATCAAAGTTGCCACCAGATAGGAGTGGCGTGTTTGTAAGTACTACTCTTATCAGTTTAGTACTTGTTACGTCACCTATCAGGGGGCTTGTATAAGGCCTGGATTTTTAGAACCAGGAGATTGAAAAAGATACTTTGTTGGTCGTAGCACTTACATTTTGGGGCAGGGCACGTGCAATCAAAGGTGCCACCAGATAGGAGTGGCGTGTTTGTAAGTGCTACTCTTATCAGTTTAATACCTGTTACAGCACCTATCAGGGGGCGTGTATAAGGCCTGGATTTTTAGAACCGGGAGATGGAAAAAGATGCTTTGTTGGTCGTATCACTTCAATTTTGGGGCACGGCACGTGCAATCAAAGGTGCCACCAGATAGGAGTGGCGTGTTTGTAAGTACTACTCTTATCAGTTTAATACTTGTTACGTCACCTATCAGGGGGCGTGTATAAGGCCTGGATTTTTAGAACCAGTAGATGGAAAAAGATGCTTTGTTGGTCGTATCACTTCAATTTTGGGGCACGGCACGTGCAATCAAAGGTGCCACCAGATAGGAGTGTCGTATTTGTAAGTACTACTCTTATCAGTTTAATACCTGTTACAGCACCTATCAGGGGGTGTGTATAAGGGCTGGATTTTTAGAACCAGGAGATGGAAAAAGATGCTTTGTTGGTCGTATCACTTCAATTTTGGGGCACGGCACGTGCAATCAAAGTTGCCACCAGATAGGAGTGGCGTGTTTGTAAGTACTACTCTTATCAGTTTAATACTTGTTACGTCACCTATCAGGGGGCTTGTATAAGGCCTGGATTTTTAGAACCAGGAGATGGAAAAAGATACTTTGTTGGTCGTAGCACTTACATTTTGGGGCAGGGCACGTGCAATCAAAGGTGCCACCAGATAGGAGTGGCGTGTTTGTAAGTGCTACTCTTATCAGTTTAATACCTGTTACAGCACCTATCAGGGGGCGTGTATAAGGCCTGGATTTTTAGAACCGGGAGATGGAAAAAGATGCTTTGTTGGTCGTATCACTTCAATTTTGGGGCACGGCAAGTGCAATCAAAGGTGCCACCAGATAGGAGTGGCGTGTTTGTAAGTACTACTCTTATCAGTTTAATACCTGTTACAGCACCTATCAGGGGGCGTGTAGAAGGCCTGGATTTTTAGAACCAGGAGATGGAAAAAGATGCTTTGTTGGTCGTATCATTTCAATTTTGGGGCACGGCCCGTGTAATCAAAGGTGCCAGCAGATAGGAGTGGCGTGTTTGTAAGTACTACTCTTATCAGTTTAATACCTGTTACAGCACCTATCAGGGGGCGTGTATAAGGCCGGGATTTTTAGAACCAGGAGATGGAAAAAGATGCTTTGTTGGTCGTATCACTTCAATTTTGGGGCACGGCACGTGCAATCAATGGTGCCACCAGATAGGAGTGGCGTATTTGTAAGTACTACTCTTATCAGTTTAATACCTGTTACAGCACCTATCAGGGGGCGTGTAAAAGACCTGGATTTTTAGAACCGGGAGATGGAAAAAGATGCTTTGTTGGTCGTATCACTTCAATTTTGGAGCACGGCACGTGTAATCAAAGGTGCCACCAGATAGGAGTGGCGTGTTTGTAAGTACTACTCTTATCAGTTTAATACTTGTTACGTCACCTATCAGGGGGCGTGTATAAGGCCTGGATTTTTAGAACCAGGAGATGGAAAAAGATGCTTTGTTGGTCGTATCACTTCAATTTTGGGGCACGGCACGTGCAATCAAAGGTGCCACCAGATAGGAGTGGCTTGTTTGTAAGTACTACTCTTATCAGTTTAATACCTGTTACAGCACCTATCAGGGGGCGTGTATAAGGCCTGGATTTTTAGAACCAGGAGATGGAAAAAGATGCTTTGTTGGTCCTATCACTTCAATTTTGGGGCAGGGCACGTGCAATCAAAGGTGCCACCAGATAGGAGTGGTGTATTTGTAAGTACTACTCATATCAGTTTAATACCTGTTAAAGCACCTATCAGGGGGCATGTATAAGGCCTGGATTTTTAGAACCAGGAGATGGAAAAAGATGCTTTGTTGGTCGTATCACTTCAATTTTGGGGCACGGCACGTGTAATCAAAGGTGCCACCAGATAGGAGTGGCGTGTTTGTCATTACTACTCTTATCAGTTTAATACCTGTTACAGCACCTATCAGGGGGCGTGTATAAGGCCTGGATTTTTAGAACCGGGAGATGGAAAAAGATGCTTTGTTGGTAGTATCACTGCAATTTTGGGGCACGGCACGTGTAATCAAAGGTGCCAGCAGATAGGAGTGGCGTGTTTGTAAGTGCTACTCTTATCAGTTTAATACCTGTTACAGCACCTATCAGGTGGCGTGTATAAGGCCTGGATTTTTAGAACCGGGAGATGGAAAAAGATGCTTTGTTGGTCGTATCACTTCAATTTTGGGGCACGGCACGTGCAATCAAAGGTGCCACTAGATAGGAGTGGCGTGTTTGTAAGTACTACTCTTATCAGTTTAATACTTGTTACGTCACCTATCAGGTGGCGTGTATAAGGCCTGGATTTTTAGAACCAGGAGATGGAAAAAGATGCTTTGTTGGTCGTATCATTTCAATTTTGGGGCACGGCACGTGCAATCAAAGGTGCCACCAGATAGGAGTGGCGTTTTTGTAAGTACTACTCTTATCAGTTTAATACCTGTTACAGCACCTATCAGGGGGCGTGTATAAGGCCTGGATTTTTAGAACCAGGAGATGGAAAAAGATGCTTTGTTGATCGTATCACTTCAATTTTGGGGCACGGCACGTGCAATCAAAGGTGCCACCAGATAGGAGTGGCGTGTTTGTAAGTACTACTCTTATCAGTTTAATACTTGTTACGTCGCCTATCAGGGGGCGTGTATAAGGCCTGGATTTTTAGAACCAGGAGATGAAAAAAGATGCTTTGTTGGTCGTATCACTTCAATTTTGGGGCACGGCACGTGCAATCAAAGGTGCCACCAGATAGGAGTGGCGTGTTTGTAAGTACTACTCTTATCAGTTTAATACCTGTTACAGCACCTATCAGGGGGCGTGTAAAAGGCCTGGATTTTTAGAACCAGGAGATCGAAAAAGATGCTTTGTTGGTCGTATCATTTGAATTTTGGGGCACGGCACGTGTAATCAAAGGTGCCAGCAGATAGGAGTGGCGTGTTTGTAAGTACTACTCCTATCGGTTTATTACCTGTTACAGCACCTATCAGGGGGCGTGTATAAGGCCTGGATTTTTAGAACCAGGAGATGGAAAAAGATGCTTTGTTGGTCGTATCACTTCAATTTTGGGGCACGGCACGTGCAATCAAAGGTGCCACCAGATAGGAGTGGCGTATTTGTAAGTACTACTCTTATCAGTTTAATACGTGTTACAGCACCTATCAGGGGGCGTGTAAAAGACCTGGATTTTTAGAACCGGGAGATGGAAAAAGATGCTTTGTTGGTCCTATCACTTCAATTTTGGGGCACGGCACGTGCAATCAAAGGTGCCACCAGATTGGAGTGGCGTGTTTGTAAGTACTACTCTTATCAGTTTAATACTTGTTACGTCACCTATAAGGGGGCGTGTATAAGGCCTGGATTTTTAGAACCAGGAGATAAAAAAAGATGCTTTGTTGGTCGTATCACTTCAATTTTGGGGCACGGCACGTGCAATCAAAGGTGCCACCAGATAGGAGTGGCGTGTTTGTAAGTACTACTCTTATCAGTTTAATACTTGTTACGTCACCTATCAGGGGGCGTGTATAAGGCCTGGATTTTTAGAACCAGTAGATGGAAAAAGATGCTTTGTTGGTCGTATCACTTCAATTTTGGGGCACGGCACGTGCAATCAAAGGTGCCACCAGATAGGAGTGTCGTATTTGTAAGTACTACTCTTATCAGTTTAATACCTGTTACAGCACCTATCAGGGGGTGTGTATAAGGGCTGGATTTTTAGAACCAGGAGATGGAAAAAGATGCTTTGTTGGTCGTATCACTTCAATTTTGGGGCACGGCACGTGCAATCAAAGTTGCCACCAGATAGGAGTGGCGTGTTTGTAAGTACTACTCTTATCAGTTTAGTACTTGTTACGTCACCTATCAGGGGGCTTGTATAAGGCCTGGATTTTTAGAACCAGGAGATTGAAAAAGATACTTTGTTGGTCGTAGCACTTACATTTTGGGGCAGGGCACGTGCAATCAAAGGTGCCACCAGATAGGAGTGGCGTGTTTGTAAGTACTACTCTTATCAGTTTAATACCTGTTACAGCACCTATCAGGGGGCGTGTATAAGGCCTGGATTTTTAGAACCGGGAGATGGAAAAAGATGCTTTGTTGGTCGTATCACTTCAATTTTGGGGCACGGCACGTGCAATCAAAGGTGCCACCAGATAGGAGTGGCGTGTTTGTAAGTACTACTCTTATCAGTTTAATACTTGTTACGTCACCTATCAGGGGGCGTGTATAAGGCCTGGATTTTTAGAACCAGTAGATGGAAAAAGATGCTTTGTTGGTCGTATCACTTCAATTTTGGGGCACGGCACGTGCAATCAAAGGTGCCACCAGATAGGAGTGTCGTATTTGTAAGTACTACTCTTATCAGTTTAATACCTGTTACAGCACCTATCAGGGGGTGTGTATAAGGGCTGGATTTTTAGAACCAGGAGATGGAAAAAGATGCTTTGTTGGTCGTATCACTTCAATTTTGGGGCACGGCACGTGCAATCAAAGTTGCCACCAGATAGGAGTGGCGTGTTTGTAAGTACTACTCTTATCAGTTTAATACTTGTTACGTCACCTATCAGGGGGCTTGTATAAGGCCTGGATTTTTAGAACCAGGAGATGGAAAAAGATACTTTGTTGGTCGTAGCACTTACATTTTGGGGCAGGGCACGTGCAATCAAAGGTGCCACCAGATAGGAGTGGCGTGTTTGTAAGTGCTACTCTTATCAGTTTAATACCTGTTACAGCACCTATCAGGGGGCGTGTATAAGGCCTGGATTTTTAGAACCGGGAGATGGAAAAAGATGCTTTGTTGGTCGTATCACTTCAATTTTGGGGCACGGCAAGTGTAATCAAAGGTGCCACCAGATAGGAGTGGCGTGTTTGTAAGTACTACTCTTATCAGTTTAATACCTGTTACAGCACCTATCAGGGGGCGTGTAGAAGGCCTGGATTTTTAGAACCAGGAGATGGAAAAAGATGCTTTGTTGGTCGTATCATTTCAATTTTGGGGCACGGCCCGTGTAATCAAAGGTGCCAGCAGATAGGAGTGGCGTGTTTGTAAGTACTACTCCTATCGGTTTAATACCTGTTACAGCACTTATCAGGGGGCGTGTATAAGGCCGGGATTTTTAGAACCAGGAGATGGAAAAAGATGCTTTGTTGGTCGTATCACTTCAATTTTGGGGCACGGCACGTGCAATCAATGGTGCCACCAGATAGGAGTGGCGTATTTGTAAGTACTACTCTTATCAGTTTAATACCTGTTACAGCACCTATCAGGGGGCGTGTAAAAAACCTGGATTTTTAGAACCGGGAGATGGAAAAAGATGCTTTGTTGGTCGTATCACTTCAATTTTGGAGCACGGCACGTGTAATCAAAGGTGCCACCAGATAGGAGTGGCGTGTTTGTAAGTACTACTCTTATCAGTTTAATACTTGTTACGTCACCTATCAGGGGGCGTGTATAAGGCCTGGATTTTTAGAACCGGGAGATGGAAAAAGATGCTTTGTTGGTCGTATCACTTCAATTTTGGGGCACGGCACGTGCAATCAAAGGTGCCACCAGATAGGAGTGGCTTGTTTGTAAGTACTACTCTTATCAGTTTAATACCTGTTACAGCACCTATCAGGGGGCGTGTATAAGGCCTGGATTTTTAGAACCGGGAGATGGAAAAAGATGCTTTGTTGGTCCTATCACTTCAATTTTGGGGCAGGGCACGTGCAATCAAAGGTGCCACCAGATAGGAGTGGTGTATTTGTAAGTACTACTCATATCAGTTTAATACCTGTTAAAGCACCTATCAGGGGGCATGTATAAGGCCTGGATTTTTAGAACCAGGAGATGGAAAAAGATGCTTTGTTGGTCGTATCACTTCAATTTTGGGGCACGGCACGTGTAATCAAAGGTGCCAGCAGATAGGAGTGGCGTGTTTGTAAGTGCTACTCTTATCAGTTTAATACCTGTTACAGCACCTATCAGGGGGTGTGTATAAGGCCTGGATTTTTAGAACCGGGAGATGGAAAAAGATGCTTTGTTGGTAGTATCACTGCAATTTTGGGGCACGGCACGTGTAATCAAAGGTGCCAGCAGATAGGAGTGGCGTGTTTGTAAGTACTACTCTTATCAGTTTAATACCTGTTACAGCACCTATCAGGGGGCGTGTATAAGGCCTGGATTTTTAGAACCGGGAGATGGAAAAAGATGCTTTGTTGGTCGTATCATTTCAATTTTGGGGCACGGCCCGTGTAATCAAAGGTGCCAGCAGATAGGAGTGGCGTGTTTGTAAGTACTACTCCTATCGGTTTAATACCTGTTACAGCACTTATCAGGGGGCGTGTATAAGGCCGGGATTTTTAGAACCAGGAGATGGAAAAAGATGCTTTGTTGGTCGTATCACTTCAATTTTGGGGCACGGCACGTGCAATCAATGGTGCCACCAGATAGGAGTGGCGTATTTGTAAGTACTACTCTTATCAGTTTAATACCTGTTACAGCACCTATCAGGGGGCGTGTAAAAGACCTGGATTTTTAGAACCGGGAGATGGAAAAAGATGCTTTGTTGGTCGTATCACTTCAATTTTGGAGCACGGCACGTGTAATCAAAGGTGCCACCAGATAGGAGTGGCGTGTTTGTAAGTACTACTCTTATCAGTTTAATACTTGTTACGTCACCTATCAGGGGGCGTGTATAAGGCCTGGATTTTTAGAACCAGGAGATGGAAAAAGATGCTTTGTTGGTCGTATCACTTCAATTTTGGGGCACGGCACGTGCAATCAAAGGTGCCACCAGATAGGAGTGGCTTGTTTGTAAGTACTACTCTTATCAGTTTAATACCTGTTACAGCACCTATCAGGGGGCGTGTATAAGGCCTGGATTTTTAGAACCAGGAGATGGAAAAAGATGCTTTGTTGGTCCTATCACTTCAATTTTGGGGCAGGGCACGTGCAATCAAAGGTGCCACCAGATAGGAGTGGTGTATTTGTAAGTACTACTCATATCAGTTTAATACCTGTTAAAGCACCTATCAGGGGGCATGTATAAGGCCTGGATTTTTAGAACCAGGAGATGGAAAAAGATGCTTTGTTGGTCGTATCACTTCAATTTTGGGGCACGGCACGTGTAATCAAAGGTGCCAGCAGATAGGAGTGGCGTGTTTGTAAGTGCTACTCTTATCAGTTTAATACCTGTTACAGCACCTATCAGGGGGCGTGTATAAGGCCTGGATTTTTAGAACCGGGAGATGGAAAAAGATGCTTTGTTGGTAGTATCACTTCAATTTTGGGGCACGGCACGTGTAATCAAAGGTGCCACCAGATAGGAGTGGCGTGTTTGTAAGTACTACTCTTATCAGTTTAATACCTGTTACAGCACCTATAAGGGGGCGTGTATAAGGCCTGGATTTTTAGAGTCTGGAGATGGAAAAAGATGCTTTGTTGGTCGTATCACTTCAATTTTGGAGCACGGCACGTGTAATCAAAGGTGCCACCAGATAGGAGTGGCGTGTTTGTAAGTACTACTCTTATCAGTTTAATACCTGTTACAGCACCTATCAGGGGGCGTGTAAAAGGCCTGGATTTTTAGAACCAGGAGATGGAAAAAGATGCTTTGTTGGTCGTATCACATCAATTTTGGGGCACGGCACGTGTAATCAAAGGTGCCAGCAGATAGGAGTGGCGTGTTTGTAAGTACTACTCCTATAGGTTTAATACCTGTTACAGCACCTATCAGGGGGCTGTATAAGGCCTGGATTTTTAGAACCAGGAGATGGAAAAAGATGCTTTGTTGGTCGTAGCACTTCAATTTTGGGGCACGGCACGTGTAATCAAAGGTGCCACCAGATAGGAGTGGCGTGTTTGTCATTACTACTCTTATCAGTTTAATACCTGTTACAGCACCTATCACGGGGCGTGTATAAGGCCTGGATTTTTAGTACCAGGAGATGGAAAAAGATGCTTTGTTGGTCGTATCATTTCAATTTTGGGGCACGGCCCGTGTAATCAAAGGTGCCAGCAGATAGGAGTGGCGTGTTTGTAAGTACTACTCCTATCGGTTTAATACCTGTTACAGCACTTATCAGGGGGCGTGTATAAGGCCTGGATTTTTAGAACCAGGAGATGGAAAAAGATGCTTTGTTGGTCGTATCACTTAAATTTTGGGGCACGGCACGTGCAATCAATGGTGCCACCAGATAGGAGTGGCGTATTTGTAAGTACTACTCTTATCAGTTTAATACCTGTTACAGCACCTATCAGGGGGCGTGTAAAAGGCCTGGATTTTTAGAACCAGGAGATGGAAAAAGATGCTTTGTTGGTCCTATCACTTCAATTTTGGGGCAGGGCACGTGCAATCAAAGGTGCCACCAGATAGGAGTGGTGTATTTGTAAATACTACTCATATCAGTTTAATACCTGTTACAGCACCTATCAGGGGGCGTGTAAAAGGCCTGGATTTTTAGAACCAGGAGATGGAAAAAGATGCTTTGTTGGTAGTATCACTGCAATTTTGGGGCACGGCACGTGTAATCAAAGGTGCCAGCAGATAGGAGTGGCGTGTTTGTAAGTGCTACTCTTATCAGTTTAATACCTGTTACAGCACCTATCAGGGGGCGTGTATAAGGCCTGGATTTTTAGAACCGGGAGATGGAAAAAGATGCTTTGTTGGTCGTATCACTTCAATTTTGGAGCACGGCACGTGTAATCAAAGGTGCCACCAGATAGGAGTGGCGTGTTTGTAAGTACTACTCTTATCAGTTTAATACCTGTTACAGCACCTATCAGGGGGCGTGTAAAAGGCCTGGATTTTTAGAACCAGGAGATGGAAAAAGATGCTTTGTTGGTCGTATCACTTCAATTTTGGGGCACGGCACGTGTAATCAAAGGTGCCAGCAGATAGGAGTGGCGTGTTTGTAAGTACTACTCCTATCGGTTTAATACCTGTTACAGCACCTATCAGGGGGCGTGTATAAGGCCTGGATTTTTAGAACCAGGAGATGGAAAAAGATGCTTTGTTGGTCGTAGCACTTCAATTTTGGGGCACGGCACGTGTAATCAAAGGTGCCACCAGATAGGAGTGGCGTGTTTGTAAGTACTACTCTTATCAGTTTAATACCTGTTACAGCACCTATCAGGGGGCGTGTAAAAGGCCTGGATTTTTAGAACCAGGATATGGAAAAAGATGCTTTGTTGGTCGTATCATTTCAATTTTGGGGCACGGCCCATGTAATCAAAGGTGCCAGCAGATAGGAGTGGCGTGTTTGTAAGTACTACTCCTATCGGTTTAATACCTGTTACAGCACTTATCAGGGGGCGTGTATAAGGCCTGGATTTTTAGAACCAGGAGATGGAAAAAGATGCTTTGTTGGTCGTATCACTTCAATTTTGGGGCACGGCACGTGCAATCAATGGTGCCACCAGATAGGAGTGGCGTATTTGTAAGTATTACTCTTATCAGTTTAATACCTGTTACAGCACCTATCAGGGGGCGTGTAAAAGACCTGGATTTTTAGAACCGGGAGATGGAAAAAGATGCTTTGTTGGTCGTATCACTTCAATTTTGGGGCACGGCACGTGTAATCAAAGGTGCCACCAGATAGGAGTGGCGTGTTTGTAAGTACTACTCTTATCAGTTTATTACTTGTTACGTCACCTATCAGGGGGCGTGTATAAGGCCTGTATTTTTAGAACCAGGAGATGGAAAAAGATGCTTTGTTGGTCGTATCACTTCAATTTTGGGGCACGGCACGTGCAATCAAAGGTGCCACCAGATAGGAGTGGCGTGTTTGTAAGTACTACTCTTATCAGTTTAATACTTGTTACGTCACCTATCAGGGGGCGTGTATAAGGCCTGGATCTTTAGAACCAAGAGATGGAAAAAGATGCTTTGTTGGTCGTATCACTACAATTTTGGGGCACGGCACGTGCAATCAAAGGTGCCACCAGATAGGAGTGGTGTATTTGTAAGTACTACTCATATCAGTTTAATACCTGTTACAGCACCTATCAGGGGGCATGTATAAGGCCTGGATTTTTAGAACCAGGAGATGGAAAAAGATGCTTTGTTGGTCGTATCACTTCAATTTTGGGGCACGGCACGTGTAATCAAAGGTGCCAGCAGATAGGAGTGGCGTGTTTGTAAGTGCTACTCTTATCAGTTTAATACCTGTTACAGCACCTATCAGGGGGCGTGTATAAGGCCTGGATTTTTAGAACCGGGAGATGGAAAAAGATGCTTTGTTGGTAGTATCACTGCAATTTTGGGGCACGGCACGTGTAATCAAAGGTGCCAGCAGATAGGAGTGGCGTGTTTGTAAGTGCTACTCTTATCAGTTTAATACCTGTTACAGCACCTATCAGGGGGCGTGTATAAGGCCTGGATTTTTAGAACCGGGAGATGGAAAAAGATGCTTTGTTGGTCGTATCACTTCAATTTTGGAGCACGGCACGTGTAATCAAAGGTGCCACCAGATAGGAGTGGCGTGTTTGTAAGTACTACTCTTATCAGTTTAATACCTGTTACAGCACCTATCAGGGGGCGTGTAAAAGGCCTGGATTTTTGGAACCAGGAGATGGAAAAAGATGCTTTGTTGGTCGTATCACTTCAATTTTGGGGCACGGCACGTGTAATCAAAGGTGCCAGCAGATAGGAGTGGCGTGTTTGTAAGTACTACTCCTATCGGTTTAATACCTGTTACAGCACCTATCAGGGGGCGTGTATAAGGCCTGGATTTTTAGAACCAGGAGATGGAAAAAGATGCTTTGTTGGTCGTATCACTTCATTTTTGGGGCACGGCACGTGTAATCAAAGGTGCCACCAGATAGGAGTGGCGTGTTTGTAAGTACTACTCTTATCAGTTTAATACTTGTTACATCACCTATCAGGGGGCGTGTATAAGGCCTGGATTTTTAGAACCAGGAGATGGAAAAAGATGCTTTGTTGGTCGTATCACTTCAATTTTGGGGCACGGCACGTGCAATCAAAGGTGCCACCAGATAGGAGTGGCATATTTGAAAGTACTACTCTTATCAGTTTAATACCTGTTACAGCACCTATCAGGGGGCGTGTATAAGGCCTGGATTTTTAGAACCAGGAGATAGAAAAAGATGTTTTGTTTGTCGTATCACTTCAATTTTGGGGCACGGCACGTGCATTTAAAGGTGCCACCAGATAGGAGTGGCGTGTTTGTAAGTACTACTCTTATCAGTTTAATACTTGTTACGTCACCTATCAGGGGGCGTGTATAAGGCCTGGATTTTTAGAACCAGGAGATGGAAAAAGATGCGTTGTTGGTCGTATCACTTCAATTTTGGGGCACGGCACGTGTAATCAAAGGTGCCACCAGATAGGAGTGGCGTGTTTGTAAGTACTACTCTTATCAGTTTAATACAGGTTACGTCACCTATCAGGGGGCGTGTATAAGGCCTGGATTTTTAGAACCAGGAGATGAAAAAAGATGCTTTGTTGGTCGTATCACTTCAATTTTGGGGAACGGCACGTGCAATCAAAGGTGCCACCAGATAGGAGTGGCGTGTTTGTAAGTACTACTCTTATCAGTTTAATACCTGTTACAGCACCTATCAGGCGGCGTGTATAAGGCCTGGATTTTTAGAACCAGGAGATGGAAAAAGATGCTTTGTTGGTCGTATCACTTCAATTTTGGGGCACGGCACGTGCAATCAAAGGTGCCACCAGATAGGAGTGGCGTGTTTGTAAGTACTACTCTTATCAGTTTAATACTTGTTACGTCACCTATCAGGGGGCGTGTATAAGGCCTGGATTTTTAGAACCAGGAGATGGAAAAATATGCTTTGTTGGTCGTATCACTTCAATTTTGGGGCACGGCACGTGCAATCAAAGGTGCCACCAGATAGGAGTGGCGTATTTGTAAGTACTACTCTTATCAGTTTAATACCTGTTACAGCACCTATCAGGGGGCGTGTATAAGGCCTGGATTTTTAGAACCGGGAGATGGAAAAAGATGCTTTGTTGGTCGTATCACTTCAATTTTGGAGCACGGCACGTGTAATCAAAGGTGCCACCAGATAGGAGTGGCGTGTTTGTAAGTACTACTCTTATCAGTTTAATACCTGTTACAGCACCTATCAGGGGGCGTGTAAAAGGCCTGGATTTTTGGAACCAGGAGATGGAAAAAGATGCTTTGTTGGTCGTATCACTTCAATTTTGGGGCACGGCACGTGTAATCAAAGGTGCCAGCAGATAGGAGTGGCGTGTTTGTAAGTACTACTCCTATCGGTTTCATACCTGTTACAGCACCTATCAGGGGGCGTGTATAAGGCCTGGATTTTTAGAACCAGGAGATGGAAAAAGATGCTTTGTTGGTCGTATCACTTCATTTTTGGGGCACGGCACGTGTAATCAAAGGTGCCACCAGATAGGAGTGGCGTGTTTGTAAGTACTACTCTTATCAGTTTAATACTTGTTACATCACCTATCAGGGGGCGTGTATAAGGCCTGGATTTTTAGAACCAGGAGATGGAAAAAGATGCTTTGTTGGTCGTATCACTTCAATTTTAGGGCACGGCACGTGCAATCAAAGGTGCCACCAGATAGGAGTGGCATATTTGAAAGTACTACTCTTATCAGTTTAATACCTGTTACAGCACCTATCAGGGGGCGTGTATAAGGCCTGGATTTTTAGAACCAGGAGATAGAAAAAGATGTTTTGTTTGTCGTATCACTTCAATTTTGGGGCACGGCACGTGCATTTAAAGGTGCCACCAGATAGGAGTGGCGTGTTTGTAAGTACTACTCTTATCAGTTTAATACTTGTTACGTCACCTATCAGGGGGCGTGTATAAGGCCTGGATTTTTAGAACCAGGAGATGGAAAAAGATGCGTTGTTGGTCGTATCACTTCAATTTTGGGGCACGGCACGTGTAATCAAAGGTGCCACCAGATAGGAGTGGCGTGTTTGTAAGTACTACTCTTATCAGTTTAATACAGGTTACGTCACCTATCAGGGGGCGTGTATAAGGCCTGGATTTTTAGAACCAGGAGATGAAAAAAGATGCTTTGTTGGTCGTATCACTTCAATTTTGGGGAACGGCACGTGCAATCAAAGGTGCCACCAGATAGGAGTGGCGTATTTGTAAGTACTACTCTTATCAGTTTAATACCTGTTACAGCACCTATCAGGCGGCGTGTATAAGGCCTGGATTTTTAGAACCAGGAGATGGAAAAAGATGCTTTGTTGGTCGTATCACTTCAATTTTGGGGCACGGCACGTGCAATCAAAGGTGCCACCAGATAGGAGTGGCGTGTTTGTAAGTACTACTCTTATCAGTTTAATACTTGTTACGTCACCTATCAGGGGGCGTGTATAAGGCCTGGATTTTTAGAACCAGGAGATGGAAAAATATGCTTTGTTGGTCGTATCACTTCAATTTTGGGGCACGGCACGTGCAATCAAAGGTGCCACCAGATAGGAGTGGCGTATTTGTAAGTACTACTCTTATCAGTTTAATACCTGTTACAGCACCTATCAGGGGGCGTGTATAAGGCCTGGATTTTTAGAACCAGGAGATGGAAAAAGATGCTTTGTTGGTCGTATCACTTCAATTTTGGGGCACGGCACGTGCAATCAAAGGTGCCACCAGATAGGAGTGGCGTGTTTGTAAGTACTACTCTTATCAGTTTAATACTTGTTACGTCACCTATCAGGGGGCGTGCAAAAGGCCTGGATTTTTAGAACCAGGAGATGAAAAAAGATGCTTTGTTGGTCGTATCACTTAAATTTTGGGGCACGGCATGTGCAATCAAAGGTGCCACCAGATAGGAGTGGCGTGTTTGTAAGTACTACTCTTATCAGTTTAATACTTGTTACGTCACCTATCAGGGGGCGTGTATAAGGCCTGGATTTTTAGAACCAGGAGATGGAAAAAGATGCTTTGTTGGTCGTATCACTTCAATTTTGGGGCACGGCACGTGCAATCAAAGGTGCCACCAGATAGGAGTGTCGTATTTGTAAGTACTACTCTTATCAGTTTAATACCTGTTACAGCACCTATCAGGGGGTGTGTATAAGGGCTGGATTTTTAGAACCAGGAGATGGAAAAAGATGCTTTGTTGGTCGTATCACTTCAATTTTGGGGCACGGCACGTGCAATCAAAGGTGCCACCAAATAGGAGTGGCGTGTTTGTAAGTACTACTCTTATCAGTTTAATACTTGTTACGTCACCTATCAGGGGGCGTGTATAAGGCCTGGATTTTTAGAACCGGGAGATGGAAAAAGATGCTTTGTTGGTCGTATCACTTCAATTTTGGGGCACGGCACGTGCAATCAAAGTTGCCACCAGATAGGAGTGGCGTGTTTGTAAGTACTACTCTTATCAGTTTAATACTTGTTACGTCACCTATCAGGGGGCGTGTATAAGGCCTGGATTTTTAGAACCAGGAGATGGAAAAAGATGCTTTGTTGGTCGTATCACTTCAATTTTGGGGCACGGCACGTGCAATCAAAGGTGCCACCAGATAGGAGTGGCGTGTTTGTAAGTGCTACTCTTATCAGTTTAATACCTGTTACAGCACCTATCAGGGGGCGTGTATAAGGCCTTGATTTTTAGAACCGGGAGATGGAAAAAGATGCTTTGTTGGTCGTATCACTTAAATTTTGGGGCACGGCACGTGTAATCAAAGGTGCCACCAGATAGGAGTGGCGTGTTTGTAAGTACTACTCTTATCAGTTTAATACCTGTTACAGCACCTATCAGGGGGCGTGTAAAAGGCCTGGATTTTTAGAACCAGGAGATGGAAAAAGATGCTTTGTTGGTCGTATCATTTCAATTTTGGGGCACGGCACGTGTAATCAAAGGTGCCAGCAGATAGGAGTGGCGTGTTTGTAAGTACTACTCCTATCGGTTTAATACCTGTTACAGCACCTATCAGGGGGCGTGTATAAGGCCTGGATTTTTAGAACCAGGAGATGGAAAAAGATGCTTTGTTGGTCGTATCACTTCAATTTTGGGGCACGGCACGTGCAATCAAAGGTGCCACCAGATAGGAGTGGCATATTTGTAAGTACTACTCTTATCAGTTTAATACCTGTTACAGCACCTATCAGGGGGCGTGTAAAAGACCTGGATTTTTAGAACCAGGAGATGGAAAAAGATGCTTTGTTGGTCGTATCACTTCAATTTTGGGGCACGGCACGTGCAATCAAAGGTGCCACCAGATAGGAGTGTCGTATTTGTAAGTACTACTCTTATCAGTTTAATACCTGTTACAGCACCTATCAGGGGGTGTGTATAAGGGCTGGATTTTTAGAACCAGGAGATGGAAAAAGATGCTTTGTTGGTCGTATCACTTCAATTTTGGGGCACGGCACGTGCAATCAAAGTTGCCACCAGATAGGAGTGGCGTGTTTGTAAGTACTACTCTTATCAGTTTAATACTTGTTACGTCACCTATCAGGGGGCGTGTATAAGGCCTGGATTTTTAGAACCAGGAGATGGAAAAAGATGCTTTGTTGGTCGTATCACTTCAATTTTGGGGCACGGCACGTGTAATCAAAGGTGCCAGCAGATAGGAGTGGCGTGTTTGTAAGTACTACTCCTATCGGTTTAATACCTGTTACAGCACCTATCAGGGAGCGTGTATAAGGCCTGGATTTTTAGAACCAGGAGATGGAAAAAGATGCTTTGTTGGTCGTATCACTTCAATTTTGGGGCACGGCACGTGCAATCAAAGGTGCCACCAGATAGGAGTGGCATATTTGTAAGTACTACTCTTATCAGTTTAATACCTGTTACAGCACCTATCAGGGGGCGTGTAAAAGACCTGGATTTTTAGAAACGGGAGATGGAAAAAGATGCTTTGTTGGTCGTATCACTTCAATTTTGGGCCACGGCACGTGTAATTTAAAGGTGCCACCAGATAGGAGTGGCGTGTTTGTAAGTACTACTCTTATCAGTTTAATACTTGTTACGTCACCTATCAGGGGGCGTGTATAAGGCCTGGATTTTTAGAACCAGGAGATAGAAAAAGATGCTTTGTTGGTCGATTAACTTCAATTTTGGGGCACGGCACGTGCAATCAAAGGTGCCACCAGATAGGAGTGGCGTGTTTGTAAGTACTACTCTTATCAGTTTAATACCTATTACAGCACCTATCAGGGGGCGTGTAAAAGACCTGGATTTTTAGAAACGGGAGATGGAAAAAGATGCTTTGTTGGTCGTATCACTTCAATTTTGGGGCACTGCAAGTGTAATCAAAGGTGCCACCAGATAGGAGTGGCGTGTTTGTAAGTACTACTCTTATCAGTTTAATACTTGTTACGTCACCTATCAGGGGGCGTGTATAAGGCCTGGATTTTTAGAACCAGGAGATGAAAAAAGATGCTTTGTTGGTCGTATCACTTCAATTTTGGGGCACGGCACGTGCAATCAAAGGTGCCACCAGATAGGAGTGGCGTGTTTGTAAGTACTACTCTTATCAGTTTAATACTTGTTACGTCACCTATCAGGGGGCGTGTATAAGGCCTGGATTTTTAGAACCAGGAGATGGAAAAAGATGCTTTGTTGGTCGTATCACTTCAATTTTGGGGCACGGCACGTGCAATCAAAGGTGCCACCAGATAGGAGTGTCGTATTTGTAAGTGCTACTCTTATCAGTTTAATACCTGTTACAGCACCTATCAGGGGGTGTGTATAAGGGCTGGATTTTTAGAACCAGGAGATGGAAAAATATGCTTTGTTGGTCGTATCACTTCAATTTTGGGGCACGGCACGTGCAATCAAAGTTGCCACCAGATATGAGTGTCGTGTTTGTAAGTACTACTCTTATCAGTTTAATACTTGTTACGTCACCTATCAGGGGGCGTGTATAAGGCCTGGATTTTTAGAACCGGGAGATGGAAAAAGATGCTTTGTTGGTCGTATCACTTCAATTTTGGGGCACTGCAAGTGTAATCAAAGGTGCCACCAGATAGGAGTGGCGTGTTTGTAAGTACTACTCTTATCAGTGTAATACCTGTTACAGCACCTATCAGGGGGCGTGCAAAAGGCCTGGATTTTTAGAACCAGGAGATGGAAAAAGATACTTTGTTGGTCGTATCATTTCAATTTTGGGGCACGGCCCGTGTAATCAAAGGTGCCAGCAGATAGGAGTGGCGTGTTTGTAAGTACTACTCCTATCGGTTTAATACCTGTTACAGCACTTATCATGGGGTGTGTATAAGGCCTGGATTTTTAGAACCAGGAGATGGAAAAAGATGCTTTGTTGGTCGTATCACTTCAATGTTGGGGCACGGCACGTGCAATCAATGGTGCCACCAGATAGGAGTGGCGTATTTGTAAGTACTACTCTTATCAGTTTAATACCTGTTGCAGCACCTATCAGGGGGCATGTAAAAGACCTGGATTTTTAGAACTGGGAGATGGAAAAAGATGCTTTGTTGGTCGTATCACTTCAATTTTGGGGCACGGCACGTGTAATCAAAGATGCCACCAGATAGGAGTGGCGTGTTTGTAAGTACTACTCTTATCAGTTTAATACTTGTTACGTCACCTATCAGGGGGCGTGTATAAGGCCTGTATTTTTAGAACCAGGAGATGGAAAAAGATGCTTTGTTGGTCGTATCACTTCAATTTTGGGGCACGGCACGTGCAATCAAAGGTGCCACCAGATAGGAGTGGCGTATTTGTAAGTACTACTCTTATCAGTTTAATACCTGTTACAGCACCTACCAGGGGGCGTGTATAAGGCCTGGATTTTTAGAACCAGGAGATGGAAAAAGATGCTTTGTTGGTCGTATCACTTCAATTTTGGGGCACGGCATGTGCAATCAAAGGTGCCACCAGATAGGAGTGGCGTGTTTGTAAGTACTACTCTTATCAGTTTAATACTTGTTACGTCACCTATCAGGGGGCGTGTATAAGGCCTGGATTTTTAGAACCAGGAGGTGAAAAAAGATGCTTAGTTGGTCGTATCACTTCAATTTTGGGGCACGGCACGTGCAGTCAAATTTGCCACCAGATGGGAGTGGCGTGTTTGTAAGTACTACTCTTATCAGTTTAATACTTGTTACGTCACCTATCAGGGGGCGTGTATAAGGCCTGGATTTTTAGAACCAGGAGATGGAAAAAGATGCTGGGTCGGTCCTCCTACTGTCACGGGCTACCTGGTTGGTCCTTCCTCAAAGATTAAGCCATGCACGT
This sequence comes from Discoglossus pictus, assembly GCA_027410445.1. Taxonomy (NCBI): domain Eukaryota; kingdom Metazoa; phylum Chordata; class Amphibia; order Anura; family Alytidae; genus Discoglossus; species Discoglossus pictus. The sequence continues at coordinate 63,954,628 of CM050167.1, read as the reverse complement.
TTAAATACACACAGCCGGTACAGTGAAACTGCAAATTGCTCATTTAATCAGTTATAGACTGGTTCCTTTGATCGCTTCATCTGTTACTTTGATAACTGTTGGAATTAGAGAGCTGATACATGCCGACGAGCGCTGACTCCCCGGGATGCGTGCACTTATCAAAAATTAGGTATTGTTTCCTCTTCACTAAACGTGACACTAAAAGAAAACTCTTTTAAGACAATAATGAGGTGGTACCTTACACCAGCAAAACTCCATCTTCTGAACAAAACACACCCTGACACATGTTTTAGGGGCTGCACAGACACTGGTACACTGATTCACATGCTGTGGGAGTGTCCGAAAATAAGACCCATATGGACAGCAATACGACCTATTAGAAACACTTTTGGGGACAACAGTAACACAAAAGCCTGAGGAAGCTTTGCTAGGCCTTCCAATTACAGGGCTATTCAAATCAGAACAATGTTTAACAACACAGATATTTTTGGCAACGCAATGCTAAACACTGGAAACTTACCTCCCCTACTCACACTGAAGTACTTCACAAAATCAGGTTCATTCGGGCTATGAGGTCACTTTCAGCTGAAATTGCTGAAAGATACCGTCGATGGGCCTCCTGCTGGGACTTATGGACTCTATGAGGTCCACAATAAGGTTCGTGTGAACTACTTTTATGGGTTGACCTGATGTTTGATCTATGGTTTCACCTTACTGTACCTCCTGGACACATGTCTGCTTTGAGGAATGTATATATGTTCAAGACCTTGTGTGACGTAATATATATGTTTTACATGGTCATGTGTTATTCTAACCAAAAAAGAAAAACTTTGAAAGAAACTTTTTAAAATATCTTGTTGATACTTGAGAGATTTGTTATATGATTTGCTGAACTTACGATGTTATATTTGTTTATTCTTTCAATAAAAAAGTTAATTATAAAAAATAAAAAAAATAGGTATTGTTGACTCCGGCAATCGACAGAGCGCAGCTAATGAGGAAACGTTAGCACCGTGCAAACATGGCCACCGCGATGTATCTGGAGCATTATCTGGACAGTATAGAAAACCTGCCGTGTGAGCTTCAAAGAAACTTTCAGCTTATGAGTGACTTGGATCAAAGAACAGAAGATAAAATGAAAGAAATAGATACGTTAGCTGCTGAGTACATTGCCACTGTACGTGACCTCTCACCTGAGCAGAGAGTGCAGCACCTTCAGCGAATACAGAATGCCTACAGCAAGTGCAAAGAATACAGTGATGATAAGGTGCAGCTGGCCATGCAGACCTATGAGATGGTGGATAAGCACATCTGGAGGCTGGATGCAGATCTTGCTCGTTTTGAAGCTGACCTGCAGGATAAGCTTGAGGGAACAGAGTTTGACAGCCCAACAGGACGTGGAATAAAAAAGAATCGTGGTCAGAAAGAAAAGTGAGGATCTCGGGGCCGCAGGGTATCTGAAGAAGACACTGTGAAGAAAAAGAAACTAAAAGGAGGGCTTTCTTTTCAGAGGCAGTACTGTCTGTCCATCAGTCAGACGTCCTGGATATGCCAGTGGATCCTAATGAGCTAATGAGCCTACATACTGCCTGTGTCACCAAGTGTCCTATGGAGAAATGATTGGCTGTGACAACCCAGATTGCCCAATTGAATGGTTTCATTTTGCTTGTGTGGATCTCACCACAAAACCTAAATGGAAATGGTTTTGTCCTCGCTGTACCCAGGAGCGGAAGAAATGATTGCTCTGTGTATAACTGTGGTGTCTTTACTACTTCCATGTGCATCAATTCTGTTTGTATCTTCCCTGTTATGTCCCCCCCCACTGGAAGGTTTTCATATTGCAGCACAAAGACAGCTGATTGTGCAGATCATCCAGTGCTGGGAGTAGAAACATCACTTCTAGTGGAGGACGGGTATTGCACTTTAGGAATGGTACTACAGTTCTTAAATCGCCTCACTCAGTTTATTTCCTCCAATTCCCTACTTGACTCCTTCCAATCTGGTTTCCGGGCCCAACACTCTACAGAAACAGCCCTTACAAAAGTCACTAATGACTTGCTAACCGCCAAATAAAAGGGTCACTACTCCATTTTAATTCTCCTGGATCTCTCTGCTGCCTTAGATACAGTTGACCACCCTCTTCTAATCCAAACTCTCCGCTCTTTTGGCATCCAGGACACAGCTCTTTCATGGTTCACATCCTATCTTAAAGATCGTACATTTAGTGTCTCCTTCTCTGGTACCTCTTCTACACCTCTCCCTCTGTCTGTTGGCGTTCCCCAAGGTTCTGTCCTAGGCCCCCTCCTCTTCTCCATCTACACTTCCTCCCTTGGCACCCTTATAAAATCCTTTGGATTTCAGTATCATCTCTATGCAGATCATACTCAAATCTACCTCTCTGCACCTGATCTATCCCTTTCTCTTTTAGCTCAAGTTTCCAACTGCCTCTCTAGCATATCCTCCTTGATGTCCACCAGTCAACTCAAACTCAACATGTTTAAGACTGAACTTCTAATCTTTCCACCCTCTACTACAGCTTCCACACCTCAAATATCTCTCACTGTTGACAACACCATCATCACCCCTACCTCCCAGCCCCGTTGTCTTGGGGTTCTACTGGATCCCGCCCTCTCTTTTATTCCTCACATCCAAGCAATAACAAAATCATGTCAGTTTCACCTAAAAAACATCTCCAAAATTCGTCATTATCTTACAGAAGACACAGCTAAAATTCTAATTCACTCTCTCATCATCTCTCGACTCGACTACTGCAATTCCCTCCTTGCTGGCCTCCCCATCTCTCGTCTGTCTCCCCTCCAATCCATAATAATCGCCTCTGCTAGACTCATCTTCAATACCAAACGATCAGTGTCTGCAGCTCCACTCTGTCAATCACTCCACTGGCTTCCCATAGCTTCCCGAATCAAATTTAAAATAATGGCCCTAACATATAAAGCCCTCAACAACAGTGCACCCCCTTATATCTCTGCTCTTGTTTCAAAATACTCTCCCAACCGGCCCCTTCGTTTTGCTAACGACCTTCTTCTTTCCTCCTCTCTCATCACCTCCTCTTACTCCCGTCTTCAAGACTTTTCTCGTGCTTCCCCATCTATTTGGAACTCCTTGCCCCGCTCCATTATATTATCTTCCTGCCTCAAAACCTTTAAGAAATTATTAAAAACACACCTGTTTAAAAAATCTTATCACCTTCAGCCTTAACATGTACAACTGAACATTCCACAGCTTAATAAAACTCCTAACAAAAAATCTACAGTACGACACACAGACCCGTCTACTTTACTGAACCAATTGCTATCAATTGCATTTGTCACCCTCTTGTATCACACATAAACCCTTAGATTGTAAGTTTACGAGTTTTCAATCTTGTGTCAGTGCCTTGGAAACAAGCTCTATGTACATTTGCTTTTATGCTCAAAAACAGGGCCCTCCATTCTTTACAAGGTGTTTAATTTGTTTCTGCTATGTTCTCAACCCCTGTACAGCGCTATGGAATATGTTGGCGCAATATAAATAAAGATAATAATAATAATAATATGCCACATCCCATACACCCCATCCAAAGTTTATACATCAACCAAAGTTGCAAACATTTTTAATGCATTTCCTATTTGATTATGTTCAGTCTTTCTATTTGCTAATGCCCTTTTGAAAAGACATTCATACGAAGGACCACAAAAATAAACTAAAGCATATGATGTGGGTTAATTGCAATTATGCTGTTGATTCTTTCAAGAAAAAAAAAATCAGACAATTTTATGAGCATTTTAAATCATTTTGAAATTCATGCATTTTGAATTCTTCATTGAGTCACTGTATCATGTTGGTTTAGCATGCTGAAGAATAGTAGATATGTATCTACATTTTCAAGTAATAATCTTCAAGAAAGCACATTCTGGCTTCCTTTAAATAATCTTTTGTTCAAGACCAAATACATTCACACACAACATATATGTCTGCATACATCTTATTTGCATGCACCATGTATTTTTTATTTAGTTTTTCTGGTTCCTGTTTGTAAAACAGATAAACCCTTGTAAAAGTTTATTACACTATGTATCTGTTTTAGGACTACTGAATCAATAACCTATAGTAGTAATATGTGGTTAGACTGGCTAAATTGTTGCACACAGAACTACTAATCGAATCTGGGTTCGGTTGTCTGGTCCTTTGCTGCTATCTCAGTGATGTTCCTTTTAAACCTGTAGACGCAAACCTGCATTCATATTTTTTTTTCACTTTTATTTTTCATTTACAACTAACTGCAGTTCAGTTGTGTATTTGAAGGTAGTAACCTTTAGCACAGTGCACAGTCAGAACAGGATCATTTGTGGTGAAATTCTCAACGCACATCTTTTCCCACCATGACAACATTTAAAATATTACAGTCCAACTCTACGTTGAGTTAAAATAATTTCTGTTGTGAAGAATGTAGAAATATTGTATGTTTTCACTGTTGGTCAGACCCTTTCTAATAGTGGAACTGGTAGAAAATGCCACTTTGAAGAATGTTTATTGATTAATCTAATAAAGCTAGACTGAGAAATCTGAAAAAAAAAAAAAAATAGGCTGTTGTTGCAGCGACCAAAAAATTTTACGTTTGTTTCCCAGGCAGAAACTGCCCTAAAACATTGCGTCTTGAACCCTAGTTGGTGGCGGATAAGTCACGCAAGTCATACGGCATTCAAAGATAAAATACTGCAGCTTGTGGACCATTTTTAGCTCAAGGCAGCTCATCTCATCAGTCCTTTTTTAGTCTAATGTATCGCCCAGTGTCAGTCCGTTCGGGATCCATCCCTCATTCATCTTTATAAAGATGAGGCAATTTAGACTTTTTTGCAAATTAGAATAGCTCAGGCCACAGGTCTAGCCTGCATACCTGCATACCCAGTAGTCAAGGGGTTCATCGCTCCTCAGAGTGTCGATATCTGCAGTTAAGGCGAGGTAGTCTGCTACCTGTCGGTCAAGTCGTTCTCTGAGGGTGGATCCCGAAGGGCTGATGCGATGCGTAGGACTGAAAAAGGTCCGCATGTCCTCCATCAACAACACGTCTTTTAAACGTCCTGTCCTTCCGGCGTGGTCGTGGGAGGTGGATTACTTTCACCTCTTCCCCTGTTATATTGCCCTTGTGCTGTGACATCACCCTTATATGCTGTGTAAAGCATACTTGTTAATTTGTTTTGGACCTGCTGCATACTTTCTAACTTGCGGTAATTTGGTAACAAATCAGGCACTTTCTGCTTATACCGGGGGTCTAGTAGCGTGTACACCCAGTACAGGTCGTTCCCCTTCAGCCTTTTTATACGAGGGTCCTGTGACAGGCATGACAGCATGAAAGACCCCATTTGCACAAGGTTGGATGACGAGCTAGTCATGTCCCGTTCCTCGTCCTCAGTGATCTCGCTGAAGATATGTTCTTCCCCCCAGCCACGTACAACACCACGGGTACCAGATAGGTGACAATGAGCACCCTGGGATGCCTGTTGTGATTGGTCTTCCTCCTCCCCCTCAAAGCCACATTCCTCCTCTGACTCCTCTTCCTCACAATCCTCTTCCAGCGTTGCCGCAGGTCCAGCAAGCGATGCTGATAAGGCTGTTTCTGGTGGTGATGGTGACCACAACTCTTCCTCTTCCTCGTCACGCTCATCTACGGCCTGATCCAGCACTCTTCGCAGGGCACGCTCTAGGAATAAAACAAATGGTATAATGTCGCTGATGGTGCATTCGGTGCGACTGACAAGGTTTTACACCTCCTCAAAAGGACGCATGAGCCTACAGGCAATGCGCATTAACGTCCAGTAACGTGGCAAAAAAATCCCCAGCTCCGCAGAGGCTGTCCTAGCACCCCGGTCATACAAATACTCGTTAATGGCTTTTTCTTGTTGGAGCAGGCGGTCGAACATTAGGAGTGTTGAATTCCAACGTGTGGGGCTGTCACAAATCAAGCGCCTCACTGGCATATTGTTTCGCAGCTGGATATCTGAAAAGTGCGCTATGGCCGTGTAGGAACGCCTGAAATGGCCACACACCTTTCTGGCCTGCTTCAGGACGTCCTGTAAGCCTGGATACTTATGGACAAAGCGTTGTACGATCAGATTACACACATGGGCCATGCACGGCACATGCGTCAACTTGCCCAAATTCAATGCCGCCAACAAATTTCTTCCGTTGTCACAAACCACTTTGCCAATCTCTAGTTGGTGCGCAGTCAGCCATTGATCCACCTGTGCGTTCAGGGCGGACAGAAGTGCTGGCCCGGTGTGAATCTCTGCTTTGAGGCAAGTCAACCCCAAGACGGCATGACACTGCCGTATCCGGGATGTGGAATAGTATCTGGGGAGCTGGGGGGGTGCCGTTGATGTGGAGCAAGACGTAGCAGCAGAAGAGGACTCAGCTGAGGAGGTTATGGAAGAGGATGGAGTAGGAGGAGTAGAGGAGGTGGCAGCAGGCCTGCCTGCAAGTCGTGGCGGTGTCACCAACTCCTCTGCAGAGCCACGCATTCCATGCTTGGCAGGCGTCAGCAGGTTTGCCCAATGCACAGTGTAGGTGATATACCTGCCCTGACCATGCTTTGCAGACCTGGTATCAGTGGTCAGATGGACCCTTGCCCCAACACTGTGTGCCAGAGATGCCATTACTTCCTTTTGCACAATTGAGTACAGGTTGGGGATGGCCTTTTGGGCAAAGAAATTTCGGACGGGTACCTTCCACTGCGGTATCCCAATCGCTAAAAACGTTTTGAACGCCTCAGACTCCACCAGCTTGTATGGTAAAATCTGGTGGGCCAAGAGTTCAGACAAGCCAGCTGTCAGACGCCGGGCAAGGGGGTGACTTTGTGGCATTGGCTTCTTACGCTCAAACATGCCCTTGACAGACACCTGACTGTGGGGAGATGAGCAGGAACAGCAAGAGGCGAGAGACGGAGTGGTGGATAGTCGAGAGGGGGCAAGGAGGACAGCAGTGGTTGATGTGGATGAAGATGCTGGACCAGGAGGAGGATGGCGGCTTTGAGTTTGTGTGCTGCTTGTACTCATGTGTTGATCCCATTGGCGTTTGTGATGTGACATCATGTGCCTTCGCAAAGCAGTTGTACCTAGGTGGGTGTTGGACTTCCCACGACTCAGTTTCTTTTGGCACTGGTTGCAAATGGCATCGCTGTTGTCAGAGGCAGACACAAAAAAAAAATGCCACACTGCTGAGCTCGGCGGTGACGGCATTTTGGTGGTGGCAACAGCATGCGTTGATTGGCGTGCTGTCTGGCTGACCCCGGGTGCTGATGCATGCTGTCTGACTGTGCCACTAGCTCGTTGCGATGACCTCCCTCTGCTTCCAACTCGTCTCCTCCTCCTCTCTGTCTCCCCATCTGAACTTTCCCCCTGTTCTTCTTCTCTTCTAGCGGGCACCCACGTGACATCCACGGATGCATCGTCATCATCATCACCCGCCTCACTTGTATATGACAACTGAACAAAGGAAGCAGCAGCGGGTACATCATCATCACATCGTACGTACATGTGTGTAATGCTGCCTGACTGAGACATATCCCTGTTATCTACATTCTCTGGCAATAATGGTTGCGCATCACTCATTTCTTCAAACTGATGTGTAAATAACTCTTCTGACTGATCAATTGAATTGGCTGTGGTACTAGTGTTGGTGGTGGCGGCAGGCGGGTGAGTGGTAACTTGAGAGGTGCCCGAAGCTAAGCTGGAGGAGGATGGTGCGTCAATGTTCCAAGCGGAAGCTGTAGAAGATTGGGTGTCCTGTGTTAGTCAGTCAACTACATCCTCTGAACTTTTCAAGTTCAGGGTAACTGGCCTCTGAACACTGGGCATTATCTGTGAGTTGGGCCTGTCCGGGAGGAAGGGTAAGTGGCTTGGCTGTATCTCCTACAACATATTATTCTGCGGAGACGCAAACAATAATGTGGGACATATGGTAATTGGAACTTAAGATATTATATATACCTCAGGCTGAGGACATAAAGGAATGGGAATAATACTGGTTGAAGAACATTTCCCAAAGGACAATAACTATATAGCTTATATGCTAAGATTCTGGGGAATTAAAATTACATTGTCCAAACTCAAGAAAGCTGAAAGACAACTTGTGCCTCTGGTATTAAGGAAAACAAATACTTGAAGAACAAAGTGTATATAAAAGCGGCCACAGTGAAATCAATCACTGTGAAATTTGTTAATTTGTAGAATTACATTATAAAAGGATATCAAGGGATTACACTGTCCCCCCTTGGATTCGTAGGAGAATTTAACTCTCAAAATAAAAAACTCTCTGATTTTCTGCTCGAAAGTTTATTGTTACCTGAAAGCCTGTAAAAGATCTAATTATGTCAAATAAAAAAAGTAATACAGCTAATAAAACAAAATTGAAGGAGAAAATAAAAGATCTAGAAAAATCAACAAGCTTCTTTTCCCCTAGAAATAAAATGACAACTCCAGATTCATCTCATGGAGACATCAGCTCAGACCTGATAGAAAAACAGACTCCTGAAAAATCCTTTCAAGGAAATTTGGAAGATAATTCCATTCAAGAAGAGGAAATACTTACATGTTCTAAGCTAAAGTGTATACTAAAAGAATTTCAAGTCAATTTGACCAGTGATCTATCAAAACAAATGTCTAATATCATTGAATCTATAAATAGTATGACACAAAGAAATGAAGCTAATGAAAAGATCTGTGATAAAATTATAATGGACAATAATACAATTTCCAAATATGTAACCTCTCTGGAAAATAAAATTGAGGAACTTTCTTCCAAATTTGACAAATTGGAGAATCACTCTAGAAAAAACAATTAACGTATAAGGGGGATATCAGAAGAGATACATGGAGAAGACTTGGAGTCATATGTTAAAGAACTGCTTAACTATCTGGCCCCAGAGGTGCAGAAAGATCAATGGAAAATGGATGCACTACATAGACTCCCATTGGCCAAAATGATGGATAAATCTACCCCAAGAGACATTATGTTGAAATTACATTATTTACCTTTAAAAGAAATTGCTCTGAAAAATGCCTTCTTAAAGAAACAGCTAGATCACCCATATGAGAATATAAAAAATTTCCAAGATTTATCCGCACACACGTTGGGGAAAAGAAGGGAATTTCTCCAAATAACTAGAACTCTCAGGCTTAAAGAAATCAGATATAAATGGGCGCAGCCAGTAGGCTTACTAATTTATAAAGACTTAAAGTGGATCAAAATAGACTCAGTTCAAGAAGCCATAGAAATATTAAAGGTTTGGGACATATATATAGAAAGTAATATGGAAGTTACTAAGAAATTGGAACTGAGAGCAGGAAATTTGGACTGGAAAAAATATAAGAAATAATCTCTGGAAACTGTAAAACAGGGTCAATGAAATCTAAGTTCAGGAGAAATGAAGCAAATTTAAACAGATAGAAAAAGTATAGAACGATATTCTAAAAATTAAGTAGTAGGGAATTGGGAGATCATACATTAACACTAAGGTTTTTTTTTTTGTTTTGTTTTTTAACACAAGACACATATTTAAGTTGAAGAGGTTTAAATGGGTTCAAAATAAAATAAGAGTCACTTATAACACAAGAGATATAACAATGATAAAGAGTCACAGTTATATGGGTTTAAGATAAAAAAAGATACACATATACATAATAATATAAATGTATTAGACTGAGTGGGTAAATAAACCCACTCTTTCTCTATAAAAGTAGAATTTAGTATTAAAGTATAAAAGCATAATATATAGCAAATATAAGGTAAAATATATAAATTTTGGATTTAAGAAAAAATGTAAAATTAGATATACTCACTATGGGCCTCATTTTATTAGCGGCCGCAGCCGTTGCGGGGCCGCAAGGACCGGCCGCAAGCTATTCGGCTATTCTATTCACTTACGGCCGGGGGCTCCGGCAGGCTTGCGGCCGGTGCCTTGCTATCTCTTGCGGCCGCTCGCGCCAGAGGAAAGCCTTTGATCTAAAACGGCCGCAAGAGTTTCGGCCGTAAGAAATTCCTATTTGCAATTCAATTGCTCCGGGAAACCTCTCTGCAAGGCTAAAAACGAGCCGCTGCTTACTTGCAGGAAAGAGGTCCCGCTAGCACCAATTAAGCACATAAAATAGCTCAAATAAAGCCATCCTGCACTTTGAGAAGACTATAAAGGGATTTTAGGTGTTAGAAAAAATAGCACATAATTATCCTATACTCAAATCCGTAAAATATTTTATTTTTAATATCCGTAAAATATCCATGTAAAAAGTCCAGAGTGCTTGGAGCACCTCAGACACACCCACGCCGCAGCCGGAAAATAAACAGTTAATTTGAACTCGGGTTTAGGCTGATGTGCAAGCTTGAGAGTGGGTTACTTTTAATCCTCATGTCCCCCAATATGATCCCTAGCATTTACAGAGCTGTACAGTGCAGGCTTGAATTTATTTTTGCGCTTTTAGATTTCACAGCTTACGGCCGGTTCCAAGATATGCGGCCGGCCGTAAGATGAGATGCTTGCGGGGCCGTATAATAGAATCGCGAGTTAACAGAACCCCCACAAGGAATCGCAGCCTTACGGCCAATTTACGGCCGCTAATAGAATGAGGCCCTATGTGTGAACCCTCCTAAGCAAACCCTTCTCGAATGAAAAATACAATCAATATTATATAACAATATCAGAAAATTTAAATGATATAAAAAATGGTTATATATATGGAGAATTATTAGTAATATCTATAAAATACATGGTAGTAAATTTTACTTCTCTATTGGATCCTTCTCTCTCCGGACAACTAGAAAGCAGCGAACATAGATCTACTTTTAGCTGGAAAGTCAACATTTCAAATAAAGCAAACCTGACAGCATAGAAAGTGAGCTATGCTTGAATAAAATAGACAAGGTTATAGTATATAGTTATGAAGATTTACCTCTTAGGGAAGTTTGAAATGAGGTATTATATATGTCCTTGCTCCTGAAGTTTATGTATTAGATCTATACCATAGACCCTATCCTCTCGCCCAGAAATAGGGCGATACATTTTCACTTTCTAAAAACTAATTTGCCTTGCTATATATCAGCTGACATCCGTTTAGTTTGCAGCTGTTTTTTTAGGATTTTTATGTTTGCTATGTGTGTCCTTTTATTTTGGGGGGGGGGGGGGGAATCCCGAGCCATGGAGACACCCAGGGAACACCATATACATATACTTTAGTAAAAAATTTTAATAAAATAAAATGCAAATAAAAATAATATCACACAATGTGAATGGTCTTAATTCTCCAACAAAAAGAAAAACGGCATTTTTAGAGTATAATAAATTAAACGCCGAAATTTTATGCTTGCAAGAAACACACCTAAAACAGGAAAATTTAAAATATATGAATAATAAAAAATTCTTAACTAGAGTAGATTCTACCTTTAAGAATAAATCGAAAGGGGTTTCTATTTTTTTTTTAAATAACTTAAAAATTTTGGAAGAAAGTAGTAAGATCGACCCAGAAGGTAGATATATAATATGGACTGGAAAGATTGATGGGTTCTTAATAACATTGGTTAATGCTTATCTACCAAATAAAGGACAAATAAGATTTCTTAAAAATCTTTTCAAAGAGATTAATAAAATCAAAGGAGGCCTGTAAATAGTATGTGGCGATTTTAATATGATATTGGATGATAAGTTAGATAAACAAATAGTTGGATCAAATAAATCTGTATCCCATATAAATCATCTTTCTAAAGCTTTCTGCAAAGTAAAAGAGAATAATAACTTGATAGACCCATGGAGGATCTTACATCCAGGTGTATGTGAATATACTCATTTTTCATATCGACACAATTCATTCTCCAGAATTGACTATATACTAACGGATCTTCCAACCTTAAAAGTAATTAAAAAGATAAACATTAGACCCACCCCGTGGTCTGATCATTCTTTAAACGAATTAGTTATACAAGATCAGAACTTAAATAATAGGGGGAAAAAAGTTAGTTGGAGGATGGATCCCTGGCTCTTAAAAAATGAAGAATTTGTTACATATTTAAAAAAGGAAATAATAGAATTCTTCAAAATTAACAAGAAGTCCGTAAATTCGGATGTAACCCTATGGTGTGCCTATAAAGCATTTATTAGAGGTATATTCATCTCAAAATCAGCTGAAATGCAAAGGTTAAGAGGTAAATCGTTAAGGATTCTATATCTAGAATTAAATAAGATGAAAGATATTTTTAGAGTGACACCAAATAAAGAGAATAGTAAGGCAATAAAAGATATAAACAACAAAATACAAAAAATCCTTCAATTACAATCAGATAAAATAATATGGAAATTTCAGCGTACACAATTTCTTGAAGGGGGTAAACCAGGTAAATTCCTGGCTAATACATTGAAGAAACAGTATATCAAAAATAATATTGCAAAAATATTAGATCTAAATAACGTCCCGCAGTTTCATCCAGATAGGATAGGAGAGGTATTTCAGGAATATTATAGCAACTTATACAATTTAGAGAAAGATCATCAAGTAGACAAACCAGGAATAAAAGAGATCAAACAATACCTGAATAAGATAAAGCTTCCCACAGTATCGGTAAACCAACTTAGCTACCTAAATAAACAAATTGAAAGTGTAGAGATAATGGAAATTGTGTCTAATATTAAAAAAAATAAAACTCCTGGGGTAGATGGGTTCGATAACTTATTCTATAAATACCTTACCAAGGAATTGAACGGAACGTTATGCGACCTCTATAATGAAATCAAACGGGAAGGGGTGATACCATCAGAATTAACGGAAATAAAAATAGTTAATATATTGAAACAGGGGAAAAACCCAGAAGAATATAAAAATTATCGCCCAATCTCCTTAATCAACGTAGATATAAAAATGTATTCTAAAATTCTGTCGAATAGATTAAGTAAGATCATTTCTACATTAATAAAACCAGACCAAACAGGATTTATCCCGAATAGACAAGCGTCGGATAATACCAGACGTCTCCTTGACAACTTGGCCTTTCTAAAGAAAAAGAGGATCCCCTCCCTGACCCTGTCATTGGACGCAGAGAAGGCCTTTGACAGGGTCAGGTGGGATTTCTTAGACAGTGTTTTAGAGAGATTCGGTTTGGGAAGCTTTGCCTCAGCGGCAGTAAAAGCTTTGTATTTAAATACTACAGCATATATATCTTCTCCACAATTTAGTACGGGCAAATTTTTAATAACTAATGGTACTCGCCAAGGTTGCCCGCTATCCCCCCTTCTTTTTATTTTATTCCTTGAACCTTTACTAACAACTATCAGAGAATCATCAGAAATTAAAGGAATTAGAGGAATATAAGATAATGGCATATGCTGATGACATCGTAATAACAATAACAAATCCAGAACTTTCCTGTAGAGCCTTGCAGACTGCTCTCGAAGAATTTAGTAAATTCTCTTACTTCAAGATAAATCAACAGAAATCCGAAATAATTACTTGTAATATATCATTAGAAGTAAAAAATAGGTTAGCGAACCTATATTTATATAGATGGAATCCCCCATATATAGTACACCTGGGTATAAGATTCTCTGGTCATATACATAATATTTTCAAAGACAATTATAGTGAAATACTGAAACAAATTAGGAAATTATCGAATGATTGGGGATCTCTACATTTATCATGGATTACTAGAATAAATACAGTAAATATGAGTTTGATACCGAAAATTACCTATATTATGAGGTGTCTCCCAGGTAAAATACTGGCTTATCATATCAAAAATATTCAAGAAACATTAGACGACTTTATATATCAGGGGAAAAAACCAAGAGTGAAGAAAACCATAATATGTAAGAAATGTGAGAAAGGAGGAGTTTAAAATTGTCAGGATATAAGACTACTAATATGGACAAAATGTGGATAATGGAGGAATATTTACTTAAAGGTGAACCGTCTCATATAATCTCTAAATTTAGTAACATAATGGATGAAAATACCCCCTTGGAAAAAGGCCTGGGAATATTAGCCTGGGAAGAGGATATGAAAACTAGAATTCTAGAAGAAGACTGGATTAAAATATTTAACACTATTAAGAACTCATCAATCAATTCCTCATATAACGTAATGATGGTAAAACTAATCCATAGATGGTACTATGTTCCTATTAAATAAAAAAAAAAATATAGTAATTTAGATGGCCTATGTTGGAAACAATGTGGACTACCAGGCACAACCCTCCCCATGTGGTGGGATTGCAAAAAAATAAAAAAATTCTGGACGAGATTAAGTCAAGAATTATCCACTCTTGAGGGCAAGACAATTATCTGCAATCCTTTAGAATTTATTTTACATATGCAATTGGAAAGATTCCCATTAGGGGAAAGATATTTAATATCACACAAATGCCTGGTCGCTAAATGGTTACTTTTGAAATGTTGGAAACAACCACAGGTACCTTCCTGGAAAGAATTAGAGAACGTTGTCTCAAATAATAGGGAGATGATAAAAATAGAACTAGCCAATAATGTATGGGACATAACTCCTAAAGCCACGCATTTGATAAAATGGCAGCTCTGGGACCAATATTTGCTATCAAGCTAGAGAATTGGTGTAGGTGGGTGTTTTCCTGGTAATGTCTACATGACTTCTTCCACTTTGTTTTTTTTTTTTTTTTTAGTTCTGTTGTTTTTTTCTTCCTCTCTGTGTGGGTGTTTGTGCAGATCTTAGTAATAGAAGTAGATTGAGATAATAAGATTCTGCACTTGTAATGTTTATGTTTTTCTGTTATTTTTCTGTATATTGCAACATATTGTTATATTCGTCTTATTTTTCTCCTTTTTTTTTGATGAAGATATATTTATACAAATTAACTTGTAAAAAATTTAGAAAAAAGAGAAAGGAAAAGAAAAAAGAGAGAGAGAAAAGGGAGAAAGGGGAAAGGTTCAATTAAGTACAATGAATAATGTGGGTTCTACACAGACTTTTGATTTGGATGAGAAAGAAAAGGATTATATCAGATATCAGTAGCTAAGACTTTTATAACCTTAATATCCATTGTAATCATGAATTTTGTAATTAACCGATATTTAATATTTATTGCAACTGGACTCTATAATCAAGTGATATATATGAATTATAATTGAATTTATATATTGTTGACTTTTGTATTGTCTGAAAACTTTCAATAAAAAAAAAAAAAAAAAAAAATTATTTGTTTTTTAAATGTGGACTGCTGGTAGCCCAACTAGATTGGATTGGTTGAACTTGGCACAGTGTATTTTAAAATCATGAGAAAAACTGTTCTGTAAACTAAAGAAAAATCATTTTAGGAGGTTGAGAGATAAAGAAACCGGATGGGGGGATACCGAGCAGAGCACACCATCTAAAGCCCACTGGGAGACAAACTCATCCATTCCCCCAGTGGACAAAGCCAGGTGGTACTCTGCCCGGATATGGGAGCGCACCAGCACCCGGAACATGGCCTCAGGTGACAAGGGAACCCCCCCTATCAAACACTGCTTCCTGGACTTATATATAGCCAATTTGGCTAATGCCAGGAGCAGGTTGACAAGGAGGTCCCTGGCCTTATTGCCCCGGGACACTGGGCGCCCAAAAATAAAAATGTGAGGGGAGAAATGCAGCCAGAACTGCAGGAGGAGGCCCCTCAAGAGTGACAAGAGGGGCTGCAGTCTGGCGCAACTAAAATAAATATGATACACGGACTCTCCCTTGCCACAGAATGGACAAGTGGAGGGAGAGTCTGTGAATTTAGCTAAGTACTCTCCCGTGCTCAGTGCACCATGGAGCACTCTCCAACTCAAGTCCCCGGTGGGTCGTGGAACTAAATCAGAATAAAGTTCCCTCCACCGGGGCCTCTTGCCCTCGTCAGCTGGTAGGACCCGCCTCCAGATGGTATCGGGATGGGTCACGAGGGCAAGGAAGTGCACTGTATGGAGCACAAGAGAATATAAGCTCTTCCTCGGCATGCCGCGAAAGCATGCCCAGGGTATGTCCCTCAACTTCGAGAGGTTGGGGACAGGAGGAGCCTGAGGGGAAACACGGGGCTTGTGTCCAATGCAAACAGCCGGAGCAGGGGTGTGGAAAGTTGCATGTGGCACTCCGGCCTGCAAAGCCCCGCGAAGGAAGGTGCGCGAGTCGGGGGAGATGGCATCCCTAATCTCCTGGAGCAAGCGCCCTGAGACTTTGGGCGTCACATATCCCAAACGGAGCGCAAGCTCCTGGGGTGACACCCAATCAGAACGCCCATATTCCAAGAGATCCCCGACTCGGGTCATCCGTGCATGACTAAGGCGGCGGATGATACTGGGGGACTGTAACTGCTGGATTAAATAGCAGGGGCTCCGTGAATATTTCATCCTCCAAAGGCACGCCCTGCCTGGTCACGGAGACCATGCTCCAGGCCTTGAGGGTTTCCTGGTAGTATGCCGGCAACACAGAGAGGTCTCTCCCAAACCCCTCGGGCCTGATCAGAAATAATTGCCGGTCATACCCCAGGTTGCGCAACTGGCGATAAAAGCTGGATGCCAGTGCGCACCACTGCGGAGAGGGATCTGCATATAGGTATCTCTGCAGGTACTGAAGGCGGAAGGTGGACAACTGGGAGCACACACAAACTACTCCCTGTCCACCCTCCACCAAAGGCAGACTTGCCACCCCTGCAGAGACCCAATGCCTTCCCATCCAGAGGAAATCTAACAAATTGGTGACAAACTCGGGGGTCGGACTCAGACAAATCAGCCGGTGCCAGATCTGAGAAGCCACCAGCTGATTCACCACTAGAGTCCGCCCCCTAAGGGAAAGCATTTTTGCTAGACCCCTCCATCGTCCCAGACGAGAGAGGACACTGCCCTCTAACTCCCTCCAGTTGTCTGGGACGGAAGCATCCGCAGCGGACAGGTAGACCCGCAGATATTTAATGACATATGCCTCCCACGTGATGTCACGAAATGTGGGAGGCAAAGAGTCTACCTGTAAATTACCCTCTAAAAGGCCTGTGCATTTGGACCAGTTGATCTGAGCGGAGGAGGCAGCTGAACATACCTCCTGGCACTGTTTTGCCAGCTCAAGATCAACTGGATCCTGGGCCACGAGGAGCACATCGTCAGCATAAGCTGAAAGGACAATCCGCATGTCTGGATCTTTTAGCACCAGCCCTGTGAGCCTTTTCCTCAGTAGGCAGAAGAAAGGCTCAATGGCCAGTGCATATAACTGTCCAGACAAGGGACATCCTTGACGCACCCCTCGTCCAAATACCAAAGGTGCTGTTAGGGACCAATTGATTTTAAGTAAACACTCTGCAGAGGCGTACAGCGTTCTTATAAAGCCCACAAACTGTGGGCCAAAGCCGTACGCTTGCAGAGTGGCTATGAGGTAACCATGGTCCACCCTGTCAAACGCCTTCTCTTGATCTAAAGAGAGAAAGGCGAGTGACAGACCAGTCCTGCGAGAATAATGCAATAGATCCCGGACCAGAAAGATACTATCAAAGATAGTCCGGCCCGGGATCGCATAGGACTGGTCAGGGTGAACCAATTCTGCCAGCACAGACCCAAGTCTAAGCGAGATGGCTTTAGCTACAATCTTGTAGTCCGTGCTGAGCAGAGAGACCGGTCGCCAGTTCTTAATAAGCCAGAGATCCCCCTTTTTGGGCAGCAGGGCAAGTACTGCCCTGCGACAAGACAGGGGCATCTCCCCGGTCTCCAGGGCTTCCCCAGGGACCAGATGGAAATCAGGTCCCAGAGTCTCCCAGAAAAATTGGAAAAACTCTACAGTCAGTCCGTCCAGTCCTGGAGACTTCTCACAGGACATGGCACGGATGGCTTCAGAGAGCTCTTGAAAAGATAGTGGTATATCAAGCCGCTCTCTTACACCCTCACTGACTGTGGGGAGCCCCTCCCATAGCACCCTGCAGGCGTCTGGAGAAATGGGATCCGGAGAGTAAAGATCTTTATAAAAGTTCCGGGCTCTATCCCGGATACTCTCCGGATCTGTAAGGGGGGCACCGTCTTCATCTAGAAGACAGGTGATGTGCCTACTGTTACCCCCCTTTTTCTCCAGTGAGTAGAAGAGGCGCGAGCCGCGGTCTAGATCTTTGAGAAAACCTAAGCGGCTGCGCACGTATGCCCCCTTGGCCTGGTGTCGTTCCAGGTCACAGAGGACACCCTTCCTCTCTACATACTCGCTCTGCAGGGATTGGTCCCTACAAGTGAACAGCCTCTGCTCCAGATGGAGTACCTCCCCCCGGAGTGACTCTAACTCAGCTTCGCGCTGCCCACTCGCACCCTTGGTATATTCCTGACACAGAAGTCGCAAATGAACCTTGCCCACGTCCCACCACAGTTTTAACGTGGCAAAGTCCCCCTTGCAACCCCTCCAGTCCGTCCAAAACTCCCGGATCAATGTCACGAGCCCCTGGTCCTTCAACAAAGCATTGTTGAAGTGCCAATAGGCGGCTCGTGTCGCTGTTGGCGTTAGCGCCACCGTCACAGACACACAGTTGTGGTCTGTGAACGGAGCCAGCCTAATGGCACAAGAACCGACTCGTGACATATAGTGACTAGATATATATAGTCTGTCGATCCGGGAGTGGGACACCAGACCGGCTCTCACCCTGACGTAGGTGAAACCGTCTGATGCCCCTGGGTTCTGCTCTCGCCAGATGTCCTCCAGGGAGAAGCGGGCGATGATCTCCCGCAGCGCTGACGCAGAAGGCGGGTACGGCTCTGGACTATTCCGGTCCAGAGCGTCGAGGGTGCAATTGAAATCACCCCCGAGTACCAAACACTCATCTGCGTCAACAGTCTCCAAAAACTGGGACAGTCTGGCGAGGAACCTCACTCTCTCGGGCCCTCCAGCAGGGGCATATATATTAACTAGGTTAATGATGCTACCCTGCTCTCGGACCCGGAGGTGGATTAGACGGCCTGGGATAACAGCTTTCACAAGCAGCAGCTCTGGCTGAAAAGACTCTGAGAACAGGGTCACCACTCCACATGACGCCGATGTGAAGTGGCTGAAGAAGACCCTGCCTCTCCACTCCAGTTGCCACGAGGCCTCAGCCTCTGGAGTGGTGTGAGTTTCCTGCAGGAAGCTCACAGAGTACCCTCCCTGATATAAATAGGAGAGTACCTGGAACCTGCGGAAACTGTCTTGACAGCCATTGGTATTTAGCGTGCTTATGTGCAAAGCCATTACTGCGTGTCAGGAATTGTGCGTTCCTCAGACCCTTGAGACTGCTGATAGGACACGCACATTTTATAGAATTTCCGGACGCGGAGATGCTCCGCAGTCCCAGAATTCTTGGCCCTAGTGCTGACCACTAGATATTGCTGGAGAGAGTGGAGAATAAACGACATATTCTTCCACCTCTCCAAGGCCAGCCGCACCTTCCTTTTCTTTTGTCCATGAAGGGTGCTCTCAAGGAAATAGATCTATTCCTTGACAGGGATAACCCACCCAGAATCTGATGTTCCTTCTAGTGGGTCACCCCTGGGCTCCTCTTGGCTGAGGGCTTTTACTCCATCCTCCCCGGCTGGAGTCAGTTTCCTCAGCTTTATTCTCAGGGACCCCCTCTTAGATGATACAGAAGGAGTCCCTTTAGCACCCTTCAAGGTAAATAATGGACCCTTGGATTGCTGCTGCACCCCTGTAGCTTCAGGAGTGCATTCAGGGGTAGCTGGCTGGACAGCAGTGGCTAGCATGGCTTCCTTAATGGAAGCCTTGGAGGCTTTATATGCCTCCTCTGCCAGTTCCACCGCTGCTTGCTCAGCTTGGATGGCACCGATGTTAGGGTCAGTGGACGGCTGAGGAGGGTAGACAGGCTCTCCCATGATGTTAACAGGAAAACCTGTTTTATCACCCTCCCCCATTTCCACTTCCCCTTGTGCCACATCCCCCCTGACAGACAAATCCATGGGGTCCTGAATGGGGGTCATGCCTATATTCCCCCCCCCTCCAGTAGTGACTCGGCCTGGGGCTCTAACAAAGCCCGAGGTACGTCACTAGAGAGTGACACTGGAGGAGGAGACTGACTGGTGCCCTTGAAGCTCAGCACCTCAGGGACACTGACTACCCATTCAGAAGGGGCTTTATTGGGACCCCCCTCAAAGGCCATAGGCAGAACCTGATCTTTCTTGTCTACCCCTGCCTCACTTGGGAGACCCTCTTGCCCCTGCTTTTCCTCCAGACCCTTTTCCACATTAACCCCTATAGGGTCTGGAGAGAGAGATGTGTGGTCTGGCACCGGCTGGCTGAGCTTAATAACCAGGCCAGACAATGTCACCGGATGAGGAGGAGATGTTTTGTTCCTCTTCTTGCTTTTAGAGGGAGGTGCTCCACTATAGAGCACTTCCCACTTATCAGCAACCTCCCTGTTGGTTTTATGTTTCCTCTTCCTGGGGACGTCACTCCTGGAAGAGGAGCTGCCACTAGCTGCCTCCCCTACAGAGGGCTTATTATCCCTCTGCTTACACTGTGCCCCCACACTAACTGATGTAATTATGGTGGGGGCAGATTGGGACTTGGGAGATGCAGCTGTGACACTGGGAGGACCGGTGACATTCTTCCCCTTTTTCCCCTTGTCTGCAGTCTTGCTGGAGACCACAGACACAGATGGCTTTTTTGGGGAAGAAGGGGGTTTGGAGGCCGTGGTGGTGGCTTGAGGAATGGCCTCCTTGCCTGAGCTCTGTGGGGGGGCTATGACCCTTGAGGTCCCCGCTATTATGGACTCAGCGGGGATGGGTGCTGTACTGACGGAGGTGCCATTTGCTGGGGCTGGGGCATGATGCTTTACATTAGGACAATTCCTACGTGTATGCCCCAACCCCTTGCAATGATAGCACTGCACCTCCGTAGTGCTGTAAAAAATCCTGTAGAGCACCCCCTCAAATGGAACCCCAAAAGACCCCTCGATGTTTTCTGCGCCCTGAGGCAGGCACATTTGTACCTGCCTCTTGAGAGAGAGCACATGACAAAGTGCTCTTTCTCTGCACCCCAGGGGAATTTTTATAAATGGTGTTTTTACTTCCCCTAGGCTTAGCAGGTGGGGGCGCAGGAGGGAGTCTGGTAGGAAGGGGGGGCACATTAGAGAGTGTTACTTTTGTGCCCAACCCTTCCAGGGGTTCTATTGGGACATATAATCCCCCCACTGTGATGCCTCTCTGTATAAGAATGTGAGCAGCAGCCAGCGTACGGGTAAAGAAAACTGCTTTCCCGTACATTTTGCTGGCTGCTACTATAACAGGGGGGCTGATGACATTAGCTGCAGCACGCAGATAGATATCAATGCTGTAGACCCCAGACATCTGACATTTAACCCCAATGCTTCCTGGTGATCTGCCCCTCAGCCCCAGCAGTGGTATTACTGGGGCCAGCAGAAACCACCTGTGACCAGGTATTAGCCACAGGGGTAGGTCTGCTGGCAGAACCACCAGGAGCTGGTGCTGCCTTATCTGCCTATGCTGTGCAGTGCTCAGCTAGGATTTTCAGGGGCCATTATTCCCCCTTTTGACCCCTGAGGCTTCTTAATGGTCTTATCCCTCATGTTTAGACACTTTTTTTTTGTTTATTTGTTTTATTTATTTTTATTTTTTGTTTTATGATTTTCTACTGTTTTCTTTTTAAAGATATATAAGTGTGAAAAAGAAACAAAAAGACAAAACTAAGGGAGAGAGAGAGATGATGCTTGGCAGTGGAAGGGTTAATGGCCTGTTGCAAGGTGTCTAATTGCAACAACACAGAGAACACAGAGGCTTTTTAACCCCTCTGTGTCTCTGTGTCAGATGTTAAAAAAAAAAAGCCTTTTCAACAAAAATTCTAATTGTTTTCCCCCCCACTGCCTACAAAGATGTTACTTGTCTTCTCTCCCCCAAAACATAAAACCCAACACCAAACAAACAAAACTTCAACAAAACCTAATAAACTTTTTAAAAGAAAAAAAAGTCAAAGTAAAAAAACTTCAGGAGTGAAGGTGTAGTGCTAAGGGAGGGTGTGGCAAAGAGAGCTGAGCCTGACTCCCAGAAAACTAAAACTTAAATTAAACTAAGAAAAATACCACAAAAACTCCCAAAAATGAACAACACCGTGCACAAAGTGCTTATAAACAGAAAGGTGTTAAAATAAAACTTGTATTTGAGGGACTAAGACCCTAAAAAGCCTTTTGTTTAGAGCTCAAGCATGCACACAACATGCTCTCTGGCACAGTACTTGTAAGCAAGACACACACTATGGTTAGCGGTCAAGCAAATGAACTTTGATTGGCAGTCAGGCAAATGCACTTAGATTTAAGAAAATAAAATTATTTGTTTTTTAAATGTGGACTGTTGGTACCCCAACTAGATTGGATTGGTTGAACTTGGCACAGTACTTGTAAGCAAGACACACACTCTGGCTAGCGGTCAAGCAAATTAACTTTGATTGACGGTCAGGCAAATGCACTTAGATTTAAGAAAATAAAATTATTTGTTTTTTAAATGTGGACTGTTGGTACCCCAACTACATTGGATTGGTTGAACTTGGCACAGTACTTGTAAGCAAGACACACACTCTGGCTAGCGGTCAAGCAAATGAACTTTGATTGATGGTCAGGCAAATGCACTTAGATTTAAGAAAATAAAAGTTTTTTTTTTTTAAAGTAGACAACTAGTAAACAATATTATATTGTATGCGTTGTGCACACACAGTATAAGCTGTGAGCCTGACACACACACTTGCAAGCAGGGGCTAGCAGGGAGACAGGCAAATAAAGTTAGATTACACAGAAAAAAAACAAAGAAAAAAATGATGTTATAGCCCTAAAAAGGGCTTTTTGGGGTGCTGTGTTTACAGCAGAGATCTGATGAGTCCTTCAGCACTGCACTGGACACTGAATAAACTTGCCTAGCTATTGATTTCCCTATTCAATCAGCATCACCTACACTCTCCCTCCTCTCAGTAAGACTGCAAGTTAGTTATGATTCCAAAATGGCTGCTGTCCATGAGGTAGATGGCTCTGGAAGGGAGTGTATGCTGCTGATTGGCTGGAATGTGTCTGCTGACTGTGACATGCAGGGTCAAAGTTTGCTCAATGATAAAGTATTGGGGGCGGGTCGAATCTCGCATATTTTCGCCGGGAATATTCCGCCGGCGAACTATTCGCGACATCTCTACTTGTTATTAAAACATTGAATCATTTTTAATTCAAAAGTTTTCTGCTGTTGGAAAGATCTTTTATTTTGAGGTTCTGGATGGAGTGATTCTCATAGGGGAAATGGTGTCCAACTGGAGTACAATAACCGTATTTATGGTGCTTTTTGATGGAACTTCAGTGGAGGTTCATTCGTATGTGTAGTTTCTGGCTGTTTTTTCCAATATAGCACCCCCTTCCAGTACTCCATCCAGAACCTCAATATAAAAGTACTCAGAGGGAATTTCAGAACTATCCAACAGCGGAAAACTTTTCAATTAAAAATGATTCAATGTTTTAATACCAAGGATATGGGCATTAATATTGATTTATGCTCTCCAGCCCACTATCTTAATGTCTTATAGCTCACACACATTCCACATACTTCCCCCCCCCCCCTCTATTGCTGCTTTTGCAAGCTACATGCTATGTTGAAATGTATTGCTCTTTATTCTTTCTTTGTTGTGTTCTTATCTACAACCTGATCTATAGACTTACATACTGACCTATCAAGACATTATTCACAATGCTGGTCTGATTCTTAACTCTGCCCAATGAATTTTGTTCTTCCTGTTTCGTTCCTTTCGTCTTTTTCTGTGTACAGTTTTTAGTTCATATCTGTATCAGTTTTGCTTTTTGACTTGATAAAGAGAGGTTCTTCTCTCGAAAGCTCATCAATATATTATGAATAAATGTGTCCAGTAAAAAAGGTATCACTATTTACTGCAATACTCTGATTATTCAACTGGATTAGTGGACACTCACAGCTACCTCAATCTTCATATATATGTATATATATATATATATATATACTATATATATATTTATATACATATATATATATATATATATATATATATATATATATATATATATATATATATATATGTGTGCCTTGCAAAAGTATTCACCCCACTTGGCATTTTTCGTGTTTTGTTGCCTCACAACCTGGAATTAACATGGATTGTTTGAGGATTTGCATCATTTAATTTACATGCCCACAATTTTGAATATGTTTTTTTTTTTATTGTGAAGAAAACAACAAATATGACAAAATAACGGAAAAAGTAAATGTGCATAACTATTCACCCCCCTAAAGTCAATACTTTGTAGAGCCACCTTTTGTGGCAATCACAGCTCCAAGTCGATTTGGATAAGTCTCTATGAGCTTGCCACATCTTACTGGGATTTTTGCTAATTCCTCCTTGTAAAACTGCTCCAGCTCCTTCAAGTTGGATGGTTTGTGATTGTGAACAGCAAACTTTAAGTCTGACCACAGATTTTCTATTGGATTGAGGTCTGGGCTTTGACTAGGCCATTCCAACACATTTACATGTTTCCCCTTAAACCACTCAAGTGCTGCTTTAGCAGTGTGTTTGGGGTCATTGTCCTGCTGGAAAGTGAACCTCCATCCTAGACTCAAATCACGCACAGAGTGGTACAGGTTTTGCTCAAGAATATCCCAGTATTTAGCACCATCCATCTTTCCCTCAACTCTGACCAATTTCCCAGTCCCGGCTACTGAAAAACATCCCACAGCATGATGCTGCCACCACCATGTTTCACTGTTGGGATGGTGTTCTTTGGGTGATGTGATGTGTTGGGTTTTCACAAGATATGGCATTTTATTTGATGGACGAAAGGTTCAATTTTAGTCTCATCAGACCAGAGCACCTTCCTCCATACAATTTGTGAGTCTCCCACATGCCTTTTCGCAAACTCAAAACGTGCCATTTTGTTTTCCCCTGAAAGTAATGGCTTTCTTCTGGCCACTCTGCCATAAAGCCCAACTCTATGGAACGTACAGCTTATTGTCTTCCTATGTACAGATACTCCAGTCTCTGCTGTGGAACTCTGCAGCTCCTCCAGGGTTACCTTAGGTCTCTGTGTTGCCTCTCTGATTAATGCCCTCATTGCCCGATCCAAGAGTTTTGGTAAGCGGCCATCTCTTGGCAGGTTTGCTGTTGTGCCATGTTCTTTCCATTTGGTTATGATAGATTTGATGGTGCTCCTGGGGATCATCAATTATTTGGATATTTTTTTATAACCTAACCCTGACTTGAACTTCTCAACAACATTGCACCTTACTTGTTTGGAGAGTTTATTGCTCTTCATGGCAGTTTTTGGTTAGTGGTGCCTCTTGCTTAGGTGTTGCAGCCTCTGGGGGCTTTCAAAAAAGGTGTGTATATGTAAAGACATATGATGTGACACTTAGATTGCACACATGTGGACATCATTTCCCTAATTATGTGACTTCTAAAGGTAATTGGTTGCACCAGGGCTTTTTATGGGCTTCATAACAAAGGGTGTGAATACATACGCACATGACAATTTTCTGTTTTCTATTTCTAAAAAATAGTTTTAGGTATATATTTTTCTCATTTCACTTCACCAACTTAGACTATTGTGTTCTGATCCATCACATAAAATGCAGATTAACAAAACATTAAGGCTGTAATGTAACAAAATAGGTAAAAAGTCAAGGGGGGAGGGTGAATACACTGTATATATATATATATACTTAAAACCTCTGTTTTTTCTAAGTCATACAAATCATACTTTTTTGTGTCTGTCTTCTGTAGCTCATGAAGACACTCAAGGGTGTAGGAACCAAAATATTTTTTGTGAATGCAGCTCCCTTGATGCACATAACACTTAACAGCTTCTATACGCATACATACACACAATTGTAGGAGAAAAATGATACCCATAACCTACTTTTTACTCCGAAACCCAGTCATGATACAAAAAAACTGAGTCTTTTGATAATTTTCTTATTATAGATTTTATTTAGACAAAAATGCGGATCAGCTGCAAAAAGAAATCCAAAATGGCCGCTGTTGACTGACTAACTGTCAGAAATATAAACAAACACAGCTTTTTATAGTCGTTTACATAACACATTACGACCTCGCAACACTCGGACGCAACTTGCGAATATTACAAAATTCAAAACACAATAAATACACACAGCACATACATAAAAAGCTTACCTACAGCAAGAAGGACCATCCAGGACCTCAAAAAAGCAACTTACACCTTCATTTAAGTCGAAATAAAAGAGTTTAGACACTAAAAATATCGCTAAACGAGAGAAAAAATGGCCGCCGAACAAAACGAAAACGAGGCTACAGCACTCTAAACACCATGAGAAACTCACAAAACACCACAAAACGCCTACGGATATTCCGCTAAGACGCATACCACACATTACCCGCCATTTTACGCCAATGCGGAAATACACGACTATGCTATAACGGTTTAGTCTTGCGCACGCACAGTATTACACTGCACACATTCAGCACGCTTACACAGCAGCTCCACACCACTAATGCTGCAGCAACATCAAAACAGATTGCAGCTCTTCAACACAATGCTTCAAAATAGGTAAAGTATATTCATTTATTAATGTATTACATATTTCATTATTATACACCAAACAGCATTAGCTACCTTACAATTTCATTGCTGTCATTTTTTGACGGGCAATTCTCTAGTAAAAAATAAAAATGACTATTTTAGAAAGGACTTACTATCACATGCATTCTGTTATTCATTTATTTTTTAAACTAAATGATTTGTTTGTGTTAATTTCATCTGAAAAAAACATTGCACAGAGAAAACAAATGTTCAATGGTATATATAAGAAATTATGTTTTTATATGTGAGCTTTGATACTTATTGAATAATTGAAAATACAAAAATGCTTTCTATATTTAAAAAAGCTAATGTTAGGGAGAATAATCATATTGAGGTTTGCAAATTCATAGCCACGTTCACTATATCATTAGTCTCTACATCGATTCCAATAGAAGAGAAAGAACTAAAGATATAATGTAAAATTAATCTTGGAACTGTAAGTTCCTTTCATAAGTATATACATGATTCTATTTAGCACCACAGGCTGGTATAGCTCATTATGCATCCTGTCAAACAAAGGAAGGTTAGAAACAGCCTCATAATCCTGTTAATCTACCAGCAATTTTAAAAACGAAATCATTTTACCCCAAAGCTTTTGCACATACTTTCTGATGGGGCAGAGCACATGTGGTAACTTCAGTGTGTATTTTTCAAGACCAGCATGCATGTCATAAACACTGTCTTGCTAATTGTGTTTCCAGTCAGTTATTGATGATTGATGGTTTACAGAAAATGTACTTACCATTTAAGTTTTTTTAGGAGCTAGGAACACTATTACTAAAACTTGGAAGTCGTCCATTCCTGAGTACGTGGAGGTGCAGAAAAAACTTAAACACATTTACTCAATGTGCATAGATTCTGTGCTTTCACCACTGCAACCTGGGATTGATTCCAGTAAGGGAACTAAGTGGTTAAACCACCCTGAATCCATGCAGGGTTGTGCCTGGTCAGTACTTGGATCGGAGACCACCTCAGAATACCAGGAGCTGTATACTGTATCCCACTGGAGGAGGAACTGGCAACTTACACCAGTATTTATGCTGTAAATACTAAGTGTATCGGCATGGTGTGTTAAGGTCCATGATGTCACATAGAGTTGGACATGAGCGAATAAAACAAACACTGTAATGTGATACCTGATAAAGAAACATCATTTCAGAACTGGTCTGTTATCATGCCTAATTTGAGTTAATATGATAGTATGCAAATTACATTTCCTAACTGTAATTATATTTTCCATATATATTCCTATAATTTTATGGCAGTGGGTCTCTATAGTAATATGTCAGAAATCAAAATCAATTACAGTAAGGCTGAAATTCAAATTAATATTATTCCCTTAGAAATGATGAGTGATATCAACTAGACATTTTGCCTTTAAAATTAAATCTCACAGTTGTTACTTATCATGTCACTTTAAAATGGGCAAATATTTCCCAACAATTTCACAAAAATGAAAACTAAAAATTGAGTTTAAAACAATCATAAGGTAATAACATTGAAATGAATGAATGGTAGTAGTATGGCAAGTAATATTACTTCAATATCATATACAGATGTATTGATGGCTAGAAGCAACATGGTGAGAGATGTTGAAAAAGATATACAGTTGATGACAATAGCCATATCTGATTGCACTTTCCATGTACCAAAATGTTTGATTTAAAAAATCTTTAGGATATCCCAGACATGCATGAATGTCCTTATTGTGTTTATACCTACCAGCATGGGTGTAGGAACTGGGGGGGACAAGAGGGACAAATTCCCCCCAGATTTTTCAATGAGTTTGCTTATGTGTAAAGAAGAAGTTGTGTGGTATTTTTATACTACATGCTGTATTCCCCCCAGATTTTCTTTGGCTCCTACACCCATGCAGGCTATCAGTTCCGGATATCTTGCATCTTAGAAAAATAGCCCTTATTGGGTAACACAGAAATACCAAGGGCATCATTCAATTGCGATTTGGCCAATTGAATAGGGCTCTATATAAGCACAGAGTATATTTGTTTCACCAAAGTTTTTAGTTAGTGACGACCTTGCTTTTGGATAGAAGTTCACTAACAAAAAACTTCTGTAAAAAAAATATGCTATGTGTTTATATAGAGCCCTATTCAATTGTCAAAATCGCAACTGAATAAGGCCCCAAGCCTCTCATGTTTATTTATCTGGCAAATATTTACAACTAAATGTTGATATTCTGATATAAAAAAAAAATCTATTGTCTTGTACATTATTTGAGATAACATTGAAACAGTCTAAAGTGTGTAAAAAAACAAACATAATAGGAAAAAAGTAAGTACACAAATATAAATAAAATAAAAATGGAATTAATCATATGCACTGACATCAAGTGATTTAAGAGGCATACCACTGTAACACCAATTCAGACTTTTAGGTAAAAGTTTACTTTCAGTTACTTTTCACTATTAGAAGAACTTTCAATGACTCAGTAAAGGATTATTGTATTATGGAAAATAGTTTGAACATTTTAAGTCTGACAAAGAGATACATTTTAATTATAGAGAAAAGGTGTACACATCCCTGCAGAAGCAGGGCTTTATCTTATCATCAACTGCTTCTGTGTATATGGCAAATGCTAGGACCAGAACTTTCGCAGCAAAATTCCACGTTGTCCTTCCTCCTCCTTTTTTAATAGGTTCTTCTACTCACCCAGGCCCTCATTCAATTGCGATTTGGCCAATTGAATAGTGCTCTAAATAAGCACATAACATATTTTTTTTAAATACGTTTTTAGTTAGTGAAAACCTTCCTTTTGGATAGATGTTTACTAACTAAAAACTTCCTTAATAAAATATGTTATGTGCTTATTTAGACCCCTATTCAATTGGCTAAATTGCAATTGAATGAGGGCCCCAGTCAGGTTCTATGCTAGCAAGAAGTGCTGAAAACAGAAAATAAAAAGCAAGGACTGAAAACATTCCTGTGTTTGTAAGAGAGCTGGATTATGAGTGCATCGGATAGAGGAGAATTAGTAGTGTTTAAAAACATGTTTTGCATGACAAAAATACCAAAATAGGCATTTAAACACTTACCTCGAAGTTAGCAAAATAGCTTTTAATTTCTGTAAGTTGAAACTTAAGGTTAACACCCTCCAAACCCAGGCTAAACTGGTATATAATTAGAAAAATAGTTTTGGCCAATCAGGACGAAGTAAAGACTGAGGGCCTCATTCTATTATCGGCCGTAAACCGGCCGTAAGGCTGCGATTCTTTGCGGGGGTCCCGTTACCTCGCAATTCAATTAAACGGCCCCGCAAGGATCGCCTCTTACGGCCGGCCGTAAATCTTGCAACCGGCCGTAAGCTCTGAAATCTAAAAAGTCAAAAATATATTGAAGACAGCTCTGTAAAGCTCTGTAAATGCTAGGGATCATATTGGGGGACATGAGGATTAAAAGTAACCCACTCTCAAGCTTGCACATCAGCCCAAACCCGAGTTTAAATTAACTGTTTATTTTCTGGCTGCGGCGTGGGCGGGTCTGAGGTGCTCCAAGCCCTATGGACTTTTTACATGGATATTTGACGTATATTAAAAAAAATATATTTTACTGATTTGAGTATAGGGGAATTTTGTGCTATTTTTGCTAACACCGAAAATCACTTTATAGTCTTCTCAAAGTGCAGGATGGCTTTATTTGGGCTATATTTTGTGCTTAATTGGTGCTAGCTGGACCTCTTTCCTGCAAGTAAGCTGCGGCTCGCTTTTAGCCTTGCAGAGAGGGTTCCCGGAGCAATTGAATTGCAAATAGGATTTTCTTACGGCCGATTTCCTTGCGGACGTTTTAGATCAAAGGATTTCCTCCGGCGCGAGCGGCCGCAAGAGATAGCAAGGCACCGGCCGCAAGCCTGCCGAAATCCCCGGCCGGAGGGGAATAGAATAGCAGAATAGCTTGCGGCCGGTCCTTGCGGCACCGCAACGGCTGCGGCCGCTAATAGAATGAGGCCCTGAAACATTTGTATCAGAATCTGGCAGCTACTTTCTGTTTTTTTTTTCTCTCTGCCTGTCTCCTTATGGGCAATTTCAGCTGTGACCCCAGCAACCATAATTTCCTTTAGAGGTCACACACTGTACCCTGCAGGGTACACTTTATGTAAGCTTCCTAGGGGTGTGCACATCCGGATATCAGTATTTAGTATATAAATATGTAAGCACATTCAACTTTTCAATATAATATATATTTTTCTACTAATCAGTAGCTCTTTATTAGGAAACATTTGAAATCCAACTCACATATCCCTTTAAGCATCTGCTAATATTGTTACTTTCTTTGGTTACATACTCCACAAACACAAATCTTGGATATTTCCTGTTATCACCCCCCCCCATCAGTGACAGACAGCAGTCACTAGGTGGCACAACGATTTATTTGCCAAGATTATATTCAATTTCTTAACCCTATTTGTGCTTGTCCATATGGTTTTCTTGGCAAAGATACTGGAGTGGGTTGCAAGTTCCTTATCCAGTGGACCACAATTTGTCTGACCTCTCTGCTATGACCTGCCCATTTTGGGTGACCCTACATGGTATAGCTCACAGTTTCATTGAAGTACACAAGCCCCTTCACCCTGACAAGGTAGCGTACCAGGCATATCAAATTTTCTGGTATTATGGACTGTACATCTCTATGTCAGAATAAATCTGAATATAATTAAATAAACTGGAAAGTATAAATTAGGTAAAAATTTCTTGCAGGTGTGTCTTGTTTAGCTATATACATTGTACAGTGTATACAATTAGCTGCTATGCTACAACTTTACTACTTAATTAAAACAAAACATATGTTAACTCATGAACATAAAACTCATATTTATTGAAACAATATTGTTATCTGTTTTCTGTTTCTCATGTGTTAGCTAGTTTTGCAAAAAATAGAACTACTCTCACAGTGAAGTTGCTGTATTAGCAGATGAGGAAGAGGAACCATGTCCTTATCGACAAGCAAATAAATATTGTTATTTTAAGTGGATTTCCTTTTTTCCCAAGATGCAATATTGTTGACTAGTTTCTAAAATATGCACCAATAATATATTTTATGCATCCAGCTAAGAATAATGGATAACTAGTGCAGCTGGCACCCGTTGCTCCCTGAAAGTTTGGCCAGTACCTTGGATAGTTTATTCCTCCCATCTGCTCACACTGTACGCCAGTAACTCTTCCATATAATTAAGAGTGGGAACAAATGAATACATGATTGTCCTATAGTTCTGTTTAAAAGCCAGATGATATTCATACTCATATGATGCATTTTATGAGCAAATACTTCCTGTTTTCGTTCAGACATCTGAGTGACTAAGACTTGTCTTTTATAATCTTAACACATTTCAATAATTGCTCAATTTTATACAAGAAAAGTGTTATTCATAAAAACAAAACCTAATTATTTTCATATAATGATCCAAGCAAGATTTTCCCAATTATTATTTATTATTTTAGCAACACATAGAAAAATGTTTCAATCAATAAACACATCTAAACATTTAGCTACTCTCAGATTTAAAAATGTATAAAATGCAGACATATGTCTTTGTTTTCTGCTAATCATCTGGCATTAGTCAGACTCTAGTCTTAAGTAACCGAACAATGGAACAACAGTAAAACATTCTGGGCAGGATGTGCCAAAGGTCATTAAAGTGGTGAGTGAAGTGATTGCAATGCTGCTCTTCATTGTCACAAGCTTCATTGTATGTAATAAGATTTCCACATTATAGGAGAAAATAAATACAATATGTGTTTAGCTTTCATTTACATGATAAGGAGCTGAACATTGCTGTCTACTAGAACATATTTTTACAAGAAAAGGGGATATTTTTTTTTATTTTAAGCTCAAAAACAGGACCCTCCATTATTTTGAAATATGTTAAAATGGTGTTTGATTTGTACCTAACCCCTGAATAGCGTGATCGAATATGTTGGCATGTTACAAATAAAGGATGATAATAATAATAATAATAATAATAATAATAATAATAATAATACTAATGTCATTTTAAAATGTAAATGTATGTTGGCTAATATCATCAGATTTTATGTCTCTTTGGATAGGTGAGAGTACATATAGGATTTTTGGACGATCTGAGTACTTCCGAGCGCTAAGAGGTTAACATTTAACACTCTGATTTTAGAATGTGGTGGGCTTGGGTAGAATTATAATGGGACAGGTACACTTGGCTTGCAATTTTTAGACTTTTTACACCATTCAGAAGGCACATCTTGTAGGGCTAAATTTTCTGTGTTATGGGTCTACTTTACTAATAAATTAGAAACTTTGAATGGAACCAGAACCCTGTGCCTCTTATATATATCCCATGCATGTCCCAGCTCAGCTTCCCAGAATGCAGTATAATAACATTTTTTTCTTCTCTGAATTCTGGGCTGGAAGCAGGTTTTTTAACTTGCTTTAGACATTCAAATGTGAACACAGATGTACTATTTATTTACTATATATATATATATATATATATATATATATATATATATATATATATATATATAGGCTTGGCTTTGAAGATTTAAGAAGGATGTCCACATCTATGGGCTCTTAGGTGGCTGAGGAGGCCAATGTTGGACAGGCAAATTCAACGACAGTGGTTGCACGGGAAAGTTTGTTCTTGGTTGGGTGCTAAGTGACACCATTTTTTCTTTGTTTCCTCTTTTCCTCAATACCAGCCCTGCGTGTGGCCTCGAAAGTGGAGAATGGTACTTCTGCATGCCTTTCAGTCTGAAGCTAAGGCGGACCATCGACAATGGTCAATATAACAGGCATCAAGGGACTGTTTCAGTGAGTTCTTGTACCTCTTCTTTGTCCCTCCTCTGTCATAATTGCCAGAGGTGAGCTCACCATATAGCACAATCTTTGGAAGTCGATCATTCTACATCCTAGAGACGTGTCTAGCCCAACTGCTTCTTCAACAGTATGGACTCAATGCTGGTGATTCCTGCTGCCTGTTCTAGGACTTCAGTCTTGGGGATGTGGACATTCCAGTGAATGTTGAGGATGGTGCGGAGGCAGCATTGATGAAAGTGCTCAAGAAGTCGTAGGTGGTGGCGGTAAGTAACCCAAGACCCGGAACCGTACAGAAGGGTGGTCAGCACAACATCTCTGTACACTTTGATCTTTGTGCATTTGTTCAGATGCTTGTTTTTCCAAGGACTTCAGTGTTGGGGACTTCAGTGTTGGGGATGTGGTCATTCCAGTGAATGTTGAGGATGGTGAGGAGGCAGCATTGATGAAAGTGCTCAAGAAGTCGTAGGTGGTGGTGGTAGGTAACCCTAGACTCAGAACTATACAGTAGGGTGGTCAACACAACAGCTATGTACACATTGATCTTTGTGCATTTGTTCAGATGCTTGTTTTTCCAAACTCTTTTATATAACTTGCCGAATGCACTATTTGCCTTTGCCAGTCTGTTGTCAATTTCCTTGTCAACCTTTGCGTTCAAGGAGATTATGCAACCCAGGTACGTAAACTTTTGGACTGTTTTCAGCTTAGACTCGCCAATGTGAGGGGGACAGTAATCTGAGGTGCCGGGTGCTGGAGAACTTCAGTCTTTTTCAAACTGACTTCTAGACCGAAGAGCTCAGCAGCCTCGGCGAAGAAATATGTAATTTGCTGCAAAGCTGTCGCTGTATGGGATATGAGGGCAGAATTGTCGGTGAAGAGTAGCTCTCGAATGAGTCGTTCCACTGTCTTGATGTGGGCCTTTAGTCGCCTCAGGTTGAACAGACTGACATCTGTGCAGAATCGGATGTAGAGTCCATCCTCAAAATCAAGGTCTACAGTGACCCTTTGCAGCATCATACTGAAGAAGGGAGTGAATAGAGTGGGTGTAAGAACACAGCACTGCTTCACACAGTTGCTTATTGGGAAGGGCTCAGATAGGTCATTGTTGTTCCTAACTTGGCCACGCTCATCTTCGTGTAGCTGGATGATCATGTTGAGGAACTTGGGAGGACATCATATACGTTCCAGAATTTGCCACAAACCCTTCCTGCTCACAGTGTCAAACTCTTTGGTAAGGTCGACAAACGTCTCATAAAGTCCCTTGTTCTGTTCTCTGCATTTCTCTTGGAGATGCCTGAGATCAAAAACCATGTCAGTAGTGCTCCTGTTGGCTCTAAAGCCACACTGACTCTCAGGGAGGAGTTCTTCTGCGATAGTGGGCACCAGTCTGTTGAGGAGTACTCTTGCAAGGATTTTCCCTGTGACGGAGAGCAGAGTTATCCCCCGGTAATTGGAGCAGTCTGACTTTTCTCCCTTCTTCTTGTACAGGGTGATGATGATTGTGTCACGATGGTCCTGTGGCATTTCGCCTTGGTGCCAGCAGCAAACAAAGAGCTCATGGAGTTTAGCGTGAAGTGCTGGGCCTCCCTGTTTCCAGATCTCAGCTGGGATCATATCAACTCCTACAGCCTTATCATTTTTAAGCTGCTCAATGGCTTTTACAGTCTCGTCGAGAGTAGGGATTTAATCCAGTTCTGTTTTCATTGTTTCGTGTGGAATGAGATGAAGAGCTGCGACTGAAACTATGCAGTTGGCACAGAATAGAGTCTGAAAGTGGTCAGACCACCGGTTCAGACTTAACGCCTTGTCTGTAAGACGTGTTTGACCGTCTGCATTGTGCAATGGGCTTTGAACCAGGTTTGTAGGTCCATACACAGCCTTCATGGCTTCATAAAACCCTCTGTAGTCACCAACATCTGCGCAATGGTGAGTTCTTTCAGAGAGGTTGGTCCACTACTGGTTCTGAATTTCTCAAAGCTTTCATTGGAAGTTGCTGCACACAAGACGCAAGGCTGCTTTCTTGTTAGGGCAAGATGGCTGAGTGAGATGCGCTTGATGGGCGGATCTCTTTCCCAACAGTAATTGATGGATCTCCAGACTGTTTTCATCAAACCAGTCTTTGTTTTTCTTTGAGGAGAAACCTAGGACCTCTTCAGAGGTCTGCAGGATGCTGGTTTTGAGATTTTCCCATAGAGCAACTGAGGAGGGATCTGTGAAGCATCTGTGATCTTCTAGTCTTGACTGAAGATTCAACTGGAAGGTGGTCTTTACTCCAGCTGACTGGAGTTTACCGATCTGTAACTTCTTCTTTGGGGCTCCTTTCCTCTTTGGTTTAGGGTTGAAGTGGAGTCAAAGTCTTGGGTGAGCAGAGTCTATAAAATGCCAGTGATTGCACCGAGGATACATCCAGGTTTTCTTTAATCTGTCTTTCTGCTGGAAAACTGTATTGGTGATGGTGAGTTTCTGCTCAGTGCAAAACTCTAGCAGAAGGCGCACTTTGTCATTGTAGTTTCCAACACCATGATTGCCAAGTACACCTTTTCAAGTTTCTGAATCCTTGCCTACTCTGGCATTGAAGTCGCCGAGGATGATGCCCTTGCCGTCTGCAGGGACGTTTTGAACAAGATTTCACAGGTCGGTGTAAAACCTGTCCTTTTCTGCTGGATCCGCTTCAAGAAATGGGGCATAAATTGTAGCATGCTGTTTGTTTTGAAGTGGGAAGCGCATAAAAATGATGCTATCAGAGTGACCCTTTGTCAGTTTATTAAGTTTGGAGTCAATGTGGTTCCTGACCATGAAACCCACACCAGAGAGATTTTTCTTATTTTCTGGCTTCCTTGACCAGTAGAGGGTATAGCCTGCCCCATTTTTCTGAAGGTTTCCTTACTGTAGGAGGTTGACTTCATTGAGGGCTGCAATGTCAATAGCCAGCATTGAGCAGTGGGTCATTCTGGGTGAGTGCTGTTTGTTGTGTCATGCATAGTTCTGATGTTCCAACATGCGATTTTCAGTGCAAGTATACCTTGTGAGGCAGATATGAGCCTTTTCTTTTTTACTGAGTTTCAACCGCATTTGGAGGTGCCCGTTGACCTCGGTGAGCCAACTGGGTGAAGTAGAGATGAGCTTCTTTAGGCCACCTTTTCTAGACCCTACAGAAGGCTGCTTGGTCTCTCAGGGTGCTGTCGAATAATGCCGTCGTCTCCTGGGTCAGCACCAGGAAACACGTACACATGAACCGCCTGCATGCAGGATTGAGACTGCGGCTTCCAGTGACATCTTCCACCTTCCATTTCACCCCTTTTCCATCTCTGCAGGGCTTTAAAATGTTGATTGTTCTAGATGTAGATGTGCCCCCTTGGGCCCTCGAAATGGAGTTTTTTGGTGAGATGCAGTGTGCGCCGTACTGGTCCCACCCTTTACACTCAAGGTTCATCTGTCATGGCCTAGCAAGCTTGGATGGTGACAGTAAGGTCATTGAGTCGTAGGTGTTATAATGGAGTGTCCTTCTCCTATATGGATGGCCTTACAGGGCTAAATCAGAGTCTTCCTTCTCCTAGGCTGGCTGCCAACCAAGGCTAACAAGTCCATCCTACGGAACTGGCATTCAGTCACGCCATAACGTAGCAAGCTCTGTGAAAACGTGGGGCACCAATGAGGTGTTGCTACCGACACCGTAATGTAAGAGAGGCCATATGCCATGACCTCCGGATTGGAAAGCCAGCCAGTGGTCACGTGGCAATCACTACACCGGAAAAGGAGAGGTGATGTATTGCACATACACTTTCCCTGGGCGAGTGTGCCATTATGACAACTGTTACCTATATGGCTTAGAATGTTTATTGTAATTAATGTATATTTTTTACTATTGTATTAAACCTAAGAGGAATGGGAGTGTCCATTAATTCAAATAAATTCAAATAAATGAATTCAAATAAATTGTTTAGTCAGTTTATTTGAGAGATTGCAACATAATTCACTAGAAGAGTAAATCCTGCCAGAGTCAATGAATTTCTGTAAAAATGTTTATGATCATGGTCCTAGCTGCTAATGTTGATATTTTGTCACAAAATTCATCAAGCATGGTAAGTTTCGCCCAATCTACAGTGATGCTGTCCATAAGATGTTAGTTTGAGATGGCAAATATAAATACATAAAATACGTTTATTATTGGGCTCCTGACATTTTCCACAGACACTCAAATACCAAGCAGCTGAAAAGCATTTGCACTTTTATGCTTAAAAGTACAACATGAAATTAACTGTCACTGTATCAGCTCAATTTTATTTATACCAAACAGTAAAACGAATTTGCTGTTTTACTTACCACAACTTTAAAATGCCTTGGAGCCTTTTGCAGCTATTAAACGCAGAGCCAATATAATTAATCTTGGAAGATTAAACAGATAAATGTAATGCCAGATTTGCTAAACATCAGTTATATACTGTCATATTTACTAATCTTACAAATCAGGAGATATATTCTTAAATGTGTCTTTTTTATCCATTGCCAAGCCATCTCATTATTTCTTTATGTGAAGCATTATACACTAAAATTCTTTCAAATATACAGCTTTCATGAACTACTACCAAACCAATATACAAGCTAATGCTTTTATGCTATAACTATTAAGACTAATATGAAGGAAGCGGCTCTTCATTACTATTATTAGTACTCTTTATTTATAAATTATCATCAATTTGTGTATTAGGATATGCAAGGGTACAATAGATTGAAATGTTTAAAGGGCATTTATGGATTTACTGGCAGATAAGAACCATACATTCCCATCTAGTCTACCCATTCTCTTTACCTAGAAGTTTGGCTTAATTAAGCCTTAGGATAGACAGACCTGCTTCAATTCCTTAACCATATTTGATCCTACCACTTCTAATAGAAGATTGTTCCAGCTATCCACTACACTTTCTGTAAATTAGTACTTTCTTACATTACCCTAAAATATTCCACCTTCCTATCTCAAATCATGAACTGTGACTCTAATTCTTGAAATGTGTTAAATCAGGTTTTTATCATACCACCTTCTCCATTTTGTCCACTAAGCTATACATACTAAGGTCACAAACAAAGATTATATAAAATAAAATACAACACGATTTTAGATAAATTGATTAGATTTCTACTAAAGAGAGCTTATAAAGTATTTTGGAGTTTGAGATGATGAGAGATATGCATGATGGTCAATGGTCTAGTACACACTGGAGGTGTAATTTTGTTATATGGTTGAGCCATTCGGTCACATTATGGTTTGTGGAATAAAGGTGTAGGTGACAGGTTTCTTTAAAGGTAATTATTTTAAATGAACATTTCAAACAGTGGTGGTGCTAATTAGCTGCAACCTTCTAGGGTAAGGGTATATAAGTGTATATAAGAATGTATTATGTAGAGGTGACCACAGTATGGTTCTTACTCTTCTTCTGATATTCCCTTGCAGATGCACAAGTGTTCACACTGCCTTACTCCCTTTCGAAAATTCCATAAATTACCCTTCCAGGAGCTTTACTTCTTTCCTAGCATCAACTCTTCAGAGAATATCAGGCTAGGTACTGCGAACAATAATTGCTAAAAGAATTGTTGGGAAATTAGAGAAGTAAATGTATATGAAGATGAAAGAAGTATGAAATGTAGACTAGGGAAATAAATGGGAGAAGAAAGAGACTATAATAATGAAGGAAGAGGGAAAATGGAAGACATCGGAGGAGCAAAGAAAAAAAAGGAGAAAGGGATCCAGACAGTAGAAGAAAATAAGGGGGAATTCAAATCAAATAAGTTGCTGAGAGGAAATTGAGTAAAAGGGGAAATGGAAAAAGGTAACAAATGGAGCCCCTATCAAATGTAGGGTGACAAAACCTCTAAGAGTCATTTGCATAAGCAAAAACAGAAACAGAGACCCTGAGTCTGACAATGAACAACACCTAAGTATGTTTGTTGCATAGGCCAGGTCACCTACTCAGACATCAGCACTCTTTTAGCTCACTTGTGTCTTTCACAGGCAGAAATATCCTGTAGTATATCAATCTGGTCTCACTCAAAAGAGTGATCTAGACCCAAAATACCAGACAATTCTACCCTGAACATGAGAAAAATCAAACACCAGATGTACATTTCAGCCTCTCTTTGACCTTATCAGTGAAGTATAGTTGAACTCCCGAATATCCACAATATATTCACCTGAACAAGTATACATTGCTGGTTGAGCCCACACAACATAATCCCATGGGACTTGGCTACCTGCAAGAAAATGTGAGGTAGTTTCTAAATCGCCAACAAATCTTTTTTCTTTGTTGTATTGTTTCACTATGGATCATATGTAAGATATGATAAGTAGATATGTCAAAACCCAGGCCATACTGTGCTTAGGATATCTAAAGAATGGAAAAGCTATGTAAGGGTTTTCTAAATTATCACCCTTTAGTAATCTGGTCTACTATTTTTGAGCACTTAAACCACAGTAACTCAGATAAGGACATACAATACGTTGGGTTAAAAAAATAGAGTTAAACATTCTTGTTCTCTATGTTTTTATAAGGTCTATTTATCAAACAGAATTAAAGTTTATCTCTACTTGATAAAAAGATCATATAGAAACCATAAGAAGTGTACATAATTATATTTTAACTCCCATTAACCCCCCTTAACTTCCACTATCCCCATTTATCCCCACGTATCTAAACTTATCTACACTTTTATCCAAACTTAATAAATATAATAGAGTAAATTAAATAATGTGAAGGCTGAACAGAAGGTGATGATATTTCTGCCTCTACATCAGTGGCTTTTAATAATGTTGATCTGGGGATGTTGTAGTTACATTCCAGGGCTCAAAAGCACCACCTTTGAGATCCAGGGAATTTTAATCAGGATGATAATGTATGTGACACACTCACTTTTCATCTAGTTTTTCAGTGATTTGAAAAGAGAATATTTTATCTGCAAATAGAATTGTCATTTATCTATACATGTCTAATGATAGTGGTAAGATTCACATGCTAGTCTCCTCATCCCTCCTGATGACTGCCAGATAAGGTATCAAGTACCAGCTGATGAGAACCAGTGCTCTACATGACATATATGAATATGAAACACCATAAAGGTAAAAGATATTTAGTCTTATTGTTTTTACATGATTTTTATTCAGCTATTGACAGTTCAATTCATAGTCCTTACTTTGTTACATTATAATAAAATCTTCCATTCCAAACATATTTTTAAAGGTTAGCTATACAGTTCACATTGGATATTATCAGTGAGTTGCTATGTGTTTTGCCATATTTAGTAAATTGTACTAAACATGCACTGTAGATTGTGTGCTTGCAACAGAGACAGAATTGTAAACGGGATTAATAGCCAAGGTTGATCAGATTGCCTTATGCTAATTTTTTATAATAGCAGCTATCACAGAACAGGCATAAATGCATTCCATGAAACAATTTTTTAGCATATATAATGTATGGAAAACAATTTAATTTTAGCCCTGCTGAGATCAAAATTGCTAAACTGTGACCTTTTAAATGTATTGCCTATTGATGTTTATGTAGCAAAATAAATCAACTCCAATTACTTGGCATGTATATTTTATTTTATCTCTCTGTGAGCATATATGCAGAAAACATGAAAAAAAACAACTCACTTTTCTTTACTGAATTGTGATTAGAGTTTACTCAGGCAGTGTTAGTGTATTTTTTAGGCTACTGCACTTTTTTTTTTAAATACCATAAAGTAAAAATAAAATAAAATGATTGTTTAAACCATAATGTCCTTCTTTTTCTTGATTTTGATATCTCAGTATGATAGATAATTACCTGAATGCACTTGAGATGGCTGTCTCACTCGTTTTATTCTCCTGAACCTCTTCATAAAATATCTTCATGCAATCCATCCAATTTCAAAGAACACAAAAAGTATTAAAGAATATGATTCTTTTTCAGCCACTACACACTACTTGTACCCA
The DNA here is from genome assembly GCA_027410445.1 of Discoglossus pictus. Classification (NCBI taxonomy): domain Eukaryota; kingdom Metazoa; phylum Chordata; class Amphibia; order Anura; family Alytidae; genus Discoglossus; species Discoglossus pictus. The sequence continues at coordinate 63,913,266 of CM050167.1, read as the reverse complement.
ACCAGATCCAATGGATTGAATAGCTGTACAGACTTTCAAGGAGGATTCATTTTGTCCCATCATTGGCTCCAAAGGATGTCAAACAGGCAGCTGAAAGGCCTCTTCACTGAGGACTCCAAAACATGGTACTGGCGATTGTTCATACTGCATGGATCTCAGCTCTAAATACCTATAAAGCCCATCCTAATAATAAACCTATTCTGAAATATTCAGCTCACATACTGGTTATGTCCAAATCTTGAAAGAGATAATACTATAGTAAAAACAAAGGCCTCCATTCAATTGAAACAGTTACAGATAAATTCAATTCAACAAGCCAGCAGCTATCCGTCCGAAAGCCTAAGCCGTAAACCATGCACCCGTAAGTAGCATTTCAGAGCATGATCATGATCAATGAAGAGAAATAAGAGACCGTTGTCAGTAAAACATGAAGGTTAAACATTAATCAATTAGAATTTAGAAGTCCAATATGCAATCCGAATCGCAATCCCACAATGTACAAAATAATAAAAATGTATGACGATACTGTTCTAGTCCATGTGGGTGGCCTGATATGTATTAACTCCTTGATTACCAAAATTGATATAACACAGAAATTATGATAGAGCAACATTAGAAACAATTACAACTTTTGAAATGACAGCATGAATGGCTGTATTACTGGGTCACACACAGTGCTTTGGTTATAATTTAATGTGGGATTGAGGTTTGCTCTTGGCTATCGGGTTGAATAGAAAGAAAGATTCAGTAAAAAGTCCCTAATTTTTATGTAACTGTTATAATATATTTAAAATTAATTCTGCAATTCATCATGATTAAACAAACTATCAGTAATTCAAAAACAAAGAAATCTAGACCCCTTAAAGTAATGCATAAATAATCTTTCCATCTTAAAATATAACAATTTATCCTTTATTCTTGTTACACCTTGCTAGTGTACACATACATGACATGCTTACATACTTACAATGATCTTATTTAAACTGTTATTTCAAGCATGATCATTTTTTTATGTACACTATATATAAGAATGTGGATATTGAAACAGATAAAGGCACAAACTAAACATTATAATGTATAAACAAGACTTGCTTATTCCACTCACACTATAAAGCATAATTTATCTTACTGGATAACTACTTACTAACTAGATATGAAAAGGTGGAATCCTAGTTCACATCCATCTCCTCCCCTCCCCCAAAAATATACCTTGTTCATCATACTTGGCAAGAGAAGACAGGGTCTGTGTGTGAAACGTATGCAAGCCGAAATGTATTAAAAGTCAAGATCTTTAGAGCTGTTCACACTGCTGTAAGGGACACTGCAGGCGTGGATGCTGCACCAGCAGTTAAGTAGGCCTTTTTTAGATTAATGTACATACTTCTGCAATAACTTATTTATGTACATAAGTATAATCATCTACAAGAAGTTTCACTTTCCTTGCCACCTTAATGATAGGAGCATCAATCTTGGGAACAGAGACCCAAGGCCTGGAATCATCCTAAGAGAAAGGCTTGAGTTTTAAAAATTCTGCTTTGGGTATTATTTATTTTCTCAATTCTGGTCAATTCCTGTATAATAACATCCTTGATGTTGTCAATAAGCCAAAAATTTTAACATTGCCTTCTTTAGATTTGCATGCCATCTAGAAGAGACAGGGTTATACATGGGGTATATGTGAGTGGCAGACTCTGCAGGGTCCTCAATCCCCAGTGAAGTGATAGGGTTAAAACTCTCTAACAGTATAAACAAACCCAGCTGAGCTTGACCTTGAAGGGTTACTAAGCAACTGAGTGAGGAAGTTGAGTCTGGGATGGGAGCAGACAGAGTTACACTGCAGTCTGAAGGCAGACTCATAGCAACATTGGAATTCTGAATTAGCCAAACATCCCTCACTGCCAGACTAATTATAGTCTGGCAGTGAGGGAGTTGCTGTTATAGTTTAGTTAGAGCTTCAAGGAAGCTATGCCATTTATTTTGTGGTTGTTTATTTTAAATGCTGGTTGAGAACCAATAAATAATGAAAAGTATTGTGAAGCCTCTTGTGCATTCCTTTATCTTAAGTGCTGAGAAACAGGGCACTAAACCAGCCCAACTTTTGCCACACCAGATCATAAGAAAAGTATGTAGTATCTTCTTCAGCAAACATAATTTCATGTTCTGCATCAGAGACACCTCCCTGTTTGAGCAGGAATTGCCTTGACCTGCAGAATCTGAAAACGTAGATTCAGAGTCAGATTGCTAGACCTTCCTGTCATGGCTCCCCAGTACTCTTTTGGAACTGGCAACTAGAATTTGACACTAGCCATGAGGATACCTGACCCAAGGGCTATTATAAAGGCATATGACTAAGTCACTTGCAGACTTGTATTGTTGTGTGGTGTTTTTCTCTGAGCCCTGGGTGTATGCCATGGGCCTCTAAGATCCCTTTTCATCAGGTCATTTAAGCCTCGGGACTATGGGTCCATTTTTCATTTTGTGAACTGTTATTTTATGTGTAGAGTATGTTTTAAGAGGGAAACTATTGCATTGGACCAATACAAATATTTTGGAGGTTGTATAACTGTAAGGGCAACCAGAAGTCACTTCCAGTAGCCAACCGTGATACCCAGTTCACTCCCTGTTCCAGCAGTAGAATATTCTCTATAGACTTCTCTTGGAAAATCCACGGAACCAATTGAACCATCAAGTCTAATTAACTAGGCTGTCAAACAGCAATTTAAATACTTGTGTCACAATCTACTGCTTGATATGGCTTGAAAAGATCTTAGACCTATCCTATCCAGTAGAATAGTAAGGTCTTTTGTATCCCTGTTAGCAGGAGATGGACCAATATCTGGATGGTTACCACCAGTGGCACCAATGATTGGACAGGATACCAGGTCTGTAATAATTAATGACTGTGACTATTTCCAAGGGCAGGATCAGCAGATATAATCCCAGGCAAATCCACAACTTGGTCTGAGAATCTTCAAATTGCCCTAGCATCCGATTAATCTGTCATGTGTGTGGGATTACAGAATCTATACAGCCTGTAGGGTTGTTCTTCTTTGTCTTTTCAAGCCCGATGAAGAATGGGCTGTATCACTTCTAAATCTTTGTTCTGTCCTGGGTGGCTCTATCAATTCCTCAAAACCCCCATTATCCAGTAAGAAATATAATTTGGAAATTGATGTTTGTCAGCATTTAACATCTTCCGGCAACTGAGGCATGTTTTTTTTCTTCAGTAGGAGAATTATCACAATTGTGACATTGTTCTTCCTTTCTCTTTTTCTCCACTTTAGGTGAGCTAAAAAATATATAAAAATGTATCAGTCACAACCCATTTTGTTCTGTTTTATGGGGTTTATCAGACAGGACAAAACATAAAAATCACTCTTATCTGTAAGAAAAGATAAAATGACTTACAGTGGGGGAAAAAGTACTGCTAATTTTGAACGTTAGTCCACTGACAAAGAAATGATCAGTCTATAATTTTAATGGTATGTGTATCTTAACACTGAGAGACAGAATAACAAAAAAAGCAAACAAAAAAAATGCATGTCAAAAAAGTTATAAATTGATTTGCAAGTCAATGAGAGAAATAACTATTTGAACCCTTCGACTTAGTACTTGGTGGCAAAACCCTTGTTGGCAATCATGGAGGTTAGACGTTTCTTGTAGTTGGCCACCAGGTTTGCACACATCTCAGGAGGGATTTTGTCCCACTCCTTTTTGTAGATCCTCTCCAAGTCATTAAGGATTTGAGGCTGATGTTTGGCAACTCGAACCTTCAGCTCCCTCCACAAATGTTCTATGGGATTAAGGTCTGGAGACTGGCTAGGCCACTCCAGGACCTTAATGTGCTTCTTCTTGAGCCACTCCTTTGTTACCTAGGCTGTGTGTTTTGGTTCATTGCTGGAATACCCATCCACAACCCATTTTCAATGCCCTGGCTGAGGTAAGGAGGTTCTCAACCAAGATTTGACGGTACATGGCCCCGTCCATCATCCCTTTGATACGGTACAGTTGTCCTGTCCCCTTAGCAGATAAACACTACCCAAAGCATAAGGTTTCTACCTCCATGTTTGACGGTGGAGATGGTGTTCTTGGGGTTATAGGCAGCATTCGTCCACCTCCAAACATGGCGAGTTGAGTTGAGACCAAAGAGCTTGATTTTGGTCTCATCTGACCACAACACTTTCACCCAGTTCTCCTCTGGATTATTCAGATGTTCACTGGCAAGCTTCAGACGGGCCTGTACATGTGCTTTCTTGAGCAGGGAGACCTTGCGGTTACTGCAGGATTTCAGTTCTTCACGGCGTAGTGTGTTACCAATTGTTTTCTTGGTGACTATGGTCCCAGCTGCCTTGAGATCATTAACAAGATCCTCCCGTGTAGTTCTGGGCTGATTCATCACCGTTCTCATGATCATTGAAACTCCACAAGGTGAGATCTTGCATGGAGCATCAGACCGATGGAGACTGGCAGTTATTTTGTGTTTCTTCCATTTGCGAATAATCACACCAACTGTTGTCACCTTCTCACCAAGCTGCTTGGTGATGGTCTTGTAGCCCATTCCAGCCTTGTGTAGGTCTACAATCTTGTCCCTAACATCCTTGGACAGCTCTTTGGTCTTGGCCATGGTGGAGAGTTTGGAATCTGATTGATTGCTTTTGTGGACAGGTGTCTTTTTTACAGGTAACGAGCTGAGATTAGGAGAGTGCTCCTAATCTCAGCTCGTTACCTGTATAAAAGACACCCGGAGACAGAAATCCTTCTGATTAATAGGGGATCAAATACTTATTTCCTTCACTGACCTGCAAATCAATTTATAACTTTGTTTTTTTCTTGGGATTTTTTTGTTATTTTGTCTCTCACTGTTAAAATACACCTACTATTAAAATTATAGACTGATCATTCTTTGGAAGTGGACAAACTTTCAAAATCAGCAGGGGATCAAATACTTTCCCCCCCCCCCACTGTACTTTAGTACCTTTATCTGTGACATTTTTGGGCTGCATCAGAATCTGCATTAGATTCAGACTCCATTAGGTCCCAAGTGGAACGACAGAGTCAAAAGTAATTAGTCCTGAACTTCTGAAACTCATACATAAATGTTTGTATATATTTTTAATTTACCTGCATATGTGAAAAAAAGGAGATATTGTAGCCCTCAGCAAGAACAGTGAACAAACACCAGGTCAAAACTGTTGGTTATAACATTATTTTTGAATAGACAGAGTACAAACAGAAGTGACCCTTAGCAACCTAAGTTACCATAGAAACAATCAAGTTTTGGCACCAAAAACCAATAAAAATTCTATTTATGCTGACCAATCCAACATCAACATCATAGTTGCCTCATCTATTATAATTAATTTACTCTTGTGCAATTTTTTGGCTTGTAATGAATTAATTCGAATATCCAACATTGATGTTTCCAGAATGGTAACTGGCAGTTTAAATCCACAATGCACAGTTCTACCACCTTCTAACAAAAGTGCGGCAATTCCAGTGGTTGGAAATGGAAGTGCTATTTGACCCAGTGCTCGAATGCAACTCATCAACAAATTATATGGATACATTTTTCCTGATCCACCAGGGCCATCCAGATAGAAATAATGCTCTTTGAGCAAGCATGTCATCTTCTATTGCATTTGTGATGGCGTTAAATGCTTCCAATTGCAATGCATTTAAAGTTCCATTTTTTTCTTGGGTTTTTTGGTATTCAATCTCAGTGTCATACTCATCAAAGTTAATTTAATCTGGGGGTGTGGCTAAGCTGCTGGAGAGGAAAGACATGTCCTGCAAGAGCTCCAGCTAAGGCCTGGGTTAATCTGGGACAATCGACCCCTATAGATGCCCTGAGTGACCAACAAACAATATCACTAAACTCAGAAGACCTAGGGGAACAAATTGATCCCAAAATTACCTTAAAAAAAACAATAAAATCGGAAGAGTCCCCTGCATGGAATCCCTACCCAGCTGAACTTTTCCCCTTGGAAGCCTGGAGGGAGAGAGTGTGGAGCTGCACTGCTGAGGACATATATAAGCAGGTACAGGGGAGAGGCTATAGAGCTGTAGGGGGAGAGGAAGGGGTACCCAGGGGGGCATCAGAAGCAAATTAGCCCCAGAAAAATTAAGCAATCCGGGGCCCCTTACCCACATATCCCCATCAAAGCTCTCCCCATACCCTGGGTCCAAGCAACCCAGCCCAACCTGTCTACTTAGACTCAGAACATTAAAAGTACACTGCACAGGGCTCACTTACCAACCAAACAGGATTACAAAACCATTTGTTTTTCAAGGCTAGTTTCCAGGCCGAATCCCTGCTTGTGTAACAGACTGTACTAGTGGAACTCTACTACCACCTAGTGGACAAAGTTCAAAAGCACCAAGCAAGTAAAAAGAGACAACCAAAGCTCAATTTTCAACTATAAGCATTTAAGCTATGACCACTTCGGTTCAAGAACTTTTAATAAATCCAAAAAGATGTAACTAGCAAAAAGCCCAGCAATATAGGGACGCTAACAATTGCTCTGGGACAAACCAAGTGAAACCAGGTCTCTGGCAACAACTTGATCTACAATACTCTCACTGAGATGGCAGGTGTTGCCACGAGAAAGAACAATAAAGGGATCCAATCTTACTGCCTACCCAAATCTTCAGCAAGTTCTCCCACCAATAAAACACCCACAGCCGCAGTCCACGCAGCAACAAGCTCTGAAATGTCAGCGCCTAGCACTAAAAGTGACATCCAGGACCTTAAAGACCTAATATCCAACTTCAGAGAGGAGGTCAAATCAGACATCCGGAAGGTGACAACAGAACTAACCACAGAAATTAAAAAGGTGGACGATAAAACAACAAAACTGGAAACTAAAATTTCGGAAATAATGCAACATAACAACAAGCTAACAGAGGAGATCTTGGCTTTGAAGGAGGAACAATCTAGACAACAGTTGCAACAGGAAGATCTAGAAAACAGATCTAGACGACAGAACATAAGGCTGAGGAATGTGCCGGAGTCTGTCAAGGACCTACACGCATACCTAAACGATCTATGTGAATTTCTCCTCCCAAACATACATCCAGAAAACTTGAGAATGGATCGGTTTCACAGAGCCCTAGGATTCCGTTCATCTCCACAGGAGCGCCCAAGAGACATCATTGCCAGATTCCACTACTACTCCACCAAAGAACTGTTCATGAAGGCCGCAAGAAAAGGCATCCCTCCCATCGAGGGGCACACACCGCTGCTTTTTTCTGATCTAGCCCCGACTACCCTTGCCAAAAGGAGACAACTGAAACCGGTTCTGGACTGTATCCTGGCTCAAGGATGGAGGTATACATGGGGTTTCCCTTTTCGCCTCAATATATCCAAAGAGGGAAAATTCTTCACCATCAGAACACTGGAGGAAGGCATTAACTTGCTGGCGGAATGGAACATCAAGGTCACTGTCGGAGAGCAGTTACAACCAACAGAAAACCCGAGAGGAAGGAGTCCTCCCATGAACGGAGAAAAAGACTTACTACAATGAGTTGTCACTTATTTTGTTTCTCTGTTTTTTTTGTCTTTTTTTGCTTCATCTTCCTCTCTCTTCTTCTCTCTCTCTCCTTGTTTTCATGCTACTCTGACAACCAAAGCTAGTTGAATCTGAAAACGAGTAGATCCAATAAGGTAGCACCCACACCAGTGAAAGTTCTAATACACACTATAGACAGTTAACCCAGGCCGTAAAGGCAAAAGCAACACACACCTAGAAGGCGTCCCTACGGGCGCTAACACGTAGACTTCCAAAAGTCCCTACAGTAGGGAAAGTTTAGGCGGACCAATTCAGTGTCAGTTTAGAGACACTAACTGGCCCACCAGTAAAATACGAAGAGGACAGCAAACGCTCTCCTCATAGTAGTTTAAATTACCACACTTTATTTAAGTAAGGAACACAATTAAGTTCAAACATACTAAGAGCCTTCCTGACCAACAGTAAGACACACAAACAGACTCAAGTACTTAGACTTCTTACCCAGGATTACCTTAGGGTTCCCCACTAGAGGAAAAGTAGGAACTTGCTTAATTACTGAGTCAGGTTTTTATAATTCCGAAAGTTTAAGTATAAGCAATTTGGCTCATACTCTGTTGTCTTTTTTCCTTTGAGTACAGATACTCTCCCACACAGCCAGCTGCTGAGCAGTCTTCGGGCGGAAACCAGCAGGAGGCACAGGATAACGAAGTAACAGGCTTCCAGAAAGGTGAGATAGCCATTTAGACACACCAAAGGGTCATACACCTCAATAAGAAATATGGACATTGTCATTGCGTCACACAACGCTCATGGTCTGAACGAACCAATCAAGAGGGGGGTAGCCTTGAGAAATTACCAAAAACTAAATATTGATATCGTAATGATTCAGGAAACTCACTTTAGAAAACAAGCACTACCAAAATATTGGGGGGGAGTCTTTACTCAGGCATTCCATTCGACCGCAGATACCAAACAAAAGGGAGTCACGATTTTGTTCCACAGAAGACTCAACTTTCAGTTAAGTAAAATTCAAACAGATAAAGATGGCAGGTTTTTAGCAGTACATGGGACCATACACGAATGTAAGGTTTCATTCTTGAACATTTACGCCCCGAACACAGATCAAACGCCATTCTTTCAAAAAATACAGAAACTCACAGATAGCTGGGAAGACGGACTTAAGATAATAGGAGGAGACATGAACGCGGTCTTAGACCCGCTCAAAGACAAGTCAAACGATTTAGGTTCACAAAAAATCCCCACAGCGACCAAAGCTCTCAAAAAACTCCTAAAATCAAACTGCATGATTGATACCTGGAGAAACATGAACCCCACAGAAAGGGAATACACATTTTTTTCCGCCAGACATGGTTCGCTCTCCAGAATAGACTATATCCTGATCCCACAGAACGTTACAGGGAACCTAACTGAGGCCTCTATCTGCCCCATAGCATGGTCGGACCACGATCTAGTCAAAATCTCCATGAATAATCTCCTACCGAAAGGAAATAACCCAAGGTGGTCATTAAATCACAGTATACTGAACGACCCTATCACACGAGATAAGGTCAGAACTGCAATCGTAGATTATCTTGACCTCAATACAGTAGGGGAGATAGACATAGATGGAATTTGGGCAGCTCACAAGGCAGTGATCAGGGGAGTCTGTATACAAATTAGTTCAATCAAAAAGAAAAAAGACCAAGCACAAATCTTACTTCTAAACCAGAAAATTGCTGAAGCACAGAAACTATTTGTTAAAGATAAATCACGACATACCCATGAGAAGATACTAAGTTACAAACAAGAACTAAACACTATTTTAAGAGGGAAAATGGTCAATATCCTACAGCGAACTGAAGCTAAATTCTTCAGATACGCAAACAAGCCCGATAGAATGCTGGCCACGAGACTAAAAGAAAAAAGAGCAAACTCATTCATAGCCAAAATAATCACCAAAAATAGGCAGACAGTTTTTAAACCAGATCAAATAGTAAACGAATTCAGACAATTTTATGCGGACCTTTACAGCAAAACACCCGAATCAGGCACCCCAACCCACAAACTAGAAATTGAAAATACACTAAATAACTTAAATATACCCCAATTAGACTCTATCAAAGCTAAATCACTCTTAGAGCCCATCTCGGTCGAAGAAATACAGGATGCGATCAAATCCACAAAGGCACACGGGGCCCCAGGGCCAGATGGCTATTCCAACCTCTACTACAAACATATGAGCGATCTACTTAGCCCCACCTTACATAAGCTATTTAACAGCTTCTTAGCTGGTGAAAAAATTAAACCGGAATTCTTAGAAGCTAAAATAATACTGATTCCTAAACCGGGGAAAGACCCATCCCAATGTGCTAGCTATAGACCAATATCTCTGATCAACACAGATTTAAAAATATACACCAAAATCTTAGCGTCAAGACTAGCGAATCTGTTACCTGAAGTGGTACATCCAGACCAAGTAGGGTTCATTAAGGGGAGAGAAGCGCCAGACAATACCAGAAAAATTGTTGACCTTATTGACATAACCAAAAGTAATGAAGGCCGCGCTATGTTGTTGGCGCTTGATGCCGAGAAGGCATTTGATAGGTTAGATTGGACATTTATGAACGCCACACTGAACAAATTCGGAATTCCGGAAGGTTTTCTGCGAAGCATTGCGACATTATACTCGGAACCAACCGCACAAGTTACATACCAAGGACACAATTCACTAAAATTCAACATCACAAGGGGGACAAGACAGGGGTGCCCTCTATCACCATTGCTGTTCGCCCTCAGTATAGAGCCCCTAGCAATTGCCATTCGTCAGCACACTGACATATCGGGTATACGGGTCGGCCCGACAGATCATAAAATTAGCCTTTTTGCCGATGATATCCTACTAACAATATCAAACCCCCTGGTTAGTCTACCTAATCTATTCAAACTTTTGTCTCAATTTGGCCCACTGTCAGGATTCAAAATTAACACAAGTAAAAGCATAGCCCTTAATATATCACTTCCTCCCACCACGGAAAAACTACTAGCCAATAACTTCCCAATAAAATGGGCCCCGAATTCTATCAACTACCTAGGCGTACAAATTACAAAATCAACTAAGACCCAATATGAAGCAAACTACCCAACCCTCTTTAAACAATTAACTAGGGACCTGCACAGGTGGTCAGAACTAAAGATTTCGTGGTTAGGAAAGCTACATGCTGTCAAAATGAACGTACTCCCCAAACTGCTCTACCTTTTTCGGACCTTACCTATCTCGATTTTAGCGATAGACTTGAAAAAAATACAGAAATTACTAATGAGTTTTCTGTGGAACAATAAAAAACCTAGAATAAACAGAGAAACAACTACTGCGACTAAGAAGGATGGTGGGCTCGGATTTCCAGACATTTCCAGGTACTTTAAAGCTGCTAGACTAGCACAACTAGTTAAGTGGTATGTCAGGGACTCCCCCCCGGTATGGGTTCAATTAGAAAAACACATACTAGGGTCCAATGATTTAATCATGCGTCAGTTACTATGGCTCTCAACCCAGCAGGGCTTCAAGTTACCCCAATCAATTCCATCAAGTGTGAGGCATTCAATTTCCCTATGGAAAGATATAAATAAGAGGAACAGACTGCTAGGCCAGGAGTCAGGGCTCAGCCCTCTATGGCCACTTTCAACTAACCCCAAAATAAACTCTAATGCTCAATACAGATGGTGGATTGATAATAATTGCTCAATTGCGGCAGATTTACCGGTTGTTAATCAAAAATGGTCCACCACCGCATTCCTAGAAGACAAACCCCTTCCTCCGGGGGAATGGCTTAACCTAATCGCTATAAACCAAAGATTAAATCACATCACTAAGAATAAAGGAGGGCAAAATATATCCTTATTCGAAAAATGTTGCATTAAATTCCCGGGAGGGAAAGGAAACATCTCCACAATATATAACCATTTAAGCGATTTAGTCACTCCCCCTAAATTACACTATGAATCAGCATGGGAAGCTGACCTCAACATAAATTTAGACAGAGACCAATGGAATAGTATTCGGAAACAAGCCAAAAACACATCACTTAACGTAATTATGAAAGAAAACTCCTATAAAGTTATTATGAGGTGGTACCTAACCCCAGTAAGAATGCACATAGGGAACCAGACAATTAGTGACATATGCAAAAGGGGCTGCAACCAAAAAGGGACTCTAATCCATAAATTATGGGAATGTCCTATGATTAGACACACATGGGTGGACACCTACAAAACCCTGGAGAAACTATGGGGTCAATGCTATCCCATGAGACCAGAAGAGGCCATCCTAGGATTACCGGTAGAAGGGATGTCCAACTCAGAACAATTCCTAACTAACCAAATTTTCCTAGCAGTTAGGATAGTAGTAGCCGCCCATTGGAAATCACCCACCCCAACATTTGAAGTAGTCTTAAACAAAATTGAGTTCGTTCGATCCATGAGCGTTTTGTCCGCAGAGGTTGACCATAACTACAAGCGCTGGGCCTCCTGCTGGGCCGCCTGGGAGACAAGACGCGGCAGATGAATAGGGTGAGTGACACTTCTCCCTACAAAGGAGCTATTAGGGGATCCATAGTAGTAGTGGTCTTAATTTACCCAACATCATTAGCCCACACAGTAACCTAAACACAGAATAATCTTTCTATTAGATGCTACCAACCAAGCTCAAAACAACAGTTGGTCAGGAATCCAAGTTCATCATATTTTTCCCATAGTTATGGGACTTCATTAAATATAGTTTTCTCGTTAGCCTTAAGTTATTTAAAAGCTAATATCAGCTATTATAATACCAGAAAAACGGAAAAGGGAGAGGAGTTTTGGACAGGCAGAGGACACACTGGAAACCAAATATGTGAAATACGTTTATTGTTAATTCCTATTTATCACTTCTAATGTTTTTGGTGTACTATGTTATATGTCTGACCTGTCTAATAAAAATCAATTAAAAAAAAAAAAAGTTAATTTAATCTATAATTCCTGGATCAAGCAGATTAAAATTGGCACAATGTAATCCATGACAAAGAAAAATGTCCTGAATTTCCATTAATGCTTTTAATTGTGCAATAGTCTCATTTTAACGTTTCAAGAAATCTTCACAAATATGTATTTTAAATGTTTCCCACTAAGTTAATGCATTTGGTACATTTCAAAAGATACAAATGAAGGCAAATTGTTCTCTCATTTGCTTCGGCATTTGACATAGTGCTGCTTCCTCGAGATATGTCTCCCATTCTGTATCATCTGCCAGAAAGTTTTGATGTCTTGCAGCTAACTGGAAAGACTCACAAACTATGTAATTGACTGTGCGTAAATGTTCATAATCTTGTGCACCGCAAACATGTAAAAGGAGTAATCTTAAACGGAAACGTTCAATGTCTCGTGGACTGAAGGTATATGTTCTTGGGATAATTGTATAATTATGTTTCTTTCATTGTCTCCGTTCACCATTTACAAATATATAGTGATATGGAATGTCAATGTATAAAAATTGTCTGGCCTGAGTGTCCTGACAATTTAATTGACACCATGCAGTAAGCGTTGTTGCTCTATGTTAACTTTGTGCTAAAGCATTTCTTTCATTGCCTGCAGTGAAGCAAACAAATTGTCTTTGTGGCAAATAGACAGCTAATCGATACACAGCATGTGACCAATCATGAATCTCAAATTTCAGAATACGCCACATTGCTTCTGGAGCACTTACATAGCGAGCATCTAAATAAGATGAAAGTTTGTCATGTAAAATGGGGTTGTCTTTTTCATTTTGTGCACCTTGCACAACAACAGTTGCTGCATCATATCTTTTATATATATAATAGCGACTTGCCCGTCAAAAAATGACGGTCAATAAAAATTAAATGTTGTAAAATTTGTTTGCAACACAAAATGAGTCACCTACATTTGTCCCTTTTTTTTTCTAAAAATAAAAACACATTAATTTTTTTAACTTTTTATTTTTTTAACTTTCAACTTATATTTCACAAACATTAAACTTTGTAACATGCAACTTGTATATAAAACATTTGTTCAACATTTTGTTAACAATACTAACACTTTTCAATACATATTTAGCACTGAGTAACTGCGGACTATATTAACTTAGAGTAAGTAAATAGTTTTAACAATAACATGCTTTTTATCATTTGTAACATATTTGTTAAACTCTTGTTAAACTAAATTAGCATTGAATCCAGAGGAAGTCAAACAATAAAACCCCCCTATTGAAACTTGTTCAATTGTATCAAAGAGGGAAAAAAATTAATTCCTTCCTGACCCCATTAACTGGCGATCGGATTTCTCCCTGAATCAATACTTTGTCTTTAAATAATACATTTCCAATTATTATTAAATGCTTCAACTTTATACTAACAATACATATTTGACTATACCACATATATATTTAACAAACTTTTTTTTAAATTAAAAAAAAACATATTTAACATCTGAAATTGTAACATCAAACAATAACATTTAACTCTTGTAAATCCTGAAAAATCCCTATTTAAAGAGTCCCAGAGTACTTTAATTTTGTACTGGAAGTCAAACCACTGTTCTCTATTTTTTTTTTTGTCCATTCTTTAGATGTTTTTCGTGAAATATTTTTTTTTGTGCAATCATATTGAGTCCCATAAAATGTTGGCATTAAAATGAAACCATTGTCCTCTATCTTTCCAACACCTCATAGTAGACAGTGTTTTTGGTGTATACACATCCATCGTCCAATAAATGACCTTGAGTTTTGTTTTCTTCAACACTGCACTTTAATTTCTTTTGGATTAGTGCACCTTGAAAAAGCCACATAGAGTTGTCCATGTGCAAAAACTGGTTCCTTTAAAAAAAATCCCAACTGACTTAAAAGTTTGTCCTTGGGATTTATTGATGGTCATAGCAAATGCCATGATAACTGGAAATTGTCTCCATTGAAGGACAAAGGGCAAACCACTCTCACTTGAAACTAAATCAATTCTTGGTATAAAAACTCGTTCACCTTTATGGGTACCAGTTATAATTTCTGCATGTATAAAATGATCTTTTAACTCATGCACAATTAATCGGGTCCCATTACAAAGTCCTTTTTTTGGATTCATATTTCGCAATAACATAACAATTGCGCCTTTTTTCAATTGTAAAATATGTGGGGGCATTCCAGATGGTGTTAACGAATTAATAAATTCGATACTAAAATTCGATTTACTGTCTTTATCATCTGACAGAATTGAATCTGCACTGTAATAATTCTTTTGTGGTGCATTGATATATTTAAAAATGTCGTTATTTACATTCAAGGCATCGATATTTTTTGATGTTAATATCACTTTGTTTGCAATGTCTGTGTAATCCTCATTATTAAGAGTGTTTAGAAATATGGCTGATATGAGTGATTCATTGCAAACCATTTCTGATGGAATTTCATTCAGTTTTCCATCTCCGATTTTAATGAGCCAGTCATTGAATTCATTTTGGCCTTCAGATCTCATATTTAATTCTAATTTGAGATGTGTAAATATTTGCCACAGTTTACTGGTCTTGATACATGTTTCAATGATCTCTGTTCTATTTCCGTGTGGCACAACAGGTAATGTTTGCCTAAAATTGCCTCCTAACAGCATCACCTTTCCACCAAATGGCAAATTATTATCCATCACTTCTTTTAAGAATCTGTCAATACATTGCAGTGCATGACATGACATCATTGTTGCATCATCTATAATAATTAGTTTAGTTAGTTTAAATTTTTTTGCTTGTATGAAATTGAGTTGAATATCTGACACTGATGTTTCCAAAATGGGAACTGGCAGCTTAAATCCACTATGCACAGTTCTACCACCATCTAACAAAAGTGCAGCAATTCCAGTTGTTGCAAATGGCATAGCTATCTGACCCTGTGATCGAATATAACTCATCAAACAATTGTACAGATAAGTTTTTCCTGATCCACCTGGTCCGTCTAGATAGAAATACCGGTCTTTGACCATTTCATCATCTGTAGCATTTGTGATGGCATGAAATGCTTCTAACTGTAAAATATTTAAAGTTGCCAGTTTTTCTTCGTTTTTTTGTTTTTGAAGCTCAGTGTCATAAACATCAAAATTGATGTCATCTATAAGTCCTGGAGCAGGTAAATTAAAACTTGCACAATTTAATCCATGAGCCAACAATATTTCTTGGATTTCCATCAATGTTTTTAACAGAGCTATTGGTTCTCTGTAATGTTTCAAGAAATCTTCTGACATGTTTAATTTAAATGTTTTCCACAAAGTGAAAGCATCAGGTACATTGCAAAATATACAAATGAATGCAAATTGTTGTCTCATTTGCTTAGGCATTTTGACATAGTGCTGCTTCTTCCAGACACCTCTCCCATTCTGTATCATCAGCTATGAAATTTTGATGTCTTGCAGCTAATAGGAATGTATAATAAACTATGTCATTCACTGTACGTAAATGCTCAAAACTCTGTGCACCGGGAACATGTAGCAGAAGTAATCTTAAGCTGAAACGTTCAATATCCCTTGGACTGACGGTATAAATGCGTGGTATGATTTTATGTGTATCTCTTCTTCGTTGTCGCCATAGACCATTTACAAATACATAGTGATATGGTATCTCTATGTATAAAAATTGTCTGGCCTGCGTATCCTGACAGTTTAATTTAAACCACGCAGTAAGTGTGGTATCTCTGTCTTCACTTTGATATAATGCAGTTCTTTCATTTCCTTGAGTAAACCAAACCATCTGACTTTGAGGCAAATGTACAGCTAAACGATAGATAGCATGTGACTGATCATGCATCTCAAATTTCAAAAGGCGCCACATTGCTTCAGGAGCACTCACATACCGAGCATCTAAATAATTTGATAGTTCATCATGTAAAATTGAATTTTCGTTTTCATTTCCAGCACCTTTTACAACAACAGTAGCTGCATCATATCCTTTGTATATATATTTATACACATACTTAATTGATTTAATTGAAGTGCAAGCTTCCACATTGATGTGTGCATTGTACTTGATGAGCAAATGTGGATTGTATGGAATGACAAATCTATTATCAACCGTTTGGCCACGGATAATAGCTGTTTGTCCTTGTGTTCTTTTATACAAAGGATATCCATCACAATTTGCATAAGTTTGCATTTGAAATTGTTTTGGAAATTCTTTAATACATTTTTTATTTTCCATACATGGTGAATTTGGATTCATCTCTCCACATGGGCCATGAATAATTCTATGAGTAACAATCTCCCAAAGTTTTGTATATTTTTCATGGTCTGGCAATTGTGCAGAAATTACTGAATCCACTCTCTCTGCAGTGTTCAACTTGTCTTTTTCCTGCAGTATTACAAGTATGTGAGCATGTGGCAATCCTCTTTTTTGAAATTCAATGGTGTAAACAAAAGCCACACATTGTCCAAATAAGTGTGCTTTAGTGATATCATGTATTAATGAATTGAGTTTGATTTTAAATACTCTTGCCACTAATTCTGGTCAGTCAGAAGTAGTTTGTCCCAGATTGAAATTTTCCTTGATCTCTGGCCATTGTGGATTACACGTGAATGTTATAAATAAATCTGGTTTTCCAAATTTTGTAACAATAGCCATGGCATCATTATACCTTTCTCGCATATTGAGAGGAGATCCTTGGAAAGAGGATGGCAAAATAATTGCTCTTCCAGCTGGAATGTCTATGTTGGAAGCTAAATCTGCTACATAATCCATTAATCCACAATACTGTTCTACTCGTAATTTATTTTGTTGATATTTAATGAAATTTAGATTATTGGCTTCAACTTGTAAATATGAATCAATAATCCATTGTTGAGTGATTTTGCCTCCATGTAAAATTGGATTAAAACAATCACGGATAGCAGTTTGTGGCACTTTATATTCCAGCATGGAAATATTAGATCTAATACGAAGTTTAGTATTGGGATAACTTTCCAATTGTAATTTTGGTTCCCATCCTGGTTCCCCATTTGGAAAGAAAATGGGATATGTCATTGGATCTAAATTACAGCTTAATATATTGATGTTGATAAATGGTTGTTCTTCATTGCGTGGATATATTCTAATATCCTGCTGAAAAGGTGGTTCACCATCTTCATTTTTAAAAACCATGGCAACCTCATTTACAGTAGGTAAATTATATCTTCTTTGATCAGTGTTGCGATCTCTTTTTAACACCATATTGACTCTTGGTGTAGGCAATTGATGCCTTTCGGCATGTTCCTGTTGTTCTTTTTCAAGCTGTGCTAATTGTTTGTATGCTTGACTATATGGGTTTTTTTGCATAATTTTATCCAGCTTTTCAAAGACTATGGGCAAACACTGTCTATTTTCTGGAAGTGTCATTCTTTGTTCCACAGCTTCCATCGTATCTAAGACATATAACTGTGCAAATTTCCTTTGCTCTCCTTCTTGTGGGTGTAAATGTGAAGTTCGGTGGTATATTTGACCTTGAACTCTGAAACAGTAAGGACCATGTCCTGGTACATTTTCTGCTAATGTTGCACCCATTGAAGCAAATGAAATTGCACTGTTATAAGACCTTATGTTTTGTTTGAAATTATTATAATTTGGAAATGATGGATCGCTCATAATGCATTCTAAATAATATGGAAATGGGTGTCTTAATGGAAGTTTCACCTTTCCTTTATGACAGCAACTAATGACATTTCCGTCAGTAGGTCTTTCCTTTATAAAATGATAGGCCCCACAAAACTGACAAACCACATTAAGTAACACACAATAATGAGTATCTATTTCTACAGTAGTAGTAAACACATTGTCATGCATTTCTTCAACATAGATATCAGACCCACTTTCTATATGTACATGTTTTTCTTGTGTGTCTACATTTAAGTCATTCTGCAAAATAGAATCATTGGACACTGGTTCACAGAGATCTTTTTGTTTACTTTTATGTTTCCTGGACGCCCCTACACACTCACTTGCGGCTTTCTTACTCATCTTTCTTTTATTTAAAAGTCTCTGTCGATCTTTTTCTTGCAAGCGTTGTGAAGTTTCCGGTGTCTGAGCATCTCTCCACATTTGCTTCCTTTCCCTTGCCAGTCTTCTTTTGCGTTCAATTTTGTCTTCTCCATTATCCGCCATTTTAATCTGTAATTGTAAATAGACATGTAATTATTGTTTGTTCTTTGTTTTGTATACATTTTTTTCATTTTTGTACTGTTCCATTAAAGTAGATGAATAAAATAATAAAACATTTTCAAATATTGCACTTTAGACTGAAAGTAATGAAACCATTTTTCAAAGTATTTTATTGACATATTTGAAATGGAAATAGCTGCACATATATATCTTTATATTATTAATCCTTCAATTCCATTCCTTCTTGATTGAATTCACAGCATACCATCAATTTCTTTTTTTTTGCAAGTGTTGTAAGCTTCTTATTTTCTTTAAATATTATTATTAATTAGTATTGTCTTTTCAACTTTTTTCAAGTTATGACTAAATATCATACATTAATAACTCAATAAGTACTCTCCATTTTCAAAAAATATAAATTTTCACCAAATATATCATATATAGGCTTTTTCTATGCATCACTACAAAATTAAATTTTATACCTGTGAGGATGATGTTGATGTTGTTGAAAGGCTGCAAACGTCACACTGTCTGTTTATTCCCTTGCAGATCCAAATAAACTGTAAAATCAAATTGAGAATATTTCAAAACTTTTGCTTCATCGATATCATTAAATGAACATCAACAGACATATATTCGGCTACATTAAAAACCTAAAATCATATTTTTTAATATCTTGCTGTAGTAATATAATTCAAATTCTGTACCTGTCCAAATTATCCTTATGATGTTCAATGTGTGCAAACGTCACTATCTCTAGTCATTCAGCTACAATTCACTGCAATTATACAAAATAGTCAAATTAATGTATAATCTGTTGCTTCATCTGTATCAATCAATTAGGCTTAACATACATATTTTTGCATAGATTAAAAACATGAAATAAATATATCAATCAATGAGCATGAACACACATATGTAAGCATAGATTATAAACATACACTCAATATTACTATTAGTCTTTAAATAAGAATCAATTAATCTGTATTAATCTTAAATTAATGTCTGACTGAATATAACGTCAAGACCTAAGCATGAGTCTCTTCCCTTTTTTTTTTTTTGAGTGGCCTTTTAAAATGAGTATGTTACAACTGAATTCTTAAAATAATGTACATTACTAATGAAATAAGAATCAATTAATGTTCATTAATATTAAACTAATGTGTGACTAAATCTAACATCAACATATAAGCATGAGTATATAGCCTTCAATTTTTATTTTTGGTTTATTTTATACAAAATATATAAGAACTGAATTATTTAAATAATGTACATACATTAATAATTAATTAATCAATGTGTTCCTTTTTTTATGCACTTTCTTAAACGTTAACCTTTTTTGATATTAATGATTAGTAATGACACATTATGAATGTTATTTACAATTCTTTCCCACAGGTAATCACGATATATAACAAAATAATTATAAAATTAATGTACATTAATAATTAATTAATCAATCTGTTGCTTTTTTATTCACATTCTTATACGTTAATTAATTTTGATATTAATCATTAATTAATTAATGTACATTATGAATGTTATTAACAATTTTTTCACACAGGTAATCACGATATATCCCAAAATAATTCTTAAATTAATGTACATTAATGTACATTATGAATGTTATTAACATTTTTTTCACACAGGTAATCACGATATATAACAAAATAATTATAAAATTAATGTACATTAATAATTAATTAATCAATCTGTTGCTTTTTTATTCGCATTCTTATACGTTAATTAATTTTGATATTAATCATTAATTAATTAATGTACATTATGAATGTTATTAACAATTTTTTCACACAGGTAATCACGATATATCCCAAAATAATTCTTAAATTAATGTACATTAATGTACATTATGAATGTTATTAACATTTTTTTCACACAGGTAATCACGATATATAACAAAATAATTCTTAAATTAATGTACATTAATAATTAATGAATCAATGTGTTGCTTTTGTATTCACATTGTTAAACGTTAACTAATTTTGATATTAATCATTAATTAATTAATTAATTAATTAATGTACATTATGAATGTTATTAACAATTGATTCACACACGTAAGCATAATATTATTTTTCTATTAATTACATTTCTTATTTTTCATTTATTAAGTACCAATTTATTAATTAATAATTATAAATGATATATTTAGCTTTTTGTAATGTAATAATGCTGAAGCAGTATACTGAAGAGCTAACAATCTCTTGAGATTTCCCGGCATCAGAAAACGTCCAGTCAGACTGTCATCACCTAAGGAGAAAGTGTCAGTTATGTGTCAAGTGTGCCCTATATATAGGCTTTGTGCGCAAGACAAATGCATTGTTTTAGGCGGGAAATCCGCAGTTGCGCGAGCCAAATGCGTTGTTTCGGCGGGAAATCCTATGTGGCGCGAGACAAAGGCGGGAAATCTGTGTTAATGCGTAAATCTGTAATTGCGTTTCGTAAAATGTACTCGCTACTGTCTTTTTACTCATTGCGCGGTTAATCCGCATCCTTTACCTCATTGTTTTTCTAACACATACGTCTATGGCTGTGTTTTACGCAGTTCTTAGTAGTATAGCCTCGTTTTCATTTTTTTCGGCGCCCATTTTTTTCTCGCTTAGCCGATTTTCGATCTTTGTAACTCGGCCAAATCGATCTAAATTGGAGTTCCAACTCACTTCCAGACGTCCTGCCTGGTTCCCCATGCTGTAAGTGACCTTTATTTAATTTTTTTGTGTGTATTTAGTGTTTTTTTTTATTGTTTTGGTTCCACCGCTTATCTTGTAATATTTTTCACCTTGTATTTTTTTTCTAAGTGCTACGGTTTAACGGCTCGCCTCGCTACCCGACGCTCGCCTGCAATGAGCGCCTGCGGCGCTCATTGCCAAAGTGCTACGATTTAACGGCTCGCCTGCAATGAGCGCCTGCAGCGCTCATTGCCAAAGTGCTGCGATTTAACGGCTCGAATCGCTGCGCGAGGCTTGCCGGGCAATGAGCACCTGCGGCGCTCATCGCAAAGTCGTATAATCAGAAAAGTGGTACAGTTTAACGGCTCGCCTCGCTGCACGAGGCTCGCCGGGCGATGAGCGCCTACGGCGCTCATCGCTAAGTCGTACGAACTACGCAACGCAGCGTGACGACGAATCGTAGTTAGACAATTATAATATGTGATATTTATACACATATTTCATGGATTTGATAGAAGTGCAAGCTTCCACATTGATATGTGCATTGAACTTCATCAACAAATGTGGATTGTATGGAACCACATATCTATTATCAACCTTTTGGCCACAGATAATAGCTGTTTGTCCTTCTTTTATGCAAAGGGTATCAATCACAATTAACATAAGTCTGCATTTGAAATTGTTTTGGAAACTCTTTTATAAATTTTTTATTTTCCATACATGGTGAATTTGGATTGCTCTCTCCACATGGACCATGTATCATTCCATGAGTTACAATCTCATAAAGTGTTGAATGTTTCTCTGGATGTGGCAGTTCAGCAGTAATTACTGAATCCACTCAGTCTGCCATATTCAATTTATCTTTTTCTTGCAAGATTAAAAGTATATGTGCACGTGGCAAGCCTCTTTTTTTAATTTCAATGGTATAAACAAAAGCCACCCATTTTCCAAATAAGTCTGCTTTAGTTAAATCATGAATTAATGAATTGAGTTTTATTTTGAATACCCTTGCCACCAAATCTGGTCGGTCAGAAGTAGTTTGTTAGAACAGTACATTTTCTTTGATCTCTAGCCATTGTGGATTACATGTAAATGTAATGAATAAATCTGGTTTGCCAAAATTAGTGACAATAGCCATGGCATCATTGTATCTTTCTTGCATATTCCAAGGAGATGCTTGGAAAGAGGATGGCAAAATCATTGCTCGTCCAGCAGGAATGTCTCTGTTTGCAGCCAATTCAATGACATAATCCATCAAGCCACAATATTGTTCTACTCAAAGCTTGTTTTGTTGAAATTTGACAAAATTTAGATTATTTTCTTTGACTTGTAAATAGGAATCAATAATCCATTGTTGTGTGAGTTTACCCCACATAAAATTGGATTATAATGAAACCGGACAGCAGTTTGTGCCACTTTATATTTCAGCATGGAAATATTGTTTCTAACACAAACTTTACTATTTGGATAACTTTGCAACTGTAATTTTGGTTGCCATCCTGGCTCCCCATTTGGAAAGAAAATGGAATATGTCATAGGATCAAAATTACTGCTTAAAATATTGATGTTTATAAAAGGTTGTTCTTGATTTATATATTCTAATATCCCGCTGAAATGGTGGTTCACCATCATCATTTTCAAATACCATGGCAACCTCATTTGCTGTTGGTAAATTATACATCTTTGATCAATATGGCGATGTCTTTTGAGAACCATATTTACTCTTGGCATTGGCAATTGATGTCTTTGCGCATGTGCCAGTTCTTTTTCAACCTCAGTTAATTTTTTGTATGCTTTACTAAATGGGTTGTTGGCCATAATGTTATCAAGCTGTTCAAAGACTATGGGTAAGCATTGTTTATTTTCAGGAAGCATCACTCATTGTTGAACAGCTTCCATAGTATCTTGTTCTACTGTTTCTGGGTGTAAATGTGAAGTCCGGTGGTATATTTGTCCTTGCACTTTAAAACAATAAGGACCATGTCCTGGGACATTTTTGGCTAATGTTGCACCCATTGAAGCAAATGAAATTGCACTTTTATAAGACCAAATGTTTTTCTTAAAATTGGTGTAATTTGGAAATGTAGGATCACTCATGATACTTTTAAAATATTCTGGAAATGTGTGTCTTTCTAGAAGTCTTATCTTTCCTTTCCGACAGCAACTAAATAAAGGACTATAATGACCTTCCTCAATATAGATCTCAGTTGAACATTCTATATCTACATTGGTGTCATCTCTATCAACATTGGAGTCAGGAGGCAAAATAGGTTAATTAGAGAATGCTTTACAGACATTTTTTTGTTTACTTTTTATTTTCTTTGAATCTCCAGCAGACTTATTTTGTTGTTTTTTAGCCATTTTTCTTTTATTTAGAAGTCTCTGTCGATCTTCTTCTCTTAAACATTGTGAAATCTCAGGGGTCTGTGCATCTCTCCATCTCTGCTTCCTTTCCCTTGCCATTCTTCTTTTATATTCTGTCTTATCTTCTGCATTGTCCGCCATTGTAATCTGTTATTGGAAATAGAGTTGTAAAAATTGCATTAGTTTTATTATACATATTTTTTAACCTTTCATATATTTCTAAAAAATGTAATGGTAATCTGTCTCTGTCTGTCTCTCTGGGTGTCTGTCTCTCTGGGTCTCTCGTGGTGTCTGTCTCTCTGGGTGTCTGTCTCTCTGGGTGTCTGTATGTGTCTGTCTCTCTGGGTGTCTGTGGGTGTCTGTGTCTGGGTGTCTGTGTCTGGGTGTCTGTGTCTCTGGGTGTCTGTGTCTCTGGTTGTCTGTGTCTCGGGGTGTCTGCTGCTCTGGGTGTCTGTCTCTCTGGGTGTCTGTCTCTCTGGGTGTCTGTGTGTGTCTGTATCTCTGGGCCTCTGTGTGTGTCTGTATCACTGGGTGTCTGTGGGTGACTGGGTGTCTCTGTCTCTGGTTGTCTGTGTCCTTGGGTGTCTGGGTGTCTGTGTCTATGAGTGTCGGCTATGTGTCTGGCTGCATGTGTCTAGCTGTGGGTCTCTGTGTGTGTGTGTCTCTCTCTGTGTGTGTGTGTCTGTAGGTGTCTCTCTCTGTCTGTCTCTCTCTCTCTGTCTTTCTCTCTGTCTGTATCTCTCTCTGTCTGTATCTCTCTCTGTCTGTCTCTTTCTCTCTCTGTCTCTCTCTGTCTGTCTCTCTCTGTGTGTCTCTCTCTGTGTGTGTCTCTCTCTCTCTCTCTTTGTGTGTGTCTCTCTATATCATGTTATCATGTGTTCCTAAAGAAGAGCTAAGCAAAAGAGCTATTAGCAAACTATAGATTGACATGACAAGTGTAATTCTCATTCACGTAAACATAAATTTCATATTTGGATTTTTTAATAAATGACAACATATGAATTATGTTGATGAAAAAACAGTTAGAGACTTATTAAATAGCGTTTTAACAAATTCAATAAGGCTCTATATAACCACATAACATATTTTGGTTATGTAAGTTTGTAGTTAGTTATCTTCTATCCAAAAACAAGGTCTTCAGTAAGTATTTGTGTTCCAAAATATGCTCTGTGGTTATATCGAGCTCTATTTCATTGGGCAACTTGCAATGTAATAAGGGTGTTAATTCTGTTTTTATAAATAATGTCATCAAGAATGATACCTGTCAATTAGATGTGATATCAACTGAAATACTGCAGATGTCACTTTGTGTGTTCAAGGAGGTGCAGAGATCATGGATCTGTAAAATGACATACAAACATTTTGTAAATATGCATTTTAATTGAGATACATAGCAAACGTAAATCCTAATCATAAATAATAAAAATGCATTTTAAAATGTTAAAAAATGACCTAATATAATACATGAAATTAAATATTTAACTGCTTCTAAGGTGCTATCCCTGACAATGAGCAGTAACCTAATGATGAATGAATGAATTAAATAATACACACGAATAAAATAGCTAAGTAGATATGTATTGCTTTTTTTTCCGTTCTAATTATTCAATATTTTGTAAAATAAATTACTTAAATTAATTAATCAATATCTGTCATCCATGGGCTGTAACAAATACTTAATCCTATATTTGTAAAGAATGTCATCACAAAATCATATACCTGTGTAGTAGATGTTCTATAATGTAAAATGCTTCAGAGGCGACTCCTGTGTTGAGACAGGTTGCGACGTGAGAAATCTGTGAAAAGATGTAAAAATCATATTACATTTTTTGATTGAATGAATGTATTAAATAAGATTGCTCAACGCAAATCAATTAGAGATGTCGCGGACAGTTCGACCGCGGACAATTCGCAGCGATTTTGTCTCGTTCGTGCTCGCAGCGGACGGCGGACACATGCGCTTTTCAGTTCGCCCCCTATTCTTTATCCTTGAGGATACTTTGACCCTGCACCTCACAGTCAGCAGACACATTCCAGCCAATCAGCAGCATACAATCCCTTCCAGAGCCTTCCATCTGAAGGACAGCATACGCTTTAGAATCATTATGAAGCTGCATTTTTTTGTGAGAGGACAGATAGTGTAGCTGCTGGAGATTTAATAGGGAAATAGATAGCCAGGCTGTGTATTTAGTTTCCACTACAGACCTGAAGGACTCATCTGATATCTGCTCCAAGGACAGCAACCCAAAAAGTCCTTTTTATGGCTAGAACATCATTTATTTTATTTTATATTTTTTTTCTGTGTAATCTAATTGCATATGCTTGCCTGCCAGCATGAGTGTGTGACAGGCTAACACCTAACAGCTTATATTGTGCTTATTTTCACTACTCATACCTGGTGGTGTACCATACATTGAAAACAACCATTTTTTTTTCTGTAATCTAATCTCAGTTGCCTGCCTGTGTAAGGATCACAGCTTATATTGTGCTCGTGAAATAAAACAACACTTTTTTGACTGTAATAGATTGAATAGCAATTGCCTGCCTACATGCGTGTGTGTGAAGCCTATTGCATCTACTCTGCCAACTTTTGCCAGTGCACAGTGATACATCATATCTGGTGCAACCGTAGTGTACAGTGACATAAAACAACACTTTTTTGACTGTAATCGATTGAATATCAGTTGCCTGCCTACAGGCGTGTGTGTGAGGCCTACAACACCTACTCTGCCAACTTTTGCCAGTGCACAGTGACACTCATATCTGGTGGCACCTTAGATTGCACGCGCAGTGCCCCAAATTTGAAGTAGGAGGACAGACCAAGCATCTTTTTCCATCTCCCGCTTCCAAAAATCCATGCCATATACACATCCCCTGATAGGTGATGTAACAGGTATTAAACTGATAGGAATAAATAGTACAACTTAATACACCACTCCTATCTGGTGGCACATTACATTGCACATGCAGTGCCCCAAATTCGAAGTAGGAGGTCCGACCAAGCATCTTTTTCCATCTCCCTGTTCCAAAAATCAATGCTATATACACGTCCCCTAATAGTGGACTTAACAGGGATTAAACCGATAGGAATAGTACTACTTAACAGTACACACCTTATAATAATGCAGACAAAGGCAACGCAGAGAGAGGAGTCTGAAGAAGAGGAGTCAGAGGAGGAAGGTGGCTTTGAGGAGATGGAAGACCAAACACAGCAGGCGTCCCAGGGGGCTTGTTGTCACCTTTCAGGGACCCATGGTGGCTGGGTGGAGGAAGAGACCTTCAATGACATCAGTGAGGACAAGGAACGGGACATGGCTAGCTTGGTATCCAACCTTGTGCAAATGGGGAGTTTGCGGTTGTGCAAAGGGCCTGTTTGCGGTTGTTTGCGGTGCATTAAACGGGGAGATTGGTCTGTTACTGTGAAGTGGGTGTAACCCTTACACTACCTGATCGATACAACATCATACCTGATGTTTTAAAGCATGTTATTCCAAACAATTTAGGAATGTTAGGTGATTTATGCCCTCTATGGCTTAAAACCAGACTCTGCATCAACTATGTAATTTTCCGTGGGAGTTTTGCCATGGATCCCCCTCTGGCATGCCACAGTCCAGGTGTTAGTCCCCTTGAAACAACTTTCCCATCACTATTGTGGCCAGAAAGAGTCCCTGTGGGTTTTGAAATTTGCCTGCCCATTGAAGTCTATGGCGGTTGGCCCGGTTCGCCCGTTCGCAAACATTTGATGAAATTTGCGTCCGCGATTCGCGAACCGGAAATTTTATGTTTGTGACATCACTAAAATCAATACTTAATGCTATGTTTGTAAAGAATGTCATCACGAAATCCTATACCTGCTAATTTAATGTTCTGTAATGTTAACTAGTGCAGAGGCGACTCCTGTGTTTAGGCAGGTAGAGACGTGAGAAATCTGTGAAAAGATGTAAAAATCATATTTAATATTTGTTTGAATGAATGTATGAATCATTGAAAGTAAAATCTTGTTGTCCTTGTCAAATATGCATGTAGTAAAATACATTTAAATATTTAAAAATTATATACCTGTAAAGGTGATCTGATTGCAGATGAAATGCTGCAAACGCCCCTCTGTGTAGACAGGAGGGCAGATGATCAAACTGTGAAAAAAATACCTTTTTAATGTTTGTATGATTTGAATTGGCATGGATGCAAAATATAAGTAAATACACTCTAAAATGTAAGAAAGTGATGTAAATATTTAAGCGGTTTGAGGTCAATAAGCAGCAACAGATAAATATGATGAAACTGTAAAATCTACCTATTTTGTGATGCATTTTAGCACATTTAATTTAGAAATCTTTAAAATAAATGACTAATTAACTAATTAATCATGAACATTAATAATTAAGCATCAACACACAAAAACAATTGCATTAATAATTAAGGCTGAAAACATAAATATAACAGCAATGTATTTAATATTTTGTTTGAATGAACGTATGAATCATTGAAAGTACTTGTTGTCCTTGTCATACATGCATGTAGTTAAATACATTTAAATATTTAAAAATGATATACCTGTAAAGGTGATCTGATTGCAGATGAAATGCTGCAAACGCCCCTCTGTGTAGTCAGGAGGGCAGATGATCAAACTGTGAAAAAAAAAGGCCTTCTTAATATTTGTATGATTTGAATTGGCATAGATGCAAAATACACTCTAAAATGTAAGAAAGTGATGTAAATATTTAAGCGGTTTGAGAAACCTATTCCTTTAAGACAATGAGCAGCAACAGATAAATATGAAGAAACTGTAAAATCTACCTATTTTTGGATGCATTTTAGCACATTTAATTTAGAAATCTTTAAAATAAATGACTAATTAAATAATTAATCATGAACATTAATAATTAAGCATCAACACACGAAAACAATTGCATTAATAATTAAGGCTGAAAACATAAATATAACAGCAATGTATTTAATATTTTGTTTGCATGAACATATGTGTGAGGAATTGACTCTGCTGGGTTTTGAACCCTGGTCCCCAGGCTGCTATACCTCTTCCCTACCACTGCGCCAGCCTGCCTGTTGTGAATTCCATTGAGACCTTATAAGCTTGACTCTGCTAGCAATTGTATCAGTACCTAAGTCTCTTCAGCTGTGTCTGGTCAGGTGTCTGGTCCTTGGCCTATATAAGGCACTTCCTGTCTATTGATCCTTGCCAGATTATTGTGTGGTTTCTGATCACTTCAATAAACCTTGTTCCTGTTTTCACCTACAAGTTTGCGGAACTGGATTATTGCTGACCTTGGCTACTGGTCTCCACAACTTTGTGATTTCTATGTCATTACAGTATGACTCATTGAAAGTACTTGTTGTCCTTGTCATACATGCATGTAGTAAAATAAATTTAAATATTTAAAAATGATATACCTGTGATGGTGATCTGATTGCAGATGAAATGCTGCAAACGCCCCTCTGTGTACTCATGTGGGCAGATGATAAAACTGTGAAAAAAAAGGTCATGTTAATGTTTGCATGATTTGAATTGGCATAGATACAAAATATAAGTAAATACACTATTAAATGTAAGAAAGTGATGTAAATATTTAAGCAGTTTGAGAATCCTATTCCTTTTAGACAATGAGCAGTAACAGATAAATATGATGACACTGTAAAATCTACCTGTTTTGTGATGCATTTTAGCACATTTAATTTAGACATTTTTTAAATAAATGATTAATTAAATAATTAATCATGAACATTAATAATTAAGCATCAACACAAGAAAAAAATTGCATTACTAATGAAAGCTGAAAACATAAAAAAAAACAACAATGTAATAATGAAGCAGCAACACTGAAATTTAAGTACAGTGCAAAATGTACATATGTTTTCATGCATTTCTGCATAAAAATTTGTTCTATGAATGATCAATGAAGTAATTAATGAACATTAATAGTTGAGCAACAACCACGAAATGTAAGTCCACTATGAAATATCAATATATTTTTATACTTTTTTTACTAAATTTGTTATTATGACTAATTAATAATTAATTAATGAACATTATAATTCTTAATGATTAATAAAGTAATAAATGAACATTAATAGTTGAGCATCAACCCCAAAATGTAAGTCCAGTGATAAATATACATCTTTTTTTATTAACTTTCTTACTATTAATAATTAATTATTAATTTAATTAATGTACATTAGTAATTAATCAATTACTAAATATATTATAAAGAGTTAATCAATAATGTAATCCTAAAGTAAAGGTAGTGACAATTGTATACATTTTTTTTAAAATAAGTAATAAATTAATGTTAATTAAAAATGAATGAATGAATTAATACAAATATTTGAAATGTTTAATGATTAAAGTACAGGTATTGCAAAATGTAGTAATGTAATTTTTTTTTATATTTTTTTTTTGTAATTAATAAATAATACATTAATTAATATACTTTACCAATTTGTAATAAATATCCAGCAATCAATATCCTGAAGAGCTATCAATATCTTTGGATTTTCCGGCAGCAGAAAATGTCCAGTCAGACTGTCATCACCTGAGGAGAAAGTGTCAGCAGTGTGGCAAGTGTGCCCTATATGTAAGCTGCGTGCACGAGCCAGAACCGTTAGTTTAGGCTGGAAAGCAGCCATTTCAGATGCGTTATTGTGTAGATGGTTGTAAAATGGCGGCGATATTGTATGTGTTACACGCGGCAAAAGGATTTTCCGTCATTAGTAAGTCCGTTGCAGTACCTCGTACGTGCCTTGTCAAACTGCTCCGTGTCCAGCTATGTTTTGCGCGCTTTACGGTCGGGTAGCCTCGTTTTCATTTTTTTTTCATGTCCTGGCTGTTGCCTTATGCTCTGTGTGATGTGTTTGTATTTTTTTCCGGTGTACTTAGTGTGTTTTTACCGTTTCTTGGTTTGCACGTGTCATATTTTTACGACGCGTATTGTGGTTTTTCTAAGTGCTCGTATTTGGAGTCGTATTTTTTTCCTCTAAGTCCCGACGACGATTCATAGTTTGATAACTATTATATGGGATATAAATACATGATGACCCAGGAGCCAGGGGCCAGGTGCACCCCAAAACCTTCCTGTCTATGGCTTATATGAACCCCCTAGATTGTCAGAGTTTATCATCTCAGCGCCCAGCTGCCTTTCCCATGTATCAAGATTGTGTCTCAGGATGCCATAAATCATGCGTGTTTGAAAGCATACCAGGTATATGTCTACCAAACTAAAGGGGCTGGTGGCAGGAGGAGCCTGAGGGGATTAACAGGTATTTGTGCCCAATGCAAACAAGTAGAGCAGGGGGGTAGGGGTGGAAACTACATGTGGTACTCAGGTATGTAGAGCTCTGTGAAGGAATGTGCATGAGTTGGAGGGCATGACATTCTTAATTTCTGGGAGCAAACAATGTGGGACTTTGGGTGTTATAAATCATAGTGAAAGCTCCTGGGATGACACCCAATCTGAATATTCATAGTCTATGGGACTCCCAACTCTGGTAATCTGAGATTGATAAATCCTATGGACGATACTGTGGTCTTTCAACATTGGGCCCTCTACTGCTATTTTATACAGAATGGCTTTCACAAATAGCCCATCCCCATGTTCCAGACCTTTTGGATTTCCAAGCAATTTGTCGGCAACACAGAGAAATCTCTCCAAAACCCCTTGGGTTTGGTGAGAAATAACTGCTGGACATAACCCATGTTGTGCAGCTCGTGATAGAAACAGGATAGCAATGTGTACCACTTGGAAGAGGAATGTGAATACATGTATCTCTACAGGTACTGGGAGAGGAAGCTGTGCAAGTTGGAGTTCAAACACTCCATTCCCTGTCCATCTTCTCCTTCTTGCAGAGTCACAAAGTATATTTGCAGAGGTAATTAGGTAAATTAGGCAAAAAAATGACAGAACAGTGCTACTAGCATTGTGTAATAGATCATAGAACTAAAAGTTATTATTGAACTAGCGACTTGCCTGTCAAAAAATGACGGCAATGTGATGTATATGTTTGTAAAGTTGTTTAGGTATTAATATACATATTTGACACTTGGAAGTATTGTGATATGAAACGTGTATTTTTGTAAAATGTGGAGGTAATGGTTTTTTAACATGCAATTTGTATCTGAAGAATTGTTAACTTCAATATACATTGAATCCAGAGGAAAGCAAAGAGTAAAAACCCTTGTTCAAATGTACACAATTTTAACATGAAGTTTGAAATATATCACATATATAGTTGTGAGCGTACGAGTTGTTGCTAACGCTGCGGCCTCGCGTAGCGAGGGCCGGGGCTCGCGCAGCGAGACGCGGGCCTCGCGTAGCGCGAGGGCCGGGGCTCGCGTAGCGAGCCCGCGGCCCTCGCGAAGCGAGGGCACTGTGCCAGGTTGTCAGTTGCTGGCATGGAGCGCCAAAGGCGCTCCTTGCCAGCAACTGAGGACCCTCGCGAAGCGAGGGCCTCAGTTGCTGGCTTGGAGCGCCGCAGGCGCTCCATGCCAGCACCTGAGGACTTTGCAAAGTGAGGTCTTCAGTTGCAGCAACTGCGACCCTTGCAAAATTTCAAAAAAAGTTTAGGTCGCAACACATTACGACACTCGCAAACAACATACGACACACGTTCACACACATTACGACACTCGCAAACAACATACGACACACGTTCACACACATTACGGCCTCGCAACACTCGGACGCAACTCGCGAACATTACAAAATTAAAAACACAATACATACACACAGCACATACATAAAAACCTTACCTACACCAAGAGGGAGCACCCAGGACCTCAAAAATGCAACTTACAACTTAATTGCACTCAAAATAAAAGAGTTTACACACTAAATAGTTTGTTAAGCGACACAAAAAATGGCCGACGAATAAAACGAAAACGAGGCTACACACGCAAACACCATACGAGACACGTTACCACACATTACGACTTCGCAAACATCGGACGCAACACGCCGACATACAAACATTTAAAACTTAAGAAATAAACACAACAAACACATAAAAAGCTTACCTACAGCAAGAGGAACCAGCCAGCACCTCAAAAAAACAAGTTACACCTACATTTAAATCAAAATAAAACACTTTAGACACTAATACCATCGCTAAGCGAGAGAAAAAATGGCCGACGAACAAAACGAAAACGAGGCTTCAGACGTAACTACACTACACTTACTCGCAATAATGAAACACATACTATGCGGAACGTATCACAATCATATTAAACACCATTTTGAACAGTAATACGCACAAAATGGCGGATGGAACGCAAATTGTAAGCTGGAACGCAAATAGCGCATGCGTATTGCGTTCTAACGCTCTCACTTTCCAGAACTTTCTACAAGTTTATAAATACTGCCTATTTCACACAAAAAAATACATTTCTCCTCAGGTGATCAACGGAGTGACTTCTGAGATAACTGCTGCTTTTACTTGAGAAGACAATTCTTTACTAATTTACTACTTTGCATTGTGCAAATTACAACTGAGAGGTAAGCTATAATATATTACATTTTATTATCAGGACAGGTCAAACAAATAAAAAAATAAACTAGGATTTATGTAGTGACATATATGGCACATTTATGTGTATAGGCTCAAAAAAAAACAACAAAAAAACAAAATTCTATATTAAACAGAGGTTTATGTATAGTGACATGTGACACGCACATATATGTCTATAATGTATAATGACACCTTACACGCACGTATATGTATAGAATGTATAGTGACATGTGACACGCACATTTATGTCTATAATGTATAGTGACATCTGACACGCACGTATATGTATAGAATGTATAGTGACATGTGACATGCACATTTATGTGTATTGCCCATGCATAGTGACATGTGACACGGACATATATGTGTATCATGTATATTGACATGTGACACACACATTTATGTGTACTGCCCCTTCATAGTGACATGTCACACGGACATATATCTGTATAATGTATAGTGACATGTGATACGCACATTTATGTGTATTGGCACTGCAACAAAATTAGCTTAAAACAAAATCTGTAAACAACTACATTTAAATGACATTATATGTCATGTATACTGATATGTCACACGCACATATATGTGTATCGTCTATAGTTACATCTCACACACACACATTTATGTGTGTTGGAAAAAACAAATATAAGGTTAATTTAACCATTTAAATATGAGTCATGTATACTGATATGTCACACGTACACAAAATAATTACATTTAACTATGGAATGTGCTTCATGTATGTGACATATGTGTGTAGCCCCCAACAACAAATAAGGTTAATTTAAAAAAATTACACGACTATATTTTTAAATGACATTCATTTACTTAAATTCAATAGATCATATAAAGCTGAATCTTTTTATTTCTTTGAATATTCAAACAGACTCTGCATCAATAGCGTATCTCAACAATTTGCACCGTGCACTGTGAAGCACAATCCCTTTTAAAGAACACCAACAAAGAAAAAGAGGTAAGATACAACAAGACATTACATGCTCAAAAGGCCATGCTTTGCTACATGAAAAATTATAAATATACAAATAACTATTTCACTTTCTTTTTCAAAAAGACACTACAAGAAGACCGGCGCATTAAGATTGGCAGGAGGGGACCGTCTGTCATTCAAAACTTCAAGCAAGGTAAAGTATTAAGTATAAACAAGAAAGAACCATGAGCCTCATTCAATTGCGACTTCCTCAATTCAATAGGGCTCTATATAAGCACATAACATATTTTTTATACAGAACTTTTTAGTTACTGAACTTCTAACCACAATCAAGGTTTTCAATAACTAAAAACTTTGCTCAATAAATATGTTATGTGATTATATAGAGCCCTCTTCAATTGGCAAAATTGCAATTCAATGAGGACCTATATATCTTTAATGGACAAGGGCCTCACTCAAATGTGATTTGCCCATTTCAATAGGGCTCTATATAAGCACAGAGCATATTTTTTAAAGGAACTTTTTCTTTTGTGAACACGTTGCTTTTGGATACAAGTTCACTAAATACAAAATTACATAAACAAATATGCTCTGTGGTGATATTGAGCTCTATTCCATTGGCCAAAACACAATTGAATGAGGAGCTCACAATATAACAAATGCAGTAACCAAAGGCCCTCATTCAATTGCTATTTTGGGCAATTCAATATGGCTATAAATAAGCACTTTTAGGCCCTTATTCTATTTTAACAAATATATGTGATGATGTGCTTATTTACAACCCTATTCAATTTTCAACATTGCAATTCAATGACGGCCTTAGAGTACTATTACATTGTAAAAAATGCAATTGAATGAGGGGCAAACTATGCAACATATGGTACACACAAAGGCCCTCATTCAATTGCAATTTGCCCAATTGAATAGGGCTCTAAATAACAACATAACTATTTTTTAAAAATAAGTTTTTAGTTACTAAGAGCCTCATTCAATTGTGAGTTGGCCAATTGAATAGGGCTCTATATAAGCACATAACATATTTTTTATACAGAACTTTTTAGTTACTGAACTTCTATCCAAAATTAAGGTCTTCACTAACTAAAAACTTACGTCAAAAAATATGTTATGTGCTTATATAGAGCCCTATTCAATTGGCAAAATTGCAATTGAATGAGGACCTAAAAATATATCCAAAATAAAGTTTTTAAATGACTAAAAACTTATTTAAAAAAATATGCTATGTGCTTATTTAGGGCACGATTCAATTAGCCAAATCGCAATTGAATGAGACACAAACTGCTACACACAAAACTGAATTTCTTATTCAATGTTTAACAACCTATAAGCCTTACAAAGAAGAAAAAATAAGAATAACAAAAGTGTTGCGCACCTAATAGCATTGTACAAAAAATCACACAAACTCATAGGAAACTAAGTTAACATTCTTCTTTAATGTTTAACAACCTATAACCAGTACAATCAAGAATAAATAACTTTTGCACAAGTGGTGCGCACCAAACAGGATTGTCAAAAACTAACACAAACACATAGCAAACTACATTAATTATATTATTTCATGGTTCACTAACTATAAGCATCACAATAAAGGTTAAATAAGTATACCACAAGTGCTGTGCACAAAACAGGATTGTACAAAAAATAACATAAACACATAGCAAAATAAATTTATATTCTTATTTAATATATCACAACCCACAAGCCTTACTAAGAACCTTCAAGAACAATAACAAACGTTGTGGGATTGTACAGAAAGTAAAAAAAAAAAAAGAGAGAAAAAAATAACCATAACTGATACAATACAGTCAAATTAATACATTTTTCAATTATTTAAAAGACATTTCACTCAAACAACATTTTCTATTTTATATTACAACAGATACTGCGTGAAGACAATCGGACGAGGACTTTTTCCACAGGACCAGACCATCGGACGAGGACTCGGACCAGACCAGCAGACGAGGAATTTCAACACAGGACCAGACCAGCAGACGAGGAATTTCAACACAGGACCAGACCATCGGACGAGGACTTTCACCAACGGACCACAACATCGGACGAGGGATATCGCCACAGGACCACAACATCGGACGAGGGCTATCGCCACAGGACCACACCATCGGACAAGGACTTCCAACAGAGGACCACACCATTGGACACCGATTTTGAACCGAGGACCAACAAACATTCGGATTTAAATTACACTTCAACCAAGGTAAAGTATAATAAGTACTAAAGTATAAAAATAAAGAAACTGCTTTCAGTTGCATCTGTGTCAACAGAAAAATAAAATAATTAATTTAATATCTCCCTTATTTTATTTAAATTGCTACTATGCAATACATAGCTCAATAACCACATCACTTTTTTTTTTAGCAAAGAAGTTTTGCAGTGGAAAATATCTATCAACAAACAACGTTTTTAATAAATAAAACCATTATTTTAAAAACATATGTTACATGCTTATTTACAGCACTATTCTATTGGCCACATTCTTAGCCAGTGAGGACACTAATTATAAATTTAACTAAATATAAATGATACATTCTAAATATAAATGATACCTTAATGATTTGCCTTTTAGTTCACCAATTGTGCACAAGAATCTTTAACAGGAATTACAATTTTAAATATACACAATTACATTTACTTTTTTTTCCTTTACAGATTAATATGGCTGATAACGAGACCAAAGAAGAGAAGAAAAGACGTCAAACTAGAGAAAGACAAGAGAGATGGGCCGCCCAGCAGACACCGGAGGAGAAAGAAATTCTACGAGAAAAAGAACGCAAAAGACTTGCAAATAAAAGAATATCAGCTGCAAAAATGAAAGATGCAACCAAAAAAAATAAAAAGATAATAAAGCATTTACAAACTGTTCCTAAAACATCAGATGACATTTTACAAGATACCAGTCAAGACAGACCAAAAAAAGCAACTACAAAAACAAAGCATTTACAAACTCTTACTAAAAACTTACAGGACATTTCAACCAAACAAGTCCAACATATACCAAGAAAAGCTACGAAAAAAACTAAACATTTATAACCTGTTGTTGAAACATTTCATGACTTTTCATCTGATGAATATGAAAGTCAACATCCAAATTGTCCTTTACTGAAGTCTTTAGCAGTAGAGGTTCATAGTTGTGGGGACATGACTACTCAATGTCAATTTTGTGAGGCTTATTATTTTAAACAGGAAAGACCCCGAGATGGACAATTTATTAGTTGTTGTCAAAAAGGAAAGTTCAAACTTCCAGAAAGGAAACAATTTCCAACCTATTTACAAAATATTATTACTGAACCTACTTTTCCAAATTACAAAAATTTTAAGACAAACATAAGATCCTACAA
This sequence comes from Discoglossus pictus, assembly GCA_027410445.1. Taxonomy (NCBI): domain Eukaryota; kingdom Metazoa; phylum Chordata; class Amphibia; order Anura; family Alytidae; genus Discoglossus; species Discoglossus pictus. Next base: position 63,875,717 of record CM050167.1, on the reverse strand, counting down.
TAGTGCCATATCATTTGCATCTATGGGGGCAACATTGGCTGCTAATGTACCAGGACATGGTCCTTACTGTTTTAAAGTCCAAGGACAAATTTATCATCGGACTTCACATTTACATCCAGAGGAAGGAGAGCAAAGAAAATTCGCTCAACTATATGTCCTAGATACAATGGAAGCTGTTGACCAACGTATGCAGATGGAAGAAAATAAAAAATGCTTACCCAGTGTTTTTATAGAGCTAAATAACATTATGGACAACAATCCCTACAGTAAAGCTTACAAAAAATTGGCAGAAGTAGAAAATGAACAACTACTTCATGCACAAAGACATCAATTACCCATGCCAAAGGTTAATATATTGCTTAAAAGAGACAGACATACTAATAAACGTCGTTATAACTTGCCAACATCAAATGAGGTTGCAATGGTCTTTCAGAATGATGAAGGAGAACCACCATTTCAAAGAGACATTAGAGTATATCCCAGAAATGAGGACCAACCATTTATTAATATTAATGTCTTAAGTCCAAATTTAGATCCAATGACATATCCCATCTTTTTCCCACACGGAGAAGCAGGTTGGCAACCAAAATTAAGCCTTCCCAGTTACCCAAATGCTAAAGCTAGAATCCGAAATAATGTTTCTATGCTTGAATTTAAAGTTGCTCAAATTGCCATTAGAGATGAATTTAATCCAATTTTATGTGGTGGGAAACTAACACAACAATGGATTATTGATTCATATTTGCAAGTTGAGGCAAATAATTTAAACTTTATAAAATATCAACAAGATAAACTACGTGTAGAACAATATTGTGGACTCATGGACTATGTTGCTGACGTGGCTACAAGCAGAGACATGACAGATGGCAAAGCCATCCTTTTACCATCTTCCTTTCAAGGATCTCCTCGAAATATGAGAGAAAGATACAATGATGCTATGGCTATTGTGACAAAATTTGGAAAACCAGATTTATTTGTGACATTTACATGTAATCCACAATGGCCAGAAATTAATCAAAATCTACTTCTTGGACAAAGTGCTTCAGATCGACCAGATTTAGTAGCCAGAGTTTTTAAGATCAAATTAAATGAATTAATACGTGACTTCACTATAAATCAGTTATTTGGCAAATGTCTTGCTTATGTATATACCATTGAATTTCAAAAAAGAGGCCTTCCACATGCACATCTTCTCATAATACTTCAAGAGAAAGATAAATTAGATACTTCGGACAAAGTGGATGCAGTCATAGTTGCTGAACTACCAGATCCAGAACTATATGGTAGACTATATGAGATTGTTACTCATCGCATGATTCATGGACCCTGTGGAGACCTTAATCCACAATCACCATGTATGGAAAATAATCAATGTTCAAAAGATTTTCCAAAAGATTATAGAGACAAAACATATGCAAATTGTGATGGATATCCACTTTATAAAAGAAGAGAAGGAGATAGTGCCATTATTCGTGGAAAAAAGTGGACAATAGATATGTAGTACCCTACAATCCACATTTACTCATGAAGTACAACGCCCACATCAACGTAGAAGCCTGCACTTCCATCAAATCCATTAAATATGTCTACAAATATATTTACAAAGGTTACGATGCAGCTACTGTAGTCGTCAAAAGTGCAGACAACCCTGAAAGTAGTGAGTTAGTACATGATGAACTTGCATCTCATGTAGATGCTTGCTATGTCAGTGCGCCAGAAGCTATGTGGCGGCTTTTAAAATTTGAAATGCATGATAGATCACATGCAGTATATAGGTTAGCAGTACATTTGCCACAACGACATTTAGTCTATTTCCATGCTGGAAATGAAATGAATGCATTGGCCCAAAGTGAAGATCGTCACACTACACTAACTGCATGGTTTGCATTAAATTCCACTGATGCTCAAGCAACACAATACTTATATATTGAAATTCCATATCACTATGTTTTTGTGAATGGATTATGGAGAGCAAGAAAAACCAGAGGCAATAAAATAATTCCACGAATTTACACAGTCAGTCCAAGAGATGTTGAACGATTTTGCTTACGGATATTACTTTTAAATGTTCCAGGAGCACAAAGTTTTGAACAATTAAGAACTGTTAATGACATTGTATATGAATCCTTCCATTTAGCTGCAAGACATAGAAACTTACTCGCTGATGATACAGAGTGGGAAAGATGTTTAGAAGAAGCAGCACAATGTCAAATGCCACGACAGATGAGAGAACAATTTGCTTTTATTTGTATCTTCTCAAATGCTCCAAATGCATTAGCTTTGTGGGAGACTTTTAAAAGTAATATGGCTGAAGACTTTATGCGACGATACAATGAACCCATTGCACACTTAAAAGCCTTAATGGAAATCCAAGAAGTCTTTTTAACTCATGGATTAAGTTGTGCAAGTTTTAATTTGCCTGATCCAGGTCTAATAGATGACATTAACTTTGAAGACTATGACATTCAACTACAAGCAGAAAGAACAGAAGAAAGACTTGCAACTTTAAATACACTACAATTGCAAGCATTTCATGCCATTAAAAATGCTATAGATGATGACATGGTGACAGAGCGTTATTTCTATCTTGATGGACCTGGCGGATCAGGAAAAACATATTTGTACAATTTATTAATGAGTTCAGTACGAGCACAAGGAAAAATAGCAATGGCGTTTGCCACTACTGGAATTGCTGCACTTTTATTAGAAAGTGGAAGAACTGTTCATAGTGGATTTAAACTGCCAGTGCCTATTTTGGAAAATTCTGTGTCAGATATTCGCATGACATCCTTACAAGCAAAGAAATTGAAGAAATGTAAATTAATTATAATAGATGAGGCCACAATGATGTCATGCTATGCCCTCCAATGTATTGACCGTTTGCTTCGTGAAGTCATGGATAATATTTTTCCATTTGGTGGAAAGGTAATGTTGTTGGGTGGCGATTTTAGACAAACATTACCTGTCGTTGTACATGGAAATCGAACAGACATTATTGAAACATGTATAAAGTCAAGTACAGTATGGAAACATTTTACCCATCTTCAACTGCAACAAAATATGAGATCAGAAGGCCAAACTGATTTCAATAATTGGCTTATTAAAATTGGAGAAGGCACAACAGAAAAAATACTACATTTCCCTGACGACACTGTAGAGATCCCACCTCATATGATTTGTCAACAAGATATTATATTGGCTATATTTGAAGGGAGCATAAATAACGAAGAATATTCCGAGCTTGCCAACCAAGTTATACTGACGTGTAAAAATAAAGATGCATTAATACTCAATAATGAAATCTTAAAAAAAATTAATGCACCACAAAGAAATTATCACAGTGCTGATTCTGTACTTGCTGATGACAATGAAAGTCAGGCAAACTTTTCAACTGAATTCATTAACTCTTTAACTCCTTCTGGAATGCCACCACATATTTTGCAGCTAAAGAAAGGTGCAATTATCATGTTACTGCGAAATATGAACCCCAAAAAAGGCCTATGCAATGGCACAAGATTAATTGTTCAACAATTAAAGGACCATTTTATAGATGCTGAAATTTTAACTGGGACACATAAAGGAGAGAGAGTTTTCATACCAAGAATAGATTTAGCACCAAGTGAAAGTAGTCTCCCTTTTATACTTCAAAGAAGACAATTTCCCATTATTATGGCATTTGCCATGACCATTAATAAATCACAAGGTCAAACTTTCAAATCTGTGGGTATTTACTTGGAAGAACCAGTTTTTGCACATGGTCAATTGTACGTTGCGTTGTCACGCTGCAAAAATCCACAGGCTATTAAAGTTTACATTGAAAACAATGAAAGTCAAGGTGATTTATTAGAAGATGGACGTATTTTTACTAAAAACATTGTCTACTATGAAGTACTATGACTTTGCAGGATACAAACTAAAGCCATGCAAACATTTTGAAAAAACATTCAAAAATACAAAACAATTGGTTGTTTTATTCAGTCATAATTAATGGAAGTCATGTTTATGGATAATTCGCCTCACAAAATACTTGCCTTGCATTTCTATGAAAAATTATGTTAAAATGTTAAGTCACTATGTTAATGTTTCTAATGTTACAAGTTTAAAAACAATATTTTCAAGTTATTTCATTCAACATATTACAAAGTTCATGTTAAGAGCTCAAGCACCTTTTAAGTCACAATGTAAATATTCTATGTTATCTTAAGATTACTACCTACATTTATCGACAGTTTATGTGCTCTGTAATGAATTACTTTAATTACGTACGGTTTAAGGAGAGTTTTTACTTTATGCCTTCCTCTATATTCAATGTATATTAAACTTAACAATTATTCTGATATAAATTGCATGTTAATACTGATTAATTTCAAGTTAAAATGTTTTTACATTCAAATGTTAATACTTTTAATTCAAAATTATGTTACAAAATGTATTTACTATGTTCCTGTTTATAATGTTCAAAATTAGACAAATGTTTTGCAAAAATCACAAAGTTACATAAAAAATAAAGTTCCATTTTAAAAATATATACTTTCAAGGTTATTGCTTACATATATTTTAAACTTCATGTTAAAATTTGGTACGTTTAAAAAAGTCTTTTTACTTTTTACTTTTATATGGATTCTATGTATATTAAAGTGAACAATTCTTCAGATACAAATTTCATTTTAAAAAACCATTACATCAACGTTTTACAAAAATACATCTTCATATCACAATACTTACAAGGGTCAAAAATATATTTAAATAACTAAACAACTTCACAAACATATACATCACATTGCCGTCATTTTTTGACGGGCAAGTCGCTAGTGTAAGTAATAAACTTGAAAGTATATTTTTTGAAACTTGAACTTTATTATCTGTGTAACTTTGGAAGTTGACAAAACATTTGTAGAATTTGAAACATTATAAACAGTAACATAGTGAATACATTTTTTTAACATAATTTTGTATTAAAAGTATTAACAGTTGAATGTAAAAACAGTTGCACTTTAAAACTAATCATTATTGTAAAATTGAGGTAATGGTTTTTTAACATGCAATTTATAGCTGAATTGTTAACTTGAATATACATTTAATCCAGAGTAAGACAAACATTATAAAAACCCTCCTCTAAACGTACCTAAATTTGAAGTTTCTTACGTGTGTAACTAAGAAACTTGAAAAAAATGTTTTAGAACTTGGAACATTATAAACAGTAACATAGTGAATTAATATTTAAACATAATTTTGTATTAAAAGTATTAACATTTGAATGTAAAAACAGTTGAACTGTAAAGTAATCAGTATTAACATGCAATTTATATGATAATAATTGTTAACTTCAATATACATTGAATACAGAGGAAGGCATACAGTAAAAACTCTCCTTAAAACATACCCAATTAAATTAATTCCTTCCTGAGCACATGAACTGGCGATAAACAATAATCCAGGGAGTAATGTTAAGATAACAGACAATATTTACATTGTGACTTAAAACGCGGTAGAGCTCTTAACATGAACTTTGTAATATGTTGAAGTAAAGAACTTGAAAATATTGTTTTCAAACTTGTAACATTAGAAACAGTAACATAGTTAAATAACATTTTAACATAATTTGTCCAAAAAATGCAAGGTGTTTGTGAGGCGAATCATCCATAAACAGTACTTCTATTAATTATGACTGAATTAAACAACAAATTGTTTTGTATTTTTGAATGCTTTTAAAATTGTTTTGCATGGGTTTAATTTCTATACTGAAAAGTTATAGTACTTATAAGTAGACAATGTTTTTAGTAAAAATACGTCCATCTTCTAATAAATCACCCTGACTTTCATTCTTTTCAATGTAAACTTTAATAGCCTTTGGATTTTTGCACCATGACAACGCAACATACAATTGACCATGTGCAAATACTGGTTCTTCCAAGAAAATACCCACAGATTTAAACATTTAACCTTGTGATTTATTAATGGTCATGGCAAATGCCATAATAATGGGAATTTGTCTTCTTTGAAGTATAAAAGGGAGACTACTTTCACTTGGTTCTAAAACTATTTTTGGTTTGAAAACTCTCTCTCCTTTAAAGGTCCCAGTTAAAATTAGTGAGTTTATGAATTCAGTAGAAAAGTTAGCTTGACTTTCATTGTCATCAGCAAGTACAGAATCAGCACTGTGATAATTTCTTTGTGGTACATAATTTTTTTAAAATATTTCATTATTGAGGATTAATGCATCCTTATTTTTACACGTTAGTATGACTTGGTTGGCAAGCTCGGAATATTCCTGGTTATTTATGCTACCTTCAAATATAGCCAATATAATACCTTGGTGATAAATCATATGAGGTGGGATCTCTACAGTGTCGTCCGGTAAATGTGGTATTTTTTCTGTTCTGCCTTCTCCAATTTTAATAAGCCAATCATTGAAATCAGTTTGGCCTTCTGATCTCATATTTTGTTGCAGTTGAAGATGGGTAAAATGTTTCCACAGTGTGCTTGACTTTATACAGGTTTTGATAATTTCAGTTCGATTTCCATGTACAACGACAGGTAATGTTTGTCTAAAATCTCCACCTAACAACATCACCTTTACACCAAATGGAAAAGTATTATCCATGACTTCACGAAGCAAACAGTCAATACATTGGAGGGCATAGCATGACATCATTGTGGCCTCATCTATTATAATTAATTTACATTTCTTCAATTTCTTTGCTTGTAATGATGTCATGTGAATATCTGACACAGAAGTTTCTAAGATAGGCACTGGCAGTTTAAATCCAATATGAACAGTTCTTCCACCTTCTAGCAAAAGTGCAGCAATTCCAGTAGTGGCAAACGCCATTGCTATTTGACCTTGTGCTCGTAATGAACTCATTAATAAATTATATAGATAGGTTTTTCCTGATCCGCCAGGTCCATCAAGATAGAAATAACGCCTTGTCACCATGTCATCATCTATTGCATTTTTAATGGCATTAAATGCTTGCAATTGTAAGGTATTTAAAGATGCAAGTCTTTCTTCTGTTCTTTCTGCTTGTAGTTGAATGCTATAGTCTTCAAAGTTTATGTCATCTATAAGACCTGGATCAGGCAAATTAAAACTTGCACAACTTAATCCATGAGTTAAAAATACTTCTTGGATTTCCATTAACGCTTTTAAGTGTGCAATAGATTCATTGTATCGTCGCATAAAGTCTTCAGCCATATTAATTTTAAATCTCTCCCACAAAGCTAATGCATTTGGAGCATTTGAGAAGATACAAATAAATGCAAATTGTTCTCTCATCTGCCGTGGCATTTGACATTGTGCTGCTTCTTCTAAACATCTTTCCCACTCTGTATCATCAGCGAGTAAGTTTCTATGTCTTGCAGCTAAATGGAAGGATTCATATACAATGTCATTAACAGTTCTTAAGTGTTCAAAACGTTGTGCTCCAGGAACATTTAAAAGTAATATCCGTAAGCAAAAACGTTCAACATCTCTTGGACTGACTGTGTAAATTCTTGGGATGATTTTGTTTCCTCTGCTTTTTCTGGGTCTCCATAATCCATTCACAAAAACATAGTGATATGGAATTTCAATATATAAGAATTGTGTTGCTTGTGAATCTGTGGAATTTAATTCAAGCCATGCAGTTAGTGTAGTGTGACAATCTTCACTTTGGGCCAATGCAATCATTTCATTTCCAGCATGGAAATACACTAAATGTCTTTGTGGCAAATGTACTGCTAATCTATATACTGCATGTGATCTATCATGCATTTCAAATTTTAAAAGCCGCCACATAGCTTCTGGCGCACTGACATAGCAAGCATCTACATGAGATGCAAGTTCATCATGTACTAACTCACTACTTTCAGAGTTGTCTGCACTTTTCATGACTACAGTAGCTGCATCGTAGCCTTTGTAAATATATTTATAGACATATTTAATGGATTTGATGGAAGTGCAGGCTTCTACATTAATGTGGGCATTGTACTTCATGAGTAAATGTGAATTGTAGGGTACTACATATCTATTGTCAACTTTTTTTCCACGAATAATGGCACTATCTCCTTCTCTTCTTTTATAAGGTGGATAGTCATCACAATTGGCTAGGTTTTGTCTCTATAATCTTTTGGAAATTCTTTAGAACATTTATTATTTTCCATACATGGTGATTGTGGATTAAGCTCACCACCGTGTCCATGAATCATGCGATGAGTAACAATCTCATATAGTCTACCATACAGTTCTGGATCTGGTAGTTTAGCAACAATGACTGCATCCACTTTGTCAGAAGTATCTAATTTATCTTTTTCTTGAAGTATTATCAGAAGATGTGCATGTGGAAGTCCTCTTTTTTGAAATTCAATGGTATATACATAAGCAAGAAATTTGCCAAATATCTGCCTTATAGTGATGTCACGTATTCATTAATTTAATTTAATCTTAAAAACTCTGGCTACTAAATCTGGTCTATCGGAAGCACTTTGTCCAAGAAGTAAATTTTGTGTAATTTCTGGCCATTGTGGATTACATGTAAATGTCAGAAATAAATAGGGTTTGCCAAATTTGATGACAATAGCTATAGCATCATTGTATCCTACTCTCATATTTCGAGGAGATCCTTGAAAGGAAGATGGTAAAATGATGGCTTTGCCAGCTGTCATGTCTCTGCTTGTAGCCACGTCAGCAACATAGTCCATTAGTCCTGAATATTGTTCTACACATAGTTTATCTTGTTGATATTTTATAAAGTTTAAATTATTGGCCTCAACTTGCAAATAGGAATCAATAATCCATTGTTGTGTTAGTTTTCCACCACAAAAAATTGGATTAAATGGATGGCAATTTGAATGGCAATTTGAGCTACTTTAAATTCAAGCATAGAAACATTATTTCGGAATCTGGCTTTAGCATTTGGGTAACTTGGAAGTGTTAATTTTGGTTGCCAACCTGCCTCTCCGTATGGGAAAAAAATGGGATATGTCATTGGATCTAAATTTGGACTTAAGATACTCAGATTAATGAATGGTTGCTCCTCATTTCTGGCATATATTCTAATGTCTCTTTGAAATGGTGGTTCTCCATCATTTTGAAACACCATTGCAAGCTCATTTGATGTTGGCAAGTTATAACGACGTTTACTAGTATGTCTGTCTCTTTTAAGCGCCATATTAACCTTTGGCATTGGTAATTGATGTCTTTGTGCATGAAGTAGTTGTTCATTTTCTACTTCTGCCAATTTTTTATAAGCTTTACTGTAGGGGTTATTGTCCATAATGTTATTTAGCTCTATAAAAACACTGGGTAAGCATTTTTTATTTTCATCCATGTGCATACATTGGTCAACAGCTTCCATTGTATCTAGGACATATAGTTGGGCGAATTTTCTTTGCTCTCCTTCCTCTGGATGTAAATGTGAAGTACGATGATAAATTTGTCCTTGGACTTTAAAACAGTAAGGACCATGTCCTGGTACATTAGCAGCTAATGTTGCTTCTATAGATGCAAAGGATATGGCACTATTGTAGGATCTTATGTTTGTTTTAAAATTTTTGTAGTTTTGAAAAGTAGGTTCAGTCATAATGTTTTGTAAATAGATTGGAAATTCTTTTCTTTGTGGAAGTTTGAACTTGCCTTTTTGACAGCAACTAAAGAATTGACCATCTCTGGGTCTTTCCTGTTTAAAATAATAAGCTTCACAAAACTGACATTGAGTAGTCATGTCCCCACAACTATGAACCTCTACTGCTAAAGACTTGAGTAAAGGACAATTTGCAAAGCATGCAGCAGTTTGACTTTCATATTCATCAGGTGAAATGTCATGTAATGTTTCAACAACAGGTTCTAAATGCTTAGGGCCCTAATAAATTCGAGCTGCGTATGAAATCGTATCTCGCAAATGTGCATCGTAACGCGATTTACGTAATACGAGTCGACTTGCGATTGACTTGCGATTTACTTGCGTAATTTCGGACTCCTTTGCCGAGATTTCCCTCCGAAAAGCGCTACGTAGTAAGTAGCGGAAAAGAATTCCTTGCGTAGACGCTCGTATCTCGCAAAATCGCTAAGTGCACAAAAAATACAAGTAAAATGGTTTACGCATTACGTACAGACAACTTAAAAATGTAAAAGTGAGTTTAACAGAGGAAAAGCATGGAAGGCCATTACAATTGATTTCACCATCCCCTCCCCCCACCAAAGCAAAGGCATTATACAACCAATTAGTTGTTACATTTTGAATGAAAAGCCATGCTGCAGCTTACATAAAGCAAAATTAAAGACACACTACCTGATTACATAAAAACACAAAAACCTCAAAATAATGCCATATTAACCCTGTTATTTTGTATACATGTTGCTCATCACATCTACATTTGGGAACACAAATATGGGGCACATGGAGTATGTGAATATGTCCTGTTCAGTCTTTCGGTCGGGTCTGTCTCTGACCCTCTGTCACTGCTTACTTACAAGGTTCCTATGCTGGTGAGACCGGAGTGGATTGTCAGTTCTGCTTTCACTCTGCTTTCACTCTCCCACCCACAATGGCCCTTAATGGGATAGCTCACAGCTTCATTGAAATACACAATACCTCTTGTTTGGTCTTTCGGTCGGGTCTGACTGTCTCTGACTCTTTGTAACTGCTTTCTTACAAGGTTCCTATGCTGGTGAGACCGGAGTGGATTGTCAGTTCTGCTTTCACTCTGCTTTCACTATCACACCCACAATGACCCTTAATGGGATAGCTCACAGCTTCATTGAAATACACAATACCGCTTGTTTGGTCTTTCGGTCGGGTCTGACTGTCTCTGACCCTCTGTCACTGCTTACTTACAAGGTTTCTATGCTGGTGATACCGGAGTGGATTGTCAGTTCCTTCTCCAGTGGTTTGGGATTTGGCCGTCCACTCTGCTTTCACTATCCCACCCACAATGGCCCTTAATGGGATAGCTCACAGCTTCATTGAAATACACAATACCTCTTGTTTGGTCTTTCGGTCGGGTCTGACTGTCTCTGACCCTCTGTCACTGCTTACTTACAAGGTTCCTATGCTGGTGAGACCGGAGTGGATTGTCAGTTCCTTCTCCAGTGGTTTGGGATTTGGCCGTCCACTCTGCTTTCACTCTCCAACCCACAATGGCCCTTAATGGGATAGCTCACAGCTTCATTGAAATACACAATACCTCTTGTTTGGTCTTTCGGTCGGGTCTGACTGTCTCTGACCCTCTGTCACTGCTTTCTTACAAGGTTCCTATGCTGGTGAGACCAGAGTGGATTGTCAGTTCCTTCTCCAGTGGTTTGGGATTTGGCCGTCCACTCTGCTTTCACTCTCCAACCCACAATGGCCCTTAATGGGATAGCTCACAGCTTCATTGAAATACACAATACCTTTTGTTTGGTCTTTCGGTCGGGTCTGACTCTCTATGACCCTCTGTCACTGCTTTCTTACAAGGTTCCTATGCTGGTGAGACCGGAGTGGATTGTCAGTTCTGCTTTCACTCTGCTTTCACTCTCCCACCCACAAGGGCAGCAAACACACACAGAGAGTTTGCAGAGGCACAATGAGCACCAGCCAACTCACCTCCATCAGGGGTAATCGCCACTACTCTTATCCAAGGAAGTCCCACGCCATTGCTGGTGGCCATGTGCCAAGATGTCCATTCATTCCCATTTGTTGACCTCCCATTATGTTCTGCTATTCATCAATTTACATTAGTTTCGATTGCTAAGTGATGTTGGGGAAGTGCGTGTGAAAGCAGAGTGGACGGACAAATCTCAAATCGCTGGAGAAGGAACTGACAAGCCACTGCAGTATCACCTATCATTATCCTGTTAGGCCCTCAGGGGAATGTTCCTACTCCCCAGTCCCGCTAATTGTACTTGGCCTGTGCATTAACCCTTTATTATGCCTAGATTGTAAATCAATTAGATGCATTATATGCTATCTAATGCTATTAGGACTATTATTATTAGTATGTATGGATCTATTGCAGGTTAACTAGAGCTCATTAGTTTACAGCTATAGTAATGTGACACTAATGTGATGCATGTGGATGTCCCCTAACCCCAACCATTGAAAACACACCGACATGGGGAGAACAGGATAACACAGCTTTATTTTTGGACACAGACCACAATCAGCAGTGCTCAAGACTGTGCATGCACAGAACGGTATAACAAAACTTTATTTTTGGACACAGACCACAATCAGCAGTGGTCAAAATAAGGATAACTCAAAATAAGTGTAACTGTTATATAGGTGTTGAAAAAAAAAGTGGATGCGGTGCAAAGGTTGGGGGGGGGGGGGGGGGGAGGTGTGTGGTGTGTGTCCTAACGCTATGTATGTCTCTATGTGTCTTTAATCTATGTGCCAGGCAAATATGTGTAATGTGTAAATATGTGTAATTCTTACGTGTAAATATGCTAGTAATAAAATACAAAACAATCAAAAAGAGTGCGCCTACAAATCAATATAACGATAAAGAAATAAAAGTATTACTGGAATGTCTGTTGGAAAGAAAAGATTTGTGTGCTATGTGTATTTAATAAATGGTGGGGGATGGGGTGTGTTGGGGGATGGGGTGTGGTGGGGGGATGGGTGTGTGGGGTGTGTGTACTAACTATATATATGTCTCTATGTGTGTTATTTAATCTATGTGTCTTGCAAATATGTGAAATCTGTAAATATGTGTATTTCTTAAATGTAAATACTTAGGAAGTAAACAAGAAACAAGACAAAAAAGTAATCTACCTCTCTCCAAACCACTAATCTCACAACTCAAACTCTCTCCCACCTGCTCCTGGAACTGCGTGCTAACTCCAATGGCTCTTACAAAACAGTCAGCGCATGGGTTTGTATCAATCACATTTATAAGCTCATACTGTCAATCAAATTCTTATCTCGTACGTGATTGGCTGAGAGGCGTGTCTCGCTAGGACGTCCACTTATCAGCTTGTGAGCGCGCCAACAGACTCAGCCAATTACATACGCACTTATAGTGTCAGGCCGCCAAGTGCGTATGTAATTGGCTGAGAGTCCCAACGCAGGCCGCCAATTGCATATGTAATTGGCTGAGAGGCTTTTGGTGGGTTTTTGCACCATCGCCATCGCCATACGCACTTGGCGGCCCGCGTTGGGACTCTCAGCCAATTACATACGCACTGGGCGGCCCGCGTTGGGACTCTCAACCTATTACATACGCACTTGGCGGCCCGTGTTGGGACAGCCAATTACATGAGGCCAAGTGCGTATGTAATAGGTTGAGAGGCTTCTTGACGTAAAATCATCAGCTGGAATGCCATGTAAAGATCCACAGGTTACCAATGGCAAAGCAGAAATTAACGTGCCTAATACCAGGTCATGCAATCACCAAGCTATGTAACCCCATCCCCAACAAGTCATCAGAATGTCTGAAACAGCATGGATGATCATGTGAGAGGGATGATGGACAGGATGAGTGGGCGGATGAGGTTGAGATGCTTTTGTGCATCTCACCTAGCACAGTATGAAGACCAGGAAGCAAGGTGTGTGATTGAGGGGGTGATGGAGAGTGGCAGAGAGGAGTGTCTGGGAGTGAATGAGGGTGTGAGTGGTGATGTGATCCATGCTGGGGCAGAACCAAGCCAGGCAAGGGAATTACCACAGGCCATGCCTAGTATCGTGTGGGTGGATCAGGGAGGAGAGAGAGCTCCAGTAGCACAGGGACAGAGAGATATAGGGCCACCTGCACACAGGGATGCTGACAATGTTGTCGATGATCAGCTGCTGGGGGGAGTACAGGATGTGGTGGCTCAGGCAGAAGGGGGGGAGCCTGGCCAGGAGCCTGACCAGGAGCCTGACAAGGAGCCTGACCAGGAGACTGACCAGGAGCCTGAACAGGAGCCTGGCCAGGAGCCTGTGAGGAGGTGAAGGGCACCCAATGTGTACAGGGAGAGACTCACATTAGAGGGGTTAACTGATGGGGAGGTGTATGAGCGTTTTCGGCTGACCCGGGCCAGTCTTGGGGAGCTCTATGAGGTTCTCAGAGCGGACCTTGAGCCTCACTCAGGGGCAAATAGAGCCATCCCAGGAATGACACGGATGTTAATTGCAATACACCTCCTTGCTTCTGGTAGCTTTCAGACCACCCTGAGCATAGCCGGAGGAATGTCTCAGCCAAGCCTCTGGAATTGTCTGAGTGCATTCCTCCGTGCTATTGGTCGGAAAGCTGACAGATACATCAGTTACCCTAACACTGCTGAAGAGATCTCAAAGGTGAAGTTCGATTTCTTCCAATTAGGAGGTATCCCCAATGTGCTTGGTGCTATTGACTGTACACACGTGGCACTGATACCTCCTAGAGAGCAAGAAGCGCTGTACAATAATCTTAAGCATTATCATTCAATCAATGTCCAGGTTGTTTGAGAAGCGAACATGCGCATACAAATTGTGTATGCAGGCTTACCGGGAAGTACTCACGACACCTATATCCTGCGTGCATCCGGAATATGTGACATATTTGAGTCCGGCAGATTTCCATCCGGATGGCTACTGGGTGAGTACACATTAGTAATGGCAGTCAACCATATCTTACTATGACTGGATACAATAACACATACGGTACATCATGTTTCCCTCTATTGCTATGATGTTCCCATGTGCATTACGGAGTAATACTCACAAAGCCAGAACATAATAGCTCATTGCTGGCCATAACCCTGTGTTAGCTTGGCCAAACAGTATGCAGTTCACAACAACATATGACAAAAACCACAATTGATTAATCATTAGGTTTATGTTCTGATGCATTCCCTTGTATCTTGTGACATGGACATCTCTAGTCTACATAACGTGTTGTGTGTTATTGGAAGGGCTATGTAAGTGAGATGACTTCAGAATTCATCTGATAGAGGAGAATTAATAGTGTTTGGCAAACTTTTTCTTGCATGAATATATCCCGGAATAAACATGAATTAGCTTACCTTAAAGTTATCAAAATCTCCAAGGTCTTTTGGCATTTGCGTTTGATCGTGTACGCCCCTGGGAAATTCCACCTGAATTAGCATCACATTTACGTTCATAAGAATACACTATCACGCTTCACCTCAGACCTCTGGCATGTGCTCGGTACAAGAACTGCAACAGTGACTTCCTGTGCTCTCTACCAGAAGGGTCGCAATATGTACCCTGTTGTATTTCCCTTGTATCTCCGCCTCATGTAAGCGTCCTGTGGGTGTGAACATCTGGATTTTACATTTGTGGAAATCACATTGTAATTGATCTGAAGTTTCATATAGAATACATGTGTTAATACACTACTAATTATCCTATCAGATGCATTCATGATCCATCTCCCTTACATATATCTTTAACTGTGTATTAGCCACAGGGATGCGTTGATAGGTCATGATGATGATCTTTGGGCATATGCTTTGTCAAACATCACAACATCCTATTCATATCAACATCATATTTTATTTCCACCAGGTGATGCAGGATATGGGTGTTTGCCGTGGTTGTTGACCCCTGTGAGCAATCCCCATACTCGGGCAGAGGTGCGGTATAATGCTGTGCATAAAACCTGCCGGAATGTAATTGAGCGCACCTTTGGTGTACTAAAGATGCGCTTCAGATGTTTACATTCCACTGGGGGTGCTCTACAATACGAGCCCCAGAAAGTTTGTCGCATCATCGTTGCCTGCTGCTGTCTGCACAATATAGCAGTACAGGCCAACTGTCTGGGGGACATTGATGCGGCTCCGCTACATGGGGAGGAAGAGCCTTTATTTCCCCCTGAAGTGGATAATCTGCAGGGGTCACAACAACGTGCCCGCCTAATTCGTGAGTACTTCACATGTAAGTACATACCCAATATGCATGGAACACAGTCTAATGTATCTGGATTATGCCTAACTCCCAAATCCACCTTTATCCATCGCCCTTGTCATACAGAATTCCAACCAGTCCACAGTAGAGGAGAGTTCCCTGACGTTGTCGATGTTTGTACACTGGAACAAGCCACATGATCAGTTACAGGTAAGTAAGCACACATTCCCATACACATCTTATGTACTGACGGTTATAAACATCAATGGCATAGATAATTTGAGTGGATTATATATCCCACTATGTCAATGTATATATGCCCCACGTTACATTGTTATCTAGTAATTTAGATAGAAAAAATACTTTAGTCCATCAGGTTCAACCTCTATAGATCTATGATCTGCAATACGCCTATTTATTGTTATTTGATCCAGAGGAAGTAACAGAAAAACAAAAACTAAAACTTTGACAATTGTCTACACAGGGCAGAAAAATATAACATTCTTTCCTGACCCCAGATACTGGTGATCGTATTCATCCCTGGATCAATACTCCCTCTCTATTTATCAAGGATAGCCCCTAATGCCTGTTTGGTTTTTTAATGTAAAAATATACCCAATCCCTTTTTAAAGTCACCTACAACCTCTACGGACCAGGATTGTTCATATTGTCTGATCCTGCCAAACCACATGAAATGGTATCAAAATGTCGTAGATAAATACCATACACACATACTTTGGAGATCAAGAACCAGTCACGATAAGACAAAACCGAGTCCTCTGGTTATTTCCTCATGATTCTAATTTATTCAGTTTGATCCAATATGGATCACCAGCCAAACCCAACATGGTGGCTGCTGCTGACTGGCTGGAGTGGTGACTACTACTGAAATATATCCAGACACAGCTTTTTAGACATGTTAACATGAGACCATGCCGAAATCCAGATTTTGGCACCCTGTAGCAACATGGCATAACTCAGTAACCGGCAATGACTTCTTATTAATAAGAGATATCCAATACGAATAGAACACATACTTTGTCTAATTTGTGACTGTAATCCTAACATCATATTAACCTTACAGAGCTGCTGTCATGTGTCAACTCTTCTTTCAACAACCTAGACATGGAAAAACATGACCAGCAACAGAACTGCTACATCAATGTGAACTACATAGTGAGTATTTGTGTAATAATATGGCCACGTATGCTGAAGGACACAAATAACACATCAATCACTTTATTAATATCGGCCTATCTCTTTCCAGAATACATCAGATAGGTAAGCGGTGATAATGATGATCCACAGCGCACGTGTCCTGGTGGAACAAATCACCTCGTGGATGAGCTTGGGACTGCGTCCAAGGTAAAACACCACATTTGGCTCTCCAAAGATGCATTAATGTGTAAGCTATGTGATATTCCTACATCATTAGCCAGATGAGTAGCTCGTTTCATATGTAGGGAAAGAACAGTGAAGACGTTTGTATGAAATGAGCAACATATATCGGTACAGTGGATCGAAAAGGCGTAAAGTCTACACACCCCTGTTAAAATGTCATGTTTCGATGCTGTAAAAAAATGAGACCAAGATAAATCATTTCAGAACTTTTTCCACCTTTAATGTGACCTATAAACTGGACAATTTAATTTAAAAACAAACTGAAATCTGTTAGGTTGAGTGAAGAAAAAATCAAAAAAGAAAATCACATGGTTGCATAAGTATGCACACCCCTACACTAATACTTTGTTGAAGCACCTTGTGATTTTATTACAGCACTCAGTCTTTTTGGGGATGAGTCTATCCGCATGGCACATTTTGACTTGGCAAGATTTGCCCACTCTTCTTTGAAAAATCACTCCAAATCTGTCAGATTGCGAGGGCATCTCCTGTGCACAGCCCTCTTCAGATCACCCCACAGATTTTCAATTGGATTCAGGTCTGGGCTCTGGCTGGGCCATTCCAAAACTGTAATCTTCTTCTGGTGAAGCCATTCCTTTGTTGATTTGGATGTATGCTTTGGGTCGTTTTCATGCTGAAAGATGAAGTTCCTCTTCATGTTCAGCTTGCTAGCAGAAGCCTGAAGGTTTTGTGCCAATATTGAATGGTATTTGGAACTGAAAAATAATTCCCTTTCTCTTATTTAATTGAAGGCCCCAGTTCCAGCTGAAGAAAAACAGCCCCAAAGCATGAGGCTGCCACCACCACGCTTCACTGTGGGTACTGTGTTCTTTTGGTGATGTGCAGTGTTGTTTTTGCGTCAAACATATCTTTTGGCATTATGTCCAAAAGGTTCAACCTTGGTTTCATCAGACCATAATCCCTTTTCCCACATGCTTTTGGGAGACTTCAGATGTGTTTTTTGTAAAATGCAGCCTGGCTTGGATGTTTTTCGGCTTTCGTCTTGACACTCTACCCCATACGCCAGACATATGAAGAATACGGGAGATTGTTGTCACATGTACCAGACAGCCAGTACTTGCCAGATATTCCTGCAGTTCCTTTAATGTTGCTGTAGGCCTCTTGGTAGCCTCTCAGACCAGTTTTCTTCTGGTCTTTTCATCAATTTTGGAGGGAGCTCCAGTTCTTGGAAATGTCACTGTTGTGCCATATTTTCTCCGCTTGATGATGACTGGCTTCACTGTGTTCCATGGTATATCTAATGCCTTGGAAATTCTTTTGTACCCTTCTCCTGACTGATACCTTTTAACAATGAGATCCCTCTGATGCTTTGGAAGCTCTCTGTGGACCATGGCTTTTGCTGTGGGATGCGACTAAGAACATTTCAGGAAAGACCAACTAGAGCAGCTTAACTTAATTTGGGGTTAATCAGAGGCACTTTAAATGATGGCAGGTGTATGCTGACTCCTATTTAACCCGATTTGGAATGTGATTGCTTAATTCTGAACACAGCTACATCCCCAGTTATAAGAGAGTGTGCAGACTTATGCAACCACATTAGTTTTCTTTGTTTTTTTCTTCCCTCCACCTAAAAGATTTCAGTTTGTTTTACAATTGAGTTGTACAGTTTATATGTCACATTAAAGGTGGATAAAGTTCTGAAATGATTTTTCATTGGCTAATTTGTTTACAGGAGTGTGTAGACTTTTTATAACCACTGTAAGTGACGAAGTAAGCGCTCCGGGAGCATGTGCAATGTAAATATTGACATGTTCCTTGTATGTTTCAGATCGCAAAGATGAGTCCCTTTCCATGGTCAGAACAAGGAATGATGAACATTCCCACATTCCAGGACTATGCTATTGTCACATTGCATCATGTATGTTCATATGTCAGTCATCATGTGTTGCATCGGGTGTGATATCACATCCTCTACATCGATTTATATGTACCTATTACTTTAGATATGCCATTCTCTCCTCTACTTGGACTATTTGGAAGCCTGTATCATACTTCCTTCCAGATCTCTTCCTCAGTGCTGATGTAATCCTCCCTGTACATATGGGGAAGAGTAACTCTAGCCTTGGAACATAACTGTTAATGAGGTTCTGTTTACCTTCAGTTATGAATATGCAACAGCAGATAATAGAGATGCTCATTCACAGAACAGAATACACCTCGAACTGGACAGTTTGTTGGTAGTTCTGCTAACACATGAAATTAGTTTGAACACACTGATATGGTCCTGGTCAGGTTCCCATCTGAGTGTCCAAACTTAGGTATGTAGAGTCTTCTCTCATAGTGCCATTTCCAGTGACATGACCTACGGGGGTTCTAACATTGACTGATTGAGCACTTCTACCTCTGCAGTTGCATAGGAGTGTGTGTTGCGCGCGCACACACAAGACTACAGAATACTTCTCCCCATGAGCATATCTCCTTCTGTATTGTTGGGTTTGAATATTGAATGTTATCCTGATATATTTAATAATATAACTGATATTGCCTCATGTTGGATGATGAACTGTATATCCCCCCCTCAAATGATCATCTATACCAATGTCATCCCCCCTGCCTGCATTCTGGCCCCATGTCCCTATTTCCGTGTGTTACTGGAACTCTGTATCCTACCCACCTCCACCATGATACTGAGCAGGCCTGTGGTAATTTGTCACTGTGTGGCTTTGTGAACAATTAAACCGTTTTTTTTCACTCAATGTTTGTGTAATCCTGGATATTTACCATGTAACAAGTAAATTACCCTGAAAGTCAGATGTGCTCAGCACCATCAGTTAGTGGTGTTACTATTCTGTTCAATCTGCGTTTACATTACTACATAATCATGAATGTCGATTCATATCATTCAAGTTGAGCCCTTCAATTCATTATATACAACCCTGCATGTCTATAGACATGATTTCAGAATTCACACCCCTCCGACTTGCACCTACATGTATATTGGCAAGGTACAGATTAATGTAGAATATGTATCTATGTAAACACACACAGATATTTGTATTGAACAATGACACTTCATTCTATCTGTATTCTCTCAACTAGAAAGCATGATATGGTACAAAGACACAGAAACAGTGATAACAGTATAACATAATCATACTTTATTTCATACACAGAGTACAAACAGAAATGGACAAGACTGTGCATTAATATCATATATGTGTTGTGAAGAGATCCTAGTATGGCAAGGGGCTGTGGCAAATCTGAGGACATCTGAAGAGGAAACAGACAACATCATGAGGGTAATGCATAGCATCTCCTAGGGTCACATGTGGTCAGGACCCCACAGTAACCAACAGCATATAACACAACATTTAATCAACATAACCATTAATGCGCATACAACAACCATATGGTTGCCAGAATAAACAGACACTATAAAACCGGGATCATGTGATCCTAAGCGATTTCACACACAGTGTGAATTGGTCAATAGATGATGTGAATCTGGAAAACAGAGGTAGGAGGTGTTAGAACAATCATAAGCTTTTATTAGAGTACATTGTTTTTGCTTTTGACACTACTCTAAACCAACTAACATGAACATCATCTCCGAGCAGTAATAACCATATTTATTCTATCCTGTTCAGTCAGCCTTCCAGGAATATGCTTAGGATGTTGAATACGACAAGGCATGCTTCACTGTGAACACAATCCTTCAGCAAAATGTACTATCACTATCTATATGGAATAGTTGTGCCATGCTGATATCACATCTCACTTCTAAATGGGTGGTACCAAGGCCAGACAGATTACACTGTTCACATTACCCCTAAACACATGCACATTGATCATGATGTCAAACCAAGGAAATTGCCACTTTGGTTTGGATGACATGAAAAAACTGAATCCAATTTCATAATGTTAACGGGATGGAATGCTACAAAAACTTATGGGGAATTGCTGGTTTGGATTAGCAGATAGTAATGGGACTGTGCAACTCTATAGCCGGGACACTGATCATTATAATGGAAGATCACACAGTCATGTTTCTTCGTGAAAAGATATGTAGTCATATATTGCATTTCAGAGCCATCTGCAGTGGTAAATAACCCTGATAGAATGGCCGTTGTGAACTGGGTTGAGTGTTTACTCACATGATGGTATTGTACTGCTCGAAGATGAAGAAAATGTCTTCAGAGTTGTGAGATTTGGCTATTAACACCTACAAAGACAAAAACAATGTATCATTCCGAACAATATTATGATTAAATACAGCATTTAAGCTCAAGGTCAATCCACATTGAACATCAATTGTTAAAATGTTAAACATAACCAGACATGTACACACTCTGTAGCCAATATTATGTCAACATGTATAACAATCAGTATTCTGTGAGGAGTGGTCAGGAGGCCCTCTCGGATGGTCCTAACACCTCCTACTCTGAGTTAGCGGGCCCCTACCGTCTGTGCCAGCGGCCCGTCTCCCTCTTCCACGACGTGGTGTGGAAGAAGGGGGTGCCACTACAGCAGGTGGCTGTGGTTCCAAAGTGGGCGATGTCTGAGATGAGGAGGCAGACATCTCAGGTTGCGATTGGACAACCGAAGGCTGGAGAGGTATGGGCTGGCGAAAGAGTTGACGCAACAATGCGCTTCTCTCCCAGCTTGCGCGTTCCTCATATCTCTCCATCCTTCGGTTGTGCCTCCTCATCTCAGCATATATACCACGGGTGGTGGCTGAGATCACCCTGTTGCCAGCCAGGATGGCACTACTAACAGCCAATTGTCTTTCGCTTATGTCCAGCATTTGCCGTGCTCTCTGGCTTTGGGCCTGGTACTCTTGTTCTATGTGCTCCATGATGTTCCGTAATTGGCCAGAGAGCGGTGGCAGAGGGCGGTGCCCAGGATGAGGGCGGTGCACCAGATGAGGGTGGTGCCCCGTATGAGGGCGGAGCCCAGTATGAGGGCGGAGCCCAGGGTGAGGGCGGTGCCCCAGATGAGGGTGGAGCCCAGGGTGAGGGCGGAGCCAAGGGTAAGGGCAGTGCCCCAGATGAGGGCGGAGCCCATGATGAGGGCTGTGCCCAGGATGAGGGCGGAGCCCCAGATGAGGGCGGAGCCCATGATGAGGGCGGTGCCCAGGATGAGGGCGGAGCCCATGATGAGGGCGGAGCCCAGGATGAGGGCGGAGCCCAGGATGAGGGCGGAGCTGCTGAGGGCGGAGCCACTGAGGGGGGAGCCGCTGAGGGGGGCACAGGATGGTGTGGCTGGTGCAGGCCCTGAGGTGGCCACGCCGAAGAGGGCCTGGGCATCACTTCCCGCTCCGTATGAGCCAGTGATGTGGATGGTCCCGGGCCCTCCTGAATGTCCTGGCCCACTTCAGCCACTCCTACCTCCTCCTCTTCTGAATCTGTGGATACTGCAATGGAATAAACATATATTTCAGTTGGTTGCCATACACAATTGCCAGCTATGCATTTACATATCATTGACATCATGGTCACCTGTGAGTGACTGTGGTGCTTGTGTTACACAGATGAGCCACGGGCTGCATAATGAGCATTGTGGATCATGGCTCATATGAATGTGTACTGCATGTGCCTCAGACATGTGCTCTGCTGCATCTGCTGTGCAGTGTGTGAGACTGACCAATCTGACAAGTTTCCAGCAATGGTTGTTAATATGCAGCTGAGACATGGGCCAGGTTAGGACAGTATATGACACACATGCAGTGCTACAGAGTCTGTATCCACATATGCCGCACAGCCAAATTGTTATTTGCGATCGCAGTGGAGGCCAAAGTCAGGCCTGCATTTGGGGATAGCCATGCTGCACCCAGCTGAGAATATCATTCTCCAAGTCATTAAGTCTAATCGACTCATCTGTTCACATAAAGGAAATCCACATATCCAGGCCTGTGGGTGTTAGGACGACCTGTGTCCATCTGTCCTGTTATTCCCACCAAAGATTCACAAGGGATAGAGCGCATCACTGTCCTCTCCCATTGCTTGTAAACAAAAGGGACCGCGGGCCCACCACCAGTCTGACGTGCTGCTGCTGCCTCATCGGACATCTTTCTTTTGACAGCAATCTTTAGATCATCGAACTTGTGACGCACTGTCCTCCAGTCCCTATTAGTGACCCCTACTGCCAACACAGCTCTGCCAATTTGGGACCAGGCCTGCCGCCTCTGGCTGGCATTAATGTCTCTCCCACCGCATATAATCCCCTGGCGGGCACAGATTTCCCTGAGGAGAACCTGGATCTCCTCTGGGGTACAATTGGGGGCCCTGGGCCTTGCCACAACCCGTTGCCTTACAGACGGTACCTGGTCTTCCTGTTCTATCCCTGGGGCTAGCTCTGGGGGCACTTCCCTCCCCCCCTGCTCTCCTCCTTGCACTCCTCCTCCTCTCCCTCCTTCTCCTCCTCCTCTCCCTCCTCCTCCTCCTCTCCCTCCTCCTCCTCCTCCTCCTCCTCTCCCTCCTCCTCCTCTCCCTCCTCCTCTCCCTCCTCCTCTGCCTCCTCCTCCTCCTCTCCTCCTCATCCTCCTCCTCCTCCTCTCCTCAGATGTTCTCCTCACTCTCCTCCGTGCCTCTCTTGCCTTACCTCCTCCACTCCTCTAAACTCCTCTGAAAATAAATTAACGATAAATCAAGATAATATGTGTGTTGGTTTAGGAGGTATAAAAAGATGCAAGTATTATGTGTAGTGTTATGTGTGTGGGGGGAAGGTCTTGGGGGGGGGGTGTAGGTGTGCAGTGGCCTACCACTAGGTGTAGCTATGTGTACGTATTAATCTATGTGTGTGAATTATGTGATATCAGTAATTATGGGTTAAATGGGTTAAATTATCTGCTAGTTCAAAAGATCCAAAATTGAAATTCTCTCTTCTCTCTCTTCTCTCTCTCCTTGCTCACCAAAAACCCACCAACGCCTAGACCTGTGTGTCTACTTGCAAAAGCTCCAGCACAGTCAATTATTTTCTGTTTTGGCTCCCTTTTAAAGGCATACTGCCGTCTGGTGAAGTGGTGCATATCACGTATTTCGCTCTCTTTTCATACGCAACGTTATCCGAGATATCGTACCTCATGCGCAAATCCGAACGTGTACGCATTCGCATCCATCGCTCGTATCTCGCAGCACTTTGAATTTAATAGCGTCGGAAACGGTTTCAGTTTTCAACTACGTAGCCTTGCGTTTTCACCTATTATTTACGCAGCGCGAATTTAATAGGGCCCTTAGTTTTTTTCGTGGCTTTACTTGGTATATGTTGTCCTGGTTTTGGTGAAATGTCATGTAAGGTTTCAGGAACAGGTTTTAAGTGCTTAGTTTTTTTTGTTGCTTTTTTTGGTATGTCTTTAATTTTCTCTGGTAAAATGTCATCTGATGTTTGAGGAACAGGTTGTAAATGCTTTATTTGCTTGGTAGTTTTTTTGGGCGTATCTTTCATTTTTGCAGCTGATAGTCTTTTGTTTGCAAGTATTTTGCGTTCTTTTTCTTGTCGAATTTCTTTCTCCTCTGGTGTCTGCTGGTCGGCCCATCTCTCTTGTCTTTCTCTAGTTTGACATCTTTTCTTCTCTTGTTTGCTCTCGTTAGTAGCCATGTTAATCTGTAAAGGCAAAAAATGAAATGTAATTGGGTATATTGAAATTTGTAATTACTGTTAAACATTATTGTCCAAAATAGATAAATAAGAGGTAAATCATTAATGTATCAGTTATATTTTGTTAAAAGTTATAGAGCCTGGCATCATTGAATAGCAATTTGGGCAATTCAATACTGTTGTAAATAAGCAGGTAACATATTTTTTGAAAGAAGTTTTTAGTTATTGAAAACCTTGTTTGTGGATAGATGTTTACCAAGTAAAAACTTCTTTCCCCAAAAAAACAGTGATGTGGTTATTTACGCATGAATTGAATTGTGCAAAGTGCAATTGAATAATGGACATAGTTATTGTTTTTTTTTTTCTGTTGACACGGATGCAGATGAAACATGTTTATTTAGTTTTCTCCTTTTGTACTTATTATACTGTACCTTGGTTGAAGTGTGATTTGAATCAGAATGTTTGTTGGTCCTCAGTTGAAATTCTTTGTCCGATGGTCTGGTCCTCTGTTGAAAGTCCTTGTCCGATGGTGTGGTCCTCTGGTGATAGTCCTCGTCCGATGTTGTGGTCCTCTGTTGAAAGTCCTCGTCCGATGGTCTGGTCCTCTGGTGAAAGTCCTCGTCCGATGGTCTGGTCCTGTGTTGAAAGTCCTCGTCTGATTGTCTTCACGCAGTTTCTGTTGTAAAAGAAAAATGAAAATGTTCTTTGAGTTAAATGTCTTTGAAATAAAGCAAAAATGTCTTAATTTTGGTGTATTGTATCTGTAATAATGAATTTTTTTTATGTGTTTGTGTGACTTTTTCTACAATCCTGTTTTGTGCCTACCACTTTTGGTATGCTTATTTAGCCTTCTTTGTAAGGCTTTTAGGTTGTTAAACATTAAAGACAAATATTAATTTAGTTTGCTATGTGTTTGTGTGAGTTTTGGTACAATCCTCTTTTGTGCGCACCACTTTTGGTATGCTTATTTAGGCTTCTTTGTAAGGCTTATAGGTTCTTAAATATTAAAGAAGAATATTAATTTAGTTTGCTATGTGTTTGTGTGAGTTTTTCTACAATCCTATTTTGTGCGCACAACTTTTGGTATGCTTATTAGGGCTTCTGTCTAAGGCTTATAGGTTGTTAAACATTAAAGAAGAATATTAATTTAGTTTGCTATGTGTTTGTGTGACTTTTTCTACAATCCTGTTTTGTGCGCACCACTTGTGGTATGCTTATTTATGCTTCTTTGTAAGGCTTATAGGTTATTAAACATTAAAGAAGAATATTCATTTAGTTTGCTATGTGTTTGTGTGACTTTTTCTAGAATCCTGTTTTGTGCGCACCACTTGTGGTATGCTTATTTATGCTTCTTTGTAAGGCTTATAGGTTATTAAGCATTAAAGAAGAATATTAATTTAGTTTGCTATGTGTTTGTGTGACTTTTTCTACAATACTATTTTGTGCGCACCACTTTTGGTATGCTTATTTAGCCTTCTTTGTAAGGATTATAGGTTATTAAACATTAAAGAAGAATATTAATTTTGTTTGCTATGTGTTTGTGTGAGTTTTGGTACAATCCTGTTTTGTGCCCACCACTTTTGGTATGGTTATTTAGGCTTCTAGAAGAAGAAGTTTTTAGTTAATGAAAACCTTGCTTTTGGATAGATGCTTACTAATTAAAAACTTATTTAAAAAAATATGTTATGTGCTTATTTAGACCCCTATTCAATTGGCCAAATCGCAATTGAATGAGGCCCATATATTTTATTTCATTTTTGTACTTTATACTTTACCTTGATTGAAGTGTCGAATGACAGAGGGTCCCCTCCTGCCAATCTTAATCCGCCGGTGTTCTTGTAGTGTCTGTTTGAAAAAGAAATAGAAATGGTTAATTGTATATTTCTTCTTTTTGATTTAGCAAAGCATGGTCTTTTTCAGCATGTAATGTATTTTTCTATCTTACCTCTTGTTCTTTCTTGGAGTTGTTTAAAAGGGATTGTGGGTCAGAATGCATGGTGCAAATTCTTGAGTGACGCTGTTGATGCAGAGTCTGTTTCAATAGTAAAAAAAAGGAGAAAGATTGATCTTTAGGTTATATATTGAATTACAATAAATTAATGTGATGTAAATATATACTTCTGTAATTACTTTCAATTAACATTACTTAGTTTTTGGGGCGACACACCTAAATGTGCGTGTTACATATCAGTATACATAAATCAGATTTTAATATATATATTTTTTTTTACTGTCATTTAAATATAGTTGTTTAATTAGTTTTGATTAGTTGTTTAATTAGTTTGGATATGGATTAGTTATTTGCAGGGGCTATACACATAAATGTGCGTGCCACATGTCAGTATACATAAATCACATTTTCATACGTAAAATATTATTTTTTTTTGTCCTGTCTTCATAATCAAATGTAATATATTATAGCTTACCTCTCAGTTCTAATTTGCACAATGTAAAGTAGTAAATTAGGAAACAATTCTCTTCTCAAGTAACAGCAGCAGTTAACTATGAAGTCACTCTGTTCATCACCTGAGTAGAAATGTGGAAAGTAGGCAGTATTTATAAACTTGTAGAAATTTCTGGAAAGTTAGACCATTAGAACGCAAAAAGCATGCGCTATTTGCGTTCCAGCTTACAATTTGCGTTCCATCCACCATTTTGTGCGTAGTAGTGGTCAAAATGGTGTTTAATATCAGTGTGGTACGTTCCGCATAGTATGTATTTCATTCTTGCGAGTCAGTGTAGTATAGTTACGTCTGAAGCCTCGTTTTCGTTTTGTTCGGCGGCCATTTTTTCTCTCGCTTAGGAGATTTTCACGACTTTAAACTCTTTTTTTTGGACTTAAATGGACGTGTAAGTTAACTTTTGGAGGTGCCGGATGCCCCCCCCCTTGCTGTAAGTAAGCTTTTTATGTGTTTGTTGTGTTTATTTCTTGTGTTTGTGATGTTTTCATGCGCAGCGTTTGAAATGGGTCGTTTCGCGGCCGTATTTTGTTGCGATACGTCCGTATTTTCTTGCGATGCGGCCGTATTTTTTTGCGAGAGACGTAGTTGGATTTTACGTGTATGACGCCGTGTTTTTTTTTCTAAGTCGTGCGTATGTGTGTTAACGGCGTGTGAGGCACCTTTGAGGTGTTTTTTTTTAAAGTCTTGCGTGTGTGTAAGCAGGTGTGACGCGCCTTTAAGTTTTTTTTTTTTTTTTAAAGTTGTGTGTGTGGTGTGTTTGTGTTAACACAGCCGACGTTGAGCCTCCACCTCTTAAAGAAAGAAAATGGTTCATCACAGGAAGGGGCGGAGGAACTATCTCTCTATCTAAGGAAACTGTGACAACAGATTCAATAGATAACTTTAAGAAGGGGTTGGGTGTATTTTTGATCAAAAAGCATGTTATATTGGTTATACTGGTTAACCGGAGAAAGCACATGTGTTGTTGGATAACTAGAGAAAAATGCATATTGATCCAAATGCAAAGTAATTGTCAGTATTTGAGGTCAGAAAGGATGGTTTCTCTTATGAGAAAATTACCAATGTTTCAATTGGATTTTTTTGTTTGCCTTCCTCTGGATAAATTAACGATCTAAAAAGCTTGGATTTGATAGACTAATATTCTTTTTTTCTCAATTACAATGTTACTCTTATTTTAAAAAAAATGTCATCTCTAGTTTATTTACAAAAGCAACGTTATATATTTACTTGCTATAACTAAATGATAAAATATAATGTTAATACAAAAATGTTTGTGCTATTTTGCTATGAATCAGAAATATTAGATTTAATAGATTGCGTATTGGTAAAATAATCAGCATTCTTTTCTTTTATAGTATTTAAGTAAAAAACAATAGCTTACAACTCACATTTGTATATTTGTCTACACATTTAACTTTACAATATTTTATTTAGTTCTTAAAGTGTTCAATTATATGCAGAATTATAGTAATTCTCATATTTTACCAAAATAGTGTTTTGTTAAACATTTCACATTGTATATATGTATTTGTCAAAATTCAATAATTTCAACTTACTTTTCTGCTAAGGATTATCCTAGAAAATGTTATGATTCACTCATTCCGTTAAATATATATAATACTAAAATATAGTATAATATAATAATAATATAGTATAATAATCGCATATATAGTTGTCAGTGTGGGTAATGTTTGCGATATTGGTCACTCCTTTGTGTCCCTCGCACAGCGAAAAACGCAACTGCTTGCCCACGTGACCAACACCCGACGGGGGCTGCAATGAGCACCGATGGCGATCATTGCAGGGCTAGCGATGAGCACCAGAGGCGCTCAATGCAAAGCCACCAGGGCTCACATCACTCGCAGTCCCTGGGCTGCAATGAGGCCATAGGCTCTTATCGCAAGTCCCACTGTGTCTCCTCCCACCTTTCCTCCTTATCTTTCTCCTCCGCCCCTTATCCTCCTCCTCTCTTTCCCCCTCTCCAATTACCCCCACCCCCTCTCCCTCCAATTACCTTCCTTTCCCCTCTCTTACTGTAAGCAGGTGAGCTCCTGTTGCTCTCTCCACTGGAGTGCGTCTTCTGGCTGTGTACAGAACAGGCATATGCTAATGACGGAAGGGAAAAGAAGGGGGATTGGCCTTGGCTTGTGGGGAAGGGGGTGTTGGCCTAGGACTACCCAAGGTTGTTTCATGCCTGGATGGGCCACATTTCATGGACTAGCAGAGAGGGTACCCTGGGGTATGGTTTGTCCCCTGTCCAAACTGCATTGACTCCTTTGCAGCTGTCAAGAGAAAACATTTGTATTCCTCCATCATTGGGAAGGAGGGAGAATTCACCCTGGACAGGAGGATCACTAAACCTCAGTGTAGTTGAGAAGTCCTCAGATCCAAAGGACTCTCCAAGATACACTGTAAAAAATATAGGGAGGAGTTATCATGCCTGTAGCATGCAAAGGTGCAAGCTGTGCAATACCTTACAGACTGATGCCCTCAGCCTTATAGGATAGGCTTATTGTGCCACAGGAAAGGGGCCCACTGAGATATGGGTTATCATTGGGGACATTGGCCCTCATTCAATTGCAATTTGGCCAATTGAATAGGGGTCTAAATAAGCACATACCATATTTTTTTAAAGAAGTTTTTAGTTAGTAAACATCTATCCAAAAACAAGGTTTTCACTAACTAAAAACTTATTTTAAAAAAATATGTTATGTGCTTATTTAGAGCACTATTGAATTGGCCAAATCGCAATTGAATGAGGGCCATTGTGATTTGTGTGATATACCTTGTTATGCCTGTTAGGAGCACAGGATAGTGGAAATTTTCTGGGTACCACTAGGCCCATACTATGGTACCCATGTTTATGGGTGATAACATGAGCTATAAGGTGATTGGGGTAACCATGGATGCCAACTTGAATTGATTGGCCTTTTGTTGCTAAGAGAGAGGTATACATATGTCTGTTGTTTCAGTAATAAAGATGTTATAACTGGTTCACATAATTAATGTGTGGATTTCATTATTGATGTTGGAATACTGATTGCTGGAGTAAGTTCTATTCAGAACTTAGAAAGATGCTATACAAGATCACAGGCATCTCTCAGTCTAACCCAAGTGCTGAACGTTCTTCCTGCTATAAAGAGGTACAATTAACTGCCCATACCTGTGGGGAGAGGTTTGAGCAATAGGCTCTTATCATACCACATTAAACATACAGGTTGTCACATTTTTGTGCAGCAATTATTCCAGATCAGTTACAGGCAGAATCAGTTCCCGTTTCTTAGAATTTAAGAAGAGCACAAGTACCGTTGAGTATTACAAAGCAGACTGCCCTTTACTCTTGTTTCAGATTCAATAGTTATCAACCCCCAAATGTCCTTCCCCTAAGATATCTGATCTCATATATTTTACAACCCTCAGAGGTGCCCAACATTCCAATAGGCCAAATTCCTGAGGCCTAACAGTACACAGGTTATTATGGTCATAAAAAAATAGTCCATAAGTTAGAGGCGATGAGAGTTTGATCTTGGGCCATACAGGCGATGCTGGTGGGGTTCAAACGTCCCCCATCCTGGTCCCCATAAGTCAGTCATAACAGCTGGTTTTCCCTTTCAAATGCAAAATCCCACCATTCATGTTTAATCAGATGAATGGCTGCATTCTGTGGCTTAGAGATACAATCCCAGGAGAAGAATTCTGTGGTTTCCCCATTTTCCTGCGGCTGCAGGGAGAAACAAGTAGTTGGGGGGTGCTGAAGATAGCATCCCTAGTGGACCCCTCTTTATATTCCAAGGCATAAAAGGTTCAAATAAGGGTACAAGCCCCCCAGGAGGGCCACCCAATTCCATTGGGGCAAAAGTTAAAAAATTCCCAATGGGCCCTGATTCTGGGTGCTCAGGGCAGATTTTTGCCATTATTTTCTTGTAGAAATTCTGGTACAGAAACCAATTCTGGTGGTGACCCCAGCACAACCCCAACAGTCCCGGCCAAGTGTCCCTCCTTGGCTATTATGCCAGGAGCATAGTCATATTCCTTTGGAACAAAAGCAAACAATGATCCCAGTGGGTACCTACCTGCTGGATCTGCTGATTGGCATAAAAAATTTGAATCTGAACACAACACATTATAAACAATTCTTATTAGGCCTAACTACTCAAAGGCCATGCTCGTTGGGGATCCGGGGTACCAGATCAGAGCCGAGATAATGAGTTTGAGGTGGTGACAGTTCGATCTTGGACCATAGAGGTCCTTGCTGGTGGGGTTCAGAGGTCTCCCATCCTGGCCCCCATAAGTCAGTCATAACAGATGTATGCAAGAATGCTGTTTGGTAATCTTTTAACATTCTCTTGAGACATTAGCATCTGCAATCCCTTTCCATTGAAGACACAAAGTTTGGACTTCATTTTCAAAAATTGTTTATTATTTCGACTAAAGAATATCAAATTTTGTTTTGGATTCTTCTTTATTTCCCACCCTACTGTAAAGGTTGGTAATAACCAATATGTAATTGTTGCTATGAACCAGAAAAAGGGAAAATGTTGCCAAAATGAATTTCCAATACAATGGCACCATTACAAATCTCCTCCGGTCCATAATTAGGGGATAAAGACTGCGCTATTGATAAGGAGATCTCTAATATGGGTGGCGGGTATAATTGTTCCTGTCTAATTTATTCCATATGTAAAATAACAAGCTAATTTTCTCACACTAGTGTTCACCAACATTTGTTTTCTTTCACCAAACAAATAATGTTCATGGAAGAAAATAGACAACTCCTAAGACAGTAATAATACAATTTATTATGCTTATTGTTTTAATCAATATTGTACCAATTCCTTAGAATATGTTTTGTCCTCATCTTGTTTTTCTTCTAATATGATCAATTACATTTGATGTTCTATTATTTTGTATAATTGTCATATAAAATTCACAACCAAAAGTACTGATAATTAAGCTTATTTATTTTCATGTAATTAAAAATAAGTAATCAAAGCGGATTGAGCATACTCTTTATGGATAATGTTGTATTGTTATTCATCTGCAAATATGCCACTGCATTAGCTCAATGTATCGTTCATTATACCATATTCATTCACTCAGAAAAGTCACTGCCTTTTCCTCTACCACAGGATATATCATAAGCCAACTAATGTTTCACTACTTCTCCACAAGACAGTTCTTTCTTTCATCAAAAGTGATTTCATGCTTTTAACATGGTGTGAAAACTTATAATCAAGATTTGAAGTGAAAGTAGACAATGTTGAACTCATGTCACAGTAAAATCACTAGAGGTTTCAGTGGATTTTTGTTTTAAAGAAGTTTATACGTTTATTACTTAGTTCTCACTTGTTTACAGTCATTAAGGCAATACATTTATACTACACATGATTTTCATGTAGAAAATAAATACAGGTAAATAGATAAAAAAAATATTGCTATGTTAAATAAACACCCAGAAGGATTTAATATAATAATATATCTTATGAAAATAAATGTATAAGTAGCAGTAAGTCTCCACTGTGGTGGTGAGTAAATTGTCTTAAAACATTTGTGTTCTTTTTTATATATATAAACATGCCTAATTGCTTATTAGCAACAGAAAAATCACCTTGTTTGTAGTAAAATATGAAGTATTGCAGAACTTTTGAGAACCTCCCCTCTACTTTTCTGTTTTGTTATTTTTTATTTATATATTCGTAATACATTATAACATGTTCACTATATGCTTAAATGTGTTATTTTAACTGTAGACACATCTGTGAATCTTAAATAGTCATGCATAGTCTAATCCTTCTGAGCCTACAATTTAACATTGTACTTAAGCATTCTGTGATATTAACTTGCCAAATATTAAAAAAACTGCTTACATTGAATCAGCAGATATATCACTTAAAAAGATCCCTGCAAAACATGAGTGGTGGAAGCAGCTAAAGAACATCAGAAAAGATTGTTTGGCTCATGAAAGAATGTATCTTAAAGAAGTTAATCATATTTGCTAGACTTACAGTCCTTTTAAATTCCTCCAATGGAAAAAACTTGTAGCCTGTAAAGAAGCCCACTAGTCTTACAGCTATTAAATTGGCCTCTTACAGCTACCCACAAACGATCTGCATGTTACAGGCGGAAAAACCCTGCAGGATGTCAAAATCGGAACTCCGTTGCTGCTAAGCCTTTCATCTGTCAAGCCCGTACATGTTATATTTGCAAATCGCTATTAAATTGTCACAAATCCACTGGTGTTCAAACCCGTAAACGGCAAATGGAGCCAAAAAGCCTATGGCTACTAGAGAGAACCCGCAAGGGGGTTAAAGTCCTATCCGTAGCACTGCAAATGCAAATATCAACATAATTCGGTATTTTGAATTAAAGGGAAAGTGCTGATAGGTATTAAAATGAATAGCACAACATTCTCAAGCTCACAAATCTGCAATATATATATATTTTTTTATGTTTAATTTTCGTGTTATATCGATATTGGCAATCAATGTGTTAATACATATAACAGAACTCGCATGGACTAGAAATTAATCTTTATTGATTTATTAATATTGCATTATTTCTGGAATGCGGGTACGATCATAACTCGTACTTCAAACCCGTAAGTGATTGAAATCCAACCTCCTTTTTTCAGTGACGTAATGATGATGATCTCTTTTACCATTGGCTCTGTCTAAACACGTAACTACAGGTTTGACTAATTGATCATACTCACGGCCGCAAATTCAATGTGCACAAGAATAGTTTACCGGTATGGATGTCGGCCACGTCTGTTTCGGGCTTGGCTAATTTTATTGCTCTGTAACTCTGCCAAATTTCAAGCCCGCAGGCTTTGTGGGTGTGCCGGTGCCCCTACGGGTTTAGAATTTAATATGGCCCTTAGAATAGTTAGCTTCTATCCTCATAGGAAAATGTGTAAGATTCAGAGAAGGAAACAAGGTTGTTGTTTCTTACCTGAACAGAGGCAACAAAAACAAATTTATTCTAGAAGAACTATGTTCTATTACATTGACAGAAAGAAAATCCAAAAGTACCCCCATGGAAAAAAATACATATGCTATATTAAATAACAATCCTCCCTATAAATCACAAAAAATAATAAAACCTTAAATTATCAAAAATAATAAAACCCATGATTACAAAAAATAATAAAAAATACATTAAAGTAATAAAAGATTACCAATAAAATAAAAAAGCAAAAATAAAATAAAAAAATACAATAGAATAAAAAAGAAAATAAACCTGTAAACTAAAATTTAAATAAATCCTAAGAATATTATTAGCCTACTTGGAAAAGAGTTAAGCTGATCAGTAATTGATGCAGACTTAAATCTGTGTCAGATGTGGGGCATGGAATAGCCAGCTCCACGAAGCAAATAACCCTTTGTGGGTCTCAGGATTCAATCCACTAAATTTTCTGTTAATTGGTGAGCCACTTTGCAAAGAAAGGGATCCATTCTTTAGTCACATTTTGTGTGTTTTTAACATTTCCCACATTTGTCTACATAAAAGTATGCACCGTCAGTTATTTTTGCAATGTATTGAGTTCCAAGAAATCATGTGGAGTATAGCAACATCAGCATTCCAAATTGCTTGCTTTTCTGACTAGTGAAAGTGCCTAATAGTCCAAATGTTCCAAGGATCTCCCATTTTAATAGTTTTTTCCCCTTAATTGTCTAGAGGCAAAATTGAAATAACTGTGACAAGAATATAATTTTTGTTGTATGAATTGTCCAAATGGGAATTTGTGTTCTCTAAAATCTCACATGTTATAATATGGGGCATATGTACTATGAGCTCATAAGCACATCATTATCACTGATGTGTGTACAGAATTAAAATTAAACTGTGCTTTAAGAAAAAAATTATTTACATTTTCAGAAATGTATTTGGGATCTTAATGATGTCACGACTCATATAATTATATAATATGGTAGGTTATTGCACTGATATATATATATATATATATATATATATATATATATATATACTAGCGACTTGCTCGTCAAAAATGATGGCAATAAAATTTGAAGGCTGGTAATGCTGTTTGCCACACTATGGAAGGCTCTCTCCCCTCTAAGTTGCAGGCCCCTTCGGGCTCATTGCGAACCTCTCCAAAAATGGCCAATTAAACCTCAATATCAAGCATGTACCTCTTCTACCTACCCTTTGACCTATTAACCATCTAAAGGATCAGTTTAAGTAATTAAAACATCCTTTTTTGTCTTTTGGGCTTTGAAAATTGACTAACATGCAAGTTTGAAGATTGTTGAATTTAAATACTTTAGAATTCCCAGGACTTTTTCAATGTTTGCTATATGCAAGAAAAGCATTTTAAATTGTTTAAAAGATGCAAGTTTATTATTTCGTACAAGACACAATGCCTCACTTTTCTTTAGTTAATATTCAATACTACATAGCCATTTAAATTACAAGTCTGTTGTATTGTAATTCAGACCATAATCAAAGATATCACAAGAGCAAGCATACTGACTACAGTCTAGTCTGAACATGTCTCTGTAGTAATGGATATTGTTATGAATTTGCATTTTGTAGGTTTAATGGATTTCTGTTGTTATCGTAATATCATATATAGCATAATTTGCTAAAGGGTGCAAAAGTTATAGTTTAAGATACATACAACGTTGTAATAACGGGAAGAGTCTCATCACTAGGTTGCTACTTAAAAAGACAGAAGATATGTTGGGAAAACTCTAGAAGTAAAAGAAAATCTGTATAAAATGCATTAATAGGTAGCAAAAATTTATTTTACGAAAAAGCTGATTTGGCTGGCAATGCTGATAAACAAGCTTTAAAGGATAATGTTCAGAATACAATAAAAAATAATTTTAACAAATTGTACAGATGCAGATCACATGAAAGTTGGCATCAAGTATGACATATATGCTTAGAAGTGTTTACAATTTATTTAATAATTGGTAAGATTTCCAAACCAAATTTTTTTGGATGTTGGTATGTTCACATATTAAAGGATGTTTCAAACAGCTCAAGTGTCACAATCCACTCTTCTTTTGGCTTAAAAAGGTTGCTAGACCGACCCTACAATCAGGTTGACTCAGTTCTATATCTCCTCACACCGGATGGCTTAGTGGGATTCAAAGACAAGTTGCAGATTCTCAGGTCAAGATACTGGATTCCAGGAGAAGTTGCAGAAATAATTCTCAGATTTAAATAATCCCTCTAAACAAAACACACCATGCATATGTGTCTCAAACAGAGCATATACTTTATTTGTCAGTACACATTTTTATACCATTCTTGCCACAATACAATAAAAGGGTTAAGTGCCCTAAACAAACAACTGTCCCACTTGGGCTAGAGCTATCACCAAGGACATGGCACCAGCCTGTCTAATTTCCTGTGTAGATACCTATGAGTCTCTGGCTCCAAGTGTCAGACACCTCAGGTCAGTGTCTGGGCACAGCAGGGGTATGTCAGGGTATTGTAACACTGGATACAACGTTTCTGGGGACATCCTCTAGTCAGGGTTCCTGACGGTGGGTAGTTACTTGCTAGCAGGCCTATGGTGCTCTGTAAGAGGGAAGGGGATGTCTTTTGTGCCAGATGGTTGTGGGTAAGACGGGGTATAGGTGTATCCGTTCCCTAGCCAACCTCCTCTCGGGTAGAGATACCCTTATTCAGTGGGGAAGACGTTGGCAAGGAGAGTGGAGGTGGCTCCTGGGTGTATTTATTCTTGGGACTAACCAGGACTTCAATAATGTTTCTAACAATTCGTGCTCCCTATTAGATTGTTTGGGGCATCAGGAACAATGACTAGATTGTAAGTCTGACTTTAGATTGTAAGTCTGCGAGTTTCAATCCTGCAAGGTGCTTTAGGGAAAGCGCTATGGACACCGGATTCCAAGCTCAAAGACAGGGCCCTCCATTCATTGCAATGTGTGAATCTTGAACTTGTCATTGCCTGTAACTTAACTTATGTATAGTGCTACGGAATATGTTGGTGCATTACAAAAAAACGATAATAATAATAATAATAATAATAAAGTATTTCCCAATAAGGGGTCAACCAAGAGTCAAAGTATCAAAGGAAATTTCACTTGCAAAGCACTTGACACCACTCGTCCTTTGACAGACTAGTTAACTATACTTGAGGAAGCCCTATGGAGCCTGATCTACACCTTACAACTAGTTAAAAGCCATTCAGGAATCTAGCTCTGCCTTGAGACTGGAAGCAAACTAAAACTACTCTCAAAATATTAGGATACACATAAAATAACTGTCCTAAAAATGTAAATTGACCCAGAACATTCTGAGCTCAGATGGCCATGTGGAAATGTTCCTGGGATGTCCTGGTCAGGTAATCAGGGGCTTGGGGAAACAACAGGTTAACAAAGATATATATTGCCCTATTCAATTAGAAGCTCACAAATGTATTAACCCCTTGAGTCCCGGGACCGATATTACTCAGAAATAACACCTCAAAACAATATTTTTTAATTGCATTTGTGTGGGTTTTACTGTTCTGCAATTAATGTTAATGTCTTTCCATGCCTTCACATGCTTTTAAAGTAATAGGTGTTTAAAAGCTATTAAATTCAACCATGCCGCTAGTTACGGGGCAGAGACACAAGCCCATAAACCCTTTTCACACACGCAAGCTGTTAAGGGGCTGGCCGAGCCACGATCGCCCATCAGTTTCCAATTGCTGTATAATGTAGTGCGACACAGGCCTATCAGCCAATAGAAAGCGGCCCAGCCGAAGATGACTGACAGAGAGAGATTATGCATTTTCTTTCCACCTGCCCATGCTTTGACTGTGTTGTTTTTTTTTTTGAACTAACAAGCAGGGTCCGAAGTTGGTGGGTTTTGAGAGTCAGAGAGAGAGTAGTAGAGTTTAGAGAGAAGTATTTTGCGTTTTTGTTCATTTGTATTCTATTACACTTAATCCTTGATTACACATATTTACAGATTACACACATTTGCAATACATCATTTAAACAACACACATGGAGACACATAAAGTTATGTCACTCCATACACCCCCATCCCATCCCTACACCCCATCCCCCAACAGTTACTAAATACACATAATACACAATTTTTCATTTACATCCTATAAATACAGGAACACTTATGTTTATTTATCCTTATTTTCTTTTTGGGATTTTGATGGAGGGAGGAGAGAAGAGGAGAGGGGAGAGGAGTGGGGAGGTGGGGAGAAGAAGCAGAGGAAAGTCAAGGAGAAAAGAAAGGAGTGAGAGGTGGCCCTGGTGAGTAGTGGGGAAGATGAGGTGAGGAGTGGTGGAGGAGAGAAGGTGGAGGAGGTGGAGGAGTAGGTGGAGGAGGAGGTGGAGGCAGAGGGGGTATACATCTTTTAATATACCAATAAAGGTACATTTTTATTTAACTATCATTTGTGATCTTTTTTTGTCCTTACCACCACTTAGTTGCACTGAATAAAGTTTAACCCTCTCAGGGAATTAAAGGTGTTCTGTTCTATCCTCCATTACCTTAAACATTTACTGTACCTGATGACCAACAAGGACACTGACATGTCAGCTCCATGTCAGTGTCCTTGTTGGTCATCATGTACAGTAACAGTAAATCTGTCTGCTGACCTTTGTGTCCTTTCTGTATTAATGGGTATTTTTCCAAATCAATGATTATCCAGAGACTTAGCTAATAGTTAGTAATGCTTGCAGATGGGAATCAGGTGAGTTGGTATATTGTTACAGTTACAATATTTAACACTGTTTTTTTGATCATTTTTTTCAGATTTTTGTTTTTTTCACCACACTGTATGTGTGAAACTGGATTGGATTACACAGTCCAGATGTTGAATCGTCTGTTTCATTGAGCAGATCTAGACAAGCTGTAAGTGCTATGCACATTAATGTTTTTTTTTAAATTAAATGGAGTGATTTGTGATGATCCTTTTTTCATTGGATTCCGGTTGCATTGGTGTAGTGACCACATGTGACCCTGGTAGGTACTATGTATTATACTTATTCTAGACTATCACATTACTCCCTGTAGGTATCCCCTTTTTACTACAAGCCTCTTGTTCTCCCGATCCATCCACACCACACCCATGATATTTATGTACAGTCTTGTTAATTTCTGATTGTGCCCTGTGTATGAAATAAAGCTTGGTTATACAGTTGTAACCATGTCAGTGTGTTTTCAATGGCTGGGGTTATGGGAAATCCACATGCATCACATATGTGTCACATTCCTATATATGTAAACTAATGAGCCCTGGTTACTATGCAATATATCAATACATATAACAATAATAATAATAGTCATAATAGCATTAGATATAATATAATAATATACATCATGTATAATTAACATAAAGGGTTAAAACACATGCAAATGTCCAATTAGTGATATTGTGGAGTATCAACATTCTCCTGAGGGCCAGCTAACAATATGACAGGTGATACTGGAGTGGGTTGCCAGTTCCTTCTTTAGTGGACTGTGATTTGTCTGACCTCTCTGCTATCACCTTCCCACCTACAGTGCCCCTACATGGTATTGCTCACAGCTTCATTCAGGTACAAAAGCCCATTCACAACCACCATTTAGCAATCCACAAGGGACAAGGGGAACATATACCACACTAATGTAAATTGATGAATAGCAAAACATAATGGGAGGTCACCAAATGGTAATGGGTATACATCTTGGCACATGGCCACCAGCAATGGCATGGGACTTTCCAGGATGTGCCTAGTGGAGATTATCCCTGATGGAGGTGAGTTGGCTGTTGATCCCTGTGCCTCTGCACGGCCTCAGTGTGTTTTTGCGGCCCTTCCTGATGGGTTAGAGTAGATTAGTGTGGTGTATGTTCCCCTGGTCCACTTGTGGTTTGCAAAGTGGTGATGAATTCGTAGCAATTTAATAGCGATTTTCGAATGTAACAGTTACGGGCTTGACAGAACAAAGGATTTGTGGCCCTGAATTTCAAATTTACACATCCCGTAGGGTTATTCCCCCTTAACCCGCAAGTCAATGGCGGGTTGCATTACGGGGCCAATTTAATAGCCGTAAGTCTTGTGGACTATCAGCCTTATTAAATTCCAGCCTCGTAGATACAAGGTTTGTACTTAAGCCATACGTGCTGCAAATTTTAAAAAGATACAACGCTATTAAATTAGCCCTGCTGCAAGCAGCATGTGAGCTACGCAGCACGGCCGTCCGTACAAGAAAATGTACATGAGGAGTGACAGCTTGCTGCAGGGGTCCACAGGGACCCTCGAAGCCACCCCCCACATTAACCTCTTGCACTGGGGGGTTCATGATCGGCATAGATCAGGCCCCCGCTGCATTTAACAATTTCAAATACCCCCCGCGGGTCCTTAAAAGGGCTGTGGCACACTATAAACCAATCCCAGGCGCGGCACCTAAAATGAACCCCCCTCTATGCTGGGGGTCCCCAAAGTGTCCTCACATTAACCCCTTGCTGCAGGGGTCCATAGGGACCCCGCAGCCCCCCCACATTAGCCCCTTGCAGCGGGGATCGCCAAAAGGACCCACGTTAAAAAATATTAACCCCTGCCGTGGGGGGTACTATAAGTACCCCCCCAGGCAACTAAAATTAACCCCATCACTCATGGGGCTCTAAACAGAGGCCCATGAGCACCTAAATTAACCCTATAACTCATGAGGCTCATTACAGAGCCCCATGAGCCCTTAATTAACCCTGCCACTCATGAGGGTCAATACAGACCACCATAAGCCCTTAATTAACCCTGTCACTCATGGTGGTCAATACTGACCACCATAAGCCCTTAATTAACCCTATAACTCATGGGGCTCTAAACAGAGCCCTGTGAGCCCTTAATTAACCCTATAACTCATGGGGCTCTATACAGAGCCCCATGAGACTATAATTACCCCCCCTCAGTACAAAAGGGGTTTATATACACCCCTATAGGACACTATTAATCCCTAGGTTATCCCTAAAAGTGCCACAAGGGTCCTCCAGGATCCTCATGACAAAGTTTAAGCACTACACTACACTACTAATCCTAACTATACCCCATTAACCCATATTAAACCCTATCTAACTCTAACTGGGCCAATCAAACCCTAATTGGGCCTGTTTAAACCTATCTTGATCTAATAACCCTAACTGGGCTATTTAACCCCATCTAGCCCTATTTAATCCCATCACTTATGAGGGTCTATACAGACACCCATAAGCCTCTAGTTAACCTAATCAGTCCCATAAGGGTCTATGAAGACCCTCATAGGACAATTAGAAGCCTGTTATTAACCCCAGAAGTGCTATGAGGGTCATCCAGGACCTCCATGACACTAAGTACAAACACTACACTATACTATTCCTCCCTAATAAACCCCTAAATCTAAACTAACTACCTCTACCCTAATCTATTAACCCCTACCTACCTAACAATACCTAATTAACGCCCTATTAAACCCCCACCCCACTAATTACATAAAATAAAAAAAACTAACGTACATAAAATAAAAAACCTAATGTATACAAAATAAAGAAACCTAAGGTACACAAAACAAAAAAGGACATTACAAACCCCCCCACTACAAAAAAAAAAAAAAAAACATCACAACCCCCCCCCCACCAGCCACTAGATAAAATTTAAAAAAATTACACACCTGCAAAGGAAAAGGCATACACAAATATACATAAAATTAAAAATATACACCTAACTAAAATTCATTTCCCTCTATCTAGACATTACCCCCTATCTATACCTAGCACTCTATCTAGAAACTAGCCCCTATCTATACCTAACCCCCAATCTAAAAATCACGCCTATCTCTACCTAAACCCCCAATCTAAACATCACCCCTATCTATACCTAATGCCCCAATCTAAACATCACCCCTATCTATACCTAACCCCCAAAGTAAACATCACCCGCTAGCTATACCTAACCCCCTATCTAGAAAGTACCGCCTATCTGTACGAGCCCCGAATCTAAACATCCCCCCTATCTATACCTAAGCCCCAATCGAAACATCACCCCCTATTTATACAATATCTCCTAAATCTAAGCTAAAATAGAATAAATAAGACCACTTACCTTTGCAGATGTCCCTTCTAATCGCACCCCCTAGGAAAAAAAGAAACATCAAATTATCAAAAAAATTAAACATTACATAGAATAAATACATTGTACAAATACAGTATTAAACTGACCTTTCCAGCATGTCTCAATCCATCTTCTTCTGTTCTCCAGGTCGGCCCCTTAAAAAAATATAGATAACATTAGTCACACATACATCAAACACAACAAATAAATAAAATATAAACGTTATCAATTGAAAACGTACCTGTCCCCGATGTTCCTGGCCTTCTCCTCTTCTGCCCCGGCTGGGCCATTGATAAATGTGTGCTCTAAAAAAGAAACTAACGGAGCTTCGCATTTGGGGAGCTCCCCAACGCTAATGAGGCCTCCAGAGCCTCTTCCGGTAAGAAATAATATGTATATAGGTTAATATTTTTTAGCGCGGGTCCTTTCAGGACCTTTACATTGCAAGGGGTTAATGTGGGGACACTTTGGGGAACCCTATTTTGACCCCCCCATAGAGGGGGGCTAATTTTAGGTGCCGCGGCCACAATTCGTTTATAGTGTGCCGCAAGCCCATGAAGGATCCACAGCGGGTAATTTAAAGTTCTTAAATGCAGCGGGGGCCTGATTTATGCTGATCGGTGACTCCCCACTTCTCTATAGGGAGCCCTGCAGCATGGGGATGTGTTTAGGGAGCAGGGGAGAGCATCAGATGCCGGTGCTGGGCTTCTCCGAGGCAGGAGCCTTTGCTTGCACTTTTTTGTGCAGTAGGGATTCTTCAGAGGTGGGAGGTTCACCTCAAAGATATATGGCTGCGTGTTACTACGTAGCTCTCTCTGAGCCTATTCTCAGCTGTTTTCCAGTGTCATTTAGCAAAGAAGGCTGCAAGGGACGTATTGAAGAATCGGTCCTTGCAAACAGCAGAAAAACTGCATTTTGCGAGGACCGAGGGAACTACGAGGGCTAATTTAATGAGAGCCTATGTTACGGGCTAATAATTTACATGTTGAGAGAATTTAATAGGGCTGATAGTGTTGTAGCAAACCACTGCTAAACACTCTCCACTATTCATGGCGTCTTCTTGCGGGTAAGGTCTATGAGAGGCTTGGGAATGGCACTGCAATAGGGAACACATTTTTTCGGTAATACCCTGCAGTCCCCAGGAAAGCCTGCTTTTTAGTTTGGGGGTGGGCCAGGCAGCTATCCCTTCTACCATTGTCCTAGCTACTGTACCTCTACCTGAGTCCACTGATATATTTCCCGGCAAGTGGTAGAAGGGGTTTTCTTCATCCGAATGGCATTACTGTGTACTAGTAGAGGCCAAAAGGGGCTGATAAACACTTACTTCCGCGTAGCAAACGCTCTCAAGGAGAATCTGAAGATACATCTTTGAGAGATCCAGGGTAGTCAGGTACATAGTGATCCCTAAGCAGTCAAGAAACTTGTCCATGCAGGAAATAGGGTAGGCCTCCGTTTTTATTTTCTCATTCAGCTTATGATAAGCTTATCATCCTTCTTAGGTACCAGGACTAGCGGGGAGGCCAAGGGTCTTCTAGATGGTTCAATTAACTTTTCTTTAGAGGAGGGCAGTTGGTGGTGATCACCCTGTGGGAAGCTAAGGTGGTGCACCCCAACATGGCAGACAATATTTTAGAGTAATGTGTCTTAGCCCTGCGAATGCCTCAACCTACACTAGCTTATGATAAGCTTATCATCCTTCTTAGGTACCAGGACTAGCGGGGAGGCCAAGGGTCTTCTAGATGGTTCAATTACCTTTTCTTTAGAGGAGGGCAGTTGGTGGTGATCACCCCGTGGGAAGCTAAGGTGGTGCACCCCAACATGGCAGACAATATTTTAGAGTAATGTGTCTTAGCCCTGCGAATGCCTCAACCTACACTAGCTCAGCTCATCCACACTAGTCCAGTCAAGACCTTGCTCATCTAGGGCAGCTCCGTCTTCATCCTCTGGATCCTCCAGGGTTTCCGATCATTCCACAACAGGGCAGCCAACCACCACCATGGCTTCCTTTGTGGTGGATGGTGAATCACTGTCATCTGATTACCATTACTTACAGCTCCTTGGTTAGTACAGCAGAGTCACTCATTAAGTTTGGTTGGATGACTGTAACCGTAGTCCCAGTGCCTGGCACCCATAGCTCTGGCACCAGTTATCAAGCTGGTACCCTGGCTTTGGCTCAGGGTCATACTTCACGGTTAGGTGCTGGAGTAATTGGCCATGTAGGTGGAGTTTGTTCTCTGGCAAGGAGGGGATGGGGTGGTTCCCCTCAGGGTGTGGAGCTGCAAGGTTACAATGTT
This sequence comes from Discoglossus pictus, assembly GCA_027410445.1. Lineage (NCBI taxonomy): Eukaryota > Metazoa > Chordata > Amphibia > Anura > Alytidae > Discoglossus > Discoglossus pictus. The sequence continues at coordinate 63,831,153 of CM050167.1, read as the reverse complement.
CTTGGATCTCTCCAGATTTTTTGATACCATCAGCCAGATGCTTCTCTGGGGTAGGCTTCTTGTACAGGATCCACTCTTACATGTTTTCCAGGCACACTGAGTAAAAATTGCTCCAGGAGCACAAAATGCTTTGGTCCCTCTAGGATATTTACATCCTAGCCCTTCCACCACCTGTTGCAGTAATACCTCATTTTGGACCTCAGCTTCACATAGGTGTCCCCTGATTGCTTGACCAGCGGGCAGAATTGCTTTTGGTATGACTTTCATACCTTTCTAGCAGTACATGTCACATCTCTTCATAATCCTCTGCAACATCCCGAGGGATAGACATGTAGGCTATGCTGACTCGTCCGTTAAACCAGCTGACATGGAGCGTTTGAGGATTCTGGTGAGGTGCTCACTGTTTTTCAATACCCTGCAGTAATGCATTGATGTCCTTCCGATTCTCATAAAAGTGCTTAAAGCTGCTGTTAGTGGCTTTGAGCTCAGCTGAGAGGGCTCCAGTTGAATCCTCGGTGGAGTGGAACAGAGGCCAATATCCCTTCTTATTCACTGTGGACCACTTAATTGATCTGATCCATTATTGCTATTGTCTGATCAGCAGTCAGGACCCCAGGTATTGCTGGTCTCTGTACTCAGAATATCCTTATTAACTCGTCTTCCATGACAGGCTTAAAATTAGGGAGACCATTCTCTGAGGTGGTACTGCCAGAGGTGAGGTCCACTCTATCTTGTCCTTTTACCTGTTGACTGTTTTTTTCATCCCATCATAGCTACTGTATCATCTTTGGACGGGTCCTGTGTCCTGGTATCTGTATACCTCTTGCCTTGATCTGCTCTCAGATCTCACCTGCAGATATGTTCTCATAATCTGGCACCAGTTGAAACAACACGCTCTTTGTAGGGCTTGAAAAGGTCGCTAAACCAAACCTAGGTTGACTCAGTTGTGTATGCCCTTGCACAGGTCAGCTTAGCGGGATTCTTGGACAAGTTGCTGATTCTCAAGCCAAGTTGTCAAGTTCCAGGAGAAATTGTAGAAATTATTTTAAGATAAAATATAATAGTAAAAAGCCTTCAGGCTAAATGATACCCACCATACATATCTGTCCCTAAGGGAGTATTAACTTTACTTTTTAGTACACATTTTGGTATCATTTTTACTATAACACCTCAAAGAGCATGAGGTGCCCTAAACAACTTCAATTTAATACCTTTTGTTCAGGTTATTGTAACACTGGAGACAGAGTGTCTGGAGGACACGCTCTAATCGAGGGACCTAGTAAGGTGTAGTGTTCTGGCTAGCTGACTTATGGTGCCCTGTAAGTGGGTAGGGGATATCTTGTGGTGAGGATGGGGTATAGGTGTATCCATTCCCTAGCCATCCTCCTCTCAAGTAGAAAAACCTTTAATCAGTCAAAATGTAGTCAGCTAGGAGGTTGGAGGTGGCTCCGGAGTGTATTCCACAACATTTCTAACAATGCAGGCACCCTATTGTATAGAGGGTCAGGAATAATGACTAAAGTTAAATATTTCCTATTTAGAGGTTAAGCGCGAGACAAAGGATCAAAGGGATATCACTTGAAAAGCACTTGACACCACTCAACCTTTGTCTATTGAAAAAAAGTGTCTGAAAGCCTAGTTTACTATACTTGAAGACTTAATCAAATCTGTTGATTGCCCATAAAAGTCTATGGAGCCCTATCTAGCTCTTACAGCTAATTCAAATCTATCCAGGAACCAAGCCCGGCCCTGGGATTGGGAGAAAACTGGGTATTGTGGTTGGCTACTGCAAGGGGCTACTGGTCACCCTTAAACTGATACTATCCTTAAAATATTTGTTGTCTCTAGGCGATATAAACACTATGAAGGACATGATGCATAACCTGGTGTTTCTTGGGGAAACATTAGAATATATAAGCAGGTTAACAATTACATTTTGGTCCTATATCTATAACCAAGCAATATAGTCCTTTATTAGAAATGTCTTTATAGCCATTTCAATAGCCATGGTCCATCTGGTCACAGTGGCTAATGGACATTTTTTGCATGGCAGCTGCCCCCCTATGTATAACAGTTCCTGGGGTTAATAATACTTACATTAGATAAGCTATTAAGCAATGTGTATTTTACAAACTACTTAAATCTAGAGGGTAGTGGCTTGGGGAATAGTCATGACATTGCATTCTAATCAGGAGAAAACATGTCTGAAATATTATTTTAGATTGAATTAAAATTAATCTCTTGTATGCTAACATTTTAGTGAAATATATGACATATATTTTAGGCTTACTTGCTATATTTTGCCACTTGCGATGTCATTTTCTTTCTCCTTACATTGAGTCCCTCCTCCATCTTGTTTAGCTTGAGCTTGCAATACAGTATGGAAAGATAATGTTACTGTTGCGGTGGAAGGCGCTCATTGCCTGCTCGCCTCGCAAAGCAAGGCGAGCAGTGGAGGCAAAGAAACATGTGGAACGTAGCTAGAAAGGTGCACCGAAGGCGCTCCTGCGAGCCTCGCAAAGCGAGGTGAGCCAATCACACATTGAAACACTCAGGACTTAGCCTCCAAACACTCAGGAACATGGGATCACCTTAGGCTGCAAGCAGTTGACGAACGCGGGACTTAGAAAAAAAAAAATACTAGACGAGGGACTTAAAAAAAAAAAACGAGATATGAAAAATACGAAGTTGTTACATATATTAATTAGAGAAAGGTAAACTATAGTAATTTATTATTCAATTAATTCATTAATTAGTATTTTAACAAAATATAGAGAGGAGCCAAAGGACACGTGAGGTGAGGCTGAAGGCGCTCAGCGTGAGGCTCGCAACGAGTGCCGAAGGCTTAACATTGTGTTTAAAACAGCATTTGCATGGCTTCAAATTTTAATGCCGTAATTTTTGACGGGCATGTTGCTAGTTATATATAAACGTGAAAAAACTTAAAGGCTTTGTTTAATTTTTACTTTTTAAAAACATTTTGCTACAAATTTTGACTACAATGAATATTAATTCATTGTGGTCAGCACAGCAAACAACATGGGACATAAAGTCAATCCCTGTGGAACTCCACATATCAGTAATATGGGTACACATGAATTTACCCTTAAGAATACTCTCTGTGATCTGTCAGCTAAGAAGAATTTGAACTAGCTCAATGCTATTTCATCCGGTCCTTAACATAGCCAATTAAAATATCATGATCCAGATTGCCTAAAAGTAGAGGAGGGGTTAAGGAAAATTAGCATAGACCAATCAAACCATCAGCAGGCCATTTAGAACATGGATAAGCTGTTTTAGTAGTATATTAATTTCAGAATCCCGACTGCACTGAGTTGTTGGTTTCCAGTTTTGAATGACTTTCTCTAAAAAAAATATAGTTGTAGATAAGCGTGTATTTAGCAATGCAATCTGGGTCCTGTGAACGATACAGAGAATACAATCTGGATGCAGACAAGGATGTTTTAGGAAACATCTCAGCACTGCTTCCTTTTGTGGCACAGTGAAAATCCCTGTCTAAGGAAGAAAGGATTGTAAAAAAAAAAATCTGAAAACGGAGACAATTAAACCAATGCCTCCTACTAGATAATATTCTTAATGGCTGTAATGTTTGACATTTATGGCAGTAAAAAAGCAGTAGTTATTGTGGATCATCTACTAAACAAACATATAAATACTGTTTGTAAATCACTTATAATCTTAGCAAGACATATACATTAGTATTTATGTCATTAGAAATATAGAGCCTCATTCAATTGAGCTTTCGAGAGATCCGGGCTTCCTAAATGTAGCCCGCAAGTTAATTTACAATTCAATTTGCGTCGTTTTGCAGGCTCAGATCGAGTTATGGGCTCCGGCCTCCGATTCACTGTGAAGGTTCAAATTGCAAGTTAATGCCTCTCCAAGCCTTTGATCTTTCACTTCCGCAAGAGTTGCAAACGCTAAAATCGCAAATCGCTATTCAATTGCTCCGATTCCCCCTCGCTAACCACTCCGTCAAGCCCTCAAATGTCAAAAGTCAAACTATAAGTCAAGGATACCAAAGGGCTTAATGACATGTCTGAGGGCTTTTAATGGCAGTTATTTTATCTTTGGGTTGCTTTGTAAGGTCCATCTTATCTTGGTCTGTTTTGGTGCATCAAAAATAAACTGTTATTGTAAATGGTTTGATGTGTAGGCTATATGATAAAGTTCCAAATTATACATTAGTTAGACCTGCTTACACAACTATGATTTAAAATGCTTAATAGTTTAATAGCTCAAATGTGTAATTAAATAAATGCATGTTTTAAATCATTGTATCAGATGAGAATATTCAATTTGAATATACCTAGATTTGAAAGTTTAATTTATTCTAAAAGTGTAATTTGTTTTGAAAGTTCAATACAACAGGATAAAATGTGTTTCATAGATATGAGAAGAAGTTCAGTATAATTTATTTTCCTGTTCATGTTTTATGTTGTGTCTTGTATTTGTTTATCCTCTGCTAATATAATAGAGCAACCAAACTAAAATAGAACAGAACAGAAACAGAGAAAAGTAATTTTGGAGTATGAATTTAAATTGAATAAATTATCAAGTTAAATAAAAAGGAACTATACTACAGATATGATTATAGTAAACAGACTTTAAAAAGCAGTGTGAGATATTACATTTTTTGTAACTTTACTAGGTAATAATAATTTATAATATAAAGGACCAAATTAATTAAATAAGCATGGTTGATGAATTCAAACAGGAGTAAGTATAAAGAGGATAAAATAAACAAGACAAAGTAAAATGGCCATGAATGTGAGGAAAAGACAAAATAGGATAGAGTGTGCTTTAGCAATGCTAGGCATAGGTGTACATTCTGTGTATTATACTTGCAAAGTTTATTTACATCACAACAGCAGAGGGGCTTGGCTGATGGCATGAGTGGTTGGGTTTTACTATTCACATATCTATTGTGAGCTTCTGTTTAGGTGAAAGGGTGTTTGTCACAACCCACTCTTCATTCGGCTTTAAAAGGTCTCTAGATCGATCCTACCCACAGGTTGACTTGGTTCTGTATTTCCACACACAGGACAGCTTAACAGGATTGTAGGACAATTTGCAGATTCTCAGGCCAAGTTCTAGCACAAATTGCAGAAATTATTCTTATATTAAACTGAAAATAATAAAATCCATCCCTCTAAATGAAACATACCATACATATGTATCCTAAACAAAGCATAAACTTAATTTTTCCATACACATGTTTATACAATTTTTGACACAATACAACCAAGGGTGATATGCACTAAACAGAATAAATTTAACAGATTTGGTGGCTAATTGCCCCACGTGGGCTAAGACTTCTACTAAGGCCACTGTGTCAGCATATCTATTTTCCTGTCTAGGTGCAGATGAGTCTCTGGCTCATCAGACACCTTTAGGCAGTGTCTGGACACATCAGGGGTCTGTCAGGGTATTGTATCAGTGGAGACGGAGTGCTTGGAGGAATCCCTCTAATCGGGGAATATAGTGGAGGATAGTATGGTGGCTGGTGAGGCTATGGTGCCTTTTAAGTGTGGAGGGGATGTCTTTTAAGCCTGGTGGTTGTGGAGAGGACTGGGTATAGTTGTATGCGTTCCTAAGTTGACCTCCTCTCGGACAGCTATAGCTTTATTCAGTCGGTACAGAGTTGACTAAAATGGTGGAGTTGGCTCTGGGGTCTATTCACTTTCAAGGGCCTACCAGGACATCCACAACATTTCTAATAATTTGGGCTCCCTATTATTGTAAGGGGGGGTCATGAACAATGACTAAGGATAAGTGTTTCCCAATTAGTGGTTAATCGCTAGATAAAGGATTAAGGGGATATCACTTGCAAAATACTTGACACCACTTGACACACTTGAAACAAAGAGATCCATTAACTTGCTCCGATCTTAGAAATCATAGCCTGTAAAGGAGCATGCAAGAGTTCTTGCTATTAAATTGGCCTCTTTCAAATACACGCGGGTTACAAATGTGTGTTACATGTGTCCCAGCTAAGCCTTTGATGTGTCAAACCCGTAAATGTTATGATCGCAAATCGCTGTTAAATTACTACGAATCCCCAAGGACGCACTGGCGTTCAAACCCGTACACAGCAAATGGAGCCAAAAACATTATGGCCCCGAGATAGGACCCGCAAAAGGTTTACAGACAAGTTCTCAACACTGTAAATGACAATATAAAAACACCTCTGAACTTTAAAATATGGGGAAAGCAATTAAAGGCATTACAATTCATTGCACAACAATCCACAAATAAAAAATAGGCATTTAATTTTTTTTTTATTTCATCATATGTTTGAATGGTCATGCATTTGTTACTATGAAAAGCCATGCTGCAACAAGCTTAAAACAATTAAAGACTCACTACCCGATTAAATAGCAACACCAAAACATGAAACTTTTTGCCATATTAACCCTTTCTCACTCACAGAGGCTCTAATCCTGACCCTGAAATAGAAATATAATTGCATATAAATCTCGCTCAGCATATCTACATTGGGAAAATAAATAGTGGCCAAATTACACCCCCCACATCACATGTATCAAGAACCAGGGGAAAATGTTAATATTTGTTGTACAGTCCTTTAGCCGGGTCCAAGTCTCTGTGACCCTATGGACTGCAGCACATTTAGCTAGGTCTCTGCTTGTGCTGTTCCACAAGGTTTGCATGCCAAAGATAGTGGATTGGGTTGCTAGTTCCTTCTCCAATGGTCTGTGATTTGTCTGACCTCTCTGCTATGACCTGCCCACCTAGAGTGACCCTACATGTTATAGTGGTATAGTTCACAGCTTCATTGAAGTACACAAGCCCCTTCACCACCACAAGGCAGAAAACCAAAAGGGAGCTAACCAGGGAGCATACACCACACCAATCTACTCTAAGCCATTAGGAATGGCCCGCAAACACACACGTCTGTCACTCTTACACTCTCCAGAACCCTTTGATCTGTCACTTTCGTAAGGCTAAAAACGCAAATAGCAATTCAACTGCTACAATTCCCCAAGGCTGTTCAAATCTGTAAATGGGAAATGTCATTTAAAATCCTACGGGTTCTATACCCTCTGCTCCTAACCCCCCCCCCCCATTACTAAATTAAACCCTCATGATGCAGGGGTCCGGTACACAGACAGGGTCACCACATTAACCCCATTGGTCCTCAAATTAACCCCTTGCTGCAGGGGTCCTAAACGGGACCCAGCAGCATTTAAAAATTCAATTCTCCACCACGGGTCCTTAACGGGCCTGCAAGACACATAAATAGTTAACCACAGTACTTACAGTACCTCCGCGGCACCAAACATTAACCCCCCTATGCTGCTAGGTCCTCATCGGGACCCCCTGTTTTGTAGTGTTACAGGACGTCGGGATATTGTTGGAGGGGCCTTTCCTGGCCCAGAAGCCTGAAGACCAGGGCATCGCGTGACACCACTAGAGTTGAATTGGCCAGGTCAGTGGACCAATTAATAGTGTTTTTTTATTTTCTGTGTAAGTCTTTTTTATTTTCTGTGTAAGTTTATTTTCTTTGCTGTAATGCTTTTTTATTTACTGTAGTGTTTTTTTTCTATAATGTGGGTGTTTTAAATTTTTGTACTTAGTGGGGTGTTGGGGAGTTTAATAGAGTTTAATAGAGGGTTGGGGGGTGAATTAGTGTGTTAGGTAGATAGTGTAGGGGTTAATAGGATAAGGAAGGATATAGGGGTTTAATAGGATGGGGTTTATTAGGTACAGTTAGGGTTTATTAGGTACAGTTAGGGTTTATTGGGTTTATTGGGTATAGTTAGGGTAAATTAGGTACACTTAGGTTTTATTGGGTACAGTTAAAGTTAATTAGGACTAGATAGGGATAACTGGGTCTAGATAGGGTTAAGTGGTTAGTGATAGTGGTAATTAGGTATGGTGATGGTTAAATAGGGTTAGTTATTTAGAGTCGGCCTAATTTAGATGTAGTAGTTTATTGGCATGGATAATAGTGTAGTGTAGGGTGGTGCTTAGACTTAGTGTCATGAGGGTCCTGGAGGACCCTCATGGCACTTAATGTTAATGTCAGGGTTAATGATTGTCCCATAAAGGTCTCTATAGACCTTTATGGGACTGATGAGGTTAATTTTAGTCAGGGGATAATTTCAATTGTAGCGCAGGCCCTTTTATGACCTTTAAGGTCCTTTAAGGAGCCGCAAGGTGGGTCATTTGAATTTTAAATGCTGCGGGGCTCCGGCATAGGGGGTTAATGTTAGGTGTCGTGGGGGTACTTACAGTACCCCCATGGCTAGGGTTAACTATTTGTGTGCCTCGGGCCCGTTAAGGACTCGCTGCAGGGGATTTGAATTTTTAAATGCCACAGGGTCCTGATTGGGACCACTGCAGTAAGGGGTTAAAGTGGGGACCCTGCGAGCATCCCGATGTGGACCCCTGCATCATGGGGTTAATGGGGGACCATGCATGGGGTCCCGATGGAGACCCATGCATCATGGGGTTAATGTTGGTTCCCGCAGGTTTTACTTCCGTAATAATGACTGTCCCATTTTCTTTTGGCTGATTCAGAATGGGAGGTTACGAGCTTGCTGAATTGATCATGTTCTGGCCCTGAACTACTAGGAACCATTGCATGGTTTACGGTTTCGGCTGTGGGACCGTAACTTGCACCCATGCAGAATTGAATAGCATTGCAAACAGAGGGGAATGGGAGCCCGCAACTTACTCAAAGACATGTGGCTGTCTGCGATCAAGTTGCGGGCTTGGAATTTTATGTGGCCCTAAGTGTTTTGTTATCGATGGATTCATATTATCATCTGTCACATTCCTATCAGGCCTTCAGGGGAATGTTGATATTCCACAGTATAAAAAATTGGACTTCTCATGTGTATTAACCTTTTATTATTATATATTATATATATTATTACATGATATCTAATGATATTATTATTATTATTATTATTATTATTATTATTATTAACCTATTGCATAGTAACTACTGCTCATTAGTTTACTGATATAGGAATGTTCCACAAATGTGATGTATGTGGATGTCCCTAAACCCCAACCATTGAAAACACACTGACACAGTGAGAAGAGTATAACAAAGCTTTATTTCAGAGCACAATCAGAAATGGACAAGACTGTGCATTAATATCATGGGTGTGGTGTGGGCAGATCCCAGGAAGGCAAGAGGCTCTTGGGGAAAAAGGAATAATGTCATAGTCTAGAATAAGCATGATGCATAGAACCTACCAGGGCCACATGTGGTCACTACACCATTGCAACTGGAATCTGATGAATAAATGGATCATCAGAAATCACTCCATTTAATTGAAGAAACCATTAATGTGTATAGCACTTACAACTTGTCTATATCTGCTCAATGTAAAAGATGCTTAAACCTCTGGACTGTGTAATCCAATCCAGTTTTACAAATACAGTGTATTGACAAAACAAAAATAAAAAGGCGGAGGAGGATAAAAAAATAAAATACATGCATGTACAGTACAGTGCTAAGTACTGTAACTGTAACAATATAACAACTCACCTGATTCCATTCTGCAAGCATTAATAACCATGAGCTAGTTCTCTGGAGAGCTCACTGGCCATGACCGATAATAATTATGTGTCATCTCACAATATATGCTTAGCTGTGACCAGCTCAGTGGTCAAGGTGTACTATCACCTTCTCCACATGATATTGTTCATCAACATTGATATCACATCCATCAGATACACAGCACATGTTAAAGGATACTCATGATATCAGCAATAGGGGAAAATACACATTAATATGGAGAGGACACCAAGGCCAGCAGCCACATTCAATGTTACTTAAATCAGGATCTGTTCTCTGATATTGAGGTCAGGATCACATGCTTCACTAGTGCATATATTAATGCTTGCTGTCAGCAACATGCCATTGTAAAACTTTGCAAGTCCTCCACCATAGAGGTATTAGCCTACATTTAAGCTAACAACAATCACATCTTAATTATATGGCTATATGATAGCTTTAAAATCGTGGGAGCTACATGTCATTGAAGGAATGCCTACCTGAGATGCACTGGGAAAACCTTACACCTCATACATTTCCTTCACAATGCTTGCAGATGCAGAAGATGCCTTCATGGTCCGGAAATGTCCCTAAAACAAAAAAATAAAAATAACACCTACAAAATAAGGCCTTAAAAAAAGAAAGGAACTGTAGCATCCTCAGTGAACATCAATTGGTGACATGTTCAACAGAACCCTACGTGTCCACAGAGAAGGGGATCATGGACCATGTGATTGGTGGTGGCCCGGAGAGGAGGAGCTGTTGCCTGGTCGATACATGGCTACAATATGGTGGTGGACCTGGTAGTGGGAGCCAGGCCGACGAACCACAGGGGGAGCATGCCTCTCTCATACCTCCAATATGTGTGCCCTGATGACAGCTGCAGGAGGAGGGGCAATGGGGTCGAAGGTCACATGGGTGGCATGAAGTCCAGAAAGTGGCCCAGGTTAAGTCCTCCTCCTCTTCCTTGTCCTCACAAGGGCAAAGGGCTTCAGCTGGTCCCTCCTCCCCCTGAGCCGGATCCTACTGGGGAGGGGGTTTGCTGTGTGTACTCCTGCTCCGAAAGAGCAGACACCCCCGCCTCTGGCTCACCAGTGCACCCAGACCTCCATGAAGCTGAAAGAAACAAGAAAAGAAAGGGATATGTGTTAATGATGTTGAAGATAATTTTTTATTGAGCTCCTTCCAAACTCTCTGACATCTAGGCTTCAACATGGATGAATCACTTACAGGGCCATTAACCTCATTATCGGTGCTCTTCACTGTGTAACAGAACAGAATATTATATGTAAATTGAGTCTTTAACTGCTGGCTGATTACATTATTGTAAGCAGTTAAACCATAATATGTGAAATGGTCGATGAGGCAGAGGCTGTTAATCATCACTGTGTCTGTAGACAAACCTTAGCTTGCATATGTTTAACTGTTCTTATTTAAGTTACAATAAGGCAATAGATCACTTTAACATAGAATGCTGTGCTCTTTCACACAATGAATCTCCCCTATAGTGAGGTAACTGCCCCTTTCACTTCAACTCTGAGTAGCTATCATTTGCTAGCAGTGATCTTTGTTCGGCTCTTGATATTTATAGTTCTTGGCTTTTAACACTCTCTTGATTCTGGCACCCATACATGGACTGGCTATTGGTTGATTACTATTGTTGTACCCACTGAAGACAGTGATTTGTCAGTCTCATGGATTTAATGACGCATGACTGATCCATCTATCCCTTATATATTCCATGAAGCTGACATGTCATGTACATGTGGTGGCATGTTTGTGTATGTGATACTCACCTGACGTGGATCCTGCTAGGCCACCAGGCCTGAAGATCCTGTGGTGGGCTCCGGGATTAGTAGATCCTTGAGGTCCCTCTCCCACTCATTCTATGTGACAGTCACTGGTTGCAGTCACTGCGGGGCCACCACTTGTTGCTGAGGCCATTTACTTGGCCATCTTCCTCCTCACCAGGACGCTGACATCATCAAACTGATCTCACCCCCCCTTTCCGCTGTGCCCACTGCTGCTACCACAGCCACTACCTTTCCATGCCTGGGCCCGGGCTAAACTTCCCTACCCCCTGACAGGATAGCGGGCCACTCAAGGATGGCACTCAGGAGTATCACCATCTCCTGGGGGGAGTAATTTTAGGCCCTGTGCCTGCCCCCAGCATCTTGCCCTCATCCTGTCCTCCCTCAACTGTCCCTGTGGCCTGTCCCTCATTCCCACTACCACCCCCCCTGGGATCAGGCCCCTCCCCCTCTGACCCTAAGGACTATCAATATTGGCACCTACCAACCCACCTCTCCCCCCTACACTTTCTCCCACCTCCTTCTCTCCTCCTCCACTCACCTCCACTGCCTCCTCAACGTCCTCCAACGCTTCCTCTTCCTCAACCTCCACCACCGCCTCCTCAACCAACTTCACCGCCTTCTCCTCCTCAACCCCCGTCACTGCCTCCACCTCCTCTCCTCCACTCTCTCCCCCTCTTCTCCTCCCATCTTCTCCTCTCTCCTCCCTTCATGTAAATACCAAAAGTAAAATAAGGATAACAGAAAAAAATATTGGTGTATATATTTGTGATGGAAAAAAATGGTATGTTTTATCTGTAATTGCTAACTATTGGTGTATAGGGTGTGGGGGGGGTATAGGGTGTGTAAATTTGTTGACCTGTCTCTAAGTGTATCCATGTGTGTTATTTACTCTATGTGTAATTGTATTATGTGAAATCAGTATATACGTGTAACCAAAATTTAAGTGTAAAATAGTATTTAGAATCATTAAAAGGAATAAAACCGTAAGATCCTGCTTTGAAAACTCGCCTACTCTCTCTCTCTCTCTCTAGAAACAACCACCAACTATGGGACATACGTGCTACTTCGGAAAAATTTACAACACAGTCAACACATGGGCGTGTGGAACGCAGCTTTATTATCTCGCCCTGTCAAAAAATTTCCAGGATTGCGCTTTTCATTGGCTCTGAGGCCTGTGTCGCATTCCGTCATTACGGGATTGGGTTATAACAGTGGACCACATCTATTCCAGCCCTCTAACATCTTGCGGGTGCAGGAAGGGTTTACTGTATGGGCTTGCAGCTCCGCCACTTTGGTTGAGGCCTTGTTGAATGTAGTCGGTCTGTAACTCCAGCAGATTTCAAGCCCGCATACACGGGCTAGACGACGGGCGCTGCAGGTTTGGAATTTAATGAGGCTAAAAGCATTTCAATTACTGTCTGTCTGCCTAATTAACTATAATTTAATCAGATCTGTGGAACTCCCATAGAATTCTAAGAAAACTCATCTACCTCTTACAGTGAGTTTGCATCCATTGTTTGGGATAAAAACATACTCACAAACCACTTTTTACTCTGAAACCCAGTCATGATACCCAAAACACAGAGGCTTCTAATTTTGTTTGGTTTATTCATAAAAAATGAATTAGCAACATAAGTCCAGTTACAATTGACTCCTGCTACTGGCTCACTGGACCACTAGACCCAAATATAAACAAAACACAGCTTTTATAATGTTTACATAACAACAACAGCATAATCCATCCCTACCTTCTAGAAACATAGTCTATCCCATCGCTAGACAGATAAATGATTATTTACATTATATCTAATAAAAATAAGATACATGCATTTCACACGTGCTTGATCATATCAGGCACGTCACCATATGCGCAAAAAACACTGTTATTTATTATCTCTGTGCTTAGAGTCAATATAGGGTCTTAGTTACACCTTCATGCAAATATATATATACTCTCTGAATACACTATTTGGGTTTCTGAACACAGCCAGCAAGCAAGCTGTCGGAGCCTGATACCCCTCTATCAAACTTCCGAAAACCCTGTGAATACACTCTCTGGGTCTCTGAACACACCCCGCAAGCAAGGTAACTCCATTGGACTTTCCCCTATCTGCTGTTATCTCCTTTTCATATTGATTATTACATTATATTCTGTGATATATTCTGTGATCTTGTAGGTGGGGGGAGGGACTATATAGAAGTATTGGGGTAAATAGGGTAGAGAGGGAAAGGGATGAATTCGTTACCCATGGGGGAGGAGAAGTTGGGAGGGTTACAATAGACAGTAGGGAGGTATTAATAGGTGCCTCAAATACAGTGGCAAGCACTTCACAACGGCAGAGCCATAGCAACATAAAGTGTATGCTTGCTAATGCAAGTAGGTTGCCTGGTAAAATGGCCGAGCTAGAATTATTAGCAGTACAAGAAAAATGGGGCTTAATAGGCATTACTGAAACATGACTGGACTGTTAATCTGGATGGTTATAACCTATTTAGGAAAGATAGGAGAAATGGTAAAAGAGGAAGAGGGATCTGGCTGTATGTTAAGCCTGAATTTAAGCCTATAGTCCGAGAAGATATTTATGCTGGAACTAACGGCATCATTGAATCTTTGTGGGTTGAGCTAAATAGTGGAGGAGCTAATTCTAAATGCATATTGGTGGGAGTATGCTATAAACCCCCAAATATAGCTGAAAGTGAGGAAATACAATTATTGTTACAGATTGGAAATGCAGCTAAGCACGTGCAGGTTCTAATAATGGGAGACGTTAATTACCCTTAAATAAACTAGATAAATGAGACCAGCAGCTCAGCTAAGGGGAGCAGGTTATTGAGTACAATCAGAGATCAATATCTGGCCCAGGTAATACAAGAACCTACTAGAAATGGAGCCATCTTGGATTTAGTTATCACAAGTAATATTGATATAATATCAAATGTTAAAATAGGGGAACGCTTGGGGAACAGTGATCACAAAACAGTATCATTTGAGATTGAATACAAAAAACAGAGTTGTAAGGGGCCAACAAAAACTCTAAATTTTTAAAGTGCTAACTGTAATGGGCTAAGGGCAACAATACTACATATAGACTGGGACAAAGAACTATCAGGGAAAAATACTGAAAAGAAATGGACAACATTCAAATCCTTACTAAATAAACATACTCATCAGCATGTACCATGTGGAAATAAAATGAATAGGAGTAAATCATATTCCATGTGGCTTAACGATGACTTAAAGATCATGATGAGGAAAAAGAAACATGCATTTAAATTATACAAGAAAGAGGGAACAGAGGCAGCTTTATGTGACTATAAGGAAATCAACAAGGCTTGCAAAAGGGCTATTAGACTGGCTAAAATAGAAAATGAGAAGTCAGTTGCAAAAGAAAGTAAGTCTAACCCTAAAATATTTTTTAAATATATTAATGGGAAGAAGGCGAGGAAGGAAGCTATAGGAACATTACAAAGTGACAAAGGCCTTCTGATAATTAGTGACCAGGAAAAGGCAGATGAGCTAAATAGGTTCTTTTCGTCGGTATACACAAGGGAGGTACCAGTGGTTGGGACACCGCAACATAATGGGGCTACACTACCATCACTAAATAATTGGTTAACGCAGGAAGAAATCCAAAAGAGATTGGAGAAAATAAATGTTAATAAAGGTCCTGATGGAATACATCCAAGGGTACTGAGGGAGCTGGGTTCTGTAATAGCCAAACCATTATATCTAATCTTTCAAGACTCACTCACTACAGGGTCTCTACCAGATGAATGGAGAAAAGCAGAGGGGATACCTATATTTAAGAAGGGATCAAGAGCAAATCTGGGGAATTATAGACCAGTGAGCCTCACATCTGTAGTTGGGAAGCTTTTAGAAGGGTTAATAAGGGACAGAATACAAGAATATGTCTATTTGAACAAGATCATAGGTAGCGGTCAACACAGATTTATGAAGGATAGGTGGTGTCAGACCAATCTAATTAGTTTCTATGAGGAGATTAGTACGAACATGGATCAGGGCAACTCAGTGGATGCAGTCTTTTAGATTTTTCAAAGGCATTTGATACAGTGCCACATGGAAGACTAGTGAGCAAACTAAGGGATACAGGAATTGCAGTAAATATCTGCTCATGGATCGAGAGCTGGCTAAAAGACAGGAAGCTAAGGGTTGTTGTAAATAGAACATACTCCGATTGGACTAATGTGATAAGTGCGGTTCCTCAAGGTTCAGTATTAGGTCCTCTCCTTTTTAACATATTTATTAATGACGTAGAAATAGGAATCAAAAGTAGTGTCTCCATTTTTCCTGATGACACTAAGTTGTGCAAGGTAATAAAATTCAGATAATGATGTACTTTCCCTACAAAGGGATTTGCATAAATTAGAGAAATGGGCGGCTAAATGGCAGATGAGATTTAATACAAATAAATGTAAGGTTATGCATTTGGGAAGGAAAAATAGCCATGCAATTTATAATCTTAATGGAGCAAATCTAGGGGTATCAGATATTGAAAGGGATTTGGGAGTACTAGTGGACAACCACCTAGGTAGCGGTGCTCAATGACAAGCAGCAGCTGCAAAGGCAAGTAAAATATTAGCATGTATTAAGAAGGGTATAGAAGCAAGGGAAGCAAATATAATTATACCACTATACAAATCCCTAGTACGCCCTCATTTGGAATATGGAGTACAATTTTGGGCACCACTTCATAAAAAGGACATTTTAGAGCTGGAAAAAGTACAGAGAAGGGCTACAAAACTAATAAGGGGAATGGAGGGGCTAAGTTATGAAGAAAGACTTATTTTCGCTAGAAAAAAGGCGTCTACGAGGGGATATGATTACCTTATTTAAATACATCCAGGGTCAATATAAGGCTTTTGTCAAGTGAACTTTTTGTAGCAAGAGATGTTCAACTGACAAGAGGACATCCTTTGAGGTTACAGGAAAAAAATTTCACCTTAAACAAAGAAAAGGGTTCTTCACAGTTAGGGTGGTTAAACTGTGGAATTCTCTACCAAAGGAGGTGGTGACAGCAAATTCAATAGACAACTTCAAAAAGGGGTTAGATATATTTTTGAATAAAGAGGGCATTCAAGGCTATCGTAGATAACTAGCGAAGGAATATTTATCCAGGGAGAAATGTGATCGCTAGTTTCTGGGGTCAGGAAGGAATTTTGCTTTTTTTCCCCTTCTGAGACAATTGGCAAAGTTTCAATGGTTTTTTTTTTTTCTGTTTGCCTTCCTCTGGTTCAGTTAACAATTAATAATAAATAGTCCACATATTAAAAAGATCAATAGATATCTAAAAAGGTTGAACTTGATGGACTAACTCTTTATTCATCCTCCAATACTATACTATTAATAATTATTTAACAACTAATTAATTAATAACTAATCCGCATATTGCATATCAGAGGAGATCTTAACAGGTTGAACTTGATGGACTAAAAGTCTTTTTTCAACCGTAATTACTATGTAACTATGTAACATTACTATGATATTATATCTAAGCACATAGTTTTTTCTTGTTATTTAGTGACTTTAAAGTTTATTCTGGTTTACAGTCTTCTGAACCGTATCCATGCTGAGACCCTTACGCCTAATTACCTTTCCTTCCCTTACCAAATTTACACATGTTTGTCTATTTCATCTGTCTGAGCCTTATACCCCTTTCTCAAACTTCCAAACGCCCTCTGAATACATTCTCTGGGTCTCTGAACACACCCTTGGTTAGCTTTACTTTATTGAATCACTCAAACTACTTGCACTCGATCAATCAACTACACATGATTACTATCCCTACTTATTCCTCTTAGATTACTCCCTTGGCCTCTTGCCTGAGTAGCCAGAGAGGACATAATGAGAGGACCTAATGAACAAGACAGAGGAGATTCTTTAGCTGAACATGCAGCAAGATATGCAGTTGAAGCACAGTGAACTGGATGTGCAACAAGTCAAAGAAGAGAAATTGCACCTGCAGGAAGAGAAGACTAATGAAAAGCCGGAAGCCTTGGAGGCAAAGCAAGAAGAAAAACAGACAAAAGATGAAAAGAATCATTAAAAAAAGGAAGAAAAGTGAGTGAAAGCTGAGAAGACTGAAATCATCTGAGGAACCCAATACTCAAAATGCTCAAAAGGTTGCTAGCCTCTGTGTAAATGTTGAGCCTTAATCCACTGAACAGTTGGATACACTCCAGAAAACCCAACAATCTGAGGTGTTCTTTATAGCAGAGATAAAGAGTCACAGAACTAGTAGGAGGTGAAGCACAGGGGTACCAAGTATAATGTACCATAAAAGAAGCAGGTTGGGCATATGAAGCTGATACCGTTTTGTGAGAAATATAAGCCAGACTTAGAACAGTTTGCATTACTATGAAGTACATAGAGATGATGGGAAGAGAAACAGCTTGTGAATTTTATGTCCTAAAATGTGAAGTTGATGATGACGATGATAAACCTAAAGAGGATGAGCTGGAGAGGTGGCATGGAGTGATTGAGATATTGTATTTAACCTAACACCTAACAGGCATGAAGCCAGCGATAGCCAGAAAAGTCAGAAGTGAACTACTGAAAAGAGAGTATTTGGGGCTGAAGAAAAGAGACACACAGAGAGAGCAGTGTTTTGTATATGTATGAATAGTAAAGACACATAGAGACTGCAGCAATCTACATGCTGCAAGGGAAAAGCTGGACTTCTAAAGAATACAGACCAGTGAAAGTTAACATATCATTTTTTTTTCTCCCTTTTTTTTATTTTATTACAAAATTACATGTACAAGACATAAAAAAACATAAAATACATACACAACTTACATACAATACATAATAATAGTTATCACAATGGAGAGTAAGAGAATTTTAACCCAGAATGACTGATCTTCCAGTATAGGGTTTTCAATAAAATTTCCAGAGTTTAATTAACTAAAACAGAGGGTAAGCCAACGTTGTTTATCTATAGAGGAGGGTCTCTTGCATGCTCTTTTACCTTAAAATGGTCGTCCCATATCGACCATTTTGCTAAAAGTTTCTTCCGTTTCTTAGTCTGACACATTAAAAGGCCTTTCTCCATCACTTTATCTGATTCTAATCTAACTTCAATGTCTGACCATAATGGTATTTTATTAGACCTCCATAATTTAACTAACTGCCATTTACATACCATTACTATATGTGTTATTAACATGGCAGATTGGATAGAGGGCATTATGGGTAAGATATGAAATTATTTCTGCGTTCAGTTTTAACTGTATTTTTGTAATTGTCCTAATGTGGTTGATACATTGAAACCAGAAGGATTGGATCTTAGGACATTTCCACCACATATGTGTCAGGGAACCAGTCTCTCCACATTTTTTCCAGCATTTCATCCAAATTTATTGAGTTAATCTTATTCATAATGGTTGGCGCTAAGTGCTATCTCTGAATTAATTTAATATATTGTTCCCTATACGACATGCATATAGAATTTTCCTTAACAAATTTACAAGCTCTGAACCATTTTTCTTCCGACCAGGTAGTTTCGAGGTCCTGCTCCCATTTTATCATTTTATTTGTTTTAAAATTTTCTTCTCTTATACTAAAGATGTCATTCATTTAGAGATATTATGTATACTATTCTTTTTAACAATAAGATTTTCCAGACGTTAGCTCTCTCTATGGCCTTCCACTTGGAAGCCACATCTTTCCAGAATACGCTTCATATTCTCATAGCCCAGCCATGTCAATTTAAGGCTAGGGAATTTCTCCTGAAGATTTGTATGGGATAAAAACTCTCCCTTATCAAATAGATCCCCAATTATCGTAACACCGGCAGACTCCCAGTGTAATACTTCACTATATTTATATTTATATTGTAATAGACTCAGAGGAGCGACCAACGCTGGATATTTAGTCAAATACCATTTATCTCTTTGTCTATACCACCTTTTAACCACTGTTCTTATTCCCACAAAACAATTTGCAACTATTGAATTTTCCATTTTCGGAAGCCAGAGTAATAATTCAATGGGAAAATTACTTACAAGTTCTCTTTCTATTTTAAACCATTTTGACTCTTTAGAGGCTAAATTCACCCAAGAGGTGGTTTATCAAAACTGCTCTACTTATATTTGATATAGAGGGGGCTGCTAAGCCTCCTCTTTCTGGTTGTCGTTTTATAATATTTAGACTCAGTGTTTTTTTCTTATTATTTATATATTTATTCACTGTACTTTGCAATAACTTGATGATATATCTGGGGATTACTTGAGGAATACTTCTGAAGACATACATTAATTTTGGGATAATTATCATTTTAATTAGGGCCATCCGACCTGACCACGACAAGAAATCTGGTTTACATTCTGCAATATGTTGTTTTATTTGTTCATGAACTATTCAAATATTATCTCAATGTATTTTTAACTTGTGACTGAAAACGAATACCTAAGTGTGTAATACCCATACTTTCCCAATTTAGATTACATTTACTTTTGAGTATATTAAGCTCACGCTGTCTTAAAGCCATTGTTAAAGTCTCTGACTTAGATTCATTGATTTTCAAGTAAGAAATGTTATTATACCGTCCTAATATATCAAATAAAGATACCAAGGACGTAACCGGTTCTGATAGTGTTAGTACCATATTGTCCGCAAATATTAACAGTTTGTTGTGGTTATTTCCAATTTTGATCCCTTTAATTGATTCTGTTGTACGTATTAATTCTGCTAGGGGTTCTAGTGAATAAAAATCAATGGGGACAAGGGACATCCTTGTCTTGTCCCATTTAACAAATTAAACCTATTTGATCTAAAATCCATGCCTGTAACTACTGCACTAGGATTTCTATATAGAGCCATAATCGCACTAGTCCGCATCTCATGAGATAAACATTGTCGGAGTATTTCTTTTTTTAACGTATGTCATTAAATTTAGCAATCTCCTGGTATTTTCTGGCCCTTGTCTATTATTCATAAACCCTACCTGGTCAAAATTTATCAATTTTTACATACATTTATTTAATCTATTAGCCAATATTTTAGCATAGATTCTAGTATCAGAGTTTAAAAGTGATATGGGTCTATAGCTCAAGTAGTTTTCAGGATCTTTATTCTGTTTAAGAATATTAATAATGTTAGCCTCTGTCATTTCTGGGGGCAATTTTCCTGTATTTTTTAGCTCATTATACATAATACATAAGGTCGGACAAATCTCTTTCATAAAAACCCTATAGTATGAGTTTATAAAACCATCCAGACCAGGAGCTTTGTTTAATTTTAACTCTAGTATTCTTTGTACGACTTCCTTTATTTGAATTTCTCTATTTAATTCTAACAGTTATTTTAGGTAAATGTATTTTTCTCAAGAAGTCATCTATATCCCTCTTTGTGGGTTTAAAAAAATTGGATCCTTCTTCTAGATTGTATAGAGATCTGTAGTATGACTCGAAAACTTTACCTATTTCCTTGGGGTGGGTTATCTTTTTACCTTGATGATCTTTTATGGAAGTTATTCTTTGTTTAATACTTTGTTTATTAATTCTATCTATTAAGAATTTACCAACCTTATTTCCTAAGTTGTAGTGGTTCTGTTGGGATCTAAATATCATATTGTCTATTTGAAGTTGGAGTATCTTTTGTATCTGAAGTGATATTTGTTTAATTTGTGTGCTTATATTTCTATTTGGTGAAAGTTTATTTTCTAATTGTAGCTTATGCAAGTCAATATAAAGATCTGTTAAGGCTCTACCTCTTGTTTTTTTTTTAAATGAGAGCTATTTGCTATACACAGACATCTAACAAAGGCCTTATGTGCACACCAATCGGTTATTTCTGAAGTAACCGAGTTATGATTTAAAAGGAAAAAAAAATGTAATCTCATATTTGAGTTTATTAACTAGTTCCTCTGACTTCAATAGGATTGCATCCATTTTCCACTGTCTATTATTACTATTTTCCTATGTATCCTTTAGTCTCAAACTAACCATCGCATGGTCCGACCAAGTAATATCTCCAATTGTAAAACTTTCAATTAAACTCACTGTATCTTTATCTGTAAAGACATAAACTATCCTGGAATAACTCAAATGTCTACCAGAGTAATAGGTGTAATCTTTTTGCTCGGGGTTGAACACCCTCCAGCAATCATACATTCTATTCTTAGATATCTCCTTAGAGAATTGATTTGCTAAATTTTTAGAGGAGTTAGGAAGTTTTTGTCCTGTAGCTATTCTATCTTTTATGGGGTCTATATGCATGTTGAAGTCTCCACATAGAATAGCTCTACCCTTTTTAATCTGGTTTAACTGTTTCAGTATTTTTTTAAGAAACTTGATCTGCCCTTGGTTTGGAGCATACACATTCCATATAGTATAAATTACCTCATTAATCATACCCTGCCAGATGATAAATCTACCTTCTGTGTCTATAAGTTTAAATTGTTCCTGAATCTTCAGTTTTTTACTGAACAATATTGCAACCCTATGGATTTCGACTTAAATGATGCTATTATAGGATCATAGAAATGTTTACTTGCTATTATATGTGGCTTCCCCTCCCTCCAGTGAGTCTCTTGTAAACATATAACATCTGCGGCTTCTTTAATGCAATTTAGTGTAACAGTTCTTCGTTTATATATTGTGTTTAAACCTCTGGCATTCTGGGATACAATTTTAATCATTATTGCTTATTTCCAATACAATGCTAATAATATTACTGCTTAATGAAATAGTCTGAGACCAAATTCTAGCATAGGTTTCTCTATTCCCCATTAAAACTAACTTTCTCACTACAACATTCATACCAACATACATCTCTAGCACTGCAAACCTTCTAGTTCGCAGTGCCATCCTACATGGCTAATTTGCCAATGTAAAGCAATGAGGGGTGTTAAAGGAAAAAAAAGGACCGATTCCGGACCTAATGGTGAGAGGCAGTGATTTCTATATCTTACCCACAATTTTAGCCTGAGATTACTTTGGTTCATCCTGTACATTTCTTACACCTTAAAAAAAAATCAAAGTGTAATCTATATCACTCCAGAAATATACACAAACGGTATTAAGAATTAACCTTTGAGTGTAGTATAAGGAATTAACATCCTTTATATTACCCATATCATAAATACAAATGTCTGACATATATATTTCATAAGTGTTAATAATAATGTAAAGTGCATGATACAAACTGTTCATTGTTCAGTGTAGCAATACATATCTAAAATGATCCTTTGCTTTATAAATACAAAAATGCAATTGGATCTATAAGATACTGGTGTATGTTCAACCCAATTATAAGGGTATAAAGTGCAAAATTACATATTTTAAAATGTAGTATTATAAAATTACAAATCCATTAATGTATTATCAATCCACATATTCAATTTATCAAAAAGTGCAATTAAGTGTATATATATTTATAAAGTAACATGTGAAGTTATTCACCATTAAAATTATTAAATGTAATAAAGTGTAAATTTACATATTTCAAAGTGATTACTATAAAAATATTAATCATGAGGACCAATATACCACAGTTTCCCTTTATTTTATCAACATTGGAGTTCTCCAAATGCACTTTAAAAATAAATATATAAAGTGCCATGTGAATTCCACCCTTATGTGGATTATATCTATTGTGCCTATATATCTATTTAGTACAAATTATTAGTGAGGTCATCTTTTGAAAAAAATTCAACACCTTCTATGACCATTAAACATCTATATATATGTGTACAAAATATCATAAGTGCAAATGGAAAAAATTCTAGTGCAAACCTAATATACTATAGGTCAGACAATAATAGGAAATTAAAATTCTTTATATATTCTTCTTTATGTATCCTTCTAAACTATACCGTAATAAACTGTGGGCAAAAAAACTAAAATCCAAAATGTCCAACAACCATCAGATTACATTCTCTATTTTACAATTTGCCAATCTGATTTCTTCATTAGCAGGACAGGTTTACGAGTGGCTCTCTGTAAATTCTCCACCACTAGTTTCCACAACGAAAGCAAGGATTCTCCCTCTTTCACTGTGGAAACCCTATGCCATGTTGCATCTTTTAAGATCAATAAGCCCTCTGGGAATCTCCACTTATATTTCAAATCATGTTTTCTCAATGTAGCTATAATATTCATATATGTTTTCCGTAGGGCTAAAGTGGCTGGTGCTATGTCCGAAAATATTTTTATTCCATCATAAGGAGAGGGAAAACTTGAAATTTTATAGCTAGCTTTCAAGATTTCTTCTTTATTACATAACCTTTGGAAACTGACCATAACATCTCTTGGTTTTCCGTTAATCAATCTGATTGGGAGTGGGATTCTATCTAAATTGTCGAAAACATTTAATTCCTGACTAATATTAGGAGTGAGTATAGAGAAAAATGAATTCAGATATTTTTTAAGATCTACATCTAAAATTTCCTCAGAAATACCTCTCAGCCTGAGATTTCTTCTTCAAGAGCGGTTTTCAAGATCTATAATTTTATGTTCTAACTCATTTACTTTATTTTCAAGGGAAGTTGTATATGTTATTACTGAAGCATGATCTACCACCAATTTGTCGAATTTGGACTCTATATCTTCTATTCTCTGGTGTATCTCTTTAATAGCTTTATAGTTTTCCCCAATTTGTGATTTAAGATCTGCTTTTATATTAGCCTGAAACTCACTCAAAATTTCTTTAAGTTTTTAAGTAGTCAGTGCTTCCTCCTCTGTTTCATTTGAATCTGCTGCGAATGCAGATTCATTGTTGCTTACCAAGCTTTGATTACTTTCTCCCCCAGCCACTAGACTATCAGAAAAATATTTATTAATCTTACTAGTATTTGGGGCAAAAAATGTTTCAACCTTTTGAGGGTTAAGTTTTTTAACTTTTACCTTAGATTTATTAGCCATTTTAATTTCAAACAGTATAGTATGCTATGAGACCTAAATAGTATTCGTATCTAATATTTAAAGTCCCTTTTCTCTACCAATTCAATGTCTTCTCTCTTAACCTACTAACCAGATATTTTTAATAGCTATTTAATGTTTACCAACTCTTCTATCTAAGGCTCAATTATATAATATGGAGTTACTAAATACTTCAAGTGTAAGGGGCCTAACAAGAAACCTACAACCCAGACTCCACATTGGCAGGAACTTCAAATATCTCGGCCTCTTTAAACATGCAATACTGTTAAAGTTTTCCTTTCTCTTTTTTTCTCTTTTCTTTCCCTTCCCTTCCCCCTTCTTTTTCTTCTTTCTTTTTTTTCCCTTTTTTTCCCTTCCCTTTACCCTTTTTTCTTTTCTTTTCTCCCTTTATCATTTTTAGTTTAGTGATTATGTCACTTAAGGAGCTCTCAGCACCCAACCTTCAAAAGTTCAACCCACAGGGTAAAATGCCAGTAGCCTTTATATAACACTCAATCAAAACCTTTAAATTCAAAAACAACTTTAACAGTTCATCTTAATCTATCCTTTTAGTTATATCATAAATAAAATTCACATATGATATTTCTATCAGAATTTACCAGGCAACAGTTCAATTTCAACCTTAATAAAATTCTTAAAGCAGAGATCTATTGAAGGGAATATATACATAATATTTCTCCTCATGTGTCTATAAACAGATACACATTCTCTAAACTGTTTTTTTAGGACCATAGATATCCTTTTCTCCAACACATTTATTTTAAAGTCCGTGTTAAACCTGTTACTTCTGTGGAGCTCTCACCTCCCAGGATATAAACAATCTGTATGTTTCAGATGAGTAATTATTCTATTATTGTATCAAAGTACAGAGGAGAAAGGGGAGCTAGTTCACTTATTTGCTTATTCAATGTTCAATTTCAAGTCACTCATTATTAGATGGCTCCTAAGGGAATTTTCCCTTCCCTGTCTTCACTATAAACAAGTGGCAAATTGCTCCTGTGGAGCTGTACAGAGGAAGACTTTTCAGAAACCCAGAGTAGTAGAAAGCATTCCCCTGTAGTTCTCGCTTCCCAGTCCTCCAGATTTTGCAGAGATCCTGTGAATATCAAATTGTTCCTATGGAACTATGTAAAGGGAGTATATTCAGAGGCAGTAGCTTTTATTAGCAGATTTTTCCCCTGGAGTTCTCATTTGCCAATATTCCAAAGCTTGTAAGGATCTTGTAATTACAAATTGCTTCTATGGAGCTATATAGGGGAGTACCATTCAAAGAGAGTAATCTTTGTAACCTTTTGCTCCCACTGGGATTTCACTTCTCAATCTTCTGTTGTTTGCTTAAGGTTTATAGATATCACATTGCTCCTATAGTGCTATACACATGGTGTCTATTCAGAGGTTTTGCTTTATAGGTTAACCAATTCAAATCCAGCCCTGTTTTGGCTTATAAATATTGCTCCTATGGAGCTCTCACCTCCTAGGGCTCAGGACACTGCTTGCTTCCGTTTGCTGCTTCTGAGTTACAGGCTGCTCAAATTAGCTGGTTTAAGGCCTGCTCTCCCTCGGTACAGCATCACAGCACTCAGCTCCCTGCTTCACAAGGTGCCAACATCCAGATCTTGCCTTCTTTGAGCTGTATCAGCGTCTAACGTGGTGTCCTCCCACAATGCACCTCTGCACAGTGCAGTGCTCCTCATCAGAGCCTCCGTCTGGCACTGGGTTGAATCTACATATAATCTGGCAATAACATAGCTGCTAGGGGAAAACTTGTCCCATAACACTAATTACTCTCATCCCAACATGTATGGGGAAAATTGGCATTCAGAGTGGGATTATTCAGCAATTATTAAACAGCATTTATGGGAGTTATGAGTGCATATCCTTCAGGCAAGCTTCACTCCCCTGACTCTCACCTTAACCCCACAGGCGTCTCACTCGTCTGCACTACCCATTTCCGGCCACGCCCCCCAACCGTGCTATCTGTGCACTTGATACTCCTGTTGCTGAACCTGAAAGTTAACATATAATTGAACTGCATTGTTTTTGTTTTTGATCCACACAGGATTAGCTGGGCGAGAGTCTAGTTAATAAGGAAGTTGACTCTATGTAAAAACCAACCTGGCAAATAAAGTATTCTTGAAAGTGGACTGCACAAAAGAAAGTGGTCTTGACCGGTGCATTGTTAATAAGGATAACCCAGGAAGAAAAGACCCAATACATAGAATGGTGAAAATGGGCCACAACCCCCTTTTATTGAAATAATAACGCACAATAAAATAGAACAGGAGGTGCTTGCCCACCCACATATTTAAGTTCCAGGGGACCCCGTGCCCCAGCACCATGCTGCTAAATAACAAAATGGGGCAAGCACCCCATACACACCCTAAATGAAGTGCGCTCCAAGCCATCTATACGGATACCAGTATATTTAAACGAGTCCCTGTTACATAATAACCCCTCCTTAATGGTTTATTAAATTATTTCTATTAATATTAGGGTTGAGCTGAGGTCCTCTTAGTTCCAAGCCCAGTCAAACCCCCACTTTCCTTAACTCTGTGTGGCCAATGGGCTTCCTGTATAAAGAGAACTGTGTTTGTTTTGCCTGATAGCCGAGGTTCGACTCCAGGGATAGTGAGGGTGTTGCTTTAGAAAGTTACATTGTATGTACAGATTTTTATTTTATGTTGCTGGAGTATTTTCTTTATCATTGCAGACATTTTCTTTATAATTTCGGGACATTTTATAAAAAAAATAAAAAGAATACTACTTAAGAAACCAAATATATATATACTAACGAATTGCCGGTCAAAAAATGACGGCAATAGAATTGTAAGTCAAGGAATGGTGTTTGGCACACAAATTAACAGCCTTATTAAATTGTGATCCGGTAAATTTAAAAGGGCTCTAATTAAGCACATAGCATATTTTTTTTTACAGACGTTTTTAGTTAGTGAACTTCTATCCAAAAGCAAGGTTTTCACTAACTAAAAACTTCTGTAAATAAAATATGCTGTGTGCTTAAATAGAGCCCTTTTAAATTTGCAGAATCGCAATTTAATAAGGCGGTGTTTTGGTTGTGTTAATACATTTTGCGCTGATTGCAAGCGTTGTGGTGAGCGCCTTTGGTGCTCATTGTGTGGCTGGCAATGAGCGCCTTCGCCGTTTATTTCGATTGTGTATTGTGGTGTTTTTTTAAAGTTATGTATATATGTATTTTGTAATGATAATTAATTACTAAATAAATGAAATCATAAATTAATATAGCTTACCTATTTGTAATTAATATATGCAGCAAGCAATGTGCTGAAGAGCTAACAATCTGTTTTGATGTTCCTGCAGCATCCAATGTAGATTTGCACTTTTGGTGAGCTGAGGTGTAAGTGTCAGCAATATGTGCAGTGTGTAGTGTAAATAGGCTGCGTGCGGGAGGAGAAACCGTTAGTGTAGCTGTGTAGTTCCGCATTGTGTAAGTTAGTGTTGTAAAATGGCGGCGAATGTGTATGTGGTACGCGGGTGTAGATGATTTAGCATCCTTGCTAATAGTGTATGTTGTACCCCGTACGGCTTTTTGTAAAAGTTGTAAGTGCTTGGTGGTGTTTTGCCGCTTTAGGGGTCGTTTAGCTGCGTTTTGTTTTTTTTGAGGCGGCCATTTTTTCTCACGCTTAGGGGATTTTCGAGTGTCTAAACTGTGAAAATTGGAGTTAAATGTACGTGTAAGATGACTTGCAGACATCCTGGGTGTCCCCCGTTGCTGTGTGTGATGTTTTTATTTGATTTCTGTTTGTATTTAGTGTTTTTTCAGTCTTTTTCGGTGTGCATGGTTTGGCCGTTAAGTTTGTATTTTTTATGGCCCGTATTTTGTTTTATGTCAGTCGTGGTTTCCTTAAGTGTTACGGGACGTATTTTTTTTGTTACGTTTTTTCAAACTGCTACGGGTCTCGCAATGTTAATTGTGTATTTGAGTGTTTATGTGTAGACCCGTGGGTCCTAGGTATTATGGTAAAGTGTTGCTTGCGCTCATCACTACCAGCGCAAGGAGCGCCTTCACAAGCCTGCAGTTTCCCCATTGCATTACCAACAGGATTTGCTAAGCTCGCCTGCTGACAACTATATATGTGAGATATATATATATATACTAGCGACTTGCCCGTCAAAAAATGACGGTCAATAAAAGAAAGTGTAGAAATGCTGTTTGTCACACAATGTGAGTGTACTGTGTGCCTCAAGTAACTAAATTCATAAAAAAGCAGAAATCTACCTTACATAAAGTAAGAAAAACTAAAATCACCAAAAATAAAAAAATGTACATTACAGAACAAAATAAAAAACCTAAGTCACAAAAAATAAAAGAGGAACATTACAGAAAATAAAAAAATACATTACAACCCCCCCACTAAATTTTTTTTTTTAAATTACACACCTGAAAAGGAAATACATATAATACATACAATACAATACATACATATAATATATACAATCCAATACAATTAAATAAAATACAATACAATTAAATAAAATACAATACAATACAATACAATTAAATACAATACAGCCCTATCTAAAATACATGCCACTATCTAATATACATGCCACTATCTAATATACATCCCACTATGTAATATACATCCCACTATGAAATATACATCCCACTATATAATGTAATATACATCCCACTATCTAATATACAATACTATCTAATAATCTATCTATCTATCTATCTATCTATCTATCTATCTATCTATCTATCTATCTATCTATCTATCTATCTATCTATCTAATATACAAGACATGCTATCTCTATATATAGCAACCCTAATTCTAAGCTACAATAAAATAATTAAGACCACTTACCTTTGAGATGTTTCTTCAGATCAGCAACCTACGGTAAAAAAGATAAAAAAAATTAATACAACACGTTTACATGAAATAACTAAACATTCTAAATATTTGAAATATTATACTCACCTTTCCAGCATGTCGCGTTCCAGCATGTCACGTCCTCCATTTTTGCGTCTTGTACAGCTCTGCTCCTGTAAAAAAAAAAACATTACATTAGTAAATATAAAACAAAGTGAAATAAACACAATCTACATTATACTTACGGTACCTTTCCGCAATGTCTCCAGCCTCCTGGTGTTCTTCTCCGGAAGCATCCGCGCGTAAAAAAAAATAAAAAAAAAAATGACACACATCGGCCCTGGCTTCTTATGGAGTGTTCCAGAATAAAATTGGCAATGGCGGCTTCTGATTGGCTGAAAAGGCTGTCTATCAAATTCAGCCAAAGAGAAGACCCCAATTGTGAACCAATGAAAAAAGTATACACCCCAAAATACAATGCTGATTGGATAACACAACTGTCAATCTTTATTTGAACCAATCCGAATGCTTTATTGCCATCAGCCAATCACAATGGAATATACCCCCACGTACTGATTGGTGAAGACTTCTGCGCCTTCCCATTGGCTGTAATATTGATTGATATTAACAGTAGCCAATGAGAATGTGCAAATCCTTCACCAATCAGTACGTGAGGGTGTATTCCATTGTGATTGGCTATTGACAGTGCAACCAATCACAATGCGCAGATGCTCCAACCAATCACCCTTTGTGGGTGTATTCCGTTGTGATTGGCTGTGATTAGGGTGTATCCCTTTGTGATTGGTTCACACATTGGCGCCTCCTGATTGGGTGAATTTGATAGACAGCGTTTTCAACCAATCAGAAGGCGCCATTGCTTATTTTCTTCCGGAAAAGTCTCCGGGAGCCTCATCAGCGTCGGGGATGTCCGGGAGTGCGGATGTAAGTATATATTTATTTATTTATTTTTTTTTTATACAGGGCGTGGCAGAAGAGGATCCGGAGGAGGCCGGAGACATCGCGGGAGGTAAGTAGAATGTAGATTATGTTTATTTTATTTTGATGTATGTGTATTAATGTTGTGTTGCCGCGCCGGAGAAGGATTATAAGAATAAGGACGGGACATGCCGGAAAGGTGAGTAGAATATTTAGAATGTATAGAATGTTTATTTATGTAGTGTAAACGTGTTGCACTATTTTTTTTTTTGTAGGTGGCTGATCTCAATGGACATCTGCAAAGGTAAGTGGTCTTAATTATTTTATTTTAGCTTAGAATTAGATTAGTTTATATATAGATAGCATTTATTGTATGTTAGCTAGGGGTATGCATTTTATATAGATAGCATAGAATGTACTGTATATTAAATTGTGGTATTTATTTAGATAGATTGGGGATGTATTATTATATAGATAGGATGTATATTAGATTATGGTATTTATTTAGATAGATTGGGGATGTATTATTATATAGATAGCATGTATATTAGATTATGGTATTTATTTAGATAGATTGTGTGATGTATATTAGATAGGGGGGTATTGTATTGTATTTGTATTGTATGTATTTGTATTATATGTATTTCCTTTTCAGGTGTGTATTTTTTTTCTTTCTGTAGTGAGGCGGGGGGGTTGAAATGTTTTTTTTTTATGTTCTGTAATGTTCTTTTTTTATATTTTGTGACTTAGGTTTTTTTATTTTCTGTAATTAGAGTGGTGGGGGATAATAGGGGGTAGGTAGTGTAGGTGTTAATATGTTAGTGTAGAGGGTGTTTAGTTGATATTTAATGTTTTATTGGGGGGCTATAGTGCAGTGTATTGTTTATACTTAGTGTCATGATGGTCCTTGATGGGGGTCTATATTGACCCCATGAGTGACAGGGTTAATGAGGGGTTTATGTGGGTCTGTATTGACCCCCATGATTGACAGGGTGACAGTGTATATTTTTTTCTTTTACAACGGGTCCTTTAAGGACCTTTACGGTCCTCTAAGGACCTGTAACGTAGGAATTTTTAATTTTGATTCACGATCACGTGCAATAGGGACCCCCATCGCGATGGTGAATGTGGGGTTAATGCAGGGCTCCGAGCTTATCTCGGATCCCCTGGGGTTAATGCGGGTTCCCGAGCTTATGTCGGATCCCTTCTTGGGTAATTTGTACGTGGCTGGGCTGTGAGACTCGTTTTCTTTTTTTTCGGTGGCCATTTTTTCTCTCGCTTAGGGGAATTTTGTGTGTCTGAACTCGGGAATTTGGACTTAAATGGAGGTGTAACTTCACTTTCAGATGTCCTGGGTGCCCCCCCTTGCTATGTGTAAGCTTTTTATGTAGTTTGTGTGAGTATTTGGTGTGTATTCACTGTTTTTAGTTGCGCGCGGGTGGGCCGTTATAGTCGTATTTTTAGTGCGTGTGGTTGTTTATTATGTTAAGATTGGTTCCGAGGTGTGTTTTTTCTAAGTCGTGCGTTTGACGTGTTTAACGGCTCGCGGGCAATGTGCGCCTGCGGCGCTCTTTGCTAAGTCGTACGCACTACGCAAACAGTGTGACGACGAATCGTAGTTGGACAATTATAATATGTGATATATATATATATATATATATATATATTTATTTAAATAAAAGCTTGGCAAAACATTACATATATCAGATCTTACAAAATCTGCTCCATAAGTCCCTTAGTATAACATGAATCGATAGATATTTTACAAAAGTTTTTAAAAAGGTTTAAGCGTGCCTAGTCTTTTTTTGTTTTCAGGTGACATTCACTTAATAATAGACTTGCAATTATCTTTAGTTTAAAATGATATTATACTTGGTACCACCACTTTGTGACTTTAATTATTTATTTAAATTATGAATTGAATTAGTATGTGTGCTCCTTGTACTATATACAGTCATTTTAACTGATATTTCGTATATATAGGTAAGATGTTTGATTGAGATGTATCCCTCAAATTGTTACTCAGATTGTACCGTGTGAGTGGTTTCTCAAATAAAAGTGACTTTTTACATTTACTATCGAAGTCCTATGAGCCGTTGTTATAGTTTATCAATCTATGAATTGTGACCGAGTTGTAGAACCTGAAAAAGCTGACTAGGGGCCTCATTCTATTATCGGCCGCAGCCGTTGCGGGGCCGCAAGGACCGGCC
This sequence comes from Discoglossus pictus, assembly GCA_027410445.1. Classification (NCBI taxonomy): domain Eukaryota; kingdom Metazoa; phylum Chordata; class Amphibia; order Anura; family Alytidae; genus Discoglossus; species Discoglossus pictus. The sequence goes on along the minus strand of CM050167.1, from coordinate 63,798,880 downwards.
GCAAGCTATTCTGCTATTCTATTCCCTTACGGCCGGGGATTCCGGCAGGCTTGCGGCCGGTGCCTTGCTATCTCTTGCGGCCGATCGCGCCGGAGGAAAGCCTTTGATCTAAAACGGCCGCAAGAGATTTGCAATTCAATTGCTCCGGGAAACCTCTCTGCAAGGCTAAAAACGAGCCGCAGTTACTTGCAGGAAAAAGGTCTCGCTAGCACCAATTAAGCACATAAAATAGCTCAAATAAAGCCATCCTGCACTTTGAGAAGACTATAAAGGGATTTTAGGTGTTAGAAAAAATAGCACATAATTATCCTGTACTCAAATCCGTAAAATATTTTAGTTTTAATATCCGTAAAATATCCATGTAAAAAGTCCAGAGTGCTTGGAGCACCTCAGACACACCCACGCCGCAGCCGGCAAATAAACAGTTAATTTGAACTCGGGTTTGGGCAGATGTGCAAGCTTGAGAGTGGGTTCCTTTTAATCCTCATGTCCCCCAATATGATCCCTAGCATTTACAGAGCTGTACAGTGCAGGCTTGAATTTATTTTTCAGTTTTTATATTTCACAGATTACGGCCGGTTCCAAGATATGCGGCCGGCCGTAAAAGGAGATCCTTGCGGGGCCGTATAATAGAATCACGAGTTAACAGAACCCTCGCAAGGAATCGCAGCCTTACGGCCGATTTACGGCCGATAATAGAATGAGGCCCTAGGACTTTAGCAAAATAAGAAAAGCAGGATGCACACACTCTACCTACACAAATAAATTATATCAACATGGAAATACATTAACACAGAGCCTATAGAGTGTTAGTATTACCAACCACAAAAATGAACATGGGACTTAAGTACATATATATGAGAATATTTACAATGTATGTATGAGATTACATATGTATACATGTGATATTTATATGCAATAATTTTATGCAAAGTGTTACATGCTATTGGCTATCTAGAAAAACAGCCCATCTTATTTCATCTAAGCCACTCATGCCAACTCAGGTACAAAAATGCTTATTAAAATTCCCCCATAACAACGTGGTTAAATAAATTGATAAAACATACTGTAATTGTCATTTAAAAATCCCATCTTATCATATTTATAAACTTTAAAAAAACGTGTAAAAGGTTACCTTTGAAATGGTACATTTTGAAGGAATGGTGAGAGTCTTTGTCTAAGCATACAGCATATTGGCTAATACAGTCTTGAGCTGCATTTGTGTTGGAACTTGCATCTGGAAACAGAAACTGACTGTCAGCAATCAAGCAAGGACTTTTGAATCATGTTTATGGACATGCCATTGTTCACTAATGTAGTAAAAAGTAAAAGAGTAATCAGCCATGCCAAGCAGAGTTTGAGGGAAGGAGTGCTTGGCCCACATTGGAAGCAGGGACAGCTTATCAGGGCTGGTTGTGTCGTCCAGCTTGGGTGCATTGTATTTTAGTGCCATATGTGCCTTGGCAATGCTAGGCAAAGGTTTCCATAATGTTTGTAAAATTTGCAATGTTTATTTCATCACAGCAGCAGAGTCTACTTGACTAATAGCAGGAGTAGTGGAGAGAGACATGAAGAGATAAAGGCAAGGGAGAGACATAGGGGGAGAGGGAGAGTGAGAAGCAAGGGATATGCATGGGGGGAGACATGGGGGAGAGGGAGAGGCAAGAGGGGAGACATGGAAGAGGGAGATGAAAATGGAGAGAGGGAGAGACATGGAAGGAGAGAGAGAAGCAAGGGAGAGAGAGAGAGAAGCAAGGGGGTGAGTGAAGTAGTGGAGAGAGGGATGTATGGGGGTAGATGGAAAGACACAGAGAGAGAGAGGGGAAGAGGGAGACATGGGGGATAATAGAGAGAGAGAGGCGAGGGGGAGACATGGGAGAGAGGGGGAGAGACAAGGGGTAGACATGGGGAAGTGGGGGAGACATGGGTACAGAGGGAGAAGCAAGGTGGGAGATGTTGGGGAAAGGCAAGAGGGGAGACCTTCTTTATTCGCATCTAAGAACTGACTTTCTTTGTCAGTTATACAATATAACAAAGACAACACTTTATAACTTTACTAGTAAGATTTTCTTTCAGCACATGTTCATACAGTACAGAGAGGCACAGAGGCCCAACACATCCCCGTCTGACACTACACTGGCCTGTCTAAGCCTAAGCTAGCTGTGTTATTAAGCTCCCTAATTAAATCAGATGCAGGCCTACTTAGTTAAATGTTTGGCAGGAGAAGATGAAGGACACATTCTCACCTTTACTGAAACCTCCCTCTGCACTGAAATCCTCTTTATAACAATAATGCGTCTGTAGACTCCATCATACATGCTAAAACTCTTTATTGAATTTAAGCATATGTATTGGCATTAGAAATGCATAGTGGTGATAATTGCAAAGTGTCACATAAACAGTAGCAGCAGGCAGAAGCAGAAAAAATTAAACATTAATAATGTAGTTTTGCATTGTATATCAAATATTGTTTCCTGAGGCACAGATGATTTTGCTTCAGGCCCCATACTGTGAAATTGCTTGAAAAGCTGTTGCATTCTATTGGAAACGTGACATTGACAAAATAAACTCTAACCTTTATTTTACATCTTTAAGACTCATAATCAGCTTATATAAAGATTTTTTTTTACGGCAAAACAACTTTATTGTAATAAGTAGTGTAAATATATTGCTTCCATAAAATGTGTTAAGCTATGAGATATTATATTTGCAGAGATATTTAAATGATATGTATGCATCTTAAGTACTTTAATTATATGTTGTAATGTCTTTATTTATTCTTTGGAATCTTTTAAACAAAATGTGGTGTATTTTATTTAGCGTTGAAAAAATATTATCAGAGGTTTCTTATAGAGCTTCAATATTCAATGATTGTTTAAATACTCCTTTAATAAAGATGGACCATTATAGATATCTTTATGTATATAGTTACCCACAATAATACATTGACATAAATATGTATAAATATTTGTATAATTTTTCTTAAATTTTAAATCTAATGTATTCTTTTAAAGACTTCAGGTTTTGAATATAACTTCATTATTTTACTACTATAACAACTAGTTACTTAAGTTTAGTTACGCTACGGTACCACAGTCTGAATTGCAGGGGAAAGATCATAAATCAAAAGCTACAGATATGTGTTACCAGGTAGATATACGGTAGACTCTCATTTATCCGGCACTCACAGGGATTGATAGATGCTGGATAAATGTAGTTTCTGGTTGCTTGAGATTTACTATTAAAAGAGGCCCAGATTAGCTGCACATAGGATGCTCTGCTAAATATCTCTGTCAGTGAGAGCTATACTAGCAGCAGCAGCTTTCACTCCTCACTTACACACAGGTACGTTTGGTGGGAGGGTGCAGTGCTGACCCCATGGGGAATGTAACGCCAACAGTACACTGGCTCAGTCACTCATGCCTGTCTACTTCCAGGTAAAACTGAATTGCAGAGACATACAGTGGATGAAATCTAGGTGCCTGTGAGCATTTTGTGGCATGACAACCTGGCCACTGGCATTTGTTGAGCCCTGTAAAATGTAATTTTTATTCACAGTACAGAATCATTTTTTTTCTGGTAACTCAAGAGTTCTGGTTGCTTGAATTCTGGGTATCTGAGAATCTACTGTTTTTTGTAAATCAAATATAGTGGTATTCTCCACTAGAAAATGTATAAAGAAAAAAAGGACTCACTAATTGAAGGGACACACAAATAATATGTGTAAACACAGATAGGGTTCTGTGCTGAAAGTCTAATCAGAGAGAGATTCAGCTTACACTTTGCTACAGAAGGTACAAATAGATTATTTGCTTGTGTTACCTAACATCATTATTAAGCAAAAAGAGATTGATGCAAAAATTGTTGAATGCAAAAAATATAGTAAAGCCATCAACTGTAGTACAATGCTTGTAAAAAAAGACTTATAGTTAGGTTCAACCATTTAAAATCTGATTTGATGCTTGTAATTAGTGGATACATTGTTATTTGATCCAGAGGAAGAAAAACAAGAAAAAAACTTTTGCCAATTGTATCATAAAGGGAAAAAAATATTTTGTGACCCCAAAGATATATTGATTCTGCTTGTATAACATTCTTTGGTCAGCAGTCTAACTTGCCTTAATGTAAAGAACACTTTTCTTTCTTTAAAATTGAATCTTTTTTCTTCTAACCTTAAGTGATGAACTCTTGTTAGTTTACAATTTTTTTATCCTATAAGCTCCCCTTACAATGTCTTATACTGACCCTGGTTGTATTTATAAAAGGTAATTCATAGCTTATTCCATCCATTCCCTTACTAATTTTGTGCCTTTCTCTGTGCTTTTCCCGGCTCTAAAATGTCCTTTCTATCAAGTGGTGTCCCAAATTGTACTCCATATTCCAAATATGGGTGTACTAGTGATTGGTATAGTGGTAGAATTATATTTGTTTTCCTTGTTCCATACCTTTTTTATGGAGGTGGTTGTTCACAAGCACTCCTAAATCCCTTTCTATCTATAATCACCCAAGATTTGTTCCATTAAGATTATAATTTTAATGCATATCTTTCCATCCCAAATGCATACCTTTATATTTATTTGTGTTAAATCTCATCTGTCATTTAGCTTTCCATTCTTCTAATGTGTGTAAGTCCCTTTGGGGTGAAAGTACATCATTTTCTGATTTAACTACCTTGCACAACTTAGTGTCGTCAGCAAAAATGGAGACACTACTATCCAGGCCTACTTTTAAATAATTAATAAATATATTAAAAAGGATATACCTAACAACGAACCCTGAAGAACCTTGCTTACCACCATCTAAGTATGTTCCATTTACAACAACCCTTTGTTTTCCCATCTTTTAGCCAGTTCTATATCTGTGTAAATATATTTGCTACAATTCTTGCATCCCCTAGTTTGCACAATTGTGGCACAATATCAAAAGCCTTTGCAAAATCCAAAAACACCACATCTACTGGGTTGCCTTGGTTCAAGTTCATGCTTACCCCTCATAGAAACTAATTAGATTTGTTTGACATGATCTATCTCTCATAAATGTGAGTTAACTCCTATTTCTTATATTGTTCAAATGGATATATTCATGTGTACTATTACTATTACTATCCATTATGAACTCTTCTGAAAGCTTTTCACTACAGAACAGAGGTGTACAGTTCCCTGGGTTTGCTTTTGCTCCCTTCTTAAATCAAGATATCACATCTGCTTTTCTCCAGTCGTCTGGCACCGAGTTTCTGGAGAGTGAGTCTTGAAAAATTAGATGTAATGGTTTTGCTATTACATAAGTCAATTTCCTCAGAGCCCTTTTGATGCATTTCACCAGGACCTGGTGCTTTATTAACATTTAATTTACCTGCTCCTTTTGGATTTCTTCCTGCGTTACACAATTATTGGGTGGAGAAAGTGTACCCCCATTTTGTGGCATGATCCTAACCATTTGTATCTCATTTTGTATACATAAGAAAATAATTTATTTTGCATATCTGCATTTTCCAGGTCACTATTTATCAGTTGGCCTGTTTCACATCTAAGGATCCAATATTTTCCTTTCCTAGCCTTTTTCCTATTCACCTTATAGGGTTAGTTTTACTCTAAGTATGTTCCATTTACAACAACCCTTTGTTTTCCCATCTTTTAGCCAGTTCTATATCTGTGTAAATATATTTGCTACAATTCTTGCATCCCCTAGTTTGCACAATTGTGGCACAATATCAAAAGCCTTTGCAAAATCCAAAAACACCACATCTACTGGGTTGCCTTGGTTCAAGTTCATGCTTACCCCTCATAGAAACTAATTAGATTTGTTTGACATGATCTATCTCTCATAAATGTGAGTTAACTCCTATTTCTTATATTGTTCAAATGGATATATTCATGTGTACTATTACTATTACTATCCATTATGAACTCTTCTGAAAGCTTTTCACTACAGAACAGAGGTGTACAGTTCCCTGGGTTTGCTTTTGCTCCCTTCTTAAATCAAGATATCACATCTGCTTTTCTCCAGTCGTCTGGCACCGAGTTTCTGGAGAGTGAGTCTTGAAAAATTAGATGTAATGGTTTTGCTATTACATAAGTCAATTTCCTCAGAGCCCTTTTGATGCATTTCACCAGGACCTGGTGCTTTATTAACATTTAATTTACCTGCTCCTTTTGGATTTCTTCCTGCGTTACACAATTATTGGGTGGAGAAAGTGTACCCCCATTTTGTGGCATGATCCTAACCATTTGTATCTCATTTTGTATACATAAGAAAATAATTTATTTTGCATATCTGCATTTTCCAGGTCACTATTTATCAGTTGGCCTGTTTCACATCTAAGGATCCAATATTTTCCTTTCCTAGCCTTTTTCCTATTCACCTTATAGGGTTAGTTTTACTCTCCTTCGCAATTAACTTTTCATGTTCTATTGTTGCCAATCAAATAACTTTTTTTGAAAGATTTGTTATATTACTTATACACAAGAAAAAACTTGCTTTTTACTCCTTATGTTAATCTTTAAATCACTGTTAAGCCAAATGGGTTGTGATTAACTTGTCCTACTTATACTTCCACATGATATATGCTGATATGTATATATATTTAGTAAAGTTTTAAGTGTTGTCCATTTATCTTCAGTTCTCAACTCCAGTCTACATGTTGTATTACTGCTCTTACAATGCTGAACGGGCATTTAATTAATTCATTAGACTTGACACACATAGTGACCTCCTTTAGAATAGAGGGATTTATGACAACAATAGTAACAGAAAGAATAGTAATTAGTTAGCTTCCAAATACAAAATGGACTTTACAACTTATTCCCTGTTTTTCCTTCTGTTCCCTTTTGTACATTGTCTCTGTCTCCTCTAAATGTACTTTCAACACAAAAACAACCCATTACAGTATTGGCCTGAATATAAGCCGCACCCGCATATAAGCCGCACCTATGAAATTCAAGGGGAAAAAACAAAAAAACATAATATCCGAATATAAGCCGCAACTTGACTATAGTAACTCCCCCCCCGGGCCCTTTTTGGGGTAGATATAAAAAATAAATCCTCTGTGCTTTGCCCCCTTTGCTGTCTGCCATTTCTCCTCTTCTGTACTCTTTCCCCCAAGGTCTCATGCTTGCCTTTAGGGACAATGTCCTTACCGGGTGCCCTTTGTTCAAGTTGTACCTTTTTGTGTGGTGTGCTGTACTCACTCAGAGGCTGGCATGCTGATCTGGAGATGAATCCAGGGCCTGGATCTAGGCCTCCAGTTATTTCAGGCTGCCAGTTGAGTCTCCGGTGGTTCTCAGCCGGGTCTCTGACGGAGGCTGCAGCTCCTGTCGCTGTCTCTCCTCTACTACCTCTGCTTGGCTCTGGGAAGCACGCAGGACCACAGAGGCCCCGATTCAAGATGGCGGCCGCACCTAACAAGTGGCTCAGCCAGGCCCCAGGTCCTGTTTGGAGGTGGATCAACCCTCCCCAGCAATTAATTTGAGGGTAGTGGACGGCCTCTGCATAGCTGCGGCGCACCGGCTCCATCGTCTTCACACTGCAGCTGCTAGCCACGCCCCCAAATCGGCACAACATTTTAAGGTCGCGAATATAAGCCGCACCTGTAATTTCCAACCTCAGAATTCAGGAAAAAAGTGTGGCTTATATTCGGGCCAATACAGTAAATTTCTTTCACATATTAGAATAAGCCATGTAACAGACTAATATCAAGCACAGTTATTGTGAGGAGATGTGATAAAATAAGTAATAGAATTGTCTATCTATACAATTCTAAATAACATGCAAAACATGCCGAAAATATTTGGGACAGTATAATTTAATCATAAGGACAAATATGACATAGGTTCTGTGATATATGTTCTTGTAAATATCTTTTCTGATTTAGTGTTGTCTAGTAGAAATCCCTGCTAGCAGAGACAGAACTGACCCTCACAATGACCACAGGAACACCGGTTGTAATTCTTCCTTAGGTAGATCTATAGTTAGTAGACCCTATAATCAATGTATCCATTGCCTCAATAATAAGCACATACTTAAATTATGTATGATTTCTTGAGCAACTTTTTTATTTTCCTAAACCCAGCAAGTTTTATACATTTAAGACTCCCAAGTCACACCCCCTTAGCAACCCCCTGCTCAGGGCCATGTGGCCTGCCTGTCAATCACGGGGGGTCAGCTTCTCAGGAAGTTCCTACTTAATGAACTCAGTTGGGAATCAATAAGTCACCATATGACAGCAAGTTGCCCTCTGCAGCTGTGGGTCAACCCTTTGAGGCCCCGCTCAGAGCCAGAAGGGAAATGCCTCTTGCCCATGACTCTTACCAGTATAGGTTAAATATTAATACTGATAACCTTAACCAGAATGAGAGCTCCCCATATCTTGTTTTAATAACACCTCCAGGAAAATCCTGCATTTCTAAACAAAGCATTACAGTATTAGTTCACCTGGACATCATAACATAGGCGGGGGTGGAAGAGAGTGGGTTCTTTGGACACGCTACTACAATTTGGGGAATACGATTGCGAAACCTGGCACAAATGCTACTTCTATCCCTGCCCTCATGGCTGCAGCAGTTCTGATCCAGGTGGCCACACAGGTTATTAAAACAAAAATGGGTACACATGAACAACCCCTTCCCAATTGATGGCTTGTCCTCCAGATTATGCAATCCCCCCTTTTACGTCAAAGATATTCTGGTGATATGCTCTCATGATCCATACTCATATTTCTATATGACCATAAAAGAGGGGTGCTCCAATATGCTACATATCCAGCATTGCAACAAATGGTGGCTAAGCCCTATTATTCAATTACCTGAGGAGAGGTAATTAACACTGTAGTGTCACTAGGTGGCTTCCTTCTGTCATGAAGGAGGGGGGGGGGTGAACAGATGTTACTGTTGTCACCCTTCCCTACAAACAGTCTGTCTGTGAGGACAAGGAGGGTTTCTTTGAGGGTTCCAACAGTCCAACATGGCGTGACAGAACAATTTGGATGATAGTACCACCTGTCCCACAATACAGTACAATACAGTGTCCATTGCCAACATTTTAACCTGTGGCAACTCTAGGCCCATTAGTTTATACAGCCTTCCCAGATCCATTGGCGTCACACTTAGATGTTAACGTAAAACTCAAGAAGCAGTCCTACACAACTTGAAATGAGTTATACAGATTCACACACAGCAGTTATCACCAGCAGACAAACTCACAAATCCTGTACCCCCAGCAAACACACACACAGAAGACCTGCCCTAGCAGGTATACACACATACAGAAAAAGTCCCCCCAGGAGGCCCACACACATACAGAGCAGGTCAGAGCAAACATAAACGCACAGAGCAGGTCCTCCGCGGTGACACACATAATTTTCCCTAAGCAGACGCATACAAAAGGACAGCTCCCTCAGATACACATGGAGCAAGCACCCAACAAGCACTCACACAGATACAGAGTGCATAATCAAATGTGCATAAACAAAAACTACAAATCTATCCCAATTGCACACTTTGTTAACACACAGCTCTTTGTTAGTCACTGTGGCTTCAATCACTAACACCACTTTGTTGTTTGACTATTTTCAGTGTGTTTCAACCGTTTCTGATCACTCTTTGTGATTGAGCAATTAGAGCTTGCAGATTCACTCTGTTCTGGGGAGCTAACAGATCTGAGCCAGTCCAGTAGGAGAAGCTTGAAGTTCCCATTTTAAGCATGAAATGCGACATTGCTAATGGTGTATAAGTCAATTGGTATTAATAGTGTTCCTTCATAGAATGAGAGCATCACTCTTTAGAATGCAGCAACATATCTCTCTTGAATGTAACAGTGACACTCGAAAGAATTCAGCATCATTACACAGTAGAATGCAGTTATGTTGATAGAATGCAGTTGTGTTACTGTAGAATGTAAGAGTTTCACAAAGCCATTGTTGTTGTTTAGTCATTCAGTCATGACTTTTCGTGACCCTATGGACCACAGCAAGCCAGGCACATCTGCCAGCCACTGTCCTCTGAGCTCCCTCAAATTCATGCTCATCTCTTCAATCACCTCATCTAACCATCTCTGTTTGTGCTGACCCATTCTTCATGTGCCTTCAATGTTTTCCAGCATCAGAGTCTTCTCTGGGGAATCCTGTTTTCTCATGACATGGCCAAAATCTTTTGAGCTTTCACCTCATGATCACAATTTCCAGTGAACAGTTTGGCTTGATTTCCTGTAGTAGTGATTAAAAAAGACTTAAGGGGATGTTTAAGTTCATTAGATGTATATTTGTGAAGAATCAGAAACTACAATAAATTCCAGCAGAAACTAAATGTATTCAGCACAAATATGTTTGAAGCAATTATTTTTAATGAAAGATATTAATAATACTTTGAAAAAAATAAGATGGTAAAAACTGACAAAAGTTGAAAGTGGACCAAAGTGAACTATTATAAGTATGGCTCATACATTATTGGCTTATAAAATCAACACATATTTGTGTAATAATAGGTTTATACCGAATAAGCATAAAATGGATACAATTAGCATTCCCATGCGTATGTTACTACTGCATATACCATAATTGTAACCATGCATACTTTTCAAATATTGTAATATCTTTGACTCTTTTTGTCAAGCTGTTAAAAAAGTAGAGCCGCTCAATCTGAGAACAAACAACACCTAAGTTGGTCTGGTTACCTACTCAGAGAGCAGCATCTTTTAGCTCACTTGTGCCCTTCACAGAGACAAATATCCTGTTGTATATCAGTCTGGTATCACTCAAAAGAGCAAACTACAGACACATTTCAGCCTCTGTAGGCCTCATCAGTGTAGTGCAACTGTACTCCCTAAGGCACAGTGAGAAAGGAGTCCATGTCTGGAGCCCCTATTACCCTTAGTGTAAGAGAAAAATTAAACAAATATAGTCAGGTGCTCAATCTAAGAACAAACAGTACCGAAGTAGTTTTTTTCTATAGGTCTTGTTACTCAGAGTGCAGCCTCTTTTAGCTCACTTGTGTTCTTCACGGGTAGAAATATCCTGTAGTATATCAGTCTGGTCTCATTCAAAAGAGTAATCCAGCCCCAAAATACCAGGCAATTCTAGCCTGAACAGGAGAAACAGCAAAGCCCAGACATATGTTTCAACCTCTGCGTGCCTCTTCAGTGAGGTGCAGCTATATTAATAAGGCACAGTGAGAAAGGAGTCCACCTTTGGAGCCCAGATTGAGCACCTCTAACTCTTTTTGTTTAGTTATTTTATAACTTGTCCAGCATTGCCATAGCTTTCCTCACTGGAAGCAAACACATTTTAATTTCATGACTCCATTCACCATCTGCAGAGATCTTGGAGCCCAGGAAAATGTAATCTGTCACTGCTGCTATTTCTTCCCCATCTATTTGCCAGGCTTTTGCAAAATATCAAGGGACTTATAAAATATAGGTAAAGAAAATTGAGGCATATTTAGATACTTGTCAACTATAGAGCCTACAAGAGAATCAGATATAAAGTTTAAACATGGATATAACAAAGAGTTATATCAAGGTAGGGTCCTTGGTGCAGATGGATGGACAGCTATTTACTTAAAAAATAGATAGGCATTTAAAAATACATTTGTTTAACATAGTATTATGCATGGTCAATGTTTTATGAAGATACTTTAGAGGCTCCAATCTTAGTTAACTTAAAACCCAAGCACATATCAATTGCCCCCAAAAAGTTAGAGACCAATTTCATTGATTAATACAGGCATAACAATGTTTGGTAAAATACTTGCTGAAGGGATTAAACTATATTAAAAGAAAAATAAATAGTAATAGTTTGCTGTGATCAGTGTGGGTTTATTCTGCATAGGTAAGGTACTAATAATATAAGAAAGGTAAATCTAGGAAGAGTGTGAGCCAGACAGTTAGTAGTGGCTGCAGTTAAAGATAGAACAGCACACTTTTTTTTCCTGAAACCAGATAAAATAGAACATAACTTTTATTAAGGATGTATAGTAAAATAAAGCACAGTGGCACAAACCATCTGTGCAAGAAAATGTAGTAAAAAATGGAAAAACACAAAAGCCAGCCGGGAGCTAGCAAAAAGGATGCAGTTTTCCTGATGTTATAAGGAAATGCATGTGACTACAGATGCCATATAGTGGTAAATATTGTCTAAGTGACAAGGGGATAGCGCTCTTACCCTTAGGTGTCACTATGTGGTAACAAGGGACCTATGGTAGACTCAAGATGGAAAAACTGAGGCTAGCATAAGACAATTTTGCCCACTCAAAGCTGAGTAGGTCACTATACATGAGAGGGTGTGTACGTATGACAAATAAAAAAATAAAAAAAGGGGGCTAATTATAGAAATTAGGATTGATATGGTACAGTGTAGCCATATGTTAATGGATGAATAGAGAATTCCACTATTAGTGTAGCAGTGGAATATAGACAGAAGGCGATGATATAGTTATCTTTAGTGTGAATAAGCGTGCACACTGGTAGTTACAGCCTAACAGAAAACATAAGTATACAAAAATAGATATCACACAATTTTACACCATGTATCATACATAAATAACACAAGAATAGCATATAATATAATATTACAGTCTATGATCTCCACCTATTTACCGCTGAATCTAAGTGACAGTATGGTGAAAAAAATAACAAAATTATTGGCCGACTAAAGGCGCTCCTTGCCAGCACCTGTGGACCTCTCAAAATTTACGTAGTTACGAATGGAAAATATGAGACACGTTACGACCCATTACGACCTTGCAAAAGTCGGCCGCAACACGCACACATCAAAACATGAAAAATACAATAAATACACACAAAAAATACATAAAGAGCTTACCTACAGGAAGAGGGGGCATCCAGGACCTCGAAAACCGAAGTTGTACCTCAATTTAACTTTAAATTTAAATTTAAAACTTAAATTTAAAATAAAAGAGTTTAGACACTGAAAAATTCTCTAAGCAAGAGAAAAAATGTCTGCCGAAAAAAAACAAAAAAAAGGCTAAAGGACCCTAAACACACAAAACACCACCAAATAGCTACAAATTTCCCGAAAAAGACCTATGAGATTCGAAAACAAGGACGCAACCCGCGCGACCCGAAAAACATTAGAAACACAATAAATATACACAACAAACACATAAAAAGGTTACCCACAGCAAGGTGGTGCACCCAGGACCTCTGCAAGTAAAGTTACACCTCGATTTAAGTACAAATTTTGAAGTTTAGACACCCAAAAAAATCACCTAAGCGAGAGAAAAAATGGCCGCCGAACAAAACGAAAACGAGGCTAAAGGACCCTAAACATGCAAAACACCACCAAACAGCTACGGATATTCCGAAAAAGTCAAACGACATCCGAAACGAAGGACGCTAAATCAGCCACAGCCGCATACCACACATTAGCCGCCATTTTAGAACAATAACTTATATAATGCGGAATTACACAGCTACGCTAACGGCTTTGCCTCGCGCACGCACACTATTACACTGCACACATTTAGCACATTTACACAGCAGCTCCACAGCACTAATGCTGCAGCAACATCAAAACAGATTGCCAGCTCTTCAACAGAATGCTTCCTCAATATATTACTTGAAAATAGATAAAGTATATGACTTTATTAATGTATTATTTATTTTATTATTATACACCAAACAGCATTAGCTTACTTACAATTTCATTGCCGTCGTTTTTTGACGGGCAATTCGCTTGTAATATATAATGATTTGAGGTAAAACTTTCCACATAAAAAAATCTAATATTTTGGTGTTTTCATTACACAAATATATCATACATTACATGAAGCTAACTAGTCTAGTTAAAATTGAAGAGATTCACGATTTATTGATTAGGAAGAATTCCTGTTTTTAGGTAGACTATTTTGCAGAGACATTATTTTTTCAAGTTCTTATTGCATTTATATCAAAACAGGATATGGTATACAAAGAGCAAAATAAATATGAATATGAATAGGTAAATGACGTAGAGTTAAAAATAAAACCAATCCCTTGGTCTGGGTGACTAATATAGAAAAATATTTTCACGCATCCCAATTAGCAAATATTATTGGTTGGCATAGATATCCTGAACATGAAGATTGAATTTAGTGGTAAAATGTAATAAAAAAATATGCTTATAAAACTTTTAATATGGATAATGGGACTAAAATAAAAAATAAAAACACAGTTATATAAGATACAAAGCATTATGGGATAAAATTAAAACAAGGTATACAACTGAATGATAACAACCCAACATTCTTTCTTTTTTTTCATAATATTACATTAATCATAGAATTAAACACTTAATCATGTTGTTCATGGAAAGAAACTATAAATTTAATAATACATTTATTAAAAACCAATAATGAAATATTGATTTCATGGAGAAATATAGGATAGGTAAAGCAGACTATATTATTTTTATTATTATTATTATTATTATTATTATATCTCATTAGCGCCAACACATTCTGTAGTGCTGGGGTACAGTAAAACATAGGTATGACAGACTGATACGAAAGAAGTAGACGATCCTGCCTTTGGGCTAACAAACAGATTGATGAAACAATATTGTAGAAAGTAAAAGGGACTTGACAAGTAATGGTAAAAGTAATTGAAAAGAGTGAGGATTATTTAGTGAGTATAGTAGCTATAAAAATAGAGGTGATGATGCTGAATCTTGTATGATAAAGTAACACAAATCTTAGGTGAGTGGGTGTGGACATGATAGTTAGGAGGGCATGTTAGATGTGGTAATGTTTGAGGCTCTAGGTTTTACTATTGTGATCAAAAGCATTGTTATCTTGGAAGGAATTTTAGGTAAGTTAGCATCTGGCCTTTACACTACTGGTTCATTGTTAGTTTTTCCCTTTTTTCAGTTAATTGTAAACTGGTGCTACTGTGTTGAGGGTTTAAAAAAAGAATGTATGCTCATCAGCAAAAAAACAGCTCTTTTTAATTGTGTTCCCTAAATACATATGGTTGCATTTTCTTAGTGTTTTTCAAGTATTTATGGATTGGGTCATTTATCAAATGAAAGAGTTGTGAAGAGGGAGGCATGCTTTCCCGCTTCCTCACTTCAGTAGCTCTAAATTACATTTTTGAATCTCAGTGTTTGATTTTCAGCAATCTTGTAATGTGAGGCCATAACAAATGATGATGTTAGGTGAATGTATGTTACATGAATCTAGTGTGTCTTTGCCAAGAAAATCGTGTGTGTATAGGGTCATATAAAGCTGCACATGACCGAACAACTGAAGAAGACACAAGTGTGTCTAATGTAGTGCAGTTCTTATGTTGGTGTGTGTGTGTACATGCATCATGTCTTATCAAGAAGTCCTATACTGAAAGGACTGTGATACTTGGTGCAACAGAGCTTGGCTGGTTAAAAGAGTGACCCTAGGTAAGTACACCCTTTGCACATGCCTAGAAATGTCCTTGTGAAATAGGACATTTCCTTTCCTTGCTAATTATTAATTATGATTTTATTTATATAGATTAAAAAATATATTTATTGATTCCAGTATATGTTAAATAATATCTATTTATGAGTTCCAAGATACAAAATGTTATACTTGCTATAAATAATACAGGTTTAGGCAAACTAACTTTAATAGGAAAAACTCATTGTTGACAACAACTTAAAATGTATTTTTGAAGCAATACATTTTTAGAATGAAATTAGAAATTGATGAAGGCAGTAAAAGAAGTCAAAACATTCTTACAACGCCTGCAATAATTTCAAATAGGCATACGTTTCCTTTTTTATATATAACTCAGAGTTTTCACTCTAGAAAGCTCAGTTAATGCTGTTTTGGATGTGTGATAGACAGTATAATAATATAGAACTTTAGTTTAAAGCATTATTCTCTATAATCAACATGTCGTAAGAGGTGGGAAGGAAGTGTTTGAGCTTTTAAGTTTGACAAGGTCATGATAATACAAACCAAAGTATTGTTTTGCAAAGCCATAACCATTATTAAAAATATGAGTAAGGAGGCACCTACAATCTGTAAAGCATAGAAAATATTCATTGTATTTCAATCCATTTTTAAAAGTATTGGAGGACAGTGCAATAATTGAAGAGTTGTTTTACTAAGAACGAATCATGACTGCAAGAGTAATGCCTACATTTAATTACTCTTGAAAATCATCCTTCATAAGAACTCAGTTACAGCTAACACCTTTTGTTTTATGAAACAGAACATACAAACAAACTAAATTAGGCTTGTTAGATTTTGATTTACACACAGTAACCAACATTACTCAAGTGAAAATAAAATACCTTATTTGGATAAGTGAATCCACCCCATACAATCCCATTAGGATACTTACTACAGTTCACACAGCAAACTAACTACTCCCACCTTTGATAAAATGCACTGATTTTCAACAGCTCAGAATAAAAGCAGCTACATCTGGAGGATTCCAGTGTTTGGGAGTGCATTTGAAAGCACATAATCCACTATGAGCAGGTGAACCTTTAAGTAAAGTTGTGATGAGAAATTCCCATGGAACCAGTGCTGGATCTACCTTTTTGCAGCCCCTCAGCAGTAAAGTGGAGGAGCCCCTGCAAGTACATGTGCAACTTATGCACGCACCCATTTTTCCCTTTCCTGTGTGGGTATACCACTCTCTTGCTGTGAGAGCAAATCACAGATATTTCCCCATAATAGTAATTTTTACAACATAACTACTCATAAACACACTGAGCTATTACTTGATCATTAAATGCATTTGATGGTGGGCCATATTATTTATATTTTTCTATTGGATGGCAGCGAGCAGATGTTACACAAACACAAATCATAATCACTTTTATCACACATAAAAATTTAGTAATTATGAGAGTTAAAAAGCCACTACACAATGAAACCAGAAATTGTTTCAAGAGTCTAAAAGCATTATTAATCAGGAAAAAAACTCATACAGCTATTTTTTTATTTAGAAAAAATAAATGTTGATGCCACTGCTGGGAAGTAGGGGAATTCATGATACATAAGAGAAAGTTGTGGGTGTGTGTGTGTTTGAGGGGAGTTAACATTCCTGGAGAAAAATGGTTGCATTTCCTTAAGCAAGAAGTCTGCTTCTGGGCCAGTGAGGGTGAAAGGGGTGTGGTGTCAATTTACATTTCTCCAACTTAGAAATGCTTACTGTTCCCTCTTTCCTCAACCCTCCCTCCATTGAAATCACATGACCCAGCACTCATGAAGGTATGTAACAAACACAGAATGGATTCCTATACTAAACACAGACTACAAAAATTTAGATTTTCCCCAAAAATGTTTATGTCCATGACTTAGCCACACACACACAGCCAAAACACAGACATAGATACACACTCAAAACCTGTATTATTACCCAGAAAAATGCTGCTGCCATCAAAATACCCTGTGAACACAGGTTAAAGTACAAAACAAAAGAAACTATCTCACGCATAACTCTAGTGGCCTTCGGCGCTCCTTGCCAGCAACTGCGGCCCTCGTTTCGCGAGAGCCGCAGCGTTAGCAACAACTTTTGACAACCCGCACTGATCACAACTATATATGTGATTCAACAATCCGAAGGGGACCAAATTCTCTCTATCTCTAATCCCAATATATTGAAACATTAGTCTATTTGATAGTTAATTCAGCTCCTGTATGTAGTAGTGTTTTCCAAACATAATGTTGTAACACTTTAGGGTGCAACACATTATTTACAGTATTTTATCTAAGTAGTAACAATGTATAATTCACATAACAAAGATTTCTACTTCGGTTTAGAGAACTTAATTTCACACAAACTTATAATAATAATTTTAAACAAACTTTTTTTTTAAAGTGCCAACATATTCTGTAGTGCTATACAGATGTTAAGTACAAATCAAAAACAAAATTAACAAAATGCAAAAGAATAGAGGGCACTGTCTTTGAGGTTAAAATCAAACGTACATTGAAAACTCACCAACCTACCATCGAAGGGAAGATTTCCCCGTTACATACTACTATGAGTTGCCCTGCTCTGAGTATTATATCATCGTTGAGAGTTGCAGTTTGCATAAAAAATTACAATAAACTCAATTTTTTTAAGAACTTAACTTGTTTTTATTTATTAAGTGAATAAGCTATTTCTCATTGTTCTATTTGTAAGAAAATAATAAAAAGGTTAAAGGCATAGAGAAACATTGGAGGAAGAGGAGAGTGAGGAGAGGAGGAGAGGAGGAGAGTGAGGAGAGAGAGAGAAGAACACCGGAGGAGGAGAGTTAGGAGAGGAGGAGAGTTAGAGGTATGGAGAAAGGTAGAGGAGGCAGCAGGCCAGGAAGGGGAGGTACAGGTGGAGGAGAGCAGGAAGGGGGAGGGATGTGCCCCCAGATGTAGGCTCACAAGGTGTAGGAGTAGAGGGTCAGGGTCCTAATACCAGAGGGGGGGTAGTGGGGATGAGGAGCAGTCCCCAGGGAGAGTACAGGGAGGCCAGGAATCCCAGGCACAGTTAGCAGGGTGAGAGGTTGTGCCATAGCAGAGGGCCCACAATTATAGCGAAGGCTGCAGCCACCTGGTGACATTCAAGCAATACATGTGCCGGACCCAAATCCCCTCTCATTCCTGACCGGCCAAAACAGATGTTGCCACAGCACTGGCTGTCGTAGCAGTTGGCACAGCAGATGTTGCATTCATTGTTGTCCCAGCAGATGTTGCAGCCGTTGTTGCCCCAGCTCATGTCGCAGCTGTTGATGTCACAACCATTGTTGCACAACAGACCAATCCAACACCATACGGATAGGCAACAGCACCATCTCCACTGGAAACAGCTCCATCTCCATTGTCAACATCACCATCTCCTTTGGTAACAGAATCCCTGCTGGCAACACCATCCCTATCACAATGGGCAAAACCTCTGGCCTTACCACAGCACATCCAGAGTCCAACAACGCCCAGAGACGGAACTCACGTCCCCGCACCAGGCACCTTGAGTGACATATATCAGCACATCTGCTTGGCTGATTAGCGCAAGATCGGAGCAGTCCAACAGCTGACAGATCAGCTGGCACGTCAGAATGAGATTGCTAGCGGGCAGTCGGAAAGCATCCGAGCAATAAATGATGGAGAGGTATGGGCAAATGGCTCATAGGGACAGACATGCCCAGACACATCACTTGGCGTAGCTGGTGCAGTTGGCTGAAGCCCATGTGCCTGCACTCCAGCCTTCAGTTCCACAGGTTCCACCACCGCAGCCTGAGCCTACAGCCTCCTCATCTCACCCCTTCCCACCAATGTCAGCTGCTACACAGCCACCCCAGATAGATGCACCTCTCAATCCAACACCTCAACACCTCCTGGCGGTGGTAGAGGGAGGAAGCATTTGGTTCCAGAAGGTGTGGACCCAGTGCTCAGAAAGAGGAAGTAGGTGAGAATGTCACCCAGGTCACTGGTTATCAAACCTCTCCCCAGGACCAACCACACAGACCATGATTTGGGTGAATCTCTGTGTGAATACACATGTGAAGCAATTCAAGGCTCCACCACCTGTTGAATACTATTTGCCTCATTTATTGTTTCCCACAAATCATGACCTGTCTGATGGCTCCTGAGGAAAGGATTGAGAACCACTGCCCTCCTTATCCACACTCCACAACTAATTTCATTGTGAATTAATGTTGACTACTTATGTTGAATATTTCTGCAATTGATGTTCACTTTGAATTGCCGTTGAGATGGGATGTTGAAGTCAATCCAAATAGTGTTCTGATTGATATCTTGTTCTTGTCTCTGTAGGTCTTAATAGTCCAATCTCACGACCATGAAGGCAAGTTTTTCAACCTCCTCTTTCTGTGTCACATATTCTGCTAATCAATTTCTGATTATTCCTTAAAATCTGACAACACACTGTGTGTGGATTTGATCTGTATGACATTATCAATGATTATGTTAATTTGTTTAATTGAGCAGATATAGACAAGTTGTAAGTGTTATGTACATGACTGGTTTCTCCAATTACATGGAGTGAGTTCTGATGATCCTTTTTCTCACCAGATTCCACTTGCAGTGGTGTAGTGACCACATGTGACCCTGGTAGGTGCTATCCATGATGCTTATTCTAGACATTACCCCCTTTGGGTATCCTCTTGCTCACAAGCACAACCTCTTGCCCTTCTGGTATCCACTCACACCACACCCATGATGCCAATGCACAGTCTTGACCATTCCTGATTGTGCTCTGTGTATGAAATAAAACTATGTTATACCATTCACACCTTGGCAGTGTGTTGTCAATGGTTTGGGTTTTGGGACATCCACATACATTCCATTTGTGTCACATTCCTATATTTGTAAACTAATGAGCCCAAGTTACTATGCAATAGATTATTACATGACATAACAATAATAATTAAAATAGTAATAATAGCATTAGATATCATATCATTATATATATCATATATAATAATAATAAAGGGTTAATACACATGGAAAGTCCAATTAGTGAAATTGTGGAGTATCAACATCCCCCTGAAGACCTGATAGCAATATGACAGGTGATGATGTGAACTGATTGATAGCAAAACTTAACGGGAGGTCACCAAATGGGAATGGGTATACATCTTGGCACATGGCCACCTGCAATGGTGTGGGACTTTCCAGAATGGGTGTAGCGGAGATGGAGGTGAGTTGGCTGTCGTTCCATGTGCCTCTGCACGTGATGGGTTAGAGTACATTTGTGTGCTGTATGTCCCCCTGGCGTTTGCAAAGTGGTGGTGGGGAAGGGGCTTGTGTAACTGAATGTAGCTGGGAGCTATACCATGTAGGGCCACTGTAGGTGGGCAGGTCATAGAAAAGAGGACCGGCAAATCACAGTCCACTAGAGAAGGAACTGGCAACCCACTCCAGTACCTTTGGCATGCAAACCTTGTGGATATGCACATACATAGACATTAGTAGGTGTGCTGCAGTCCATGGGGTCACAGAGAGTCGGACACAACTGAGAGACTAAACAACCATATGTAAAATGGTCCCCTGGTACTTGATATATGGCATATGGCAGTGTAATTTGGACACTATTTGTTGTCTAAATGTAGATGTGATGAGTGAATTGTATATAAGATGATCTTTTAATGTTAGGGTCCACATTAGAGCCTCTATGAGTGTGAAATGGTTAATTTATTAATCATCCATTTGCTTGTATTTGTGTTGCAATTTAACGAGGTAGTGTCTCTTTAATAGCTTTCATCATAGTTACATAGTTACATAGTAATTGAGGTTTAAAACAGACTTTCAGTCCATCAAGTTCAACCTTTTAAGATCTCCTCTGATCTGCAATATGTGGATTAGTTATTAATTAATTAGTTGTTAATTAATTATTAATAGTATAGTATTTGAGGCTGGATAAAGAGTTAGTCCATCAAGTTCAACCTTTTTAGATCGCTCTTGATCTTTTTAATATGTGGACTATTTGTTATTAATTGTTAATTAATCCAGAGGAAGGCAAAAAGAAAAAAAAAAACATTGAAACTTTGCCAATTGTGTCATAAGGGGAAAAAAAGCAAAATTCCTTCCTGACCCCAGAAACCGGCGTGTGTTACGAACTAGTCTGTAAACTCTGTGGGGGTCCTATTTGGAACCCGTAAGCTTTGAGTTGCCATTTGGCATTTGCAAGCTTGATTGTGGTTGCTGTGTTGAATGATTTTTGCAATTGAATAGCTATTTGCGATTTTCACGATCGGAAGTCTTGTGGCCATAAAAGATCAAAGGCTTCTGGAGGCTGTAATTACGAGTTTAACCATAGCCATTTTTTCAAGGCTGTAACTCGTAAGCTGTTTGGAGCCCGCAAAAAGACGCCAATTGAATAGCAAAATAACTTGCGACCTCACTTACAGGGCTACTGAGGCTCTAAGTATTTACCTAGTTGGGAGGCTGCTGCACCTCGTGGTATTTTATGTTTTTATAGGCCATTTATATTTTAAGAGTTTTTTTATTTTTTATTATTAATAAAAGTTATGCTTGGCATATTCTTTTTTTATTCCAATCTCCTCTAACCTGAAAATTTGGGCTACTGTATCTATGCCTATAAAAGAGCAACTTGGGTAGTGCTGCTGATGTAACTTTTTCAATGAGTAAAGCAAGAAATATAAAGTTTAATTGCATATTTCTCAGATCCCAAACAATTAAAGAAATACTGTATTTTGTTTTTCTTATTTGTGAACAAACTTTATATTTGTCACAAAGATAATATCCATTTTTAAAACTTAGTTAACCAATTATGTTTGTTGGTAGGTTGAAAATGTCTATGAACCAAAAAAAGTTTCCAGTTTTTTCTTGTTATTTAAAAGTTATTGATTACATTTGGAGTAATCACTTCTGCCATCTACTTGTCTAGGTTCAACTTGTGCCAATATGTATTGAAGATTGATTTACTTTGTCTTCACTGTTTGTTATACCTGCATACACAAACTATCTGAGATCTATTCATTTTGGGCTTTTCTGATAGAAGTTTAGAATGATCCTGTATTAGAGCTTTATGATAAGCATTTTTAAGTAATCTTTTTGAGAAACCAAAACCTCTTTTGTAAGTCTTTAGCTTACATTTATGAAGTTAATGCATATGTATAAGCACTGTACAACTGGAATCACTTGGATAGTTGATCTTGTGTGATGGCTTGACCAATGTAGTAGGCTATTTGTGGTGGTTGATTTTCTACATATATTTGTTTCCAGTTCATTATTGAAGATTATGTTATAATTTTAGGACAATCATAGGTTATTGTTTGTTATTATTCACTCTGTTAATTAACTTTTAAAGTGAATTTACTGAACCTGTTCATATCATAAGTACATCATCAATGTATCGTATCCAAAATGTAATATACTAAGCATAATGCCTATTTTCATCAGAGAATACTGTAGTATTCTACCAACAACCAAGATACAGGTTGGTGTAATTGGGGGCACATGGAGTCCTCATTGCTGCACCTCTAATCTGTCTATATATTTGTTGTTAAAGAGGAACTAATTATGATGCAGACAAAATACAATAATTGAATTATAAAGTTGTCATGGTCTATATATTGATTACCTTGCATATGTAAAAAAATTTGTTACAGCTTCTATACCAACTTCATGAATGATGCAGGTATACAATGATTCTATGTCAAGGCAGACTAGAGATTGATTTGAAGTTGATATGCCCTCTATTTGCCTTAATATATCTTTGATATCTTTCACATAGAACAGTAAGTTTATTAATAATTTAATCCACGTATTTGCTTGAATCAGACCTAGTTCTACGCAGGTGCAAGAGGTCTGTGGATTCATTAGTGAGCAGCATCATTCCTTAGTAGCTCAAAATCATTCATCCCTTCCTTGGCTAAAAAAAACAGGTTTACTGTATAATTATAATCTAAATAACTTATCGTTTTTTAAAATGTTATTACATTACAGTACTGCAATTATGTATTACTTACTGTATGTATTTATTGAATAAACTATACTGTACACTGTAGGTGGTATTTCAGCCCAAATGAGGCGGACTTGCCATCAGACTGACTTCCTTAATTTCTATCCTAATTACAGTATTGTATAAAAAAATTAAAAAAAGTCACTATGATGGCAAGTTCACCTATCTAGAACTTAGAAACACTTTTTACACCATTGTGCAGCAAATTATTGACAGGTTACAATCCACTAAAATAATAACTGTGGCACTAGATTAAAAATGTATAACCCTGATTTTAATTCACTTGTGCTGTGCTACAGTGAATAAGAAATCTTATACTGTACAGTAGATAAAAAAAACATTCATTGTGATGGCTAAGTTATAAAGAAAGACTAACCAAATTAAACTTATTTTCTCTAGAAAAAAGGCATCTAAGAGGAGATATGATTACCATATATAATATATATATATATACATCAAGGGTCAGTATAAAGATTTGTCAAGGGTGCTTTTTGTACCAAGATGTTTTCAACTGACAAGAGGACATTCCTTGAGGTTGGAAGTAAAAAGATTCCACCTTAAAGAAAGAAAAGGGTTCTTCACAGTAAGGGTTATTAATCTGTGGAATTCTCTACCAGAGGAGGTGGTGACAGCGGATTCGATAAAAGGGGATTGGATTTATTTCTAATTAAAAAGGGAATTCAGGGTTATCATGGATAATTAGAGAGGCAGTATTGATCCAGGGAGAAGTCCGGTCGCCGGTGTCTGGGATCATGAGGGATTTATTTTTTTTTTTATATACAACTAATTAATTAATAGTTAATCCGCATCTTAAAAGGTTGAACAGGATGGACTGAAGGTCTTTTTTCTAACCATAAATACTATGTAACAATGTAACTATGTAACTATGTGATTGATCTTTAATTTTATTGTTAATTGTATTAAAAAGAGTGAGCTGTCATTTGGCATTCCATCTTAATGAAAGTCCCTGCACATACTTACAAAGACTTGAACTTTAGCTCAGATCCTTCCTCTCATGTTGATATCTGCTATGCTCCAGATCATCACAATAAAATGCAAAAACACTGTAAATATTTCACAGTTCAAATATTTATACAGTACATATTCATTTTGAGATGTGCAGGTGTACCTGTGTTTATTTAAATATTTTCAGGATTCATATTTTCAAATGGAAAAATATTTAGGTTCAACTTTTTATATATACACAACAGCAGCAGCATAGTAGCTGCAGAACAGCTGGATCAGGGAAAGGATTTGCCTGTTATCCTTAGGGACACATATATCTACTAAGGGGACAATTGGAGTGTGTGTGGCTTAAACCTCTAGAGCTTTAGCCTGTGTAGGTGAATCCTAGAGACCTAACCTGTGTGGCTCCAACAACTACAGACATATCCTGTGTGGCTAAAACACCTACAGACTTAGCCTGTGTGATGCATAACTCCTGGATGCCATCATTCATTGGCTTGACTATTAGGCTTAATTGGCCTGACTATCAGTACAATTCTAAAGTATAAGATGAGAATATTGGAACATGTGAAAGTCAGTACTCCAATAAAAGCATTAATCATTACTAAGCAGCGTAATTGAAATGGAAACGTTGTTAATGATTTGGTTAGAAGATGAAAATAAGTGTAACATTCCTATTAGGCTGGCATTGGTGCAAGAAAAGGCCAGAAGCATTCTCAACATTTTAAAAGCTATGCAAGTAAAAAGTGAAGGTAGCTGTGATGAAGAATTTGTTGCAAGCAAAGGTTGGTTTAATCATTTAAAAAATAGGGCAAATATACATAATATTAAAGTGCAAGGGGAGGCAGCCTGTGTCGATGTAGCTGCAGCAACTGAATTTCCTGAAATGTTAAGGAGGAGGGTGGTTATTTGCCAGAACAAATATTAACATAGATAAAAGTAGATTGTTCTGTAAAAAAATGTCTGAAAGAACTTACATCTCAAAAGAAAGAAAAAGTGCACCATGACATAAAGCAACAAAGGACAGACTACTGTAACCTTATTGGCTGAATGTAATGCATCTGGAGATTTTAAGCTCAAGCCATTGCTTTTTTCATGCTTCGAAAATCCAAGAGCTCTTTGCTGCATTATTAAAGTATCTCTTCCTGTTACATGGAAATCAAATGTAAAGGCCTGGGTCACACATGCTGTGGTTGACAATGCTCCTGGATATCCAACACCTTTAGATGACCTTCACCCAAATTAAAATGTTGTATTTTTACCACCCAACACTACATCATTACTACAACCAATAGACCAGGGAATCATTTCCATGTTTAAGTCTTATTACATTCGTGCAACCAGTCAGGGCAATTGAAGATGATGTGATGACCTTGAGAGCCTTCTGGAAGAATTATAACATATATGATGCCATCAATAACATTACTAATTCTTAGTAGGAAGTGAAGCAAGCAACAATAAAATCAGTGGGGAACCGACTGTGACCTCACTTCAATGATGGATTTCTTGGCTTCACAGAAAAATAAATTGCTGAAACCAGACAAGCGTTGGTGGATTATGGCAATACACTGCAATTAGACAAGAATAAAAATGGGAAAAAAATGATGTAATCATCTTACTAGAGTCCTATTCACAAGAATTAATGAAGACCGTATGGAGATAGAGAAACAGCTGACAGAAGCACAAGAACACAAAGAATCAGAATATCCAAAGGCAAAAAGTTTATGACAAAACAATTAGCCGAAACATTTCATCTCATTGAACAAGGATTTGTTAAGCTTGAGGAGCAAGATCCTAATATTGAGCGGTTTACAAAGTTTTGCTGTGCAGTTAGTGATAACATCAGCTGCTACAAGACCATTTATAAGGAAAAATGAAAATGACTGTGCAACAAACCCCTGTTTGCTGAATGAGATATATGAGACTAGCTGAGGCCTGTGTGGCTTAAATACCTACAGACTTAGTTCCTCATTCAATCGGCCAAATCGCAATTACTTGAACCTGTAATGGAACCCGTAAATGTAACGGATATTCAATTGGCTACATTATGCTACTCACATTCCAGTTGCGAGTTACAGGCTCAAAAGCACTGCAAGCTTGTCAAAAACGTAATTCTGTCCTATCTCCTCCATTGATTTTTCAAATCCGTAAATTATACCAGTGCCAAAGACCCAAATCGATATTCAATCACAAAAATTCAACAATTGCCTTCAAACCCATAAATGGCAAATGTATCAAAAAATTATACAAGTACTAGATGAGACTCGTAAGTGGTTTAAACACCTGTTTGTATAACTGCAGCAGCAAATAAATAGACATAACTGTACTTTAAAATACTGGGAAAGTAAAGAAAGACATTATAATTAATTACACAACATTCTCAAATTTGCAAATTTGCAAAAAAAAATTAAAACTTTTATTTCCGTGTTATATTGATCCCGGGAATCAAGGAGTTAATACATATCATGGAACCCGCATGAACTAGAACAGTTGTATTAATGAATTTTATTGATTTCTACATTGCTGGATTGTGAGTTTGATCACAAATTTTACTTCTAAACCCTAATTAATTGAAGTGTAAACTCCATGTTCTACTGATGTCATGATGGCTGTCATATTTACTATTGGCTGTGTTTAAGAAATAAATTACGGGCTTACTTAAATAATGTCAGATCATATGATCATGCCCCCTGAAATCCTACTTACAAGTGCATGGTTTGCATGTGGAGGCTGTGAGAGGACACTTGCGATCTAGAAACAATTGAATACATCTAAATGTTTAGAACAAATATGACCTACAGTCAAAAGTTCAGTTTGGAGGTAATTACAGGCTTGCAAATGAATGAGGCTCGTGGTCTATGTGGATCAAAGCTCCTGCAGACTTAGCTTGTGTTGCTCAATCCACTGGGAAAATAGCAATTGCTTGCCACAAGAGGAACAGTTCTAAACACGATAGTAATAATAATCCTATAGCAATCTTTTATTACATACTGTACTTTACATAGCTTTGGTTGTTCAATCACACAAGGCTGAGGGACTCCACCAAATCTGTCTACTGAGCAAGATGGCAAGAGAGGCATTTTTGTTGTTGTTCAAGGATGAGATCTGCCCAGCCTGATAAGGCCCCCATAAATATAGCAAAAGAATTAACAGAAATTTATAGCAATGAGTATTGCAAACTTTTTCTTAAACAAAGAAGCCTCAGGCACCATTACAGAACCAGAAAGATGATAAGGCATCTTTTTATAAAAATGTATATCTTTGTTCATAGTATTGTTGGTATTAATGCTATTCATCATAGATCCAACTTACATACAAATCTGACTTGAGGATGTTCTCAGTAACGTATCTCCTCCTCACTCTGGAGTCCACCTGTATATTAATTTTAGTACAATTTTGGTTTAATATGTACTTTGAAATGTTTGTATCTACTTCATATAATCCCCTACTGATTTATTTAACAAAATCCTCTAAATGTCATGAGATATTGAAATAAGGTATCATATTATTTTTCTTTTTAAGTGAAAAAAAAAAATTCTCTGAATTTATTTGTATGATAATATTATATGGCCTTTTATAACACCTTTTTCAGTTTCTGTAAGGCCTAATTCATCTGTAGCAATAATAATTAAAAAATCTGAAATAAATTATCTTTCAAATAATTATAACTAATTTTTTTTTTTTATTAATTCAGCTGAACTGATAAAGATGAAAAAAGATTAAAATATGTTTTCAATATATTGGGACTGGAGATAATTAGAAGCAATTGGTAGCTGGTTAAATATGCAGAACTACATGCAACTGAACCCCTGTAAAAAGTAATAAGAATGTTGTCTGTCAGATTCAAGATTGGAGCTCAAAATACTAAGTATGATCTTTATTTGTTTTGGTCTGAAAATTGAAAGCTACACATTTTTTAAATAAACACTAAATATAGTAATAATACAAGTCACATAGTTTGTCACTTTGGAAATTATGTGGGTGCTCCACATATTTTCCATATTCTGCTATTAACTTATTTGATAGTATTCTAGGACATAACTGAATTAGACTAAAATAATTTAGGTGTTACATTATCACATCTATAAAAGTAATTTTAATTGTGCATTTTGTTATTTTTGTTTACATTGGTCATCTAACATACAATTAAATTACCTACCATACATTAAAGTTACAGCATATAAATTACATTATTGCAATTATTCAAAGTCAGTGAGCTCTTACTGGATTATCTCTTGGGAAATGTTTATTGTAATCACTAAGATTTAGACAGATAGTGATACTGACATATTTAACATTGCAAAGATTCATATGCTTTGACTTCTAGAAACAAAAATGCCTTGATTGCATGACAGTTAAGACAGTTAAAATGGATAGCAAATGCTGCAATGTCATTTTCTTGTCTTTAAAGTTAAAGCTGAAAGCTGTCTTTTTGTGTTTAGTTTTAAAAGTATTTTGCAAAAGTCAAATAACCCTAAAAATATCAAAATCTTTAAAGACTAGATGTCAAGAATAATGAAAAAAAAATGTTTTCTGAAAATGGATGACATGATGTTTGATCCTCCAAGCACCATTACAAAATAATAGTTCTCTGGAATGACTTACAGAAAGGACAGGCTAAATGTTTCTTTAACTTAAAATGTATTTTATAGCAATCGTTTACTCATTAGAGTTTTGAGTGGTAGTATATGTGTGTACACATACAAAAGCAGTAGTTTTGTCAGAAGTGAATGCTTTAAATATTTTACTTCATTAATTAGTTATATTGCAGATTCATGCATTTTAAATTGTATTTAATTATACCAATTCTATTTGCACCTTATGTTTAAAGTATAGCCTGTAACCTATTTAAGTGACCTATAATCTTCCATAGACTGAGAAAAACTATTTGATTTTTCTTGGGAAAGTTTTGCTAAGGTTAGATGTGTTGAAAAATCTTTGTATGGTCTAAAAAAATCTCTCCTTTTTCTATATTATGTTGTTGTGCTGCTTTATTAAGATGCCACCTCTTCAAATGTACTCCAAGAGTTAAAAAGACCTCTCATCATAGTAAAGCTAGCCAAAGGTATCATATCGTATAATGTAATTGTAATATGTGGGGTATCATTTGACCATCAGTTATGTTTAAATGTGTTTTACAGAGCAATTATGCTTTTAAACTATATGGATACATTTTAAAATATATATGCACTTAGCTTAGTGAGTGAAACAACAAAAATACAGTTCACAATGGCAACCGGAAGTCCTTTAAACATGACTTAGAGGACTTCACATTACTGCCATTGATCCTGTTTTTGTTGAGACTCTCTAAGCTTTTGAATGCATATTTGCTTGAATTTTTATTAATCAATAAGTTGGAGACACTATGGCCCCTATTCAGTTGTCCAAATCGCAATTACAGAAGCCCATAATGGAGCCCATAAAAGTTACTGATATTTAATTGGCTACATTTTGGTACTCGCAATCCATTTGCGAGTTACAGGCTCAAAATCACTGTGGTTATCAAAATCATAACAGTGTCCTATCTCCTCCTCTGATGGTTCAAGCCCATAAATATTACCAGTGCAAAAACTATGAAAATAAAATACTAGATTATTAAAATAACAATACAGGAAAGCAAATAAGTGTTTATTTCGACTAATAAAATTATGCTTTACTTAGGCTTCTTTTATACACCAGAGAAAATATTTAAGAACATGTAACACACAGTTTATTGGTCTAAAAACAAACTCAATCTTATTTAGTCACTGTGGCAGAACAACAAAGTCAAATCTAGTTAAAACTAAATACACCTACACTTTTTGCATGACAAAGTGATAAATTATGAATCATTTGAAAATAGAATGTTTGATATTAGGTTGAGACTAATATTATGTTTAACCATCTGATTGTTTGTTTTTTTCACATTGAAGAAGCATGATGTTAATAGCTTTTTTTAGTGTTTTTATGTTTATGTCTTACTAAGAGTATAATAAACTGACTGACATATTTGGACTTACTCATTACTCAGACTTGATCATTCTGTTTGTGAACAAATGGAAAAAGAATATGTAAGATTTTATCACTGGACATGTATGTTTGTTGGTATGTTTAGCACCCAGGGAGTTTAAATTATATCTCTGCTTTAAAAGTTTTAATAAAATTAACATTTAATACATGAGATGAATTTGTGAACGGTTGTTGACAAGTACAAGGAAGTTATAATGAAATCTATTCCTAGCTTTAAATAGGGCTGCATGGCAGTTTACTGAAGGCTACATTGATATTTTGTCAGGGGAGAAACTGCCATTACAGTCTTTCACAGGACTCTTCAACCTCATCAATGGCTATCCAAATGTCTCTATAAACAAAGTTTTCATGTCTACAAACAGGGAAACTAAATAGTCTTTTTAACTCAATTTGGCCTTTATTAAATTCAATTGAATCGATCTTCAGAAATTATATAGAGTTTGAAATACAACTATATTTGCTTTTCATATCCATAAATTTGCATATACTTATATTAAAAATGTCTATAGATGTTTTACAGAAAATTTTAATAAACTCTAGACAATAGTGCATTTTTCAAACCCAACAAAATTATTGCTAACTATAGTATAATAGTAATTGTATATTACACATATACACATATCTGAACATTATCATATATTTGTTCTGTTTTGCTGGAAGTAACACTAGGTGACTAATTGTGACACTTTACCTTCCATTCGCATACTCTTTTATTAATTAGCTGGGGGAACTTCTGAAAAATGGGGAGCGAATGTACTTGTCCTTAATTGTGGCCCCATATTGTCCAATGAGATTACCCAAGAACTTTTGATAAAGAAGTATTCCATTTGCTGTAAGTCACACTGGGTGACTGTGTTCCATACTTTACCTTCCATTTACATACACCTTTATTAATTAGCTGGAAAGACCTCTGAGAAACGATTGGGGAGTAAATGTCCTTAATTGTGGGACCATATTATCCAATAGGATTACTCTGGTCTGGAAGAACTTTTTGATAAAGAAATTATGGATTTGATGTCCCTATATGTGGGACCATATCGCTGATTAAAATTATGGTTAAACGCACATATTTTTAGGAACATTAATAATCTTGGTTTATTAACCTACGACCATGATCTCTGGTTTATTGTTTACTAGCGAATTGCCCGTCAAGAAATGACGGCAATGAAATTGTAAGGTAGCTAATGCTGTTTGGTGTGTAATAATGAAATATGTAATACATTAATAAATGAATATAGTTTTACCTATTTTGAAGCATTGTGTTGAAGATCTGCAATCTGTTTTGATGTTGCTGCAGCATTAGTGGTGTGGAGCTGTGCTGCTGCGAGTTTGTTGTGGTGTTTTGCGAGTTTAGAGTGCTGTAGCCTCGTTTTCGTTTTGTTCGGCGGCCATTTTTTCTGTCGCTTAGATTTTTTTTTAGTCTCAAAACTCTTTTATTTCGAGTAAAATCGAGGTCTAAGTTGCATTTTTGAGGTCCTGGGTGCTCCCTCTTGGTGTAGGTAAGGTTTTTATGTATGTGCTGTGTGTATGTATTGTGTTTTAAATGTTTGTATGTCGGCGTGTTGCGTCCGATGTTTGCGAGGTCGTAATGTGTGGTAACGTGTTTCGTAGGTTGTTTGCGTTCCTCGTAAAATTTAGCGAGTGTCGTAATTTGTGTGTCGTGTTTTTTGAGTAGCGACGTGAAGTTTGCGACGGTTTGAGGCCCTTGCCCAGTGACCTCGCCAGCAACTGAGGCCCGTGCCCAGTGACCTCGCCAGCAACTGAGGCCCTTGCCCAGTGACCTTGCTACGCGAGGGCCGCGGCTCGCTGCGCGAGCCCGCAAGCGTGAGCAACGACCCGTACGCTCACAACTATATATGTGATAGAATTCCTGTGACGCAAGGCAACCTTATATGTCCATACATGTATTATAGAGACATTTAACTGTTTCTGTTGGTATAATAATTGTGTACACCACTCTTTATATAGTCTATACTTTGTTAATTTGAGAATCTACAAAAATACTTGAGTCTCTCCATTTGACATCTCCCTAGGTCTGGATGTTTCTGAGACCTTGAACCATGTTTTTTTTTTTTTTTTAAATGTTATATTATGTCGTCATTGCTTTTATTGTTTTAGTAACAAGAATAAACGTTATTTTTCAATTTCCTAACTTCTTTCTTGTCTTCTGATTCCTTGCTGTACATATAGTACTGCACATCTACATTCTTAAAGATGTGGGAAATCCCCATTTTTTTTTGTGTGTGTGCTTTTCTTTTATCTGCTGTAAATTGTAAATTTAAATATAATCAGAACTGCCAAACACTATACTATTTTGGTAGTGTAAAGCCTTTTTATTATAGGTTTTCATTATAAGTATTTTTTTACCATTGAGAAAGACTGCTGGACCATTGAAATGCATTTAGTACCTATTTATATTTTATCTATACACTTATACTGTGAATGTATATTTGCTAGTCCCTATTTGAAGGACTGATATACTGAACATCTTTGGGTGCACTCTGTGAACTGGATTTTTGTGCATTTGGGGAGAAGTGCACTGGCACTTTACTATTATGATTTTTTGGGGGATACTAACAAAAGATCCTGTTTATTGTGAAACCCACTTCCACACCTCTTTATTATTATTATTATTATTATTATAGTTTATTTATAACGCGCCGACATATTCCGTAGCGCTGTACATAAATTAAGTTCAGACAAAGATAAATACAGATTAACATATGGCAAAGGAAGGTGGGCCCTGTCTTTGAGTTAGGAATCCAATGCCCATGGTGCATTCCCAAAATACTTAGGATAGAAACTTGCAGACTTACAATCTAAGGTAGGTGGACATACACTATTAGGGCCATACAGGCCTTAGAGTGTGGGCCTTTACCTATGTCTAGAGGGAAGTGCTGAGTTGGGCTATCCAATTATTATCAGACCTGTAAGTTTTAGCCCCCCATTAGTTCTATTTAGTGTGTATATATTCCACCTTAGCTTTGATTACAAAGAAGCAATATCTATCTAAGGAAATACATGCTATGAAGATATTCTGTGACTAGTGCACTGAAATCTACGTTTTTATGCTTCTGATATTCCTCATTTGTTCCTGTGATCATCAAATCTAAGTGCAATTTTGTATATTTTGTATGTGCGAATACATTTTGTTAATATACTACACTATCAGGGCATCTTGCGCTTCTCTACCCCATACCCTCTTCAAATATACCACACTGGCTGCCTCATACTTTATGGAACTAGATGATATTAATTGTAAATTATGACGTTTTGGGTGTCCAGATATATCACCTTTACAAATGCTATCCCAACTCCTTTTCCAGTCAGATCAAATCCATATTAATAAACAAATTTAAAATATTCAGGAACAAAAGACCTCACAAATCATCATTAAAACTGCAATAAATAAGCAAGAGAAGGGCTAGTTATTTATAATCTGTTATTTATAATCTTCAAGAATATAACTGCTTCTCAATACAGGCTTGTTACAGATTGGGTTAACCACACAAATATTTTTACATTTACAAAAAACAAACACTAATGGCATACTACATCTTTAAACATAAAATACTTACACAGGTTAAAAACAAACCCATTACTATACGTTAATTGTGATCCAACCCAACATAACTTAGTTTTTGGTCACATAACTCCTACCCAAACTGTAGAAGCAGTGTACTACACAGGAAATACGACCTCATTGACACCACTCTCTAACAAATCAAAACCAATACATAAATGATAAGTAAATACCCACAGTTGGCAATTCATGTTTTTTAGAAGTGTTGAAATTGCACATAAAATTCTTCAAGAGCTTGTGCATCTAAATTAAAGCAACAACTTACACCTCTTTGTAACTACCCAATTAGAACTTCAATTTCTCTATCTTACATAGTTTTAGTAGAACAGGATTAAACAAAAAATATTGCCATCGTTCTATAGTATATCAGAAACCTGTATTACTAATATTTTAATCTATTTAATTTTATTGGCAAGCACAGGCACATATCTGCAAAAAAATGGTACACTTTCTGCTGTTAATTATCTGAAACCTTAATTTAATTTGTTATTGAAAAGAAAGCATTTAATTAATATCCAATTGATGTCATACTTCTTTAAGCCATCATTTCTTT
Organism: Discoglossus pictus; assembly: GCA_027410445.1. Taxonomy (NCBI): domain Eukaryota; kingdom Metazoa; phylum Chordata; class Amphibia; order Anura; family Alytidae; genus Discoglossus; species Discoglossus pictus. The sequence goes on along the minus strand of CM050167.1, from coordinate 63,764,366 downwards.
TGAAATGTGGATGTTCATTTGTACTTTGAAAAATGATTTGTTCTACATAAGTAAATAATGAATGTACATGAATATTTGCTTGTATAAAATGCGTTTAGTTAGTTCAACAAATGTTTCCAAAATATTGTTTAATAATATTTTAATATACAGACAGTAATTACAATTTCCACAAGGTCCATTAGCTCTGTACTCATTATTTGCCAGGTTCTAATTAAGGTTACAATATTTGGAAACAGTATTATATTAATTTGTCAAGGATTGAAAAATCTGTCAAGATTGATTGAATATAATACTAAGCCAAAATTTTTTGCAACTCTCTGCAACAATAGCCCTTAATAATTCCTTGTTTAATCAATTAAATAAACTTTTACAGCATATCATTTCCAGAAAATGTACTATTTTTTAAAGGGGTATGGAATGTTCTCTGTTTTTAATATATTAATAAAATACCTGTGTTGTTTGAATATCTAAACTTTATTTTATTAACCAGTGCTTAAAAGCTCTGTTTTTACTCAGTCCATAATTTGCTAGTACATCTAGTCCCAATAGAAATACTGTGTGAATGAGCTGCTGGGTATATCATTTGTGGGTATATGTGGGTATATCATTTTATAAATATTTGTTTTTCTAACGAAATTTAGCAGAAATTAAATTAGAAAAGTAGCAATTTAAAGATCTTTCCATTGTTAAGCAATAATAAAAGAGGTAGTCCTTTTTTTTTTTTTCATTTATAAAAAAAAAAAAAATGATTACATTTTATTTATAGAAAAATTGGATTTCTAGATTTCTTATGTTGTTACTCTTCTGTCAAAATATTACATGAGAAACTGTATGACTTAGATTTGTAATGCATTTGAAATGCTCTATTAACTGCTATCTGGCATCAGCAGCAAAACAAAACTTATTTTACAGCTTTCTTCAAACAAGTGTTGATAGTCGTGAATGTTTCAGAAATCTATTGGACTTATTTGCAGTTATAATATCATATTTATCTGTAAACATGAATGCTAATACAAAGCAACTTTGTTTAGAATTATGCAAATGTGGGACATAATTAGGTACCCAGGGGAAGATGATAACTCATAATATTTATTTACAAATACAATACATCGTTGTCCACATTCAAGACTTAGAAGTCATAGTTTATGGTGAATTCCAAAACAAGTTTAAACAGCTGTAAAAATATGTACTGTACTTGAACTATAATAAGAAATTTGGCATTGGATGTTTAGACCTCAACACTTAAAAGGTGCTCAAAATAAGTTTACCTTTCTACAAATTCAATTAAGTGGAATAACCAAAGATATATATTAATGATATGAAAGGTCTTCCAGGCATTGTTTGTCCATTTCTACTCTAGCTGGTAGAGATATGGAGCCCAATTTAATTGCGAGCCCTCATCTCTTGAGGTACAGACCGGATGTTTGCTGGCGTGTTGCAGGCTCCAGTTCGTCTCCGATTCTGATGCTATTCAATTAAAGGAGACCGCAAGTTATGGGACCAAAGACTACTCTGTATACCATGCACTCGTTCATAGCAGTTCAGGGCAGTAATATGATTGAATAAGAAAGACTGTAACCTCCCATTTCAAAACAACCAATAGAAAATGAGACCTCCATCATTGCAGCAGTAAAACATGGAGGTTACATGTCAATCAATTAGGTTCGGGGGTCCGATATGGAAAAGGGACTTTCAAACCCTCAAAATACAAAATAAAAATGAATGCCAATACTGTTCTAGTCTATATAGGTAGCCTGATATGTATTAACTCATTGATACCCAAAGATCAATATAACCCCAAAATGAAACATAAACATTTTTTTTACTGCTGATTTGCGAGCTTGAGACTGTGCAATTAATTCTAATGTCTTTCATCACTTTCCCCGTTATTTACAATGCAGTATTGATTTTTTTATTTGCATTTACAGTGTTACGAATAGGTGTTTAACCCCCTTGTGGGTCCTCTCTAGCACTCGTAGGATTTTCTCCTACATGTGCCGTTTACGGGTGTGAAAACATTTGCAGCCTTGGGGAATTGTAGCAATTGAATAGAGATTTGCGATTTCAGCGATCCTAACTCTTGCGGACATGAAATATCAAAGGCTTAGGGAGGCTGTAAATTCCAGGTTTAACCATTGCAAAGTTTTCAAGGCCGTAACTCGTAACTTGTTCAGAGCCCACAAAAAGATGCCAATTGAATAGCAAACTAACTTACACCCTCACTTATGGGCTCCAGTAATTTAGGATTGCTCAATTGAATCAGGATTATGGTTTTTATAAGCTTTTTTAAGATTATAGGTGTTGATAATTTAAACGTAAAATTGCTTTTAAAATTGACTAGATTAGATAACACAACTTTTTAGCAAGACTATCTAGATTGTAAAAAGCATGTGTTAAAATGTATAAAATAGCAATTAAAAATATTGTATTATTATATTATATATCTACCAATAAACTATTAATAGTTATAACTGCATACATGAACAAGTTAACAAAGAGGTGGCATGTATTACAATTATTATCTAACTTAGCATTCTTTTCATATTAACTATGGGCCCTCATTCAAATGCGATTTTGCCAATTGAATAGGGCTCTATATAAGCACATAGCATTTTTTTACAGAAGTCCCTCAGTTGTGCCCGGCTCTCTGTGACCCTATGGACTGCAGCATATTTAGCTATGTCTCTGCCTCTGTGCTTTTCCACAAGGTTTGCATGTCAAAGATACTGGAGTTGGTTGCCAGTTCCTTCTCTACTGGACTATGATTTAACTGACCTCTATGCTATGACCTGCCCACTTACAGTGGCCCTACATGGTATAGCTCACAGCTTCATTGAAGTACACAAGCATCTTCATCACCACCAGTTAGCAATCCAGAAGGGGGACAGCGAAACATACATCACACTAATCTACTCTAACCCAACAGGAAGGGCCACAAAAACACATCCTGGAAAGTCCTACGCCATTGCTGGTGGCCATGTGCCAAGATGTATACTCATTGTTATTTGGTGACATCCCATTAAGTCTTTTGCTATCAATCAATCCACATTATCACCTGTCATATTCTTATCATGCCTTCACAGGAATGCTGATACTCCACAGTATCATAAATTGGATGTTGCATGCGCATTAACCCTTTTTTATCATATACATTATAATATAATATCTTATAATATTACTATTATTATTATTATTATTATTATTATTATTATTATTATATGTGTTAATCTATTGCATAGTAACTAGGGCTCATTGGTTTACTGATATAGGAATGTGACATAACTGTAATGTATATGGATGTCCCAAAACCCCAGCCATTGAAAAAACACTGACACAGTTAGAATGGTGTAGCAAAGCTTTAATTCATACACAGAACACAATCAGAAATGTACAAGACTGTGCATTAATATCATGGATGTGGTGTGGGCGGATCCTGGGAGGGCAAGAGGCTTGTGTTTGGCAAAAAGGGGATACCTAAAGGGGGGAATGTCTGTCTATAATAAGCATGATGCATATCACCTACCATGGTCACATGTGGTTACTACACCACTGCAACCGGAATCTGAAATCACTCCATTTAATTGAAGAAACCATTAATGTGCATAGCACCTACAACTTGTCTATATCTGCTCAATGAAACAGATGAAAATAATGGATAATGTCATACAAATCTATTCCACACACAGTGTGTTTTCAGATATTAAGGAATAATCAGAAATTGATGAGTAGAATCTGTGACACAGAAAGAGGAGGTTGAGGAACATGCCTTCATGGCCGTGAAATTGGGCTATGAAGACCTACAGAGACAAAAACAAGATATCAATCAGAACACTATTTGGATTGACTGCAACACATCATCTCAACGGCAATCCACATTGAACATCACTTGCAGAAATATTAAACGTAACCATATGTGTACACACTCTGTAGCCAGTCAATAGTATGTCAACATTAATTCAAAATAATATCCATTGAGGAGTGTGGATAAGGAGGAATTAGGGCAGTGGTTCTCAATCCTCAGACATCAGACAGGCCATGATTTATGTGAAACTCGGGAATGAAAAGTGAGGCAACTAGTATTCAACAGGTGGTGGAGCCTCAAATTGCTTCACCTGTGTATTCACACAGTGTTTCACCTAAATCATGGTCTGTCTGGTGGGTCCTGGAGAGAGGTTTTTTCAACCACTGACCTAGGGGTCATTCTCACTTACTTCCTCCACCATCCGTGCCTGCGGGCCTACTCTCTCTACCATGGCCAGGAGGTGTTGGATTGAGGGGTACGTCCAACTTGGGTGGCTGTGTAGCAGCTGGCATTGGTGGTAAGGGATGAGATGAGGAAGCCGCAGGCTCTGGCTGCAGTGGTGGTGGTGGAGCCTGTGGAACTGAAGGCTGGAGAGTATTGACCTGGCCTTCCGCCAACTGCACTAGCCTCTTCATGAGATATGTCTGTGCTTGTCTGTCCCTATGAGCCTTTCGCTCATACCTCTCCATCCTTTGATTATGCCTCCTCATTTCACCATATAGTGATCTGAAGCTGTCGACTTGATCAGTAGCAATATTATTCTACCTTTCAAGCTGGACTGTCAGCCATTAGATTACTTCTTATTTCCGAACATTATCCATGTGGATGTGCGGCAAGAAATCCCCCAGGTACCTTCTAAGGGGGTGTGAATTCTGTCACTAGACATAGTTGGACTGGAGATGGGCTCTGGTGAGCCAAGAGGTATTGCCAGTGTGAATGGTCTTGCCCATAGCAATGGTGTTGTCCATAGCGATGGTGTTGCAATTGGCAATGGTGTTGCCTGTAGCGATGGTGTTGCCCATATCGATGGTGTTGCCATTGACGATGGTGTTGCCCGTATTGATGGTGTTGGCTTGGTCTGTTGGGGTCCCATCTATTGGGACAACATCTGCTGGGACAGCATCTGTTGTGGCATCATCTGTTGGGACAGCATCTGTTGGGACAAAATCTTTTGGGACAACATCTGCTCTGGTATTATCTGTTGGGAAAACATCTGTTGGGGCATCATCTGTTGGGGCCTGGTCAGGAGTGGAAGAGCATTGGGGTCCGGTCACTGCATCCATTGCAACTCACCAGGTGGCAGTGGTGGGCCTTTTGAGAGTGGACCCCAGGACCTCGACATCCCTGCAGGTGGTTGATGGCTCCATGACATGTCTATTGGTTCACATGGCTGGGAACATGCCCATGATGTCTGTGAGGGCCCGGGGGGTGTTCCACACAATGGTCTTGCTGCCTCCTGTGATGGTCCCTGGCCCTCTTCCTCCTCCACCACCACCTGCCTTGGTGATTGTGTTTCCTTCTCCAGTGGAGGCACCTCCTGGGTCTCTGCAGCCAGGGTACACCTCCTGAATACTGAAATGAAAGGACAATAGTATTTGAGTATTGATTCTCTAGACAATTGTTTGCTGTGTGTTTCCATATCACTGACATCATGGTCACTTGTAATTGGCTGTGGTGATTGTTTTACACAGATAAATATTGAGCTGTAACATGAGCATTGTGGCTCATGGCTCATCACATATATAGTTGTGGACCAAGAATACTTTTCGGAACGTTTGCGATCTTGGTTATGCCGTTGTGGCCTCACAAAGTATACGGTTCACGTCTTATCTGCGGAGCCTCGTCGAAGGCTCTCATTGCAAGCACTAAGCGCAGGGCTCACAATGAGCGCCGAAGGTGATCAGTGCAAAGCAGGAAAGTTGAAGTACACAGGGGAGAGGCTTGCAATGAGTGCCAAAGGTGCTCAGAGGAGCAAAAGCCTCACATTGTGTGGCAAACAGCATTTCCAGCCTTACAATTTGAATCCTGTCATTTTTGACGGCCAAGTTCCTAGTATCAATATATGTAATGGTGGTGCGGTGTGCATTCTGCAGTTCATTAGGACACGTGCTCATTTGAATCTGCTGTTCAGTGTGTGAGAGTGACCAATCTGTGACCAATTATCAGCATTGGGTGTTAACATGCTTATGAGACATGGTCAATGTTAGGCTAGTACATGACATGAACATGCAGTCATTTAGAGTCTGTATCCGCATATGCTGCAGTGTGCACACCCAAACATGTACTCTATCATGGATGTAAAATCAATCTTGATCTACAGATCTACCTCGTTTAACCGTGTTGATAGTTTTCAAGCAGTAGGAGTGTTAAGCAAAAATGGTGCGGTTTAACATGGGGAAGATAGGGATAGGGGGACTCATGAAAAAAAATGTACAATTACAATGGAAATTTAAACTGTTTTGTTTTATATGAACTTTGAACAAACAGAAAACATAACATTAACACAAACTAAATTGTCAACTCCGTTTTGACTGCAGTTATTGGACAGACATTTAATTGATAACAATTATGATAATAATATGCTTTCTTCCTGGATGTACATGGTTGTTGCTGCCCATACATCTGTAATCATAAACAGAGATCTTACAGTGCTATTGTATGTCAGTTATCTATGTGTGTGCATATGAGAGTGTGATGGTGTATATGGTGCTCACATTGCAAGGTTTTCTGTAAGCCAGTGTCTAGCTGTCCTGGAAGGCCCACTACTGCCGCTGGCTCCATCCACTCCTTCAGAGTTTGCTTCCATCCACAGTAGGTGATGTGAACTGGTGGGCCACCACCGGTTGCACAGGCTGCTCTGGCCTCCGCTGCCATCATCCTCTTCACCTATATCGGTATTTGAAAAACTTCACATCCCTGTTCGCAACCCGTAATGACACAACAGCGGCAGCCACCTCATTGCAGGCACGTGTCTTCAGGTTTGGCTTCACATCCCTCCCACCATGTAGCATGCTATAGCGGGCAGGAATTTCCCTGAGGAGGATGTCTGTCCCCTCTGGACTATAATTGTGGGTCCTCTGCTTTGGCACAACATTTTGCCCTCCCAACAGTGCCTGGGGTTCCTGGCCTCACTGTTCACTCCCTGGTGCCTGTCCCTCATCCCAACTACACCCCCCTGGCATCAGGCCTCTGCTCCTACACGTTGTCTGCCTAAATCTGGGGGCACATCGCCCCCCCCCTCCTGCTCTCCTACTACTCTACCTCCCCTCCATGACCTGCTTCCTCCTCTCCCTCTCTCCATACCTCTACTTATCCTCCTCTCCTCACTTTTCTCCTCTCCTCACTCTCCTTCTCTTCCGGTGTTTCTCTCTCTGTCTCTAGCTATCTATCTCTCTGTCTCTATTTCTCTCTCTCTACCTCTATATCTCTCTTACTCGCTCTCACTCACTCTCTCTCTAGCAGTCTCTATCTCTCTCTTTATCTCTCACTCATTGTCTATATCTCTATTTTATCTCAGTCACTCTCACTCATTCTCTCTAGCACTCTCTATCTCTCTCTCTCTATCTCTCACTTGCTCTATCTACCTCTATCTCTCACTCACTCTCATTCGCTCTCTCAAGCATTCTCTATCTCTCTCTGTCTCTGTCTCTGTCTGTCTCTCTCTCTCTCTGCCTCTATCTATCTATCTCTCTCTCATAAAACACTAGACTCCAATGCCTAGACCTGTGTGTTGACTTTATCAGTTACAGCACAGCAAGGGAGTTAATTTTCCTATTGTTAATTGACCTGTGATGGGTTTGCAAATTACGGGCTTGCTTAATTTTGGCGCGCTTAATCGGATCAGATACTTGGAATCGTTACATGCGAAAGCAGGGTAACTTGCACCCTTTTTCAATTGAATAGCATTGGATTTGTAGACGACCGCAAGCCTGCAACACGCTCGCTGACATACATCCTATATACTGTGAAATGCAGCCTTCAAATTAAATAAGGCTCCAAGTGTGTCACGAATGGTTGTTTTTGGACAATACTAAGGAATGTTTACAGACAATATACTGCTCATAGTTTATTATCTAATTGATCATGGATATGCAAACTGGTGGAGCGTATCTTACTTTTCCAATTACGAAGCAACTCATGGACATCAACTGGTAAGAGACATGTAGGAAGTAATTGGTCTATAATGAAACAGTCAGTTTGCATTAGAAATGTTGTATCATACAAGGATATGGAAGGCATTTAAAAAATACATCACTTCTTGCCCCACTTTGTCAAGTTTAGTTTATGTGCTGTACCTGAAATTCAAGTTTACACTCATATAGATGGTTTTCAAGTATTCTGTTGTATATATTATTCAACGTTTTCTTTAGCTTTAATGTTTATTTCAAAAGCATCTGGGACTTCATATAATATGTTTGGTAACATTTACGCTATAATTGCCAACTGTAAAAGCAGTTTCATAATTTGGAATAAATAAAATTCAATAGTGCCACATTTTTGTTCAGAATACTTTCTCAAACTGCTGTCTCGATGTATAGGTATTATGTAATTGTTTAATGTGGTTTTCTGTGAAAGTGCTTCTGAACATTTTAGTTTGGTATTTTTATATATCTCTCCTAACCACTACAATCATGCTCCTTACCACTGCAAAACCATAGCCTTTTGCACATAACAGTATATGTATCTATACTTTTCAGTCCTTTTCATATTTGTAGTTTAATGTAGTTGATTAAATGGACTAATTATTTTAAAACATTATTCTGACTTATTTACCATGCCAGAAGAATCTTTTTGTCTGTCCCCACTCCAGTCCATATTGAATGCATCGACTAGTTTCAAATACCATGCTCAACGCTCAGTGTCTGCAGCACGTCTCTGTCAGTAATTCCATTGGCTTCCCATAGCCTCCAGAGTACAACATAAAATCATGACTCTCAACAACAATGCACCCTCTTATAACTCTACTCTCATCTTAAAATACTCCCACGATCGCCTTCTTCGCTGTACAAATGACCTTCTTCTTTCCTCCTCTCTTATCACCTCCACTCACTCTGGCCTTAAGGACTTTTCTTGTACTGCTCCTATTCTTTGGAACCCCTTGCCTCGCTCGACCAGACTATCCTCCTGCCTCAAAACCTTTTAAACCTTTACTAAAAACACTTTTGTTTTGAAGAAGCTTTTCACCTCTATCCTTAATATGCACAATGTATTACCCCTGTTCCTCCATTTTTTTGCAATGTGTTAAGATTTGTGTTAAGATGTTTTTGATTTGTATTTAACCCTTATACAGTGTTACGGAATATGCTGGTTATTAAAAATAGATGACAATATACATATTAATAATAATAAAAGTAAAAATAATAAAAATAAATAATAAAACAATATATCATGGGATTTAACCCAAAGTAGTTGTTAGAATTATAACTCAAAGCTTATCAGTTTGCTAACAAATTATATTAACTAACAAATCTTGCTTATAATCTAATATAATAATTAGATTGTTAGTAGATTCGGGCATCGCAGGAAAGGCGTGTCTGATTTTTTCCCTAACAATCACTATAACTGCCAGGAATAACCACACAAGATACAGGATAGAGAGAGAGACAGGACAGAGAGATAGACAGGATAGATAGAGAGACAGGATAGAGAGAGAGAGACAGGACAGCGAGAGATATGACAGAGAGAGAGCTAGACAGGAGAGAGACAGAACAGAGAAATAGAGACAGGACACACAGAGAGAGAGACAAGATAGAGAGAAAGAGAGAGACAAGAAAGAGAGAGGGATGACAGAGAGAGACAGGACAGAGAGTCAGGACACACAGAGAGACATGACAGAGAGAGACAGAGCATTTAGAGAGATAGAGAGGACAGAGAAAGAGAGAGAAACAGAACACTGAGAGATAAAGAAAGAGATACAGGGCAGAGAGAGAAACAGGACAGATATAGAGAGACAACATAGACAATTCAAGATAAAAATGTATGTTACTATCATTCATGGCGGGCAAATTACTAATAACACACTCTCCAATTTTCTTGTTATGGCATGAAGTATTCCACTGTTAATAAATCAAACCAAAGCACAATTAAATAATAATGCCCATGAATAATATTTTAATAATAAATCATATTTGCTTTAAAAATTATGATGGATGTTGGGTTTGTAAATGGAGTATCCAAAATACATAATAATTGAAACCTGTCTCCTGATCTAACAGGCAAATGTACACGTTTTCTCAGGATGTGGAAGCACAGATGGAGACAAATTTCTTAAAATGATATTGCATCTATATTTCGTCTCTGACATTATTTTAAGTCAATTTCATATCTCCCAACAAAAGTGAATTGTTTTCAATATGATTGGACAAGTTTGGTAAGTCTTGCCTATACATGGTAACAGAAATACATCCCATATGTGTGAGTTTTCTGTATTTTTGGTCCTAAAAAGATCTTTATAATTAAATAAGTCAAAAATAACAAATACACCAGTACTTGCATTTCAATAATATGTACTGTCCTCTCCGGCAGGTCAAGGATCTTGGATACACAATCTAGTAAGCATAAGAGCAATGCAATAGACACAGAATTACTTGTCTATGAAACCACAAACTCTTTTTAATTTAAAAATATTTTAATAAATAATTTTAACCTTTCCACTCCAAAAATTATTTATCACAGGTAAACCCATTTGTTTTCTCAAGGTAGCTGCTTTGTGCCAACCAACAACAATATTGTTGATGTTTTGAATTAATCACATTTACATTAAAATCAGCCTTAATATTATTATAGAAAAGCAGTAGCTTCCTTCATCCTTTACTAACCATGATACAGTACTCAATCATAAATAATTTCAAATTCACAATCTAATATTAAACTATTCAAACTTTTTTTTCATTTTACTTAAATTATTATATATTTTTTTTTCCAATCTCTTTTTTAGTCATTTTTACAAAAAATACACAAAACAAAACAGACAAGGCTATGCCTGATAATTTAAACAAAAGTATAATACATTATTTTACAATCACAAAAAGAGAAAAACACAAAAAAACTAAATCAGATATAGCCTCATTCACACCACATTCATACCCTATGTTAGTACCTCATCTTGATTTGTTTAAGCATTCAAGGTTCTACAATCGAGTCCCAAACCAACCATTTTACTTAAATTAATTATCAATATTTTCCTCTGAGATACACCTGCCTGCGAATATTGGGTTTGACAGAAAATAATATTCAATTGCTTTTAAAAACACTTAGCTAAATTGTCTATTGTTGAATGTTGCTTCATAAAATGCTTGCTCCTACATTGGCAAATTGTTCATTTTTATTATTTACAAAATATTATAAAATAAGTCAGAATCAAAAAAGCAAATTCAGTAGAAGTAATGCAATTTCTAAATATTTTCTATAAATATATATATATATATATATATATGTAAATTGTAAATATAAATGGTAAGTATTGAAAGCTATACAATATTACACAATCTTTGCATATAGTTAAATAGTTACATAGTAATTGAGGTTGAAAAAAGACTTTCAGTCCGTCAAGTTCAACCTTTTAAGATCTCCTCTGATCTGCAATATGTGTATTAGTTGTTAATTAATTAGTTTTTAATTAATTATTAATCAATTATTTAATTATTTATTTTGAATTTTATTTTTATTTTTAAATATGTTTTCCATATAGCACTAAATTCTATCTCTTGCGCAATATAGGCACTTCAAATAGCAAATATGTTATTCTGTTCGTAACTCAATATTTTAACATTTAAAAAATCTTTATGAGAATTGATAGAGTTCAATATAAATGACAAGCATTTTGAGAGATTTAAAAAAAAAAAACTTTTTACCCCATAATATAATCTTGATGAAAGAACAAAATTGGACAACATCTACTGTATTCCACTGTGACAGATTAGGACACAATTCTTAACCATAGGGAATACCTGCTGTTGCTTTGATTTGCAGTAGTATAATCTAAGAAGCATAGCTGCAGGTGTCTGTACGCGCTATGATTTCAATGTATTAGATCTTTTCAATTGTAATCCAAAATTTCTTTTTGCTTTCTTGATTATTATTCTGAAGATTTTTTTCTGAAAAGGTCACAGCACAGCACCGTACTATACACAATAGGTTTCTCTGTAGAGAAAATATAAATGCTGAGACATTAATTTTATTACATTTCCTTTTTTAGTTCTCGTATAAAAACTACTATGGTGCATATTTGCATATTGTATATTACAATTTTTATAATAAACATTTCACATGTTAACAAATGGTTATGTACTGTACATTAGAGGAGTTTCAAAAATATGTATAACATATTGTATAACATATAAATTACCTATTGAACAATCTTTCGGAAGGTTTATCTGTAATGTTCAAAGATCTTCATTTTATTGTTTTAAAGCATTAAAGCGTTATAAAATTATTATGTTTCCCTTTGTCTCTTTTTTTAAAATGGGACAACAAAATTTTAGATATTAATGATATTTTTACACATTTGAGTAAGTGAGCTTTACAAAGTACAAATTGCTATTAGTGATGTCGCAAACCTAAAATTTTCGGTTCGCGTACCGCGAACGCGAACCTCCGCAAATGTTCGCGAACCGACGAACATCGGCGAACCGCCATAGACTTCAATGGGCAGGCGAATTTTAAAACCCACAGGGACTCTTTCTGGCCACAATAGTGATGGGAAAGTTGTTTCAAGGGGTCTAACAACTGGACTGCGGCATGCCGGAGGGGGATCCATGGCAAAACTCCCACGGAAAATTACATAGTTGATACAGAGTCTGGTTTTAAGCCATAAAGGGCATAAATTACCTAACATTCCTAAATTGTTTGGAATAACGTGCTTTAAAACATCAGGTATGATGTTGTATCGATCAGGTAGTGTAAGGGTTACACCTTACATGACTGGGGGTCTATAGGTGACATTAGTACTGACCTTTATCTGACTGTGTGTCTATAGAGTGACATTAGTACTGACCTTTATATGACTGGGGGTCTATAGGTGACATTAGTACTGACCTTTATCTGACTGGGTGTCTATAGAGGGACATTAGTAATGACCTTTATCTGACTGGGTGTCTATAGAGGGACATTAGTACTGACCTTTAGCTGACTGGGTGTCTATAGAGGGACATTAGTACTGACCTTTATCTGACTGGGTGTCTATAGAGGGACATTAGTAATTACCTTTATATGACTGGGGGTCTATAGAGGGACATTAGTACTGACCTTTATCTGACTGGGTGTCTATAGAGGGACATTAGTAATGACCTTTATCTGACTGGGTGTCTATAGAGGGACATTAGTACTGACCTTTATCTGACTGGGTGTCTATAGAGGGACATTAGTAATGACCTTTATATGACTGGGGGTCTATAGAGGGACATTAGTACTGACCTTTATCTGACTGGGTGTCTATAGAGTGACATTAGTCCTGACCTCCTGCTGCAGTATTATTACTCCCAGTACTCCCAGGCTTGCTACTATTAGATATAATAACCTCATTTTGGTTTCATTATCTGTTGGTAACATCAAAATATGATTATTAAATATTTCATATTTGTTTGTTTTTTTCTCCCAAAGTGAACCCCTTTGTGTGTGTCCCACAGATGTGGCGTTTCCGCTCTGCGTATGTTGGATTTGCATCGCTCAAAAAGTATGAAAAGAGATCCCCCCCCCTTGAAGCCCATTAATGACATCATCAGTAAATTGTATGTAACAGATTCAAGTGTTTACGGTTTATGACTTAATACTGCGATCATATCACTTATGACAAAAATCCGTATTTGTCGTATTATTCAGACGCGCGTGCATCTTTGTGTTACATTTCCTGATACTTTTATTATCTTGATCTTTATATATTTACTAGCGACTTGCCGATCAAAAAATGGCGGCAATAAGATTGTAAGGCAGGTAATGGTTTGGACGAGACATTCATTTTGTTGGCGGTCGGAGATCCTTCGGCGCTCATTGCGAGGCTGTTGGTTGTATTTTTTTTCTGATAGGCGCTTTTGCTGTTATTCTTTGGTCGGCGGTGATGTGTTTTTTGCGCTTATTGCAAGGCTTTGTATGCTATGAGCAGCGTTGGCGCTCGTTGTGAGGCGCGCAGTGAATGGCTTTTATGTTTAATGTGATAATGTTTTTTTTGTGTATATGTATTTTTGTATGCTAATGAAATAATTACTAAATAAATATACTTTACCTATTTGTAAGTAATATATGCAGGAAGCATTGTGCTGAAGAGCTGACAATCTGTTTTCATGTTCCTGCAGCATACAATGTAGGTTTTCAGTGCTGTGGAGCTGCTGTGTAAGTGTCAGCAATGTGTGCAGTGTGTAGTGTAAATAGGCTGCGTGCGCAAGGGGAAGCCGTTAGGGTAGCTGGGTACTTCCGCATTGTGTAAGTTAGTGTTGTAAAATGGTGGGGAATGTGTATGTGGTACGCGGGTGTGGATGATTTAGCGTCCTTGTTAATAGTGTATCTTTACCTCGTACGGCTTTTTAGGAAAATCCGTATGTGTTTTGTGTGTTTAGGGTCCTGTAGCCTCGTTTTCTTTTTTTCAAGGGCCATTTTTTCTCTCACTTAGGTGATTTTCGGGTGTCTAAACTCATGAATTTGGACTAAAATGGAGGTGTAACTTCACTTGCAGAGGTCCTCGGTGCCCGCCTTGCTGTGGGTAAGCTTTTTATGTGTTTGTTGTGTGTATTTATTGTGTTTTTAATGTTTTTAAGTGGGTGCGGTTCGGGCGTTAAGGTCGTATTTTTGTGAGCTCGTAATGTTTTTTTTTCTAAGTCCCGTATTTTTGGATGGTAAGTCTGTAAATTTGATGGTGTAAGTCCCGCCTGCGGCTCATTGCAGCCGACGTGGGAGCCTTCGGCGCTCCTTGCCAGCAACTCTGGCCCTCGCTTCGCAAGCCCGGAGCGTTAGCAACAACCCGCCTACTCACAACTATATATGTGATATCTGTAACGTCTTCCCCAGTTGGCACTTGTAAATCGGCTAAGCAACAAAAAAAATGGCGTCCGGAAAAAATGAAAACGAGGCTACACGACCCCAAACCGCGCAAAACATCGCCAGCCATGTACGACTTTTACCTAGGAACGGACGAGGTACAAAATACACTATTATAAATAATGGAAACTGCTGGCGAGCCGCGTAACACATACACAATCGCCGCCATTTTACAACACTAACTTGCAACTAATAACATTACAAATCTAAAATGGCACGACTATACAAGCAGTTTCCCCTCGTGCACTGCGCACATTGCTGACACTTACACCTCGGGTCACCAACAGTCCAAATGTACACTGTAAGCTGCAGGAAAATCAAAACTGATTGTTAGCTCTTCAGGTTATTGATCACTGGATATATTAATTACAAATAGGTAAAGTATTTTAGTAATTAATTAATTCATTATTATAAAAAAAAATATATATAAAAAAAATACGCTTAACAGCATATTTTACACTGCGGTTACTTTACATACATTAACGCTTCGCACTTCCTAATACATTTGTTCATTCACAATAGTTATTATCGTGCATTCATTTAATAAGTATTAATTAGTAATGGAAAATAAAAATGTAGACTTTACACTACACTAAAATGTTTTACTTTTTACTCTGCAGTTATATATCTGGATTACTGCTCATTGGCTGCCAGCGATAGCACTCTCAAAGCAGTTACAAATCTAAATCACTTTATTATGCTCTGAGACCTGAATACATTTTTTTATTTACACTGCGCAAAAAAAATTATATATTTAACACTGTACTGATATACCTGTCTTTGCAATGAGCGCCGAAGATTGATCGTTGCAAAGCACGAAACATGAAGGACACGAGGGAAGAGACTCACAATGAGCGCCGAAGGTCCTCAGAGTACAAAAAGCATCACATTGTGTGGCAAACAGCATTGCCATGGCTTCAAACTTTATTGCCCCATCATTTGTGCCAGGCAAGTCGCTAGTGATATAATATAACATAATGCAATACAATATTATACAGTACACATGGGTGTTGGAACTGGGGGGGGGGTAAGGGGTAACCCCCCCCCCAGATTTCTTATCGTATGTATGTATGCGTATAGAAGCTAACAGGGGAGGAGAGAGGGGGAGGAAACACAGGGGAGAGGGAGAGGAAGACACAGGAGAGGGGAGAGGGGGAGGAAGACACAGTGGAGAGGGGGAGGAAGACACAGGGCAGTATAGAAGCTAACAGGGGAGGAGAGAGGGGGAGGAAACACAGGGGAGAGGGAGAGGAAGACACGGGAGAGGGGGAGGAAGACACAGTGGAGAGGGGGAGGAAGACACAGGGCAGTGGGGGGAAGAGAAACAGGGTAAGGGAGAGGTGAGGGGAAGAGACACATGGGAGGGGGGAGAGACACAGGAGAGAGTGGGGGTTAGAGACACAGGGGAGAGGGGGGGGACTAATGGGAGGGAGTTGTGAGGAGACACCGGGGAGAGAAAAGGGGGTAAGACACAGAGGAGGGGGGAAGAAACACAGGGGAAGGGAGAGGGGGTAGAGACACAGGGGAGAGGGGGTAGAGACCACAGGATAGAAGGGGGAAGAGACACAGATGAGGGGGGAGAGACACAGGGGAGATGGAAGGGGGGAAAGACACAGGGGAGGGGGGAAAGAAACACAGGAAGGGAGAGGGGGGTAGAGACACAGGGGAGGGGGGAGTGACACAGGAAAGAGGGAAGGGGGAAAAGACACAGGAGAGGGGGGAAGGAAAAACTGGGGAAGGGAGAGGGGGTAGAGACACAGGCAAGGGTGGGAGAGACACAGGGGAGAGAGGGGGGAGAGAGACACATGGGAGGGAGTGGGAGGGAGAAACAGGGGAGAGGGGGGAGAGAGACACATGGGAGGGAGTAGGGGGGGAGACACAGGGGAGGTCTTCTTTATTATTATTATTATTATTATTATTATTACTATATAATGTGTAGATGTACTGGCTGGGCATGCTCTTGTGCATTATTATTATTATTATTATTATTATTATTATTATTATTATTATTATTATTATTACTATATCATGTGTAGATGTACCGGCTGGGCATGCTCTTCTATATTATTATTATTATTATTATTATTATTATTATTATTATTATTATTACTACTATATAATGTGTAGATGTACCGGCTGTGCATGCTCTTGAGCATTATTATTATTATTGTTATTATTATTATTATTATTATTAGTATATAATGTGTAGATGTACCGGCTGGGCATGCTCTTCTACATTATTATTATTATTATTACTATATAATGTGTAGATGTACCGGCTGGGCATGCTCTTGTGTATTATTATTATTATTATTATTATTATTATTATTATTATTATTATTATTACTATATAATATGTAGATGTACTGGCTGGGCATGCTCTTATGCATTATTATTAGTAGTAGTATTTTACTACTAATAATATTAATAATAATAATGCACAAGAGCATGCCCAGCTGGTACATCTACACATTATATAATAATAATAATAATAATAATAATAATAATAATAATAATAATAATGCATGCCCAGCTGGTACATCTACACATTAAATAGTAGTAATAATAATAATAATAATAATAATGCACAAGAGTCCTTCAGCACTGCACTGGACACTGAATAAACTTGCCTAGCTATGGTTTTCCCTATTGATGCAGTATCATCCAAACTGTCCCTCCTCTCAGTAAGACTGCAAGTTACTTATGATTCCAAAATCGCTGCTGTCCATGAGGTAGAAGGGTGTGGAAGGGAGTGTATGCTGCTGATTGGCTGGAATGTGTCTGCTGACTGTGACATGCAGGGTAAAATTTGCTCAATGATAAAGTATTGGGGGCGGGTCGAATCTCGCATATGTTCGCAGTTCGCCGCGAACGTGAACTTGCTATGTTCGCCCAAAAAAGTCCGCCGGCGAACTATTCGCGACATTTCTAATTGCTATACATAATAGTTCTTCATAGTAGAAACATGCAGTATATATATTAGTTCTATAATAAACTTTTTTGTATAAAATGTACAGTGAAACTACCAAGAATGAATGTGTTTGTTTCATAAATAATTTAGTTTATCTCAATTACAAATTATAACTTAACCATATAAACTTGTAAACTAGTCAGCAGAATGTGTTTGTAAACTGATTTGATACATAACTATGCTACCTACTTGTTACACTGACTGTCCACGTTTTTCTTTTTCAATCTTGCTACCTTAAATTCCATAACAAGCCAAAGCTATAGGTGCCCTGAAACTCTTTCTGGTTGGATAATAACTGTATACTCAGTGACAGAGCTATTGAATAGAGGGCCACAGTGTTTTTGGGCCCTTCACTTCTGGGCCCCTCTCCGGTGTCAGCTCATTATATATATATATATATATATATATATATATATATATATATAAAAAATAAATATGCATTTACATAATATATATATTTTTCCAGTTTTCCCTTTTTAGGGCTAGAACATCATTTATTTTATTTTATAATTTTGTTATGTGTAATCTAATTGCATATGCCTGCCTGCCAGTGTGAGTGTGTGACAGGCTAACACCTAACAGCTTATATTGTGCTTATTTTCACTACTCATACCTGGTGGTGTACCATACATTGAAAACAACCATTTTTTTCCTGTAATCTAATTTCAGTTGCCTGCCTGTGTCAGGCTCACAGCTTATATTGTGCTCAGTGAAATAAAACAACACTTTTTTGACTGTAATAGATTGAATAGCAATTGCCTGCCTACAGGCATGTGTGTGTGAAGCCTATTGCATCTACTCTGCCAACTTTTGCCACTGCACAGTGATACGTCATATCTGGTGCAACCGTAGTGTACAGTGACATAAAACAACACTTTTTTGACTGTAACTGATTGAATATCAGTTGCCTGCCTACAGGCGTGTGTGTGAAGCCTATTGCATCTACTCTGCCAACTTTTGCCAGTGAACAGTGACACTCATATCTGGTGTCACAGTAGCTTGCACTCATAGTACCACTAATCGAAAAAAAAATGACAGGCAGAGGCAGGCCACCCCTAGGGGCCTTCGTGGTCATGGTGCTGTGATTCCCTTTGGCCCTAGAATAATGCCCAGTTTTCAGAGGCAACGTACCCTGAACTTGAAAAGTTCTGAGGACATGGTTGACTGGCTAACACAGGACACCCAATCTTCTACAGCTTCCGCTCGGAACCTACATGCACCATCCTCCTCCAGCTTAGCTTCGGGCACCTCTCCAGTTAGCACTCACCCGCCTGCCGCCACCACCAACACTAGCACCACAGCCGCTTCACTTGATCCGTCAGCAGAGTTATGGAAGAAATGAGTGATGCGCAAACATTAGTGCCAGAGTATGTAGAAAACAGGGATATGTCCCAGTCAGGCAGCATTACACACATGGACGTACGGTCTGATGATGATGATGTTGTACCCAGTGCTGCTTCCTTTGTTGAGTTGTCAGATACAAGTGAAGCGTTTGATGATGACGATGCGTCCGTGGATGTCACGTGGGTGCCCGCTATAAGAGAAGAAGAACAGGAGGAAAGTTCAGATGGGGAGACAAAGAGGAGGAGGAGACGAGTTGGAAGCAGCGGGAGGTCGTCGCGAGTAGCTAGTGGCAAAGTCAGACAGCATGCATAAGCACCCGCGGTCAGCCAGACAGCACACCAGTCAACGCATGCTGTTGCCACCACCAGAATGCCGTCATTGCAGAGCTCAGCAGTATGGCAATTTTTTGGTGTGATTGCCTGCGACAACAGCGATGCCATTTGTAACCTGTGCGAAAAGAAACTGAGTCGTGGGAAGTCCAACACCCACCTAGGTACAACTTCTTTGCGAAGGCACATGATGTCCCATCACAAACGCCTATGGGATCAACACATGAGTACAAGCAGCACACAAAGTCAAAGATGCCATCCTCCTCCTGGTCCAGCATCTTTAGCCACGTTAACCACTGCTGCCCTGCTTGCCCCCTCTCAACCATCCACCACTCTGTGTCTCGCCCTAAGCAGTCCCTGCTCATCTGCCCACAGTCAGGTGTCTGTCAAGGACATGTTTGAGCGTAAGAAGCCAATGTCACAAATTCACTCCCTTGCCCAGCAACTGACAGCTGGCTTGTCTGAACTCTTAGCCCGCCAGCTTTTACCATACAAGCTGGTGGAGTCTGAGGCGTTCAAAAAATTTGTAGCTATTGGGACACCGCAGTGGAAGGTACCCGGCCGAAATTTAAATGCACAAAAGGCAATCCCCAACCTTTACTCGATTGTGCAAAAGGAAGTAATGGCATCTCTGGCACACAGTGTTGGGGCAAGGGTCCATCTGACCACTGATACCTGGTGTGCAAAGCATGGTCAGGGCAGGTATATCACCTACACTGCGCATTGGGTAAACCTGGTGACGGCTGCCAAGCATGGAATGCGTGGCTCAAATTTGAAGTGGGAGGACCGACCAATCATCTTTTTCCATCTCCCGCTTCCAAAAATCCATGCCATATACACTTCCCCTGATAGTGGACGTAACAGGGATTAAACCGATAGGAATAGTACTACTTAACAGTACACACCTTATAATAACGCAGACAGAGGCAACGCGTATAATCTTCCATGCTGTGCAGTGGAAGCCCCCAGACTCTGACCTGTGTATAATCTTCCATGCTGGGCAGTGGAAGCCCACAGACTCTGACCTGTGTATAATTTTCCATGCTGTGCAGTGGAAGCCCCCAGACTCTGACCTGTGTATAATCTTCCATGCTGTGCAGTGGAAGCCCCCAGACTCTGGGAGTCTGAAGAAGAGGAGTCAGAGGAGGAAGGTGGCTTTGAGGAGGTGGAAGACCAAACACAGCAGGTGTCCCAGGGGACTTGTTGTCACCTTTCGGGACCCTTGGTGGCTGGGTGGAGGAAGAGACCTTCAATGAAATCAGTGAGGACAAGGAACGGGACATGGCTAGCTTGGTATCCAACCTTGTGCAAATGGGGAGTTTGCGGTTGTGCAAAGGGACTGTTTGCAGTTGTTTGCGGTCCATTAAACGGGGAGATTGGTCTGTTACTGGGAAGCGGGTGCAACCCTTACACTACCTGATCGATACAACATCATACCTGATGTTTTAAAGCATGCTATTCCAAACAATTTAGGAATGTTAGGTGATTTATGCCCTTTTTGGCTTAAAACCAGACTGTGCATCAACTACGTAATTTTCCGTGGGAGTTTTGCCATGGATCCCCCTCCGTCATGCCACAGTCCAGGTGTTAGTCCCCTTGAAACAACTTTCCCATCACTATTGTTGCCAGAAAGAGTCCCTGTGGGATTTGAAATTCGTCTGCCCATTGAAGTCTATGATGGTTCGCCGATGTTCGCCCGTTCGCGAACATTTGGTAAAGTTGGCGTTCACTGTTCGCGAACCCAAAATTTGATGTTCGCGACATCACTATTCCTGGGTCTTTTTTATACACGGAAGAGCAGATCAATATGTTTATGCTGATCCTGATGCTCCTGACAATGATCATGATATGACAGCTGGGCATTTTGAAACCTTGGCCCTCACAATCATGAGGGAGACCCGCCTTCCAAGGTTATGACACAGGCCATTAAAATGACTCATAAGAGAATTTGTACCATACAATGGCAATTAAAATATTTTAAACACATCTTTAACAAATATATGTAATGAAAAAAATGTTTCAATGTTTGATTTTTGTGGAGATATATAATTTAGCTTGCTTTGTTTGAGCAAAAAAATATCTGTTCTTCCAAGTACTTTCCGAATCTTTAAAATACATATATATTGAATTATTTTCTAACATCGCAAATGTCTACAGTGTAATAATGTGAAAGGTCCTGCATAGATTTTTAATTATTTTCTAAATAAATCCAGATCTTTGGAAAAGCTTTTTTAAAATGACTCGTCTCTATATTTTTTTTATGAATGTGCTTTTTCACTTCCTAAAGAAGCACAGTAGATCAAGGCATGCAAGATCAAGTGCTAGTGGTTTCAAACATATTTTTTATCTTTACAGTCCTTCAGTACTTAAATTAAAAAGTGCAGCATAATTTATTTTGGATAAAGTAAAGTTTCTTCGTTGTCTACTAATAAAATCCTTGGAGCAACAGAAAATAAAGAAACCATATTTTAAATGAATAAAATGTCATTCAACTTTTATTCTTCCCCGAAAATAATACATTAATGACAGCTGATAAAAACGGTTTAACTCCTAATAGCTTTTTTTTGTCAAGAGTTCCAGTTCTCAAAACCATTGATGTTTTGCAAAAAAAGGTGTTTTGCAAAAAAAAGTATCTTTGTTTACTTTTGACAGTTTTAATGTTACTGCATTTGTTTGCATTTATGGTCAGACCAAATACAATAAACATAACACCAATTACATGAACTTTAAATATTTATTACTTTTCAGAATTTATATAGAGGATCATTCAAATGGGCCGGATCTACCTTTTTGGAGCCTCTGGAGGAGCCCCTGCGAGTGCATGCGCAAAGTGTGCACGCACCCCTTTTTTTTGTTTTCTGTGCTTGTATATTGCTTTCTTGCCATGTGAACAAATCACAGACATTTCCTCATATCAGCAATTTTTAGAGCATAGCTACTCATATACATGCCGAGCTATTACTTGTTTATTAAATGCATTTGATGTTGGGCCATATTATTTATATTTACTATCAGAGGGCTGCGAGCATATGTTACACAAACACATGATCACTTGTATCTCAAATAAAAACTGAGTAATTATGAGTTAAAGGGCCACTGCATCGGCCGGCACTGAGGAACTACAGTTCATTGAGGAAGCCATAAATGCCAACATGTACTGTGACATACTGAAGCAGAGCATGATCCCCTTCCTTCGGAGACTGGGCTGCAGGGCAGTATTCCAACATGATAAGGACCTCAAACACACCTCCAAGACGTACACTGCCTTGCTAAAGAAGCTGAAGGTAAAGATGATGGACTGGCCAAGCATTTCACCAGACCTAAACCCTGTTAAGCATCTGTGGGGCATCCTCAAATGGAAGTTGGTGGAGTGCAAGATCTCTAACATCCACCAGCTCTGTGAAATCATCATGGAAGAATGGAAGAGGACTCCAGTTGCAATCTTACGATTAAACATGTACACCACACACACATAGATAACTGGAATCACAAGAAAATGCTTCAAGGCATATCTAAGTTTCATGGTTTATGAGTGCATTTGATAGACGAGAATCAGTAGTGTATGAAAATATTTTTTTGCATGAAAAAATCCCAACATAAACATTAAGAATCTTACAAACACAAGATCGAGTCTGTAACAATCTATATCACTGGTTTTTGGGTGATATACCCCAGTGCATCCCCATTGTGGGAATTGTTGTCCTTATTTAAGGGATATCAACAAGAAGGTCACTTGAGTTTCTCTACATCGGCCTACTTTTATTAATTTTCCAATCCTGTATTTTTTAATACATTTTAAAATGCCATTGTTAACTCTTGTCTTAATAAAGTTGATTATTTTATCATTTTTGTATGCAATCAGGAGCAAGCAGAGGCAGTAGCAACATTTTAGTAAAAGTCTGGGAATCCTGTTTCAGCAGCAAAGCAACATGGAATTTCTAGTCTGTCACGTTTTCATGTAAGAAGGTGCAATTTATTTTCGTATATGAGTCTCTCCCTGTAGCAGATTCTACCACAATTTTCTGTAGCTCATTTCAACTCTCCCATTCACTCTGAAGTTTATTCCACCACAGGATCTTCAGCACATTCTCACAGTCTCTGTAGCACATCCACTCCAGCACATGCAGCAAACAATAACACCAAGTTTACAGATAAAATCAAATCATACTGCAATACATGCAATGTGGGTTTAGCCTTGGTTACCACTTCTACCCCCTCTGTTGGAAAACCATTCTATGCATCAACTACTAATTTTCATCCTCTCACTCTCTCTGTCTGTTTGGCAGAGCTAACAAACATGCAGCTTGCAATCTCTCTCAGTCTGTCTCTCTCAATCACTCTCTTTCTCTGTATGTTTTTCTCTCTCTCTCAGTCTCTCTCTTTATCTCAGTTTCTCTCCCTCTCTCTCTCCCTCCCCCTCCCTCCAGTCATTTGTGCTGTGACAACTAACAAACAGTACTTTGATACAGCAGGCAAACAGAACTAAGACCTTTGGTTAAAACCTGTACTTAAATGCTGTGATCCTATTGGCTAGTACCTTTTGATGATGTAAGCAGCTCTGTGGGGGTTTAGAAATCAAGACTCCCATTTGAAGGAAATATAGCTATAAGTAGATTGAACTTTGCAATGAAATGTAAATTTTTCTGTTAATCTGTGGCTGTTTGTTAAGAAACTTTTAAAACCCAGGAAACGTTTATATACCTTTCACACTAATGAGAGTGAGATGTATATAATCTATACTTCCTCAATGCCAGGGACCTTACATATCACTCCCATTGTTAGGCAGCATCATATGTGTGACAAACAGCCTCAGCAAATACTATATATATATATATATATATATATATATATATATATATATATATATATTTATATATTTATTTATATATATATATATATTTGTGGTCGGGTCCCTCTCCCATTGATCAAGTACCTTGAACCATTGCTGTCTAGCAATGGGAATGCCCTTGCGGACATTTGGAAGAGGGTCCCCCCCAAACCCCCAGGGAAACAACCCGGGCACAAACTTTATGGTCGGGCTCCACTCCTAGTGTAGCTGAGGTGTGGCCTATTGCTACACCCTAACAGGCCTACTAAGAGGGCCATGGGGTGAATGACGGTTAGGATAGAGGGAAGGGAGTCCACGAAAGCGTGACCGAGTTGAGGTGTTTGGTTCATATGGGAAGTGTGAATGAGGAAAGCCTGCAAAGGCTGGTGTGTCTTGTATGGAAATCGTGGACAAGGTAACCCTTCAAAGGCTGGTTTAGGACTTATGGAAAGCTGTAAGAAGGTTGAAGGTTGGAAGGTTTGGGCCAAAATCTGCAAAAGGAGGCTGACAAAAGTCTAAAAGGCGTAGCCTTGGACACGGACAAGGGACGTAACTTAGCAGATTCAGGTCCAAACTCACCTGAAAAAGTACAAGGCAGTTTGGAAACTTGGTAGATTTAGACCAAAATTTGCAAATCAAACTTAACGATGCCTAAAAAGGCGCAGCCTTGAATGTGGGCAAGGGACACAACCTAGCAAACTCAGGTCCAAACTTACACAAGAAGGTATAGGAATGTTGAGAAACTTGATAGACTTGGCCAAAATTAAGCTTAAAAAGCAAAAGCTGAACCTTGGACGTGGACAAGGAAGCATCTTGGTAGTCTTGGGCCAAGATCCACGAAGGATAGCTTAGAAGGACTTGACAGCTTACCTTGGATAATGGTAGGAAAAGGACCAAAAAGCAACTGTTGCTAGCAATATGAGGTTTTGAAAGCTGAAAAACAAGAGAGCGCAGAGAAACAACCTGCAGGCATAGGCTCAGGAACAAACTGAGCAAGGGGATGTGGACATGATTGCTTATAAAGGCTGAAGAAAGTCTCTCCCATGGGAAGAGGTAAAGCAAGAGATTAACTAAAAGTATTAACCTGGACAATATATATATACTAGCGAATTGCCCGTCAAAAAATGGCGGCAATGAAATTGTAAGTGAGCTAAGGGTGTTTGGTGTATATAATGTGGCTGATGTAGCAACGTTCGTTTTCTATGTCGTGCAAGTTTTTCGTAATATTAGTTTTCTATGTCGTGCAAGTTTTTCGGAATATTCGTAGCTGTTGGCTGGGCTTTTTCGGAATATCCGTAGGTGTTTGGTGGTGTTTTGCGTGTGTATGGCAGTGTTTTGCGTGTTTAGGGACCTTCAGCCTCGTTTTCGTTTTGTACTGCGGCTATTTTTTCTCTCGCTTATGTGATTTTCGGGTTGCTAAACTTTTTCTCTCGCTTAGAGAATTTTTTTAGTGTCTAAACTGCTTTAAATTCAGTTAAATTGAGGTGTAAGTTTAGTTTTCGAGGTCCTGGATGCTCCCTCTTGATGTAGGTAAGCTTTTTATGTATTTGTTGTGTGTATTTGTTTGATTTTTGATGTTTTGATGTGCGCGTGTTGCGGCCGTTTTTTGCGAGGTTGTAATGGGTGGTAACGTGTCTCGTATTTGTTTGCGTTACGACGGAAAGTTTGCGAGGGTCGCAGTTTCTGGCAAGGTAGCAACAGCAAATCCATGGAGATAAATAAGTAGGCGTCAACAGGGATTTACAAGGAATAGATCATCTCAAACACATCTAATTACTTTCTATGAGCAGTTAAGTATGAACTTGGACCAAAGCAACTCAGTAAATGTAGTCTTTTTAGATTTTGAAAAGGCTTTTGATACTGTATCACATGCTAGACAATTGTACAAAGCAAGTGATACTGGAATTTCAGTAAATGCATGCACTTGGATTAAAATCTAACTAAAAGACATGAAAACAGAGTATTGTTGTAAATATAACATACCCAGATTGTACTATGGTAAGTGAGGTTCCCCTGGGCACCATACTAAGTCTTCACATTTTTAATATATTTATTAACGACTGGGAAGTAATATCTCAATATTTGCTGATGACACTAAGCTGTGCAATGTAATTCAATCAGAAAATTATGTTAGAGTTTATGTGGACAACCACCTACATCAGAGTGCTCAATTCCAAGCAACATCTGCAAAGGCAAGGACAATATTAACATATATTAAGAGGAGTATAAATGCAAGGGAAACATTTATAATTCCAACTTCATAAATATTGAGTATGTCCTCATTTAGAATACGTAGAGCACCACTATAAAAAATTACATTTTAGAGCTGGAAAGGCTACAGATAATTTCAATAAAAGTAAGAATGGAGGGGCTAAGCTATAAATTAAGACTAACCAAATTAAACATATTTTCTCTTGAGCAAAGAGGGGGTAGGATTACCTTATAAATACATGAGAATCAGTATGAGGCTTTGCCAGGGGATTGTTTTGCACCAAAACTTTTTCAATTGACAAAAAAGAAAAATGATTCCATCTTATTGAAAGAAAAGGGTTATTCACAGTAAGGGCAGTTAGACTGTGGAACACTCTACCAGAGGAAAGTTGTTACAGCAAATTCAATAGATAACCATACAGGGGTTATGTAGTCTAATAAGAAAAGCAGGGCTATTGATCAAGGGAGTGATTCTATTGCCAGAATTTTGTGGTCCAGGAAGGAGTTGTTTTCTCCTTCATGAGACACTTAGCAGTTGTTCTTCAGTGGAGTTTTTTTGCTCTCTGGATCAATTATTAGTAATTAACATTTAAAATATTTGAATGATCTGAGGAGATCTAAAATGTTGGACTTCATGGACTAAAAGTCTTTTTTCAACTTCAATAACTGTGGGCTCCATTCAATGCGAGCTTCGTAAATTACGTTGTCATGTAATTTCATCTGGGGGAGCTTTTCCTGTTGCGTTACACACATATTCAAGGCAGTTCACTCGCAATATTATGTATCTCTAAACCTTTTCAGTAATATTGAGGAGACTGGATTACGTGACACCTGCATAGTTGCATCAAATTATGAATTCTTACTGCGCCACAGCTATAGGAGCCAATAGAAATGACAAATGGAAAAGTGATTGACAGGAAGAGATGATACATTTGTGCATCACCCACCCCAGTGTTTACTGTGTTGTAGATTTTTCCAAATTAGCACGCATGTCCGGGAGCTGGAGGTTTTGTGAGACAAAGAGAGAACTGAGAGTTGGGAGTGCTGGTTTATATCTGATAATTAAATACTACTTTACACTTTACCCATAAATATTGATAACACAAAATGTACATATATATATATATATATATATATATATATATATATATATATAGAGAGAGAGAGAGAGAGAGAGTAATACCACCTCTATATCTCCAGCTCAGGTGCTACCTCCCCCTGCAACCACCCTCACCTAGAGAAAATACTTGTTGGCATTCGGGGTTGGTGCCCTATGTCCAGGCGGAGGAGGAGATAGGGGCTGCACTTAGGATTTGACCTTCTCCAAAGCACTTCTCAGTCACAATCTATTGGTCCAAATGTTAACATGTTATGCTAATATAATGTAGAGGATCATGGCCTAGGTGAAAGTGATATTTTGCAACCATGTGACTATCCACCATCATATGGTCCACAACCTTCTTCCCTGTGGACACATTGGGTTATGTGTAACATTGCAATAATTGATGGTCACTGAGGAATGCAGTTTAGAAGAGATTGTGAAGTCCCTATTTCATTTGTATCTATTAGTATTAACCTTTTTATATTTAGGCACAACTAAAATCCATGAAGGCATCTTCTTCATCTGCAAACAGTGCTACCAAATAATTTAAGTGTAATATATACACAGTGATTATCAGATAACCATTTCATCAATGACATCCCCCCAGCAGAATGATCTCACACGCATTAATAAAAACATATATCATGTTTTTGAACACATGGTTGTTGTTAAGTTTAATTTATAACAATGTAGATATGGCAGGGGACAATGTCATGTTAATCAAAGCCAGCATTAATACATTTACCGCCTCAAAAATTCGTGTGTTACATGAAGGGTTAATAAAATCTCTCTTTGTTTTGGGAAACTAGAAACAGTAAAGGACATATATATATAATGTGACCTTCTGCCAGCTAGGGTAGCTTGAAACTATGTAACCACCCTATGTTCAGAGAACTTCCTGTTATCTGACTCACAAGGCTAACCATATACTGTCTGTACTCAAACTGCAACTGTGAGGAATTGACTCTGCTGGGTTTTGAACCCTGGTCCCCAGGCTGCTATACCTCTTCCCTACCACTGCGCCAGCCTGCCTGTTGTGAATTCCATTGAGACCTTATAAGCTTGACTCTGCTAGCAATTGTATCAGTACCTAAGTCTCTTCAGCTGTGTCTGGTCAGGTGTCTGGTCCTTGGCCTATATAAGGCACTTCCTGTCTATTGATCCTTGCCAGATTATTGTGTGGTTTCTGATCACTTCAATAAACCTTGTTCCTGTTTTCACCTACAAGTTTGCGGAACTGGATTATTGCTGACCTTGGCTACTGGTCTCCACAACTTTGTGATTTCTATATCATTACAGCAACATCCTCATGATATGCCTTGTTCTCGGGTATATAAGCTTTGTTTCCTTGCCAATAATTCGAGCTTGTCTGGAAATCCCCTCTTGTGTGTTTATTTTCTCCCTTGCTCCCAGAGTCTCTGTAAGGGTGAATGTTCCAAGCGGTCAACGGAGTATAACGGAAAGCCCCAACAGCTGGTGTCAGTAGTAGGATACGACTAGTGGTGAGTAGAGAGAACTGTATCTATTTAAGTACACCTTCCTTTGCTCCCACTCCCCCTTCCTCTGTAAGCTGTATACAAGTAAATAAGTTGGGCACAGTCTTAGGTAGACTGAAAATAATTATCTCTAAGGAGGGAGGGTTCAGCCTTTGGTAGGCTATATTAATTATTCCTAATGTGGGAATAGAAAGAATAAAAGGAATCTATACTTTACGGCTTGATTAACATTTGTCCCAAAACATTGCGTTCGCTTGCTTATGAATTTTGCTGTATTGCTGTGCTGTTTAACATAAGACATTTGTACTGTTTATGTTAAGAAGTTAGGTTTCTGGAAGCTTTAAGATGCCCTGTCCCTCTGGCTAGGGGAAATCCATTGACCGAGGGAAGGCAATAGCAAGTGACAGCTGAAAGAAACAGGTAAGGTATTGTACCAAGGTTGTTTTAAGCATCTAGTTCGAGAACAACTGTCGGAATTGCCGGAGCTCTCCAGCTCATTACAGCCGCTCTTATTCTCTGATTAACAATCGTGGTAACAATATAAGGTTACGTTTTGAGACAACTGCCTAAACTCCTGAAGAATAGAAAGGTAGTTGGAAATGAATACTTCCCAGTCTAAACAATATCCACCTCCCAACCCGGGAGAATCATGCGAAGAATATGTATATAGGACATCACCAAAGGGAGGATTTTATGTCAATCCCTTTGTGGATAATTTAGCAGGGTGGACTGAGGGAATGAGGAGCTCTAGCCCCTTTCCGAGAGAGGGAGCAAATAATTAATTTCACGTGAACATAGCTAAGGGACTGTGCCTTGGGGATGAGAAAGCTTTTCCATGGTATATAGGAGACCCTGGGTGGGACATGACATGTATGAGTGAGGGTGGAAAGAATTGGTTAGAAGTTGCACCACATTGGCATCGGATCCTTTAAGAGCAATTGATGATCTAGTTATCCTAATTGCCCCAATTGCCCCCAATATCACAGCCCACATTACGGACATTCCTCATGATGCTACTATATTTACTGTTATTGACTTATCAAATTAATTATTTTTGGTCCCATTGGTCCCTGAGACACAACTACATATGGCCTTCACTTTTGATGGGCGCCAGCTAACATGGACCCGTTTTCCCTGTGGACTCACCGGCTGCTTACTCGCTGGTGCTCCAACATACCTTGCGGTCATGGCCCCCGAGCCATGGTTCCATCCTCCTTCAGTACTGTTGTGTAGTCCTGACGGAGAAGCCAATAGGCAGGATTCACTCAGTCTGCTAAAGCATCTGAATGTCACAAGGTTGCTAAACACAAAATACAAATGGGGGCAACACATGTTGAATATTTTGGTTTCACTCAGTCACATGGCACACTCTCTTTTAGCCCAAAACGCATAGAGGCTATTCAGAGTATACCTAAACCTCAGACTAAAAAGGAAATGCTTTCCTTCTTGGGTATGATCAATTACTGCAGGCAATGGATCCCTGAATGCTCACACTATGACTACATTTTGCGGGCGACTGCTAAGGGGGAAAGCCCAGAGCATATTCAGTGGACTACATGGACAAGGCTTACGTGACCTTAAAGTCAGCATTATGCAGGCCCCGCTTTAGGACTACCGGATTATTGTAAACCATTCCACCTGTATGCACGGGACAAGTGTAAAACCATGGCCTCGGTCTGTGCCCAAGATCACGGAGGTAATATGCGTCCCGTAGCATTCTTTTCCAAGTAGTCCCTACTCCGGTCCAGGGGATGCCGGCGTATCTCTGAGCACTGGCTGCCTGCGCTATGGCCGTAGAGACAGCTAATAATATCACTTTGGGACATTCTACATACTAGCCACCAAGTGTTACAATTAGTTAAGACTCTAACTACACAACACATTACCACAGCGACTCAGTGGCTATGAGTGTATTTTACTTAACCATACCAACTTACAGATACAATATAGTGCCCCTAACTCAGGCCCTATTGCCATCTTAAATGCTATACTAAATTAACCGTCCCACAACAGAGGAAAACCTCACACAGCCACACGACTGTCTTACTACCATACATGACTCCACCTCCCCACTACTTGACCTTCTCGATAGACCTATAGATCATGTTGAGGACGTGTTTGTTGATGGGTGCTGTTCTAGACCTTCAGATGGGGTCTATAAGACAGGCTTTGCTGTAGTTCAACTCCCAGATGTTGTCCTTGAGACAGGTCCTATATCTTTTTCTTCTGCCCAAGCTGCTAAACTTATCGCTCTTTTTAGAGCATGTCACCTTTTTACAGGGACATCTGTTAATATCTATACTGACTCCTGCTATGCCTTTTGTGTGGTTCATGACTCGTTGCTGTAGATGGCAAATCAATTTCTCATATGACCCTTATTAACTCCTTATTGAAAGCTATTCAATTACCTATAGACATTGCCATCATCACTGCCGTGGCCTCTCTAACCACAATGATTTTATATCTAGAGGTAATGCCGTTGCTGATCAAACAGCCAAAGACCCTGCCCTTTTGCCACACTTGATGATTTATCATACTGGCACTCA
The DNA here is from genome assembly GCA_027410445.1 of Discoglossus pictus. Classification (NCBI taxonomy): domain Eukaryota; kingdom Metazoa; phylum Chordata; class Amphibia; order Anura; family Alytidae; genus Discoglossus; species Discoglossus pictus. Next base: position 63,732,709 of record CM050167.1, on the reverse strand, counting down.
CAAGGTTTAGAAAAGGACATAAATGGCCTTTTCTCAAAAGAGGGGAAGATAGGCATACCTGGAGGTAGTGCCCCAATATTCATAGGACTGGCATAGGGGGTAGGACATAAAGGAATTAAAGCAACCATGCAGCAGCTACAACTATAATTTTGCATCAGGAATTTAAAATTACACTGCCAGACATACATACAAAGATGTATACAATGTCTACAGAATAACTCTACAGTACTCAACAAAGCATTACATGATCATTTGCCTCCACCCACAGCTCCATTCACTCATTTACACATTGATTTTATTAATATCCCAAAGGTAGGATCAAAGCAATTGTACAAGAGGAGGCCTTTGTAAATGCAAACACAGTAGCTAAGATATTAACTACTGAAATAATACTGAGATATGGATGCCCATTGCAAATTAGTTTAATAATGGATCAGCCTTTATTAGTGTTGTAATTAAGGAACTGTTACAATGGCTACAGATAACCTGGAAATTCCATTTCCCTTACCATCTTCAGAGTTCAGGAATAGTGGAAAGAATGAACCGCACTATTAAAGAGAAACTTACAAACGCTATTGCAGATACATGGGTGAACTGGCAGAAATATTTACCTGCCATACTAGCAGAAATTAGGATGACTCCTAATAAGTCTACTAAATTATCCCCTTTTGAGATCCTCATGGGAAGACCATTTCCAACACCTTGGGTAAAAGGCCCACTTGTAATTATGCCAGGAGATCTTGACCTCATAGGAGAACAATATGTGTGACATTTGATTGATAAATTCAATGGCATCTATGGTGATGTGTCTTCTCACTTACCTTTACCTTCACAGGAACCAAAACATCCGTTCCAGCCAGGTGATCTAGTCTGTGTCCGACTGCTTAACAAAGCAAAGAAGGGAAGCTTCCCATTCGGACCACGACCACTGTTGTAGCAGGAACCAGAATAGCCATCCTCACCGACTCACAGGACATCTGGATCCATGCATCACGCCTGAAGTTGTGTCCAAAGAGGGGTGAAGCAGGTAATAAAGTCCCTGTAAAAGCGATTGAAGACAGCGATAATATATACGGCAACTACTCCTGCATCCACAAAATGCATGGAAGAAAGTTCTCCTGTTGATGGGTATTACGCTCTTGATCTATTTACCCTTATGGACATTTCTTAATTGTTATTACAATCCAGAAGAATTAGGACCTTTGAGGTCCATTTGTGTTGAACACAATGACACTCACATCAACACCATTTCACTTCGCAGAAAAAAAAGGTCCATCAACAATGTCAGTATTATTAAAAAAAAACACCCTGGGAACACAATATGTTTATCACAGTACTACAAGGATATGCCCACTCTTTTAATCTCTCTAATTGTTGGGTTTGTGCACACATTTCTGCACATGGGGAAATAGGAACGCCCTTATTTGGTCTTCCAGCAGAAAACTTCACACAGAGCCATATGTATTTTAATGGCAGCAGACAATCCCATAAATTGAACTTCTTTACTTATACTGACTCTGGATCATATCTCACTTATGAAACCAAAATCAAAGAGTTAAAAAATGAGTTCCCACAGAGATCCAGTAAATGTGTGTAATTTATGTTAACGCATATTACCAAAGGGTACTATTGTTTTAGGGCTCAGGGAGAAAGTAAACTTGTCGGATGGTCTGATTGCACTAATACCACTATTATTTTTAATAGGACCCTCTCTAATTCTTCTCTTGCTGGTTTACATAAAAATTGTACACCATGGCAATGCACCGATCCAGCTTGTGGTTATCTAAATTCCTATCTGACCAATCCTTTAAACTGTACTCATGCAATATACAAAATGCCCAACATCAATGGACCACCCACCTGGTGTCCTACTAACAAATCTGTATCTAATCTCTTTCACCTTATGCCACCTTCTCCCACCACAGATGTATTCTTTATCTGTGGGAAAATGCTTATCGATGGTTGCCCCCTAACTGGGTCGGCAGCTGCTACTTAGGACAAGTTGTCCCATATATATGTGTATATATATATATATATATATATATATATATATATATATATATATATATATATAATATTACCACCCTCCCCAAGAACCATAATAGAAACATGAGAGATACATATGAAAGAACAGGATGGGAGAAATTATTAAATGTACTGGGTGTTATGTCTGTTATGTGTGGGCAGACTGCAAGTTGAATTATCTGCCCTCTCCTTACTCAACCAAGTATAAGGGAAAGGCCCAGCATTACGGGGCTATTAAATTGGAAGGGGCTACAAGCTTCGGTTCAGAGACGCTAAACCGAAACGCAGTCTGTTGCACGTTGGATGTACAGGATCAATTAGTCTAACCCATAGTAATGGGTTAGAGGTAGCCAGTGGTAAGGGAGATTGCCATCATGGCTGCTGAAAGCCTGAAGGAACCCCCGCAGGATCCCAACAAAAGTCCTTACTACTTGGGTTCCAATCGGGATGCCTGCAGTGTCCCCATATTACTCCTTGCAGCAGGGGGTCCCAATTTGTTATTTGTATACTGTAGTTTTTTTTTCATTTCTGTAAGTTTTGTTTTTTATTTTGTGTAATTAGTGGGGTGCTAGGGAATTTATTAGTGGATTAGGTGGGTAGTGCAAAGGTTAATAAAGTAGGGTAGAGGGGGTTAATAGGATAGGGTAGATGGGAGTTAATAGGGTAGGGTAGAGGGAGGGTAATAGGATAAGCTAGAGGGGTGGTTAATTAGTTAGAGGGGGTTGATAGAATGGAGGACCCTCATAGCACTTATAGTGTTAACCGTGAGGGTCAAGTATTGTCTTATAAGGGTCTGTATAGACCCTTATGGGACTGATGGGATTATTTAGAGGCTCATGATGGTCTATATAGACCCCCATGAGTGATGGAGTTAATGTTATGTGCTGGGAGGTACTTATAGTACCCCCATGGCAGGGGTTCATTTTTTTTACTTAGCACAGGTCCTTTAAGGACCTTTAAGGACTCGCGAGGCGTGAATTTTGAATTTTAAATGCAAGGGGTAATATGGAGACATTGTGGGGATCCCAATGGGGACCCCCAGCATAGGGGGGTTAATTTTGGGGTCCAGAGCGGGGGTCTCTTCTACTGCTCCTGCAGCCAATGTAAGGGCTTTTAGAGCCTTTGCAAGTCCTCCCCAGCACTCGTTGGGCTTTGGCCTCCATTTGCATGTTACAGGGTAGCTCACGGGGGACTTCGTTGCAATTTAATAGCAAGAATAGAACATAGCAGGTACCGGCTTGACAGATCAAAGGGTTGTGGGCTGTAGGCAATTTTTGTCCGTCGTGCTTTTTAACCCGCAAGTCATCTGCGGGGAGGTTTACAAGGCTAATTTAAAAGCTTTCAGTCCTACTTTTTGAGATAGGGGCTATGTTTTAAAAAGTAGTCTGAATTGAATAAGGCTGTTAGTTAAGCATGTCATCCTCTCATCAATATGAGAATATATACGATTATCTGATGTAAATAACAGACATTATGGCTGCTGATCTTTGATTTCCCTCAGTATTAATGGTTACGTATTCAGACATCATAATATCGTAACTATCAGTTATAATCTGATAACACCTGTATACAAGATTAATGTAATTCAATGTGACTAAACAATATCATATAGAAATGGTGATAGTTCTCTTGGTCCTCTGACTGTGGTCACAGCTAAGCTTTCCTTGTGAGATTGCACATAATTAATAATGGTCATGGCAAGTGATTCATGACAGATGCCTAACGGCTAGCACTATTTGTAGATGAAGATCAGGTAAACTGGTTTATTGTTAACAGTTACAGTATTTAGCACTGTACTCTACATACAGGTAATTCTAGATTTTTATCCCCTGCTTTTTTTTAGGTTATGACCACCTTTTTGTTTAAACATTTTTGATGTTCTGAACACACTGTATGTGTTTAATTGAATTGGAATACATAATCCAGAAGTTAATCACTTTACTAGGTACTTATATTATATGAGTGTTGAATGAGGAAATTTGTATTCATTTGATTATGGTTACTGTGGTGGAATGACATGTGACTCTAGTAGAAGCTATACATCATTATTATTATATAGTATTACCTTTATCCCTTTAGCTTTTTCCCCTTTTTCTCAAGCAGTCTCTTGTCCTCTTGGATCTGTGCACACCACACCCATGATATTAATGCATGGTTGGATATGTTTTTCACTGTGTTCTGTGTATATAAAAAACAATGGTATTGTTATACCATTATCGATGCTTACATGTGTTTGCAATGCTTACTGATATAGGACATCGACATACATAACAATTACTTGACAATTATATTTTGTATATTAATAATCATCCTATATACTCATCCCTTCATGCATTGGATGACTGTAAACATATGTTTGCATTTCACTAAACCTATATTGATTAGTAAGTGTTTACAATTTCCATGGTAAATCTGATGTTAATATCATAAAGTGTGACACGATGATGAAATATATATCTTAATTTGCATTCCAAAACATTGTTGTTTGAACATTCCAGCCCATTCCAGCAACAGAAGCATGGTTTACAAGTGATCACATGTATTAATATTTCCAGGCACTATTTCATATGTTATTATTATGATTTTCTAAAGCATGCGTTCACATCATTATTGTTTTCTGGGAAGTTAATACTTTGATAAATATACATTCTAACACTGTTGTGGATCACCATTCCACTGAAGGGTTGTTAACCAAATTACATGTATTGTTAATGATTAATTAATACATTAAAACTATCTGTAATTTCACACTATTATTATTGGTACACATCTTGCCACTTGCCCAACCACAATGGAGTACCTATAATTCCGGTTGATGGGGGTAAGATTCCTGGTGCACCATATGCCTCTCCATAGCCTCCAATCCAGTGTCTGACCTGTGCTATCTAGTGATATACCTGTGGTGATCACCTCCCCATTTAGCCACCATCAATATTGCCAACTCCTCTGACTACCCATTATAACCCCAATGTATGAGACCCAAGGTTATTGTATAGATAATATACACGAATGCAACGTAGATGATCACTGTCAGTACTGTGCTGTGGTGAAAGATCAACATGCCAATTGTTATTCGGCATTGGTGAATCATTTCAGTCATATGGGGCAATTTAAAGTGGTATTACCCACATTGTTTTGTTACTACATCTGGGTTTAACATATAGTAGGCATATTGGTGTACCTGGGGGAATATACAGTAAACATATTGCTACCATTTTTACAGTTAACCATTGAAGGGTACTGATAAATTTGTTTACTGCATTTCCTATTGCATGCCAATTGTGGTTAGGCATTGTTCAATCTTTCCTGTTGCTACTGCTGTATGGTTACATATGGCATAATTTAAAGTGGTGTTACCCACATTGTTTGTTGCTAGAGCATGCATATTGGTGCAATTGGAAGTAAGCAATATAGGGGTATTATACAGTGGGATTACCCATATCCCCCATTTATGCCAATTAGGGTTGGTCATAATTTAACCATTTTTGCTTTTATTGCTGTACAAGCATATACAAGTTCAGTGTAGATAGGGTGAGGCACATGGGCTCCTGTCACAGGGATGCACACGGAAGTACTCTAGTCATCCTTTTTCCCCACATAGTATTCCATCATTTAAAAATACAATTAGTTAAACTTTGACATTTGCTATAGGGTCTATTATATAGCCAGATGTATTCCCCTCCCTTTACCATTTAGTTATATGAACAAGCTGGCATAGGCTATCTGTGCATTTTGTGGTCTTTTATAGATTTTCATGTTCACTTTATGTGATTTAGATTTGAGTGCCCCTTTTTTAACATAGTTGTGCTGTACAATTGACCTATTTACTAATCACACATAGCACTATACCCCCCCCCCCTTTTTTTTTTGTGTGGACTTATTGTCTTTGTCCTTTTTTCGGTGGACATTGATTGTTATTATTGTGGGATTTTATTTTGTTCTATATGACCTTTATCTATTTTAAAAATATGTTGAAATAAAAGTTATATTTTAAGCAATAGGTTAAACATATTTGTATTTAACTATTTATTAAGGTTTGGTATATCTCTGTATCTCCTGCCTTCTATAATATAAGTATCAATTAGTGTTATACACTACAGAGATAATACTCTATTGTTAATGAAAACATTAGCTCCAACCCTAACACTAAACCTAGTCATAGACCCAAACCATAACTGTTATTGTAAGATTAATTCTTATATTAAACTTAACACCAACAACAAATCCACTATCCTGAACCAAATAACACTAGCCTATCCACATGCCTTAAACTATCCTTAACAGTGGCATTATCCCTGACACAACCTAACCCCAACACTTATGTTAAACCTAAAATCCCACTCTAACCCTAAAATCAGTCAGAATCCTAACCTCACCTTCCTTAATCACAAACCTAATCACAAATCTAATTCTATATTTAACCCAAGCCTGAATATTACAACTAACTTCAGCCCAAACAATAATACATTCTTCCTCCTAATTGACCATGAAACCGTAACTGTAACAAAAAAACTACCATTAACCCTAATGCCAACTCAAACCCTAATGCCAATCCTGACGATAACATTATCACTAAGCCCATTTCATAAACTGCACCTAACCTGCACCAGAACCCTAACACTAATCATATACCAAAAATTACACTAGTATTAACAATAATCTTCACGTTATGTCTAGTATACCCCAAGCTCTTAAACTAATCTCAACCTAAAACTAATACATTGTCAATTCTCATTGATAGGTACCAAAATTATGTCATATATTAAACATTAACCCTATCTCTACATCAATTCCTACCTGTTAGAGAATATTGGGGTGCTTTTTTTATGCATTAAAAGCTTATTTAATATGCTTATACCTATACACATATAAATACGCATATAACTTCCTCAAATATGTTTTTCTACCTGACACACATATAACTTCCTCATTTGTTGTTTTTTACTGTATACTGGCATAATGACAGAATGAGCTGTTTCTAATGGGATTTTAATGTGTAATATCCTATAAGAAGATGCTACTTCTTCCTTTCCAATCTATAACAGATTTGCGTAGTTCCGATTACAAATATATGCTAACCTTTATGTAACCGCAAATAAACACATGATCAACACCTTCTCATGTGATAAAGATATATTGCAATACCTTCTAATTATGTATGACACTTTTTGCATAAACGAAAAACTGTATAAATATGAGCATCATTTCAAATACATCTCTGAACTCATTGATTTAATGATATTTCCTTGTGTCTGTCATTATTTTACCTTTGACTTTCCAGAATTCTGCAGCTGTGAATAGAGAGACTGTAATGAGACTGTGAGGAGGATTGTTAAAGTCTGGTTGACCCGGGTGGAGTGCCTTCTTGGCTGTAGATCATATCCTGCTATTCTAACAATTTTGGGGGCTCGTCAGGGATATTCTCCAGACGTACAGTGAATAATTATATAACATATTTTTTGTTTATGCTCACTGTCTCTGCAGAGTGTCTAACACAAATTATTATTTAAGTTAATTGGGAAGGCACTCTTGTCAACAGGTTCAAGTCCTGATTGATAGTATAAAGGCGGGTTAAAGTCCATAGTCCTTGTTTGTGATTTACAACTTCCTGTACTCTCTATTGTAGGCTAAATATATATATTAATAACGCTATAATAAGCGTCATTTTTTTTTTTTTTTTGCTGAGCTGCATTATAAGATCATTGCAAAAATATTGTTACGCTTTTTATTACTGGCTGTGCAGCTTCAAGAAAATTCTAACCTCTTACGTACCTTAACTGTTGCATATCAAATATTAATATGTGTCATGGAGGTCCTGCAAAGACCACCATGGCTGATTAGGCTGTTCATGCCAAAGGGGTCCTTATAGGTGCATACCTCAGGTTCTTAGGTCCGATGCCCTCCCCTGACTGTTTTACATTCTCAGTCGTGCAAGACAGGTTCTGTGGGTTAACTTGCTCAGCTGAATCTGTAACTGGGATCAGCTTCTCTGGTGACCACAAAGCATAATCCATCTGTACAGTTCCCAAAGGCAGGTGTAGTGGAACAGTCTGCCCTGCTGAATCAAAAACAAGGTTGTAATCCATTGGGGAGTAAGTAGCAAACAGTCCCAGGTTCTCAGTGCCTTGGCTCTCACCGACATGATGAGGATTGTCGCTACAATCTGCATTTGGGCTGCGATCACTTGTCGGCAGCCCCTCGGTTTCTGACCATGGCATAGCAGATGAAATTACTGGACCATCCTCATAAATCGTTTAGTTTCCCCTGCTGGTCAGGATCTTGTCTATGGTCATCTGCTGCTGGAAATGTGGTCTTCATCTAAGGCCACCACATCTGCTGACTTTGAGGGAGGAGCATAGGTTTGCTCTAACATCAATTTGCACTCTCTCCTGATCTACTGTGGTTATTCTCTGTGTGGGTGGATCAGCATGATTGCCTTGTGACAAGCCAGAGAGGTCAGTTTGGTCTTACCTGTTGGTAGCTCTATGGTGACTGGTCTCTCGCTGGTGGTCTCTTGCTGGTGTCCACCTGCTCTGCTGCCACCTTGACTTTAGCGGATGCTTCCAAGCTTCATACTATAGTCACTTGCATCTATGGTTTCTTGTCCCAGGTATCCATCTGTAATGCTGTCCCCATGTTTGGTATGGCAGGTGGATGAGCTTTGAATAGTCTGTCTTTGTGGATCGGCCTGATCCTTTTCCTGGCAAGTCATCTGCATTAGCTTGGCCTTACCCTGTTGTAGATCCACAGTGGCAGAGCTTTTGCTGCAGTCTGCCTTCTCCGTTACCGCCTTGCCTATAGAGGTTGCGCTTAGGCTGGTCACAATATCCACGTGCTGCTGTGGCATATCAGTCTGGTCTTTAAATGGCAGGATCTCAGGGCTTGCTCCCTACCATGCTTCCATCCAGGTTCTGGTGAGTATAGTTGCTTCACTTTGGACTTACCTCAACTGTTGCTATGGCACAAGTGGCTGCCAGCAAAACCTCTACTCTCACCTTGGCTGTAGCGATCCGGTCTTTAGGCACCTTTTTGTCCACCTCTTCCTCTAAGCAAGGGCTCAGCCAGTGGTCCATGGCAACATCCTTCAGGACCACTTCCTCCAGCAATTATGTGGTCTTTGATCTTGGACAATCATCAAGCAAGCGGTAGGTTTCAAGCTCCTCGAGTTGCCAGGCTGTGTCTTCTTCATCTTCATCTGATTGGTTGGCCTCTTCAAAGTACTATTTTTCTAAGTTAATTTCTTGGTCAACAAATCGCTCAATCAATGCTGCGTCCTCTGTCCCTGGTTCCACTTCCAATTCCTGTTGGCACTGATGACAAAGGATTTCCCAGGATTCTGCAGTTTTGATGCCCCACTCTGGATTGCCCTGCAGCAATTGACTACACCGCTCTGCCAAAGATGGCACTGGTTCTCTTGCCAGCCACTGGGTAAGGCAATGCTGAGCCTCATTGTCTCCTCCACATCTCTTGATAATATGGATCTCTGCCCTGGTTTGATCACTGTACTCCATGCTTACAGTTACTGACAGTATTTGCACCGAGATCCCACCGCTGCTGCCAAGTTTGTGAAGATTCCAGGAGGGGCACTATTCAGCTCCAGAAAGTCCTGCCTTTGGCTACAGGTATCCCACTCTCAGGCTTTCTCCTTAGAAGGAATGGGTCAGATTAGGATCATCAGCATCAGCCTGAAAAACCTGAAAGTATATCAGTTAAGGAAAAACAGATCTTCACAGTTCCATCATCGAACAATATTTAAAAACCAAAGTACTGAAAACTGGTTTGGAATACATTAATTCTGTTTTTATCATACCCAATGATGGTTTTGTTCCTAAGGCTTTTCTAAATAGTGAGTTTTGAAATAAATATTTTGCATGAACTCGGTGGAAGAAAGTGTCCCTATTATTAACTTTAAAAATGGTGATATCAATGGAATATTTTCTATATATATATATATATATATATATATATATATATATATATATATATATATATGGAAAAGTCACTTACTAAAACCATTTTACATAGTAAGTGTATTTGTAATAACATTTTTGAAATTCTGTTAGATTCATAAAGATGTTTTTATCGTTGAACTGCTTAGTTCACTTTAGGGCATCATTTGATAATAAAAATAAATAAATAAATAAATGTATTAAACCTTGACTACCTTGCATGAATAAACTGTATTCAAAACAACATCAGGTGACATCCATGCACAATGGAATGTGGCATTGAGCATTACAAAGCAATAACCATTTCGTAAATAATAAAAAATATGTTATAATATCAATATGTGTGTAATTTAATTTATAATTAATCTTTTATAAGAAGAAAATGTTAAAGCAAAGACAAGTATGCAATCTGAAGTTTAATGCCAAAGAAAATAACCTTTCAAGATATATATATATATATATATATATATATATATATATATATATACACTTTCAATGTTAAGGTAAGTAATATTAGTGATATTAATATTAATGATAAACTATGATACCTTACATTTTTCCTCTGTGATCACTGGATTGAGGACATAAGTGGTATTTACAAAAGGAACACTGCACGCACACTGAATAAAATTTTCTGCACTGGATGAATAATTATTAGGTTCATAGCAATCAAGCAGTACTGTAATTGTAGGCACATTATTATTATTATTATTATCATTTATTTGAAATGCACCAACATATTCCGTAGCGCTTTACATGGGTAAGTTCAAGGTAGAAACAATAGCAATATTAACATATGTGATCCTTTTATAGGATTGCCAAAATATATCACATATTTGTAATACATTAACTCTTTCAGACAAAGCAGTTCATACAATTTGTTTATACTTAAATATATTAACACTTTCATATGATTCTTCACTTTTAAATATGTAATAATCCTTCCATATTGTAGTTGTGATGATTGTCAAAGAGTGCCTGGTCTGTTAACAGACTGAAAGGTGACTGATTTTAACCATATATTTTATTTCAGGCACATATTTCTGGTACGTAGATCCAAAACCATTAGGAACAAAGCATTGCTGAATTGTAAATCATGAATAAAACTTATTTATTTTTAGAAAAATGAAAATAAAAGTAGTAGCCTCAAATGCCAGGTGTATCATATAAACCCTGTATATAAAATATAGCATTCTAACGTATTCCATCAACACTAATATTAGCACAGGTCATCTAATATAATTAATATCTCAGAGTGCTTTTATTAGTCATGAAGTCTATGCGTGTTATAGTTGTCATATCCTTTATCTTATGCATAAATATACTATACAGTCTGCATAATCCATAATCAAGATGTAGGGACAGTTTCATATATATAGATTTCTTCATACAAAATACATTATATAGTTATGTAGTCCTGTAACATAGCTCGCAGCGGACTTGCGTGTTAAGACACAGGACTGCCGAGAATAGGCTACGTGTTAATGTTAAACTTCGTAAATCCTTTGATCCGTCAAGCCAGTAACAGCTACGTTTTCAATGTAGCTATTAAATTGCAAAGAAGCCACACGCAAGCAAGAATGTAACACGCAAATGGAGCCCAAAGGCCAACAAGTGCTCGAGAGGACAATCGGGGGGGGGGGGGGTTAAAGGCCAATACGTAGCACTTGAAAATCAAATAAAAACACACTACTGTACTAATATTGAAAAGAAAAGTGATGTTAGGTCTAAGAATTAATAGCACACCTTCTCAAGCCCGGAAATCGGCCCGAAAAATACTTTATTTCACGTTTATATTCCGTGTTATATGGATCCCTGCAATCAATTTGTTAATACATATACTGTAACTCGCATGTGATAGAATATGATTGGAATGTGGGTTCTCTCATAACTTCTTGTAATGCAATTATGACGATCTCTGTTGCCATTGGCTCCATCTGAACCCATAACTACGTGCTTGCTTAATTGTCTGCATTCCAGCCCGCAACTCTGACGGCCAAGGACTGGTTTATGATTTTGCGTCTCTCGCTGGTAACTCGCTCAATGTAAAACAACCAAATTTCGAGCACACAGCCCTTACGAGCTACACATAGGACTTAAGAGGCTTCAATTTAATGAGGCTGTAAGTATGTTTGATTTTAAGCCCAAATGGAGTGTCCTCTATTCTTTTGCAATGTGTATTGTCACATTACAAATAAATAAATAATAATAATAATAATAATAATAATAATATATTAATAAAAAAAGTAATGCAGAGAGAGTGGAAACAGCATTTGACATCAGAGGATAAATATATATATATATATATATATATATATATATATATATATATATATATATAGGGAAAATCAACATGATACACTATAGGAAACATACACATATTATTCAACTATTCATATCCCTAAAGCTGTTAACATTAAATGGTATGTTTTCCTATATAATAATAGTAAAATATGTTATAGCTTTGATTTATTTTCATCTATATACTTTACAAATTAGTCATATTTTTTTATTACATTTGCTCAACAAGCAGAATATATTTTTATGATATCCTCCAGTTTCGGCTCAAATAAATATATATTCACTAAGAAGCAAAGAAGTCGTCTATTTTTAAAGTACCCTGCCACAATATTATAATCTCAGTTCAACAAGCAAAGCACCTTGACTTCTGGTTAAGTTCCAATCTATTCTTGCTGGTGAAGCTATTATGAAAATAATGAAAATAGCACTTATATAATGAAACTTGCTTTAGTTTAGTGCAAATAGCAATGTGTGTCATGAATTGAAACTGGCCAATTATATAAGCTGCATTCATTATACAGCATGAATCTTTTTTTTTTCACTGACTATTTTAAGATGAGTTTTTTCCAACAGTAATAGAAAAATGATGGGATTTTTTTTGTCATTAAAATCATTATATTTATATTTTCCACTGAATAAAGACAGGTGGAATTAAATATTTTTTTTCCATTAAAAGATAAATCATACATAAACAATATGTACATCTATGCTTTTGTTTTTAACTAATATTATAATCACCAACCACATCATGTCATGCTTAGATCATGAGTTATACATTAGTGCAGTATTTTGATAGCATTTAAACTGTACCAAACTGTTAACTACTAAGTACATAATAGTAATCATACTGTCATATGGTAGAAAGTATCATCAACTGCTTACTCAATAAAATGTTGCTAACATATGCTTTTAGTGAAGGTGTGTAACTTCCGGCCAACCGTGATGGGCATGTAGCTAGATACACAGAATGGACTACCATCAAATGTGGTAATCACCCAAGTATGCTCAGCTGCTGCCTAGTTAGCTCTGCCAGTCAGAGAGGGAAAACAACAGTAGCAGTAGTTCAAACACAGAATGGACTACCAGCTGAAGTGGTAATCTGGATTGCAAAGTGCTGCAGAGAGAGACTCTTGTATGAAAATACATAGCAACTTCTAGTTTGGATATGTGCCAAACTACATATCCCATGCTGCTTTGCCGCAGAGACAGGATCCATATACAAATGTTGCAGCTGTCTTTGCCTGTTATTGGCCAAAAGCAATTATGAGTTTTGTGATCATTTAGCCAGGGTTTGGATGGGGTGTTTACTCTAAGTTTCAACTGAGAGAAAATAGAAGATATTTTGCTAACTTCAGGTAAGTTTTTTAATGTTTATTTTGGTATTTTTTCATACATTTTTTTTTTGTATACTCTACTGATTCTCCTCTATCAGATGCATTTATATTCTAGGAAACATAAATATGCCTTACATTTTCCAGTTATGAGGAAACTATTAGGAGGAAACTGTAGGAAAGTTGAACTCTTAGGCCCTCATTCAATTGCGATTTGGCCAATTGAATAGGGCTCTAAATATGCACATAACATATATTTTTTAAAGAAGTTTTTAGTTAGTAAACATCTACCCAAAAGCAAGTTCTTCACTAACTCAAAACTTCTTTAAAAAAAATATGCTATGTGCTTATTTTGAGCCCTATTTAATTGTCCAAATTGCAATTGAATGAGGGCCTTAGACGTTAATACAGAACTGAAGAAAAAAATCATGAATACTGGCATCCAGACTGATGCTCTTGAAAAGAGATATGATTTATTTGCACAAAATAAAAAGCTGCAGAAGCAAAAAAAGGTCCTGGAAGAGAAATTGGATGTTGCCTTAAAAAAGATTTTTAATTTGGAGGACCGCTCATAATAACCTTAAAATAAGAGTTATTCTAGAATCAATAGAAGGTAAAGTTTTACTAGAATTTGTGAATACTTTTTTTTTTTAAATCTTTGGTAGCCCCAGTTGCTGGAGGAATGGAAGTGGTGGGTGAGATTTTTTACAACTACAAAAAGGAGATTATTACTGCTGAAAAAAATCTAAATACATTTCAGACTCTGTAAAGTTTAGGAATATTTGAAGATTTGCCAATAGAGACATTACAACAATATAGATAATACTTGGACATTACTAAGACCCCAATTCCACTGCTGCTTCATAGTAATGGTAGTTTTGAAAAAGAACCCAAGCTATTATATGGCTCTTGAAAAAAAGCAAGCTTACAAAACTTACTGACTCACACCCAGGAGGGTTTCTCTAGCCCTAACATGTGAATTATGATTGGTTAGACTATTAACCAATCAGGATATGGGACGGGGTAATTTTTATTGGCTTAAATATGATTGTCACATATTTAATTCAACAGGAATCTGAAAGTTAGTATATAAGGTGAAGGCTTGCGTATGTGTTCCCATAGAAGGAGCTCCAATAGTTGTAGTAGTTTTTTTAGGCAAATGCCTATTTCAATGGGCCAAAGAAGAGGACCAAGGACTTCACTCAACATTGAAAAGGACAGATTCTTCAATCAACATGGAAGTGCCCGCTTATCTAGAGGTGAAGAGTGAAACTGATGGCTTCAATGATCATTGCTGGAGGGCACCAAAGGACAGATAATGTATTGTTTTGCCCTTTTGTAGGTTTAATTATGATTTATATTTCTAGTAATATGTTTTATTTGTGTATTTAGTGTTAGGGTCCATAGTAGTTAGGGTCCCCCATGATTATGGAATAGGGATTTATATTATGTGCGATGTTGGTTCATTTAGGATGCCTGTTATATGTTTTGTTTTTTTAAAGGTTTTTTTTGGTGGCTTATGGAGGCTATGAAAGGGGCTATGAAAGGGGATGAATCCCTGTGTTAATAACAGGTAGTGCGTAGTAATGGGAAATCCAAGGGATACATATTTGACACACAAAGTTTGTGTACAAAATAAGATGCACTCAAAACTAACTTTAGTCATGCAGGAGCTCTGTTAGTTAGTTCAGTAAGATTGGATATTGTTATGGAAGGCATGTGATATTGATTTTTAAAATAGTCATTATAGACATTTATAGTATTTCTCAGTAGTTATATTAAGGTGTGTAAACTGATAACTTGGTGGCAAGGGCATAGGAACTGGGGTGGGGGGTAAACACTCTGTCAGAATATATGAACAGGGGACACACAAAATAACAAATTCAAACTCTATCATGCAATACCGGAAATTACCACTAGAGCAGTAGGTCTCTTCCAAGAAAGATTTGATCCAGTCTTTAAACCCCCTCCCCTCTTTTCAACTGCAACCCTGGAGGATGCAATGGGCAACCAAGAAGCAGCTGAAATAGCATTTGCACAAAGCAACACACAACATTGTAATTAAAAGTAACTAATATACCGTATATACTCAAGTATAAGATGAGTTCTTCAGCCCTTTTCAAGTCATTAGCATATACCGGTTGCTCCTCCCCCCTCCTCAATCCCATCTCTTCATTCTAATCCCCCCTCCTCATTCTAAACCCCCCTCCTCAATTTACCCCTCTAAATACATCCCCCTCTCCCTTTCCCCTCACTTACCTTCATCTGCAGCTTCTCCTCTGGCCTCCGCTCCTTCCTGCGTCGGCACCCGTTTTATGCTAATGACGTGGCACGCATGTGACGTCACGTCATTAGCATATACCGGGTGCCGACGCAGGAAGGAGCGGAGCTGCAGATGAAGGTAAGTGAGGGGAAAGGGAGAGGGGGAGGTATTTAGAGGGGTAAAGTGAGGAGGGGGTTTAGGATGAGGAGGGAGGCTGAGGATGAGAAGGAAGGATGAGGAGGGGGTTGAGGTTGAGGAGGGAGGTTGAGGAGGGGGTTGAGGATGAGGAGGGGGGTTGAGGAGGGAGGTTGAGGATGAGGATGGGGTTGTTGAGGATGAGTAGGGGGGGTTGAGGAGCGGGTTTGAGGTTGAGGAGGGGGGCTGAGGAGAGAGGTTGAGGAGAGGCTTTAGAATGAGGAGGGGAGTTGAGGAGGAAGAGGGGGTTGAGGAGGGAGGTTGAGGATGAGGAGGGGGATTGAGGTTGAGGAAGGAGGTTGAGGATGAGGAGGGGGTTGAGGAGGGGGTTGATGATGGGGGGGTTGAGGATAAGGAGGGGGGTTGAGGAGGGAGGTTGAGGATGAGGATGGGGTAGTTGAGGATGAGGGGTTGAGGAGGGGGGTTGAGGTTGAGGATGGGGCCGTGGAGAGAGGTTGAGGAGGGGGTTTAGAATGAGGAGGGGGGTTGAGGATGAGGAGGGAGGATGAGGAGGGAGGTTGAGGATGAGGAGGGGGGTTGAGGTTGAGGAGGGGGTTGAGGATGAGAAGGGGGTAGAGGAGAGAGGTTGAGAATGAGGAGGGGGTTGAGGAGGGAGGTTGAGAATGAGGAGGGGGGTTGAGGAGGGAGGTTGAGAATGAGGAGGAGGTTTGAGGAGGGGGTTGAGGAGGGAGGTTGAGAATGAGGAGGGGGGTTGAGGAGGGTGATAAGGGAGAGGGAGAGACACAGGGAAGGGAGAGGGGGGAAGAGACACAGGGAAGGGAGGGGGAAAGAGACACAGGGAAGGGAGAGGGGGGAAGAGACACAGGGATGGGAGAGGGGGGAAGAGACACAGGGAAGGGAGAGGGGTGAAGAGACACAGGGGAGGGAGAAGAGTGAAGAGACACAGGGGAGAGAGAGGCGGGTTGAGGTTGAGGAAGGAGGTTGAGGTGGGAGGTTGAGGATGAGGAGGGAGGTTGAGGATGAGGAGGGGGGTTGAGATTGAGGAGGGGGGTTGAGGATGAGGAGGGGGGTTGAGGAGGGGGTTGAGGATAGAGGGGGTTAAGGATAATGAGGGGGGTTGAGGAGGGAGGTTGAGGATGAGGATGGGGTCGTTGAGGATGGAGGGTTGAGGAGGAGGGGTGAGGTTGAGGATGGGGCCGAGGAGAGAGGGTGAGGAGGGGGTTTAGAATGAGGAGGGAGGTTAAGGATGATGAGGGGTTGAGGAGTGAGGTTGAGGATGAAGAGGGAGGTTGAGGATGAGGAGGGAGGATGAGGAAGGAGGTTGAGTATGAGGAGGAGGGTTGAGGAGGGGGGGTTGAGGTTGAGGAGGGGGTTGAGGATGAGGAGGGGGGTTGAGGAGGGAGATGGAGAATGAGGGGGGGTTAAGGAGGGAGGTTGAGAATGAGGAGGGGGGTTGAGGAGGGAGGTTGAGAATGAGGAGGAGGGTTGAGGAGAGGGGGTTGAGGAGGGAGGTTGAGAATGAGGAGGGGGGTTGAGGAGGGTGATAAAGGAGGGGGGAGAGACACAGGGAAGGGAGAGGGGGGAAGAGACACATGGAAGGGAGGGGGAAGAGACACAGGGAAGGGAGAGGGGGGAAGAGACACAGGGATGGGAGAGGTGGGAAGAGACACAGGAAAGGGAGAGGGGGGAAGAGACACAGGAAGGGGAGAGGGGTGAAGAGACACAGTGGAGGGAGAAGGGAGAAGAGACACAGGGGAGAGAGAGGGGAGACACAAGAAAAGGGCACACAAGAGGAGGACACAGAGGGCACAAGACGGACAAAGGGGGCAGCACATTTCCCACCCTCGGCTTATACTCGAGTCACTCATTTTTCCCAGTATTTTGTGGTAAAATAGGTGCCTCTGCTTATACTTGGGTCGGCTTATACTCGAGTATATACAGTACTTTTCCAGGCATGTATATTTTCACTACAACACCTGACTTTTGCATGCAAGTTTTTACTCTTGTAATAGATACAGTTGATCCATATCTTTCCAATTCACTTCTACTCTTAGTTCTTTACTCTGTTTTTTCCATTATTGAATTTTCCTCTTTCTCTCTATCAATCCAAGTTTGTATGAATGATGATCTGCTCAGGGACACAGTCTTTTTGTCTCTTTAAACTTTATCCCCTCCAAAAAAAAAAAAATTGTGGCTCCTACGCCCTTGTTCGGTGGCAATTTACGAGTGCACTTCACTTTTCTCAATTCTTACGAAGACATGGAATGAAGAACTATATCTCGTTTAAGTTAACTGATCTTTCTGTGAGGTGATGTTTTTATACATTTTTTATGTAGTGCACGTCAGTTAGTTATTTGGTAGATTAAATCTACTTTTTCAAAACATCAACACCTAGGAATATAAATATATGCTTTTAAAAATGTTAACATTTAAATGTTAGCAGAAAAATGTTATTATTGTCAATTTTCACAACATAAGTACTTGAATGTTAGATGAAAAATATTTTTTTAGCTAAAACATAAAATGAACTTTTTATTAACTGCCTTTTTTGGGGCCAACAAATGCTCATATATGCCACTGCAAGTGAGAAAAATGCCTTTCAGAATCATAGACAAATTCTTAGGCAGCACAAGATAACATGAAGAGACAGGGGTGATCAATGAGGTTGCATCTTAAGCAAATAATAAAATGTACAGTTATATGTATATACTAGCGACTTGCCCGTCAAAAAATGACGGCAATGTGATGTATATGTTTGTAAAGTTGTTTAGTTATTAATATACATATTTGACACTTGTAAGTATTGTGATATGAACGTGTATTTTTGTAAAATGTTGAAGTAAAGGTTTTTAACATGAAATTTGTATCTGAAGAATTGTTAACTTCAATATACATTGAATCCAGAGGAAAGCAAAGAGTAAAAACCCTTGTTCAAACGTACAAAATTTTAACATGAAGTTTGAAATATATGTAAGCAATAAACTTGAAAGTATATTTTTTGAAACTTCAACTTTATTTTCTTTGTAACTTTGTAACTTGACAAAGCATTTGTAGAATTTGGAACATTATAAACAGTAACATAGTGAATACATTTTGTAACATAATTTTGTATTAAAAGTATTAACAATTGAATGTAAAAACAGTTGCACTTTAAAGTAATCATTATTGTAAACTTCAGGTAATGGTTTTTTAACATGAAATTTCTATCTGAAGAATTGTTAAATTGAATATACATGTAATGCAGAGTAAAAGAAACATTATAAAAAACCTCCTTTAAACATACCCAATTTTAACATGAAGTTTGGAATATGTTTAAGTCAGAAATTTCTTATGTGTGTAACTAAGAAACTTTAAAAAACATTTTTACAACTTGGAACATTATAAACAGTAACATAGTGAATTAATATGTAAACCTAATTTTGTATTAAAAGTATTAACATTTGAATGTAAAAACAGTTGAACTTTAAAGTAATCAGTCTTAACATGCAATTTCTATCAGAATAATTGTTAATTTTAATATACATTGAATGCAGAGGAAGGCATACAGTAAAAATTCTCCTTAAAAAGTACCCAATGAAATTAATTACTTCCTGACCACATGAACTGGCGATAAACATTAATCCAGGGAGTAATCTTAATATAACAGACAATATTTACATTGTGACTTAAAAGGTGCTTGAGCTCTTAACATGAACTTTGTAATATGTTGAAGTAAAGAACTTGAAAATATTGTTTTTAAACTTGTAACATTAGAAACAGTTAGATAGTGAACTAACATTTTAAAATAATTTGTCCAAAAAATGCAAGGCAAGTATTTTGTGAGGCGAATCATCCATAAACAGTACTTCCATTAATTATGACTGAATCAAACAATAAATTGTAATGTATTTTTGAATACTTTAAAAAAAAAAATTGCATGGGTTTAATGTCTATACTGAAAAGTTATAGTACTTCATAGTAGACAATGTTTTTAGTAAAAATACGTCCATCTTCTAATAAATCACCTTGACTTTCATTCTTTTCAATGTAAACTTTAATAGCCTGTGGATTTTTGCACCGTGACATAGCAACGTACAATTGACCATGTGCAAATACTGGTTCTTCTAAGTAAATACCCACAGATTTGAATGTTTGACCTTGTGATTTATTAATGGTCAGGGCAAATGCCATAATAATGGGAAATTGTCTTCTTTGAAGTATAAAAGGGAGACTACTTTTACTTGGTGCTAAATCTATTCTTGGTATGAAAACTCTCTCTCCTTTATGGGTACCAGTTAAAATTTCAGAATCTATAAAATGGTCCTTTAATTGTTGAACAATTAATCTTGTCCCATTGCATAGGCCTTTTTTGGGGTTCATATTTCGCAGTAACATGATAATTGCACCTTTCTTTAGCTGCAAAATATGTGGTGGCACTCCAGAAGGAGTTAGTGAGTTTATGAATTCAGTAGAAAAGTTAGCCTGACTTTCATTGTCATCAGCAAGTACAGAATCAGCCCTGTGATAATTTCTTTGTGGTGCATTAATTTTTTTAAAGATGTCATTATTGAGGATTAATGCATCTTTTTTTTTACACGTCAGTATGACTTGGTTGGCAATCTCAGAATATTCTTCGTTATTTATGCTCCCTTCAAATATAGCCGATATAATATCTTGTTGACAAATCATATGAGGTGGGATCTCTTCAGTGTTGTCATCTAAATGTAGTATTTTTTCTGTTCTGCCTTCTCCAATTTTAATAAGCCAATCATTGAAATCAGTTTGGCCTTCTGATCTCATATTTTGTTGCAGTTGAAGACGGGTAAAATGTTTCCATACTGTTCTTGACTTTATACAGGTTTCGATAATGTAAGTTCGATTTCCATGTACAACGACAGGTAATGTTTGTCTAAAATCGCCACCCAAATGGAAAATTATTATCCATGACTTCACGAAGCAAACGGTCAATACATTGGATGGCATAGCATGACATCATTGTGGCCTCATCTATTATAATTAATTTACATTTCTTTAATTTATTTGCTTGTAATGATGTCATGCAAATATCTGACACAGAAGTTTCTAAAATAGGCACTGGCAGTTTAAATCCACTATGAACAGTTCTTCCACCTTCTAATAAAAGTGCAGCAATTCCAGTAGTGGCAAACGCCATTGCTATTTGACCTTGTGCTCGTACTGAACTCATTAATAAATTATACAGATAGGTTTTTCCTGATCCGCCAGGTCCATCAAGATAGAAATAACGCTATGTCACCATGTCATCATCTATAGCATTTTTAATGGCATGAAATGCTTGCAATTGTAATGTATTTAAAGTTGCAAGTCTTTCTTCGGTTCTTTCTGCTTGTAGTTGAATGTCATAGTGTTCAAAGTTTATGTCATCTATAAGACCTGGATCAGGCAAATTAAAACTTGCACAACTTAATCCATGAGTTAAAAATACTTCTTGGATTTCCATCCGTAAGCAAAAACGTTCAACATCTCTTGGACTGACTGTGTAAATTCTTGGAATAATTTTATTGCCTCTGCTTTTTCTTTGTCTCCATAATCCATTCACAAAAACATAGTGATATGGAATTTCAATATATAAGTATTGTGTTGCTTGAGGATCAGTGGAATTTAATTGAAACCTTGCAGTTAGTGTAGTGTGACGATCTTCACTTTGGGCCAATGCATTCATTTCATTTCCAGCATGGAAATAGACTAAATGTCGTTGTGGCAAATGTACTGCTAATCTATATACTGCATGTGATCTATCATGCATTTCAAATTTTAAAAGCCGCCACATAGCTTCTGGCGCACTGACATAGCGAGCATCTACATGAGATGCAAGTTCATCATGTACTAACTCACTACATTCAGGGTTGTCTGCACTTTTGACGACTACAGTAGCTACATCGTAGCCTTTGTAAATATATTTGTAGACATATTTAATGGATTTCATGGAAGTGCAGGCTTCTACGTTGATGTGGGCGTTTAACTTCATGAGTAAATGCGGATTGTAGGGTACTACATATCTATTGTCCACTTTTTTTCCACGAATAATGGCACTGTCTCCTTCTCTTCTTTTATAAAGTGGATAGCCATCACAATTTGCATATGTTTTGTCTATAATCTTTTGGAAATTCTTTTGAACATTTATTATTTTCCATACATGGTGATTGTGGATTAAGGTCTCCACAGGGTCCATGAATCATGCGATGAGTAACAATCTCATATAGTCTACCATACAGTTCTGGATCTGGTAGTTCAGCAACAATGACTGCATCCACTTTGTCCGAAGTATCTAATTTATCTTTCTCTTGAAGTATTATGAGAAGATGTGCACGTGGAAGGCCTCTTTTTTGAAATTCAATGGTATATACATAAGCAAGACATTTGCCAAATAACTGATTTATAGTGAAGTAACGTATTAATTCATTTAATTTGATCTTAAAAACTCTTGGTACTAAATCTGGTCGATCGGA
The DNA here is from genome assembly GCA_027410445.1 of Discoglossus pictus. Classification (NCBI taxonomy): domain Eukaryota; kingdom Metazoa; phylum Chordata; class Amphibia; order Anura; family Alytidae; genus Discoglossus; species Discoglossus pictus. The sequence goes on along the minus strand of CM050167.1, from coordinate 63,710,217 downwards.
AGTAGTTTGTCCAAAAAGTAGATTTTGTGTAATTTCTGGCCATTGTGGATTACATGTAAATTTCAGAAATAAATCTGGTTTGCCGAATTTGGTGACACTAGCCATAGCATCATTGTATCTTTCTCTCATATTTCGAGGAGATCCTTGAAAGGAAGATGGTAAAATGATGGCTTTGCCAGCTGTCATGTCTCTGCTTGTAGCCACGTCAGCAACATAGTCCATGAGTCCAGAATATTGTTCTACACGTAGTTTATCTTGTTGATATTTTATAAAGTTTAAATTATTAGCCTCAACTTGCAAATATGAATCAATAATCCATTGTTGGGTTAGTTTTCCACCACATAAAATTGGATTAAATCTATTTCTAATGGCAATTTGAGCTACTTTAAATTCAAGCATAGAAACATTATTTCGGATTCTGGCTTTAGCATTTGGGTAACTGGGAAGTGTTAATTCTGGTTGCAAACCTGCTTCTCCATGTGGGAAAAAGATGGGATATGTCATTGGATCTAAATTTGGACTTAAGATATTCATATTAATAAATGGTTGCTCCTCATTTCTGGGATATATTCTAATGTCTCTTTGAAATGGTGGTTCTCCATCATTTTGAAACACCATTGCAACCTCATTTGATGTTGGCAAGTTATAACGACGTTTATCAGTATGTCTGTCTCTTTTAAGCACCATATTAACCTTTGGCATTGGTAATTGATGTCTTTGTGCATGAAGTAGTTGTTCATTTTCTACATCTGCCAATTTTTTGTAAGCTTTACTGTAAGGATTATTGTCCATAATGTTATTTAGCTCTATAAAAACACTGTGTAAGCATTTTTTATTTTCTTCCATCTGCATACGTTGGTCAACAGCTTCCATTGTATATAGGACATATAGTTAAGCGAATTTTCTTTGCTCTCCTTCCTCTGGATGTAAATGGGAAGTACGATGATAAATTTGGCCTTGGACTTTAAAACAGTAAGGACCATGTCCTGGTACATTAGCAGCTAATGTTGCCCCCATAGATGCAAAGGATATGGCACTATTGTAGGATCTTATGTTTGTCTTAAAATTGTTGTAGTTTTGAAATGTAGGTTCAGTCATAATATTTTGTAAATAGATTGGAAATTCTTTCCTTTCTGGAAGTTTGAACTTTCCTTTTAGACAGCAACTAATAAATTGGCCATCTCTGGGTCTCTCCTGTTTAAAATAATAAGCCTCACAAAATTGACATTGAGTAGTCATGTCCCCACAACTATGAACCTCTACTGCTAAATACTTGAGTAAAGGACAATTTGCAAAGCATATAGGAGTTTGACTTTCATATTCATCAGGTGAAAAGTCATGGAATGTTTGAACAACAGGTTCTAAATGCTTGGTTTTTTTTGCGGCTTTTCTTGGTATATGTTGTCCTGGTTTTGTTGAAATGTCCTGTAAGGTTTCAGTAACAGGTTGTAAATGCTTTGTTTTTGTAGTTGCTTTTTTTGGTATGTGTTTAGTTGTATCTTGTAAAATGTCATCTGATGTTTGAGGAACAGGTTGTAAATGCTTTATTTGCTTTGTAGTTTTTTTTGGCGTATCTTTCATTTTTGCAGCTGATAGTCTTTTGCTTGCAAGTCTTTTGCGTTCTTTTTCTCGTCTAATTTCTTTCTCTTCTGGTGTCTGCTGGGCGGCCCATCTCTCTTGTCTTTCTCTAGTTTGACGTCTTTTCTTCTCTTGTTTGCTCTCGTTAGTAGCCATGTTAATCTGTAAAGGCAAAAAAAGAAATGTAATTGGGTATATTTAAATTTGTAATTACTGGTAAACATTATTGTGCACAATTGTGAAATAAGAGGTAAATCATTAATGTATCAGTTATATTTTGTTAAAAGTTATAAGTCCTGGCCTTATTGAATAACAATTTGGCCAATTCTTTACTGCTGTAAAGAAGCAGTTAACATCTTTTTTTTTAAATAAGTTTTTAGTTATTGAAAACCTTGGTTGTGGATAGATGTTTATCACTTAAAAACTTCTTTTTGAAAAAAACATTGATGTGGTTATTTACACATGTATTGCATGGTGGCAATTGAAATTGAATAATGGACATAGTTATTAATTTTTTTTATTTTTTCTGTTGACACGGATGCATATGAAACATGTTTCTTTAGTTTTCTCCTTTTGTACTTATTATACTGTACCTTGGTTGAAGTGTGATTTGAATCCGAATGTTTGTTGGTCCTCGGTTGAAAATCTTTGTCCAATGGTCTGGTCCTCTGTTGGAAGTCCTCGTCCGATGGTATAGTCCTCTGTTGAAAGTCCTCGTCCAATGGTGTGGTCCTCTGTTGAAAGTCCTCGTCCGATGGTGTAGTCCTCTGTTTAAAATCCTCGTCCTATGGTCTGGTCCTCTGTTGAAAGTCCTGGTCCGAAGGTGTGGTCCTCTGGCGATAGCCCTCGTCCGATGTTGTTGTCCTCTGTTGAAAGTCCTCGTCCGATGGTCTGGTCCTGTGTTGAAAGTCCTTGTCCGTTTGTCTTCACGCAGTATCTGTTGTAAAATAAAATATTGTTTGAGTTAAATGTCTTTTAAATAAAGCAAAAGTGTATTAATTTTGGTGTATTGTATCTTTTATGGTGAATTGTTTCTATGTGTTTGTCTGACTTTATCTACAATCCTGTTTTGTGCGCACCTCTTTTGTTATGCTTATTGAAAGCTTCTTTGTAAGGCTTCTAGGTTGTTAAACATTAAAGAAGAATATTAATTCAGTTTGCTATGTGTTTGTGTGACTTTTTCTACAATCCTCTTTTGTGCGCACCACTTGTGCTATACTTATTTATGCTTCATTGTAATGGTTGTAGGTTGTTAAACATTAAAGAAGAATCTTAATGTAGTTTTGTTATGTGTTTGTGTGAGTTTTAGTCCAATCCTGTTTTGTGCGCAACACTTGTGGTATACTTATTTAGGCTTCATTGTGATGGTTATAGGTTTTTAAACATGAAAGACGAATATTAATGTATTTTACTCTGTGTTTGTGTGACTTTGTTACAATCCTGTTTTGTGCGCACCACTTTTGCTATACTTACTTAGGCTTCATTGTAATGGTTATAGGTTGTTAAACATTAAAGAAGAATCTTAATGTAGTTTCCTATGTGTGTGTGTGAGTTTTAGTACAATCCGGTTTTGTGCGCACCACTTGTGGTATACTTATTTATGCTTCTTTGTAAGGCTTATAGGTTGTTAAACATTAACTAAGAATATGAATTTAGTTTGCTATGTGTTTGTGTGAGTTTTTATACAATCCTGTTTTGTGCGTACCACTTGCGGTATACTTATTTAGGGTTCTTTGTAAGGCTTATAGGTTGTTAAACATGAAAGAAGAATATTAATTTATTTTGCCATGTGTTTGTGTGATTTTGGTACAATCCTGTTTTGTGTGTACCACTTTTGGTATAGTTATTTATGTTTTTTTGTAAGGCTTATAGGTTGTTAAACATTAAAGAAAAATATGAATTTAGTTTGCTATTTGTTATTTTTTTGTGTGTTCAATCCTATTTTGTGGTGTACCATATGGTGCATAGTTGGGGCCTCATTCAATTGTAATTCAGCCCAATTGAATTGGACCCTAAATAAGCACATAACATATATATTTTAAAGAAGTTTTTAGTTAGTGAAAACCTTTCTTTTGGATAGATGCTCGCTAACAAAAAACTTCTTTGAAAAATATATGCAATGTGGTTATTTAGGGCCCTATTCAATTGTGCAAATTGCAATTGCACGAGGGCCTTGATTTACTTAATGACACCGTCGTTCAATTGCGATTTTATTGGCAGGCATTAAACATATTTAGGTCCTCATTCAATTTGAAATGTATCAATTGAATAGGGCTCTATATAAGCACATAACATATTTTTTTGACATAAGTTTTTAGTTATTGAAAACCTTGGTTTTGGATAGAGGTTCAGTAACTAAAAAGTTCATTGAAATTGTTTTCTATGTGCTTATATAGAGCCATATTCAATTGGGCAACTCGGGCCCTCATTCAATTGCAATTTGTCCAATTGCATAGGGCTCTAAATAAGCACATAACATATTTTGTTTAAATAAGTTTTTAGTTAGTAAGCATGTATCCAAAAGCAAGGTTTTCACTAAGTAAAAACATCTGTAAAAAAAATATGCTATGTGCTTATTTAGAGCCCTATTCAATTAACCAAATCGCAATTGAATGAGGCCCTCGGAATTGAATGAGGCTCATAGTTTTTTTCCTTTTTATACTTAATACTTTACCTTGATTGAAGTGTTGAATGACAGAGGGTCCCCTCCTGCCAATCTTTCCGCCGGTCTTCTTGTAGTGTCTGTTTTAAAAAGAAAGTGAAATTGTTAATTGTATATTTCTTCATTTTGATTTAGCAAAGCATGGTCTTTTTCAGCATGTAATGTATTTTTGTATCTTACCTCTTTTTCTTTCTTGGAGTTCTTTAAAAGGGATTGTGGGTCACAGTGCACGGTGCAAATTCTTGAGTGACGCTGTTGATGCAGAGTCTGTATTAAAAAAAAGGAGAAAGATTGATGTTTAGGTTATATATTGAATTCCAATAAATTAATGTTATGTAAAGATATACTTCTGTAATTACTTTCAATGAACATGACTGATTTTTTGAGACTCCACAATAAATGTGCGTGTGACATGTGACTATACATGATACACATATATACGCGTGTCACATCTCAGTATACACATTTTTTTTTTTACTGTCATTCCAATATAGTTGTTTAATTATTTGTGATTAATATTAGTTATTTGCAGGGACTATACACAGAAGTCTGCATGTTACATGTCACATACATGAAGCACATTTTCATAGTTAAATGTATTTATCTTTTGTGCGTGTCACATATCACTATACAGGAATCATATTTTAATAGTTAAATGAACATTTTTTTTTTGGCTTACACACATAAATGTGTGTGTGACATGTGACTATACATGATACACATATATGTGCGTGTCACATATCACTATACATAAATCCTATTTTAATATAAAATTATTAATTTTTGGTAATGTCATTTAAAGATTAGTTTGTTGCAGGGGCTATACACATAAATGTGCGTTTCACATGTCACTATACATAAATCACATTTTCATACTTAAAATTCATTTTTTTTGGTTGTCCTGTCTTGATACTAAAATGTAATATATTATAGCTTACTAGAGATGTCGCGAATAGTTCGCCGGCGGATTGTTCCCGGCGAACATAGCATGTTCGCGTTCGCGGTGAACAGCGAACATATGCGAGATTCGACCCGCCCCCAATACTTTATCATTGAGCAAACTTTGATCCTGCATGTCACAGTCAGCAGACACATTCCAGCCAATCAGCAGCATACACTCCCTTCCAGAGCCATCTACCTCATGGACAGCAGCCATTTTGGAATCATAACTAATTTGCAGTCTTACAGAGAGGAGGTAGAGTGTAGGTGATGCTGATTGAATAGGAAAATCAATAGCTAGGCAAGTTTATTCAGTGTCCAGTGCAGTGCTGAAGGACTCATCAGATCTCTGCTGTAAACACAGCACCCCAAAAAGCCCTTTTTAGGGCTATAACATCATTTTTTTTTCTTTGTTTTTTTTCTGTGTAATCTAATTTCATTTGCCTGTCTCCCTGCTAGCCCCTGCTTGCAAGTGTGTGTGTCAGGCTCACAGCTTATACTGTGTGTGCACAACGCATACAATATAATATTGTTTACTAGTAGTCTACTTTTAAAAAACCCAAACTTTTATTTTCTTAAATCTAAGTGCATTTGACTGACCGTCAATCAAAGTTCATTTGCTTGACCGCTAGCCAGAGTGTGTGTCTTGCTTACAAGTACTGTGCCAAGTTCAACCAATCCAATCTAGTTGGGGTACCAACAGTCCACATTTAAAAAACCCAAACTTTTATTTTCTTAAATCTAAGTGCATTTGCCTGACCGTCAATCAAAGTTAATTTGCTTGACCGCTAGCCAGAGTGTGTGTCTTGCTTACAAGTACTGTGCCAAGTTCAACCAATCCAATCTATTTGGGATACCAACAGTCCACATTTAAAAAACCCAAACTTTTATTTTCTTAAATCTAAGTGCATTTGCCTGACCGTCAATCAAAGTTAATTTGCTTCACCGCTACCCATAGTGTGTGTCTTGCTTACAAGTACTGTGCCAAGTTCAACCTATCCAATTTAGTTGGGGTACCAACAGTCCACATTTAAAAAAAACAAACTTGTATTTTCTTAAATCTAAGTGCATTTGTCTGACCGTCAATCAAAGTTCATTTGCTTGACCGCTAGCCAGAGTGTTTGTCTTGCTTACAAGTACTGTGCCAAGAGGTTGTGTGCATGCTTGAGCTCCAAACAAAAGGCTTTTTAGGGTCTTAGTCCCTCAAATACAAGTTTTATTTTAACACCTTTTTGTTAATAAGCACTTTGTGCACGGTGTTGTTCATTTTTGGGAGTTTTTGTGGTTTTTTTCTTAGTTTAATTTAAGTTTTAGTTTTCTGGGGGTCAGGCTCAACTCTCTATCCCAGGAGAGTGAGCTGTCTCCTGGATACTTTGCCACACCCCTCCCTTAGCACTACACCTTCACTCCTGGAGCTTTGTTACTTTGACTTTTTTTTCTTTTAAAAAGTTTATTAGGTTTTGTTGAAGTTTTGTTTGTTTGGTGTTGGGTTTTATGTTTTGGGGGAGAGAAGACAAGTAACATCTTTGTAGGCAGTGGGTGGGAAAACAATTAGATTTTTTGTTGTTAAGGCTTTTTTTTTAACATCTGACACAGAGACACAGAGGGGTTAAAAAGCCTCTGTGTTCTCTGTGTTGTTGCATTTAGTAACACCTTGCAACAGGCCATTAACCCTTCCACTGCCAAACATCATCTCTCTCTCTCCCTTAGTTTTTGTCTCCCTTAGTTTTGTCTTTTTGTTTCTTTTTCACACTTTTATATTTTTAAAAAAAAGAAAACAGTAAAAAAATCATAAAACAAAAAATAAAAATAAATAAAACAAATAAACTAAAAAAAAAAAAAAGGGTCTAAACATGAGGGATAAGACCATTAAGAAGCCTCAGGGGTCAAAAGGGGGAATAATGGCCCCTGAAAATCCTAGCTGCAGCACTGCACAGCATAGGCCCCAGGCAGATAAGGCAGCCCCAGCTCCTGGTGGTTCTGCCAGCAGACCTACCCCTGTGGCTAATACCTGGTCACAGGTGGTTTCTGCTGGCCCCAGTAATACCGCCGCTGGGGCTGAGGGGCAGATCACCAGGAAGCATGGGGTTAAATGTCAGATGTCTGGGGTCTACAGCATTGATATCTATCTGCGTGCTGCAGCTAATGTCATCAGCCCCTCTGTTATAGTAGCAGCCAGCAAAATGTACGGGAAAGCAGTTTTTTTTACCCGTACTCTGGCTGCTGCACACATTCTTATACAGAGAGGCATCACAGTGGGGGGATTATATGTCCCAATAGAACCCCTGGAAGGGTTGGGCACAAAAGTAACACTCTCTAATGTGCCCCCCTTCCTACCAGACTCCCTCCTGCGCCCCCACCTGCTAACCCTAGGGGAAGTAAAAACACCATTTATAAAAATTCCCCTGGGGTGCAGAGAGAGAGCACTTCGTCATGTGCTCTCTTTCAAGAGGCAGGTACAAATGTGCCTGCCTCAGGGCGCAGAAAACATAGAGGGGTCTTTTGGGGTTCCATTTGAGGGGGTGCTGTACAGGATTTTTTACAGCACTACGGAGGTGCAGTGCTATCATTGCAAAGGGTTGGGGCATACACGTAGGAATTGTCCTAATGTAAAGCATCATGCCCCAGCCCCAGCAAATGGCACCTCCGTCAGTACGGCACCCATCCCCGCTGAGCCCATAACAGCAGGGACCTCAAGGGTCATAGCCCCCCCACAGAGCTCAGGCAAGGAGGCCGTTCCTCAAGCCACCACCACGGCCTCCAAACCCCCTTCTTCCCCAAAAAAGCCATCTGTGTCTGTGGTCTCCAGCAAGACTGCAGACACGGGGAAAAAGGGGAAGAATGTCACCGTTCCTCCCAGTGTCACAGCTGCATCTCCCAAGTCCCAATCTGCCCCCACCATAATTACATCAGTTAGTGTGGGGGCACAGTGTAAGCAGAGGGATAATAAGCCCTCTGCAGGGGAGGCAGCTAGTGGCAGCTCCTCTTCCAGGAGTGACGTCCCCAGGAAGAGGAAGCATAAAACCAACAGGGAGGTTGCTGATAAGTGGGAAGTGCTCTATAGTGGAGCACCTCCCTCTAAAAGCAAGAAGAGGAACAAAACATCTCCTCCTCATCCGGTGACATTGTCTGGCCCAGTTATTAAGCTCAGCCAGCCGGTGCCAGACCACACATCTCTCTCTCCAGACCCTATAGGGGTTAATGTGGAAAAGGGTCTGGAGGAAAAGCAGGGGCAAGAGGGTCTCCCAAGTGAGGCAGGGGTAGACAAGAAAGATCAGGTTCTGCCTCTGGCCTTTGAGGGGGGACCCAACAAAGCCCCTGCTGAATGGGTAGTCAGTGTCCCTGAGGTGCTGAGCTTCAAGGGCACCAGTCAGTCTCCTCCTCCAGTGTCACTCTCTAGTGACG